>JAJQWJ010000004.1:18581231-19838731 GCA_023637945.1 Phaethornis superciliosus
AAGCTGAAATATCTTGCAAACCCTTAAGACCTAGCTTGTATTTACAAACCTGTACATATGTCTATATACATAGATATGTTCATTAATTTTCCATATTATAGAATGTATGTTCTAGTGAAGCCAGGTTAGGTATAGTCACTGCTCATATACACTGCAAATACAGACAGTATGAGTTTCCAAGTGTCCTCAGGTCTTATACAGAAACTCATCCGTGGCAGAACTGCATAACATGAGGCAGGGTCAAGTCATCTTACACAGCAACAATTAGATGATAAGTGGATGATAACATGAAATAGATGTTATTTTCCAGGCTCAGTCATGGGATGTTCTTCAATCTCTATCAGGTATCTACAGTGACCACATAAAATTAAGACTTATTGAACCACCATACGGTCCATCCCCACCAGAGAGGCATTAGTTAGAGCACACAAACTGCTTTTTCTGTTAAATCTGCTTGATAATTTTTTTTCAACAGAAATTGAATCAGGACTTTGAAATGCTGATTTTAGACATGCACTTACATTGCAATTTATTTATCACAATATATTTGTATTCTGTTTATGCAGAGATTAGCTAGGTTATCAACCTTCTAATAATTAAATTTAGGGTATCTAAACAATTAACACAAAAAAGTATCCATGTGGCACTACTATAAAACCAAACCCAAAGCAAAGCAAAATCATGTCAAGACAAATTATTCCCTGGACTAAATGTCACCAGCTGTAAAAAGCACCATGACAAAATGTGCAGGTTAAAAGGTCATGACCCCATAAAACTACTATTCTGGCTCCTGATTCTAAATCACTTTCAATTATGTATGGTAAGTTCTTTCCATTTTGAACTAGAAAATACTTTTTCTGAGAAATCCAAGCTGGGCATTCAGCTCAGATTCAGAGGTGAAAGGTTCAAAGTTTTAGCTGCTAAGCCACCAAATCTCCATCTTCTCTGTTCTTCTCTTGTCCTTCCTTTTGAAGTTATTTTCAACAGTTATATCTAGTGAATATTCACTCCATGGGGAGGACTCGAACAACAGTCATGGTAGAGTCTCTGAAAACACCTTCTCGGCTTTTAGGTTTCTTCCAGTTCATAAGAGCAACATTCTTCTTTCCAACTTTAGCCAAATGTACATAGGTACCCTTTTAACACAGAGTTGTTTCAGGCTGGGATTTTGGTACCTAAAGTTGACTTTAAGAGGGAAAACAAAAGTATATATTAAATCTACACACAGTTTTCTGTGCAACTAACGTGATCACTTTTAAATCTTAGTGTACTGAGATCACTCCATGGGATCAATTCAGATCAATTCAATGCTGTCACATGCAACCCCATTTTCTTAGGGCAAGCTCACTTCCTGACAGAAGGGGTAACAATTGAAGAAATGACAGGATCTTTTAGTGTTAAAATTTAGTACCTAGCTAGACCACTGTAGTCTTCACAGTATAAACCACTGTCTCATCAAGCTGACAAATCTCAGATCCCAGTGTTAATGATTTATGTGTTCAGAACTGCACTTCAGCATGGTTTTGGAAGGGTGGGTTAACACTATAAGGGTCTGGAAAGGATTTCAGTTTTTTCAGTGGTGGGTTGACTTCAGTAGCCTCTAATGTTTCATAATCATTAATTTTAAACCTATTTCCTGGTCAATCATTTTCAAGCTACTCATTCCTACTCTTTAGTAAAGTCCAAAATTGAGTGTTACTATGGAAACTGCTACAGATGGAACAGCTGCAATTCACAAGAAAGAGAAAGAAAAGGAAAATGGATCAAGAAGTGTCACTTGCATTATGCAAAATTTCATAGCTATGTATGAACTGCATGCTGTGAATAAGGTTCTTTGTGAACCCAAAAAGTTAGAAAGGTCACACTGTCATTAGAGGAAATGATTGCTAAGTAGGTAAATGAATCACTTTCAAAATTTCTATGTGAAAAAAGAACTATTTTATCCTCTCTTTCTAAAGTCCACCTGTCTTTTAATACAAGAAAAATAGATTTCTTTTTTTTTCTCCCTAAAGTGTACTTAATTTGTAATCCTATTTTCAGCTTTTTGGTTTTTTTGAGTAGTGGGATTTTTTGTTTGTTTTTTTGTTTTGTTGTTTTGTCTGTTGTAAAATGATGCTTAACAGAAAATAAATTCTGTATATCTTTAGGTCTTTAGCTGCTTCCAGCACAACAGACATGCCAACATGTATCAGTGTTTGCTACAAAGTTGTCAGTTATGCCTTTTATTTGAATATTTTAAGGTATTTTTCACCTACTTTCTTGAACACGTCTGCATATTCAGCAAAACAAAATAGGGCTAAAAAACCCTCTATAGAATAGAAATACTGTAGTAAACAAAAACTGTGCAGGCATGTGCCTAGCCTGTTTCTCTTGTCAGCTACAATATTTTTGCACCTCATACATCCCACTGACAGCAGACAAGATTCTGCAGACATGGCCTGGAGAGCTTAAGACAAGTTAGGGAGAATCAGGCCCTTTATGTAGTGCTCAGCCTCCATCAGTTATTTAGTAGTAAAAGTATGAGTCATTTTTCTTTCAATTATGGTGTTTAACAAGGCTTGGGAGTTAATACTGACCAGAAGACGTTTTATCTGAGGTACACTGTAAAATGCTCTGCTCCCTGTAGAACAAAACTCCTTTGGCTTTCAATTAATGACTTCAGCCATGCAGCTGCACTAAACTGTCTAATCTCACTCGACTGGAGCTGAAAGCACTTCTGTGTTTTTCAAAAGATTTTTTGCTCTTCTCTAAGTATATTGAGAAGAACTGTTTGTGTTGGACACACAGCAATAAAAATTTGTCAAATCTGTCAAAAGACTTGGCTCCTAAATACAATTCTTCAAAGGAAGAAGTGTGTAAAAACCAGAAGGCACTCTGCTTTATTATTACCGTGGAGACTGTCATCTTGTGCCTGACAAAGATCTATTTAAGATGTATGAGTGGTGCTGTGAGTCTGTAACCAACACCATCCTTATTGTTTTTCATCCAGCAGTTTAGTCTTCAGCCTGGAAACTCATTCTTACCTTTTGCTCTTGACTTCTCAGTTTTATGCAAGTGACTAAGTACATTTCCAAGCTGTGCATTTTACACACTCTGAACGCTAAGCAACCATTTAAATATTATGACATCCACTGAGGCATGCATCAGATATAAAGAGGAAATGCTTAACAAATATATTTTTAACAAAGTCTTATTTCCACATTCCACATGCCGTGTATCACAGCTTTTGAAAAACTGTAATGTCTTCCTCACTGGAAAACTCAGCACAAATGCAAAATGCAATTTCTGGATTTGGCAGTCATCTGCCCAGTTTACAGCTCCATTATGTGCTGTGGGGCTCTTTTGGGAAATAAGCTAATTTCTTCTCTCCAAAACTTGTTTCATGCTTTTATGTCGTACTGTCGTCTTCTTTTCTCATATGTGAGCAACATCCCTGTACTTATTTGACAGGTTTTGTTGTCCTTTCTTCAGCCCTAGGATAAGAAAAACATGTAGTATAAGGGTTGCAAAGCTGTCCACTTGCATGTCATTGACTATTGTAAACTTACACTCCACTAATTCCCCAGGTCACCACTAAAAAAAAATCAGTACTGATACCAGCCAGCCTAGTGTTTCTTGATGTTATGGTGAACAGGGACAACAATTTCAGGCAAGCCTTGAAATCTGTGAAGGATGGTCTGCAACTTTGTTCGAATAATGTGTCTTTTGGAAATATAGAGCAGTCTATCCAAAAAGACTTCAGGAAATCTCTCACGTGTATTACTCTTTTTTTTTTTTTTTTTCTTCTTTCATCACCTGGAGTCCTCGATAGCCAGAGTGATTGCTGTAAAATGCTGATTTGTCTTTGAGCCATGGTACTTTACATGTACTGGTTAAATACCAGATTGAGTGGCAACATAGAAGAACTAGAGGGATTAATGTGATCCAGCAAAGCCAGAGAAAATTAATTTCATACAAATTTGGTGCCCTCAGACTGATTCAAAGTTACTTAGAACATGTACTTCAACACATGTAACTGAGTTTACAGGACAAGCTAGTTGCTCTAAAGGACCAAAAGATACAGGGTTTGGAGGGTCTCACATTAGCAATTTATGCATGTTGTTTGTTCTGATACTTCATTGCACCCTGCATCAAGGGCACGTCATGCCCTTCAGAGAGGCACTTATGCACCTGCAAAACTGTTGTCAATTAAATTCCTGTAGTCAACTAAAGCTGTCAGAGTTGTGCTCTGCAACAATGTCCTGCACAGGCTCATCACAGAGCTTGCAGCCAAGAGGAGGCAGTCAGGAGGACAGGTTTCAGGCACATTTTCCCTGGT
Source organism: Phaethornis superciliosus (assembly GCA_023637945.1). Classification (NCBI taxonomy): domain Eukaryota; kingdom Metazoa; phylum Chordata; class Aves; order Apodiformes; family Trochilidae; genus Phaethornis; species Phaethornis superciliosus. The sequence continues at coordinate 18,585,550 of JAJQWJ010000004.1, forward strand.
TCAGGGACTGAAGAGGGAATCAGCATACTGACAGTAGCCCTAGGAGAGTGTCTGTCTTCCAGCAGCTTCCACCATGGTCCGCTCTGCTGCCTAGCAGTGGCAGTGTGGTCTTTTCTGCTTGCTGCCTGACTCCAAGAAAGCCGCTTCCACCAGAACTTGTTGTCCACAAAGAACTCCTTTAAAATCCAAAAAAGGTGTCTTAGAATTCTTTCATGGTATTCTGACCTTTTAATCCATAGGAAAATAGACCAATGTGGAATGAGTATTTGCCCTGGGGGTCAAGCGTCCCTCTCTCACATGATCTAAAGCAAATTTCTCATGCCAGAAACAGGAGTAGGGAATCAACTCTATCAAGACTCATATCTAGAAAATAAATCCTTAGAAAGGAAAACTAGGCTCCTTTCTCTTTATCTCAATGTAAATCACAGTACGTCCCTATCTGTCTCTGACCCAATGAAGCAATCAGCAGCTCATACTGGCAGACAAGGCTCTGAAATCACCTCACTCCCTTCAGAAATATGTCACACATTAATGGTCCCGTGGAGTATCAGGTACACTATTTTCTTTCTTTAAAAAAAAATGATTTTCATTATTTCAGTCCTGTAGCAAATTAGAAATTCATAGGAGCATTTCAACAGCCAGCTGGTCTAGATCTTTTCTTCACTTTTACTATCTTTCTTCAAAAGACAAATTTCAAATGTGTCACAATTCCTCATAAGTGTCTGATCACAACAGCAGAGCATGACATTTCACACAGAATTGGCTTTTTAAACAGTTGTGTGATTCAATGTGAAAAATTTCCATTATCCCAGAGGAATTTTAAGGAAGAGTGAAATCTCAGGGGTATGAAATCACCAAAAATGGAATGGAAACTTTTTCCCAGTAAATGTTGGACATAAAAATATCCCCTTTCTTTTAAAGGCCTCTATTAAATCAAAATATAATAAAGTCAGAAATAAACTCACGTGTCGTAGTCATAGCTTAGGCATTTAGCTTACCTTATATTTATGAGTTGTTGAGCTATTTTATTTTGTAATAAATGGTGAATAATTGATTTATGTTCACGCTTCCAGTAATTTGTTCCACATTCTCTGTACTTGCTATTTTAGTTCCCTTCCAAAGAAAAGCCAGCAAGGAATTGATTGACATACTTTGGATATGGCTATGCACAATTTTATCTAGAATGGATTTCAGAGACCACACACTTTTTTATTTTGAAAGGCCATGTTTCTATTAGAAAAATAATATGCAATACTGTACATGTGCCATTTTTCATTAAGACTCTTTTTTTCTGCATTATTAACATTTATTGGTGAAAAGCTTTATATGGCATCTGCAAATTTTCTTACCTTCCTATATAAAACAAGAAAGACTTATACTGTGTCACATGGTGTAATAGCCAGGAAAAATGGAGTTTTGCACAGTGAGCTCAGCCAAGTTATATGTCCATATCTATCCTATGAAATATACTTGAAAACAGAGAAGAACGGCTATTTATTTTAATGTTTCTGGCTTTGAGATGGGCTTTCTACTTATTCATGTCCTTACTTTTTTTTGTATCAAGGATAAACTGCAAATGTTTATGAAAGTTGTTAGTGAACTTAAATCACTATCAGAAACACTGTAATAATATCAATGTACCCAAAATAAAGATGAGTTGCAAGACTGCTACACAGAAAATAAAATTGGTAACTCACTAGAAACAATCACAAAATGAGTTTAGAATATCCAGGAAAAAATGAAATCTGAAACTATGAGTAATGCTTTGATTTTTGAGTAGTCTGCTTTTTACAATACCAAGATCTCTTTGGTCTTCCTCTAGACTTCATATAGACCCCCATAAATAAAAACTCCATAAATTAAACTCCATAAATAATTATTTAAAAAAATAATAAATGGTAAGGGAGAGAGAAGAATGCCATTCAATTGAGAAATATGGTGACATATGACATGACCCACTCTAAAGAGTATGAGCAGGAAACAACAAATTGGAGAAGGAAAGGAAATGATTTGTAAAAGAGAAAAAGAATAACTGTGGGAATATCATATGAAGCCATAATTAAAAGCATTAAAATTTAGCAAGAGAGGCTGCAGCATATATGACCTCTGATATCACTTGATGTCTTATTTGGTGCCATAGGAAGTGTGAATTTGCTAAAGAGAAAAACTCATTGACTCTCCAGATCTTTTGAAAAACAACATACCAGGAAGAAAGCTGATCATGTGACAGTCACTGCAGCAAATGTCTGTCTTCAAACAAAATAAAAGTTTGGAGGTCATGTTTTTTAAACATAAAAATCTGACTATTTCAATCACAAGGGAATCAGTTATTGCATCTGGTTTAGACTGCTATGTTGTCTTAAAAAACTTAGAGCACTGGGTCTCTCTATCTCGTTTATCTAGAGCACTCTTTAATTTGAGATAATACAACTGCTGAAACCTTCCTTGAATGAATGTAATGTTTAGAGGAACAAATCATGACATAAATTCAAAAGTCCTTTGAAGAAATATCACACTTTTTTCTTTCTGCAAAATTGCTGCATAGTATTAGTATGTGTTTCTTCCTAATGTTAGAAGTTAATAATTCAATAGAAATTTGGGGTTTCTTCTTTTATTGACTAGAAGATTAATTTAGTCACTAGAAGCCTATCTCCAAAGTAAAGCTAGCACTAGAATCTCATCAGAGTCAGTTTTGAAACATTTCTTAACTATCAAATGGTTAGATCTTAATCTATTGAATCATTGCTTGACATATAAAACTTAAGCTGAATGCCAGTAAGAATTACCACTCGTCTATAACTAAAAAATCTAATAGAAACACACAGAAATTATGGCCATTAAATTTTTTTAAAAAAACAGAAAATGTTTCCCATAACTACCTCTGTATGACAGAGAGAGCTCCCAGCCACAGAAGTATACTTCATAGTTTTCTTATGGATAAAACCACTGTACAACAAACCCTATCTGCTTGCATGCCCTGTTACAAAGCCTTTTATGCATACTTGTCAATCATCATGATTCTTGACAGCAGAATGGATCCACGCGTACTGTTTTATTGTGCCTGAAAACAGATTACAGTATTTAGATATCTTTTCTGTCTGGTCACAAGCTGGTGACATTACTTCCCAATGCCAGGTTTAGGACACTGTAGAGGTCTTTTGCTGAACTCAGGAACAAATCTCTAGAGATGAAGAGCTGTTCTTATAAGGGTAATAATTATGAAAGTGACAGATAATTTGCACTTAGATACAATCCAGCCTTTAGAGAAAATACAGGGTTAGTCACAGAAGTTTTATATTTCCATTAAGAAGGGAATGTGCAGGTTCTCTATAAAATACAGATTTCCTCTCTTCAGAAGTATGATACAAAAAGGCCATGTGTAGCAGTTGTGATTTTTTTTCCCATGTTGACAGAGGACCTTGACCATGTGCAACATTGGACACATCAGAGCAGGGACAGAGTCTCTTGTCTGCAAGGTGAAAGGGAAGTGTGAACCAGCCTGCCTTGTGCTGCTGAAGCTGGTGGCAGGAGCACACACAGCAGGGATAACCCAGAGCCTTTCAGAAAGACTCCAGAGCCTTTCAGTGAACTCCGAGGCATATTTCCTTTGAGCAGATTTTTAACACAATCTGTAAGACAGTAAGTGGTCTCTGAGATTCAGGTTATCACAGAATGATTGAGACTGGAAAACACCTCTGGATTTCATCTGATCCAACCTTTCTGCCCATGCGGAGCCACTTAGAACTGCTTGACCAGGACCATGTACAGCCAGTGGCTGGATACATTCAAGATGTAAGATTCCACAGTGTCTCTGCACAGCCTGTGAAAGGACCTACTCACCTTCATAGTGTAAAAGTGTTTTCTGGTGTTTAGGACGAACATCCTTGTCTGAGTCCATCACTCACTGGCCAGGTTCTTTTAGATATTTTATAGATGAAGTGTGTGGATTTTTAAACTTCTGCAATGTTTAATAACAAATTTGCTTATTTGAAGCTACTCAATGTTACATAGGATTTCTGATTTAGTGTAATGATATAAAATTTATCACATAATACAATATGAACACAATTTACACTTTCGAAAATATAGGTAGCAACTGCAATAAACAGTTTTAACAGCCGTGACAATGTGGTTCTCACTACCAGTCTAACATGATAACATGCTAACCATGATACTGGGTATTCTCAGTTGCTGATAGCTGTGCATTCTCACTCTCTGCGAAATTCATTTATTAGTTGATAAGTTTTTGACTCTGTGTTTAGGCAGAACCACTTATTCACTCTTCCCATGTTGGCCTGTCCAGTTCAGGGAGACATTCTTGCCCTTTGCATAAAATGAGGCAGAAACCTTTCTATCACCAGCTGATCACCACTTGGCTATTGACAGCTGTTAATCTAAAACAGATGACCACCCTCAGGTCCCCTTGCCACTGAGATCAAGTCAGCTTCTTTGTAAGAGTTTTGGTCAGTTCCAGGCTACAGTCTTGTCTGAGCTTCACGGAAACATTGCCTTGGTTCATCTTCTCTGAGCCTTCATCAGTGGTAGGGACTTCTTGGTCAGTCACAGTGGCAATACACTGAAAGAGAGCAGACAAGGAGACCAGCTCCAGTGTTGGTATGTTCACAGTGGGAAAGCGAATTGTGGTGAAAAGGGCTGGCAAGAGTCTCTTCTGTGGGCATTTTGAAGATGGGAAAGAAGATAACTTGTGCTAGAGGACTTGCATCTTGTGGGCAGGATGATGAGATAGTATCTGTGGAGCTGGTACCCCCAGCAGTACCATCCCCATATCCATTAAAGTCTGTCCCAGAGACTAGCAGCAAGGGCTTGGTCAAGAAATATGGGCAGGCAGGGTATGCAGAGAGGCCACTGATGCTCAGGCAATGAGGAATGGTGCCCACCTCATCAGGATCATCAGGACTTATGCATCTTCTCAATGGAGCTCCATTGAGAACCTGTTGCCACCCACGTGTCAGGCTGTAGGAAGAACTCTGCTCTTGGCAGCATCTTGTGGCAGCAGTAAGCACACTTGTGGGAGTCACTCTGCTTGGTGACTGAGATCCAGGAAGAGGACCATGAGAGAGTATACAAGTGAGATAGGCCACTGGTGCCACAACTTAGCTTCCCTGAAACAGGCACAACAGTTAGACAAGTCTCATGACACGGTGATTCATGCAGCAGCAAAGACATGAAAGTTAGTGATAGGCTGTTAACTAGTGAAGTGCTTGAGTTCTGTAACATAGAATTTAGAGTTTCTTCCCCCAAGAAGGTGGCAGGATCATTAGCCCAACTGCAGTACATCTACACCAATGCAAGCAGCATGGGCAATGAACAGTAGGAGCTGGAGGCCATTGTACAGCAAAACTATGATATAATTTGTTAGGAAGACTGTCACAACTGGAGTGCTGCAATTGATGTCTACCAGCTTCTCAAAATGGGTAGGGAAGGTAGCCCTGGTGGTGGGGTAGCCCTTTATGCTAGGTTTAGATATGGGTATCTAGAACTTGATGATGTTGATGACAATATTGAGTGCTTGTGGGTGACAATCAAGGGGAAGTCCAGTAGGGCAGGCATCATGGTGGGAGTTTTGTTACAGACTGCCCAACTAGGATGTAGAAACTGATGAAATATTTTCTAAGTAACTAGGAGACGTCTTGTGATCAGTAGCCTTTGTCCTCATGGGAGACTATGACTTCACAAACTTAGTCTGGAAAATACAGCACAGCAGAGAGGGAATAGTCCTAGAGGTTCCTGGAGTGTGTGAAAGATAACTTCCTGACACATGCGGTGAGGGACACAACATGTTGGACCTGTTGCTTCTTAAGAGAGAAGATCTTGTGGGGGATTTGAAGGTTGGAGGACATCTTGGGCATAGTGATCATGAAATGATTGAGTTTCCAATTCTTGGAGAAGAAAGGAAGTAAGTCAGCAGAAATGTCACATTGGACTTCCAGAGGGCAGATTTTGACCTGTTTCAGTGCATGTTTGAGAATTTCCCTTGTGAGAGTCTTGAAGGGTAACGAAGCACAGGAAAGTTGGTCAGACTTCAAGGAGGAACACTTATAGGCAGTGGAGCACAACATCCCCATGTCCGCAAATACAAGTTGATCAGGAGAAGATTAGCCTGGCTGAATAGAGAGCTTTGACTGTAATGCAGGAACAAAAGGAAAGTTTATGGCAATTGGAAAATGGGGTTGGCAATTTATGAGAAACACCAAAATGTAATGAAGTTATGGAGGAAGAAAATTAGAAGGGCCAAAATTCAGGTAGAACTCAAATTGGCCAACACAGTTAAAGACAACAAGAAGAGATTTCCAGTATATCAATAGAAAAAGTAAGACTAGGGAAAATGTAGGCCTGCTGATGAATGAGGTGGAAGACCTAGTGGCGCAGAAGACACAGGGAAAGAGGAGGTATTGAATGCCTTCTTTGCTTTGGTTGTCACTGCTAAATACAGCCCTCATGAATTCCAGACCCTGGAGGTAAGAAAAAAGGTCTGAAGAGAGCAAGATTTACCCTCAGTAGTGGAGGACCAAGTTAGAGACCACTTGGAGAAAATGGACATCCATAAGTTTGTGAGCCCTGATGGGATGCACCCATGAGTGCTGAGAGAACTGGCAGATGTTATTTCTGGGACACTGTCATTTTTGAAAGGTAATGGAGAATATGAGAGATAGCTGAGGACTGGGTGAAGGCAAATGTCACTCCAGTCTTCAGACATATCGAGGATGAGCCAGGAAACTACGGACTGGCTAGTCTCACCTCCGTTACTGGAAAGGTGGTGGAGCAAATCATTCTAGTTGTCATCTCTAAACAAGTGGAAGGAAAGAAAATTATTGATAGTGGTCAACCTGGATTTGTCAATGGTAAATCATGCTTGACCACTCTGCTGGTCTTCCATGATGTCATGACTTGGCTCCATGAGTGGAGAGCAGCAGATACAATGTATTTTGACTTTAGCAAGACTATTGACACTGTCTCCCATAACATCATCTTTAAGAAACTCAGGAAGTGTTGGTTAGATGAGAGGACGGTAAGGCGGATTGAGAGCTGATTGACTCATAAAACTCAGAGTCAGTGGTGCACGGTTGAGTTGGAGACCTGTAGCCAGTGATGTTCCCCAGGAGTCAGTACTGGGTCTAGTCTTGTTTAAAATATTCACTAGTGACCTAGTTGAAGGGGCAGAGTGTATCTTCAGCAAGCTTTCTGACGTTACAAAAATTAGGATGTGTGGCTGACAAACCAGATGGCTGTGCTCCCATCCAGGGTGAGCTGGACAGCCTGGAGAGTTGGGAAGACAGGAACCTTTTGAGGTTCAATAAGGGCAAATGTATGGTACTGCACCTGTGGCAGAACAACCCCATGCATCATCATAGATTAGGGACAGTCTTGAGGAATAGGATCTTTGAGTCCTGGTAGACAATAAATTAACCATGAGCCAGCATTTTGTCCTTGTTGCCAAGAGAGGCCAAGTAGCCTGAGATTCATTAGGAAGAGTGTGGCCACTACTTCAGGGAAGGTCATCCTCTCCATCTGTACTGATCCGGTGAGGCCACATTCTGAATTTTGTGTTCAATTCTGGGCTCCTCAGTTCAAGAGAGACAAGGAACTGTTGGACAGAGTCCAGCAGAGGGCAATGAAGATGACTGAGGGACTGAAGCATCTCCCTTATGAGGAGAGAAGAAGACTGAGAAGAAACCTGATCAAGGTGTGCAAATATTTAAAGGGCAAGTATAAGGAGAATGAAGCCAGACTCTTTTTAGTAGTTGCCAGCAACAGGACTTGGGACAATGGGCACAGATTGGAACACAGGAAATTCAATATAAACATGAAAAAAATCTTCTTTACTGTGAGGGTGACAAGGCATCGAAACAGGATGTCCAGAGAGTTTGTGGAGTCTCCTTCTCTGAAGTCTTTCAAGATACAATTGTCTGTAACGTGCTCTAGGTAATCCTGCTATAGCACAGGGGTTGGAGTAGGTATCTCTAGAGGTCCCTTCCACCTCCAGTGATCCTGTGAGGGAGGACACTCCTGCAAACACCTGTGGGCATTCGCTCTTCCTTCAGGAGAACTAGGTACTGTGTGTAACAAGGGATGCAGAGCAGTGCAAGGGATGACATGCAGAGCAAGAGGGGATGCTGGCGTCAGTTTACATGTTATATGTTTAAAAAGTTTAATTTTTTTCTTGGTTTCTTTTGGAACGGAACCAAATAAAAATAGAAGTTCTGCTTGTTCCTCCCCATACACTAGGGGATATTCTTGCTCAGCCCTGGGGTTCAGCCACTCCATGCTGGAGGCCATGGGATGAGAAAACTAAAAGGAGGCACAAGCTTAATGTCTTTTGCAGAAGACCACATTTGTAATGTACATTTTTAAGATCTTGTAGGCCAAAGGACATCAATGCCTGGCTCAGTACAAATGATGTCCCTGTCTCTGGATTAGCTTTATACCAGTAATGATTTTGTTGGCCAAATTCTTATATGTCTGAACATTACTTGAATTCTTGTTCTTGGAAAGCTCTCAGATGAGGTGAGAAATCTGAGATTTCTTAGAATATTATCTTGATTATGACAAGAAATTGTGCAATTGCTTGTGGATCAGTTGTTCCTGCTTTTATTTGTGAAATATATACTAAGTCTTAGATTCAGGACTATAACCAGGACAGGACAACTTTAAAGGTTTTCTTATTGAGGTAGTTTACTGACAGATGTATTACACTCTATTGGCTAGGTACCTAGTGTAGTGGATCTATTTCATGGGTGGTAGGGTTGTAGCTCATCACCTGTTCCAGCAGGGTTTGGGCTGAAGATGCAAGCTGAGCAATGAGGGGCAGTTAGGTTTGATAGATGTAGTCACCCTCGCATGACCAGAGGAGTGGCTGCTGCCACATGGACAAGCATGGGAAACCACAGTGCCAGAAGAGATGCAGGGCAGCCCCAGGGGCCTGCAGAGCTTTTGTACCTGGCTGCAAGGTTGAAAAGGAGAGAAGTTCCAACCCTTCTGTGCAAGGTGTGGCCTGGATACACTATGGTGATGAAAGGGGGGAGGTGTGAAGCTTGACAGCTGCAGCTGCCCCTCCAGGCTGCACATCTGAGCTTCTTGAGGGGTGGTTTTTCTTAAACAATGGGCTTGGTGAAAACACAGCTGTGGCTTTCCTCTTGTGGCCAAGCTTTCACTTGTACTCCTCAAGGAGGTGCAGATCATCTCTTTTGTAGATGGGGTGGTAGCAGAAGAGTAACTGAAACATGGAGAAGGAGAATAGTTCATTGACAGGCTTTGGAGATGCAAAAACACCAAGATAGGAGAGCAGAGCATAGGAGAGCAGAGGCTTGTAATGGTAAAAGAGCAGCGTGGGTCTTAAAAAGATGTGTTTGTTGTTTGAAACCTAAAGCTGAGACTAACCAAAAGGTTATGGTCTTGTTCTGTTAAGTATTGGCCAGCCCTCTGTTTCCACTTGATCAAGAACTGAATCTCAGAATATTTCCTGCCTTCCTCCCCCTCTCCTCCATTGCCAAGACTTATGTTACTGGAGGATGAAGCTCTCATGTCAGAATCACTCTGAGTCATTTCACGTGCAGGTGAAGTGATGTACCTTGCTGTGTGCAGAACATGCTGCTGCTTCTTCTGCCAGAAATTCATCAGGCCATTCAGATATTTCCAAGTCAAGTTCCCCTTTGATGAATGTGTAGAGGTGGAGCTGGTGGAGCTGCCAGGAAGCCTTTCATGGTGTCAGTTTCAAAAATTCTCCATGCCAGGGCTTCCTTTTGGAATGCCTCTTCATTGATGGCAACACAGGATCCATCATCAATCCACTGAATGGACTGAAAACAGTGCCTTTGGAGAATTCTTCAGAGCTTCTTTGAAAAGGTGACAGGTGCAGAATTATCAGCTTCACCAGAGGTCTCCTCTGAAGAAATGCTGTGGATTCTTGATGCAATGTTGTGGTGCTTGCTGCATGCCTGGAAATGCTTTTTGTCATTGAGGGATGCTAGGTCAACATCACAAGGTGCTCTTTTGTCCCATCCTGGAGGGACAGGAAAAGATAAGTTGGCCAACTCAATGATCTTGTCCAGAGCATAAGCAGATGACAGTTCTCCAGGAGACAGCTCCCTTTGAAACAATCTTGTCAGGGTTAGGCCAAAGTGCCAGCTGTAGGCATTTTCCTTGGCACATGGGCTTGGTCCTGCTAGACAGTAATCACCAACATACCATCACTAGCTGGTTGCAGAAGCTAAGGGGAAGTTCTCAGACATCACTCTTACATCACAGCCTTGGTCCCATGTCCAGGCATGCCACAGCAAGAAGCTGCTGAATAGCTGTATTTTGTCATTTCCAGATGTTTGCTGCAGGTTTTTGGACTCAAGAGCTGAACAGCAAACCCAGCTGTCTTCAGATGTTTTAGGAAGTGCCAGGGAGTGTCCTGTTGACTGTAGGAGCTGAAGGCCAGGGAGGAAGAATGAAGGCTGAAGCATTAGGCAACAAGGTGCTGCATTGTGCAGGTTATCCAACTGGCATGTCTCCCTTATGCAGTAATGTCCTAGGCCTCTTTGCTGTAGTGGTGGCTTTGGAGCTCTGGCTTGAGAGCCTGCTTGAGCAAGAGTTGTGATGGGCACATTTCGGGTTGTGGCCAGTGCCAGGACTCCTGGCTTTGTGGTGTGTCTTCTCCTCTGGTCTTTTCTTGGCCTTGGCTATGTGGTGTCCTGAACAGCTGCCATCTGACATCCTACATTTCCTTCTGGGATGCTCAGCAACCGAAGAAATGCATTTGCCAAGCAGTGTGGGTGAAGGGAGATGAAAGTCTCCATTTCCTCTTTATTTCTTATGTAGCACAAGAAGGGCTCTGTGAGCTCAGTAGCAGTCCTGTCCTGGGCAGTCCCTCTACCCAGGTGTTGCTCACAAATTTCATCAGGCTCTCCATACCTGCTCTGCAGGAACCACTGGAAGTAAAACACTAAGTGCATCTTGCAAACAGTACAAATGGGAGAGATGCAGCCACCCCTATTTCTTTGAATGTGTTCCTATGCTTTTATTATCCTAAGTGTACTATCCTATATGTATTTATATATGTTTATATTACTTAAAATTGGAAAGTGTATAAAAAACCCCAAAACATTAATTTTCTGCCAACCTTCAAAGTCAATACTCTTTCTACTGGTTCTAGTGTTTTTTTCTGTAAAGGATAGGTTTGGTGTAGAACCAGTGGAAATCAGCACTTTTCTTTTGTTTAGTTTTTGGATCAGGCCCAGAGAGGTTTATGAAAGCCTGGCCTAAATATGAGGACAATACATAGGAGAACAGTAAACCTTGTGAGCCCATGGACAGAGTAAAGTGTCAGAAGTTCACAAGGAAAAGGCTGAGGTACTTAGCACCCTCTTTGCCTCAGCCTTTAACAAAAAAACTGACTACCATCAGGGCAACAGGGCTCCTGCTGTTGGTAGACAGGGATGGGGATCAGAATATACCTCCTGTTATCCAGAAGGAGGTAGTTAGTGACCTGCTGTGCCACTTAGATACAAACAAGTCTATAGGGCCAGATGGGATTCATCCTAGAGTGCTGAGAGAGCTGGTGAAAGAACTGGATAAGCCACTCTCTATCATTTATCACTGGTCCTGACTAAGTGGGGAGGTCCCAGATGACTGGAGGTTGGCCAGTGTGATACCCATTCATGAAGCAAATTATCCTGACTGCCATCAAGTCGCATGTAGAAGACAACCAGGGTATCAGACCCAGACAGCATGGATTTAAGAAAGGAAGGTCCTGCCTGACCAATCTCATCTCCTTTGATGACTTGGTGACCCACATAGTGGATGAGGGGAAGGCTGTGGATGTGGTCTACCTCAATTTCAGCAAAGTCTTTGACACTGTCTTCCACAATATCCTCCTGCAAAAGCTGGCAGACTGCAGTTTGGACAAGTCCAACCTTTGCTGAGTTAATAACTACTTGAATGACCAGTCTGAGAGAGTGGTGGTGAATGATGCCACATACAGTTGGTGTCCAGTGACCAGTGGTATCTCCCAGCGATCAACATCTTTACATATTCAACATCTGTATTGATTATGACCTGCCTGAGGGGACTGAGTCTGCCCTTAGTAAATTTGCAACTGACACCAAACTGGAGGTGGAGTGTTGATCTGCTGGAGGGAAGCAAGAGGCTGTAGAGGGACCTGGAAAGTCTGGGTCTATAGGCTGAGGCCAAAGGTATGAAGTGTGACAGGACCAAGTGCCAGGTCTCAGGCTTTGGCCACAATAACCCCATGCAGCACTGAAGACTGGGAGAAGAGTGGCTGGAAAGCAGCCTGGCAAAGAGAGACCTGGGAGTACTGTTTGACAACTGGTTGAGCATGAGCCAGCAGTGTGCCCAGGTGGCCCAGAAGGGCAATGACATCCTGGCTTGTATCAGGAATAGTGTGGCCAGCAGGATCTGGGATGTAATTTTCCCCCTGTACACATCACTGGTGAGGCCTCACCTCGAGTACTGTGTTACAGTTCTGGGCCCCTCAGTTCAAGAAAGATAATGAAGTGCTGGAGTAGGTCCAGAGGAGAGCAACAGGACTGATGAAGGGACTAGGGGAAAAGTCTTGTGAGGAGAGGCTGAGGGAGCTGCAGTTGTTTAGCCTGGAGAAGAGGAGACTCAGGGAAGACCTTATAACTCTCTACAAGTACCTGAGGGGAGGTTGTGGGCAGATGGGGGTTGGGCTCTTCTCCCAGGGAGCAAGTGACAGGTTGAGAGGGTATGGCCTGAATCTGCACCAGGGGAGGTTGAGGTTGGATAACAGGAAGCACTTCCTCATGGAGTGGGTGATGAGCCATTGGAACTGACTGAACCCAAGTCCTCCTCTTCAGTGTTACTCTCAATTTACTCTGTACTCAGCTTGTAATTGTGCCTGGGATTGTCCTGACCCAGATATAGAGCTTTGCACTTTAACTTGCACTGGCCCATTTCTCAAGCCTGGATGTCATCCCTTCCCTCAAGTGAGTCCAGCACCCCACAGAGCTTGGTGTCATCAGCAAACTTGATGAGGGTGCACTCAATGGTGTCCATGTCTCTGATAAAGGTATTAAACATCACTAGACCCAGAAGAGATTCCTGAGTAGCTTCATTTGTCACTGGCCTCCATCTATACATTGAGTCATTGATTACAACTCTGAGTACAACGTTCTAGTCAGCTCCTTATCCACCAAGTGACCCATCCATCAAGACCATGTCTCTTTATCCTAGAGACAAGACCGTGTCCCTTTATCCTAGATGTCACCCTCATGGTAAAAATGTATTTCCTGATGTTCAGTGAGAACTTCCTGTGCTTCAGTTTGTGCCCATTGCCTCTAGTCCTGGCACTGGGCACCACTGAAAAGAACCTGTCTTGAGCCTCTTTGCACCCTCCCTGCAGGTATAGATATACATTAATGAGATCTCCTGAGATGAACCAAAAAGGTCTCAGCCTTTCCCCATAGGAGACATGATCCTGTCCCTTCATAATTTTTTTGCCCTCCACTGGACTGTCTCTAGTATGTCCATGGCTCTCGCAAAATGGGGAGCCCAGCGCTGGACACAGCACTCCAGGTGTTGTCTCATCAGTGTTGAGTAAATGGGAAGAATGACCTACTCCTACCTGCTAGCAATACATTGCGTACTACAGCCAAAGATATCATTCACTTCTTTTGCTAAAAAAGCACGTTACTGGCTCATGTTCAATCTGGTGTCCACCAGAACTCCCACGACATTTTCTGCCAAGCTGCTTTCCATGTGGGAGGCACCCAATGTATACTGGTACCTATGGCTGTTCCTTCACAGGTGCAAAGCTTTGAAATTCTTCGTGAGGTTCCTGACAGATCCTTCCTTTCAGCCTTTTCTCCTGGTACTAAGTCCTACTATTTCAACATTTTAAATCTGAACAGGTATTAGAAGAGTTTTGTTAAATCTGAGCTTGGTATAGAGAGTATAGGGCTGACTGAAGGCAGCATGGTTTCGATTTTGAAAAACTAAAACCATGTTATGGGTTGTTGCTGTAAGATTTTTAATAAAATAAATTGTATAGAATGTTTTGCCTCACTTTCCTTAATCATGACATTTTATTTATGCATCAGAATAACTTTTTAACAAGTACCACCATTATGCTGTTAACATACAGCAAATAAATTACTGCTTTTCTTAAGACCTACCTTTCTCGCCTCTCAGGCATCTATAAACCACAACAAATACATACCTGTTATGAATATTTTTCTCACCTAGAAATGTCACCAAGTTGATTTAAAACTCTTTTAAGCATTTTGAAATCATCCTTCATTTATATCTTTGCCAACATGGTACAAGGACTTCTTTTCTATTTGCAGTTGCACTAGGGAAGTGTTTCAATTCTTGATTTAGACCATAGTCTCTCAGAGGTTCCAGGGTTTCTGGCTGAATGATAAAGCTTTGTGCTTTATGTTTTCTTGCAGCAGAGCAGTAATACACAACACAAACTGTTCCAGTCTGGAGGTTTTTGAAAGTAAGTCAGTCCAGTACTTATTTGGTGAGTCTTCTGACACTTGAGCACTGTTTTCTGGAGAAAATGAGTCAAGTGCTATACATTCTCTGAGGGAATACTTGCAGTAGTGTGAGGCAATGAACTGGAGTGTCTATATAAAAATATCTGAACATTTGGCACTTCGTATTACAGGCAGCAGCATAAAGCCATGCTTGCATTCAAAAAAATCCTGTGTTCTCTGGCATAACCCATCCAACACTGGCTGAAAGATTAAATAGAGCTCCTCAAATTGGAAACCATTATTTGTTCTTTCCAGTGTAAAATCAATCACAAATTACCATGGATCTGAAATAGTATTTTAACCCTGAAAACTCAGAATCTTGTGCATCTTGAACTCACTGTTTCAGATGGTGGGCTCTAGCCTATCCTACATAGGAGGCACTGAGCCAGTACACAGTTCCAAGAAGACAAACCTGTTCAGTGTTTGCCTGGGAACTTTATCCAGGAACTGAACTGCTTGAAATTGCATGTGTATTAAGCTCCTGTTAATAAAATTCATCATATGGAAATTATCACCACACATACTTTTACATCTTTGAAAATCTACAAATGATAACCCAATACTAGCAAACCAAAATTTGCTTAAAAAAATACTGATTTAAAATTACAGATTTAAGGTTTCAAGAATGAAAGTATTAACCTTACTCTTCTCTGTAGACCTTGAGAAGGTCTGCATTTTACACATCTTTGCCTCCCCCCACTCCCACAACATAATTGGTAGGTTCTCTAAAATATATTTTCTTTCTTTCTTTCCTTCTATTTCACTTTGCTTTCCAGAGGCCTGCTTTTTGTGTGTGTGTGTGTCAGTTCAGGCTATAACCCTGCAGTTTGAGTTTATCTTGGCCATAAAACGCAACAGTAATTTATATGCTCCCTTACTCGACGCTCCTCTGAGGCACTGCCAGCTGTCTAGCCAGCAGTTTAAAGAAAGAGCTGTAATGAGCACAAGCATGCAGGGGGTAAGGGGAAGGCATGCACAGCACACAGCCATGTTCCTGTTTCCTTAGCTGGTGGTGGTTACTTTTAAATGGCACTGCAGCAAGCTGTCAGCATGTTGAGAGATTCTCTGCACAAGCAACTCACACCTCCTCCTGTGGATATCTCATTCCTTTCTTTCATTCCTCGGTAAGGAATAGATTTAAAGAATGAGACAAAGCCCGGAGCAGCTGTTATGTGATACTGAATGTGAGTTATGAGTGTAAAACCTTGCTCCCTCCTGCCTTTTTTCCCTTTATCAAGAGTAAGCTCTTTGAGCAGGCAGACAAAACCTGATGGTGATCTTGATGTAGTCAACACGAGCTTTGATTTCACTTGCCTGAGCTACAGTTTTTCATGTAATACAGTTGTGAGTTTCATTTCTTCCATAGCTGTGTAGTATGCTTATTTAACCTTTACCATCACTGTAGTGTTAAGAAAACACAAAACAAAACAACAAAAACCTCCATGATATTTTGCCTGTAAGTTACTTCTGCCAAGGACTTTTTCCCTTACCGTTGTCTGTAGAACATTGTCATATGTATGCGTAAAGAAAAAATTACATGTTCACACAGTCTTTTTGTTGCAGAAAGCATTCAAATAGCCTCTATGCTTTCCCTGAAGTCCATTAAAAAAAGCAGGTTAGATTATGGTATCAGTGAGACCAGTATGAATCCACAAAAACATCCCATGTCATCCCACTAAGATCAATAGTATTCATTTAGCATTACACTGATGCAACAGATGAAAACCTGGCTCACTGAAACACTTCCAGTTATATGGCAAAATACTTTCTTTTCTTATATACTTTTTACAGAATTAAACCATCCTTTTTTAACCAGAGGGTTAGGGCTTTTCAACACAGCTGTAGAAAAATATGGTTTTGATCTTTACAATATTCTTATATAAAGTGAGAGTTATGATCTGACAAAAGACATTTCCAGTGCAGAAATGCAGTTCTCCCTCAGCTTCCACCAATATTGCATAATGCCTAATTGGCCTTGAGCTAGAGTATCCCTATACAATATATCAGGAGAAAAATGAAGATTTTTTAAAAAGACCCAGAGTCCTGGAAAATGCTGGAATCATCTTAATCATAGCAGGGTCAGTTCTTTCTGTGTGATGTTTCTAATTATTGGTCTCACACATAATATACCTTGAAAAGAAAAATGCCTTCTTAAATACCTGTCATTTGGACACTCAGCCTGCCCAAATCCATGATATATAAAGTGTTTTGGAATATTTGAACCCACAATAACAACTAATCTAGACTGATCTAAGCTTCATTAACCAGAGGAATTATTTGTAGGTAACCCACAAGACTATATGTGTTCTGAAGCAAAATTTAGAGTGAGATCCCATCTGGAAGGTCTTGACTTCTATGCTGTTTATTTTAATAAATCCTGACTAAGTAGTTAGATGTAATAAAGCCCTCCCTCAAGGTACAATTTTCACTATGATTTAATAAAAACAAACCTGCAAATGTACGATGTCTTCTTTCATGGAGCCCATGAACAGGTTTGTTTAATCATAAAACAGTGTCCTAGAGGGGTCAGAAATGTAGGCAGGAAGTAAAAAACTGAGATTCATTGTGAAAAAGACAACTTTATGTGGCCAAGGGAAAATAAATTGAAATAGATATCCAGCAGGAGAGAAGCACTTGCAAAATAGCAAAGGTAAAAAAATCTCAGTAACACTAATAAAAAACTTTAAATCAGCAAAGAACTTGTTACAGAAAAGGAGCAGCAAAAAAGACCAATACATTTTCAGAAATCATATGAAAAAAACATTTCTCTTGCAAGAGGTTTTCAAATGCAAGAGGTGACAGTCCTCTTTATAGCAATGGTGGGACTGAGTTCAAACATCAATATTTATTTCTTGTCAATTCAGATAAAACAGAAAGTTAATGTATCAGAGAAAGTTCAGAGAACTTTCATTAATAAAGGATTGGGCGGCATGATCAAAAACACAGGTCCTGAGCTTTCTTCAGTGAAAATTAATTTCAGTATTTCCACAAACTTGAAATACAGAAAGATCAGCTAAATGCTAATTAATGACTGCTCTGATTAGTTACAGGATGCAGGTACCAGGGAGACATTGGAATTACCCCGGTCAACAACTGACTGTGAGTTATCCTCCGAGCCCCTCTTCTTCTTCGTCATTGACAGAAGAAAATAAGCTTGGATCTACAGGAGACTACACGGTGGTCTACAGTATAGAGCCACACAGGGTTCTTGGTCCAAGAAGACATAACTGTGAGTCAGAAGATGGAAGAAAGCCAAAATAAATGTAGATCGAATAACAGAAAAAATATCGTTGCTCTGAAATCCAAGTCCAGCCTCCCTGAAGATTTGGAAGAAAGTAACACCATCTGTTGGATCATTTAAAACAAAAGAGTGTAGCACTCTACAAAATATATATTTTAGACATTTAGAAGATGGTTCTCTCTCCACGTCTCGTATTATACCTGTTGTATAGATTGCGACTGGATGCATTTGGCACAAATCCTGGCTGTGCAGCTCTCTGATTTGGCTTTGACTGTATGCCAGGCTGCCTTTGACTTCCAAGGACCATGTAAATTCCTCCACTTTTTTCCTTGGTAAAATCATTGTGTCAAACCCTCCTTTGCACCCCTTCTGTCCGTGGGGTTATCCTTAGAGGTCACTTTCTGTAAGTTACCAGTGTCATCTTCCCAGAGCGGCATCAGCGGAGGAAAGTATCCAATCCCTCTCTGTTGAGGCAATGGCTAGGTGTGCCTCAATCAGTATAAAGTGAGAAATTTAATGCAAAAGAATGACAGACCATATCTAAAACTCAGAATTTAGTAATAAGTGCATCTTGGATAGGCTAAAAGACCCTATGAGCAGCTAGAAACAATCACATACTCTGAGGATCATTTAGATATTTGCATTTCGTGTGAAACAACTTTAACTTGCTGCTTGATTTATGTGAAGATGGCTATGTGAAAATGAAGAAAAATGTGCTTCCTTTCATCTATCCCACAGTTAAGGTTTTATTTACCTTATAGAATCAATTTCTTTCCTGCTGCCAGAAAGCAAAAATGACAGGACACAGCATACTAGAGCACTTCTCAAAAAGGGGAGCATATGATTGAAAAGCTGCTGTTTGTATTCATTAACATTTCCCCCCCTTCTTTCTAAAAATTTAACAAGCTGTATTAGGGTTGAACTTCAAAAGAAGAATGTATTTTTTTCCTCAGGTCCATCACCTGATTTTTCTTGCTGTATCTGCCTTCAGATCCTATTGATTTCTTAAACATGACATCTTCTTGGGTTTCCCCTGGCTCTCTGTCTTCAGTTCCAAAGAAATAATGACAAAATTGCTAGAAACTCTTCTAGGTAATTTGAATGGATTCAGAAGTACTTCAGGCTTTACAATGAGAAAGTAATATACATGCTCAGCACATAATTCAGTGTGCCAACTGCTACCTAAAAATCCAACATTATTCCAGGAAAACTCTGCATAGTATTCTTTCTCCTGTTATTTAGGTTTTCCTCTTTTTAATCAGGAATGAGTAAAATAAATATTCAAATTACATTTTTTGGGATGACCATAATTCATTGAACACAAAGGTGGCAGTTGTAGTAATGACAAAGATTTTTTTTTCATGTTCTTGGTAAGTAGGAGGCATAAATCACTATCTTCCTTGGAAAGATCTGGTTCATATTTTGAAGATTTTTATTAAGTCAATTAAGAATTTCTAGCATTTAGGTATTAATGATGCATTGTGATTTTAAATGCCTACTTTTTTATAATCAATACTCTTTATGTTAGGAAATTCAAGGAAAAAATGCTGAGAAAGCTTTTAAATCTTTTTGATCACCAATCTGATTAGGACGTTGCTGGTTTTAATTTTTTTTTTTTTATGGAAACTGATTTATAGAGAAGATGGCTGTCAGCAAAGAAAGTAATGACACATAGAGCCTTTGAAAGAAAGCCCCCTTTCATGACCTACAAGTACATAGTCAAAATGAGTAATTGGATGAAGAGCAGATGTCAAAACTAGAAACACCAAAGTCATGGCAGCAGGCAGAGAACAAAAGAGGTAGATGTATTTTTAAAAGCATCAGTCACTTTTCAGACTTAGCCACCTGCTGAGTAAGCTTCTGTCCCCTGATACTTGAGACAATCCACACAAAGACTCCTGACCGTTTTCTGAAAAAAAAACCAACAAAAGATGCAGAAATGTCATTAGCCACCCCTGACTGGAAGCAGATTGAGGCCCTGCTCTCTTCCTCCTGCCGGATTTCGCATCTTCTGCTGTGAGTCATCCACTCTTGACTCCCCTTCAGGACAGATTTCATGAATCTCAGGAGACCTGGGCTTGCTCCCCCAACTCTGACTGCTGCACTGAGAGAATTTTAGTCCTCAGATAGCTACAAGGTTTTGGTTTTTTTTTTTTTTCAGTTTAGGCTGGAACCCTTCAAAGACACATTTAAGCTACTGCCAACAGGCTTGCTTTTCACATTTACCTTTGATGCAATACTATGCCTATCAATACCTGCAGATTAATGGTAGAAAACTGCCACCAACATGCATTTCGGACTCCTGTGCTCTCAAGAGAGCAACCACCTCCCACCAGATTTAGACAAATGTTTGGTTTAAACATGTGGAAGCCAGCAAACACCAGAGCTGAGCCTGGTTACTCAGTTACTGCTCTGTAGGCAAACAAAAGGAAGGAAGTGAACAAATCAGGGGAAAGGAGAGACAGATTAAGTTACCATAGACTCTGACCCTGAAGGCTCAAGTAAATTCAGGGAAAGCAGAGGCACTAGTTAGTTGGAAATGCCTTTGAATTCCTTTAATCCCTTAGGTCAATTTAAAGGGAAATGATATGACTATTCTGCATCTGCTAGTGATTGAAGACAAATAAGGAGCATTGTGTGATTTCCAGTTCAAGAATTATATGGTACACGCAGCTTTTATGAGAGCAAATACAGCAAATCTCAATTGACCTAGGCTGACTAATAAACCCCAAGATGCTTCTAACATAAGGGAAGCTGATGCTATTACTGACTCCCTAGGTAAAAAACCAAACCAAACCAAACCAAACCAAACCAAACCAAACCAAACCAAACCACAACAACAACAACAACAACAACAACAAAAAACCACCAAACCAAAAAAACACCATGAAGAAAGGGAAGGGAAGGGAAGGGAAGGGAAGGGAAGGGAAGGGAAGGGAAGGGAAGGGAAGGGAAGGGAAGGGAAGGGAAGGGAAGGGAAGGGAAGGGAAGGGAAGGGAAGGGAAGGGAAGGGAAGGGAAGGGAAGGGAAGGGAAGGGAAGGGAAGGGAAGGGAAGGGAAGGGAAGGGAAGGGAAGGGAAGGGAAGGGAAGGGAAGGGAAGGGAAGGGAAGGGAAGGGAAGGGAAGGGAAGGGAAGGGAAGGGAAGGGAAGGGAAGGGAAGGGAAGGGAAGGGAAGGGAAGGGAAGGGAAGGGAAGGGAAGGGAAGGGAAGGGAAGGGAAGGGAAGGGAAGGGAAGGGAAGGGAAGGGAAGGGAAGGGAAGGGAAGGGAAGGGAAGGGAAGGGAAGGGAAGGGAAGGGAAGGGAAGGGAAGGGAAGGGAAGGGAAGGGAAGGGAAGGGAAGGGAAGGGAAGGGAAGGGAAGGAACATTTCAGGCCTCTAAAGTGAAGGAGGACTTCTTTTGGCTGAAACACTGTAGTCCCTAAATAATCTTCAATATTTAATCTGCTATTATGTAGATAGAACAAAAGCCTAAAATCACACTCTGCTGGGCCCCTCAGATTAAGCCTGCTACAGATCTGTAACTGGAAACAGTCTTCCAAGGCTTGTTTATTTAATGACACCATACAATAAGAGTCTGTCTACAGGGTAAAGCTCTATTGGGCCCTTTAATAAATATTATTTATGTGTAGCACTGGAAATTATTCCATTTGGGTTTGTAACGTGCTGTGATTAGGGGCTAGACAATGTCTGTAAAGCAATAGCTTGGCCATGGATATCAATTAACACAAAGGCATGCTTTTCAGAGGCACCACTTGACAACCCATCCTCTCCAGACTCACTACACATTTTTCTATCATTCCTCTCACATCCCCACAGGCTTCACTAATGGCAGCCCCATGGTGTCCAACCTCCCTCATCACCACTCTGCCCAGCCTGAGGAATTTAATTTCTTAGGACCTACAGCTCAGG
Organism: Phaethornis superciliosus; assembly: GCA_023637945.1. NCBI lineage: Eukaryota > Metazoa > Chordata > Aves > Apodiformes > Trochilidae > Phaethornis > Phaethornis superciliosus. The sequence continues at coordinate 18,607,226 of JAJQWJ010000004.1, forward strand.
AAATCAGTGAGATTAACCTTTACTGAAGAGGTCAGAGGAAAGACTTTTCTCGCTTCTTCACTACCTAAATCTTTATCAGCACATGGAAAATAAAAGGCATAACTGCAAACTAACAAGCAATATAGAGTAAGGATCAGCTAGTTCTTGGAGTATACATGTGAGAGTATGACAGTCTTGTAAAATTTTTTTTACAAATATCTGATAAATAAAATAAATATTGCTCATTTCACAACAGATTTGACTCCTCCGGGCTGTCAGTTTTAGCTCACTACCCAGCAAATGCCTGACATGCACTAGATCAGTCTTGCTGACTTGTTGTCCCATAATATACTATGAAGCATCATCATGCAACTGCATGAAGTTTCCATGCTCTCTGAGGCTGGACAGAGTTTATCTGTGTCACCCAATAGAAGAAATTTGAAAAACACTTACATTTCAGTTAATTTATAATAACTTTAATTTGTATTGGTGTAGCTCTTACAATGTTTAACAATTTAAAGAAAGAGGAATTTTATAACAGAGAGGTTTTTTGCAACAAAGTTGCCTGGTGCCCTATTCTAAACACAGAATCTCTAATTCTTGAAATGAAATGTTGAATACTTAAGAACTTCTTCAGTCACTTTTGGGATAAATTTCTTCATTCCTTTCTTGCAAGCTGAATGATTTTATCAAGAGAGTAAGAGTAACAGAAATAACTCTAATAATAAGAAAAGGATTTGTAGTACTAATTTTAAATGTTGCATTCCAAAACCTGCTGAACTATTTTTCCTGGAATTCCAAAAGCTGTACTAGTTTTTGGCAATGCCCCAAACTATTCCCTTACTCCTCATGCTGCTTTGTTTCCTAGAAATGTGCTGACAAGATCTTTCCAAGTTGTTCCAAAGGAAATAAAACAGCATGTCTGCAAAATTAAGCCTCTTTTAAAATTGGGTTCTAAGCGTATATCAAGATGATGGGCAGGAAAACACCCCACTACAATCATGTTGCAGCAAAGAAATTCACATTCAAAGGAAAAAAGTAACATAGAACTCCACAAAAATAATAAGACAAAAGTGTAATTTGCAATCAGGCAGTTCTAAGTGCCAATAATGTCATCTTGGAAGTAACCACTAGATCGCACTTTTAGTATTTACAGCTGACTTCAATCACCCTGATATTTATTTGACAGCCCACAGAAAGGCATATTCAGTTCAAAAGGCTCTTGCAGTGCATTCATGATAACTTTCTGATAAAGCCAGGTGAAGCATCAATGAGAAGACGTGCACTGCTGTACCTAGTATTAATGAATAAAGAAGGTCTGGTTTAGATATTAAGGTTTTAAACAGCTTTGATGACAGTGACCAGGACATGGTGGAGTTTAGTATTTTACAAGGAAGAAGAAGGACAATATGTAGGATTACAGCCCTGGACTTCTGCAGGGATAATTTTGTACTCTTTAAAGATCTATTTGCAGGAATCCCATGGGCTAAGACTCTGGAAGGAAAGGGAACGCAAGAACGTTGGTCAGTTTTAAATACCACTTCCTTCAAGCCTAAGATAGATGCATTCCCTTGAGTGAAAAAATCAGTTAGAATTGGTAAGAGACCTGCATGGATCACCAAGGGAACTTTTGAAGAAAGTCTTGTAGAAAAAGAAATTCACAGCTCATTGAACAAAGGACTTGTCACTTGGGAGAACTCTAGAGATGTCGTCAGAACATGTAGGAAGACAACAAGAAAAGCCAAAGCCCTCTTAGAACTCAATCTGGCAAAGGAAGTAAAAGGAAACAAGAAAAGCTTCCTCAAATATATCAGTAGTAAAAGGAAGAATAGGGAAAATGTGGGCTCACTGCTGAATGGGATGGGAGCCCTGATAACAGGATGCAAAGAAGGCAGAATTGCTGACCACCTTTTTTGCTTTAGCCTTTACTCCTAAGAGCCACTGATATGATTAAGGGGGTGGAAAATCTCCCTTATGAGGAAATGCTAAGGGAGCTGAGTCTCTTCTGCTTGGAGGTGAATGAGGGGTGACATCTTAAACTTTTATAAATATTTAAAGGGTGACAGTCTCTTCTCAGTGATGCTCAATGACATAGAAGTCATTGAGGAAATGGATATAAGCTTGATCATACAAGGTTCCACATAAACACAAGGAATAATTTTTTTAAGGTGTGGGTGACAGAGCACTACCTAACCAGGTTGTGAAATCTCCTTCGCTGGAGACATTCAAAACCCGACTGGATGCATTCCTACATGATCTCCTGTAGAAAACTCTGCCTTGGCCTGGGGGTTGGACTTGATAATCTTTTATGGTCTCTTCCAACCCCTAACTTTCTGTGATTCTGTAATGCTTCATAATGGGATGCTACCTTGTTGTTGAGGTGAAAGGCATACTGTAACTATAAGAATAAATAAATAAATAAATCTACCCGTACTAGAGAGATCTAATACTAAACTTTTTTATTCAACAAACAAAATTCACCTCTTTGCAAAGCAATTAAATAAACATGTTGATCTGAAGATTAATTAGTGTACTATACATACCAACATGGGAATAAATATATAAAGATATGTTTAGAATTAATTTATGTCTAGAAATGTAGGGAAATGTGTTTTCAGGAAGTACTGAAAGAAGTACTGCTGGCTTTCCTGATCTTTAATTCACATTTTAATGTGAATTAAAAAATAAAGCTTGAAATATCCTGATGTCTTGGCAATCTCTCTCTCTCTCTCTCTCTCTTTATACTTGGAAACACTGAATATAGGGTCAGCAATAAGCCAGCACCTGCAGGTGCATGAAATCAGAAACTAAGTATGTGGAGAGACAAAAAAAAAAAAAAAGAAGAAAAAAGAAAGAAAGCAGTTTTGCAACTGGGCATTCTTTAGATGACAATGGGAAAAATCTGAAATTGTGAGACAGCTCAGTGCCAAGCCAAGCAAGGAACAACTGGAAGAGCCATTACAGGCAGCAAAGACTGTAATGTTCTCCTTTGTGATTTAAGTCAAACAAAATGGAGTGGCATATGAAAAATGCAAACAGAACACAGTCAGTTTTACTGTTGCCAGAAGTCATGCTGAAGGATATCTTTTTAAAAAATACAGGATTAATAGCCTGGCAAAAATGTCTGAATACACTCTGTGGCTTTATGCAGTTTTCAAGCTACTCTTTACTCATATTTTGTGACTGAGGTAGTCATCAGAAATCATAGAAAATAGTAAAAGAAAAAACAAGAGCATCTAGGCTTAACTTTTTTGTAACCTTGACCTTGCAGCCTAGCAAGGTTCTAGCTGTAAGTACTCATTAATTATATTATCAAGTTTAAAATTTACCCATTAAAGTGAACTGCATCATTGCTTTTTTGTTTCATCTCTGTTATGGCAAACAAGCTGGAGCTTTAAGGTTTTTGTAAACGGAAATATTTTCCTGCCGTTGATTATCTGTGTGTCTCCCCCTTGCAGACTGCAAAATTTACCTACATGTTTCTTGAACATTGGGCAACTGTCCTCAAATATCTGATACCCTTTTTACTTATAAAAGGTGTTTGCAAGCTCTTCTTCTCATAAAAGACTGCATGTGTTTTCATATTTAGTACCAGTTTTATTTTTAAATCATAGAACAGCTACAGTTAGAAGAGACCCTAAAGATCCAGCTCCAGCACCCCTGCCATGTTCATAGACTACTTAGACTAGATCAGGTTGTTCAAGACCCCATCCACCTTGACCTTGACCACTGCCATGGAGTGGGCAGATGCAACTTCCTTGGGCAACCTATTCCATTGTCTCACTATCCTCAAAAGGAAAGAATTTTTTCCTAATTGCTAACCTAAATCTCCCCTCTTTAAGTTTGAGACCATTTCCCCTTGTTGTCTTGCTACCTGTGAAAAGAGCCCTAACCCAGCATGTATGTTAAAGTTTGTCTTCCTAGGAAACCCAGTAGCTTAATCCTTTTGTAATATTCATCCTCTTCTGCTTAACAGTTGTGTCAACTGCATATTTTAACATACCTGATTTGGAAGCATTTTCCTGGTCACATATAAAATATTGAAAAAAGAAAAAATTATATTATGCCATGATCAAAACCCTGCTAAAAAATAGAATGAGAATATCTCATTCTTTTCAATTACTTTCTATTAATTATTTATTAATCTTAAATAATTATTGTCAGACTTTACCAAAGATTCCATTATTTTATTTGATAGACCTATAATTATACACAGCATCAAACACACCTTTAAAAACATTGGTTTAACATGAGCTTCTTTCCAGTTCTGAGAATTACCTCAAGTTTCAAAAAATATAGAAAACAGGTGTAAATGGATCAGAGAGATCACCAGCTACCTAGCTAGCTTATTTACAGCAGTCTTAGTTTTAATACTTTAAAACTCCTCAAATAACTTGACCTGATAATTTAACTATTTAACATCCTTCAGAGCTACTTACAGAATTAGAAAAATATCAACATCACCACTCCTGCCATCAGATGTACAATACCTGGTTGCAAAAAAAAGAACATTCTCACCATTTCAATGGGATATTGAATAAATAGGGTTTTACTTTTTATTTGGATCATTATAATCTTAACACAGACAGTTTGATTTTATTTCAGCTGTTTTCCATTTTTTATAATTCCTTCTACTAGCCTTGTGTATTTTGATTACTTTTCCTATGTCATTTGAATATTTAATGATCACACTGATACTTCCATTTAGCTATTATTCATTTGTTGCTTAAATGGTCCTGTTCTTGGCTGCAATGCCAAAAATATGGTTTGGGAACACATATTGTGATATTTCTGCAATAGGACCCAGTTATCATTCATATTATTCCTCTTTAAGACAGATATATAATTTAAAAAATCAATACTGGCATTCAATCATAATTTTGTTTGCACAACAGAAATTAAGCAATATTTAAACAAGTACTATTTTCACAAATTCATAATCTCTATCTCCTAAGCTAAATGCCATGTCTTGAATGAATCTATTTTTAGGCTAGCAAATTGTCATTAATAACTTATAAACTTCTTTGAGATGCTTCTGGCAACATGAGGCTCTGAATGTAAATCAAATTGAATTTTTCATCCTGGTAATGCAGGTTGATTTCTTCCTTTCATAATTCAAACGCTGCCATCTTGTTTTTCAGTGCAATTTGCTGGCTTGTAGTATACATCCTCATGTGTGTTCTCCAGTGGTCTCTCACCACTTCATTCCATAGGTATTCATTACCACCTGTGACAAGAGAAGAAATTATATTTCTGACATATCTGTTGGCTTCCCCTCCTTTCCAATCCAGTTACAGGGGCCAGAGCTTCTCATCTCTGTCTTGCAGACCTCTCCGCCTGTTTTTTCAGAAACACCAGGATTAACTTTTTCTGAGAACATGTAGGTTATTCAGAATTTAGCTACTACATTGTCATTTTTCTTCCTACTTTCATGTATTCTTGACCTGACACAGTTAGTTTCTCTTCCAGTAAACATGGCAAGTAATATAACCTGACTAAAACCCCTCTTACACAGAGTACTCTAAAACCTTAAAGCCTTCTACTTCACATCTTATAAGCACTCTAGTTGATTTCCTTTGACGTCTGTACATGAAAGGTCTCAATTGTAGTAACTTGTAGTAACTCTTTTGACTTCTCCATCCTTCAGTATCATACATTGTCTGTAACTCACGATTTTTTTCATAATTATTCTGTAACAATAATTTTTGTATTGAGGAATAAAACATTATTTGGCTCAAGATAAAATTATCCACTTTGTTCATCAGTTTAAGCTATGGTAAAATAAAAAATATTAGAATAACTTTTTATGCAAAGCTGTGTTGCATGTTATTTAAATAACTTTGTTACTTAAAGTAAAAATCTTGATACTTCTGAGATAAGTTATTTAATTTGGAAAATGCTGAGGTATCTAAACTTTAAATTAAAAACTCTCCCCTTTGATCCATGAATTTTCAACCTTAAAAATTAACTAATTTAATATGCTGCCCCACTGCCTGGTATGGTTACTACCATTGGAAAGAAATTCACACTCATCTAATTCTCTATACTTAGTGCCAAACAAAAATACTGGCAAAAATTAATTGTTAAGTAACCACAGCAATGGTTGCCTTACAGTATTAAGACACATGTACATCTTTTGCGGAAACATACAGCCAAATTTTGATTGCCAGCAAGCAGTAAGAATAGGATTTGCAGAGGCCAGCATTGCAACCAACGGTCTTGGGATTATGGTTATGAAGAGAATGTGGTACCAGCGTTGACATAACATGGCCATTCTTACATCTGCTTGGTACAGACAGGTTATAGGTAAGAAATTGATTACAAATTTTAAAATAAAATTAAAATGCTGAACTACACTTTATCACTTCTCTGTCTTGACTTTACTCCTGATGCTCACATCTATGAAAAAAAATCAAGTGCTTATCAAGTTTTACAAATCTCCCCAATATACAGCTGTTCTACTTACTGTGGTACTGATGGCAATCACACCTTGGTATTTCGTGATGTGAACAAGCCGTGTATTGGCAGTGAGAAGTACAAAGGAGCAACTACATAAAAACCATATTAATTCTTTAATGAGGATTCCTGTATCAAGAAAGTATGAATTATCCAGATTAAAAGAACACTCTACCACAGAGTTTTCATGTATAAAAGATTTTGCAGTGTCCCCTAGGACAGGTGATTACTTGCACAAAAACTGATAACAAATTCTTAGAGACACCCTCCACAACAGTTATTCAATAGCATATGCCATTGAAGTGGATGTGATATAACAAACAGCTTCAATTCTAACAATACTGCTAAGAATGCCTCTAAACATGTCAAAAGTGACAATGAGGCTCAGAGGAAGAGTAAAGGAGTCAGAGGCTCAGATGGTGTTTTCATTAATCTTTCCATCAAGGGTCAAAGGATCAGAGCAGGACAGATTCATCCTACAGAAGAAAGTAGGGCTTCACAGATGGTTCACCAGGATGGCTTTCATTTCCTTGACTTTGGGAAGATGCACCATAAGCCATTGGTGGAGAGTGATTTCTATGTCATGAAAAGGGTTTACGTATCTTTGCATCACATTCACTAGCTTTACAGCAGAGACCCTTCTTTTGTGACCTACTGGTAACAAAAAAGTGCAATAATCTGAGCAAAGCTCTTCAAAGCAAGAAGTACAATGTTATTCATAGCAGCACCATAGAAAATAAATAGATTCAGAGAATAAACTTACATGTTTGTGATTTTTGTGCACCTATACAAGATGATTTTGAACCAATCAAGAGACATAAGTTTTAATTAGAGATAAAAACCATGATTTAACTGATTTAACAGATGTGTTAAGAGTTATGATTAGTAGGTAACATGTAAAAAATATTTGTATGTATCTCAAGAAAGAAGAAAGTTCTAGATTTGAGGGAACACAGACCTTCTGACAGCTTCTAATAATGGACTCTTAGGGAAACAGCAGCAGCAGTGATATTCAAGAAATCATGGAAGAAAAAAAAAAGCAATACTAAACTGACAAGGGCACATCTAGGTAACTTAGGAAGAAGAAGAAGATACCAAAAATTTTAGTGTAGACCTTTATCTTTAGTTCTGAGAAGAAAACATTGATCCAGCCAGATATTTTGCCAACATCATCAGAAAATACCTTTAAAAAAATAAAAAATATAATTAAAAAAGGAAAAGAGATTAATATCAGTCATCAAGGATTTGTCAGGAACAAATTCTGTCAGACCAATCTAATTTCTTTTTGTGACAGCATAACATACCTTATGGATACAATAGAAGCAGACAATGTAATCTTTTTAACTCAGTAAGGCCTTTGACTCTGTCTCATATAACATGCTCATAAGTAAGCTAGAAAGACACAAAGAGATACAATTGCTTAAGGTAGATGTAAAATTGATCAGAAAGTTGCATTCAGACAGCAGCTGTTCTCTAAAAAGCTGTTCTTTAAAAAGGAATTTACGACAGCAGAAGTTATATATTCTCATTTTAATATTACTATCAGTTAATATGAGAAAGCATGTTTAATTAATTTACCGTATACTAAGCAATCTGGTAGGAGCTGCAAACATTTTTAAGGGCAGTACTGAAATCAGAAAGAATCCTCACAAACCAAATGAAAGAGAGGTGCAAAAAAGCAAGGAAGCTTTAGAAGAGTTAAGTAGGAAGAATCATCTAAAAAAAGAAAAAAAAAAAGAGAGAAAGAAAAGACTCCTTGGTAGAAGTCTTCCTGGCTATTCTGGAATCTATACTGAAATCATAAAGTGATTGACTTCTGTCAGTACAGTTGCAAAAAAACCCTAAACATAACTTGGGAATACATGACAGGACTACAGTTTGTAACTACAAAGTTAATTTGTCACATTCTACCTGTGTGACAATACTGATGCACAGTGTAACGTGATTAGTTATGGACTGCAAAGATTCACCGGATTATTTAGGCTGGAAACAACCCTTCAAGGTCATTGAGCTGAACATTCTTCTCAAAGGAACACTAGCTTCCAAGTAAGGTAACATTATTTAAGACGCTTATGAGATGAGTTTTGAAAATCTCCAAGGATAAAGGTTATACAGCCTCTCAGAGTCCCTTTTCCAGTGCTTGACCATTCTCACACTCAGTATTCAGTTAGAATTCAAATTGTTGCAGCCCGAGACCTTTGACTCACATTCTTCCACTGGACACCTTAGAAGAATTTGGTTCTGTCTTCTCTATACAGTGCTAAATCATTGAATATAGCAGCTAGTTCCCTCAAGGCTTCTCTCCTCCAAGCTTAAACAAACTCATCTCCCTCAGCCTCCACTCACAGGGGTATGTGTATGCTGGATGGGGGTGAGGGCTGGGGGCAGCTATGTGTGGAAGCAAGAAAATCTACAGAAAACACCTTGAGGGAAAAATGTTAAAAAGTCCAGAGGAGAACAATTGAGAAGAATCAGCTATCTAGAAAACATGACCTGTGGGTAAAGATTAGAAGAACTGGCATTACTTAGCTCAAAGTAGATACAACTAAGAGGGCAACATGGTAGCTATGTTCAAATACATTAAAAAAAAGTAGAGAAAGGGAAAGGAGAATACCTTGTTCTACACGTCAGTGGCAGTTAGAATAAGAGACAATGGACTTAAATTGCATAAGTGAGCATGAGATTAGATTAGGAAAAATCTCCTTAGGGTAAGGTAGGTGAAGTACTAGAACAGATTGCCTCAGGTGATTGTCAAATATTCATTACTGGAGTGCTTTCAAAACAAATTGGTATAGTTTGTCGTGACATGGGGCACAGAACAGACTAGTATTCAAGCCCTATATTCCTTGCTTTGGTGTACACAGCTAGCTGAAGAACAGTTTTGAAGCCCAGAAATATGACAACTGAGCAAAAATTAAGGATCCTAAGCCTGATAAAGAACATTAATCGAAGCAAGTATGTTGGCTTCAAGGCAGGAACTAGAAATAATTTAAGAGGAAATAAACCATCAAGGTTTACTTTCTATCTTTATAAAAATACATTTATGTATATACATGTATGTACATAAAAGTACATTTATGATAAAGATCTAACTTCTGAGAGATACTGTAGGAGGACCTGCTCTTGGTTCCTCAATGCACTGTTGCTATTGAGAAGAAAAGAGTGTATAGAAGAGTATCAGATATGTGAGTGTATATCAGAAAGCATGAAACATTCCACTAAGAACCAAAACTATCTTAGAAAAGGAGACAAATCTATTTTGGAGCAGAAGTCTGTAACTGGAATGCTAAAGATTCTGTGCAGGGGCCAAACATTATCAAAGAAATCACACAGCTAGGGAGCAATTGAACTAAGAGTAATGTGGGAGACTGTGAAAAAAAGCAGAAATTTAGTTACATAACCAAGCTATCAGTCAACTGTAGAGAAAAAATTGCCTGCAAAAGAAAGTGTTAAACTTTCTGGGACACTACTAAAGCCATAGGAAGCTTTAATAGACTGCACATATGGCAGATGTATAAGACTTACATCTGCCTCCAGGAAAATGTACCAGAAATATGGCAAATTAAGAAGATCTAAAAAAACACAAACCAAACCAAACAAAAATAATCAAAACACAATAAAACCCAACAAGCACCAAAAGTAAACAAACAGAAAGGCAGGGGAGTGAAAGAAACACGGAGGCATATTTATTTCAGCAAACCCACACTGTTTATATGTGTCAGGAACTGGTGCTTTGGACACAAACTTCTCACAGAAGAATTCTTTTGCAGGGAATTATTTACAACTTTCAAGGAAGAAAAAGGACAGTAAAATACAGAGGTGTAAGAACATCCTCTTGAAGCATCACCACTTGATTACAACTAGGAGCAAGGAAGTCTCCTGCTATGAGAGGAGTTATACTTGCCCACCTGCAGTGTCCATTGACTATTTCACTCAGTCTATCAAGGTGCATTACAATAGTTTCCCAAAATACCTAGGAAAATATCTTCCTTATTAGAAGGAAACACATACTAACACATTTTTATAAAAAGCAGACTAAAATACACATGGATATCTTTCATCACACCTCTGTGCGTATGCTGGGTATGATTCAACACATGTTTTACAGATCCCCAGATATGACCATCCACTAAACTGTAGGATCTCGAAGGTGTTCCCTGTTCACCAGTTGTCACTGAGGGGGGAGCTTCATGATGAATCTGTGCCTTGTGCAATCTCCGTTTAGAGGTGAAGTTTTCAGTTTGTCAAGGCTACATCACAAATCAGGTGAAATTCTGCATATTTTCAAGAATTTTGTCTTTCAGAGTTATGAGAGTCACTATACAGCAATAAATAGTCATTCAAAATTTTGTCTTCATGAGCCAATATCAGACAAGTATTATCATTTAATTTTAAGGTAACTGCTGTTTCCCTTTGTAAAGCTGTTTCAATTGAAGTCCCAGTGAAAAAAATATAAACTGTTTTTACCTTTGTCAATGTCTCTTGAGACAAGGTGTTACAAGCATTTTTAATTTCCTTTTTCCTTCACATATGGAATCATGCCAAAGAAGTGCAACATTACATCTGTCAGAGTAGAGATGATTTATTGATTAATTCATTTTAGAGAGATACTTCTTGGTCATCTACACTAAATTAAAAACCTGAGAATTATCTGTTTTCACACATGTATTTCTGTTACACAAAGACAATGACGCAGAGCATCTATTTCAAGTATGTTTGGTTTTTTTTTTAAATTATGAAAGTCAGAGTTCTGTACAGCTTGGCTTCAGCTATTCAAATCTTTCTAACATGACCACTATGTCAGCCACTGCTTTTCTTTGTTGATTTTTTAAAAGAGAAAAGTTGGTACCATAATGTTGTTTCATATTGGTCACACAATAACATAACATGTTTTTAAAGTGCTAGCATATCCTTCAAGGTAAGGTCCTGTCACTGTCTTCCCCCACTACCGTACTCCTTCTGCACCTGATAAATATAATCATTTTAACCTACAGTTCTTAGACTCTTATTTTCTATTATAGGTTACTCACCTGAATACAAAAGTAGTGTTCCTAGACTTCTAGATGGAGCTATAAAATCCTGCTTTGGTTTTCAATTAGAAAAGTTAAGCCTCTATTTTCTTGTCCGCATTCTCCTGATGCCATGAAATGGTTTCCATATTGCATTTCAGAGACTATTGTCCTATATCAGGGAAGACAGCAAACAAGATGTGTATGAATAAACCAGGATTTATTGTAAATAGAAAAAGATCTTAAAATATAGACTAAAAAGGGATAAATATTATACTAGATCGTATACTAGATGTAGAACAATGAGTAAAATAATACCTATGGGCAATATACAATGACTGCAGTTTCTGAAAGTATCCTAAAATCTTAAAACTAAGAATTTACATATAAGGATTTGATTCTTCTTAGTCTTTAATGGCTATGGCTGGGTTCCCCTTTTCTTCCCCATCAGGAGTATCCACTCAGGCAGCTGCTGCTGCTGGAGGGATAAGGTCCACCTTCAAGGGCAATTGTACAGGTTTCTCACCAATTAAGAGATGGGACAAGACTTTGATAGAATAAGTGATTGGCTGCTGTCATATAACTACTTAGCTATACCTGCAAAATCTTCTATTGGAGAACAAAAGGGTACAAAAGGAAAATCCAAGAAAGCCTTTTCCCTCATTATACAAATTCTTACATTTACTTGTCCCTTCTTATTTGGTTTTTGTTCAGCCTAGCTGCAGCCAAGTTGGGTTCTGTGTTATTCAGAGTAGAAGAGCATCTGGGTCCACATCCATAAACTTGCCCTTGGAAGTGGTACTTCCATGATTGTTACCAGCTCAGAGTCTGCTCTGCCCTTCACTTTCTGTGGAAATTTTCCAACACCAGGCTAAAGACAGTGAAGCTGAGACAGAGAGTATGAGACTGGGAGACAAAGAGCGATTGTATTACAAATGGAAACTGAGGTAGGCCCACTGAGGCAGAGTCCTTCTGCAACTATAAAGGTAAAGGTGGGATCCCAACACAAGTGGAAAAAAAAAATTTTGGGACGCTTCTGTATTTAAAGAGATCCATGAAAACAACATAGGAAATTATTTAATTAATATACACAGTCTACTTACATTCTTATGCTTGTTTTAAGTGCAATGAATACTCTATAATTGGAGATAAAATTATGGCACAATACAATTTTTAATGATTGGGCTTAAAAAGCTTCATTAAACCACAATGATTCTTACTTTCATTTTGTCCTCTAATTTTAACATATTAACAGGGAAGCTGGAAGAAAAAATCCAAGTAAAATACTCTGAAAAGGAAAATAGGGTAAATAAATTGATTTTGTTTTTCTGAATAATCAGTCTACAGAAAAAATGAAACAAAGCAAACCCTGGTTACTTCTACATTATGCATCTGAAGAGAATATCAGTGAATAAAAGTGAAGAAAAGTTACAGAAATGTCTATTAACAAACTGAACTGGTGGTTAACTGGGTAGCCCTCCAGATACACGCATGCCAACATTATAAGCTCTTCTGCAATACGTGCCATGTATCTTAGATAAAGTCTAGAAAGTTAAATGTTCTGTTTAAACAGGTATGTATCAATGTGTCTTTGAGAGCAGCTACTTGCATTTCATAGTAATCAGTTAAGAATTATGTCCAATGTCTGTTGTTGCTATTACAAAAAGTAGTCTCAGTATTAACAAACTGGAATTTCTGGACAGTGTAGAGGTAGTTGGCAACCCACTGTGGAACTTCAGCTATGTGGAACTAATGAAAAGAATGAGCCAGATTTTGTGTAATTCTCATTCCTGCACAAATATGGAAATATGTTTGGTCTCGGTTTTCAGTACCACAGGTAACACAGCAAGGATACAACACTTTAGAGTTCCAATTAATTTGTATAAAATAAACGTTTGAGGATTACTAATAATGTGAAATATTTTTGTGTCCATATACTACTATTAATTTATCAAATAATGAAAAGACATCCTAAGACTAAGCATGTGTTTCCAAGAACTATTATTATTGTATTCCTAATGAAGACCATATAATGATTTTTGAATGCCTTGTTCCTTTCTTCTGTATTACCTTACATTACTCAGAGGGCAAGAAAATGAACAAAAAAAGTTAGCCAACAACAGAAAGGAAAAAAAAATAAGAAATACACTTTATTTCCTTTAAAAAATCCAGAAAACACCAAACAAAAGATATCCTTCCGCTTCTCAGAAAAAAACCTCCCACTTCGGACCCTCTTTGGCTTTTGGCATGAATGTAGCCTCATCCATTTTCAACAAGCCAGACAATGAGTTAATTGATATGGAAATAATCTCCTTGATGGTAATATTCTCGGACTCCTGTTCATTTTACAGAATATATCTTAAATTTTAAAACAGGTTTTAAATACAAAAGAGAAAAATATATAAAAATCTGCATCTGTTTCATCAGATTTTTGATCTAGTGAGATTTCTCATATAAAAATTGAGTTATAACCCGTGGATAAGATGCACTAGTTGAACAGGCTGCTAAATTTTTTTTTTTTTTATTAATATGGCTGATTCCCATATATGGTATAGGATTTGTTAATTCCTGTTCATATTGAATTAACATAAATTCCATATTCAGGTCATGTGAGATATTTCTATGTAACTTTTTGTCATTTATAAGGAGAGAGAGTTGATTCCTGGATTTCCTTGACACTAAATTCAAAGATGTTAGTAAGACCCACCCCTAACAAGCAATCTTTTCATTCTAAACAACCCATGACAGGCTATCCTTACAAAATGCAGAGGCAGCTGGAGAAGTCCTTTTCCATGGTATCTTTCTGATTAGTGTCACCTGAGATGGGAGTGTGATTGACATTAAGAAGCTATTGTCAAACACAAGTGCTAGGTATCTTCACACTGGTAGATTATTGAGAGTGTGATGAGAACTAAAGATTCAGTATTAGATTGACACCACATCTAATCAGAAATCCATAAAAAAGACATCCCAGCATGAACATCTTATCTGGTTATACACTAACTTTTCAACTAACAGGTAATACTTGCCATTTTTAAAATTTGACATTTTAAAAATTTGTCTCTGTTCTCTTGGCCTTTTACTAGTAGTTTAGGGAATTTATTGAAAATAATGCTAATTAAAAATATGGTCAATGAATAAGATGAACTATTTTCAGAGAGGCCATAAATAAAGCCATTAGTCACTGAAAGTCTTCCAGCTTGGATAAGCCATGAACTTCTTGCAAAAAATAACTACTTCTTCCCAGTTTCCCAGTCTAGTATATGGACCTACGTATCACAACTAGGTCATTTTATAATGATGAGACAAAATCAAACCTGGTCGTGTGGAAATAACAGAACACCCAATGTATAAGACAAAGGCCCGTTTAACTTGTAAATATCCATATAACAAATTCAGAATACCTATTTAAAGTATTCTGAGTCAGAGCCACTGAATTCTGCCTGAAGGTTTTGCACTATATTTGAGGTCATTATAATTCCTGGAAAACCAAGTTATGTTGCACAGAATTAATTTTACACATTGCTTTTCTTTTGACCTATGGGAGACTTTGCTATGAATACACACTTGTTCACTTTTTCTACCCTTAACTTTATTTTTTTTTTCCCATTAATAACTCAGTACCTTATCTTGCTGTCACACGTCTGGCAACAGTCTAGTGCACAGCAGCAAGGTTCACCAACAAGACATAAAATGCTTTGGCTTGTTCTACCAACACTGCAGACTGGGCTATGACAGGTACAGAGGAATGGTTGGTGGGTTGCTTCATCCCCCTGAAACACTGGGATTTTCATCCTTATAGAGTTCCTCTGGCTGGCTGGTTCTTCTGTTCTCTTAAGTAATGATGGATTGTTAATGGACAAAATGTAAGAGGAGAGAGAGGTCTGTAAAACGCCCATCTAGAAAACTACACAACTTCAGAGGCTGTCAAAGGTTTAGAGAATAAACAGTAATTTGATTACAGGTGCTGAAGTAGCATTCATTTTATTCTTATTAGCTGAGAAATGTCTCTAGGGATGGCATGCTAATCTTCTCAAAAGCAGATAAATGGCTCTATTAAAAGCAGTGTACTTTGTCCATAGCTCTGTAGCAATAGACCATTTTATGAACCCAGAGAAACTGTAAATAGAAAATGAGACAGAGGAAACATCTTCCTCAGACCATGTATCGATTACTATATGTCTTTGGTGATTTCTAAGCCTGAAAATTTATACATACAAAAAAAAAAAATTGAGAAATTGTGATAATATTATTCCCTTTATTTTCTTTAAGGGTCAGACATACTGAAAAATGAAATATAAAGCATCATTAATATTTAAAGAAACAGGGAATTACAAACATAAGCCTATACATTATTGTTTGATTTATGTTCTCTAAAACTAAAAAAAAGAAAAGCCCCCCCCCAAAAAAAGGGGGGGGGAAAACCCGAAATTCTAGAATGCTGATTCAAAACTCAGCATCTATAAATGAAAAAATAAAAAAATAAAAAATAGATTATCTGTAGTTACACATGGTGTATATGCATACACTTGAATTGCATAATTTAGATTTCCTCTAATTAACGAAACTAACTTTTCTGGTTTTTTCAGTTTAAATATTTTGAAAAGAAACTTAGGAAAAATGTAGGCAAAATATTGTGACAGTGTGCAGTGTACAAAAAACATGTGCTACACAGCAGTAGACAAAGAAATATATTTTGAATACAGAGCAGTGTATTTGCAGTTAAGAATTGTTTTGAGCTTAGATAACAAGTGGTCATACAGAGCCTTTAGAAATGTGTGTGCAACTTCCATGAAACTTAATGAAAAAAAAACACAGACATCTAAAGCTAAAACTGGGTTTTAAAGGCCAGATGTAAACCTCACTGAAGTTAGCGGAAGATTTGACTTAAATGAGCTTTGGATAAATGCCAAGGGTTTTCTTTGTAAATGTTTCTCCAAGCAATGTTCAGGGTAAAACATAGGCATTTCAATACTATTTTTTGTAAAGAAAATACAAAGGTAAACTGAGAAAATATCTTTATTTAGTTGGAAGCAGCTTTGCATGGAACTTCCTTTCCTTTAATGAAAATACAGTTTTGGTTCTGCAGAAAATGTCATTTCATTATTTTCAAATACCAATTATACATGTAGGACTATCTGATGGCCAAACAAACTGAGCCAAGAACATATATCAAGGAGAGATCTGTTGAAGATGTTATTTCACAGACACACAAAATGTTAAGTGGGGAAATGCCAAAACCACAAAGCTGCAGTCAGACTATGAACTTCTCTGACACTTGAGGTTATTTCAGATGGGAGGTTCAACTAAGCCCAACCCTGAAAGTAGGTCATTTGTTTCTCACACAGCATTTAGAGGTCTACTCTAAGCAACTTTTCATTTTAGAGACCTAATCATAAGCAGCATGTGTATTGGTTCTTGTGTGCCAGCACAGCTCAAGCACAGTGACTGGAGTCAGTGTCTACCCCTGCACTTTTGTGCGTCTGTGGATAGTTGCAATTACATGTGTCAGCACAGCTGCACGGTCTTTTTTTAAATGCTCCCCTATCTGCTGCCAGTGACTGTAAATTTAATGAGAGCACCTGCTGCCCTTTTGCCTAGTTAATTCATAGTGATCTGCCTGAACTAAAGGAAATTTCAAAAAAGCCTCTGTTCTTTAGTAATAAATTACCAGTCTATATCATGGCCTAAAGGGTCTTTGATTCATGTAATATTACACTTACACTAAGCTCTGTTGGCAGCAGGGACATTTAGTTTCCATAAGTAGACTAGGGGGAAGGGAGAGGAAAGGAAGAGAAGTGGCTGGTGAGATTAAATAAAATGAGAAGATCAATTGGCTGAATATTGACAGCTGAGAGAGGTCTTTGTCCTTGACCTCTTACCCTGTGGCAGTTATTCACTATGGGTAAAAGCCCATTCACTGCCAAAAATTCACAGTCTCCATTGGAAAGGCACAATGTGGGATATTTTAAAATCTTTTTCTCAAACAAAAAACATAATGATTTCTTTAATCTGAATTTAGGATTTAGCTCACGTTTATCAGTAAAATAAATGTCATTCTATTTAAATGGTAACATTGTAAACTGAGAGCAGTAATGCCTGCACCAATTATGGTTTTATATATTTCCTTAAAACAGAAACAATAAATCAAGAAGCTTCTGAGAAAACACTTCTGAAATAAAGGATTTATTGGGGTGGAGGAAGAAAGGCAGATAGCTGAAGTGAATATAAAATAAAGAACATTGCAAAGGCGAATAGATCAATTGTATTCCCCTGGAAAAACATGTGGTGCAAGTGAAAAGTTACAGCCACATTAAAAAAAAAAAAAAAAAAAAAAAAAAAATTGAAACACAAAACATAAGCAGTATCCAAAAAAGATTTATGTGAAAGTAGAAACTGTGGAAGCACAAAGCATTACATATAGAATATTGCACTCCCGCAGTTACTGACTCCCTCAAAACTCATCTTTGAGGTTCTGATTTGCACAGTTTGAATGACTAATGCATGTCAGATGCATAAGGCATTTTGTTACATAACCAGTAGGTAATATACAGCTACTGTGCTCTATACTCACACCAAGTAGTATCTCCCCACCAGGGAACTAGGTACATGTGCATATGTCTTAACTTTAAACATATGCGGAAGGATTTTCGGGCTAAATGGAGCCCAACTGAGTATGGAACCATTTCAGGTATGGAAAGGTGGTAGAAACAGAGACAAATTAAAATAAATGTGTAAAAGGAAGCAGTAGGAGTATCATTCAGTGACTTGCTTTCATTGCTTCTGGCTCACATTTGTACACTACAAACATCCATCATAAAAAATAAAAAGAATAATTTGAAGAAATTGATATTCCTAAATATCATACAGCTAGATTATTTTACATTGCATGCCACTTGAAAGAGATCTGAACATAAATTTCATGCCTGTTTCTGCACCTATTTTCAACCATATTTTTATAATAATAAATTTTTTAAAGTTTTCCTGAATAATAATTAAATTTCTCATTTTTGGCATTATAACAATGAAAAATCAGCATGAAATGCACAATTACATCACAAGAATTGGCAAAGTTACAACTTCTTTACCTCCCACTGTTTATAGATGTTTACTTTATTATAATGCAGGAATAAAACAGTATTAGTGTAGACTGGTAACAGTACTTTAGGACTCAGAACACAAAAGTGCAAACATCCACACCCGAACTTTGTCTCATTTTTTGTAGCACCCAAACATCTCATTCTTTTAACACAGAATGGTAAATTTTGAGTGCACACAAAGAAAAAGTGCTCATAAATATTGCAAGATTTTCAAGCTGCTCTAAATAATACCCTGTACCAGTCCCAAAATTAAAAACCTGGCAGCTGGCTTTTTCAAGAAGTCTTGGATTTATTATTTTTTTTTTTGTTTTTCATGAAAATTTCTGGAGAATTAGATCCAATAGGCCACTTCACATAGCCCTAGGAAACAAAAAATTCAAACATGTCCTGTCACCACCAGAAAAGTGTAATGAAATTACAGGAGTGAATGTGTAAGGAGTAATTAAAAAGTACAACAAATGTAATCCAGCACACACAGATACTATCAAATATAGCATCATAAGAAAATGAGGGTTTAGATGTTAAAAATTCTCCTTTTACTTCAGGTTAAAGACTGAAGACTGTCTCTTACTTGTTTTAGGCACCAGTAATAGCTTTGTGTCCTTGGTATCATTTTCATGAGCAAGTTAATTGCCATACACATTTTTCACCTGATATGACACCAAATCCCTTACCCTTGTATTGTGCCAATATGCTCACTGATTTTAATGGGGTAATTTCTGAAGTAAACTGAAAGTGACAGTATCAATATTGATCTCAGAGAAAACAGACTTCGACTATGAACACAAATAAAGAAGTTACCTGTGTTGACAGTTGCATCCTTTCATCCACCTATAACTACCATGGGTGGAGAGCAAACACCAGGACATGCAGAGCTGAAATGTTAGGTAGATCAGATCTCAGTGTAGGTACCAGCTTCCACAAAACATGTGACACACTTTGACAAAACGTGCTCTGCCCTCTTCTCTTTACACTGAATTCTTCTCTTATGTCACATCTTTTCAGCATCTTGTTTTATAAATATGTTAATAGTATGGATGCAACATACTAATGTCAATGTTCTTCCATTTGGCTTAGTGATACTATTTAGGTGAATCATACCTGTGCAGGAGTTAATTATTTTATTGAGGACAACTCAAGACTTTCTCATTTTTACGCTTTCTTCAGAACATTGCCCTATATAAAATTGAGTCTCTGTTTGGAAGGCAGTCCCCATGCACCACTGTGTCAAACATCTTTCCAGGGTGTCCTGCTGTGAGATTCCAGCATTCTTTACGAGCGCGATGTAACACAGAGACTGTTATGGAAAGAGTGAACATTTAAAGAAATTTAAATCTCTCTTTTCAGTCACTGCTGTTCCCCTCTTGTTCTCATCATACAGCATAGTCTTTATATAGTAATATATTTATATAGTAGTATTTTCAAAGCACTAAATCCCTGGCATTTTTCCTTTTAAATAAAACATAATGGAATAGCTGTCATAAAGTCATCGACCCCAGACTAGTCTGCTTTCTATACACAGACAGCCCTTTCTCATTGTTACTAGGTGACGAGATTTTATGTATACACTTCTTCTTCTTGAATGAATAAAGTCCCGAAAGACTAGGTAGCCACACTCTCTGTAATTCCACACATATAACAGATAGCAGAATTTATAACTTGGTTTCTGCATGGTGCAATGTCATATGGTGCATATAGAATTGGGCTGAAAACTGGAGAGATTCTCAAGAGAGATCTAATATGGCTGAATCCATTAGAAAAACTCCCTTTAAATATATAATAAATTCATTCAAATTGCACAGAAAGTGCCTGGATCCACTAAATTTTTGTCTTGACTGCTGAATGAAGTCTGGTTTCTGTGCTTCCCAGGTATAAGTTTCTATGATTTTATCCATACTCACTTAAAATGTGTCACTATGACTTACATGCAGTCCTTTCCTACAGTACTCAAAAACAGTGGTAGGTGTGTTGCATTTGCAAAACTGCTATCATTCCTTCAGACTGGAACTCTGGAAACGATTAAGTACTCAAATTAGAAACAAGAAACCAAGAATTAGTCACAGTACCTAAACAGTAAGCCAATTAGTGGGAACTTAATACAAAGAAACAAAAGAATGCTATGACAAATGATATACAAAAGCAAAATATTAAGAAAACAGATTGTATCAACATCAGCATGTATTTACTACACATGGAAACACACAAAGGATATCCTTGTTGCAATACGTTGTAAAGGTTACTTTCCTTTCGGAGGAAAACTGAAAAATCAGATTTCTTGCCCTTCTACTAACACCTTAAATACAAACCTTCTTTAACAAATTTCAAAAGTAGAAGCAATCCCTCTCTGTATGCATGAAGAGAGACAGTTTTTTACATCACTCAGTTAGAGTGGAAAAATATCCCCAAGTATGGAAATTACGTGAAAGAGCTGAACCTCAAACTTTTTAGCATCAGAATTTGGTTTTGGCATCAGAATTTGACATTTTTTGCCACACTGGCTTCTCACATGAAACCAACAATCATACATACATATATACAAAAAAAGTCCAATTCTCTTTTGGTGTAAGCTAGTCTTTTATGATGTGTTTTCTTTTTACATTACAAGGACTAATAGCACCAGACAGGCTCCAACTTAATTTTTCAAGATACTTCACAGGAACACACAAGTATAATTCCTGATCTGAGAAACCTATAGTCATAACAAAATTGGTCATACCTCTTTCTCCCTTGAACTGCTACTGGCATCGTTCCAAAACATACATTTCCAGTCTGAAAGTTTATGCTGTAAATTGTTATATAAACAGATCCTGTCATGTAAGTTGCTGCAGTGTGTACTTCCTGAATTGTGGATTCTTCGCTCTTAGAGATGTAAGCAACACTTAGCCATGCTAAAGAAGCTAGTACCTGAAGTGCTCCTCATCAGGCCAGGGAAAAGGGATATACTTTCTGCAAAGAAAATCATGCATCTGCTGGAGAATCAAAACTCTTCAATGATCCCTCTAATTCACAGTAATGGTCTTTATTCCATGTCCATTTATAATTTCATAAAATTATCTGCTAGAGTCAGAATATACATACACTAAATTTTATTTAATTTAAAAGAAATCAATTGAAAGGTATGAAATTTGAACATAAAATTTTGCAGATTTAGGAAATATAATGTAAATTTTTCCCCCTTCAATTTTTGAGTAATTTTCACAGACCAGACTTTCCACCAAAAACAAGATGCCTGCTTAACAGGTGAAAATAGTCAACTAGAGTGCGTGGGATTTTTTGCTGTTAATTTTTCATCTCTTGAATTAATCACTAAATAATTTGGAACAGAATATGCTACATGATCTGATCAAATATAATGGCTTAGGAAAAATGACAGATGGCTGCTTGCATCAGCAATCAAAGTACTTTGACTTTTTCTAGTTACCGAAGCACACTCTTCCAGGAGGTGGCTACATTTTTTTATGGTCTTTGATTAATGGTTTGAGAGGAAATAGAAGTGCTTTTGTGGGGCTTAGCTACAAAGAGGATCGAGTACTACAGCTTTAAAAATAAAGCCCCTTTTCCGATGACTAAAATTGTTTCCTCAAAAGCCAGTGTTAGCATCTGAAAGATGAATCCAGTGCTATGACATTCTGACACCAAAAAAAGAATTGCTGCAGATTTTTCCACCTGTAGTATAGAAAAGAACACCAGCATTTCTAACCTCGGGCTGTAATTACAGCTTCCATTCATGTCTCTTTGGCATTCCAAAAATGTACAGCTACAACAGAAAATCCCACACCACCACTCTTCGAGGAGCATGCCATCCTGAAGGAAAGCTTTTTATAAAGACACAGTGATATCACATAAAACAATAGGAATCCAAAGCATGTTTTCACAGTGTTATATGAAAACATTTAGCTCATGTAATGAACAATAGAAGCAGCAATCAAAGAAAATAATGATTGTCAACAATGAAAAATAATGTCTCTTAGCAACCAAGTTTAAATTACTCTTTGTTTGCTAACAAGCACCAAGATATTTAAGGCTGTTAGCTTTATTTCAGTAAGCAAAGCACTATCAAAGATGGTGATAAAGAGCTCCTATCCTGGCCCTAGCTTCCAATCAAACATCTTGCAATTAATTTTATTAGTGTTTTAGAACTAATTTACTTTGAATAAGCTGTAACTATGATTTGTTATTGTCATGCAGTAAATGGAATTGTAATGTGTAGTAATTATTTGTTTAAATAATAGACTCATTGGCATACAGATGATAATCCAAGCACGAAAAAAAAATATTACCATTAATAGTAAGATTAAACAAAACTGTATCCAAAGATAGATCCCAGGAGAACCCTTCAGCTATTTTAGGTGAAGTAGAAATGCTATTACTAATTAAGACAGAACACTGGCTGTCATAAAGATAGCGACAAACACTGCTTCCTAGTGAAACTATTTCATGTGATTTGCTCCAACACTTCAATGTCCTTTTTGAGGTGCCCAAAACTGAACACAATACTTGAGGTGGGGACTCACCAGTGCTGAGAACGGGGGAAGGATTACTTCCCTAGTCCTGCTAGTCAAACAATTTCTGATACAAGCCAGAATGCCATTGACCTTCTTGGCCACCTGGGCACATTGCTGGCTCATATTCAGCTGCCTGTCAGCCAATACACCAAGGTCCTTTTCTGCCAGGCAGCTTTCCAGCCACTCTTCTCCAAGCCTGTAGTGCTGCCTGGGGTTGTTGTGACCAAAAAGCAGGACCCAACACTTGGCTTTATTGAATTTCTTACAGCTGGTCTCAGCCCAATGATCCAGTCTGTCCAGATCCCTCTCTAAATCCTTTCTACCATCCAGCAGATCTACACTACCGCACAACATGGTGTCATCTGCGAACTTACTGAGGGTGCATTCAATCCCCTCATCCAGATCATTAATAAAGATGTTAAATAGGAACCACCCCAGCGCTGAACCTGGGGGACAGCACTTGTGACTGGCTGCCAATTGGATTTAATTTCCTTGACCACAAATCTTTGGTCCCAATCATCCAACCAGTGCTTAACCCAGCAGAGTATATGCCCATCCAAGCCACGGGCAGCCAGCTTGTCCGTGAGGATGTTATAGGGCACAGTGTCGAAGGCTTTACTGAAGTCCAGGTAGACTACATCAATAACCTCTCTGTCATCCACTAAGCAGGGCAACTTGTCATAGAACAAGATCAGGTTTGTCAAGCAGGATTTGCCTTCCATGAACCCATGCTGACTGGGCCTGATTGTCTGGCTGACCTTTAACTGGTCTATAATGGCTCTTGAGATTATCTGTTCTATGACCTTTCCTGGCACCAAGGTGTGACTGACAGGTCTGTAGTTACTGGAATCCTCTTTCTGGCCTTTCTTGAAGATGGGTGTCACATTTGCCAGTCTCCAGTCCAATGAGACATCCCTGGTTAGCCAGGAATTCTGAAAGATGTTGGAGAGAGGCTTGGCAACCCCATCTGCCAACTCTTTTAGCACACTAGAGATGATGTAAACCATCTGACCCCATCGACTTATGAGTGTCTGGTTTATGAAGCAGATCCATAACCATTTCCTCGTGGGTTATATAGGCCCTAAGCTGTTTCCCATCTCTGTCTTCTATCTTAAGGGACTGTGTGCCCAGGGAAAAACCAGTCCTTCTATGAAAGACTGAGGCAAAGAAAGTATGAAATACCTCAGCCTTTTCTTGATCCTTGGTCACTGTGTTTCCTTCTGCATGTAATAAAGGATATAGATTCTCTCTAACTCTCCTCTTGACGTTGATATATTTATAAAAATATTTATTGTTATTTTTTACCACAGTGGCCAAGTTCAGTTCCAGTTTGGCCTTGGCCCTTCTGTTATTCTCTCTACAAATCTTCACTGCATCTTTGTAATCCTCATAAGTTGCCTGTCCTCTCTTCCAAAGACCATAAACTTTCTTATTATTTCTGAGTTCCAGCCAAATCTCTGTTCAACCAGGCCCGTCTTCTTCTTCATTGGCTTGTCTTCCATGACTTGGGGATGGTCAGCTCCTGCACTTCTAAAATTACCTCCTTAGAGTATTCCCTGCCTTCTTGGCCTCCGATGCCCTCCAGAACTGCCTCCCAGGGGACTCTCTCACCATGGTCTGGAAGAGATCAAAGTCTCTCCCGAAGTCCAATGTGGCAGTTCTGGAGACTCCCCTCCTTATTTCACTAAAAATCAAAAACTTTATCATATCATGGTCACTTTGCCCAAGATGGCCTCCAAGCACTAGATCCCCCACAAGACCTCCTCCATTAACAAACAGCAGGTCCAGGAGTGCACTTCCCCTTGTTGGCTCTATCACCATCTGGGACAAGTAATCTCCTCCACATTCTAGGAACCTTTGGGACTGTTCCTCCTCTGCTGTATTATATTTCCGTCAGGTATCTGGGAAGTCAAAGTCCCCCATGAGAACAAGAGGAAGAAACTGTTAGACCTTACCCAGTTATCTATAAAGTACCTTATCCACCCTTTCATCCTGGTTGGGTGGTCTGTACCAGACTCCCATGATAATGTCCTTCTTACTGACAGACTTTCCTAGATTCTAACCCATAAGCACGCAACCTTGTCATCACCATCATTAATTTCTAGACAATCATGAGCACCTCAAGGCATCCATTTCCTGGGGGTTCTTGTGATGCCTCCTTCTCTGTTGCTTCATTGCCCCCCACTCCAAAAACATGTTACTTCTTTTTTCAGTCCTTCAAATATATCAATTTTTAAAGATTCTCATCTGTAACCTGAAGACCTAATAATTTATTTTACTAACTTTTGCACATAGCACTGGCGCCTGGGGCTTCAATTAAGCCATCAGACATTACAAGGCCCATACTAACAAGCTGCAAGAACTGGCTGAAATTCAACTTGCACAACTTCCATTTTTATACTACAAGAGAGTAGCACACCAAGTTGTCCCTATGGAAAAAAAAAACCAACAAACACAACTTAATATAGCCTCAATTAAAAATTATTTCTATTATGAACCTGTTCCTAATGTGCAGAGAAGTGGCTGTTTCAGGCTTCTTTTTCTTCAGTAAGAAAAAAGTAATTAAAGCAATAATAATTTGTGTATTGAGTGATTTGTTTTTAAATTTGATTAAGCATGTCCCTCAAAATTAGATTAAAAATACATTAAATGAATTTAAGTACCTGTATGCCTGCCCAACATACATCACAAGGTGCCTTTGTTCTTCTTCCAGCAAATGACAGAGAGAAGCCCACTATACAGTCAGTGGTAATATATATCTCTTTTAATTGCCCTGTTCACATGCCTCAGTCAATCTGGAATTAACAATTCTAACAAATTCATTTACTCCTTTGTTTGAAATGAAGTTAAGAATGTTCTTTAACAGCATCAAATAAAGAGGTTATTTGGTGCCCAGGACTGCAGAAGGACAGGATGTCAGACAGCTAGAGAATAGTGGTTTATGAATAATGCTGTCTCAGACAATTCGTACTGAGTGTTATTAGTACCATGGACCTATTGGTCTTTTAAGTTGTTTGCCATAGCAACACAAAATTTTGATGGACTGTTTTCATGGGAAGTTTTTCTACATGAAACCTGAGGAAACAGTAAGGTCTCTGAGCATTCAATGAAGCAAACCGAGGACTTACTGAAGACCTTGTGTTTCCAATCCACTCTCTGTGCCAGTCTCAGACATGATGGAATTTGTGATGTATATTCAGACACTTGCAGTTTCTTACATAGAGAAAATACCAGATAATCAGTGCCAGATTTGTAAGCAAAGGCTACTTTACCCCTACTTCTCAGAAATTACACTGCTCTACAGTTTAGCTCACAGAGTTGTCTGTTCTGCATTGATACAATTTCATACCTATGTTTGTTGTATAGACTACTATTTTCAAAAAGCATAGACTGCTTTTCAGCTTAATGACATTTGTGATTAGATGTTGATAAGCTAAGGATGCCCACTATCTAAATCACACAGATCATTCTCTGCTTTTCATGCTGACTCCTGTTGCACTTTTTTTCTTTAACCTACTTTCAATGTCTCTCAGCTGTTCTCTTAGCTTTACAGGGGGTCTTGACCTTTAGACAATGAATGAGATGTTCCAAGCTAGGAGTAATTACTTTATTGACGTCACCTCAGCTTTCAAGCCACTTTTAGCCAAGCTTCTGCTGTTTGAAACAGTAAGTCATTTGTATCATATTATGCAAATATTAAAACTAATCTTTTGCACAATACATCAGAGTTCAGTTTGTGCATTAACTCATTTATCTGACTGCACAGGAGATATAAATGCTGTTTTCTATTAATTTCCTCATTAAGTTAAAATATAGGTATTCATGTATATGTATATATTTATATAGACACAAAATGAAATTACTACAAAGATAGAAACAATAATTTGATTATTGTCTTTGTCAATTCCACTCTTAAGCAAAGACTTATTTCTTGAGAGATAAGCATAATCTCAAAGAGAGTGGATTCTTCCTTTATCATAAACAGATAAATGGATGACGACATGCATATCCTTTCAAGAGTTTCTGAAGCTATATTTGTATAGTATGTAAGCAACTTACATAGATTGCCAGCTATCCTACAACCCTTCCCTTCATTAAGTTACTGCAACTGTATTAAACCTCATTTACCTCATCTGGGTTTGTTTGTTTGTTTGTTTGTGGGTTTTTTTGGTTTGGTTTGGTTTGGTTTGGTATGGTTTTTTTTGGGTGGGGGGTAGGTGGGTTTTATTTTGTTATTTAAACATAGAACATAAATTACTAGCAAAAATAAATCATGATTTCTAGGTACTGCATTATCAACAAATGCAACTCTGCAATCATAGATATGGGTTGTTTTTTTTTGATGACTACTCTAATTTATCCTGACAGAGGGTGTGTTCTATTTTCAGGAACTAGTGATAGACATAACAGCCAATATAAGTAGGTACAGGCCTATGCTGAACTGAGCTGTACTGTGCATCACACTGCATGGCCAACAGGTCTCTGCCGTGCTACACAAATTCCTTGGCTGCAGTATATAAACTGACCCAGCAACTGAGGAGAGGAGAGAAGAAGGCAGCTCCATTGGATCCTGTTAATAGTACCACCTATATTGCCTTCCTTTTATCTAAAAGTGCTGCAAGAAGTTCTTAGGAGAACACTCTTCAGGAAAAGAGGTTTTTTTTCTTGTGAGGAAGTCATATGACTAAATGGGAGAGCTTCTCTCCGCAGACAAGATCTGCTCTGCACAACATGCTCTCTGAAAACCCATGCAGGTTCCAACTGGTGCTGCATGAACACAAGGTGCCCAGTAGTTGAAGGAGTGTAAGAGTAGCTGCATATCTGTATTCTTATTATTTAAGCAGTTACTGAGTTACTTGTTGGTTAACCTTTTTTACTGAGATACAGAAAGGGTTCTGCATTGTCTCTCACTCTCACCCCACTGCTCCCAACATCCAGTGTAAGACATCTACTGTCAGAGAATACCTCTTAGCTCTTTCACTATATTACATTCCACAGCTTATTGGGGCCATGTGCAAAATAACACACCAGATAATTGATGATACTGATTACAGCTATGATCAAAACCAGCCATTACTCTAAATCTTAGTTGTGACAAAGAAAGATTAAAAAAGTTAAAGAAACCACCTAAAACAATTTTAGCAGCTGCTTCCCAATTCTACTGTCTCCCGCCCCCTTCAAATTTTTCCCTGGGAAAGTACTGAGAGCTAAATAACAACCTTCAGTCTCTCATTAAGGTTGACGAAGTCACTTAGCCAAGAGCCTAAAGTGTCAGCATGCTTTGGAAGAAGTAAGAATTGGTTTTCTCCTTATATCCAACAACAGCACCCAGCAGCCTCCAAGAGATGGAGAAAGAGGAGGTTATGTCAGCTATCTTCCTGACTCCTGTGAGTTCTTGGGTGCATTTCGTTAAAATTAAGAACAAATCACCATGTGTTATACATGAGAACATATCACTCTTCTGTTATTCAAGTAAACAAAAAATGTTACATTACTATTATGATACCCTGGGCGAAAACAGCTCTGGAATTTTACCACATGCCGCACTATATGGCAGAATGCTTACTAAATTATTAAAATGTATAAGGTGACAATATTCTCAAACATTTTATTAAAGCTGTAAAGTATTTTAAAATTTTGAAAACACAATAAATTTTATTTACTAATCCCCTAATCTTATTCACAACTTCCTCTAGATTTTTCTTCAATTACGCTTAGTAAATTATAATTTGTTGTATATTAGAGAAACACTAAAAATAAACACGTCGTGAGAATTTCATCAGATTAATTTATTTTGTTAAGTTAACCAGGAAGCATAACAAAGTCACACATGACCTCTGAACTATGAGAACAGGGCCTCAAATTCAGTCGACCATCAAGAAAAGCCATCTGCCAAAGATAACAACTACATGTTTTATTTAACTAGAGCCAAGAAGTTCACCCTAATGACTACAGTGGGGGGGGAGGTGGAGAAGGGGGTGAACAAAATTAAATAAACAAAAGACTGACACAGTTCTTTAAGTTCTTGATAAACACCATTTAAATTCAGAAAGTGAAAAACCAAATTAACACTGCCTCTCTTACTACGAGATTTGTTTAGTAAGGATGAGTCTTTGGAAGTAGAAGTAGCTGTAATAAAATCTAAATGCAAATTGTTTGTGCTTTATGAGTGAGAGATATCACTTCACTGTCAGAAAAAACTACACAACTTCATCAAATACCTTATTAAAATATTGCCCTTATTTGTGATGATGTTTTTTGAAGAATAATTTTGGGATTTCTTTTTCTCTGCATGCACCTCAGCATTTAAAGAGCTCCAGTAGATGCCATGGTGGGTTCTGCAAGGCTCAGAACATGCAGACTGTAACATCCCATTTCAACAGATTAGTCAGGAAATTGTCATAAATTAGCCACCCCCCAAAGGACGCTGCTAAGCCAAATGATTCTTAACAATGATGACCACTGCCTGATAATAAACAGTGTTCCTAATAAATCAGAACCCTCTCATTGCTTCACAGTATTTGAGGAATCATATTCGTTTGCATTCAAGCTTGAACTGTCTCCTTTTTTAGTAATTTTTTATCCCCATCTTATGTGTGACAATATGTAACAGCATATGATATTTTATAATTAAGTAACCCCTCCTTGGAGTTAACTTGCTCTTTGTAGCAGTTACCAGATATTCCCAGGGGACACAAAACCACTAGTTTAATTCTCAGTGCTTCTGCTGAATATGCTGAGTATTATTAACCTTGTTGACTTTATTGACAAAATTTTTAAAACACCCCATTCCAACAGAAATTATGGGAAAATCTTGTGGTATCTATACCTGTTCCCAAAATTAGTCAGCATGGTAATTTTGCCAGGAAGGAGGAAAAGTTGTTTAACAGTCATACAACACTGTTCTTAGTTTCAGTATTTCAAGCATACGGTAAACTGAAAGCTCTCCAACACCATACATGGGCAATCCATCTTGTACGATAGTATGATGGACTATATCCTTTGCTTAACTAGTACACATATTTTATGAATAAAGCTTGGCTCCACTGAGGAGAAAAATAAAACCTGAAAGTACGTGACAGTCTCAAGTATATTTTAAAATTAAACATTTTTAAATTAAATATGAAAAATAAAAATAATTAATATACAATATGTTTCTGAAGCAGAACAGCCCTTTTTTATTCCGTATCAGGTAACTTCATTTATCTATTACCTGCTGATAAGAATTGTCCTCAACAGGGCCAGCAAAGTTTTACTCAGCAATGCAAACCTTGTTGCCACACAGTAAGACAGGATAATGAAGTGTCTGAGCATAAAGATTCCTGTTGTATGCAGTGTATTTGCTATTACAAATAATCCAAGTTTTCTATTGTCACTATTGAAGAAATATGTGCTTTGTTAAAGTTTACAGCCACCATTTTTCTAGTTTATGGGTCACTTACACACACTGCCCTTAGCTTCCCCAGAGAATCAGAATAAACAGCCAGTCTCCTTTAAGAGCAGCATGAGAATTGAACACAATCCAAGGTTTCACCATGAATTCTTCAGCATATGTATAGTATTATTAAGGAAGCCAGATTTAAGTTATTTTGTTTCTTATTGTTTCACACCTGGTGGACCATAATCCATAATCTGACAAAACTGTTAGATACATTCACTTCTATTTTTTAAGTAAAGTCCTTTAAGATATTTGCCTTTTTCTAGAAAGTCCTTCTTTATTTGAAAATGGGAAAACTACATATCACCTTTCCACCTACACAAAACCATACACATTTTTGTGTCACATAGACACACACATCTTAATTTTAAATTTAAGAATACAGAAAACATTGTGGTAAGCAGTTTATTTTCATTCATCTTATATTAAACAAAACATAACTCACACTTACACAAGAGAAACTCAAAATATATAAAAAATTTGCATATATGCACAGATTTGGAAGCCATTGATATGCCACCTCAAAATTGTACAGGTTCTTCGGGCAGTAGAAACATTACTAACACTGCAAACATGAAGGGGTTGCTCAGTAATCCCACTTCTAGTTCTGTTGACCTCTACCTATAGGTTTAATATTCTTCAAAATTATATCTGCTTATTTTTTTTTTCCACCCTCCTCACATCAGAACATCACCACTGTAAATCACAATCATTGAATTACTGAGGATGGAAAAGACCTCTAAGATCATCATGTCCAGCCTATGATCAAACACTACATCAGCCAGACCATGGCACAAAGATCCATATCCAGCCTTTCTGTAAATGCCTCCAGGGATGGTGACTCCACCACTGCCCTGGGCAGTCAGTTCCAATGGCTCATCACCCTCTCCATGAGGAAGTGTTTCCTGTTATCCAGCCTAAACCTATCCTGTCACTCACTGCCTGGGAGAAGAGCCCAACCCCCATCTGCCTACAACCTCCCCTCAGGGACTTGTAGAGAGTTATAAGGTCCTCCCTGAGTCTCTTCTCCAGGCTAAACAACTGCAGCTCCCTCAGCCTCTCCTGTTCTTTTGAGTAATATACTTCTGCTGCAGTGTACATAGAATAATTAAGGTTTGAAAAGAACTTTAAGATCATGAAGTCCAACTGTCAACTCAACATCAACTGTCAACTAAATCATGTCCTCAAGTGCTATGTCCACACATTTTTTAAACACCTGCAGGGACAGTGACTCCAATCACTGGAATCCTGTTCCAATGACTCACCACTCATTTAATAGGGAAATTTTTCTTAATATCCAACCTGAATATCCCCTGGTACAACTTGTTTCGCTTCCTCTTGTCCTGTCACTGGTTATGTGGGAGAAAAGAGAAACCCCTATCTCCATGTCCTTCAGTCACTCCTGGTAAGACTTGTGCTGCAGCCCTAACAGCAATCTGCAGAAATTATAGTTGTGCCTGCATGAACAGAGCAGTCAACTATGCTTGTTTCTATTTATTATATTTATTAATTTTTGAGACTATTTCTCATGGGCAGTCTTTGGGGTGCATGAGGTGTATTACAAGTGTATTCCATTTTAGCTTCATTTAAAAGAAATCCCTGCTGAGCATGTTAAGACTTCTGTGTGCCATGAACCAAAAAATATTAGGTATAGACAGCTTGGTGATCTGCTTCAAACAAACACTCCTGATCAAAAAATAAAAGCTCCTGTAGGCACATCCAGTGATTCTCAAGGGCATATTGAACCTGTCTTTTCTGATTTGCAAGGTCATTTTAAGGAACAATGGTCAATTACCAGTAGTCATCTGTTTATAAAATCTTCCTTTGTAGATTATATTCCCTTTTAACAAATGGTATTTACCTTTTGGAAGTAATACATGGCATAAAGGGTGCCAAGACTTTTTTCTTCCATGAAATATCGGCTTCTCATACTCTCTTCTTACTAAGTGGATCTGTCCAGTTCTTCTTTAAGCTTCTGCCTTGGGACTAAGTCAAGTTATTATGGGAAACAAGTCTGAAGATGGTTGAGGTCTTTAGGCCTTTTCTACTTGTCACAGTTTAGGCCCAGCAGGTACTAACCAGGCCTCTGCTTGCTCATCTCCCACCCCCACAGTGGGACAGGGAAGAGAAAATGCACCTAAAGGCTCTTTAATGGAGACAAGGTCAGGGAGGTTTGCATTCCCCTATTACAGTAACAGAAAAAAAACAGACAGTTTCAACTTGTAAAGAAAGAAAAACTGATTTAATCTAAAAGGAGAAAGAGAAAACACGACCAGATCTTAATACCTCCTTTCCCCCTCTCCCCCACCCTCCCCCCCCCCCCAGGCCCGGATCCCGTCCCTGCTGCCTCCCCCTCAGGGCACAGGGAGGGACAGGGGGGGTTTGGGGTCAGTTCCCCACACGCTGTTTCTGCCGCTCCTTCCTCCTCAGGGGGAGGACTCCTCACATTCTTCTCCAGCCCCACAGCGGGGTCCTTCTCATGTGAAAGGGAGTCCTTCAGGAACCCCTCCGTTATGAGTCCCTCCCACAGGTGCAGTCCCTCAGGCACAGACTGCTCCAGCCTGGGCTGCACACAGAGTCACGGCTGCTTTGGGAGCAGTCACCTCCTCTGGCACGGGGTCCCACACGGCTGCACATCCACATCTGACCCTCTCTGCATTCCTGCACAGGATGCAGCTCCACATCTGCCCTCCTGTGACACTTCAGGGGCCCCAAACCCACATTTATCCCACCATTATCCTTCTAGGACTGCTCCACCATGCTTCTTCACACATGCTTCCACAGGCTGCAGGGGCAGAGCTGCCATCTCACCACGGGCTGCAGGGAAATCTCTGCTTGGGCACCTTTCCCCCTCCTTCTGCACTGACCTTGGGTGTCTTTTCTCTGGCACTACTCTCACCCACCTCTTCCTCTCCTCTGCTCTACAGGTCTCCTTTTTCATATATTTTTGCAGTTTTTTTCCAAATATACCCAAAGTCATTGACTTTTATTATAAGTGAGAAAATTAAAATGTTTGTAAATGTCCCATTTGAATTACTTTGACAGAAATAGTAGAAATAGTAGCTACTAAGACTTTGCTACTAGAGTGAAGCGCTCAGACACTATGGTAATAAGTTTGGGGGTTAGGCATTGTTTTATAAAAAAAAAAAATAGGAAAACATGGGAACAATGTATCTCTAGTCTTTTCTGGAGAAAAGTGAGGCATGTACCTTGCTATGTAGCTCAGAAAGCTACATTAGAATATAAAAGTAACCACCTGTGCAGCACGTACTTCACAGGACAAGTATGAATATGCAAATATTTGCTGCTAATGAAAAGTCTGTATGAATTCAGAAGTTTCTTCACACAAACCACTGTCAAAAATTTCAAAGCACGAAATAAGAAAAAAAAAACCTTTTGCAAATAATTTGTGAATAAAATCAAAGTATAAACAGATCAAATAAACTGTTGTGAAAACTGCTTGCTCGGGAATGTATTTTAAAACTTTACTATATTAGCAGCATTCAAACTGTGGCAGCTTTATACAGAGTGATTTTGTTTATCAAACACTTTCAGAATAGAATAAGAAATACATGCTCTCTTCACAGTGTTGGCAATTTCCTCTCATTTGCTTCTTCCTTTTCTTATCTACCAGTGAATTCAGAGATGTCTGAGCTGGGATGTTCCCACCCCATGCATGCATTTTGCTAGCTTAATGAATTTGTGTCCACTCCGAAAACATTTTTTATCTCCAGTTAATGCAAAGAATTCTGCCTAAGCTACCTAACTGTTAAGTAACACTTCAAGAAAAGATAAAGCTTCAGGACAGTCCTGAGAAAAGCTGCAGATATGCTTACACAATAATTTTATGATGTTTAAATTTGTCATAGGCTCAATAATTTTGAACTGGAATGGTTATTAGTTAATATTAATAGCAATAATAATATTTTAAAATTATTATTATTATTAGCAGTAGTTAGCATACAGCTTTGCTTCTTTTTTCTAACAATATTCGGGCTCAAAGTTTTTGAGAAAAACTGTACCGGCATCTGTCTTCATCTGAAGCTTGCAGACAGATTTTCCTCCAACTACATTTTGTATATACATTAGAAAACACTTTTAAATAGCTTTCAAGTCTATATTTTGAACAAAGGTTATTAAATTTATTGTTCATATTTTAAGAGAGGCATTTCTAATTGAGGTTTATCAGTCCTAGTCAATGCTCCTTGATGAGAGAGTCTTCCAGAATAGAGTTATAACTCTGTAAAAGAACATAGCTGGCAAGATGTATTTGTTCTGCTAATCACTATCAAATTATTAAGAAATATTTGGCCAACTGTAGTTAATGCTTTGTATAGTGTAAAGAGCAAGTGCTACCAGAAGAATTTTGACACAAACAGTCACAAAAGAGCTGGTCTGTCGGCACAACATTAAGCCTGAGAAAAACTATGATCTAGCTATGACTTATTCTTGTAGTACTGACGACATGCATAAAAATTGAAAAGTACATTTTAGATTGGAAAACTTTGGACTTTTTCTTCCTATATGATAACAATTTTTATACTTTTTTTATACTTTCCATAAAGTGGCAAAACCAATAAACCTTCAGCACCTCTAGGAATGCAGCTACAAAGCCTCTCAACACATTCATAAATGGGCTTCTGTGTCAGAAAATATTACTACAGTAGATAAAGACCTCTTCAAATATTACCTGGATTACCTTGAACCAGTGAAACTGCTGCCTGAACATGAAAGAGAAGAAAATAGTCACCCAGGGCCTATGGTGGATGTCCAGGAGGGAAGACTGATTCCCCACCAGCTCTGCACACCCACTGTGCCCCTGTGTAGCTCAAGCACAAAAGGAGCCGCTGGTTCTGCAGCTCCTTTACTCTCAGGGACCGCATATTTGCACCTGATTGTCACAAAAAACATGCAGCTGCATCTTCTCCCTTGTAGTTTTTCTAATGGAACATATTTTTCATGTTCTCTAGGACAGCATTTGAAGGAAAGCAGTCTCAGATGCACCAGGGAGCCACTAGTCCATGGGGTCCACAATGTAGAAAGGCTGAGCAGGGTCTTCTTTGCAGCCTGCCCTTTTCCTGTCCTCTGGTCACCTCTCCACACACTCACAGGTGTTTCTGCAGGTGCTGCCAGACCCTCTTCCACACTTATACTACTGTTTCAAATTTTACATACATGCCTTTGCCAAACTACAAGCCCTATATCTGTTATCAGCATGTCAAAATTTCTCTCTTGCTAAAAAAAATAACTCAAATTAACCATAAAAACATAATAAAAGAAACTTCATAATTATGAAGTATTGCCTAGAAAAATGAGAATGACCAGCAACACAATATTGAGTACACAAGACCACTAGCAATTAATTTGATATTTCAGGTGAAATCAAACAGTAAAGATAAAGGTGTCTATATTTAACAATTAACTTCCTTCGTATTTGTTCCCAGTTGTAAATTTCAGATCTCATATGGATTTTAAATCTCCTTTTATGAGTCAAAAATGTCTGTGAGAAGTTGCACCAGAGTACGGGGCTCAGATGGCAGCATCATGCATGGCATTCACTTAATCACCACTCATAAAAGGTGTACCTTATTCAATCAGTACTTCCTCACTTCCACACTTCTGACAGTGCTATTGAGGCTACTCTGCACTGTTCTCTTACCCTCTCTGTTCTTGACCTTATTTCACTTTCTGAGGAAGAAATTAATTCTCACTGCCTGGCAATCCTGTTTTCTTACTTTTCTTTGCTGTTTTATTTACAATCCTTGCTGCATGCAAACTATGGTAGAACATTCTCACCAACTTGTGATAAGAGTCAAATGTTGTTACTGGAACCAAGGAACCCAGATTTTCTGGAGATTCTGAAATGTTATTGTACACATAACCCAAACAACTGCTTTATCCTATGCACAGTCTTTGGCCTTGTAATGGGTTAAAACAGAAATTGTTTTTGAGACAAAGCAGTAATCCTAGCCATGAAGATCAGGGAGGACCAAGAATATCCTCATGTTTCAGCTGTGCAATTTATTGCTATTAAAATGGACCTTCAGACTTGGACAACAGGAAAAAATCAATGTTAATCCACTCATACTTATAATAGAAGGATGTGGTCGCATAAAGTAACTCTGGGTAGTGCAGGACTGCAGCCTGAGTTTGAAGACAAATGCTATAGGTTTGCTATGGAATCAATAGACTATAACAATGTATCTGATATGGAAAAATCAATCACAACGCTACTTTCTGGAAACTGCTACACTTTGAGGGAAGAATATAAAGTACTTGAAGCAGTTGTTAAAGAGGTTTCATAATTATTTAGTCACCTTAGAGGTCAAACCAATTAAAATATAATTTGTCAGTGTTTTCTCTGAGATCTGTTTTCAGGAGGGGGAAAAGGAGGAGAATGTTTTCTCAGCGTTCATTGTCTTGACTTAAATGGTGAGATACAGAGATAATAGCAAACAACACTGCCAGCCCAGATGTACAATGTTTTTTCAGCTAGAAACGATGTAGGGTTTTTATTTGGAAATTAGAAAAGACTTTTAAAAAATCATGGTGTTTCCTACAACACATCAACAGTCTCTGGGCTCTGAGAGGGGGTTATCTCTGAGTATATGTGTTAGCAAATAACAAAGAGTAGATGTAAATTCTTATGGGCTCCAGTGTACAGTGGATGCTGTTATCTGCAATCTCTCTAGCTGTACTAGACTTATTTGTTATGAAAGCTCCTATTGTTTAATGTCAAGTGCCATTTCTTCTAAAAAAATATATATAAACAAGCAACCCTTTTTACATGGTTGTGTAACATAGCCATGTTAACCATGGCAAACCAAGTGTCAGTGACATTTACCTGGGATAAGCTCATCTGAAGGTGTGAAAATTCCTTTGAAAAGAACAAGAAAATTACACTGCATTTAAATTAATCATCAATGCACTTACTTAATCAACTGTGTGAGATAAACAGCATATCCTAGTCCATTTCCTAGCTTTACTTTCCACGACATAGTACAAATAATAGTAAAACTAATACTGTTGGCATTAACAATCATCTTAATGAAAACTGGCGGTGAACAACACTGTTTAGGCAGGATGATTTGCAGATAGTTCTTGTATAATAGTACTGAGGCTTAATTACAAATTATGAAAAGTTAACAATAGCTCCCTGTTTAATACTAGTCCTGGAAATGGGCTGAAGTTGTCTGAGCATTGTCCCACTCCTGTGTTCACTAACACACAAAAGAACATGTAAGTCTCAACCTCCACAGCTGCTTTTGAATGTATTTTGATAGAAAATTGTGTTTTTGCAGAATACGACAACTTTTTCTATGAAAAAATTTGCATATGCAAACACGCTAAATAGCAAATGCATGAATGTAAAAAGGTTCTATTCTTTGTGACTCCTGAAAGTGTTAGTGACTGTACACCCAAAAGCAATCTGCAAAGTGAATTAACCACAGTTTATCACTATCTATTAATTGTGTTCTCTCTACTTTTTTTCACTCAAAAAATTTGAGAGAATATTGCCACCTAATATAATGTGAGCAATCAAACAGAAACCATGGGCAGCAAGTAGACAAAGCAAACAGATCACAGATCTTCCTCACTATCCAGTGCGTGTCTGCAGCCTGCCATGGGAATTTAAGGATTAAATTATTTGTGAATGGAATTAAATTTTTAAAAGGACTACAAAAAGATAAAATACTTTAGGACCAACCCTTTAACATCTTCATTACATTTCTCAGAAATTATTAAAAAATTGTAATTTATGCATGATTACATTAAACATGATACATGTATGTGCATGTGTCTCATTGCATATATGCATTTAGATGTTCCTGTAAGCACCACATTTTTTCACATTCTCACTCATCTCAAATCTTTTCACAGAAAGTTGAGCTCAGAGAGTTTTTGGGGGTTTTTTGTTTTTCTTTTTTTTGTATTAATGTAAAAAAAGTGCAGACATTGGAAACAATTGAGTGGAAATAAACAAAAATCAATCTCCAGTCCTCAGAAGCACGTAGTGCATTTTTTATGAAGAGGTTTGAAAGAAAAATAGGATGACATGTAGAGGCCAAATTTTTACTCTGAAAAAGGTGTCATTACCACTGAAGTCACTGGGAGCTGTACATGCTTTTCCAAGGACAGAGTCTGTATACTCAACTAGTTAACACATCTAAAGGACTGAGACTGACAGTCTTTCAAGTGGAATGGGATAACTACATTTTCTTTGAATAAATCAGTTAAACAAATGAACGTCATCATTTGGGCCCTGAGCCAAGAGGAAAATAGGAACAGTTCTTCCCTTTGAAGTAATGTCAATCTTCTGTGGCTCTAAGAAGCAAGAAGGCAAACACTGGGTATTTCTCTATAAAGATGTTCAAATATTATTGAATTATGCTCTTTGTTATTTGGAGTGAACTGTGCAGCAGAAATATTTGAAAATAAGCATGGATTTTCCTGAGGTGTGTAAAGAATGGTCCTCCAATTTTTTGTTTTTGTTGAATTTGGATCAGGTACTGAAAGACATAAAGGTGTCAGCTTTTTATTTATTTATTTATTGCATTTATTTTTTTATTTATTTGTTTATTTATATTTGCTTGCTAGGCAGGTTTTTACTCAAGCTCTTACAAGCATTATTTATTATTCATTTTCATCCCAGGAAGCGAATCCTGAAATATTTATCCACAGGATATTATTTTTTAAAAATACTTTCCACAAGTGACAGATATGCTAAATGGCTAAATCCTTTCTGAAACCACCAACATGATTATCTTCTCTAGAATCATACTTTAAAAAAAGGTTAATAATTAAAATATTTTACTCTAAGCCAGACAAACAGTCAATATGGTGAAATAATTATTTGGAGAGAAACTGTGGACTGAACTTCTTTCATTTCAGCAGCCTTTCACTTTAATTTTGTTGAGTTTTATTTTAGGTCTAACAAAATTAATCATTTCTGGGAGATGCTAACCACAATGACAGACCTTGCTGTGCTGAATGTTTTACAAGGAAGCTGTTTCAAGCCATAAGCTGCCACCACAAGCAAACAACTGATGGCCAGCAGTGTTTTTGTTAGACTCTGACAAGGGAATCAATAAAAAGACACAGAAAAGGTTCAGTCAGAACCGACACCACTAATACGAATGGCCTTTTGAGACCCATGGAAGCGTGGAACTGCTTTTACATGTTAATTTCTCCTCACAACCCTTGGGGTTATCACCTTCTTTGGCCCCTGTTAATTAAAAACTGCCTCCTATTAAAGTTCTTTGGCAGGCATTCGCCTTTTGTCAACCCTTTTTGCTGGCTGCAGAGAGAGGAAATGAAGGGAATGAGAATTCAGAAACTGCTGCTTGAAATGCTGCCAAGATCCTTCCTCACAACTGCTGCTTGACACAAACTTACAGATTTCTTTCTCCATTCCATCAGATAATGGGACAAACTTACAGATAACATGGAAAAGGCAGATTTTAAGTGTACATTATACAACTGTCTCTCTTTATAAGGATACAGATATAGAAGTAGCCCTGATTATGTCTATGCAAATAATTGATTTTCTTGATGGGAAAAAAATAAATATGCATTTGCTACAATAACATATAGCTCATGTACTATTTTTTTCTTTGTTTGCTGTCTTGCAAAAGAGAAAGCAAGTCCCCTGCTCCCACTTAGTTCAGACTACTTCATGCTAATATCTTACCCACAGAGATATGTTCTATTTCTGGCTGATTCATAAGAAAAACAGGAGCAAAGACATGACCTTTTCCAAGAATGCTATGAAGCTGTAGTAGCTTTGTTTTACTTAATAGCTAAGTGATTAAAGCATTTGTGATGGATGAGTTAAATCCCACCTCTGTCTAAAGGCACTTAGATCTCTCTGTCCCAATGGACCACAAATGTATTAAAAGGGGTGAGGCTTTTGGGCCATGGTAATACTGTTCTCTCTTTGAGTATAAATAGTTAAATACTTATCAGACTGAGAACGCATCCACTGGTAATGAGATTCATTTTCTCTTTCCAGCTCAGCATTTATTTTTTTATTTTATACAGAGGTGGAAGTTCTACAACCAAAGGCACTTAGGCATCCATACCTAAAATACCCTGTAACACCACAGTTCAGGCACACAGATAAAGAAAGGGAGCTCTAAGCATAGAGTGAGCTTCAAGAGAGAGAAAGTGAAGATTCTGATGTTGAGATTTACACTAGACTTGGCCATGGTTGAATTGACCTACCTTGAGCCCAGCTCTGAGCAGCAAACTAGGAAAGATGGCCTCCAGAAGTCTCTAAGGTCCCTAGACTGCTCCAGGTCTTCTGTATCTCTAAACATCATTGGAGATGCTAGGATGACCAAGAGTTTTAAAAGATTTCTATGCTGCTGTTTGCCTCCAAATTTCACCTTAAACAATGTTCTCTACAACTACCTAGGGCTATTTCTCCACCTTTCTCGATTAATAATTCAGGGGATCTTAACCTTCCTTTTCCGGGACAAAACAGCTGCCATAATTCATGTTGAAGAGATATTTATCATATAACAATCCTTTAAAGATTCGACATATTATATTCTCAGTATCCATAAGACAAATATAATAGATCTGATCCTCGGTTGATTTACACATTTGAACTCCATAAGTATTAAATGTACACCGTCTGAGAACCTGATCAATTGTAATGTTATTTTTTTAAATTGACATCTGTCACCCATGTCGTTCATAGCATGTTGCTTAGAGTATCATGATGCTAATGCTGGTGAATAATTAGTATCTTAAAATCTTATTCTTGCATTAAAAAAAAAGGCTCTTCAGATAGGATTCATGGTTTGATTTAAAAGGTAGAGACAAGAAGTAATTTATTGTTAGGAGATGGAATTGTTATCTCAGAGGTGAGTCAGCTGACCACAGCCCAGTCGTGCTTTTTTATTATATTATAAATGACACCTCTTACTAGTTATGCATGGAGCATATTAGTAAAAATAAGCACTTTCCTGAACTTTTGATAGTTTTTAAAATGAAAAATGTTTTTGTATGTTTGTTTTGTTCTTTCTTTTTTTTCAACTTTCAGTGATTTTCAGTAAAAGACCCATATCTTCCTCTCACCCCAAGGTTCCTGATTAACCTAGAATGTTGAGTCCTGGATAAAAGTATAGTCTAAACCCTTTCCCACCCAGTATTTCACATAGGATATTAAAGTGACTTTTTCAAAGATGACTGCACATATTACTTCGGTGCCTATAAGAGCAGGATCACCTGTCTCTCCAAGTAAACTGAGAAGTCCCATTTGTCAATATAAGCACTTTAATTTGAAAACAAAGTCTTCATTAACAACTATTTAAGCTTCCCATTTCCTCTTCTGTGTACATATTTTATGTTCATTTTTTTTAAATGTCCTGTTGGGGAGAATCAAGTGGGGTAAAAAAAAAAAGGAAAGATATTTTTTAAATTAATGCAAAAAAGTTGAAGTTTACATTTCCTCTGTTTTGGCTTCACTTCACCACATTATTCACTTCACCACATATGAGTCAGTTAGTATATGTTCCCAGAAGGACAGGTCCAGTAGTCAGGCCTTTTCCAGATAAGCTTGGGAGCCACTTTTCCATTGAAATATCACGTAAATGAAAGCATTGTGGGAGCAACAAGCAAAAGAGAGCAAATTTAGGGAGGGGATCCTATTCATCAGTCGGTAAAAGACAAATGGTGGTGTCTAGAAAAGTTGCTGGAGTCTTGTAAAAATAGGTGAATTAATTGTAACAATTCTGTCATGGTGTTTATGAAAAGGCTAGGAAATGGATAAGGAAATGGATGTGAATTTTCTGAAACACCCAGCACTACAAGAAACTACAACTGCAGAGCAGAAAGGCAAAATTCTGCAGCACTTCATTGCCAAGTTGGAGCTGCAGAAGCATTTCCATATTGTCCCAAATCAGTCCTGAGAAAAATAGCAGAACACAATGCAATCCCAACACTCAAGATGTGACCATCTCCTTTGTTTCTTTTTATCCTGAGGTTGGAGAAAATAGTTCAGACATGTTAGAGAAGTCTGTCTCTAAGTAACATGAGATTTCACTCTCTGTAAAACCCTTTTAACTCCTCACAATGGAACAAAAAAGCAGCAACAGAAGTGAACTTTATATTTATTGATATCTCAGTAAGCTTTGGATTTAGTTTGAGGGATAAGCAAAATTTAATGTGGTATTTCTTTATTTGCTGCAACCTCCAACTTAATTTACCCTGGGTATGAGATATGCCTGGTGCAGCTGTGAGGGTGGAAACACACACACTCCCTGTCTGTATGCTACCAGTGAGCAATGCATGTGCTCAGCCCATTTATTTGCATGATAGAATCCCCCATGTTTTTCCACCTTAACAGTATTGTGTGCTATTAAGCAGCATTACAAAAAACATAAGTTTTGAAAAAATATGTAGGTCCAAAAATTACCTTTACCAAACCAGAAAATTTTCTGAAATAATAGCTGATGATATTTGAACGCTAAAATAGTTTACATTTTATAAATCCTAATATCACGAAATCTACAGCATGAAACAACACTACATCAAGAACGGTTCATCTCTTTAAATGTGTGTCTGCAGGCTCCTGTATATTTTAAATGAATATTCCCAACCACAGCTTACAAAAGCAAGTAGTACATATCATCAGCAATCAGAGATCAAACCAAGTTAAATGTCAGGCATTGCATTCACTACAAGGTAAGTAAGTCATTTTGATGACACACGCAAAACCTTCCCTTACTCAGAAACGTAAATCAGGTTATATTACCTCTAAATATGTCTCAATAATGCATAGGATGAATCCTGCTGGTTTGTTTTTGTTTTTTTTTTCCCTGTAGAAGTTTAATATTTTATTATAGTACAAGGGGGCAGAGCAGCTAACTCACCCCCCTCTGCCAACCTGTTTCTTTGTCTAATTTCCGTTCATTTATTTGGCAGCTAAAACACCTTGAAATTCTCTTCTCCAGCATGGGAGAATGTTGAGTTTTTTCGCCCCTTAGCTCTCACTGTCATTGTGATTAGAATTTTAATTAGTAAAGCAGCAAGGAGGGAGGAAAATCATGGAGAAAACCACATGAAAGATTCACTAGAGCAGAGAAGACAAAGAAGACTTGGAAGCAGCTTTGCAGCTTGCCTGTTACTGCAGCAATTGCAGGGCTGTGCTCAAGCCTATAGTACTAACACACCGCTGTCCTTTAGACCTCTGACAACACCAGGCTGCCGGGACATTAGTAAACATTTTTATCAGTTGTCACTCAGAGAAAGACAAGGTTTCTAAAACACTCCAACTAGGACATGCTCCACCGCCAGGCTCATTTTGGCCCTTTGATCTGCACTGCAGGACTGAGCTCAGAACTCAAGCTGCAAAGACAAGATTGTCAGTGATACAGACTTCTACCATCCAGATATTATGTCAATTAATATTCTAATTATGTAATATCATCTGGGCATTTTATAAAACAGAAGAAGTCTCTAAATGCTGAAGGGCTAATGGGCAAAATAAACAGCAAAAAACCTTCTGTGAACAGTGCTGTATATTT
This sequence comes from Phaethornis superciliosus, assembly GCA_023637945.1. NCBI lineage: Eukaryota > Metazoa > Chordata > Aves > Apodiformes > Trochilidae > Phaethornis > Phaethornis superciliosus. The sequence goes on from JAJQWJ010000004.1 coordinate 18,651,248, forward strand.
TAATCTGGAGTTTAAAAAAAAAAAAAAAAAAGCATTTTAACAGCAGAAACACTGTGACTGGTCTTTTGGTTGCCTGTGATCTGTATGGGCATTTTGCCTTGACGTTGTCAGTTTGGTGTTACAACTCAGAACTGAAGGCTGCATGGACCAGGATGGGAAGTCCCTTAAAGGCTAATGAGCCAAGTGCTGGGTTCGCACATGGCCGCTTTGCACCCAGGCTTTGGTGAGCCACAAATGCAGATTACTGGCCCTGGTAATCTTCCCAGGTTATCCCTACCCTCTTCTGACTCACCTCTAATGTTTCTGCCCATCTCTTGCTGGTGCAGAGCAAAGGAGATATCTGCTGGAGGGGACCTCCCTCTCATGGGGATCTGCTCCTCATTATGTCTGTTAGCCATATTCCTCACTATTGCTCCTATCATTGTTGTTACTTGTGTTATATGAGCCCTTTCAACTGGCAAGTAAGACCAGCAACACACTGCAACACACTGTGCATGACAAGGTACATGCACGTACTAAATGCAGGGATGAAAATACGCTATTATCTATTCAACAGCAGGAGAGCTCAGAAACTGAGATGCTGAGAGGCAGAATGAGAAACTGAATACCATTCCAGTGCACAAAAAACAAATTTATGCTTTCTAAACTCATATTCTCTCAGCCCAGTTCTCGTGCTCAAAGATACTTTAATCAGCTGAAAACAAAATAATTTTCTCTTTCTACAGGGTCTGATCCTGTATTCCACACTGACGTGACTGGTTTCCTCCCAGTGTATCGGAGCTTTTAGCAGATAGCAACAGAGTAATAACTCTGTTATTTAAAAATAACAGTTATTTATTTAAACTCTATTTATTTAAATATTATTTAAATAACAGAGTTATTTAAAAATAACAGAGTGGATTTAAAAAATCCTAAAAGAGGTTTATCAACCTGTGCCACTGATCAAAAAACAACTGTATATGTGCTCCTATTTCATCAGTAATTGCATATATTATTCATTCACAGAATATTCATCAAGATTTTTTTAACACTTTGTTTGAAAGGTATTTTAATTCTGTTCCACAATCAGCCTTAACTATTCTTCTACCTAGATTAAAATCAGGACTCTAAACATCCAGCTTCTCACAGACCATCATTGTCCCATCTCTAGCAAATGATCTACCAGGGGAACAAATTGGTTTGCTGACCTTTTGTCTGCTAACACAGTACATGACATATTTGTAATTTATGGAAATCAATCCATAGAGAATTTTTAGTTTCAGGTAATTATATCTCCGTGCAGAATCTAAATAAAAGTGATGAAAAGGTCAGTATGAAAGTAATAGAACAATACAGATAAACCTCAAAAATGAGATTTTAGATATACAGCTGTAAATAGTGAGAAGCTAATAATTACATCTAAAGTAATTTGCCACCTGTTTTAAAGCACAGCATTGGAAGCAGCATCACAATTGTTACCTTCCAGTTCTGGCTGCTAAAATAGCAGATAAGGGACAGAAAACTAAAACCAACAGCTCTAAAAATGGCTCACCAGTTTTTCCTTTAATTGCCTGCCTGCTCGGAAATAATCCATATTTTATGATGTTTAGTGGCACAGAAGATTTTTTGCAATGCTTTTACCACTATGGTTATCTCATTCTAAAATATCACAATGAAAAACATGAGTGTAGAGAAACTCTAAGGAAGTTAATGCTCAAGACTTGCCTTCAGGCAGGAGTGACCAGTGGAAGGGAGGGCACAAGAAATTAGCTTTCCTCTCTCCAGTAGACAGATCTGTAAATGCACCAAATAATCAGATGTTCCTGTGGATGCAGCATGAGCAATAAAATCACAGATCTGCCTTCTGCTCTTTCCAGTCTTGAACTGAAGCTACTGTCTCTGCAATGTCATCACATCTCTTGGGAATTTAGTAGGAGAAGCAGCCTTTCAAGAAAAAGCAAGTGTCATTTACTCCTGTAGAGGTGGACCCAGCCCACACTTTTACAATTATAATGGTATTTAGCTTTCAAAACATAATCAGAATTTATGTATGTACTTTCAGGTGATCTCTTACTACAGTAATTTGAAATGTTTGTTGCCTTAAAAGTTTGCTCTGTGATCCCTTGGAGGAAGATTTAAATTGGCAAGTTCCTCAAAAGAATTCCTGATTTAGCTCTTAAAATGCTCCACTGAACTGTAGCGTAAGACTCTCCACTGACACAACAGCTTTTAGCAATGGTCATAATCATGCCTTTGTATACAGTCTGTGTATTCAGTGACTCAATAATCAGACTGACTTAAATTGCAACCCTACCCTAGTTCTTCATTGAGCCATTTACGTTACAGAAGGGATATCATCACGAAGCATATGAATATTAACAAGACACACAGCAGTCCTAGTTAATGCTGAAAACAAGTAATAGTGAAGTACTCTATTCAAAAGCACCTATTCATATCACTGTCACAAAGTCATTCCAAGAAACATGTGAATAAATGAATAAAAAAGATGAAAACTGAGGGTAATGTGACAGGAAAATGCATTTAAAGTAAGTAGTGTTGATATATTGGCAAAATGTTGCACAAATGTGGTGTGAGAGCAGGATGGATCCAACCCAGTACTTCAGCCACAGAGAATGACCTCACATAGATTTTTAAAGCTACTTAGGACTGTTGTTCTAAAAATAGCTTGAATATCCCGCAGAGAGAAATCCCTGGTATGTACATCTTCTTCAGCATTAGCTGGTGCCTTCTTAAGCTTGATATTTTTGTATTCCAGACAATTTGAGTTAATGGGACAAAGAATGAGGCAGAATAAGAAAATGAATCCCATTCCAGTGCACAAACAACAAGTGGACAAAGGAAGAAACACATAAGCAGTAACAACACTTCCGGTTTTACTGATGGACACAGTATTTCATGTGCTACAAACAACTGGAACCAAGCAATTTCAGAAGAGACGTTATAAAAGGCTTTTCTTTTATTTTATTTTTCTTAAATAAATACTTTTACTTTTCTTAAACAATACTTTACTTTTCTTAAATAAATACTTTCTTTCTGCCCCTCACAGCTGTGAAAAATATTCAAGATTGTCAAAGAAACAAAGCAGAGGAAAAAAGCACAAACCAAGCCAAATAGAAATAATATTTCCATGCCTGGATCTTTTTTATTTACATGACTTGAACCTGGTGAATCTGGAACTCATGATTTGAAAAGTACAGAGTGACCTAATAGGAGAAAAGTGGAAAAAAATTAAAAGGTCAATGACCTACAAAACCTCCAATCATGTTATTTCAAAATGAGAATTTCTATTCAAAATGAGAAACTGGATTCATTTTTCATTAAGACCTCCATGGAGGTGTCCTCCCTAACCCCCTTCATTATGGAGCTTTTCAGGCTCATGTCTCCCCTCAAATTGTATCCTAAGTTTGTTTTTTAATGCAGTGATTCATTTTGACACGTTAGGAAAAAGCACTGATGCCAATATATAGGGGAGGTCTCCCAAAGGCTAATTGAAAACAAGATTGTTTCAAAAGAAAATTACTCATCTCTCAGACTTCTGCTTCCCTTATGCAAAGATAAAACCAATGTAAGATGGCTTAAGTTGAGATCATGAGTTTTCCAATCTACTTTGCTAAAATACATCTTTACACAGCCTGTCAGAAGATTGGAGACAGATGTTCAGTGTTTTTCACACTAATCTTCAAATAAACCACATGAGTTTTATAAGTGTTTCTCAGTGGGAAAGAAAATGCCCTAGCCAAATAGCCTGAAAACTACAGAGCAATCGGATTTTGATTTAGAAGCTAAAAGTAAACTCCCCTTTTTTTCCTATCAGTTGAAAATACTTGTCTAGATAGACTGCCAGAAAAAGCTCTTGCTTTACTTTCCTCCTGCTGATCCTGTCTCACACGGAATCACCCTCAAAAACAGTGCCTGAGGGATCTATATTCAGCTTTCTAAAGCAAATGTAACACAAGCACTCTTACTGGGTGGCACATTTGATTTCTTTAATATAAAGTGTGAGAGAACTTCCCTTAATGGCATTAAAATCATGTTCTTTTAATTTTCAATTGTCAAGTGTTTTACATTTTCATTCCTGGAAAATAGATGCTTTCACATGCTGACTTTGTGCCTTGAACAGCTATGCAAATTCTGAAGCATTCCAGCATAGAGTTTCCCATGTGTAGGGAAATAGATTTTCTAAAGGGCATTATGAAGTTATAACTTCTTACTTAGTGGTTAGATACTGAAGACATTACTCAGGAAAAGTGGACACTTAATTACTACTCAGTTTTCAGAGACTGAGGCCATATGGGACCCCTAGATCTTCTTAAACTTCATCCACTTAGCTTTGTATTAAGCTCATTAACTTCTGTTTGGTTAGAGTTTAATTTCTGTTTGGCTAAACTGTATTTTCTAAGAAGTTTCACTGTACACAAAATAACACAAAATATACAATTCATCAGCTTCATTGTTAAAAATGGAAACAACATTCCTTATTACCATATATAAATGATCTCACTTTGACTTCCAGCCACCAGTTCTTCCTGTGCTCTTCTCTGCTTGATGAAGGAACCCTTCATTAAGCATTTTTCCCCATCAACAGGAGTAGCTAAGCTGTATCACCAAGTCACCTCTCAGCCACTTCTGGTGAGTAACCCAGGCTGAGCTTGAAACCTATCACATGAATCTATATTCCACCAAAATTATTTCTGTTGCTTTTTTCCACACCTTCTCCAATTTTAAAAAAATGCTTCTAACTCATACCTACTAGAATTGGGCACAATATTCTAGGAGCAGTTTCATCAGTATCACTTTCATGTGAAAAGTTATTTTTTTTATCACTTACGTATGCTCCTAAGTATAGTGCCAGCCCTTCTGGCATTAGTGTTGCATTGGGAAACCCATCAGAGATCCTTACAAAGGAAGCTATACTTGCTTTCTATAAAAATGTCCCACAACCTTTTCTTCTGCATGTGTAACTTTGTAGTGGTTGCAGTAGGTTGTTTTGCCAGCATCCAATCTCATTGGATGAGATTGACTCTCATTGGATGAGATTGCCAGTGACTTCTGGCATTAGTGTTGCATTGGGAAACCCATCAGAGATCCTCACAAAGGAAGCTATACTTGCTTTCTATAAAAATGTCCCACAACCTTTTCTTCTGCATGTGTAACTTTGTAGTGGTTGCAGTAGGTTGTTTTGCCAGCATCCAATCTCATACAGTAACATTCAGCTTTCATGAGAGGCAATTTTCTTTCCCTATAGCTGGCAATACACCTTCAATCTACATTAACTATATGGGAGAAGTATGAAACAGAGCACATAGTGGCCACTGAAGAGAACCACTGGGGTCTTACAATATTTCTGAAAGCTGCAGAAGAGATGAGTTAATTATTTGTTTGAATCTTGAAAGTGTAACACTCCACGAAGATATGTAAAGTGCAGGAAAAGGAACAATGTAAATTCCTTCAAGTCTCCTTTGAATTTTCCCAAGAAAATGAAGTAATATTTAAACATATCTGCCTTTTATATTTTTATAATATGCAACATTATCAGCTCATGACATCCTGGTTTATACTTTGAAGAAAGATATGTGGAATTAATCCAAATGCACACAAAAGGGCACTAAGTGCAATTTTGCAGAGTATTTAGATAGTAGAGACATTAACAACAGTTCAACAGAGTGATCCTCTGTCAGAGGAAGATTTATTCCTTTCTGTAACAATGATACAGTAAAGTTGCATAAAACTTACAATGATTTAGGACTTTTGCTTCTCATAGATGATGATGTATTTTCTTCAAAGTCAGCAGAATTTCACATGCACCTATGTGAATTATGAAACACAGAATCATAGCTAATGGGATGTAAAAGATTTGAGGATCATAAAGACTGGCCAGCAAGTAAGAGCAAAGGGCTAAACAAACAAGGAGAGTCATTTAGCCTAGAAGAAACAACATGGAAAAATTCATAACCTGAGACCCAATAGCATAATTGTGTGACACATTAGAGGATGTATGAGTGTAAATGAGGTAGTTTTTACAGCTGCTTTTCTACATACATAAGACCAGAACATTTCTTAGAAAGATGAGGTATATGAACCTTCCTGAAACATTTTGGGTTTCCTATCAAATAACACAGAGTGATGATTTTTCTTATCTCTGAAATGAAGTCCTCCAGGTTACACACCCATCAGATCAGGGATAGAAAGATTAGTGTCTTGTTCAGTTTATGCTGCAATGGAATAAATGAGGATTCCAGATTCATATTTTCTACCTGAGGCCTTTTTTTTTAAGGGTTTGCAGAGCATTGTGAAATAGCAGGAAATAGCATTGCAACAGCCCTGCAGCAAACAGAAACCACTCTAGTTCTCTAATAAGAGAAGGAGTAGCAACTACAGGTATTTATAAAAGTCATTATCTTTGGTTTTTCTTATGTTTTGGCAGCATCTTAATTCCTTCTAAACAGGGAACTGACTGACAGCAGTCTCATACACTCTTCCTAGATGTGCCAGCTTCCTGCTGATCCAGTATGTAATGTGCATTTGTAGCATTTCAGAAATGCTAGTCTTGACTGTGAGAGAAAAGTCATCAAACTTTCATTTTAAAATGTGTAATAGTCTGTGATGCATAACATGAGAAATAACTGGACTCCTTCGCCTGTTTTGATTCATCATCTCTGATCTTTCTGTGATAAAAACCATGAAAACATAGAAGAGAGGAATTGCATTCTTCAAATCATTTCTAACAGAGGCCATAGGATACTAAACAGATTTCTTGCTAAAAATTAGATGCTATTTATCTAGAGAAAACTACATGGACCAAATTTGCAAATATCCATCAGGATGGCAGTGAAACAAACCAAAAAATGTGTGTCTTTTTATGAATTTACCATTCAGGTCTCAGTCTCTGGCACAGCTGGGGCAATGATACATGTATTCTAATTGCAACAGTGACTCATTGGCTTTGACAACTATTTTAAAAATGGGGAGAAAATGCTGCCAAGAAGAGTTAAGAACTCCACACTTTTAAGTGAATCGAATGTAAGTCACTTTAAGATACCCTATATTTATATTTTCTATTTGATTACGACAGCATGCTGAGAGGTGGCAGAAGTAAATTTGATAGGCACCAAGGCACAGCACATTTCTCTGTAGATCAGTGGAAGCTTCAGATTTTATTTACAGAACTCAGTTTTAAATGCTATACATTTCTGATTGATTAAGGAATGAAACACACACAACAAAATGAAGAAATACTGTAAATGCAATATTTGCAGAGAAATGTATATTCAACAGGAAAAGGGGAAAGTGAACTAAATAAAGTAATGGTTTTTGATTGGCAAAATATAGAGGATGCTTCACTTTTTCTTATACACCAGGGCCTAAAACCAGTGAAAAATACTTCCATTAGGGTAGCTTTTCACCAGGCCATATAGCCCATGGATGAAGCTGGGGAAGCGGCTGAGCTACCATTGCATAGCTACACAAGGATCTGACAAGCCAAAGGAATGACTTGTGCAACCTTCACTATTTCTTTTTATTTTTGGTATAAAAATCTTACTTTGAGGCCTCAAGGTGCAAATAGAGGAAAAGAAGGCAAATTATGTAGCAATCCAAGCACTGGTAATGTGGTCAGTTTTATAGACTATGAGGACAGATTATACAGCTTCCAAAGAATGGCATATATCAAGAAGAACTATAAAATGGTCACTAATGCTACTTATTATCCAGGCTATAGTCCTGATCTTTCTCCCCCCTCAGAGCAATATTCACAACACATCATATTTTAAAGTCTAAACTGCAGTTATCTCACACCTCTGAATCTGGCACAGAATAAGCAATTTTCAGTAAGAAGTAGGAAAAAAAAAAAAAAAAAAAAAAAAAAGAAAAGAATAGCCAACAGAAAGCTGCCCTAACTGAATTCTTGGGACAATGAAGTGTGAACAGGTGTGATGATGTGTTAAACAGCATGTGACAAAAATGCTTATGCTTGCCAATGAGATGACAGTTGCTTGTTATGCAAACCATTCTAGTAAAATCATCTTTGCCTAGTACCTATGCCCTTGGGTTCAACATGAAGACTGATGGAGTGCTTATGTGTTTGATCAGCTCATTTGAGCCAGCATGCAATGTAAGTTAATTGGCTGCTTCAGAATAGTGTAGAGAGATTTTAATGGTTTTAAAAAAAATTAATATCTTATTCTTACTGCAGCAAACTCAAAATATACTTATGTTTTTTCCATGTTCTTTTACACTAGAACATTTTGAATAATACAGAAGGAAAATAATACTGCAATATAAGCTTTAAACAATTATGATTTTGACTGTTTTTTTATTGCTTTGAAATTTACTGCCCGTTGGAGGCAGGAAAAGATAATGAAAAATCATGTACACGAAATGGATCACAGCATAGAGCCATATAAACCCCAGCTCAGGATACTTCAAGAAAAAAACTTGTGACAAAATGCCGCCTAGAAATCTATCTTCCACAACATAGAAGGAAGGCAATTTGTATGCAGCGATGATAATGATAATATGAAAAAATATGATGTCTGCTGAAATGAAAATATTCCTCTTAATTTTAGCCAGAAGCAGGAAATTCCTGCCATAAATTAAAGAAGTTGGATACATTCAAATTAATTATGAATAAGAGTAGATAAGACAGTATGCAGAAAAAGACACCCATTTTTCCTGAGTATTTTGAAAATACTTCAGTTCTTTCTAAATGATTCTCTACCTCTTCAGCAAAAAAAACTATTAATAATATTAATGACTAGTATATAAGTACTGAAGAATTATGGCAATTCATATTTTCTATTAATTAAGGTTAAATTAAGGTCAAATTCTGTCACTGAAACAATGTTTTTTGATAACATCTCTTTTTTTTCCTAAACCCCATGAGGGTGAACTCACTCATAAAATATGAATTTGCAGTAGACTTATAACTACAATTATTTTTAAAGGGAGGGAAGCTTTTAAACACATGCACATACTAAAAACAAAATAATTCTATCTTTCTGAACTCAAGTTGACCTATATGGGTGTGCTGACACAACATACTTATGTTGAACACCCTCATTATAGAATAAGAAAAGCTTCCTGTGGCTGTGCTGTTTTAGCTAATATCTGTACAGTATAAACTGAGCTGGTGCCCTCCACAACTGAAAAAACAAAAAATGTCATAATAATCTGTCATTAGAATCAATAACTTTTTTATTATTCATAATGCATGATGTGCTAAGATGAACCTTTTGTGCAAAAAATTTAGGGTCTGTCACAATGCAATACGATTTTACAATATTGCTAATGTGCAAAAAGATTTAAATAGAGAATATTGGCACATATGAGATTTATTATAAAATTAAGGTATGGAGAAATCTAGGCTAAGTCTCCGTGTTGCTCAACTGAGATCAGGTGAACCAACATCCTTCATAATGTGCCTGTGACACACAGATGAGGAAACTCAAACAAGAAAATACACTTCTCTATTTACCATTAGTTTTGATTGACTGGTTGGTTGGTTGTTTTGGTTTTTTTTGACAGATATAATCTACAAAACCTAAAGGATCTAAGACTAATAACTAAAACATTTCACTCTTTCTTCTAGATACAGTATGTATCAAGAAAATGATCTGCAGAAAGTATTTGAAAAAAAATTTTGTTTTAAATTTACTTCAAATTGCCTGTTTGCCTTTCAGATTTAACATATCAGAAGAAATGCAAATTTGAAGAAAGTACAGGTTCATACCCCCAAATCATAACAAATAGAAATAAAATATAAGGACAACTCTGTTTTCCTTCATATTTTAATCTGTGGAGCAATCTTACCTTACCCAGGGGTTTAAAGAGAGGAATGGGTGGAAGGTAACTAGTGATATTACCTGCAAAGCTAACAAGCACTAACACAACCTCTGAATGTCAAGCTTTCAAAGATATTTCTTTTATAACATGCTATGACTTTGTAACTCCATTAGGACCCTAGGTTTATCGCAGTTACTACAATCAGTGTGGAATTTTCCCAGTAATCTCTCAGAGGACAATGAAGTTTTTAAAAAAATTGAATATTCCATGAGAAATGTTTCATGAGAAAAAGTCTACAAAAGAGGTACAAGAACAGTAGACATCAGGAAAAACTCAGAAATTCCAGTTTTCTTTCAGATCTACAAACTATAAAAATCTGCAGGATAAACAATATCAGGTCATATCTTGAAATATCAAAGACAATAACTATTAGTCCCCGCATCTGTACGAAGTATCAGAAAAAGTAACTGGGAATAACCAGCTTAAAGAGTCTATCAATATTCTCATGTTTTCATAGGCTGCACCTCCAGTTCCAACTACGTGTTTTCTGAGTCTCCACAAGTTTAAGACTACTACAAAATGTTTCTAAAAATCAAGTCCACATGAAATCCTCCAGATTAAACCAACCAACCAACCAACTAGCCAACCAACCAAAAACCAAACAAACGAAACCCTCTGTCCCTCACGCCCCCAAAAAACATAACCAACCAAAAAAAAAACAAACAAACCAAAAAAAAACCTATCAAAAAAACCTCAAAAAAACCAAAGAAAAAACAAAAACCAAGCAAACAGACAAAATACAAAACAAACAAACAAAACAAAATAAACCAAAACACAATCATATAATTCTGGAAGTTCCATGGTAGTTGCTCTCTCTAAAAAAAATCTTTTTTTAATGTCTGCACCTTTTAATGTAACATTATCTCATTTTTCTTAAATAAAATATTCGCTAAATAGGAAGGAGCTTTCTAGGCAGGGTAACACTATTTCTGCTTTTTTTCCCACTCTGGTAAATGCATTTAAATCATATGTCATGATTAAACTCAGAGGCAAGGAGAACTTTTAACTCCAGGTATTGAAAATCTATTTTTCATGCATTCAGTGTATTCCCCTGACTGGTAATTATAATTTAGGAACTTCAAGTAGAACCTTGTATTTCATTCATTCTGCCAGAAGCACTCTGGTAAATCTTTGTTCTTTTGACCTGAAACCCTTGACTCAGTCCTGGGAAGTCTATAATATGTTATTATGTTGGAAGCATACTGTAAACTCTTATCTGCTTTCATAACAGTATTGTGTGTCTTTCATGAGCTTTCTTATATAATTTCTTATGGTGTTCTACACCATGTAGTATGAAATTTATAAATTAAGGTCATGCAGTAAAATTATAATAAAGTGGATTTTAACAGTTCTTGCCATTTCTTTCTCAAAGAAGAAATTGACATTCAAAATATTTTGTTGTATGTGGTTTGGGTTACAAGATTTTGAGTTTATGCTGTCATCATTTTTTTCACAACTGCTTTCAACTCAGTTCACAATTTATACGAACTAAGTCCTCTTTCACTGTTCCTTTTTCCATATGTCTCCTTTTACCTTTACATCCAAGGATTGGGATGGCTCAGAGTTAACATGTGAGCTTTTCTTGGGTTTTTCTGTTTGGTTGGTTTTGGATGAGATTGCATCTGTCAGTGAAGGACCAGAAGAACAGTAAGTAGGACAATTTTTCTGCACACTTAACAAAGAGGTATTGAACACAATGAGTGATTCCAAAAACAATTGTGTCATTATTGTTCCCCCATGGCTCAGTTGTCAATTCACAGAAGACAGTGCTGCCTTCTCAAAGTGAAACATGAAAAAGTTTGACAATAGGAAGTTGGATGGCCCCTCAGGTCCATGCCATGACAAAAAAATGGCCATATCTCAATAGCCACTGGCAAGTTTCCATGGGATTCCCTGATAAACTTACATCCAAAACTGTGTCTTCTGGGTTTTTTACAAGAATGATTCTATTTTGGCTTGAATTCTGTAGAAAACTGACAAGTTGTAAGACATAAAGCGCTCCAAAATTTTGTTGTTTGTGAGCTTTTAATTCAGTCTGCTGGTGTATGATTATGACTAGAAAAAGATAAAAACTTGCAGATTAATAAAATCCTAAAAGTGCAGTGTAGGCCATTTGAAAATATGACCAATTTTACTTCTGTTTCCTCTGAAAAAAATATGCTTACACAGTGGAGGAAAAGTTTGGACACTTCACTTATTTTCTTGAAAGAAAAATACTGTTTTCAGCCTGAAAATAAGATTAATTTTAAATTTTTCGCCACCTAATTTTGAAACAGCAAAAGCACTTTATTTTAGTTAAGCAAAATACTCAAACCAAGAATTAATAACATGGTATTTGACAACATATTTGTCATTACTATTAGGGATTGTACTACAGATAGTTGAAGACAAACGATGAGGGTAAGACTGCAATATTTTTTTTCAGTTTCTGAGTAAAAGTACTATAGAATTACCTGAAATGTGAAAAACATCAGCCTCAAGCACTTTTGTGACGCAATTCTGGAGAAAGTCTTATTTATTCAAAGCCAGAGAATGATCCACCATGATGAAGAAACTGAAATATGCAGGTATACCACAGGGCAAAAAAGAAAACCATGTTTTGAGGGCAGTTTTTGAAACAAATCAGTCTGGGATGAAATGTTGAGCAAAATATTTAATCTTATTATTTTTTTTAAGAAATGGGAATTTTTAACTGTTTTTTGTCTTTTTCTTTGCTTGTTTGGTTGGGTTTCATTCTGTGGGCTTTTTTGTTGTTTTCAGATAAACTTGGCTCCATCTGCAGAACTGCTGGCTCTCTCTCATCACTTTTCTTTCCAGCAAATATGTTCTTTTTTACTTAAAATTTTTGGATAGTTATTTGAGTCAAACAGTACTTTCAAGGCACATCCAGACACTGCGTGTGATCTGAATTATGTTGCCAAGAGCAAAGGTTCTGAGAGCAATTAGCTCAAAGGTCAAGTAACATGAATGCTCTATTGCCCTAAGAGAGAACCCACTTTAGTTTGAGCGAAAAGAGGGGAAAAAAAACCAGCTCAGTTTTGCAAATAAGCTTCTCTTTTTCTGTATCCATAAAGTTCCCTCCCATAAGATTCGTTTAAAAATCCATACTAACACAACCAAAACCAGTTAACCAACATGCAGATACAGTTAGTACAGTGATAAAATCATAGTTAGGGTAGCAATAAATGTGGTTCTTTTAAAGCTTTTCTTCAACACATCTTCTGATATTTGTGCTGCTGTCATGATGTCCATGTCTTCATATATGTAAATACTTATAGTACGTCTCTCACCCCACGTATCTCTCTACTACTTTAATTAACATTAACTTGGTAATGTTACCTTTGAATTGCTACTCTTCTTCTCAGGTTCTTTGTGGAACAGGGTAGAATAAATGATGCTTAAAAGATTACTTGAAGACAGGATGGAGTGTCAGGAAGGTCTGCTCTTTTTTTGCAATGAAAATATTATTGTAAAAATGGACCAAGCTTGTAACTTCTAGAAAGTATACAGCGATCAAAAAAACCCACATGTGAACCAAATGTCCTTTCGTTGCAATATCATTAAAAAAAAAAATAAATAAAATAAAATTCCTAGTGTTATCCTGCCTCTTTTTTATCCCATGTGAAACAAGAAATGTTTTTGTCTTGCTATAAAGCTGTATGAAATGCAGTCATGGGCTAAATCGTGCATGAAAAAAAATCACTCTACGGTATCAGCTTTGGTTTATAGTGAGGTCTCAGAACGTTTTCTAGCAAGACAGATGTTGAAACAGTGGCAAAAACATTTGCTCTCTGTGGACAGAACCATTTACCAAGGCAGGAAAAACAAGAGTTAGTGTCACTAATCAAGTTCTTTCTGGCATGGATTAAGTCTCTTAAGAGCAACTTTTAATCAAACCAAGAAAAAAAAAAAAAGACTGATTAATTGGAAACATGAAACAAAAACTGTTGTGCTGTTGCTCTGTTGCAGAAAGGAGTAAAAGTGGAAGCAAAATAAATCTACTACCACGAGACTTTGAATGACTAGATAACCTCTGTGTTCAGATTATCAAATCATTCTCTGTCTGGATGTGAAAAAAGCTTCTTCTTTTTCAAAAAATTAAATGAGATGAGGCGATTCTCTAAACAAACAGAACTGTAAGGATGTTCTCTTCATGATTCTTGCTCACAGTAAATCTATTTTTAGAAAAAAATAGAAGTTACTGTTGTAGCACAGAATATGTTGTTTCTTTTTTCTTATTGGTAGTCACAAGACCCTCTTACTCATTCACATTGTCTTCTGTCTTGAAAATTATAGTATTAATTATAAAAATATGATAATATAATATTATACATATAACGTATAGATACAATTTCTTGTAACCTTCCAGGACTAGTCTAACTTCAGATATCAAGGATGTAGCTGTACAACGAATATGGGAAAAGAAAACTCATTGATCATTTCCAACAGTCAGTACTGCATGGAAACAAATGTAGTGACACCCCTGAGACAGTCAGATGCAGAACAACTCTCCAAAAATAGTTAGAAATGAAACAGCCACAATGGGACAGTGAGTTTACATCAGAAAGACAAGCACCTGAAATTCCTGTGAAAATGACTCTGACTAAAAGTTTGTTCAAGCTTGGAAAATATGTTCTTTTATTCAGTCTATAAATAGAAAGTGAAGCTGAATAGGGAAACTGGCATGAGGAACCAAAATTCACATGTTAATTAAGTGTATCATTTGACATATAGGTAGCTAAACATTTAATATCAATTTTTTATTAGTTTCTGAAAAACACATCTTACCCTTAAAACTCCCATGAAGGAGTTTTTCACTTTTGGATGCTCTTTAAATTTGCTTGAGAAAAATTAAATCTACCAGCTGAATACTTAAACTGAAAATTGGTGGAGTTTATTAATATGACATTGATAGTTACAATTCACAAGAATTTATCACTCACTGCGGAAAATTCTCAATTGATATAATGAATATGTTGATGAATTAATCAATCAGCCTTTTGCAAATTTTTAAAACCCACAGCAAAAATATCAATAGTTGTTTATTGTTAAAAGGTAATACCAACAAAACCCAACAACCTGTGAGAAAGAGACAGAAGTGATGGTCATTTGTTGGTCACACACTTCCTAAGCCCATAGTGTGGAAAGGAAGTAGCAGCCAGTAGCAACCAAATGAGTGGATCTTACTCTATAAAGCCAGTGAAGACTTCTACAGTGAACAATCTACATGTCTAATAAAACTACACTATTACCAGTTATCTTTGCTATCATTTATCACCTGAAAATTTGTCCTCAAATTTAACCTCCTGCTTTTAAAATGAAAACCTACTCCTACTTCTCAGGAAACTTGTTTGATATATTAGTCACATTCTTCACCAGTTTTCATGCCCCTATTTTTACAGCACAGTCACAAAAGTCAGCCAAGCAAAACAAAAGCAGAGTGTTCCTTAGTATCCCTCCAGTTTTATATTCTTATATAAACTAGACTGTGAACCTTGGTCCTAATCCTAGACAACATATTTTCCTTTACAAAATCAATTTGGTGGTTTCAACTGAATCTATCTTTGGTGCTGTGCACTGGTCAAGTTCACAGAATTGCTATCATAACTCAGTTGAATTGTCAATTTTTATCTTAAGAAATAGCTCAAGCAGAGCTAGTGTGATAACTGAACTACCCCTTGTCCTGTCCTTTACAAAGCACAATTATTTTAAGTCATCACTGACCAAGATCACCAGTAAACAAGTACAGAAAATCCTTGTATACCAAACACTTTTTAAAACACCTTGTAAACAGTGGATAAAAAGGAGAAGACTGATTTTCATCTTACCTTAATTCAGTTTTGGGAAGCATTACAATTGGTGAACATGAGTTTCCATTTGAAGAAAGGAAGGGCAAAATGTCTGTCAGAAGGCAATTCTGCAGGAGTAAATCCTACTAAGGAAGAAACAGTACAAATCATATCCCAAAATAAAAGATGAAGCGAAGGAAAGATGAACTATGGGTTCAGTTTATATACTGAATTCCAGTGTGCTGAACAATAAAGACATTTTTATTTTAAACACAACAGCTACCAAACTTCCTAGTTGCCTGAGAAATGCCAGGAAAAAATGTCTTACAGAAAGCTTCCTTACAAATATATTCTTTCAATAATACTGTTGATATAACTACTAGAAATGCATGGTGAGAAACAAGACAACTTATTTTAGCCAAGTTATTAGCTAAATAGGAATCACTAAATAGGAAACTCAGTCCATGCTGATGTCTATCATATGGGAACTAAAGCATCTTCAAATCTGAAATCTCCCACATGTATCTCCAAAAGTCCAAATTTGTCCAGCATCAACAGGTTACTTTATGGGATTACAGCTCACAATTTCCATGTTTTCACAACTCATTGTAGCAATACAAAGACAAAGATCATATCTTACATAGTTTTTGGGGGAAAAAACAACTTCTGTCATAATTTTTTTCTGAAAGAATTGAGAATTACTTATGTTTATCTAATTGGCACTCTTAATACAAAGCCTTCTACAACACATCTTAACTTTGTCCCCCTGCTAGCCTTAAAAGTGTAGTGAGGAAGTGTATTTAACCTAGTAACAGAGGCCGAGTTTCACCGAACCCAGAGATAATTCACTGTCTCCCTTCAATATATTTTGATTTATTTTCTCCCTGTGCCTTTCAGGCCTACACCAGGAAACACCAAGTAAAATAGGACTATGAACCTCTGAGTATGTAATGATACATCAGAAATGTTTCTAAGAACTGTTCCAGAAAAAGGTTGGCTATCCATCTGGCCATAACTATTGTGTATAAAAGACACCTCTTCTTCACTTAACATCTCCCAGCTAGTCAGCATTTTGCAACATTCCACTCAAATTTTCTATCTGTCCCAGGATGATTTTTGGCTGCCCAAAGAAAACTATTTTATAATTTTTTTCTAGTTATCTTGAAGAACATAGCTAAGGGGAAAATTATTTTGGTTTTCAGTAACAAAGTTCTCACCACAGCTACATCATTGTTCAGAATGGTTTTCAGCCACAATTTTCTTAAGCAAAATTAGCCACTTTTTTTTATTATTATTATTATTTTATCCAAAATTGTCTCTCTGCCCTTTTCTTTAAAATCTGTCAATTTTTTCCAAATTCAAAGTGTCTGAAAGATTGAACTCTACATGTGTTCAGTAGCAATGTAGTAGAACTTGTCAGTGAAATTTCACACTAAATACAACCTTCCTGCTGTTTCCCACAATAAAGATGACAAATACGGATCTGGTCTTCTGTGCTGGTCAGTACAAAAAAAGAAGATAAACCTTAGCTGTCTCCATTTTCTGACTGTTACTTTCTAAGCTCTAATGCCCCTAAGCTCCTAGAATTAATTAATTCAGCAAATAACTCTTTACTGGTATAATTATGTATTCTAGATATATTAAAATTCATTTAAATTTATAACATTACCTAGATTACATTTCAGCTATTTCATAAACATACAAATGGTTAAAACAATCAGATTAACTCTTTAAGTGAACAAGGAACACAATGTACACATTTTGCACACTGTAGTCAAAGGATCCATTAATACACTAGGCTCTCCATCATTATTTACATATTAATGCTGTTGCATGAGAACATCAAAAATTAATGGAATTTAATGAGGAGGCTAGAGTCAATAAAATGATTTTGCATTAATACATTATTTGCCAGAGCCATAAACTAATACAAGATTTACATATGTAGGCCTTCTCATTCCAACCTAAAACAATAATTTGATGTAGCTGTCAAAAACAAGAAAGGCAATATGCTACAGCTGACAGAAGCATAGTGTAACTAGCTAAACACAGTAGCCTCAAAGTCACATTTGCACTTACCAATTTTAAACTATCTCCCACCATCAGAGAGTTAAAACACAGAATTACAAGAAAGATTCAGAAAGCAGATAAATGAGTACAGAAAGGTTGTGGAGGCATGAGAAAACCCTTCTGGCTAAATAACAACACTAAATCATGTCAGCTCTCTGTGACCAGGAACACAAAAATCAATGTCGGAATTCAGCTGCAATTTATTCAGGGGCAGGAGACCAAAAAAAGGTGCAGAAGAGTTTGAGGACGTCTTCTGGGGAATAAGAAACCTCTCAAAATGTGAACTGAAAAAAGCCTGAAGAACTCAATTATCTGAGAGTGCCTTCCCTGAAGAGTGCTCTGTTTACCTGAAGGCAAAAGAAGTTAGAGGTTCTGAGCTGACCCATAGCTCTGGGAATTCTAGAGCAAACTGTGTGCTTAAATGTTTACCCAAAATAATTTTTGTATATATGTAAAATAACAGCTCCTCTTGCTGTCTCAAGGAAGATCTTTGGGAGGAACGCAGCTGATAGCAATTATTTCTCTACCCAAATGCTTCAATCACAGAGCTTCAGCGAGCAATGGAGTCATATCTTCCTTATATATCTTCTTCAGAAGTCATATCTTCTTCAGTACCACAGAATCAGCCAGGCTGGAAAGGACCTCTGAGATCATCAAGTCCAACCCTTGATCCACTACCACTGTGGTTACCAGACCATGGCACTGAGTGCCACATCCAGTCTCTTCTTAAAAACCTCCAGGGACAGAGAATCCACCACCTCCCTGTGCATCCCATTCTAATGCATGATCACACTCTCTGTAAAGAACTTTTTCCTAATATCTAAACTAAACCTCCTTTGGAAGAGCTTAAGTCTCCTTTCTCTTCTCTGGACCTGCTCCAGGACCTCAATCTCCTTCCTGAACTGAGGGGCCCAGAACTGGACACAGGACTCGAGCTGTGGCCTCAGCAGGGCTGAGTACAGGGGCAGAATCCCTTCCCTGGACCTGCTGGCCACGCTGTTCCTGATCCAAGCCAGGATGCCATTGGCCTTCTTGGCCACCTGGGCACACTGCTGGCTCCTGTTCAGCTTCCTGTCAATCCAGACTCCCAGGTCCCTCTCTGCCTGGCTGCTCTCAGCCACTCTGTGCCCAGCCTGGAGCTCCTCATGGGGTTGTTGTGGCCAAAGTGCAGGACCCGGCACTTGGCCGTGTTGAACCTCATCCCACTGGAATCAGCCCAACTCTCCAGTCTGTCCAGGTCCTTCTGCAGAGCCCTCCTGCCTTCCAGCTGATCCACACTCCCCCCCAAATTAGTGTCATCTGTGAATTTGCTAATGGTGGACTCAATCCCCTCATCTAAATCACTGATGACGATATTAAACAGAACTGGGCCCAGCACTGATCCCTGGGGGACACGATGAGCGGCCACCAACTGGATCAGCACCGTTCAGCACCACGCTCTGGGGGCCTCCAGCAGTTCCTAACCCAGCACAGAGTGCTCCTGTCTGAGCCCTGGGCTGACAGCTTTTCCAGGAGAATCCTATGGGAGATGATGTCACAGGCTTTGCTGAAGTCCAGGGAGACCACATCCACAGCCTTCCCCTCCTCCCCCAGGCGGGTCACCCAATCATAAAAGGAGATCAGGTTGGTCAGGCAGGACCTGCCCTTCCTAACCCCGTGCTGGCTGGGTCTGATCCCCTGCCCATCCTGTAGGTGCTGTGTGATTGCCCCCAGGATGATCTGCTCCATAACCCTGCCAGGCACTGAGGTCAGGCTGACAGGCCTGGAGTTTTCTGGGTTGTTCTTTCATCCGTTTTTGTGGATTGGTGTGACATTCACCAACTTCCAGCCACCTGGGACCTCCCCAGTGAGCCGGGACTGTTGGTAAATGATGGAGATAGGCTCGGCGAGCTCTTTTGCCAGCTCCCTCATCACCTGAGCTTGGCCCTCAAAGTGTTTCAAATTAATTTATGGTATTTCTAAAAGGCTGCTGATATTAAAGTGGTCCAAAGATCTATGACATAACATTCTTATTTCTGGGAGGGAAAACAACAGTAGAAGATGGAGATCAGAGACCCCAGGTAGATTTGGAAAGAACTGCTGAATAAGAAAAAGAGATAGCAATGCTGAAATAGAGAGTGAAACAAGATGATTAGTTGAGGTCAGAATCTGTTGTCTCACATCATTCCTGATGAACCTGTACAGATTAGAGAAATAGAATTTACTGGGAGTGAAATAGGGAGCTGGAACTAAATTAACTTTAAGGTCTCTTCTGGCCCAGACCATGCTATGATGGTCAGACATAGTTTATCAAGCAGTTTTATTTTGCACATCAGAACCTACCCATAGGACAAAATTGTGCTATCTAAAATGGCCACAGGATACAAAAGGAATCAAGTTTATAGTCAGACTGCCTTCAAATAAGATAATGAATTTAGTATTTCCTCTTACCACGACTAAAGTAATGAATTTTTTCTATTCATTTCCTTTCAATCTTATGTCTGACATGTAGGGTCGCTCCTAGACAGTTACCTGACCAGTATTAGAATTCATTAACAGCTTAAATTGTGGAAGAATTTCAATATGAATAATTTCTTTTAATTCCTGATTAACATTAAAAAGAGATTAATTGTATATTTATCTCATGTGTTGTTAATATTGGCTACATTTTTACTTTTTTGCAGCATGCCATGTTTAGTTCAGTAAAGCCACTTTAAAATCCCATCTTTGCAGTACTTTCTTGTGCCTGACACCCAAACCTTGACCTGTCTTGGATCTTAGCTCCTGCTAAGGGGATTGATATATGACAACTAGAAAAAATGAGTCAAACCCACTAGTAACATTTCAGTTATAAAATATGCATTAAGCATACACATGTTCCTGGGTAACTGGAAGAAATCTAATGGCTTGTCTGACCTTTGACAGGAAATCAGAACAGGTGATCCACTGATCTTAAGCTCCATGCATCTATGTAATAGTTCATCTTTGTTACAATATAACAGAGGTCTAAGTATTTCTTCTCAAAAGCAAAATCCAGTTTATCTTTCATATTCAAACAGTCAGCATAACTGCTCAGACAAGTAAAAGCAGCAATAGTGGTTCTGCAGTACAGCTGTTAAAACCTATATGAAAGTATCGAGGCTAACAGCATGATTAGGATCTCACTTAATCAGTTTTATCAGGCATTGATGTGAAACATTAACATATGATTTTCTTCTAAATACATTGCTTCTTACTTTATTGCAATAAATGTCAAGTGAAATTATGACTGTTATCTTACACTAAAGCATACTGACACATGGTATATGCCCTGAGGAGCTTATATGTGAGACAAGAAAATGTGTAGCAAAGACTGAGAAAATGGCTAGTCAGGGTGAGAACAAGGAATAAAATGTTTCTATCTGTCAAACTGATGACTGCTAGTCAGTATTTCTTGTTGATTCTTTGATTTTGAGAAAAATATTTATGAACTTTGCAATATATTACAGAGACACATGTAGTGAAGTACAGTCATACGTATATAAAATGCATCCTCTTTGTCTGTCAAGGGTATTTGCCTCTGCAGCTTCCCTGTTGTAAGCAGAAAACCAAATATACCAGTCTCACCTCCAAAGAGATAAAAGACACAAAACCCACAGTCAATAGTAGCTAGAAAATCAGTTCATAATTTCTATTTGACTGAACAGAACAATAAAACACTGTAGCAGACCTTTATCTTTCACACACTTTATATATATTACACATGATGCTTTACATTGCATGTATCCTCCCAGCAGAGAAGTACAAAAATGGATTTATGATTAGTGTCATAAATCCCTTATCAATTCTGATCATATTTATATAGCACAGGAATTTGCTTTAGGCTGTTACCAGGGGTAAGATAAAGTGTTGATAAAATAGCTAATTGCTTAATAATTTTCTGGTCTTAGCCAGAAAGGTAATTATCTAAAGGTTTACCTTCTTTATTCTCACAAGAATAGTCATTAAAAAATGAGAGAAGTTGGTTCAAGACATTCCTTTCTCAATAGGTAATAAAATTGTGAAATAGCCAATTAAACTTAGAGTTTCAAATCAATATTTTGATATACCTTTATGATAAAGCTTTCTTTGGATAGTAACACAAATTAGGGACAACATTAGCAGTCATTTTTACAGTTAATGAGTCCATGCTGTGAATATTGTAATATAATTAATGAGACAAATAGCAGAATATCAGGTTGATGTGACTTAGAAATGTTGCTCTCATTTTCACTTTGCCCTCAGTAACTCACTTCAATGTAAATGAGATTAACGATAATAAACTCTTGAAATGTAATAATACGCTTAATTTGATGGGCTATCCTACTGCAACCCATTTTGGTATCACATAACAACAAAACAATTAAAAAGATTAAAAACTCCCAGAAATCATATACTTTTCAATGTTTCCTTTTTAATGAATTTTTAATTCAAAAATTTTCATGAGACAAAAACTTTGAAAAAGTGACCTCACTTAAAATCTTAATCAAGTGGGAAAAACATGTAGAACAAATGTTGCCCAGGATGAGGAAAAAAAGTGGTTTTCATAAATTTCTACAAATTCCACATGCTAAACATAAATTGGGTTAAAATCACTGCATACTATGGCAATATGGAAATTTATTCAGAGATAAGCTCTGAAAATCTAGGACAGTAACTAAAAAAATAATTTCCTACTTAGGACAGCTCTAGAAAATGAACAGAATTATTTTTCAGTCTGACATTTGCAAAGTCCTTGGGCAGAGCTCAGTCCCCCCAAGAGTAAAGACTATTTTGTGGTCTGAAATGAAGGAAATGAAAGGAAGCTTCCATTAAGCTGGAATGAAATGGAAGCTTTTTAAAGGGACTTATAAAAATCAATTGGATCTAGAGAAAAAGCTAATCTGAAACTGACATGAAGTAGGCATCTTTACTTCTTGAGAGGAGGTATAAATTATAAATTCTCCCTTTTAGAAATTTGCACTGAATCTCAAGTTATTTATTATAACTTGTAAGACTGTAAATAAGAATAAAGTCTTCTCCCACAGTGACATATTTCCTCCATTTACTAAGCAATGAAGTGGCCCCCACTTTTTTGTTTGTTTGGGGTTTTTTTGTTTTGGTTTGGTTTTTGGTTTTTTTTTTTTTATGATATTAATTGTAAGCATGATTTGGCTACATTTCTATCAAATGGATTCATTAGAGTTTCAAATAGAAGTTGATCATGGTTATTGGTATACTAATATTGTGTACTAATATTTCTAGTGACAGGACAGAGCTATCCCACATCCCATGTATAAGAAAAACTCCTAGTGAAGCTGCAAAAGGTTTTTCTTTATAATAGGAGTCGGAAGAAACCAGGTGCTAGAATGTACCTAGGCCTAAAATCTCATACTGCATCTGTTACCTGATGATATAGCACTGGAGGATAAAATTATGAAACTTTACACTGTGTAGAAATCTCATATGAAACATTAAGAACATTTTACATATTTGTCAATATTGACATGACAGGAAATTCAAATTATACCTAGTTCTATGTCATTCCATAATGAAACCATATCTTTCCTATAAGTGTTCATTGAAGCATTTACATTGAAACATCACCCAGCACAAGTGTTCCGTTACTGATGCTGGAAACCACCCAAAGATGAATAACATCGACGAGCCCTACAGAGCATTCCAGTCACACTGAAAGTATACCTACACTGATTGATGTTATTTGCCTATCTTCCAGATGTTTGTGTGCAGGAAATTGAGAAAAAACTGCAGGAAACTGAGAAAATTCCATTAAACAAAATTATTCTTTATTTTGCAAGTAACACCCAATAGCTTCTACCCTATAGAGAGTACATCACATCCACTGAAATCATAGCAAAGTGAAGGCTTTAAGAAGACTCTGCTGTTGCTCAAATAAGAGGTACCTACCTTTACTTTTACAGAAGGAAATTAACTTTACAAGCTTGTATATGCATGAAATCTCATTTTCATGACTTTAAAAATACAATATTACTTGTCACAGTATTTTTGTCAGAATGTTTCACTTTCCAGTTTTAGGCATGAATGAACACTCTCATGAGTTTCACAAATAATCCAAAACAAATCACACAAACTGACCCCAAAACAGCAAGGTTGAAATTTAAGGTGAGTATTAAGAAAATCCTATGAGAAAAAAATGTCTTAGGCTGAACTGGGACAAACTATCCCTCCACTGAGATCATTAGGAATTTGGACAGCAAACAGTGGGGAGAAAGTAAGATGTAGGAAAAAAATGGTGAAAAATTTTTATGGAATCCATTGGTATAAAAACTGGAAAATAACTTCACAGTCCTGCAAATATGATAGAGCTCCTATCAAGATCATAGCAAGATTAATAAAACTCACTGATGTCTGTAGCTTAAATTATCAGTCTCTGCACATACAGCTATAAGCTTTTGTCTCCACTACTGCTACGACGGATTTTAACAGCTTGTGCACATACCACAGAAATCTCTCATAATAAAAGATACTGTATTCACTGCGTGTGACTGCTGTAGATCCAATCAGAAGCCCATTTACAAATGTCTTCTCTGATCAGCTGTAAAATTGGGTCAGCAGAGCATTTATGACTGTCTCCATCAGTCACGTAGAACTTCAGCTGCTGCTTCCCACAATTAGATTTACTTGACTTCTTCACATACGTGAAGCATTTGAGAAATAAGTGGTCTGGTGTCATCACAGCTTAAAATATCCAACCATAATTAATGCTAGCTTGTCATTAAAAACACAGTTACTGCCAGCTCCTGTAGGTGATGTTTTTAATTTCCTTAATCAAGATTAGGACTCTTAAAAAGCTGTCAAAATTTCCCCTCACTTCTATGCAGTATTGGACACTGTTAACTTACAATATCTTTTGCTTCACAAACCCTTGAAATAGTGAGCAAAAGATCTCTGGGTTTGATGACTGTGGCTGAAGCAATCAAAATGATAAATACATTATCTGACCATGTTTACAAATGACTGTGGTGGTCCTTTTTAACACTGAGAGGCCACCATGTGTTGCAGTCACTGTTTGCGAATCTGTCTCCCTGATTAGTCAGTGCTCTCTGTAGTAGCCCTGATAGCACTGAACATATGTCGTGGGAAAATGCTGTCAAGCAAAAAGCTAAGCTAATCTCATCTATCTCTGTCACCTTTAATGCATATACTTACTTTTCCAGCTTTTTTTATAGGGTAGTACTAAATTTAAATCATAGTTCTTTAAGCATTTTCATACCTGAAGAAAATAATCTCTTGAATTTAAAATAGCATTAGTGGAATCATTAGGATATAACTGGTCTTGTTGCTCAATTTAAATTCAAGGCATAGACTGGCACAGATAATCATTAGCCATACCTAATTAAACAAGGCACATATAACTGAGACACTGAGCAAAAAAGCAGAATGTATCTTATCACACATACCAATACAATTGTGTGTGTATGTATATATGCAAGCACAATCAGAGGCTCTGTTGATATTTATTATATTATCTGAGAAGAAATTAAAAATTTGCAGGTGAATGTAAGTTTTCATTTTGCTTTTAGCTTCAAATCCCAAAGAACCTCCAATGATGTAGTTATTGCTTACATATCTAAAACCTGGCAAGTGTATGCAGAGATACATAGAGTGGAAAGTTTTCAAAAAATTCTATATCACAGGTTTTTGTGGGTTTCTTTTTTGTCGTTTTTTGTGTGTGTGTGTGTGTTTTGTGGTTTTTTTTTATTTTTATTTTTTTTTCTACAGCAGTAGATTCCTATGAATAATGTGTATTTTATATAGCAAAATGGATTTTTTTCTACGGGAAATGTTTTTTACACATACAAGGTTTTTCAACAGTGCCTCTGCTAAAACATCTTCATAAATAATGTCACATGTCCTGATTTTATTACAAGAAAAAGAGACAATTATACAGTAACACAATGAATACACAAGTTCATTCATGTGTTGCAGCCACTGCTATGCTATACTGAATCATAGAGTAGAGCCACCATTCTTCTAAATTAATTACAGCCATTTAGCAATAACACTAAGTGTAGTAGCATGCAATTTACTTTTCTCTGTCTGTGCTGTCTGCATGGAAATGTTGCTGTTTCAGATGGCTGTTACACAATTCATTTCTGAACACACCGTTTAAGCTTTACTACCTTCTTATTATTCAAGTCATGTTTACAATTCTTAAGAGACTGAGCTAAGACCAACAGACCCATATTCAACTCTGATTTTATAACGTAGCTTGAGCCAAATGTCAATAGCGAGTGTATGTGGAAAAAACCTCTTAACATCTTCTGTTCCTCCAGAGCTACTAAATTCTATATGCAACTATATGTACAGCAGATGTTAAATGTGATTAGACCACTTGCTCACTGGTAATGTTTGTAAGTAATGAGAACCTTATGAAAAGTTAAAATGCAAAGCAAATATAGGGAATTACTTAAAGGTCTGTAAACCTCTGCTACCTCCCCCCAACAGTGGACAGATTATATTTCGTAGAGTTCCTGCCTTGTTTAGTACTGGAATCATGAGGGGCTTGAATACAAGTCTATCACTTAAATTTTTCAGAAATATTAAAATAAACCAAAGAAGCTTATTTAATGAGTAAAAATTAAATCTAAAAATAGGCTGTTAAGTGGCCTAGGATTTTGCAGAAAACATTCAAATTATGCTGTCAAACAAATGAAAATATATTTAGATTCCCAAATCCCTATGGGAATTTGATAAAATTATGCAAACAGAAATGTCATAGTCACTTGTTTTTTGCTACTGCTAAGGTGAGAACTGGATGAAAATCTTATCAGGCAGCTATCAGTGCTCAGAGCTGCCATTCCCTAGGCTAAGCTATACTAGTATATCCATATCACTTTTTGGCATAAAGCTAACACACATCCAGAGTGTAGAGGTGTCCTTATGCCACATCCTGCATGATGGAGATGACTTTTACATGCAATTTTAAACATACATTGTGTTGTTCAGAACTGTCAGAGTGCCCAGGCACTCACACTTAAGGAAATATAGGGAGCTTTTTATGAATAACAACTGATGGAAAACTGAATCTGTGTTCACAAATCTTACTCTGTATTTTCTCCTGAAATATATTCATGCACATTTGTGCTTATGTCTGACAGCTTTCAAAAAAATCCATGTTACTCCAGCTACCTACCCAATTGTACAAAATCAGCTGTACAGTTTTGAGTTTTCTTTTGTTGTTTTTGGGGGTTCTTTTGTTTTGTTTTTCCAGGTGAAGGTAATTATTGGGGAATTATGCAAAGGTATATTTACATTCTTCTGATTTATATACTTCACTGTGTAGTAGTGAAGTGACAAAACCAAAATACCTTCTTAAGGTAGACAGAGCAATAGACACAGTTTTTAAAAATCAAATCAGGAAAAATCAATCTGGAAAATTGGAAATTTTAAAACATCAATAAAAAGAATCCTTAGCCATTATATATTTTTAGACATTTTTTGTTTCACTATAGAGAGGCTATAAGTAGCTGAAGGCCACAGCAGGAAAGCACAAGGATGATATTTTTTGAAATAAACAACATTACAGAGTGAAGCCTGAGCAAAAATATATGTTTTGTACATAATTTTGCAAAATGACAGAATCTGACTGTTACAGTGGTTTATTTTTATTACCAAGAAGCAATTATAATGAATTTCATATACAATAAACAAAATGCTGTTTTAGGGAAGGTCTCCAACCTAAATTATTTACTTAGACAACCATCTTCATAAAAGTGTTCTTGCTTCCTACTGAAAACTTCAATGGCATATCTGAATACACTGGAAGTCCTATCAAATTTCACAGGTGGGTCTAAGATACCATTTTTAAAAAAGTATATTTTACGTAAATTTATACATATATATCTCAAACGTCAAAGGTATGTTTAATGACTACAGCTGATGAATATTTCTGCTTACCAAAATAATGCCTATGTAATCATACTGACATCCTTACATGCACAATTTTTATTTGGAATTTGTATAGAAAATTAGATTTCTATTTTAATAAGAAACATACTAGGATAAAAAATGTAATTTATTTAAATAGTTTACTTCAGAAAAAACTATGAAACAACAAAAAGCTATGTGTGAGGGTGCATTCTTCTCTGTAGTATTTTGGAGTTACATATAATTTTAGACTCCAGCATCAAAATGTCATAGCACTCTCACAGAAATACAATGACTCCCTGATCATGTAAAGATGGGATCAGATTTTTCTCAATTGTTCTACTTAACCTGCACCTATATTAAGTGATAGAAAAAAGTTACAAAATGTGAGCCAATATTGAAATTGAACTCTATTATTTTAATAGAAGAAACGTCTGCTCAGAGATATTCAGTTATTCATGCCAGTTTTCCCTGAGGTGATGTCTAACAATGGATGTCAGTGGAAAATGGAAAACAGGTCCATTCATTTGTGATCTTCTGATCAAAACATATTGTTGAAACACAATTTTAAGCATAATTTTTATTTTTTTTAAAGAACGTATTATATATGCCTCACTACCCAATTTAATTACACATTTCATCTTATAGATGAGTACATTTTTTAATGTCTCATTCTGTCATAAACTGGACTTTAAGGAAGTAAAGAGTCTCTAATACCTTTGCACATTGAGATCACTCCTTTATTTCACAAATCCAATAGATTCCCTTCCTCATTGAAGGGAAGTGTTTGGTTTTGAGATCAAGGAGGAATAAAATGATAATGCCTGCTTCTGACTGATGTTGAGATCACATCTCCCTTAAAAATCATTCAGTTTTAAGCAGAGTAGGCTTTCTATTAGATTAAAGGTAACTGTCCAGGCTTTTAAATACAAATTCTTTAAACAATTCTTCTAGTATGACATTTCACAAATTTTTATGCAGTATTCAGAAACCTTAGTTATGCATTTTGTCTCAAATTAGTGATGGTTTCTTTGATAAAGATTTTATTTTAAAACAGCCTCTCTATTCCCTGGTAATTTTTGGCAATTAAACTTTCTAAATTAATAAAAAATGTCTATTAGCAAAGGTTTGTTTTTACTCTATCTTATGACAGCACTGAAAAGTATGTTTTCTTGAATGTAGAGTGTCCTTGTTTATGGAAAAAGACACTAAGATATAGTAGCTACATGTAAAGTTCAGAAAAATAAAAAGATTTTCAGCTTTGTGATGAGGAAGGAGAAAGAGAGAAGAGAAGGAATTCTTTTGCTTTCCCAAAGTAGGACACACTTTCTTTTCACCTGTCTCCACCTCAATTTCTCCCTTTATTTTGACTTTAAGAACACATTTGGATTTTTATATTTCATACACTTCTAAGATGAAGGCTGTGTCAGCCCAAAGCACTGCTTTTCAGGTTGGAAGGACATTAAGCCCTTCATCTAAACAATGAGCTTCCTAGCACATTGTCTCAGGCCCAAAACTCATAAGATACTACCTACAGCCCAAGAAAAGCTTACAATGAGAAGGAAAGTGCTTTCCTTAACCCACCTTCTATTCTTTTATCAAGCATATATGATGAACTTCATTTACCTTCACTTCATTCCTTCTCACCAGGCATTACATTCAAATTGTTGTCATTGTAGCACCAAAAGGGAAGAGAAATATTACTTTTCTATAACACTGGACAGCTGAAGTGAAATGCAAACAAGAGGACAAAAGAGAACTCAATATGCATGATACACAGTACAGTATTTCTCACTGAAATGGCATGTTTCACACTTAGATGTCAAAAATTATACTTCTGGGTTTTTTTCCTTCTTTTCATGTTTCAAAAAGTTCCAGAGATCTATGAAGATTATGAAACTGTAAAACTATTTTAAGTCAAGCTTAGGGTGTTCAAAATAGAATTTAAAGTAACTTCAACAAGTAAGAAATGCAAAATGTATTTTTATTCATGTACATGTTTTCAAACAACTAGCAATAGCTGTTTCTGGGGAGTAAAGAATGTGTTTAAATAGCATCAATGGAAATTTTGCATACAGCTGACAATTCAAAAAACATGTTCTTTTTCTTTGCCCTCCACTTCTATTTAACAATTTAAACTGCCACCCCACTCTTGTATTGGCCTTTTACAATGGACAAGAGACTCCTCTCATACAACCCGCATTTATTCCTGTGATTTCAATCTACTCTTCAAACTATTAGCCCAACTCACCAACATATTTAAGATCAGATTAGAAACTCTGCCTGGGGGCACACAAGGAATTGTTGTCAAGTGAGAAAAGACAGTAGTAAATGTCTTTGCTAGGGCATAAATCATTGAAGTTTCTGATGCACCTTTGCTATCAGCTATCCTTTCTTATCGTGGAATCATATAATACTTTGTGTTAGAAAGGACCTCTAAAGGTCATCTAGACTAACCTCCGTCAGTAAGAAGGGACACCCTCAACTGGATCAGGTTGCACATAGCCTTGTCAAGCCTCACCTTGAATATCTCTAGGGATGAGGCCTCAACAACCTCCCTGGGCAACCTATTCCATTTTTCCACTATCTTCGTGGTAAAGAATTTTTTCTTAACATCCAATCTAAATCAATTATTCTCTAATTATAACCATTGTCCCTTGTCCTATCACTACAGGACATAGTGAATGGCAAGTCATATCACTGCAACTCCATAGTGGACTTGCAAGCAGTCCATCTTCAGCCTTTCAGTAGGCCCCTTTCTGGAAGGTCACTATTAGGTCTCCCTGGAGCCTTCTTTTCTCCAGGTTGAAAAACCCCAGCTCCCTCAGCCTGTCTGTAGGAGAAGTGTTTCAGCCCCCTGACCCTTTTCATGGCCCTCTTCTGGACCCACTCAATCAGGTCCATGTCCTTGCTGTGCTGGGGGCTCCAGACCTAAACGTAATACTGCAGGTGAGGTCTTGCCAGAGCAAAGTGGCAGTGTTACCTCTCTCAGCCTGCTGGCCACGCTTCTTTTGATGCAGCCCAGGATGCAATTGGCCTTCTGGGCTGTAAGTGTGCACTGTTGGCTTATGTCCAGTTTTATATCCACCAGAATCCCCAAGTTCTTTTCTACAGGGCCGCTTTCTAAAACCTCATCCCAAAGCCTGTACTGAGTGTGGACTCTTCCAACCTAGGTGCAGAACCCTTACTTGGTTTTGTTTAACCTGGGCCCACCTCTCCAGTTTTTTGAGGTCCTTCAGGATGACATCAACAACACCACTCAGCTTAATGTCAAATGCAAAATTGCTGATGATGCACTCAATCCAGCTGTCTATATCATTGATAAAAATATTAAAGACTACACTAAATCCTAGTACGGATTCCTGGAGGACACTATTGGTCACAGGTCTCCATCTGGACTTCAAGCCATTGACCAGTACCACTCTGGATGAGACCATCCAGCCAATTCTTTATCCACTGAATTGTCCACCCACCAAATCCTTATCTCTCCAGCATGATAAGTAGGATATTTGGGGAGACTGTGTAAAACACTTTGCAGAAGTCCATATAGGTGGCATCCACTGCTTTTCCCTTGTTGACTGACGTAGTCACTCCACTGTAGAAAGCCACGAGACTGGTCAGGCAGGATTTGCCCCTAGTGAATCCATGCTGGCTGTCTTGAATCACCTGCTTGTCCTCCATGTGACTTAGCATGCCTTCTAGGAAGATCTTCCCAGGCAGGGAGGTGAGGCTGACATGGTGCCCCAAGGTCAGCCCTTTTTTAAAAATGGGCACAATGTTTCCTTACTTCCAGTCACCAGGAACTTCACCTGACTGCCATGATATTTCAAATATCATGGGGAGTGGCTTAGAACTACATCTGCCAACTCTGGGACTCATCTAATCAGGTCCCAATGACTTGTGAATCTTCAGGTTCCTCAGGTGGTCACAAACCTTGACACCACTTACAGTGACGGGGACTTTGTCTCATTGGTTTCCATCTTGTGTGCCATCAACATGAGAACCATGAGGAGACAGGCTGTCAGTGAAGACTGAGTCAAAAATGTTGTTGAGAATATCATACTCCTCTTACGAAGACCTTAAAGTTTTCTGGGCTATATGTCTCTACTATCCAAATAGTTTTAAGAGCCACAAAGAATGTACTGAGCACAAACTCATTTCTACATATTGGTGTGTATTTTAACACTATAAATACTACACAATTAAATTTTATGCTAATATTTCTACTGCTCTGGATTCTACTGAAATACAGCGGAAAATTGGATGGTGCATTACTGAGTCCCTAGTGTATATTTTAGGTTTACTGTACACTATTTCAACAATTTGGAACAGTTGGTATGTTGCATGTTCATGTCAGTTTTTTGCTAGATTCTCTTCTTTTCCCTTCCTCTTTTACATGCTCAAAAAGCTGCTTCTGTACTAAATGAATCTGAATCCAAGCTGAGTGCAACTTATCTGGGATCTAACTCTGAAAAAAGAAAGATAAAGCAGAATTCCCACATTATGTTTTCTTGGGGAGAAACTGTTCATGGAGCGAAGGTCAATGAACATAATGGCCAGGGTCTAACAGAGGAGAAATTTCCGCTTGCAGTAGGCTTGTAAACTTAATTAGATCTTTTCTATTTTTTCCCCTGCAGCCTGCATAAAATGAGCATGAATTTGTTCATGCAGTCTGCAATGGCAACCTAAGTAGACAAATTTCTTTTCCTTCCCTGCATCAGATATGTCTTCATTAAAGCACATTCTTTTCTAAACATGCTATTACTTTTTCAGTGATGACAGAAACAGAGGTTGTGCTGTACAGCTCTATTTTGTGTTTAACAAACCATATAGCCAGACCTGTTACTGTATGTTTCTCCATCTTTAAATCTATACATGTGGAGGCAACCTTGAATTTATAATTAGAGAAGGTGTCTTTTATATTTATTAAAGGCAGTAATTTCCTTTGAATTTTTCACACTCTGTTTTAACATGCTATTAATGCTCAATGGGGAATTAAGCCATACACAGTAGTGTTTAGATTGCTAAACCTAAGATAAAACAGAGAACATACTCAAAAACTTCAGGCTAAGAAGCAACCCAAGGAAGACATAGAATTCTAGTTTGATGTCATTATGTTGCAAGGGATTTGAGAGGAAACGTTAAGAAATACCATGCTAATCACATTTTAAAATTGCTACCATTGTTTACTTTAAGTACTTGTATTTGCTAAAAGCTCCCCAGAATATAATAATTAAATTTCAGTAAAATTTAGGACAAAATCTTTGCTAATTTAAAAAAAAAAAAATTACACATTAAGAAAATTGTAAAAATATTTCTTTGATTTACAACACCCGAGGAAAATATGAAGCATTAAGTTTCTGTGTCCAGTACTTAATGTTATTTTAAAATAATGCATACGCTTTCTCCCAAAATCCTAGATAAAACTTTCAGATTAAGAGATAACTCTCTGGCAAAGAAGGATGGAAAGATTAAGGAAATTTCTTATAATTCTCATAGTAAAGGAGAGCTGTTGAAAGCTATGGACTAGCCAAGAAGTGTACAAAAACTGTAACAGCTTTAAATTAGTATCACAACATAATTTGCTCTCACAAAACTTTCCCTGTGCATTAAAAATAAATATAGTGGTTTTATTTCTTATTTAACTGTATTAGAGTATTTCTAGACATTTTCACACTGTTAATTGGATGGAGAAATGTAAATAAAAAAACCTAAGCAAATTTTTAAAGAGTATCTGTAATGTCTAAATATTGAAAAACTCTATTTTTCTTAAAATATGAAAATGTGTCATTTTTTTATTTGTGCCAGACACTCTTTCCAGATAAATAAAAAAAATCCACAGGATTTGTTGTTGCTTCTGGTGCTTCTAGTATATACCAAACAAATAATTATCATCTGTTCTTATCAAAAGCTTCTTTAATTCACCATTCATCACTCATAAAGGGTGCCGCATTCACTCTCATCTGATAGAGATTGCAATATAGTTAGTTGTGAACTTGCAAACAGACAATTGACCTCAAATTCACAATGAATTTAAAAAAAACTGTGTGATCAAGACAGTGCACTGAAACATAACCTTTTCCAAAGCCAATGTCAGAGTTGAGGCAGATGACAGAAACTAAATGTACATTTATTTGTATGCCTGTAGTTGGCTGTTGCTAATGGTAATCTCTGTTTTACAAGCTATTATGGATTATTTTGCTTAAAATGAAAAAAGGGACTATGCAAGGATAATTTCCAAGCATCTCAAACCACTGTTTTTCCATCTCTAATTCACTAAAGTGAAATGCCATGTACTTGAAAAAAACGTCCTGTTTGATCTGAAGAGCAAGTAATTTGTGGTGCTTTGATATGAAGCATCTCATAATTTTTGTTCTTCCTCCACACATTTTTTCAGCCAAGCATATTTACCTGAATTTGACATAATTTGCACCTCATTTCTCCCAGTCACAAGCACTAGTAATACAGTAACAACAGAATTAATTTTCTGAAGTAGTGAGAGCAAGGGAGGAGTTTCCTTGGGATTTTTTGTCTGTCTGGGTTTTGTTTTGGTTTTTTTTTTGGTTTTTGTACTCTCACTTTTTTGGGAGGTGGTTTGTGCAAAGTTCGGCAGTTGTTTTGGGTTACTTTTTCTTTTTTTCTTTTTTTTTTTTTTTGTTTTTTGTTTTGGTTTTGGTTGTTGTTGTTGTTGGGTTTTTAGGTTTTTTGGTTTTTTTTAGTTTCTTTCTTGCTAGTATGGTTATCTGCATGTAACAGAAGAAAGCTTTTTTGAAAGCCTCCCGGTTTTTGACCTGTCTTGAATCTGCCTCACTTGGCTACAGATGGCCTATCAAATCCATCAAGTCCTGATTGGAATAGATTACTAAATTGAAGGAGCACTGGGATTAGGCCCATCTGTCTGCAGGAAGCTCTGTAATCATGATGAGAGTTTATTGTTGCCTGGGAGCTGAAACGCAGCAAATCATTCTGTGCTAAAGGATTGACCAAGGCTTTCCAAAAAGTAAAGGATTAGAAAAGTAATCCTATTCTTCTAAATCCAGTGAACGCCAGCAAGATGCTGTAAATATGCTTGAAATACTGTTTAATTGAATGTACCTATTTTTAGGTTGATTGTCTGTGAGGGAGGTTTAAAACCAAACCTAATGTTATCCTTCTGTTGATGGAGAGTATCATCACAGTTTCAGAGAGTTGGAAAATTTGGTCCTGGATGCTTTCTTGAGTGACAGTAGTCTTAAGGTTGAATATAACTAAAATAAACTAAAATAAAAGATTAACCTTACCATGCGCAGAAAAGGCAAGTGCAACTAGGCCATACAGATATCTGGTAAGGAACTAACCATATTAAATTATTTCCCTACTTTGAAATCTTCTTACTTCTTAACTTAGATCTCTGAAAGAACCCAAAATATCACTGCTGATAATGCTGATTGGGGTCTGACTTAATTCTGTAGCATTTTCAAAGTTTCATCAGGTCTCATTTGTTCTTTGAAACAAATGCCAGCCCTTTGAAATTGTTTCACTGAAAAATAGAATTATTGAACTTTCATGAGGATCTCAAGCCAAGGAAGTATAAAAATAACTCTAAAAATGTGTTTACATAGAGTAAGAGAAGATAGTTCAAGTTTCTGTTATGCTTTCTTCAGCAGAGAGATATGGAAGTAAAAGTCATGCCCTTGCATTCATTATTCAGAGTAAGGGTCCATTTTAGGCTGACGTCTCAGGAATAAGGTGCCAACATCACTCACATGTTTTCTTGTTTTCCATCATCACTTCAACATCCCACCAGCAAGAAAGATCTGACAGAAAAAAACAACAAAAGAAAGATCTGTTCAACAAAACACTACGTCTATGCCACTTTACGCCTCAGCCACAAACAGTGAACTTAGATTAGAGGAAAGAAAAAAAAAATGATGCTTTTGAGTTTTTTACTGGTAGTTTGGTTAAGTTTAGTTTCATAACTTAATAATAGAAATAATTTTCCCTAAAGAGTTAACGAATATCTCACTATGCAGTTCAACACTACCAGTACGTGGTCTCTAGGAAACTGCATAACAAATTACTCTCTTTGCAGTTTAAATTTATCATTTGTCTACACCCAAATATAATGATATGATTTGAATGGGCAGCAGTGTATATGTGGGTTATCAAGGAAGTCTTTATTTTCATAACAGAAAGATGAAATGATATATATATTTTTACCAATGTAAAAGCCAAAAACTTTTATAAATCTGCCTTTGAAAGCACTTTAATGAGAAGACTCATTTTATGCCACTGCTTTGGAGAGATTTCCTCCATAAATTCTGATGTTGAATTTTGAGAAGGAGTAAGAAGAAATAAAGAAAAAGATTCACTCAACATGTTTGTTAAACTAAAATATTAACTTTCTTTCAGGCTTCTCACACAGAATTTGAGCTTAAGATCAGATCTACTATTATTATCTTTTTCCACTTTTAGCCACTTAGATCTTTAAATAAATGCAAGTAAATTTTCATTTTTCTCTATGAGCAAGTTCTAAACAAAGTATAGAAACACTGTTCTATATTTTTTAACTGAATTTGGAGTGAGGAATATAATACAGGGAGTAAAGGAAGGACTTATGACCTATAACCTATGGAGTTATTGATGCTTCAGACATGAGCGCAAGCAGAAAAACAATTGAAATAATTTTTGCCCTCATAGTAATAAAATGTTCATGGGAAAAAAATGGGTTTTATTCCTAATGGAGCATATCAAAGTGTTGCCATAAGCTGCATAAAGGCAAGAATTAAGTAGTGTCTATTTCATAATTTTGTTTCATAATATACCATTTGTACAAGTTTTCTTACTGACAAAAACAATGAGAGTCTCACAGAGGAAAGAAAGTTGGTCTGTTCAGGAAAGTTTGGTTAATAAAGCAGTCACATTCTTCCCTCTGAATCTGCCTGTTCTGTCAGGACATCTCTCCTATTTCAAAATACATGTAGGGTGGGGAGAAGGATTCTGAAAAGATCAGTGCAACTTCTGTTGGGAAATTGGGAATTGTCTGATTTGGGAAATTTGGAAACCCAGGCCTTACTATACACTTTGGAAATGAGATGCTGGACCAAGCAGTAGGCAGAGGATAATGCCTGGAACACACAAAAAGCCTGAGGCAGGAAAAAAAAAAAAAAAAAAAAAAGTGATTAACTATTCAAACATCCCATTCTGTCAAGCTTTCCAGCTGTGTGCAGGCCAAGCTTCTGAACTAACATTACTGCTACTGGAAATCAAAACCTGCAAGTAATTCTCTCCCTTCCCCATCTAGAAAACATGACTAATATAAATTTTACCCAATAAAGACAAAATGGTGATATGTCTAAATGAAAGGTAAAATGAGTCATATGAATATTGACGTTTGCTGGGTGCTGACAGTAACGTCAGAGCAGATTAAGCCACTGTCTCCATCCTGTCTTCAGATCCTACTGCTTCACTACACAGATCTTTCCACAGCCTCCCTTATCAGCCATGAGATGATGGCTGCAGACTTCTGCTCCTCAGTTACTGCAGTTACTGGGCCAGCAATGATGATGGTGATAATGAGATGAGCAAGAACTTCACAGCTTCCTTCCACACCAAAATCCCAGATCAAAAAAACAGAGAGAGAGCACCAACAGCCCAGCCAGTTCACTGTCCTTCAGCAAGAGTAGCTTCTCCTTGAATAACCAGGGTAAAGGATGGTCAAACTCAATGATTTTTGGTTCTTGTGGTCTCTGCTATGTTTGCTCTAGCACACTTCTCCACTATCCTAAAACACTCATAACTTCCTAAGCTAAGGAACAGAATGCTTATACTTTCATTTCTTGGTAACAATAAATTACTAATTAGTGATGTGGTATTTCTTCCAGATTTAAAATTGAAAAATATGGAAATGAATAGTAAAAACCATGAACACCTGACCCTCCTATACTATGAGTTTTCCACGAGAATAAGATACAGCATGGACAGGCATCATTTTCCCTCTTTCTTTTAATTAAAAATATTTAGACAGGATTTCCTAATATGTTATAGTATATACACTGCATAACCAAGTGAGATCCTTTAAGTGTTGGTTAGAAGAGCAAAATAGAGGAAAAATTCACATCCTAAATATTTTGCAGATATACTCGAATAATTGTTTAATGCCTGTGAAAAATTTTAAAATGGTATATCATTTCTCCCACATCTACCTCTCTAGCAATCTAATAATGTGTGTGATATTGTCTACTATGTGTACCATTCATTTTGGATAAAACCATTAATCCTTCATATTTAGATAAAATTCCCTAACCGCGTTAAGATTGATTGACAAGTGTATATAACTATGCCTTCACTAGTGGAGTATGTTTTCCAGATGGAGTTGTGCCCTTTCTCTGGGACAAAAGTATTGTATAAAATTGGTTTGCTTCCTTGGCAGAATGAAATAAAAGTCTTCCTTTAACAAAGAACACCTCTCAAAAGGCTGCTGGAGTAATTGTCTTTGACTAGATAATACTGTACCAATGAGATAATCAAATGAGTCAGAAGTAGAATATTAGTAAATGTTCCCCTTTTCACCTCATTTTGTATTCAGTAGTATATGGAAATACTAAAATAGGGGAAAGAAATGGGTATTTTTGCCAACATATAGAAAAATGGCAATTACTGTGAAAAGAGTAAGTTGGTAAACTAGAAAGATATGTTGAATCCTCTTAATTAAATATCTTCCACATCAGTCTTTTGTTTTAATCTCAATAACTTTCATGAACAGTACAGCCTGCAGTTGTGGATTTTGTGAGTAAAAGCACATGGGAATTGGGAATAAAGAATATTTCCACTATCCAAACAGCAGAGGTAACAGATCTTCTTACCCCACAACTGTTTCATCTCAGATGCTGACATAGCTACTAAGCCTTCAGTCTTTCCTTCAAAAACTTTTGTTACTGAGGACTGCTACCTTTGTGTATTGCTGTACCTGTTACCCAAAAGTAAATTTCAACCAAATATTCAGATTAATGGTGAAACAATTACAGACATATTTGGGGGAGTGATGTAACGATGTGTCACAACCCACAAGGTGGGTGCAGCACTCTCACATCTCACAAAGTGAGCACAGCTCTCCAGAGGTGGGGCCCAAACCAAATATCACATTCCACAGAGTGGGTATAGGTAGAGTTCCCCAGAGATGGGGGTCAGCCCAGGGAGATTCAAACTGGACCCTCTCACTTTCTAATCTCCTTCGGAGAAGGGCCTATGTGTGTCCCAAGCCTCCTCATTTACTTAATCTCTTTTAACAACCCATTCAGTGAGACTGAGTTTAGGAATTCTCTGGTATTCAAGAGTAAGATCATTACCCATGAGGTTTGTATAAAACACAGTTTTACTTAAAAGTGGGTAAGATTATAAAGAATGTCAGATTACAACTAGAATTAAAAATGATGGTACTTCAAAGCAATGGATTGCAATGTAGCAAAACTTAAGGAAATTGTGAAAGCAAGAAGTTTCAACTAACAACACTTACCAGAGCAACGGGTTTTAAAACTTAACAGAGTTGGATACAGCAATGATCTCAGTAGCAAGTTGTGGTCTTTGGATGGCAGGCACATATCCAGCATTTCGAGTGTGCCTCTTTTACGACACTTGACCCCACCTTTTTGGGGAGGCTTTGGCATATCTTGCAAATCCAGGTGTTCACTTGGGCCTCTTCAGATGAGATGACACAGCAATAACCCTTATTTCTGTTCATGAGCCTCCTTCAGTGGCCCTACCCGGGCCACACACAGGATGTTACTCTGCCTCCGCAGGGTACAGCTTCCGTGCCTCTGTCCTTATCAACTAAGGACAGTGTCCTGTTTATCGTTGTGGCCATCAAACAGAGCTCCCCTTGCAAGGCCAGTGTTCAGCTTATTGGGATGGCCACTAAAGGAGGGGCTGCTCCTGTGAGAATAAGGCCCCGTTTATCAGGGTAGTTACCCAAATGAGGATCTCTCATGAGAGAACAGAGTCCAAATGCCTTTACAAATTAGGTCTGTACCAGAGCACAATGTCCATTTGGTCAGGGAGGCTGCTTTGAGACAATTATTCTTTTGGGGATTCTACCTGGTGATTATGCACAAGATAAAACAGGTTTTGTTCTAGAGCTAACATTTGATCTGAAAGACTACAAAATTCACTAGATTTAAGTGTTAACACTTGAGGCAGAACACCATGAGAGGTTGGCCTGCTGTCCCTGTGCCTGGACATGTCTGGTTGATATCTCGGTGAACATGAGGCAGCAGTGTGCCAAGGTGACCATGAAGGCTAACAGCATCCTGGCCTGCACCATAAATAATGTGGCTAGCAGAACTAGAGAGTTGATTGTTCCCCTGTACTACACATTGTGAGGCTGCACCTCAAATATTGTATTCGATTTTGGGCCCCTCATGGGAGATGGGAAAACATCAAGGTACTATAGCAAGTCCAGAGATGGGCAGCAAAGCTGGTGAGGTCTTAAGAACAAGACTCACAAGGAATGACTGAGGGAACTAAGGTTGTTTAGTCTGGAGAAAAGAAGGCTGAGAGGACACCCTAGTGCTCTCCATAATTGCCTGAAAGGAGGTTGTAGTGAGGTGGGGGGGGGGGGGTTTGGTTCCTTCTTCCATGTAACCCGTGGTAGGACGAGAGGAAATGGACTCGAGTTGCACCAGTGGAGGTTCAGATTGGATAGGAGGAAAAATTTCTTTATGGAAAGAGTGGGAAGGCATTGAAACAGGCTGCTCAAGGAGGTGGTGGCATCACCTTCCCTGGGTGTGTTCAAAAAACATGTGGATGCTGCACTTGAAGTCATAGTTTATTTGGCATAGTGGTGGAAGGTGACAGTTGGACATGATGGATCTTACAATCATAGAGTCATGGAATCAGTGAGTTTGGGGAAGAACTCTATGTCTTCTGGGTCTGAGCCCACTGTCAGTGTGACAGGGACTCATCACATGACTCACACTCTTCCTTGCTGTCTATCTGAACTCAGCCACTTCCTAGTACATTCTACTGCTCCCTTAATGCACTTCTAACATGACAAGATGTGCTGATGAAGAGGGTCTCCTGGCTTTTATTGTGAACGTTGTTGTTGACCCAAAAGGAATATGTCTACATGGACAAACTGAATCAACTGCTGGAACAGCAACTAAAATGAAATAATGATTTTTTATATACAAGTCCTGAAACAACCATTTATTGTAATGTTAATTTTTCAGTGACTGTTTTCCTTGAATAACACAATTCTTTTAATGATTCTTAAATGAAATACTTATGTGTAATAAGAATTTTGGTTTTGAGAACTATTAAAAAAATGTCCTCTAGCTTTTGTGTGGAGTCATCAACATATCAGATAGGAGAAACAAGATACATGTACTCTGTGTTGTGCTTTAAGCCACAATGGCTAAGTGAAAATAAGTTTGTGTTCAGGAGGCAAATACAAAGCACAAAATAATTTCATAAGCTTGGTGAAAAAATAACCCTCAAATGACTGTAGTTGCTACTTTCTAACTATGCTTACACTGGACTAATTTGAAATACTTTCTATATATCCAGTGTTTCAACATGCATTTGTTAAAGTTATTAAGTGACGTAGTATATAGTAAATGTGGTGCAATTGATTATTAAAAGCATATTCATTAATATTTAATGGCTTTGCAACCTTACTCTGCTAAAGCTTTATCCAAGCTGAACAAGTAAAGTTCTAATAATCCATTGTTCTTTATGTAATTAACACAAATAACTGTTTCAATGTGTTTAATTTAAATGTCAATTCAAGAATAATTTTAAAATGTTACCTTCCATACTATTTAACTGACCATTGAAATGTCGTGAAGATGATTTGTTATTGCAAACATTTATTGGGAAAGCAGAAAGATAGGAAGATAGATCAGCTCTTCTCGAGAAGCTTGATCACTAATTACCAGCTTTACTGTATGTAGGAGATATCACAATCACACCACCATTTTTTTTACATACAATGGAACAAATATGCATAATTTCATTTGACTCACACTTAAAATAAATAAATAATTTCCGTCCCTGCAAGCATTTCTATGATTTTAACACTATGATATTAATATAATATTTGAAGGGTAAAATCGAGACACATCTTAATGATGTCTCAGAAAACAATGATGGGGTAGAACTTTTTTTCTGTAAAATTTGGCTTTTTACAATTATGTCTCCTGTTTCTATCCTGGTTTCTATGAAAGAGTACTTAAGCTTAAATTCTAAAGTCTGTCTAATCATTGCAATTAAAAGTTGGAATAAGTTATGAGCAATAAAAGGAGTAAATTATATCCAGTCTGAAAGTAGGACTAATTATAAAGCTGTTGCTTGATTAAGGTGTTTATACTGAACAGCATTAAAGGGATTAGTCTAAAGCTTTACATCCTGCAGCACAGAATTAATATGCAGGATTTAAACACTCAAATTAATTCAGGTGCACCGAACAATTATATGGAATAGGAACACTTGACCTAGCTAATGGCCACACTAGTCCACCAAGCTAATTTATATTCATGTACTTATTGACCTCTCTGCACATTCACAAAAGGACTGTTCTAATGCTAATGCATGCTTCCAAGGCGGTCTCCATCTCCCCTGACTAATCACAGTGGACTGTAGTGAGAACAATTTACCTCACTACTAATATTTTGCACAAATGAAATATTTCCTGAAGGACAGATGTAGCTCTCTTAGGTGTCTCTATACACAATGGTGTAGATTATGATCACAGATACAGCAATGAATCACTGACATTAGGAGTAGCCTCAGAATATGCAGTTGAGGGAAGGACTGATTACAGAGCATTTGAGCATTAAAACTTCCTCCCCCCCAAAAAAATCCAAAAAAGATCAAAACAAACTACACACACTAAGGTGAACTAAAACATTAAAATAAAATAGTATGTGGTGCAATAATCCACTTAAAAAGACATCCTTTTAAAAAGTCATATCAAAAATGGCATC
Organism: Phaethornis superciliosus; assembly: GCA_023637945.1. Lineage (NCBI taxonomy): Eukaryota > Metazoa > Chordata > Aves > Apodiformes > Trochilidae > Phaethornis > Phaethornis superciliosus. Next base: position 18,693,795 of record JAJQWJ010000004.1, read on the forward strand.
AGGCTGCTTTAATAACAGCCCTTAGACTAGATGGATGTGTGGGAAGGTGTTTTCAGTGCTAAATTTAAATGCATATAAAAGTAAGACGTGATTCCAGGAAGAATTGACAAAGCCCAGTTGCAGAGTTTGTCTCCTGGGCAGTCCCAGGTAGACTTTATCAAACTAACAAATGGAAAAACAAAAAAAAAGCCATTGATATTGGTTTTGCATAACCATCTAAAGGCAAAAATCACACTGGAGGAGGCAACTACAAATCACCCATCCACTTCAAAGGTAATGCCTAAGTGAAAGCACAAAATATGTAGGCTGCAAAAAATAATAATTGTAGGCAGTAACATTGATTCCGTTTGAAGGGGTCACTCAGAGATGATCCTAGTTCTGTGTCAGAGCAATATTGACATGCCCTACTGATAGGAGACCAGACAAAACCCTCCAGTGATTTGCACACAGTCTGGCCATGGCCAGAGCATCCAGGCTAAGCAAGAATGTTGCCTCCAAGATCAGCAATTAATGAGCATCAAGGTGATGAGAGCATCTCAGATAACACAATAAGCCTGGTTAGCATTGACTATGTGCTGTCTTGATCTTGCTTACAAGTGGCAGTCTGCCAGTTGAGAAACAAATATTCACAGACCTCAAAATCTTTCACATGATTAAAAAAAAATAATTAATTCTGACATTGTGATTAGCAGTTCTGTGTCTGCAATAAAACTTTGTGGTTTGTGCTTTTCAGCAGCACCCAAATAATCAAGGATTCTTCATTGTGTTCTACAATGACAAATATCTGGCCAGGACCTCTTTGCTTGATAGCTTTGGGTCATCTTCAGGCCAAATGTTTCAGATGCCAAATCATGAGACAATGGAGCTGTTATCACTCCAGCATGTACTCTGCTGATAGCTTTTTAACTCCTAGAAATCATCCTCAAACTTCTCCCCAGACTATTCTCTCTGCTGTACTTCCTCCTCTTCCTGGAAAGAGAAGATTCATTATGATAACACCAGGGGTTATATTTATTTTAAACTCAGTTACAAGAAACTAATTTTTTATCTTGCTTATACAGTAGTGAACATTTTTGCTCTTGGCAGTTCTATTTCCCTTTGTGTTTGTGCTGTTTTAGATTCTTAGTTACCTCCAGAGGTCAGCCTGAACACTTGGGACTACGATTTTTTTTGCACAGCAGCCCAGTTTGCTTTGTTTATGGTTGTTGTAAAATCCTTTTCTTTTCCTATCCCACACTGCAACCAACAATAATTTTTTTTAATCAGAAATTCATCCCCTCATGCTGTGCAAGATTTGCCCCCCCCCAGACTCTCATCAGCAATGCTTTGTAGTCCCTAAGACTGTGTACTGTCATTACACAGTGCACAGGAACCCTCCCAGTCTTCTGAATTACTGTGCTGCATTCAGCCTTCTCTGTTTAACTCAAAACTGCTGAATATATCATGAGCTGCACAAAAACAAATAAGGAAAATAGCTAAGGGTGACAACCTTGAGATTATCTCATTTTTATTTGCTCATGTTGCTTGCAGATATAGGACAAGCACCATATGAAATTCCCTTCAGGAGTCTCCTTTCAATTGTCTTTTGCATTCCCAGAGAGTAATGATCTGACAGAGCTTTAATTGCTCTATTCTTCTGCCTGCAGTACTTTTTTTAATTACTTTTCATTCCTGGTACAATGCAACCAAAAACTGTTCCTTTTCCTTGTTTAAGCATTCAGAGAAAGTTGTTAAAAGACAAGGTCACAGAGGATAGCTATCAAAGGCGTCCAGTTATCTCTTGCCCAGACTGAAAGTTGAAGAGATTTTATTTATAGCCACAGTGTTCTCAGGAGCAAACACACTTATTATCACTCCAGCAAGTTTCATACAAGGAGAGGTAGAGGGAGCTCCTTTTGCGTACCCTGGAGAAGTCTAGAGAGATATGTAATTGCTGTCTTCAGCTACCAAAAGGGGAGTGTAGAGAACACAGAGCCAAACCCCTCTCAATCATGCACAGAAAAACAATGAGAGACAGTGGTGTCACTATGCAGCAGCAGGATTATCTGGTTGACCAAATATAAAGACAAACATTTTTCCCATGGGAGAGGTTAAGCACTGGAATAGGCTATTCAGAGAAGCTGTGGAGATACATCAGCTCATCTGGACAATGCCTTATGTAGTCTGGTCTAACTTTGAAATAGAAGGTTGGACCAGAAAATCTCCAGAGCTCTTTTTAAACTTAAATTATCCTATAATTATAATTAATCTAATAACAACACCTTTTCTAGACCAGACATTAATAGCCCTGGTGTATCATCTGCAATTCAATTGCAGTGCGTAAATACAGAGGTATTAAAAGGGACCTCACAAGACATCTAGTTTGTTCTGTCACAATTCAGGACCTATTATGCATTTTTTGTTCCAGGTATTTGTCAGATCTATCCTTAAAGACTAAGGAGAGTAATCTCTCCCCATATTCATGGTGTTTTCTATTCATACAAATTTGCACAACCATTGCAGCTAAACTCCTTCAATGTTTTTATTTGGGTTTTTTTTGTTTGGTGTTTCTGGTTGTTTGCTTTTTGGTTTTGGTTTTGGATTTTTTTTTTCCTGAAATCTTATCTGTATCCCCTTTTTATAATTTATCAATGTCTTTTCTGCCTAGAGAGTCAGACTCAAAATTTTGAGTTAGGGAGCTACCTGCAGGATGCACCTTCTGCAATAGCGGACACAAGACTACACAGCAATATACAGAACTGCACTAAAAGAAATAAAAATCACAACTTTAACATCTGTTCTTATTTTAATATAGAGAAGAAAATACATATGAATATTGACCTAACTTCCCATAAAAAACTCCACTGCATTTTTGATGTTTTTTTCATAGGCATGACTGCTTAAAGTTTATTTTCGTGGGTTCCTTTCTGACTTTACTGTGATGGCACTTGCCACAAACACAGCACAGGAATGATCTCTTTCTCAGTTAGTTATCTAACTTCTACACACTTAATTACACTACTACAAGAAAAACATCTAAGATGTGTCAGATTATTTTTCTCATCCTCTGGAGTTACTTTTGACATTAAATTAGTATACTGCATCATGCTCTCTTGGATGAAGAGACTGCTTTCTTTCCCAGTAGAAACAGAAACTTTCCCCCTCAAATATAGCACACTAATGAGTATACTGCAGTGAAATGGAATACCTGTATGTGTTTCCTTTCTAAAGGGACAGTGCTACAGAAAGTAAAGGCATCTGCTAAATCTATAGTACACATTGAGAAAAGTGGAAAAAAAAAAAACAAACACCAAAATAAGCAAAACCCTCACCAGATTCTATTGTCTATCCATTCCTAAATATGCTTAGATAGTAAATTGCTTCAAAAATCCAGACATCATTGTCATAGTCTCAGGTTTCATTTCTCCTCAAGAAAATTCTCAAGGAATTTTCATTTTGTACCTAGAAGAGCAAAAGTACCTTACAGAATGAGTAAGAATCTGGTTAAAATGTGGCCATATTTTTTGACATCAGAGCCCTTGCAGAGCCAAGATATAAGTCCCCTAGTGAGTGAGGAACATAGTATTTGAGGTTTGGATTTACAAGTGGGAATTTAATAACAGAATCTTTCCTTCTGAGGCTGCCAACCAAGAGACTGAAATAATTTTAAAAATTACTTTGAAACATCTGTAAGCCAGGTCACTTTGTATTGCTGAATGCATGCTTGAATGCAGTTTATGACAACTCCTGAGATACAGACAGAAATTAGACATCTGTCACTGGTGTTACAGCCTTAACTCTACCACTGAAATGAAAGGATTCAGCAAACATCCAAATACCTCCGCACAAACAGGTAAAAGAGCAGAGGATCCATATTCCCAGGAAATACATAAAATTCATCCTCTTAATTGACATGTGGTAGTTACATCATGCCTGACAGCTAAATTCAAAGTTGAAAATTGGTATTCACTGCTTCACTAGTCGCCATCCAAGTAGAGAAACAACATTGCCACCCAGGCTTCCAGCCTTTCTGCGGCCCTTTCTGTGTAGCCAAAACTCCTTACCTCATCTCTTAATTATTTGACATAAATTTACAAGGGAACTTTTGTACTTGTCTTTTCAGAATCAGAAAGCCAGCTCACACTGTTTTGGAAAATGCAGAGAACAGACTTTTTTCTTAGCTACTCCTAAAAGCAGACATATCAGCTGAAGAAAGTTTCTTACATGTTTTCATCTGTGTAGGTAGTCTGGGGCTCTTCATTTATTGCTCCTTGTTTTGCAGTCTAATGTTTTCTTACCTGTATATTCATATGGATATGCTGTTAGAATTCTCTTATTAAATAATGCACTTCTGTCAATGGGACTCGTCAAATATTTACAAGGACAAAATAAATCTTTCTGAAGTGAATTATCTGAGAATTAATTTACTGATACTAAATTTACAGTTTATAGATTGTCCAAAAGTATGAATGGTGGGCAACATTTTCTAAAAGATATTCACTGTTACATTATATGCTTACTTTAAAAAAACTCTTGTGCTAACATAGACAGAAAAATGAAGAGGCTGTCATTCTTGTTTCCCCTTTCTTCCTCCGAAAGACAGACCTGTCTATTGCTTAAGCTCTCCTTTGATCACCTCTGAATGACCACTCAGTTTAATTGGACTCATGGAAGATTTTTCCTAAATTCTCAAGATTTATGAGTAAACTATGCTATCACAAGTTCTACTACTGAACTTCGATTTATCATTTCAGATCACCAAATTCCATAGGTCAACTGGAGATAACCTTGCTTTATTTGAAAGAAGTGAAATACCTACATACAACACATATGTATAATACAAGACTATTGACATATCTCTTTTAAGATTTATAGAAGTAATTTATTACTGATGTTTACAGTATGGAACAAGAAGTTTTATTTACTTAAAAACTTTTATTTTCAATATTATTGTTTTTATATCAGTCTCTTTGAACAAAATGTTAGCTTCTTCTCTCTCTACTCTGAGACTGGCCAACAGGGAACACTAGTAGATATATAAGAAAAAAGGTTACTACAGAAGAAAAATCTCTCTCAGTCCCCACCATTTTTAGCTCCAGGACCTCCTGAGCCAATGGTCCCATCTCTGTGTCTGTGTTTAGCCATGCACACTAGATTTTCCCATTTACTGCTTGATTTATTTTTGAACCCTTGAAAACTTCAGGCATTCATGAGCTCTGTGAGAATTTCACACATTTACTGAAAAAAACTATCTCCACTCCTTATTTTTAATCTACTGCCTGCTACTTCATTTGATGTCCCCTGGTTTTCACACTATGGGAACAAATAGTCATATTTCTTTCACTTTTTCCATGCCCTTCATGAGCTGACATTCTATCTCCCTCTTCTCTACTCTCCAGCTTGCCCTGAGCAGTGGAATTCTAATTTTCACATGGAAACCACTTCTTACCTTTCATGATGCAACAAATAATTACTATGTAACACTGAAAATCAATCACAAACATTTGGTCTTATTTTAACCTGTTTTGCTAGAACTGATACTGCATGTCATACCCTTTCAAAAATAGTAAAAATTAATTAGAAAAAATATTTTAAAACACTTCTTTTTTTTATTTTGTAGATGTAAAAAAACACCTTGTTAGGAGTAAGAGGTAATGATACGTAGCACATCAGATTGTTATCCAGTGAGTCTTCCTCTTAGACCATCACCATCACTTGAGGCTACAGAATTCTCTAGAGGCATAGATTGCATGGTTCTAATTCCTTTCTCTAAAATTATTAAAAATTATTAAAATCAAAATGATTAAGGTAAGCAAATTATTTTCAAGGACATTTTGGACCCACTTGTCACGTACATAAATGAAAACAATTGTGTCTGTTATTGATTAAGTAATAGTTAAGCATTATACTAATTCACCTTTTCCCTGTCACTTTTGGATCAAAATTACTTTAGACAAGGACACGAAGAACACCTATGGAAAAAGTCTGAGAGCATAACACATATAACTCACATAGGAAAAAATATGGATATGTTGTGAAGCTTTGAAATACATTCTAAAAACAGTCCAGAGGAAAATATTACTATTGTTTCAACTTTTAGTAAATTATTCTCTTATTATCTTGAATAAAAAACTTGATATTTACATTTGATAATCCTTTCAAAGGGCATGAATAGCGCAGTCTAGACTCATTATACTTTGATATATAGTTGCTATAGCAACATATGTAAATTATTAATCTTTGTATGTGAAATATCTCCAAAGGACAGATTACCATTGTATTAAAAATGCAGATAGTTTTAAATATTTCCCTGTGATAAAGGAGAATGCTTATAAAACAGCAAATGCAGTCAGAAAAATTAGATATCCTGAAATGTCTAGTAGGTGCCCCAGAACTGAAAGATAATCTGAAACTAAAAATTAAATAAATAGTAACAAAATATTAAATTCTATATAATGTTTTAAATTCCTAAGTATCTTGAATTTATGTTTTTGCCTAGAATGTCTCTGTGCCACTCTCATAAGATAAAGATAAATATTGCATACAAGAGCCAAAAACCACACACATTGATGCTGCATAGGTGGGAAAGAGGACACTCACGTGCACTACAGAGCAATAAATTCCCTGCAAATGAGGTTGCACAACCAAATTTCTTTGATTGTCTGTGAAGGAGGAAGGGATGTCTTAAATAATGATGGTAACCTCCTGAAAGTTATGATATTTCTGCATTATTCTCTTGTAAAATCTAACTCAATATTTTAACTCTAGATGTGTCTTTCCATTAGAAGAAATAAAAAGTTTTGCAGAGAGCACAGTGGCTCAGTGCTTTAACAACAGACCAAGTTAACCACAAGATCCTCAAGGCCATTAATACTGTTTGAGCCATATGCACTGAAAAGCAAGAGGGTGGGGAAATTTTCCAACATATATTTTCTCTTATATAAATAAATTCTGTTCTGAGAAATAAAGACAGTCCCATATTAAGGAATTTCCAGGAATCACAAAAAAACCAAAACAAAACAAAACAAAGCAAAAAACAGGCTACCTTTTCACATAGTTTTGGGTACATTATAAGTCAGCATTTGTCAGAAATATTGGAAGGTTGCTTTCAGTAAGAAAGGTGTTGGCTGGGAATAGCAAGTAAAACTGATACAGTACTAACAGTACTACAGTCATATTTGACTGTAGCCATACAGTTGGTTCCTACTCGGTAATTTAGGAAATTAAAACCACTAAATCTGGGATTTTCTCCATTGGGATTTAATCCAGTCCAATTCACAAGCTGAGGATTTATAAAGGCTTCTGTGAAAGAAATGGGGAAATGTCAGCTACAATTTCTTGCTAGAGTTGCGCTGAATCTATTAACCTTGCCCAGAGAATATAATGTTACAGTTATCTTATATACAGTGTTATTGTATATGATGTATGACCATGGCATCAAATCTTAAACTAGGTCTTGTAGTATTTGAAAAATTTTCATGTCTATAATACATGTTACATTTTATTCATTCAGTAAAAAATATAAAAATTTATTTAAATTATTTCAAATGTATGGAGAATATAACATGTGAGAAGACTGTAAATGGGGGTAAACTTAAAAAAAACTGTACACATCTGTTAGCAACTAGGCTGAATCTTCTTGTCTCTAAGCAATATAACTCATGAAGTATATTTTCTTAGTCTGAACTTGCACAGATACTCAGAGTCTCTGGTGGAGATAAGTAAAAAGGAAGAAAAAAGTTGTGCAAAATGGAACACAACGTTCTAAAACCACTCTGGAAACTACTGTCACTCCTATCTTTCCTCAGAGAAGAAGAATTCAGGGAAGAAATTCAGAAGTGGTTCACAAATTTATTAAATGTCTGGAAAATGGAAAAAAAAAAAAAAAAAAAAAAAAAAAAAAGAATGCTGTATGGTTTGTATGTTACCTGTATAAAGTTCCCTCTCTTTTTTGTAAGTTTCAAAATCTTGAAACACCAGAGATAATTTTTAATTTTAAATTATATCCCTCACCATGTTTCTGTTCATTTGATTTATCAGATTTGTGCTTGTATTTCATTCTAAGTCATCCCCTAAACACATAAAGAACCACAGTGAATCAAAACTGCTTCTGAACAGATGTTACCATGTTCATGCCACTCACAGGTGGAGAAAATATGCAGAGGATATTTTCCACCTGAACATGGATAAATATGTCAGACCTACAGATAACATACAAGGTATCTTTAAAATGGTGAGTGAAAAATACTGCTATGTGTGGATTCCTCAGTAACAAAACACATCTCACTTCACTTTCTCTGTGTGGTGGGATGACTCTGGATGGACACCAGGTGCCCAACAAAGCTTCTATATCACTGGCCTCCTCTGCTGGACAAGGGAGAAAATATAATGACGGGCTAGTGGGTTGAGGTAAGGACAAGATTACCCATCAGTTATGGTCACAGGCAAAACAAACTCAGCCTGGGGATATTTAATTTATTGCCAATTAGGGTAGGTCAATGAGAAATAAAACCAATCTTAAAACACCTTCTGCCCACCCCTTCACAACCTCACTTCTGATTTCTTTACCTCCTCCCTTTCAGAAGTGCAGGGACATGGGAAAATGAGGTTTGCCGTAAGTTCATCACATGGTTTTGTCACTCCTTCTACCTCTGGGGGAGGGGTTCTCACATTATTCCTCTGTTCCATCACAGGGCCCCTTCCACAGGAGACAGTCCTCCATTATCTTCTTCAACATGAGTCCAAACTGCTTCAGAATGGCTTCCTTCCACGGGGTGTAGTCCTTCAGGAATAGAATCCTCCAGCGTGGGTTCCTCATCAGATCACACATCTTGCAAACCAGCTCCAGGGTGGGCTTTTCTTGACCAGGTCCTGCCAGGAACCTGCTCCAGCATGGGTTTCCTGCTGGGCCACGGGCATCCACCTACTCTGGCATATGGTACTCCATGGGCTTGAGGTTTGTATCTGCTTCACTGTGGTCCTCCATGTGCTTCAGATGTTCAGCCTGCCTCATCAGGGTCTTAAATTTATAAACTGATTAATCTAGCAATCTTCTGTGGTAGAGTGACAGAATCACTCGACCAGCGAAGAACTACAGGAGTCACCTGCCGATGCTTCTGTGAGGCTTTGGGTAGATTACTCCACGGCACTCTCCACTTAGGTGGAGAGATATGGGTCTGAAAGATGGACTTTTAGGTGGATAAGAAACTGGCTGAATATTCACTGCTGATAATCACCACATGCTTGTCCGTGGCTCAGTGTCCAAGCAGAAACCAGAAACCAGTAATGAGTGTCCCTCAAGGCTTCCTATTGGCATCCCTCCTATTCAATATCTTCAGCACCTCCCTCAGCCTACTGACCATGCTCCTTTATCTCCATCCGTTCTCTTCCCAGCCTGTAATTTTTCTTGGCACTGTCCCAACCCAGCAGCAGGACCTTCCATTTATTGAACTTACAGAATTTCATGAGGTTGTCATGGGCTCACTTCTTAAGCTTGTTAAGATGACTCTGGATGGCCTTCCTTCCCTACAGCAGATCAACCAAACCATAAAATTTGGTGTAGTCAGCAAATTTCCTGAGGGTGTGCTCAATTCCACTGTCCAGGGTGCCGACAAAGATGATGAACAGCACCAGTTCCAGTACCAGCCTTTGAGGAATGCCACACATCACCGGTCTCCATTTAGATATCAAGCAGATGACTGCAATTCTTTGAGTGCAACCGTCCATCCAATTCCTCATCCACCAGATCATCCATACATCAGATCCATATATTTCCAATTTAGAGATCAGGACATCATGCTAGACAGTGTTGAAGGCCTAGCACAAGTCTGGATACATGGCATCAATTCACCTCCCCTTGTCCACTGACACTGTGACACCACATAAAAGCCCACAAAATTTGTCAGGTACAATTTGTCCTTGATGAAGGTATGTTGGTTGCCATCAACCACTGCTACATTTTCCATGAACCTTAGCTGAGCCTTCAGGTGGTACCAGATTTGTTTTTTATATTCTCTTCTCATTCACTGAGGTTCAGGAGAAAAAATTTATTTGGGCCTCACAACTACAACTATTTTTATTTATTTTGGATGTATCTCCACCGTAATCTTCTACCAGCCTGCTGTTTCATCTGCAGGTTTTCTAACTGATGAGCAATTAAATTACTCATTTTTTTACATACCTTTAAAATTCATAAAAGCCACAAGTTATAACTATTAGCAGCTGCAATGTGGACTCATGATGACCCTGATAAATTGCTGTGAAAAATGAGTGAATAATGTCTGAGGGCTCCCATATTAATTACTAGTCAGTTGCATTCTATTAATAAAGACACTTTAAATTCCCCAGTTGTGAACATTTAAATTAAATGTGGCAAACAATAAAGTCGGGTGATAGTTTTGATAGTTCTTACAACTCTGTATTTTTTGCTTTTTTGATACAGAAATGAACCTTTACCAATTAATCCATGCTTTAGATCTCAAGAGAAATGCTTTCACAACCAATATATTTTACTAGGTAACAGGAAATCTGTAGAAAACAATAGTTGACTGGAAAATACTGATAATAGTCTACCTTGAATGCTCTACCTTAACTATATAAAACCTGAAAAGATAATCTCAGAAAAAAAAAAATAGCTGAATTTCTATTCACCAGGTTAGCCGGATGAAAATATTACAATGTGATGGTAACAACCAGAGAGCAATTAACTTTTACATCACAGGTGGTCAAGAATCCTAGTTCACCACTGTTATTTAGGAGAACAGGAGTGGGAGTAAACTAGATAGTCATACCTCTGCCATCACCATCTGAAAATGATTGCTAACAAATCCTCACCATTTCACTTTAGAGAATAAATTTGATGAAAATTTCTAAAGAACAGTACTCAACAACCATCCAAATATCAGATGTTGGCTTTGCTCCTTAGGGATGTAACAGACAACTAGGAAATAAAATATTGGGATTTCAGCACCTTTCTCATTCACAAGCACATACTGTGAACTGGAATATTTTCTAGTCAGAGGTTTGGCATCAGAGCAAAGGTACATTCAAAAGTTTGAATGCAATAGCTAAAAGAATTTAATTTTATCACCATTAAATCGTCTTTATCATTTGTAATTCTGTGAAGAAACACTATCATACCCACTACACTGAATGGGACCATTTAAGAATTTTTCCTTTGTGCGTCCATATTGCTGAAGATATTATGATCATGCATTTTTGAGGTACCTTGTTTAGAAATATTCCTGAGACAACAAAAAAAGTAAAATAAGGAACTTTTTTCACAGCTTTCCATCCACCATGATGAAAAATATATTTAGTCATAGAAAAATATGTGAAATAGTGTTGTATTTTATCTGGTTTTAGATCACCCCTGCTGAATTTCCTCAAAGACTTTATCTGTTAACTTATTTTTTTCACTATCAGAAGCTGTAGTGTTTCCATGCTAACCTTAGAAGATAACAACAGATTTTAGTTGGCGCTCTCACTCTTTTTCTGAGGGAAGTACATTTACCAGTGCAGATTTTCACATTCTGGCACTGTGTTTAAGAATTCCTCTCCTCATCTCTTCTCACCAGAAGCCTTGTGATATTTCTTAATCTTGCTTTGCTCTCTGAGATGCACATTTTTTGTTTTATTCCTCTTTCTTCAAATGTTAGTTCTCCAAGCCCTTTCTCATTATGTCTGGGTTCAACGTACTTCTTTTAAAACACTTTCTTTATACAATATGCATAAAGTGTACCATAGAAGCAAATTAAAATAAAGAGAGGAATAAGAACTACCAATACCCCTTTCTAACATCCTTGCTCATAATATGAGGAAAAAAAAAAAAAGATCTGAAAGGTAGCAGCTGGATTCAGAACTCTACAACTATTCGGAAATATAAAGTTAAGTTTTTCATGTATGTTTTACTTGCAGTCAAGTTTGGAAGACAACCTAATACAGTGAGAGTGAGGGACACTATTAACACTTCTGCTACTTGTCCTTTACACCACCCCGAGGGGGTGGGGAAGCTGCAGTAAGTAGAAGCATGAGCTTTTCCTAAATTATAGTTCCAAACCTTAATTCCACCCCTAATGCATGCCCTGACCAAGCACATTCTCACTATTATGTGGCCTCCCTTAGTCACTTGACAGTGCTTGACTTGCTGGTGTCCCTGGCAAGAGTTTTCTTTTGTGGGCTTTTCCCTCCCTCTTCTCCAGAAGACTTTATGTGTAACTATTTAATCCACCTACAGTTAAGCAGACATTTTCAGTATTTATTTTTTTGTCTTTAATATCTTTTTGGACTCACAAATTAGGTGGCCCTGTGCTTATAAGCCCGGAAGAGCACACTTACCCCCTCACTGACAGCCGTGTTCAACCCAAAGCACACCTTTCACTGGTAGTGTTTTGCAAAAATAAAATTAATCCTTTCTCTCGCACTAGCTTTTTTTGTAAATGCTGTAGCTATCAATCTCTCACACAAGAAATGAAAGACCAAAATTAAGTTGTCACTTCAGCATTAGCAATTTAATCTATAGCTCTCATAGATCCAGCTGGCTATCCTAATAGCATCATAGAATGATTGAGTTGGAAAGGGGCCTTAAAGAGTATCTAGTTCCATGCCCCTGTATGGACCGGGACACCTTCCACTAGATCAGGTTACTCAAGGCCCCATCCAAGCTGGTCTTGAACACTTCCAGGGAAGGGGCAGCCACAAATTCGTTGGGAAATCTGTTCTAGCATCTCCAAAATATGCCTCTTTATGCAGAAATAGATGCAGGATTCATGAAATGTAGGAGAGGAAACACAGGAAGATGCTTCAAAGGCATGAAGATGCTTCTAGGATGAAAAACCTGATTTTTTTCTCTCTTTCAGAAAGAGATCATGATTTTGCATTAGAGAAACAATACACAAAGGACATTGACTCTCCTGTCACTGTGCCTTTTCCTCACCTTGAAAAAACCTTGACCCTCATTCTCCAAAGAAGCTGAAAAGAGAAATCCACATGGATCCACATGTAATACAATTTATCCACAAGCTAGAGGGGACTTCTGTAAGTATTTACCCCTGAATGTTGTCACTTGAGATTGAGCTATTGAATTTGATTTGGGGTTATTTAAAAAATGCTTATAGGCAGGTTGAAAGTTGAAACTGGAAAATCACAGTAGAATTTCCTTAGAATTTAAAAAAAAATTTAAGCTCTTAATAACAACAGTGTATTTTCAGGATAATTTCAATAAAGTTGGCCTCGCTCACAATATTGCTTATATCTAATAATGGTAAGGTGTAAAGTCAGTCCTCGGGTCTTAGGCTTTTGCAAGTTTCCTTAGAAAATGAGGAAAATGTGGCCAATACATGTTTATGCATTTACAAGTGAAGGATGCAGCTCTGGCCTCCAGAGCATAGAGCTCACTTACGATGAATGAATGAATAAATAAAGCAGGTACTCACAGGGCACATGTTGAATTTTATACTTTGCTATGAGTTAGGGCTTCTAAAAATTTCATTACGTGAGACTGAAGGTGCCCTATTTTAAAAGAAGAGAACTCTCCAAAAGGAGCATTTAGTTACAAAATGCTTAGGTAAATAAACAGAATGTAAGACAACTGATGTGCTTAAACTTCAATGAACAACAGAAGGAATAAATTACACACTTGTGTGTCACCATATGTGCAACCAATAGGGAGCTGTCTGATTACATTAATTTTTACATTTGTTTTAGCTAAATCCATGATGTTAATGCAAAAGTTAATAATAAAAGATATGTATCTGTGACATTCTATAGAGAACTCAGAGTCCCCTGATAAACAGATAAGCAGCACTGCTCTGTGCATATGAGCCAGGAGGAGACAAAACCACTTGTCACAATGTTGTGGAGTAGTTATAAACACTCCAAAGTAGTTAGAAACAGTAATTTAATAGCAAATACACTTTGATGCCAATTGCAGTATGAAATGGAGGAGGAGTTAGAAAACATGATGACATACACAAGCAGCTTCCTATCATGTGTCAAAGTGTTGAGCAGAATATTTTGTTAATTCTTTTACTCTGTCCTGAAAAGTACAATACTATCTAAACATGACACACATTACAACCAACAAGTAAGCATTTTAGAATCTTTTAGGTTGGAAAAGACCCTTGGGACTGTCAAGTCCAACCTGCATCCCTGCTCTACACAGTTCTCCCTTAAACCATATTCCCCACCTCTCTAATCAACACATCCAGGGATGGTGACTCAACCACCTCCCTATGCCACTTATTCCAGTGTCTGACACATGTATGCTTCCAGTCCTTCCAATTTACTTCCAATCATGTTTTTCCAGGGATAAGCTCTCTTAACAAACACAGAATTTCTAAAAGAATGCTTTTTTTGCAAACTTTGCATAAAACAAACCAAAACAATAGCTCTGTCTGTCTGTCTGTCTATCTGTCTATCTATCTATCTAGTCACCAGTAAGTCAAGGGAGGTCATCTGTTCTACCCTGATGAGACCACATCTGAGATACTGGGTTCAGCTCTGGGCTTCCCAATTCACAAGAGACAGGGAACTGCTGGAGAAATCCAGTGGAGGGCAGGAAAGATGACTGAAGGACTGGAGCATCTCTTTTACAAAGAAAGATTGAGGAACCTTGCACTGATTAGCCTGGAGAAGAAAAGACTGAGATAAGACCTTATTAATGTCTATAAATATCTAAAGGGTGACTGTGAGGAGAACAGAGCCAGACTCATTGTTTTCAGTAGTTCCAAGCAATAGGAGAAGGGGCAATGGGAACTAACTGGAGCACAGGAAGTTCGATTTAAACATGAGCAAAAAGTTCTTTACTATAAGGTTGACAAAGTACTGGAACCATCTGCCCTGGGAATTGTGGAATCTCCTTCTCTGGACACGTTAAGAACCTTCCTGGATGCTATAATGAGAAATGTACTCTAGGCAATCCTGCTATAGCAGGCAGGTTGGACTTGATGATCTCTAGATGTCCCTACCAGCTCAGGTGATTCTGTGTGACATATATTTGTATATTTGTGATAGTGTGTGTGTATTCAGCTATTTTTTTCCTTTCCCAAGTACAGGCAGACAAAAATACACTTGAGATCAGTAGTTACTGATCTCAGTAACTGAGTAGTTACTGCTACTTTAGAAAGTAGCTATCATAAGTACCTGTTAGTAGCCAGGAAACTTAAATCAGAAATATATAGTTTTCTCTTACAGGAACAGGAATTTCTAACTGTTCCCTTCTTTAAAATGTCTTTTAAATCACTTCTCAGTATCTGAGGAGACAATTGCCATACTTTCCTGAAGCCAATACAAAATCTGAATGCTGAGATCTCATATAGTAAACTATCAGAATGAAAAAAACTTTTAAACATTTACCGGTGTCACCTTAAATCCTCAAGGCTGGCATAAAAAAAATTCTTAACCATTTCATTTAAATAAAGTGAGCTCAGTAATTTTCTATGATTTGGCTTGGTTTTGAAGGGATTCTATTAAATTATATTAAAAAACAAAACTAAGCAAACAAACAGAAAGAGCCCTTGGCAACTAGCTCTAGGTTCACATAATTTAAAAAACCTTGGCTCTGTGCACAACAGTATAGGGCAATACTAGCAAACCCCAGATATTGGTTTAGACATCTTAAATGGCAGGGATGTCATTACAATAGCAGTGAATGGTGATGTGTGCCATTAAAAAAAGCTGTTGCATGACATGTATTTCAATTATTTGGATGCACTGGAAATACTGCAGAAATTTCTTTTAAATAGTGTCAAGCTAATGGCATGCCAATCAAATTCAATAGAATGTCACAGAAATTCAGATAGCTAGAAAAAGAATTGTAGTTTATTGTTTCCCTCCCCCACTATAGAAGGGAATCTTTTATAGGGAACATGAAAACAAAGCAAGCTGGCACTCACATCCAGCTTACATTCCCACATTTGTCTAAATGAAAAGGAGGAGCTTGGTGTAAATCTTACTGCAATGATTCAAAGAAAAACAAGTACTATCCTTAACAAAAGACATTAGATGCACACTCAGCTCAGAGCTCACACAATTCCAAGATGAATGAATACACAATATTATATTAGAACAAAATATATCACAACAGGCCAAGATAGATTTCCATGGTTTACAACTGAAAATAACTGAAATGAGGCACATGATGAACTGAAATGTTTGGTAAATGTTTGCATTTATAATAACATTGGAACTGTCATGGGGCATTTCACAAAGCCTACTGCCTAGTTGTGGTGAATGTGCATTTGCTATGTTTCAAACCATTACTTTCTATGATCCTATTATCCTTCTTAAACATCTTAATCATTATTTTCTCAATGCTGATATATTTTTAACTAGAACATTGTACTTGCAGTGGTATAATTTTCAGGTAAGCACAATGAATCACAGCATTTTTTGAGGAAACCAGAAAGATAAAAGTGAAATAAATGCATACACTAGCCTCATACTAAATCCTGTCAAAAAGAAAGAATGCATGAATCATGAATAATATGCAATTAACACTTCATTTAGAGTAAGAAGGCAGAAAAAAATGTTGGGGTGGGAGTACTGAAGGGTCAATGGAACAACTATTTCTGCAGGACTCCATGTGTTCCTCTAAGGCAAAATGTGTAGAAACTTAGCACAAGTTGTATAAGCTCTTTAGAATGATTTGGAGAATGGAAAACTACAATTTCCATTACAATTTCAGTGAGGTTTGGTTTTGGTTGTTTTTTTTTTTTAGTGTCACAGTGAGAAGTTTTCCCAACAGCAGGGTTCCTAATTATGATTAGCTGTTTGCAGTTGAGGAGGAAAAGTGTGTTAAGTGCCTGCTTTTCCATCAGGATGAGAGGATGGACTGCTGAGTTTTCTTCAGAGGAAGCACGGGCTCTGTGAAAGGCTTACTATTTTCTAAATAGGAAAAAGTCTATACATGAGAAATATTACAAGGTGAGCCTTTTGAGAGCTTGTGTATGTTCCTGATCACACTGCACACACTATCTCTACTTTTTTTATTGCAGAAATAGCATGCATAAGTATGCAAACTCTTCAAACTAAAGCTTGCCATATTTTAACCAAAGTTATTCCTATGATTTGGCAGTCCATATTGGTAATAATAAAAATCAAAATGATGATACACTGGTAGAGTGAAAGTTACAAACAAGTTTTCATTGTGCTTATCTCTGAGGTTGACAGTTGAAAGTAAACTGCTGCAAAAAAGCTTGAATTATAAATGTGCCTGCACTTGATGCTTCCCCATGAGTTTTAGCAATTTCACAAGTCCCTAAAATATCCTCCACCCTTGTCTCATAATGAGGAACACTAAACAGCAAAAACAAAATCCTTATTTCTTACTCTAGCAACTTGGTAGAATCTCTGCATAACTGTGCCTGTCATACATCTGGCTCTGTGTTTCCTACAGCTATCAGCTGAAAAATCTGTCTTTATTTAACAGCAATAATCCTTGCATTCTTGCCAGTACTCAAGATAAAGTAACACAGAGTTACAGAAAACAAAATAAACTTAATTTTTCTTCCTTTGTGTATAGAAAATTTTTCTGTCTGTCTATTTTTACTTATGTATATATTTATTAAAATATAATAATCATGACTACATTAGTTATTAAACCATTGGTAAAACCTCCAATATTTTATTGGCTATTATGTAGCCAAGTGCCATGGCTGATTTACATCCCTGCAATAAAAAACAACATTTAAGATGATCATTCATGCACAGTCAGAAGAAAAAAATAGTAAGTATTAGAAATGTACTCTCTGTGACCCAGAAAATAACCTTGTTGTCCTCAGTCACGGTGATACTTAACCTGCATCAGGGGATAATTGTGTACCATGGCTTTATAAAATCAAAATTGTTAAGCAATGTTTTATGTATTAGCCATTACTAATCTACAAACTACATCTACATAAGCAAGAGGCTGGAAATGACAGAACCCTGCCTGACTAATTTTTTCTCTTTAGAGTAATGGAAACGTAACTCATTTGCCCAGAGATAATAATCTTCATTTCCTGATTAAATGCAATCAAAGTGCTTTGTCTGGCATTCTGGTCTAATTTAGAAACTATCATACCAGGTGATCACTGTTAATAACTATCACCATTATATAGCTTTAAAACTAAGGTCAAAAGCTGTGGCTTGAAAGCAAAGACAGGATCATAGTTCTACTAATGCTCATGAAAAAAGCCTCTTGCTTTGATCCTAATGGTCCTTATGACAAATTCCCATAACAGATTTATTATTCACTCCCCACACAAATAAGAACAACAAAAACAGTAGGAAGTTATAGGATTTATCAGCCTTTCCATTTGCAGAATCTAGGTTTATGCTGCTAATAGAGGTTAATTAAATTTCTTATTGTAGTTACATAAAATGCTTCATTCCACATCAAGATTTGATAAAGAGTATATTAAAATATATGCATGTATTTTGTGCATATATTAGGAGGAAAGGCATTTCTGTCACCAAGTCCATTATGGAGAGGGGGAAAGAATCACAGAAGTGCACTGTAGTGCAAATGCAAGGAATTATTCTCCAGAACCTAAAAGAACAGTATTGAGACAGGTATTCACCCCACCGTCCCAGTCAGACCTGCCTTTCTTCCACAGATCAGTACATTATAAAATCAGAAATACTGTTCACACCACCTGTACACCAGAAGATCTCACTCTTTTGTTGTCCATAGCACAAAGGAAAGATAGAAATTTTTTTCTACAATAGACAAAACTAAGTATAAATCACAAAACAATTTTCCTTCATTTTGTCATCACCTACATGTCTTAGTTACAAAAGCATGAGCAATGACATATAACAGAGAAGAAAGCCTGTCATTCATGCAGAAGACCCCTTATGTCTTCCGCCCAGCCACTGAGCACACTATGCTGGAAGCACTATTCCCTGCTTTGTGCAATAATACAACTTTCAGAAGGTCCTTCCCATGCTGCTTCTGCAGAGATCTGGATATTTCTTTTAATTTTTAATCTCAGACATATGATGGCTTAATAGTAATCTAGGGACTGAGAATCTCAAAGCATTTGTACAATATTGCTGTGTTGACCATATCAATGATGGGACCAACTGGTACTCTTTCTGTGGAAAAGGTGGCTGCCACCTGCCACAACATGCGGCTGTTAGGAGTGTGGGCATCCCCTGTTGCCCATGTCCAGTGCTGATGATGTGTTTTTTCCTAAAGCACTCACCATTAAGTAACACAGCATCTTAGAATGGGGAGTACAAACACGATAATAAAATAATAATAAAACAGTACAACACAGCAACAAAAAGACGTTTTTAAGCAGCCTTAATTTACAATAAGTAGATATGTTTAGTTCACCACAAAAGTGTTTGGTACCTTTTACAAAGACTGATCATACTAAGTCTGGTGACAGTGCACAAAGATACATTCTTTTGTTCACAAGTAACAAAGAGCTTTAACACCTGCCTCAGTTTCAAATCTCTGTGCAACCATAACAGTGTCACTGCTGTGGCACATTCATAATTTGTAGTGCATTTTGAGATTCTCAGATGAAAGGTCCTATATAAATGGAAACTATTATTATCTATACAGCAGACAGATCTCAGCTCCACTGTAATATGCAGTTCTCTTCAGGGGGCTCAGGCATGTGAGCTGCTAAGTACTCCATTTCTATTACATCCCTTGGAGCTGAGAGCACTCAGCGTCTAGGAGGATCAAGTACAGAATTGGGTTTGGGCTTCAAACACACAACCTTCACCTGCAAAACCTCCTTCAAGGTTTTTAATCTGAGCTTTGGGCTGTGGAAAGAGTGTCAGAAAAAAGAAGGATCAGCAGAAGCATTACGGGAAAAAGAAAAATACAATAAAACTGTTAAAAGGTAAATTGTTTAAACCATTGAAATGGTTATTACTGTTTGAAAACTAGATTGCTGAAATTACTGCCCCCCCTTCAGATGATTAGATAATGCATCACATAAAGCAAGCGACATTGTACTGGACATGAAATTCACATAAAATCAACAAAGAAATACACATTTATTAAATTACACATAAAATGAAATAATAATCACAAGAACATTAAATTTTTAAAAAGTAATTGAGAAATTCAAAGTGTGCATGTGAATAAACTGAACCACTTGCTTTGTTTTACCCAGTGAACGCACACAAAGCAGTAAATTTCTCACTGAGGGTTTGGAGGTTTTTTCCCCCTCCCCCACTGGGAACAGCACAATTTCAAATCCTCGGTATTTCCACCTCTAATTGCTAGAAGCGTTCATTATCAGCTGTCTGAAGTGCAATACATCAACCTTGCAAAGCTGATATACAAAAGACTTTCACACATCTGATGGGCTGCTGTGCTAAATACATCTTAATTTGTGCTGCATCTGCTGTTTTCTAATTTGTTTGTCATGCTGTGAATGCTACAGACTTTGCTACAGCAGCTCCCTGATTTTTTATTTTTAAAAACACAGCAGCTACTCAGAAAAGAAATGGCTGAGTGCCACCATTGTTCCTCTGTTCCATGGAATGACATCAGTTCTCTTATATTAAACATTAAATACTTGATGACTTACATTTGACATATTACTTGTACATGTTACTTTATACATTAGTTATACAAACTATATGTATGTGTGTACTATTTACATCTTTCACGCTAACATTCACTGGACTATAGATCTCTTCAAACCAATTTCTCGGTATTTAAAAGAATGTTTAACGCAAGCCACTTCGTGTTGTTGGTGCCCTCAGTTTTCAGCTGCAGTTCATTTGGGGGGGTCAAAAACCTGAAAGAGGAGTGATACTAACACCCTAATTCTTAATGATTCTTACACATGAATGAAGGCTGGTGGCTTTTTTACCTACCAAAGAACACTTGTGAACCTACATATAGTCCTCAGTGAAATGAGAGTTTGGTGTTCCCCGCCCAGTCCCTGCTGATCTGAAAAGCTAGAATAACATGTAGTTCAGCATGGTTCAGAATAGATCAGAGTCTCTGTACCAAAGAAGCCTCAGTCTGAGCTGGCAAGGAAATTAAATTTCTATTCCTCTCTTTTTAAAGAGGAGAGTACTCCCTGGTGCAGTGATCACTAACAACAGGGAGAGTGTGATGAATTTTTAGTGAAGCAGTCTGTGCTGTCCTTAACCTTCATCATCCCATGAATTCTACAAACACATCTCCAAAAATAAAAGAGAAATACCGAGCAATATTTTTGTGCTTGTCCTCCTGCAACTTCATGTGTTGCAATTTTATAAAGGCACCCACTTGGTGCCATACAGACATCTTCCAAGAGAAGAGACTTCAGTTGGAATGGACCTTAAAGATCATCTAGTTCCAACCATTCTGCCCCAATATGCAGGGACACCTCCTGGTTGCTCAAAGCCCTGTCCAACTTGACCTTAAACATTTCCAACATTTTCCATAGGCCTCCTTAGGTACTGGAAGGCCACTATAAGGTCTCTTTAGAGATGCCTTTCCTCCAGGCTGAACAACCCCAGCTCTTTCAGCCTGCCTGTATATGAGAGGTGTTTCCACTCTCTGATGATTTTTGCAGCCTTCCTGTGGACTCACTGCAGAACTTGATCTCTCAGGTCCTTTCTTTTAAGATGGCCATCCCACTGCCAATCACACCACCACCAAAATCAGCTTTCAGGGAGATTTATAAACATGTCACAGTGAAGCAGAATTTTGCCGTTATCAAATCCCCACTTGTTGTACACAATATGAAATACTATAAGCTAAGCCATGAATGTTATTACAAATAAGTCCCTTACTTATTTGTTTATGCTTAGCTGTCAGTCTTCCCAGCTCAGCAGGAAGATGTGTCTTGTGCACAGTAGGTGAGATATAATAAAGCGGATGACTCCCTTTGTCTCAGCACAGCCCAGACTTTAGAGGAGCAGCTGGAAGGCAGATTAGCTTCTCCTGTTTTTTTCAGCGTGACTCCTGATGCTCCAGACGTGGATAGCTATTTACATAATGCCAATCAGTCTCCAGTGTCAAGTCCTCACAGAACATGCAGCAGCTATTACAGAGGCAGGCTTTATGACTGGGTAAGCCATAGATAAATCAGTACTACCATAAAGGAATATGTTTAATCAATAAGGCATATTGTTCAACTAGACTGGAAGAAAAAACCCTCATAGAGTAACAGCATTTGTAAAGGTTAATCAATTCAGATAATTGTAAATGCTCTCAGTTGCCAGTGCCTAAAAAGTTCCTTCTCTTTGTAGCTTGTAATTCACTGTGGGATGCAGCAATGCTAAGCTGGAAAGAAGGGAAGGAAGGAAAGCAGTCAAATTTCTCATTACTCTCTATGCTGTACTCTGCCTCTGACTGCAACATCAATATATTTACCACAGGGAGACAATCTTTTCTTTCTGCTAACGCTGCCCTACCTTCTTCATTACACAGAAAACAAAGCAAGAGGTCTATGCTTCATGGTCCAGGCAGATGAAAAGGAAATCGGGGTATTGATCTTTTCTTTCAGTACTTTAAAGGCCACATTTATGACTAATCAGTGGGGTAGTTATTGCACTGCTCTTTATTTCAGGCCCATAGGGAAAAGGGTTTTTTCTTTCCAAAGAATTGTTTCCTGTAGAAAAAAGGACAACTAACATGTTTCTGCATGTCCAAGAACTAAAGACAGGCCCCCGAAACAATAAAGGAAATAAGAGCTTATTTTCAAATTTTGCCTCTACTGCAACTTAAAATCAGCCTGTGAAGGCAATTCCACGGTCTCTGGCACTCATAAGCTGTATACAGGTTTTTTATTTGTGAAACTGCTAAGACTTTTCCAGAGTGATGTCTTCTCCCTTTCCAATGTGCATCCTACATCCCACTTCTGAATACACAGTTCAAAATACAAAGGCTTTCCTTGTGGCACCCACCTCAGTGTGTTTCTCAAAAAATGGTAAAATTATCACATAAACCTGCTTGGTTTAGTACCTTGCATTTTTCTTGTGTTTTCAGCAATTGAAAGACATAAGCACCTTTTAATTGAACTTTTGCAAAGCCTGACAGAGGTCAGAGATTTCAGGTCTTCACAGAATCAATCTATATTGACTACAGGTCAAAGCAAGTACTGGAAACATGGTGTGCACTCCCACCAAAACACCATCCTTGCAGTGGGAAAAGAAAAAGAGAACAGAGGGAGAAACATCTTCCTGTCTCATCCTTTTCTGCTTTCTGAGCCCCAGCTGCCAACCCTGTCCTTCTCCTTCTCCTGTCCTTGCCAGCTCCTCCGAGCTCATTGCAGCCAACTGAACCCACCGGCAGCTTGGATACTCCACACAAAAGAAGATCTGAATATTTTTTTCTTGTGAGTATTTAAAAAATCTCAGCGTAGGCTCAACTTGTTAAAAGTCTGCCTGGACCAGGCTCTGAGGATCAGTAACAAGGATATATCCAGGAAAAATACATGTTCATACAAGGTAATTCAGCTAAGTCTGTCACATAAGTGTTCCTTGTTGGATAAGTACTTCATATGAACCTAATAGCTGTATGATTGGTTTAGCTGTTTTCAAGTAGCTGGTCTGTTATTTTTCTTCCCTTGGTTTTTTTTTTTTGTTTGTTTTTTTTTTGTTTGTTTGTTTTTCGAAGGTAAAGAAAGGTCTGTTCCTACTAGGCATATCATTAATATGTCAAAATTCAAGGCAAATTATTAAAACCAAATTGCTACATTGACTAAGGAAACATCTGAAGTACAAATTTTGTTACTCTAACAGCAATTGCTTTTTTAATTTTCTGTGTTTAATGAGTTTGTATTTTTGTTCCCAATTTCTAGTAAAAAAAAGGTTTATCGACTAGAAAATTTCTAGTAGATAAAATAGTAGGTTGGGGTGGAACAAAAGCAAGAAACACAGCCATGTAATGTGCACTTTATTAGGCAGAAATGCTCTTAGAACTGTTACTTCAGAAATAAGTTTATAAGCAATTTGTTTATTTTACACAAATACTTGCATCTTAAGCGTGCCACACAATTTTACAGCACAAGGAACAACAATGAAGAATGTGCTTCTGCTTGTCAGACCAGTATCAGCCTCAATGTTGAATAGCCTGAGAGATTCTGTGTCTTTCAGCTGTGCTCTTCCTCTACCACGAGGATCCCTTTCCTCTGTCACTGTTGTTTTGACAGAGCATTCAGGGTGGTGCCTCTTGAACTCCAAGGAGAGCCTCTTTGCCACAATTAGGCAGCTGCTATATGGTTTGAAGTACTGTTATTTCACCTTTCCGACAGCAAAGAAAACTGGGACCCTATTACTCTTTGAGGTTGGGGGGTGTATTTCGTCTTTGCCTCATCACTGTTTTCTCCACCACTACCATATTGTGATCTCTTAAACTTTCCACTCTTCCCTTTCCCTCCCCCTGATTTATCCTTTTTTTCTGGCTTTTTTGGGGGGTTGTTGTGGTTTTTTTTAAAGAAACAGTTTAATTTTCTTTCCAGATGGTAAATTTTTACATCAGCTTAATAATCTCTTGAAGGTATACTGGAGTGTTGCTCAACTCACTTCTAAATTAAAGCACTTATTAAAAAACTTTGAAGCACTTTAACAATTTTAAATCACTCTGCACATAGCAATTTAAAATTATTGGAGCAATTTTATAAGCACTTGAATTTGGAGGTGATCAGAGACCTGAAAATGTGCAATATAGAGTAATTTAAAATTATTAGAGTACTTCACATTTTTTATAAGCTCTTCAGTTTGGAAGTGAGCAGGTTCTGACTTGTGAGCTTGCACATTGCAATGTGAGTGCCTCTCATTCTTTGAGAGATGCAGCCTGTTAAATCAAACTACTTCAATAATTGCAAATTTTTATGCATAGAACATACTAAGAAACATAACTTCATTGCTAAATTAAAAATATTTTTCACTCTAAATCTGTAAAAAACTCTTAAGTGATACAACATCAATTTACCCTCTTGAAGAAGATTGCTTAATTTTTTCCCAGGATAAAAACAAATGAAAAATTCTACATTAAATATATTAATAGAGTTATATAAAAATATTTTATATGAGCCTATGTTATGAATCTTCAGTAACATAGAAGCAGCCTTCCCCATGTACACGTGTATTTTTCTACACACTTTAATTTCATGAATAAGAACTTGTAAACTCAAATATCATAACTGAGATTCATATAGAAATAATGTATATTTCCTTGTTCACATTAGTGATTAAATGTAATCCTATTGGAGATTTTACAACTTCTGGTCTTTCAATTGAAACAAGTAGTTTTGTGCTTGTTTAGGACAGCATTTCCCAGTCTGTCATCAGTAACAGAACCATCACATCTGGAGAACCATGTCAAAACAAAATCCCCACAAGAATTCACACCAGACATAAGGAAAGATCACTTTGTAGGCTTTGTTGCATCTGTATACTATAAACATAAAAGTATATTTTATATTAAGAGGTGCTTTCAGGTACTTTCATTTTTTGTTTTTTACCAATGGAAAACAAAAAGTAACTATAAATACCACATAGAAATAACAGAAAATTTGGGCTTGCTAACACAACTGAAAGCAGTGAAAAGTTAACATTATTTGTGAAAGAGCTGAATTGCTGTTACTTCTACTGCTTCAAAGCACTAGAGTGCACCAGCCAGAAGAAAGCAGATGAGGGCACATTGAAACAAGTAATGCCAGGTGGCTTTCCATAAAGTAAACCATCTCTAATAGTTTAGCAAAAGGGCAGCAGCAGCAAAGCTGCAATGCCCCCTGGTATATGAAAGCATCAGACTTTTAAGTCAGATCTGAGAGTACACATATTTGTGTTTGTGTTCTGTGACTTGTGCTCCCCTCTATATTAAAACTGTAAGGAAATGCTGAGTTGACTGCTGGGTTGATTTTAGGTGTACAGATGGGATTAAAGAGTAATCCCAAAATAGTATCATGATTACTTGTCACATATTAGCAGTAAAATCTCCTTTCTATGTCAACCCTTAGTGATTCAATATTTATAAAATTTGAAGCAGTGATTTAACATGCAATGTTTTAGTATCAGGGCTTCTAACATTAAAATCATGTGAAATCTTTCAAAGAATCTCTTTAAACTATTAAATAATGAGAGAGCACATCAGGATAAGATAATTGGTCAAGCAAGTTTTGTTTCTGAGCAAGGGCTATTCAGCTTAGGTGGGTGAATTTGAAACAACTGTCCTGTGGAACATTTTGTCTTTCTGATTTTATGTACTGAAGAAGAATGCAAATAAATGAGCTTTACTGAACTAATGCTCTGCATATGAAGTATTTCCATTTATCAGTTTAAACTTCCAATCTTGTTCATCATCACTGACACAGAAGCTTTTCTTTTGAACGGGGTCATATTTCTTAATATTATTCATCACTTAAAAATGCTAAACTTCTTTTTAGCTTCTTTTCATCTACAGTTGGAATCTGTACTAAATTTGTCTGATTTCTTCTGTTGTTCCCATAGATGCAGCTTCAAAGAGCTCTTCGGAAAATATTTGGCAGGATTTGTAATTTTCCAAATATATTTTTGATACCTCCCTTTTAATTTTTCTACAATTTTAATTTTTTAATTTTTTAAAAACTTTTTAAAATTTTCTTATAGCAATACATATGACAGATCATCAAAAAGCATTAGAAACTTGTTTAGAGTACTAATGTCTGCTGATTCAGTAGGGATATCACTGAGAAGGTTTCTCATACACCACATAAGCACCCACCAGCACAAAACCTCAATTGTTCTCTCAATAAATACAACACATGACCCAACACTACACTGTAGCTCCTGCAGTCACCTCTAGAAATATTTCTTTTTTGTGCAGAAAATAGATAATAATTACAGTAGTTTGATTATGCGTTTTGTTTTCCTCCTTTATCCCTCATTTTAACCTCTTTCTCAATATATTAGAGATTCACTCCTTTACTTGGTGGTGTTGTTATGTAATTCCATCTGATTCTGGATTTAGGTTTTGATACCTTCAGTGCATGCACATGCAAATATTCCATTTGGACAGCAGCATAGCAAGCGATAAACAGGATGTCACCTAGCTCCAGTCTTTAAGTTAAAATTAAATGGATGGTTTTACTCTCATTGAGTTATCACTTCATGTTCTGCTGTTCAACAAGGCACTGCGGCTATTCTAGTTTCTTTAGAGGATTTATTGACTGTAGCACACTAGAAATTCTCCCCCTCATCAACAAACACAGCCATGCTCCCTTGTGGTTACACACGATGTTGTCAGAGGCTTTTCTCAGCTGTTTCACTTTACAAGATCACTTGTTCCTAGTAATAATACATATATAATTCACATATGAACTGGAATAGTTCCCCAAAAGCCACTCATCCCCAGAGGAAACTGCTCTTTAATTGTTTGTTATGCCCTCTCAGCGGGGAGGCTGACTTACACCATAGATGTGCATCATTTTATTTAAATGACATCCTACCTTGCTATGAAAGCTTCCAGAGCTATTTGATCTCCTTCCACTGAGGCTGCCAACTACAGAACATCCCCTGAGAACAAAGCAGCAGATGAAAAAGAAGCATTGCTGCTTCAGGCAAACACTTTTAGCCACAGTTATATCAGCAGCTACATGCAGCATGAAAAAATACATGCTTTGAAGGTAATTACATTTGGCTGCATCTGAATACCTTATTTAAGATACACATTTTAGGATTAATTTCCTTCCCTTGTCAAGGGGAACTTGCAAAGAGCACCAGCCTACACCCCTAAGTATTGACCATGACCCAGAAGACAAAACCTCTCTCCCACTCTCTGCCATTCTGTCTGCAAGGGTCACACCTTGTGATAAATGCCACGAAGCTGAAGCCCTGAGGCAGAGTCTTGCCCTGCCACTCTGGTGGTCACTCAGCCCTTCCTGGCCACACTCTCTCTTCAATAAAGTCACTTGGGGTTGTCAGTGCTGACGTTCTCTGTTAATGAGCACCAGCAAGACAAGGGATGGAGCTCAGCACTGCATGTGAGAATAGCACCTCACACAGTCATGCAAAACCACAGGGTGAACAAAATTAGACATTTTGCTCGATAGGTGTTTATACAAAAACTCTCTTTGCTTTTAATATTTTGGAAATGGTTGCCTGACACACACAAAGTTAGAAACTGTTTGAGTTTTCATAAGTTGTAGTCAGACAGTTAGGATAAACCCTAAGACAACAAGTAATGACATGGATTTACATTATGTCCCTATATTGTTTCTGATCATAAAACTCATAAATAACAGAAAGATTACAGAATTTTATTTCAGGATTTTTCCAAGCCCAAAAAATGCTACCTACATTATGGAGTCTGAAAACAAAAATAAATGCTTTGGCATAAGTTTTAAAGGAAGTCTTGCAGATTCTTGAGCAGGGTTACTGAGCAAGCAAAATTATTATCTGCAGGATCTAAATCAGGTTTTTAGTGGCTGGAGGAAACACCACAACAGAAATTTGGTAGGGTAGTTCTTATGCTTCCTCATGCAGTGCAGACACAGCCAGTAAAGGTCAGAGATATTTATCTCCATTTCTCATTTCATCATTGATTGGAAGAACTCCTTGCAGCCAGCGGCACAGAACAATCTTGCTTGGGAGAAAGCTGGCAAGGGCATTGGGATTTTAAGTGGCTGTTACTAATCCACACTGTTAGCACCTGCTGCCACTGCAGCTGATCCAAGAGCAGCTCTGGCTCATTGGCTTTTCACCGCTCCAACTGGAAGTGCCGACAAACGTAGCATGGATGACATGCCTCAGCAGCAGCTGGAGAGGACCTCAGAAGAGAATCTGAACAAATCTGATTTACACGGGGGTAACCAGTTTAAAAAGCCTGAAAACCCCTCAGAGAGACCAAGGATAGCATACATGTGTCAGGTAAATCATTCTTGCATCCCCTCCAGTTTTATGAAAGGACTGGATACATTTTGTATATTTATACATCCATTTCTTTCTCTACAGGACAGTGACAGTCCCTAGAGCTCTGCAGAGATTTGCCAAAAATAATTACTCTGGTCACTTAACAAAGCAGAGGATCTGTCATCCAAAAATCTATTGCCTAGCAACCGTTCACTTACCCTTCCTCCCTTGCAACGAGCAAACATTGCCTGCTCTCCCTACTCTCCTCTTGTTTTTATTGGCTTTCTGGCTGCTGGCAGAAACAACCACTCACTGGAGCAGGAGTCAGCCTTATGTCCAGCCCCACGAGGTGTAAAGCCCCTTCTGATAGAAGAGCAGTTTGTGCTGTTTAGGTCCAAGTACATGTTAGAAGAACATTGTGTAGTTCAAGAAAGTAGTAGCTGCTGAGAAAAGGTGTGACACCAGCTATTGATAAAATAGTCTAATACTACACCAAGATCAAACCTATGATCCAGCATTGTGGAGGATGGAGGGAAGAGAAGGAAACAAAAATCAGAAAAGACATTGTGTCAGCATATCCATTGTAATAGGATAACTGGTTTTCCTCAAAGGTTTTTTTGAAATACACTTTATTATTACTGTTACATGATAGAGTTGTAACCTACTTCTAATTCTGTTTCATTTAGACTGAGATGTATGGAAAAGAACTATACCATTTCTTCTTCACCTGAGAAGCCTTCATGCTTCTCCCTGCACAGACAGCACCATTTGGTTTCTAGCTCATAGTCATCAACAGTACAGTGTTTTTCATATTTTTCTCGTATCGGTATTTTGGGTAGTGGCACAAGTTATTTCAGTAACTATTTTCTATAATATTTTTCATAGAATCATAGAATCATAGAATAGGCTGGGTTGGAAGGGACCTCAGAGATCATCGAGTCCAACCCTTGATCAATTACCACCACAGTCACTAGACCACGGCACTGAGTGCCATATCGAGTCTCTTTTTAAATATCTCCAGGGACGAAGAGTCCACCACCTCCCCAGGCAGCCCGTTCCAATGTCTGATCACCCTTTCTGTGAAAAAATTCTTTCTAATATCCAGTCTGAACTTACCCCGGCACAATTTAAGACCATGCCCTCTTGTCTTACTGAGAGTTGCCTGGGAAAAGAGACCAACCCCCGCCTGGCTCCATCCTCCTTTCAGGTAGTTGTAGAGGGCAATGAGGTCTCCCCTGAGCCTCCTCTTCTCCAGGCTGAACAGCCCCAGCTCCCTCAGCCTCTCCTCGTAGGATCTGTGTTCGAGTCCCTTCACCAGCTTGGTTGCCCTCCTCTGGACCTGTTCGAGAACCTCAATATCCTTCTTGAACTGAGGGGCCCAGAACTGGACACAGTACTCGAGGTGTGGCCTCACCAGGGCTGAGTACAGGGGCAGAATCACCTCCTTGGACCTGCTGGTGACACTGTTTCTGATCCAGGCCAGGATGCCATTGGCCTTCTTGGCCACCTGGGCACACTGCTGGCTCATGTTCAGCTTCCTGTCAATCCAGACTCCCAGGTCCCTTTCTGCCTGGCTGCTCTCCAACCACTCTGTCCCCAGTCTGTAGCGCTGCATGGGGTTGCTGTGGCCAAAGTGCAGGACCCGGCACTTGGCCTTGTTGAAGCTCATCCCATTGGAGTCAGCCCATCTCTCCAGTCTGTCTAGGTCTCTCTGCAGAATCCTCCTGCCTTCCAGCTGATCAACACTTCTCCCCAGCTTGGTGTCATCAGCAAACTTGCTGATGATAGACTCAATCCCCTCATCCAAGTCATCGATGAAGATATTGAACAGGACTGGGCCCAGCACTGATCCCTGGGGGACTCCGCTCGTGACCGGCCGCCAACCGGACGCAGCCCCATTCAGCACCACTCTCTGGGCCCGACCCTCCAGCCAATTCTTAACCCAGTGCAGAGTAGGCTTGTCCAAGCTGTGGGCAGCCAGCTTTCTCAGGAGGATGCTGTGGGAGACGGTGTCGAAAGCCTTGCTGAAGTCCAGGTAGACCACATCCACAGCCTTCCCCTCATCCACCAGGCGGGTCACCTGATCATAAAAGGAGATCAGGTTGGTCAGACAGGACCTGCCCTTCCTAAACCCGTGCTGGCTGGGTCTGATCCCCTGTCCATCCTGCAGGTGCTGTGTGATTGCTCCCAGGATGATCTGTTCCATAACCCTGCCAGGCACCGAGGTCAGGCTGACAGGCCTGTAGTTTCCCGGGTCTTCCTTCCGGCCCTTCTTGTGGATTGGCGTGACATTCGCCAACTTCCAGTCATTTGGGATGTCCCCGGTGAGCCAGGACTTCTGGTAGATGATAGAGAGAGGCTTGGCGAGCTCTTCTGCCAACTCTCTCATCACCCTTGGATGGAGTTCATCCGGTCCCATAGACTTGTGGGGATCCAAGCAGCCCAGTAGATCACTGACAGTTTCCTTCTGGATTGCAGGGGGGAAACATTTTTGAACATTTTGAACATTTTAAAGCTATACACAGATATTATACTTACATGGGACAACTTCTGCCATCTGCTCTAATACCCACATCTCCACACCGTGTCACACTATGGCACCCTCAGACCTGACAGCCACCCTTACTCTCAGTAGTGTCACAGCTGCCAAATTCTATCTCTTCTAGAGCTGTAAGCACTTAAGTGACAATTATCTTAGATGATATAAATATTCCTTATTCTCCTTATGGCACATCTGTGCAGTTTCACAGTGTAAAACTAGCATATATACTACAGCTACATTTGTCATTACTTGGCATGCATAAAATAATGGACACATTAAAAAAGTTATTTTCAATGTCAAAAAGCCCTCATTCTAAACGAATTTCTGAGTTACTCAGAAGTAGCTTATTTTAAGAACAACACAAATACATAAAGACTTATACATACCTCTTGAGCTGTGCTAGTGCACAGTATCTGATGTCCGTGCCACAGAATTTGAGATACCAGAGATCAATCTTTGTTTAAAGAAAAGTCAGATACCAGTCTTGAAATACACAACTTTGACAAGAAATTTTAATCATTTAGTTCTTAACTCAATACCTAACATACATATCATCCAGTCAAGATGAACAAGAAGAGAGAAAAACATTAATGTTCTATATATTAAAATTTCACTGCTCTGACTATTTGTATGTTCTTTAAATAACAGGACAGTGCCCTTCTAGCCATTTGCTATTATTTTTTATTCTATGTTCAGATTTTTTAGGAGGTTATCTACTCATTTCAGTATAGTTGCTTCTTTACCACTTACCATAAATTGTTTCAGTCTGAAATAAAATATCTCTCCCTAACAATCTTGTCCTTGCCTATCTGGCAATAATTTTATATTTTGTTTTAAACACTGCAAAAACTAACCCTATGTCCTTGTTCATATGCCAGTATTTTTGATTATTTCAGCTGAAGTATGAACAGCTTGGGGAATGGTGTTTGGTGGTTGGCTACTGATGAAGAACTTGGAAACTAAAAAGAAGAATACTTGGTGGTGAACATGCCTTGCAATTACAGGGAACCTGATTTTTATTTTTGCTTTCTTTTTTTCACTCTAGACAGGAGAATGGCGGGCTATTAAAAAAGAGAGGTACAAAGAATTCCCCAAAAGAGTCTCTAACAATTAGTAACTAGCTTAGTGCATGTTAATTTCAACATGCCTCCCACGTTCTTTATAGCTTTTTGACTGAATTATGAACTTACAATATTTTTGGCAGTAGGTGTCTAGCCACAGATTTAGAGATGTAATTAATGTAATGTCATTGCTACAGGAATGTCCATAATATATTTATCATGTTACACTTTTACAAATACAAATGCCCATTATAATGCATTGATTATATCAGATGTTAGTAACATCAGACTTGATCCAGCACTGAAACACATAGGAACATGATGTTGATCTCCACAGAGTAGAAACACAGTACTGCTATTGAGCCTATTTGCAGACAGAAAGTCTACAGCACACTTTGATCATAATGCCACACAGAAAAAAAACTCAAGTGGAAAAAGTGATGTCTAGAATGTTCAGAATGAAAACTAACAGAAAAATAAAAAGCAGAGAATGATGGAGAAAACTGAGGATGACTATCGTCAGGAATAAATCATGTTTCTCTAAGTTCTATATTACAAAACATTCTGATATACAGTTTGTGTAGTAAAAAAAGCAAGCATAACACAGATCATACAATTCTTCAAATACTCGTTTGATGGCACAAGAAAAGAGCACAAAACAAAATACATTAGTCTTCTGTTTCTCTGCTTCATTTTCCTCTCTAATCTCAGAAATTTATAACAAAGATAGTTAAAGATATTCAGGATACATTATATTCCACTAGCACATCTTCCCTTTAAAAGTGGCAGTCTCTTCTAACTTTTGCTCTGGTTGTTTGCTGCCATTTCATACCGTATTTCTTTTTTTATCTTTTTTCAGGATGAGAATGTGCCTTAAGTAGCAAAAGTTTATTATTCAGTGTTGTTCCACTGAGCATGTTCTCGGCAACCATGTTGAGGATCATACTAACCCATATTCAAATATTTTATTAACCTGCATTGCCCTTACCTTTGACTCAAAGACTTCAGCTTCAGAACCCATATCCACACAGAAGTGCAGAAATTTCCCAAACCATTACTCAGCTCCACACCAATACTTACAACAAGCACTGACAGAAACTTACCTAGAAATACCACCAGAAAAATTTAATTTGCACCTGGACTAGTGGTGCAAAAGAGAACTTTTTTTGGTATCTGCAAGGGCTACCAACATCACTGGTTCTGGTACTACACACAGTGGAAGCATATTTTAAAATTTTCAGCTTAAACAAAGACTATCTGAGCTGAGAATATCTATATCCAGCCTGTTCATTGTTTACGTGCTTGCTCTTACACTTTGTTCCAGTCACATACTATACTTGAACAGTGGTGGTTTTGTTATTTTTCAGAAAAGAGCCTGTAAAAAATAAGAGTCTAAGGCCATATGGAGACATCAAGGGATATTTCTGATGTGGATCCTGCCAGCATTGCTGCTTCTTCATTGCTTGGCACTTCTGCAAGCCACCTTACACTTCTGAAACTCACCCAGGATTTGCTGTGTATCACAGAGGATAATGGTCCAGTAAATGAGACATCACTGAGCTCCATCTAGTCCAAAATGCCTGGAGTGCTCTGTAAGAAATAAAAAACAGACCTAGGGTACTTCCACAAGTGCAAAGCATCCAATTCTAATGGCAGACCCAGGTGCCAGCATCGCTTGTCTGAAATGAATGGGACAGGCAAGAAGGGGAACATATAAGAAAGGGGTAAGCAGATACAGCAGGCACAAGAAATAAGGGCAGATTGTAGCAAGGTCTTCCTACAAGAAAATCAGTGCTCTTGTCATGCCTGGGGATGACATTTCAATCCTTCCTCATTTGGCATTCATAATTAAAAAGTTAGTACTAACTTGTGAATAGCCAAAATGCTTACCAACAAATGGATATGGCTGAGCAAATGGAAAATTGTGTATGGGAGAAAACTGAGTAGAGTAGTTCCAAACAGAATTACCCAGACAATAACCCATTCACATCTCATTTCCCGTGGGCAAACACTCCACAGTTCACAGTTAATCCAGGTCTTGAAAACATTAGTTTAGAAACATAAAATAGTGCATCCACACCTGCAAGGCTCTTTTTGTCCTTGGTGAGCTGTGCAGACACATGTGGGAAAGACCTCTCACACTAACTTTATGTCTGAACACAAGTCTCCCACAAAACTGAACAATATAAAGTTGTGTAACCCAGATGGTTTTTGGTTTAATTAGTTGGCAAAGTACAATACAAACTCTGCAGGATTATGTGTTCATGATGAGCACAACCTTCTGCTGGAATTATTTTTTTGATAATTGACTAAGTGCCAAAAGATCAAGAGGTCATTTTGCAAAATATTACACTTGCTTTAAAGAAACCAACATTCTTAGCCAGGCACTCGCTATACATTACTGACTCCTACAGAGCCTGTAATATCCCACCACTTGCATATCTGCTTCTGTATGCATTATTACTCACCATAACACTTCTGGTAACAGTATTTAATATTAACATTAAAGAACTGCTTCTAGGATTTTGTTCATATTGCTAAATACTATACAAATGTATTGGAATAACCTGTCTTCCCCTTGTGAATGAAGCACAGAAATCTGTAAACTGCTGAATTAACCACACAACATTTAGCAGTTCACCACATTTCTATAGATAGGTACACCATAGTTCATAATTTTTCAAGGAGCAACTCTCAAACTTCTCAAAATAAAGTGAAGTATCACTTTATTTCCAACATTTAGAAATAATTCCAGTTTACAAATGGTATAATTTTCAACATTTTTGGTGTACAGTTAGTTACAGCAGCATCACCAAAAATATCTCTGATATAAATGCTCCCACACTATAGAGGAAATTAAATCAAGGCATTAGGAATAACTTTTCACACATTTTCTAAGTAAAATTTTGGTTTTGCTTCTGAATAGGAAAGTTAAAGTTGTGACAAAAGTGTCCTACACCTCATTCTCTGCAACAGAGTAATACAGAGGAATCTACCCAAAAGTAGCCTGACTACTGCAAAAATTAAACTGAAACATGAAAGGCTCTTTTACTTAGCTTCTCAAAAGTACTTGGTTATTTACTTTAGTATTTCTTACCCAAGCATGGTCTAAGAATGCCAAGCACGATTTAACATTTCTTTGTCTGGGGTGCAACAATAACCTAAAGATGGGAAACACCGTGGAAAGTCCTATTGTCACTAGCCATAGAGCATTAGCAAAGACTAAGTCAGACAGTGATTTAATACTTCTTCCATTTCATTCTCTCAATTTCATCAGTTTCAGCTCTCAGAAAGCCTTCATACTTGTCCAAAAGCCCTGTTTCTGTGCAACCTCTCGAAGAAGGACTCCTGCTGCCAGGGCTATTAGACCAGAATATGTCCAGGAAAAGAGAATGTTCTCTTACCTTACTTTCCACAAAAAAAAAAAAAAAAATAAAAACCAAAAACACACACCATATCTAATCATGGGTATAATAAGCAATGATGATTAAAAAAAGAGTATTAGGCTATGTAATTTGAATGGTAGTTTGCCCTTATGACTGGAACAGTTCAATTGACAGTTTGACAGTTCAATTAGGTTGAAATTTTAGATTTTTAAAGGACAGTTTTACAAATTCTCCACTATTACTGCACTAATAGTGACAAATAATGTTGGTGACTGTTAACATCCATTCTGTAATTTATTTCATTTCTTAATTTCTCCAGTGGGGATTATGGGTGGATTGGATTGGAAGAATGGAGACAGTTTAAATTCCTGCCTTTCTGTCTGCCAGCTCATGCATTTGACTACTTCTAACCTTTACCAGGTTAGTAAATCCTAATTGCTTCGGACTCTGATATTTCAACTTTTCTTAGAAACACATATTTAAGTTTTACAGAATAGCTCTGAGGAATTCTTTCACTAGGATTAATTGTGTTATTTATTCTTGATCAGTACTTTGTAGAATCACATCTTTTCTGCAACAGTTCTCCAAGTCTTTTGATCCTTGTCAATATATTAGCATAGCCTTACTACTATGATCTTCACCATTGATATCTACCACCATCAACATAAGATCTATCATTTTGTTGATTGGCTGCCCATCACAATCCCCATCCAGTCAATAGAGTCTTTGTTGCTTTCCTGTTTCTTTTACAGGTCTTCTCTCCTAAACCATAATGGGTAGAAAGGGGAGGAAGAAAAGAAAGAAAAATTTAAATCCATAATTTTGCACTCTTAAATGTCTCTGTGAAAAGATTTGACTCTAAGATCTCTATGATGAGTTCTCCTTGGAGATTCCTTGATTGATTCTCTTGCCCTTCTGCATCCTTGGACCTTGTATGCCACGCCACTCACTAAACAACCCAGTGAAAAAATCAGTGAACCTTAAGATTTGTTGGTACACCTTTAATTGAAACAAGCAATGGTGCTTTAGATACATATACACAGCTGGAATTTCTTCTGTCAGCATACATGATCGGCAGATCTGAAATAACTTATCATAATTCCTGCTAAATAACACCTGTCTCCATTATTTTGGCATTCAAAGTAATAGTTTTATTTTCTCTAGTTGAAAAGGCAGACTTTATAAGCAGTGTAATTTTATCAGGTTTATTGTTAAATATTAATATGGAAATTAAGCACGATTTAAGAACTGGGTTTAAGATTTATTTTTCATTACGTATGTTATAAAAAACCCTTATTAATATTCTGTGAAATGAGAAATCTACAGCATCACTAATAAAATCTTTTAACTGGTAATCCTTCAGAATCTTTCCTTGTAATGGTTGAGCATTTGCAGTACTAAGCCAATGAAATTCACACATATTGCAGTGGAGTAGTGGAGTGATTATTACAACATTTTTTCCAAAGTACCTAAGGTTTTCAATGATTAGAGAGTAGAATTAGGTTTTAAATTCTATGCCAACAGTGAGTTTCTACATTGAGTTGGATTGTGGATAAATTGTAGTTTAATGTATGTTGACAGTTTAATAACATGGGTTACTATCCTTAGTTTTCTTTATGATGTAATACATCTTTACAGGAGTCCCAGGAGATTTCTACTATGATTTTCAAGGCAGAGAGAACTCAATAAACTTTGAGCCAG
The DNA here is from genome assembly GCA_023637945.1 of Phaethornis superciliosus. NCBI lineage: Eukaryota > Metazoa > Chordata > Aves > Apodiformes > Trochilidae > Phaethornis > Phaethornis superciliosus. The sequence continues at coordinate 18,731,246 of JAJQWJ010000004.1, forward strand.
GTTTCTATTTCCTGTATATCTTGGAAATTTTCCTGAAAAATAAATAGGTGCTACAACTTTTAAAAGTTTTTCTGACATGACTTTTTGTTTTTCTTGTCGTGTAATAGATTTTAAAGGTACATTTCATATAAAGTTATACATTTTTTAAAAGTTCCTTTCCATAATAAATGGTGTTATTTTTCAGATCTCCAGGGGAATTTTCATCATTATAAAACAAGGTAATTGCTTTTCTTTCGCCCGCTTTCAATTCTCATTATACGTGCATTCTGATCATGAAGTTTGCAAATGCAAATGGTAAAGGTCACATGCATTTGGACTAATTATTCCCCATGTTTTGATAAGTACATATTGAATACAAAGAAGCATAAATCCAAGTAACGGAATCAAATATAAGAATTACTGAATTCTTCAACTTCTTTCATTTGTTTTTTACTGGTTATTGGGAAAAGAAACTAACTATAATGGAAGGAAACTATTTTGCCTTAAATGTCAGTCTAATTGAACATAGCTTAAAATGATCTCCAATCTGCTTTAATATTAGACAAATTCACTTCCTAATTTTGACAATATTTTTGCAACATTAGATTTCAGAAACTACTGAAAGCAAAATCTTTATTTAATGTATTTCTGTTCAGTTAATAAAAAGAGGTGTTGATTTCTGAAACATAATTGCTTCTTAGAATGTTGCCTATAGGTGATGCTGAGCAAATGCTTTCAAGCCTGCTGCTAACATAGCATTTGCTATGGTCATATGTCCTCAAACACCTGTCTAGGTGGATGACTACATAACTGACATCCTACCTGTTCTGCCCTATAACAAGCTGACTGACCACACAGAAAGTTTTTCAGGAATTTTACAGAGCAATTCCAGTATGAATTATCAATGAGCTAGGCTGCTATATCCACACCAGTAGTTGTGGCACATTCTTTCCATACATACATACATTCTCTACCAACAGTCCTGGCTCACTGGGGACATCCCGGATGATTGGAAGTTGGCGAATGTCACGCCGATCCACAAAAAGGGCCGGAAGGAGGATCCGGGAAACTACAGGCCTGTCAGCCTGACCTCGGTGCCTGGCAGGGTTATGGAACAGATCGTCCTGGGAGCAATCACACAGCACCTGCAGGATGGGCAAGGGATCAGACCCAGCCAGCACGGGTTTAGAAAGGGAAGGTCCTGCCTGACCAACCTGATCTCCTTTTATGATCAGGTGACCCGTCTGGTGGATCAGGGGAAGGCGGTGGATGTGATCTACCTGGACTTCAGCAAGGCCTTTGACACCGTCCCCCACAGCATTCTTCTAAAAAAGTTGTCGGCCCACAGCTTGGACAGGATCACCCTGTGCTGGGTTAGGAACTGGCTGGAGGGCCGGGCCCAAAGAGTGGTGGTGAACGGGGCTGCATCCAGTTGGCGGCCGGTCACTAGTGGTGTCCCCCAGGGATCGGTGTTGGGCCCAGTTCTGTTCAATATCTTTATCGATGACCTAGATGAAGGGATTGAGTCCACCATCAGCAAATTCGCAGATGACACCAAGCTGGGAGGAAGTGTGGACCAACTGGAAGGCAGGAGGGCTCTGCAGAGGGACCTGGACAGGCTGGAGAGATGGGCTGATTCCAACGGGATGAGGTTCAACAAGGCCAAGTGCCGGGTCCTGCACTTTGGCCACAACAACCCCATGGGGAGCTCCAGGCTGGGCACAGAGTGGTTGGAGAGCAGCCAGGCAGAGAGGGACCTGGGAGTCTGGATCGACAAGAAGCTGAACATGAGCCAGCAGTGTGCCCAGGCGGCCAAGAAGGCCAATGGCATCCTGGCCTGGATCAGGAACAGCGTGGCCAGCAGGTCCAGGGAGGTGATCGTGCCCCTGTACTCAGCGCTAGTTAGGCCACACCTCGAGTACTGTGTCCAGTTCTGGGCCCCTCAGTTTAAGAAGGATGTCGAGGTCCTGGAGCAGGTCCAAAGGAGGGCAACCAGACTGGTGAAGGGACTCGAGCACAGGCCCTATGAAGAGAGACTGAGAGAGCTGGGGCTGTTCAGCCTGAAGAAGAGGAGGCTCAGGGGAGACCTCATTGCTCTCTACAACTACCTGAAAGGAGGCTGTAGCGAGGTGGGAGTTGGACTGTTTTCCCAGGTGACTTTCAACAAAACAAGAGGACACAGTCTTAAGTTGTGTCAGGGGAGATTTAGGTTGGATATTAGAAAGAATTTCTTCACGGAGAGGGTGATCAGGCAATGGAATGGTCTGCCCAGTGAGGTGGTAGATTCTCCGTCCCTGGAGACATTTAAAAAAAGACTGGATGTGGCACTCAGTGCCATGGTCTAGCAACTGTGCTCCGGTGGGTCAAGGGTTGGACTTGATGATCTCTGAGGTCCCTTCCAACCCGGCTAATTCTATGATTCTATGATACAATGAAAACAAAAATTCACTTATCTGAATGTCTGCAGGAAGTATATAAATGTAAGCTGAAAGAAAAAGCTCTACTTTCCTCTTAAAATAAATCTATTGTAAAATAAGGTTCCTTACGAAATTCCTGAAGGTCATGTTGTAAGACTACCAGAACAGAGAAGGCTGAATGGTGTGATTACAGACACTCCACGAAGACAAAAAGCAGAAGCTGGAGCTTGTGACCTAAAAAGTCTTTTCAGTGTCATTTAATCTCTTCTTTTTTGTATCATTCCTTTGCTGAATGTGGGGAAGTACTGCAACCTGTGAGCTCTCTGAAGCCTCTTAAACCATATTCAATCTCACAGGAGGGATACTCAGATTTTTCACCATCAGTGGTCACACTGGTCTCTTGCCAAGAGCCTAAGGGCCATGCATAACTGACATTCATATCTAAATACATTTTCATCCTGCAAAAGATGAACACACACATAGCTCTGACATTTGCTTAGTCTAGCATCACTGACAAGATAATCCTGACTGAATTCACTGCAAACAGTCTGTTTAGGTTAGCTGTAGGGTTCTCCCACACCTCATTGCCACAGTACACACAGGCAGGCAGTACTTGATGATCCTGTGGGCTATATACTGAGCAACAGTGCCAGGAATGCCCTATGCTACACACTGAAGGTGCTTAGCAACCCAGGAACACAGTGCACCAAATGGGATTTTAAAAACAGAACATTCAACCCCATCAACTGCTGTTAAAACACAGTCTTGTTACAAATTTAGTCCTATAACCATAATTTTGGAAGCCTACTGCAGCTTTCTTGTTTTGCTCCTCTAACTTGCTATGAAAATGCTAATCCCATATAGGTCTGTGCTATTCATGAATGAAACTGCTCCTAATTGTCTCAATGGGCTTGCTGACTGACTGCCACATTTCATTATTACTTCTCTGACTGATCGATCACTCTTAGTTTGCCTGTTGATCGCATGACGAATGCCAAAAGAGTGCCCAATGCTGAAGACAAATTTAGGGATAACTACAGTAAAGAAAACTTTTATTATATTATATTTCACTTTTCCTGAAAATTATCTTGTGCATAGATATGTATGTGCATACTCACACACAGAGGCACAGAGACAGATATGCATACACACACACACATGCACTTTTTATAACTCTGTTAGTTATGTGATTTTTATATGTATCACATATGTGAGCAGCTCCTTCTTGATCAACACACAGTCCTTTAGTATGCAACTTCTCTTTTTAAATACACTCAGCCTTGTCCCTGGAGCTAAGATGGTGGGGTCTTCGCGGATGCAGTGAATCAAGGCCAGACACCTGACCCACTGATCTTCATTCTGCATATTCTAACACCATGAACAAAAAATCAGCTTGGTTGAGGAGAAGTAAAAACCAATCAGAAAAGGACTTCTGAATTTGAAATATTTATTTGGACAGCCAAAGATATTGCTGCCACTGAAACTGAGTGACAGCACACCAAGGTTCTTTTTGGTCAGTATATTGGGCAAGTATCATAGAAGCATAGAAAATCAGGGATTGGAAGGTACCTCAAAAGATCATCTAGTCCAACACCCCCTGCCAGAGCAGGGTCATCCGCATCAGGTCACACAGGAATGCATGCAGGTGAGCTTTGAATGTCTCCAGGGAAGGAGTCTCCACAGCCTCCCTGGGCAGCCTGTGCCAGTGCTCTGTCACCCTCACAGTGAAAAAATTCTTCCTGATATTTTTATGGAACTGCCTATACTTCAGTTTATAACAATTGCCCCTTGTCCCATTTTTAGTCACCCCTGAGAAAAGCTTGACTCCATCCTCTTGGTACTTGCCCCTTAGATGTCTATAAACATTAATGAGGTCTCCCCTCATTCTCCTCTTCAAGCTGAAGAGACACAGCTCCCTCAGCCTTTCCTCATAAAGGAGATGTTCCTCTCCCTTCATCATCTTGGTCTCTCTACGTTGTACTCCCTCCAGAAGTTTCCGGTCCTTCTTGAACTGAGGGGCCCAGAGCTGGATACAGTATTTCTGATACATCCTCACCATGGTAGAGTAGATGGGAAGGAGAACCTTACTTGACCTACAAAGTAGTCCCCTTCTAATGCACCCCAGGATGCCATTGGCCTTCTTGGCCACAAGGGCACATTGCTGGCTCATGGTCAGCAAGTACATCAATTGAGGTTTACTTTTGCAAGATTGAAACTTTCAATCAATTTAATTGTAAACTGAATAGCCCAAACTGGCCTAAATGGGATCTAGAAACTGGATCAAAGAACTGAGTAGCATGGCTACAGATAAAATGTTGTCTATAAATAGTCAGGCCACACAAAACGCTATTCTTGAGAACAAAATGCTGATGCATCAAATATGTAAATTATTAGATTACAATTATAGAAGTCATTGCAAAGCATTAAAGACATAATTGGCAGAGTTCCTACCAGTTAAATCTAATCTCCAATACACAACAGCTGTGTCTTGGCTTGTCTTGTTAGGTAAACAAAATGTGGCTTGACTGCCATTGCCATAAAATATTAATGCACTGGAAGTCTCTAAACCTTGCTAAGCATAAGGCCTATTATCACACTTAAGAGCAAAGCAATCTAATAAATCGCTGGCTGTATAAAAACTAAGTCAGCTGGCAGAGACAGTAATCTCCCTAGGGGACAGTAAGAGCCTAATCTTCAACTACAGCAGCTGCAGTTCCAGAGAAATTATGGAATTTCTGCTGCTCAGTAGAAATACATTTGTGCTGAATTCTGTTATTTAAGCTATAATGGCATGATTAGGAGTATCCACACATTATCAACAACACAAAATGGATTAACAATACCATCTATGACATAGGCTTATTACAGACATAATTTTTTTGGTATTATGCTTGATCTTTGCTGCTTTTATTTAGGTCCAAACAAAAGCTGGATGGTCCTAATACACATTTTCTAACATCAAGCTCATACATAAATAATCTTGTGTTTACTGAGGACTGAGAGGATGTCCTTAATTGAAAACAACTTACTTGTTTGGCATTAGTATGAGGTCCTTGAGGCTGTATTTAACTATAAACACAATATTGTCGTATACTTTGTAACAGAACAGATAACATCATGATTATGTTATTTTTATGGTGTACTTAGGCAACATGCTGTTTGATTCAAATGAAACAAATCACCAGAGACATACAAGACTGCACATATGAAAACTAGTTAACTGATAAAATACCTTAGTCAGGATATTATCAAACTATTTATTTGTCATCTTTAGGATTAATAGGAAATTACTTTCTCTTCAAAATGGACTTGAACAGCACATAAATAGCATTAATTACATCATTAGATGATAATAAAATATTTAATAGGGAAAAACTTTATTCTGAACAAAAGTCTTAAAATATGCTACAAGCAAATGTAGTTTGTTCCTGGAAAAGGTTTTGCTAGGTTTTATGACAAAAGATATTAAGTTATATTATGTTTGATTGCACATTTTCCATTAAATTCTGTTTTAAGTATTTATTAGCAATCGACTGTGTGAGCAGTTTGGATTTATTTAGTCTAAATCTTATGAAACTTTTTTTTTTCTTGAGTACTTCAGTCTATTTGGGCCCATACAAAGTCATAAAATGCTTAAGTTTAAAAAAGGTGTGTGAAGTCCAATCCCTGCTCAAAGTCAGGTTGCTCAGGGCTGCTGACTGTGTGTTAACATCTTTCTTGCAGTGGGGAGCCAAAAAGGGACATGGCACTCCCTGTGTAGTCTCACAAGATCTGAGCAGAGGGGAATAACCATCACAGTCAAGCTGCTGGCTGCTTTTGCTAATGCTGCTTCTGCACACCAAACAGTGCAGTAGCTGAAGCCATGCAGGTCTTATTAGTTTGGAAGATCTTCAATATCATGCCAGCAGAGACACCTATGATAAAGGTGACTCTTACCTACTTAAAAATTACCTGTATGTTATAGTGGGAAATGCAGGTGGCAGAACAGAAGCATGTGGAGATACAGGGAGAAACATGGAGATGATAAGAATAGCATTTGTCTAGGTAAATATTTAATGTTTTCTGGAATAGTTGTATTACCTTTTTCCAATTGTAAACTATTTCTTTCCCGTTTTAAAGAAACACAGAAAATTACTCTTTTTTCCCAGATGTCTTTTCCCCTTCCTTAGATCATGATATTTTTTTCTGTGACATCCAGGTCAGTTCATCAGTTTTCTACCTTGAACTTAATCTTAAGTTTCCTGGAAAGGCTCGGAGACCATAAAAAAAGAGCTACTTATCTGCTTAAGGATGTCAGCTCATAAAACCACATAAGAAACTGAGAAAGTTGGAGCTGTTTATCTTCAAAATAAGATAGAGGCAAATAAAAGCAGATTTGGAACTGAAAACATATACCAAGTAGCTCCTGTGTGGCATTCTTGTAAGAATAAAGAGGTATGAAAAGACAGTGAAAGACAGAAAATTTTAAATTGCTAAAAGGAAACACTTATTTACAAAACTCCACCTGTAAAGCACTGGGAACGAGGATTTTAGCAGGATGCCAATATTAGGCGTTACAGTAATATTAGTTATGATTGTCTACATCTAAAGATCTTTAAGGTTATAAAAGCCAGTATTCTCTTTCAGAGCAAAAGAAGCAATGTAAAGTTACTTAAGCAACCTTATTGGAGTCTGTTGTGTATATGCATTATGATACAATCTTCATGACTACCTACCTATGTAATTACTTGCTATTGCCTCAAATACTGGTAATTCCTGGCTTTGAAGTACTTGAATTTTCTAACAAAATTACTTATTTGTTTCCTTTCTTTTAGATTGAAAAAAAAAATGTTCTATATGGAAACCTACACTGAGCTCCAGGACGCTGAAATTGTTAATTCCATCAGATGAGAAGCCAGTACCTGAATTAACTTCATAACAACTTCCTGCAATGGAACATTTTGAAACTGCTTAATGAACCCATAAAGGAGGGACAGAAAGGATCGCCATGGAATTTTTCAATTGTTTGTAACACCAGGCTAGGTAAAACCTCTGATTCTAGAGTGAACTGTACAACAGTGACCAGCAGCTACCAAGCACTAGCAAGCCTCTCTCTTCTGTTTCTCTCCTTGGCTCATGCCTTTATGTCTGCCTATCCCAGCTGCTGTGAAATTGTGGATTACTTCCTCTTACTCTCTTCTGACACCTTACCCTTCCACCAACTCAACTGATCTCAACAGGCCAAAATCAATGATGCTTTCTAGTTGAGAAGATATTTGCAAGGATTCAAAACACTTTCTGAATTTTTGGTGGTTTGCTTGTGCCCAAAACTTGCTACAGGTCAAAGCCTTTTCCTGAGTCTAGTAAAGAGTGGCAACATCATTTCTTTCAGGAGAGAAACAGAGTCAATGTGCCTGCAGAGAACTGAGTGCTGGAATTAATGTGCAGAGCAGCTGTGCTGCCTGATGTCACTCTCACTGCAGCTGGAATGGGCACAATGCAAAATGATTTAGTGAACTCTCTTCTGCCAAAGTAACTGTGCTTTTTTGAGGTATCTAGTTAAATATGTGGACAAGACAAAGTCATTAAGTTAGAGGTGAGGCAGTAGAATTATTTGTAATAATACTGTGGATCCATGAAAAGTCTTGTCTATCATAGTTTAGTCACAAGTCTTCATATCTTTCCTGTCAAGGCAGACCTGTGGCTTGCAAGTTGTGTTCATTTATTCGTATAGATACCTAGATAGTCAAAAGCGTCAAGTTATTAGGCTGCTTTTTACTGACAAACAGGAATCCTGTGTTTTCAGCAGTGAGCAGTTTTATCAGGGTTGAAACACACCAAACTAGATACTGATCTTATTTAAACAGGCAAAATAAGCTTAGCCTACTTAGCAGATTCAGACTGGATAGAAAGATCAGGATATAGCTCATGAAGTCAAATCACTGAACCATTGCTTAATTATGTTTGTTTAAAATAATAGGAAAACAGCAGCACCTCCCTCCAGAGGAAAACACAGAGGTTACAAGGAGAGATTATTAATGTAACACTCTGCTTAAATGCTATTTGTGTTAGGCCAGCTAAATGGAAACAATTTGTCAGAGACTCTGTCTTACTCATTAATATTTCTTTTCCATCAAAGGAGAGAAAGAACTCTCAGTTACATTTTGTTGACTCAAATATGAGGGATATAATGACAACATATCACACTGACTTTTTGATTCTGGCTCTCTTTTAAAAACAGACCAAAATAGTAGTACTGGCTTCTTTAGTGCTCTGAGGTCACACTTTTTTGAAGGGTAGGTGTTAATTGCATAGCAGTTTTCTTTAGGATTTACTCACTGACATTGACATCATGCATAAGCAGACATGCTTACTAAGGAAAAGGTCTAGAAGTCATCACTGTCTTGGTACTTGCCATGCTGTGTTCTTGATCACACTGCAGAGTATGTTAAAGTTCAGTGACAACAAAATAAAACTTCAGTTTTATGAATTCTGGCCTATGCTGTCAACAGCACAGTTTACATCCATAAGAAATTTTGCATTTGCCTACACTTCACCCAATAAATTGGTCAACCAGTCTGTTAAAAATCTTCCTGAAAAACACCTTCAGGGTGGTTTTCCACATCTTTGCTGTAAGCAAGTAACATACTCTGATTATTTAATATCATAATCTGATTATTTAATGTCATAATCAGATATTTTCTTGGGTCATACTCAACACGTTTCACATAGCTTTGCAGAAGAAACAAATAGAATATTTGGAATAGTTTATGATACTGACTCTTACTTAAAATCAGTAACTGAATTTAGGAGGGTAATTGTTACAACTACTATGATCATCAGTCTTTCTTCCAAGTGTTTTGTCCTTCTAAAGCCTTTGTTTGAGACAATTTTGTTGATTTCATCTCACCCATGTTAGATTTCCTGCAAAGATTTATCTATTCCCAAAAGATTACATCGACAGTGCTAAGCCAGGATAATCTAAACGCAATTATTTCCACTCAAAGTCAGATGCTGAAGAGAGATATATCCCTCCTGTGGTGTTGTTGTACCGGCAAGTGGAAAAATCGTGTTTAAAATTTGAACAGTGTAGTCATAATCACTTCTTACTAAAGATGTCAAATTACCTCATTGTATTTATTACTGTATCCCTGCCCTTCACCTCTGAGATTTCCTATTACCTGACAGACTGAGGGAAAACTAAGGTGCTAATATAGCAGTTAGAGTGATGATACGACTGATGGCACTCAACCCTTAACATGATAGAGACATCAGCTGTTCAGAAGTAATGGTCTTGTTCAGTGGCTTCATTCACTTCTGAATGAAATGAATGTACATTCAGATAATTGTCAAACCTCAATATCTCTCCCTGGCAGTCAGGGAAGGGTCTCACCAGAAGCATTCACCTGCATTCCTGCACTCTGCACTTCAATATTACTTATTTTTTGGAAAAAAGTTGAGAAACTATTAGGTTCATCAGAGCATCTCCACTAAGATCTGAGCCAGATTTCCAAAAACATTTGAACATCTCCATTTTGAACACAAGATGCCGTATTCAGTGTACTTCATCTGATTTAAAATATTTTACCTTAAAAGGGAAACCCATGAGCCAAGAAAAGTCAGTCTGTTACAGTCTGTTACTTATTACCTTGTATTCAGAGAAGACAACCCAGACATGCAGCACCATGATTCTCATCCTTTCCTCAAATTCTTTCCTGCTGCTGTTACTGACATCTACAACTTACCGGCCTGCTGCTACACAATGTAAGCAGGGGTCTTCAAGAAGACAATCTCCCAGGTAAAACCTGTTACACACAGCCTGGATGACCCTTCTGAAAAAAAGACCACCTTTTCTTTTTGATCACTGAGATGTTAAATGGTATAATTCTTCAAGAGCTGACTGGCAGTTGGGGGAGAAATCAATAACCCAGCTCACATGCATCTACACCAATGCAAGCAGCATGGACGACAAACAAGATGAGCTGGAAGCCAGTCTGTGTCAGGACAGCTATGACATAGTCACCATCACAGAAACATGATGGGATTGCTGTCATGACTGGAGGGCTGCAACAGATGGCTAAAAGCTTGTCAGAAGGGAGAGGAAAGGAAGGAGAGGTAATGGGGTGGCTCTGTATGTTACAGAATGTTTTGATTGTATAGAGCTCAACAGGTGTGTTGATATAGTTGAGTGCTTATGGTTGAGGATGAGGGCCAACAAACCATATATCCTTCTGGGAGTCTGTTATAGATCACCCAACCAGGATGTTGAGGCTGATGATATATTCAAAGAACAGCCTCACAATTGCTAGACATCATTCTAGTGGGAGACTTCAATTTACCAGACATGTGCTGGAAATACAACAGAGCAGAGAGGAAGGAGTCTAGGAGTTTCCTGGAGTGTGTGGAAGATAACTTCCTGACACAGCTGGTAAGTGAGTCCTGGTACCAGGGGAGGTGTCCCATTACATCTGCTGTGTACAAACAAAGGATTGTTGGGAAATGTGGTGAAGGGAGGCTGTCTAGGGTTTCGTGACCATGAAATTATAGAGTTCTCAGTTCTTGGCAAAGTAAGGAGGGGGTTCAGGAAAACCACTACCATGGACTTTCAGACAGAAGACTTTAGACTGTTAGGACACAGCCTGAGAGAGTCCCTAAGGAGATAGTCCTGAAGGGCAAAGTGGTTCAGAAAGGCCAGACGTGGTTTAAGAATGTGCAGGAGAAGGCTGTCCCCATGTGCCATAAGACAAGCCAGCAGCAAAGACTACCAGCCTAGCTGAAGAGGGAGCTTTTGCTGTGACTCAGGATAAAAAAGAGGGGTTACCATCTTTGGAAGAAGAAGCAGGAATCTCAGAATGAGTACAGGCTTCTAGTTAGAGGCAGGCAAAAAATTTAGAAAGAAAAAAGCCCAGCAAGCACTCAGTCTGGACGCTGTTGTACAAGATGACTGGTGACTGTCCAATGTGATGCCCATCTACAAGAGGTGCTGCAAGAAAGACCCAGTGAACAACAAACCTATCAGCCTGAGCACAGTGCCAGGAAAAATTATAGAGTGGTTCATCTTGTGTGAGCTCACATGGCAGGTGCAGGACAGCCAGGGGATCAGGCTCAGCCAGCATGTATCAGGAAAAACAGATCCTGATTAACCAACCTGAGCTTCTTCCATGACTAGATGGTCCACCTAATTAATGAGGGAAAGGCTGTAGATGTTGTCTTCTTGGGCTTCAGTAAAGTCTTTCACACCATCTCCCACAGTGTTCTCCTAGAAAAGATGGTGGTTTATGGCATAAACAGGTATACACTTTGCTGAGTGAGAAAGTGGCCGGATGTCTGAGCTGGTGATGAATGGAATTAAATCCAGTTAGTGACCAGTCACAGGGCTCAGTGTTTGGACCAGTCTTATTTAATATCTTTATTGATGATCTGGATGAGGGGACTGAGTGCTCCCTCAGCAAGTCTGTGGATATGAAATTGGGCAGGAGCATTTATCTTTTTGAGGATATGGAATTTTTACAGAAGGACCTAGACAGGCTGGATTCATTGGCCAATCTCAACGGTATGAAGCTGAATCAGAACAAGGGTCTGGTCTTGCATTTTGATCACAGCAAACCCAGGAAATGCTGCAGGCTTGAGGAAGAGTGGCTGGAAAGTTGCCTGGCAGAGAAGGACCTTGGGTTGCTAGTTGTCATCAGGTGAACATGAGTCAGCAGTGTGCCCAGACAACCCAGAAAGCCAACAGCATCCTGGCCTTCATCAGAAATAGTGTGGCCAGAAAGAGTAACGAAGTGATTGTCCTCTTGTCCTTCATGCTGCTGAGGCCAAAACCATGAATACTGTGTTCAGTTTTGGGCACATCAGTCCAGAAAGGACATTGAGGCACTGGAGCAAGTCCAGAGGAGGGCAACAAAGCTGGTGAAGTGTCTGGAGAACAAGACTCATGAGGAATGACTGATGGAACCAGGGTTGTTTAGTCTGGAGAAAAGGGAGCGGAGGAGAAACCTTATTACTCTCTACAACTGCCTAAAAGGAGGTTATAGTGAGGTCTGGGAGCTGGTCTCTTCTCCCATGTAACAGGTGACAAGAGAATAGGAAATGGACTCAAATTACACCAGAAGATGTTCAGGTTGGATATGAAGAAAAATTTCTTTACAGAAAGAGTGGTCAGGCTTTGGAACAGACTGCCCAGTCTACTCACCATTCCCCAAGATGTTCAAAAAAATTGTGGACGTATCACTTGAGGACATGCTTATTTGGCTGGTGGTGTTTGGCTAATGGTTGGACATGGTGATCTTAGAGGTTTAGCCCTTATGATACTATGATTCTAAACAAGTTCAGTCATCACACTAGATTACAGCAGATAGTCTAGTAGTCAATAAAAAAGGAAAGAAACTGATCAGTTTGTTGTATATCAAAAATTAACCTGTATAGTGACCACATTAAAAGCAATTAAATTCTGTCTTCTGCCATTTACTTCTGACTTCATCACTGTTTAAATCTGGGTATTTTTAGGGCCACTTTGTCTGGCAAAGCTGGTGACTTGTTCTGATGGAAGTAGGCTTGCTCACATTTTTATAATGTAGACACAGCAGACACCATGTCTTTTTGATGGTTTATTCTTTATTAAAATATTTTACTTTATAAATTAATACCTAAATAATACTTCCTAAATCTTTGTTATGTAAACCTCTTCCCCAGCACAATGTAAAGGTATGAATATGTGAATATTCTGCTGACAGAATATTCAATTTCTCATGTATTCTCAAAAATGACAAATGCATCACAGTCCCTCTGCACATATAACCCTGTTAAAATACAGTACACATGTAATCCCCATCATGAATTCATGCAAGTTTTTTTCCTGTAATTGTCCCAGTTTAATTAAACAGCTTAAGGTAACTGCCTTGTGTTGTTTTTCTTGAAAGCTGTTAAGTGCCTTATAGAATCTCAGAAGTGGTCAGGGAATGCAACTCCCTCCTTCTCAAATCCAATTCCACTGCAAATAGAGGTGAATTTTAGACCAAAGAGTAGGAAAGCAGTATAAATAAAGAATGCTCTCTAGGCTTTCCAAAATTGTTTATGGTAATGAGGCTAAGAAATATTTTACTACACTTTTTACAAAGACCTGTAATTCTGAGTTTAATTATGGTGATACAGGGCTTAATTGCATGAAATATTGAGATATTGTATATATTGTGTCAAATGAAGCAATTGTTTTACAGCAGCAAAGGTCTGGCTGGCTGGAAAAAAAACACCATACCAAATGATCAGCACTAAGATTTTAGTTTGGTAATTTTAGTAATTACAAGTATTGAATAAAATATGCCACATGCAAACCTCTTTTTCTGGCAAAGGGCAATCTACAGAAAAATGAAATTGAGAAATTAGCTGTTATATAGGAATCAGAATCAGGTTTTTGTAAGTCATTACTGCTGAATGGAGAGTTGACATAAATACTAAACAAAGAGATTTACATGAGAATTTTAAAACCATTTCTGCAATTCATGCAAAAATTACCATTTCCTTATAAAATAAAACCACTTGTCAGTTTCTACAGAGTTGTCAGAGTATCTCACAGTTATCCAGACATCATTGTCATGTAAGCATTGAATGAAAGTCCTGGTGAATCATTTTCCAATCTATAAGTAACTGAGAAAATAATTTGTTATAGTGGAACATGAGCTTAAAGATGAGACAGCTGCAAGCTGTCCCCTACCAGTCCGAGGATGGAGTGCCTCAAGGAAATCTGGAGAAAAAAAAATAGCGGGTTTTTTTGTCTGCTTGGTTTTGGCACAGTAACAAATCAGGTTCCACAGATTTCACTGATCTTCTGTGCATGGTTAAAATTCATGCATTCTTCCTTTTCAGAAGGTAAAACTTTAGAATATAAGTTTCCCAAATAATCATCACAAAGGAACAAATCAGCATCAGAAATTATATACTGACTTCAGATAATTATGAAAGGCAATTTGGTAGGGAAGTGAACTTTGTCATCATGGAGCAATACAGTTAGTACCAAACAGTTTTAAATATGAAGTTTTGCCTTTCAAGCCACAACAAAGGATAAACCTAGCTTTTGGTGGGGAAGAAATGAGTCATCTGAGGGTGCATATTGTTGGAAAAAAATGTTTCATGAACCACTAAATCATTTAATCTTCTTTGCTACTCGTTCACTATCTGAAAAAAAGGTCTCCAGGGAGACCTTATACTGACATTCCAGTACCTGAAGGGGACTACAGTAAAGCTGTGGAGGGGCTTTTCATAATTGCATGTTGTGACAGGATGAGGACTAATGGCTTTAAGTGGGAAAAGGTTAGATTTAAGTTAGACATTAGAAATAATCTCTTTAATGTGAGGGTGGTGAGACACTGAAACAGATTGCCCAAGGATATTGAGGATGCCCCCTCCCTGAAAGTTTTCGAGGCCAGTTGGATGGGATTTTGAGCAAACTGTTCTAGTGGGAGCTGTCCCTTACCATAGGGGCAGAGGGCTTATAACTAAATGATTCTAAGGCCCCTTCCAACCCAAACCATCCTATAATCCAAAGAATAGCATACTCTGCTGTCACATCCAAAAGCCTTAGATATCACAGTGGAAGTATTGCTGGAACCCAATGTAACACTGCCACAATTTGACATAAATGCTGTTTAGGCTAACATGGGCCTATGCCTTTGCTGGTCCTACATTCACTTTATCATTGCTCACCCAAGCTCTAAAGATTGCATTTTGCTGAGAATTGCAACTGTGGATAATTTTTTATCTCTGTTTGTAGGATTTTGCTTGTTCAAACAAAACTACTAAAACTGTTATACAAAAACCTTTGATACAAAGCAAGTAGGAGGTGTCCTGAAACTCGACAGACTTATTGCCTTACCAAATACATATATTCTGACAAGGCCAAAGATGCCTTTATCATCCTGTAGTAGTGCAGACTAATGCACAGATAACAAAGTACTGACACTATGTAAAACTTCAATCCCATGACCATTGACATTAAAAAAAGAAAAGAGAAAGACCATCAGTCGATTTCTTGTGCCTCCTAGCAAAACAAAATCTTCCTGTGACTCCCTGTGTCCAGAAGAATCAAGGAGTGGGTGTAGTAATTGGTGATGTATGGTGTCATAAAATTTATAGATTGGGATTTTTGCTATAGTGCTGTGCATTAGATGCTCCTTAGTAAACACTTCTACTTTCCCTACCCTGGCCTTTTATATTCATCTTCATATCATGAAACAGCAATTCATGTTGAAGCATCTCATACAGCTGAAAGATCTATAGCTATGCTCAAGTCCCTTATTAGCTTTGAAATTCAGGTTATAGAAAGACATTCTGTTTTCCTGTGAGAAAGAATATGTAAGGATGCGACAGGATACTCCCTTTTATACCTAGGGAATATGCAAGGGAAGTGACTGTATTTATTGCATTGTGACATACATATAAAGGAGCAGAACCAGATACATAGGTAGAAAGTTAACTTTGGCATTCACTGATATGTGAAATGGTCCCCTTGGAATATATTAACAGTGTTTCCTTGAATGAATGAATGTATGATTGACATATACGTAGTACCATCCAGGTAATTGGATACAGAAATAGACATAGGTCTCCTGTTTTTACATGTCTCATTAAAGAAGAAAAAAAAATCAATATATGAGAAATAAGAGCTGATCTCTCCTTCTTTATTAAAATTAAATCACTGTCCTTTGTAGTACCAACCACTTCATTGCAACACAAAGTTGTCTTAATCTATTCCTCTGCACTTTAGTCTGGTAAGCTAAAGCCTTACATTTCTAAATTCTTGCTATAGTAGACATCTGAATCTCTTGACACACAGTGCTAAGTATCACACTTCAGAGAGCCTGACTTCCATTTCTTACAGCTACATATTTTAGTTTGAAAATACTCTTTTAATATTACTGCATTTTATAAACATAAAATGTATAAATGTTTAGAAGATAGAGCAGAGGAAAATGTTATCTACAAAGTCCGTGAATACAACAGAAAGAACTTATTTCAAAATGTGATCAGCAATCTATAGGATAAATAATTTCTCTGGAAATCACTCCATAATTTGAGTAAAAATATTTGGAAATAGGAAAAAATATTTTCATTTAACATTTAAGGCCTTTTTCACTTTATTCCTGAAAGCTGAAAAACTACAGCTTTCAGGAATAAAGTGAAAAAGGCCCTGTATTCTGCACCTACCATTTAGGCCTAAATATAAGTTTTAATAAAAATTTCAAGTGGCAACTGTTACGGGTACAGGTGGAAAGCTAAGAGCTACTGCAAATGATCTGTTTCAAATTTAAATTCGAGATCATTATGATTTTTTGCATGCCAGTAATATGCAAATATTTCAGCAGTCTAGGGATTTGTATGTAGATCTTGATTTTTATGCTTTACTCACCTTAAATGTTAAATGAAAATATTTTTTCCTATTTCCAAATATTTTTACTCAAAAATATCTATTAAAGGGGTTTTTTTAAATCATAATGAATTTTTCAATTTTCTTCATTTTTCTATTAATTCCAATTTTTTTCTCAGAAGCAGGTTGTCAAAAAAAGCCCAATTACACTTCAGTTTGTTATTGCTCTTTACACACATTAGACAGTGCCTGCTCCCACATCAGAAAGGGGGCTTACCTCAGTACTCTCCTACATGCATGCTGTCTAGGCAGAGAAGCAGAGAGCTCTGTCTTTTAATAGCACTTTTTTTCTCTCCATCTTTCCTTATTTATTCCAACATTTTTTCATCTTGTTTCTCTAAACAGAAAAACATGGTCTATGGAGGAAATAAAGATTAAAAAAAAAAAGGGGGGGGGGGGGGGGGAGAAGGGCAGATAAAACCTCTTCTGACACAGGTTTTAGTTAATCTTAAAATGGGCCCAGCCTTACATTGCCAAAAAGGACTCAATGGTACTTGTGTGATGGTAGTTTCTAGTTGCTTGGAAAAGGTGTAAAGATTTAGTTTCCTCTAAAAGTGTTCCAGAGTAGCTGCTTGCTAAAATAGATTTTCCTCCAGCTTACTCAACAGAGAGACCAAGAAGACACTCAGTAAAAGCAACTAGTCACTAAGTAAAAGGAAAAAACATTGCCTCCACTAACCATCTAGTGACTCATTTTCTCATTTATAATGCAATCTGCACCATAAATGTATCATTTTACTCCAACAAATCAAATCAGATTAAGACCCAAAATAGACATAGTCATAGGCATTAGGCTATGATGAGATACCTGACCAGGAAAATTATAAAGTGCTTGGCCTTGCCAGTATGTAGACTCTGGAGGCAAACCCAAGCATCCCACAGGTCACCTCCAGTCCCTGCTAGACTGCTGGCATGAAAAAGATTTGTTAGTTTTTCTAAAAAACACATAAAAGGAGTCTGTGCAGCTTGTAAAGCCAGGTAGAGTATCCTTAATAAATCCAATTAAGTACTTAGTCTATTTTTAAGCAGCAGTTTTTTGACGGTAAATATATTAAATTAGAAGCTGGCATTTAAACATCAAGATCTAGCACTTGCAATTTCTTCTGTGAAAAAAAAGCATTGTTTCCTTTTATCAAATGTTTTGACAGATAATGGATGTCAACATGCTCCCCTAAAGCAAATTAATGATGCTGGTGTCCATGGAAAGAGCAGCCTATGCAAAGGTCGCAACTGTACAGAGTTTAGGTTTAAATGAAAATCTTTCATGGTTCATTTCTCAGCTAGAATACCAGGCACAACAGTAGATGAATGTACAAAAATAAATAGAGAACTTATGTTTTGCTGCCTCAGCTACAAAGCTCAGTCACAAAGCTCAGTGACTCAGCTGGAGCAGTCTGGCGGGTGCTAAGCAAACCTAGCAGTGCCGGTGAGTGCAGGCACAAGGTGCCCATGCAGCAGCGGTGCTCCTGCTCTGACTCACCCACTCACAAATGTTCCCAGGAGACATTTCAGTAAACCAACCCAACCAACACTGAGATGTTAAAAGAGCAATAAAACATGGGTATCTTCTACAGAAGCCTCCAGACTAAGCTTTGTGCTTAGAGTACAAGTTGCTCGCTGTAGTGAATGTAGTTACAAATTATACCCTTTTAACTCTTCCTTTAGGTTTTAGCTTCCTGGCCAGAAGAGCTATAGCCATCTTAACCCTGTTGCCCTGTGGTTTTGTGCAATGTGATCCTTTCTACATGGTAAATAAAACATTTTCATGGAACAGATGCTGATTCTTGCAAATCTTCACTCCTTCTTACACCTCTGATTAGGAATTTTACCATTACTCATTATTACTGTTGATCAACAAAAACATGCACAGAAATTTTTCTAGGGGCCCAATGGGATTGTGATAAAATTCTATCTGGTCTCTGACTTTGCCATACACAATTTCTAAAGCATAACTGCTGCATGAAATCAGTAGCCTGAGTCTAGACATAGCATTTCCTCAGAAATTAATCTAACTTTGACTTGAAGGCTTCAGGAGATGAATAAATGAATCATATCTGTTCTAGTATTTTTGATCTTTGCTATTCAAAATGTGCCTCATGTACTAGAAAAAATAACAACACTAGAAGCTACACAGAACATGAAGAAAAAACAATTTCAAAATACACCAGCCTATTCTTAAGGGTGGGAAAATGTTTCAAGGAATGGCTGTTTTATATTCTTCTTCTATGTTTTCCTTTCTCCTCAGACTGAAAGAAATCCTCTGCATTATCATGTAAGTACAGGCAGTCTGTGATTGTTTTTACTACAATTGTATCATACATAAAAATATTTTTTCCTTATCTATTCATATAGAAATTTTGTTGTCATCAAAATACTTTGCCATTCTTTTTCTATAAGTGCTTACTAAAAATTCTCTACATATTAGTAATACGTTCACATAATAATGAAGTTGTCCACTAAGTCCTACTGCTTTGGGCCTGCTGTTATACGGTGTATAAAGCAGATTGGTAAGTTCTGCCTGGGCTCTACTCCAAGAAGTAACCAGCTTTGTTTCTTCTTGGCCAAACACATCACCTTCAATTTATAATCACTATCTGCTAACCCAAGGACATCAGGACTCTTCCTATGTCAAGTCACTCTACTGAATTTCTGCCAACCCCATGACAAGGATAGGATCTGTGTTGCTGAGTACATTATGCTTGGGAAACCTTTGTGCTACATTACACCTACAGGATGTGCACATCTTTCCACATACAAATAATTTTTCAGAATAGATAAAGACAAGAGCCATTTATATTTTTATGATCTTTTAAAACACAGAATACAGTACATGTACAAAAACAAAACCACAAAATACCATCTTTACCTGAAGAGAAAAAAAAAATAAAACCACAAAAACCCAATGTTGGCACTGGCATCTCACTGATGAATTTTGGCAGACTAGCTAGGGTAGAAAATTAGAGGTGTTTCACTGACAAGATTTGGTTTCAGTTACAGAGACCTCAACACACTTGTTTTTTGTGACAAACACACCAGGAGATATATGACAAAGTTTGGATGACAGTATATAATAAAAGAGTAAAAATCAAAACATGACAGAGTATTTTGATATAAAAAAGCACAGACTTAATAAAACTTATCAAAGTCCCTTTTACAGAGAGAACAACTGTTATAGTCTTTTATCCTGTCAAGCAGTTCTTTTAATGAGGAAGAAAGAGCCAGCTCTGTTGACTAGTTCACAGTTATGACTGAAAGGTGGTTTTCCTGCCTTTGATAAAGATGTGAGTCTGAAATCTAGACCTTCTGGTAAGGACAAAGATAATCTATCTGTCTGGCCAGGCCAGCTGCACTGGTCTTTTTGCAGGTTAAGAGACAGGTCAATCCCCAGCCCATTAGATGCTGCTGCCCTCGGCAGGTGGATCCCAAGAGGTCATGAAAGGAGAGGGAAGGAGAGAAGCAATGAGCAAAAGGTGGGAGACAGTGGCTCCTCTTATACCTCCAGTGGGGCCCCTGCTCTCCAGGGAGGTTTCCTGCTTACACAGCTTCACTGTGTATCATCTGGTATCAGATGACTGCCATAATGACAGCAACTGCTGGTTTGCAGGAGTGACTGGGAGCACCACGGTGAAGCAGTGCAGAGGTGCAGCCTCTTCTTTACCCATCCACCAGCACTTCTCTGGATTCTGGATGAGCTCTGTCATCCTTTTAACAAGTGTCTGGGAGGCAGGGTGGATGGGATTGCCTGTAATCTCACTTTATTCTACAGATCCAGCTTCAATGAGCCAGAAACCAATACACCAGATTTCCAGTTCCACCTTTCTCTCCTTCCCCAAAGATGGATTTAACAGCTCTAGGTTGCCTTATCACCAGGCATTTGTGGTCTTATTTTAATTTCTGCTTCTTCTTTTTTGTGCTCTTGGCATCAGCATTTTGGCTACAGCTACTGCAGTATTCTATTTTAAGAAAATAAGTTAACTATTTACTTTCTAATTAATTCTTTTTAGAAGAGATTAACTTAGAGCTAATGGAAACCGATTGGCAAAACAAGTGTGAAATGTTAGTAGCAGTCATTAATCCCATATGCCAGAGGTGTATCAGGAAAGCGTGCAGCAGATAAATGAGCCTTGTGAGAATGAGTTTTACAAAGAAATCTCTGGGGAATTTGAATAAATCTGCTGTATTCTGCCATCTTCCAACTCTGCAACTGGATTGTCTTTGTCTGGTTTGTGCCTTGGCCTTCACATCTGTTTTTTTTTTTTTGCCTGCCCACTGCCCCAAAATTAAATCCTTTAACTCTCATCAAACATCCACCATGGAAGCATAGAAGAAAGCTGTCATGAAACTCCAGATTGCCTCAGCAATTTGTCAAACAGCTTATTTTGTAAGCATTTCTAAAGCATTGTCAGACAACAGATGACAGCTGAGCTTGCTACATTTTCAAACTGTTGTGCACGATATCTTACTACAGGTGCATGTTAACACAATATGAAAATGTAGTTTTTTGATGTGCCAGTTTCCTGCATTCAGCTTCACAGCATTGGGTAAAAATATTAAAGGTTCAGTTTTGAAGACTATGCAATATAAAAGGGAGTCTGTAGAAGTTTTCACTTAGGATTTGTCCCCTTCAGGTAAAGTACAAGGCTTACTGTGTAACATGAAGTGAACCACAACCACTGAGAAGTATGATGAATACAGTGGTTTGACAATTCTGTGGCAAAATATATTTGAAAATTGGTGAAGAGGAGCATACATTAAACTGAGGACCAATGTTTTTGCAAAAGCACTTCTGCTTCACACCACAATTGGCTGCAAATCTACACCTTTCTCTATCCTGCCAGCCTTGTAAATGTGTCCCTGTTACAAACTTACTTAATGTTACCTGGTAAATTTTTGCACCCCACCAAGTCAACATGCAAGAAACTCTCATGAAGAGCCACTGAAATAAATGGCAGGATGAACCAAATTAACATTTTTGGTAGAAATAGATCACATCTTGATGGACTAAATAAACAGGTTACTACTGAAATATTTTCAAGGAAAAAATAAAATTAAATAAATACATAAATAAAATAAAATTGAATAATGAAATGAAACAAAATGAAATTAAATTAAATTAATTACATGAAATTATATAAAATAAATAAAATAAAATCAAATAATCTTTCATTACTGTGACACATCTTGGCTATGCAAGTTCATAGCATATCAGGAGGATCTTATTTCATATCTCTGGTATTTCATACAGTAGAGCAAAAGGACCCACAAAAAAAGATATGTTCTGTAAATGAGATCCCTTCCAAGTATAAAAGCTAAAAACAGTTCATAGGTTTCAAATGTATACATCATCTAAAAACATTGGAGAAAGAATTACAACCTAGAGAACCTCTGTTGACTAAATAATTTTAATGGTGTTCAGTAATCAATTTTGTTGATTAGTGGTTTGCTGTCATTAATTTTCTAGGCTGAGATATCTTGCCCTAATTCTTTATTTCACACCCAAGCTAAAATGACAACTAGAAACTGAGAGAAAAACTATTAAATGCATGGTTTCTTTGAGAATGTGTATGGACCCCAGCCAGGCCACAACCTACTCTCCATTTCTATTATTCCCTACGAGTTGAAACCTCTACAAGAAATCTGAAAAAATGCTATGATGAGTATTCTGAATATTTATCTTCTTTATTCCTTGTTACCTCTTGTCAGAGCAAATTTACATAACAAAAAATAACTCATTTTTGAATGTTTATTGCATACTGTGTAAACTCTACATTGTCTTTATTAGCTTTCCTCAATTCTTGAGCAATATATTTCTGCAAATGCCAAAGATTTACAGCCCCTGGTTTGTCTTAGTTCAGTTGTGGTTTGGAAAGTGGCAGAGTTACTGTAATAGATTTTATTACATTTATTATTTTACTATTGTAGCTCACAGACAGCACAGCAGAAAAGCATACTATTCTTTTGAGGAAATGTTTCACAGCATAAAAATATATCACATGAAAATACGTAAGGATGTCACCAATCAGACAATTAGCTCAGAATGTTGCTGAAAACTCCAAAGAATCTGAAAAATATTTACAGTGAGCTTTTTATATGCTTACAAGGGATATAAAATGAAATGAAATTTACCAAGTGCAAAATATTTTATTTCAGGTCTAATTTGAAGGCCTGAATGCCCTGTCATTAATTTCAGCACAGGGAGCTATTGTCCTTCAGTTCTGAAGCATCTCAGAGGGGAACATTCTGGTCACTGATCCATGTGAAATGATCTTATTTATGTTTTTCAAGGCTCCGCTGGCTGGCCGCTGCTTTCTTCAATGTCCGCTTTCCACACACAAAAAAAGTAATGACACATCCTCCAATGTGACAAGCAGCAGGAGTAATACTGATACTACCATTAACTTGTTCCTGATCTCCATAAGCACTCTTCCCTGGTCCTGTCTATCCCTCTTCCTCCACTCTGCACTGACTTACTGTGTCCTCTCAAGCCCGGATGCACCACCCTGCCACTCAGACTTACAAAGCAGTCATGTACTGCTTATAACCAAATCATCCAAGGGCTATAGAAAATAAAAGGCAAGGGCCTCCGAGGCATAGACTACCATTTGCCAGCATTGACAAGAGGCTCCGAGGACAGGAACTCAAAACTGAAATTGAAAATATTTTCCATGGCTACTGAACAAAGAACAGGATTTTCCTGTTCCCCTTCTCACCTCCCAGGTTTGCTGCACCTGGAGTGACTTGCTTTTGAGAACTGGACTTTTATCCACCTCTCAATGCCACGCAATTAGAGGAATGTGGATGGAAAAGCAAATTAAAATACCTTCAGAAACTTCTGAGCAATCTAACAATAAAGACATTTCCTGCACTGAAAAGGGAAAACAGGTTTTTACTCCGACTTGAAGAACTAAGGCTCAAGCAAGGAAATACAATCATGATTAGGAAGATTTTTTTTACTTGAAAAAATGCTATAGACACAATTGTTCTTCTCTCCAAAGCATCTGAGCAGATAAACACATAAAACCATGAGGTCAATGCTATATCCAGCTATAAACTAATAGTCCAAAAAGGTTGTCCACTGAACTGTTAGGCAAGAATAGGATGGTCATTACTTTTTGTAATGGCTTTACAATACTGCTTCACTTTATTGAGCTCTCTTTCCCCATTGTTCTTGTTGTCGATAAAAATATTACATTTTGGCACATGTGGGTGTAATTTCACTTACTTTTTTAAAAAAATTAAAATTAATTTTAAGGAAACATGAATAAATTGTCTGAAATGTGATTAAAGAAACATATGACTTAATGAAGAGCACACTTAAATGTGAAAGGAGATTTCCAAAAATTAAGTGTGCTACAATTTCATAAACATTTCATAAATTGCTGTAGTTAATGACTTTTCTGAAGTTGTAGGAAATATTGCAGGAGAACTATACAAGCTATAATAGAATATTAAATTTTATTTATGTTTCATGGAATTTCCCAAAAGATTGTTGTACTACTGAAAGCCTGTACATGACACCATCTGCAACTTCCATGAAATTACCTTCATTTTAGTTACATACGTAGAAGCTTCTAGTCTTGAAATAGAAACACAAAACTACACATCATCAGAATGAATTTTTTTCATGGTGTTTCACAAGCTAGTCTCATCAATCCGAAAATGTCTGTACACTTCCTACTTCAGTAAGATGATTTTACGTATAGTGAAAAATAGTATGCATCTGTATAATAAGGTAGTCCCTAGCATATCATAATACAAAATAATCTTTCTAAATCCAAGTATAAATTTCAGCCCTAGTGAAATTCACAATCTTTTTTTACAAAATGTACTATTTCTTTATCAGCTTAATATTCAAATTCAAAAATTCTGAACCTCCACAGGTATCACAAGCCTTTTCAGACTTTCTTATCTTACAAATGTTCCACCTGCCAATGCTGAAATATTTCCACCACAAAAGCCAAGCTATGCACATATCCCCAGAACAGCATAATTTGCTATCATGATACTTTACAGTCAGTACTGGTCAGCAAAGGCTTCTAACTCAATCCGTTCTCATTAGTCAGTATGTGTTGCAGAAGCCCAGAAATGGCTTAACACAGTAGAAATCTGATCAAGGAAATGTCAGTCTATATTGTCCTCTTTCTTCTCTCACTCCTGCTGCCACTGGCAGGGTAGCTTCTTGTGCTGCTCTCCAGATCTGAGCCAAAGCTGGCCAGCAGTGCACCAAGTGATCTGTAAATCTGGCATGAGACATCGGCATCTTTACAAGACTCTGGTATCATACCTACAGAAAGCAGATCACAGGATATGAGAAGGATTTACACACTTTGTATGAATCCTGACTTTCAGATGACTGCCCCAAGAAAGCCCATAATGCACAGTTATCATTGAGACAAACTTGTTAGTACATCTGCACAGACTGCTGCATGAAAGCAGTATAGAGTGCAGGTGGGTACGTTGGCTGTGTGGATAGACCTTTAAGACAACAACACTTCTGTAAATGCCAGTTACTTCTCTGCAATAGTTCAACAGAGATCACTGCAAAATAAAATCCTTATGTAGACCAAACTTGAGCTAAATATTTTTTTTAAAAAAAAAAAAAAGAAAGAAAAAAGAAAAAATATATTTTTCTCTACCAAAAAGGTCATTATTTAACAATAAGAGTAATATAATTTACTTAGCAGAACGAGGTTTCCTAAAATGCAAATAAAAACACACTAGACACCAATTATTTTTATATTGTCCATATCTGACATACATGGGAAAAAAGCAACAAATATAACATAAAAATGTTACAAATATAACATAGTCTTGTCCAGTTTGTTACTGAAAATGGATGTAAAACCCCACCCTGCAATCTTGTAATCTGTATTTTGTCTTATGTTTTCTTGATATGCTCCATATTACAGTTTGATTTGCACACCAGATAAAACTTTAGAGCAATTTTTAATTTATTTATCCTATCACCGTGTCATAATCATTTACCATAAATAAAAATCATCACTGACAGGAAACCTGATGTAAGTTGGGTGACGGCTATGCTTCTGCATTCATCAACCAACAGAACATTTAGAAAGACAAAGAAGAGCCATTTAAAAAGAGCTTTTGACTAGCGTGTACCTCAGGTGCTAACGTTTCTTGGCACCACCCTTATTGCATGTCTTTTCCCTTCCATTTCCTCTGGACTGAAGTTCTCCTGGTGCTAATAATACATCATTTAGTACCAGTTTCCTTCTTCTTAGCATAAGAGTATGGTATTTTATGTTATTCCCATGACAAACAGCATGCAAAGATTGTAAATGCCCAGGTCTTTGGAAGAAATAGACTAAAATCTTCAGGAAGGGACAACGGCTCCTTTACTGACTATTAAGCACAAAGATGGAAGGAAAAAGAACTCTCTTTTCCCTACTACAAGAAAAAGAAATAAATTAAATAAATAAAAAAATAAATAAACTGAAGCAGAAAATTGTTAAACCCTAGATTTAAAAGATGCTAAATAAAACAAAATGGATGCTGATCTTATGGTCTCTGTCGAAATTCAAATCACAAGACTTCTGTAGCTGGGTCTGGAAGTGCAATCCAGGAAATCCTACAGTTGCTACACACATCACCTTTTCCAGCTTTAATTATTGTGAATCACGCCTACTTCAAGAACAGAACAAAAACAGTAGAGAAGAAGGGCATTTTACTTCTAGTATGGTACAACTTTGTCCCTTTAGTCTGGTTTTGGAAGGCAAGGTCAGTTCAATGTATTGTATCACACTGTGTCACGAGCTAGTGTAACTTGTCAGCTTGCAGTTGTATTTGAGGGGTATCTACACCACACTCCACTGTGCAATAAAAGCCATTTAATAAATGTCACTTCACATCAGTGACCTTTTGAAGTCAATAAACCCTTTTCAGCTCAGTGTGAATTACCCAAAATTTCTTCAGTGAACAAAAACGCCTGTTGCCATTAAACAGATTCTCAGTGTGAAGAACTTTTCAACATACACTCAAAAGTCATCTGATTTGTGTAGCAAAAGGGAGAATTTTTCCCCTTTTTTGTTAGTTTGTTTGTTTTGTTGTTGTTGTTTTGGTTTTGGTATTTGGTAGGGGTTTTTTGTTTTGGTTTGGGATTTTTTGATTTAAAAAACCTTCCTTCCTTTAAAAAACCTTTTTGAAAAAACCCTTCCTTCTACAAGGGGTTTTGAAAGTTACTTCTTTCTTGTCTCTTCTGCAGCAAAGAATATTTGAGCAGTGATGTTAATACAACACTATTTATAATCTGTGCATGCCTCATTTTTTGGCAATTTGTTAAAAGATACCGTATTTAGCATATCCCAGTTGCTATCAGTATGAGAAATAACATTCCCCTGGGTACCAGCTAAAATGGTGGAAATTTGCATTCTGGTGATTACTAAGCAATTTGTTATAAAAGAAAAACTGTTTAGTATAATTGTTAGTAACTGCTATTATGTCTTTGTCTCTCAGCTTGATTAGTCCACTAACTGGCTTTTTTCCCACCCTGCACTTTGGGCTGCTTCTTTTAGTTCTTGTTTTGCATTTGTTTGTTTTACAGTCAGGACAAATGATTTTATCCCAAACGTAGAGCTAAGTACTCTCAGAATAATGGAATCATTTAGTAGTGCTTGGCTTCATGTGTTTGTCAGCTGTAGATGACATTTAGCACAGGCTTTATCTCAGTTGTGG
Source organism: Phaethornis superciliosus (assembly GCA_023637945.1). Taxonomy (NCBI): domain Eukaryota; kingdom Metazoa; phylum Chordata; class Aves; order Apodiformes; family Trochilidae; genus Phaethornis; species Phaethornis superciliosus. The sequence continues at coordinate 18,758,732 of JAJQWJ010000004.1, forward strand.
TAATTATTGTACTGACATGAGCTCTCATACACAACATATAGTTTTTTCAGAAGATGTAACCAAGCAACTCTGTTTTCTCTGTAATGGTTTATCTAGCTTTCAGAGTGTGACAATATTCAGACACATACATACATGGCCCTTTATTGGGACACACCTAAAATCAAACCAGTGCCAGTTCAAGGCACTGTTCTTTCTTTCTCAGTCAATTCAATCACCCCATGCAAGGATAGTACAGAATCTCTCAGTTGTCGACCACTCCTGCATTACATGCTGGCTGTGCATCTTATTATATATGAAGGTTATTGTTATTGTTATTGTAATGTATCTCCGTGGTATACGAAATATTGCTTCAATGATGTAATTAATATGCTTGAATTTAACATCTGATGTTCTTAGGCAGCATTTATGTTAGTATGTGATACTACCAGCTCCAAAGATACTTGGACCCAATATCTTTTTCTTAATGGAATTGGCAGAGAAAGAAAAAGGATGAATAACAGAAGTCCTCTTCTCTAACAACACTTTAACAACGTTTGTGTCCAATGTGTTCAGCTGACATGACAACTCAGAATGCTACTTCTGAAGTTTATACGATATGCATCATTTATAGATAGCTGGGCTTTTTATTAACGTTGTTGTTATTATACACTGTAACAGAGTTTAGCAGTACTTCTAGAGCATGAATTTAGGAATCTGTTCAACACCTTTTGGGACAGACTGTTTTCAGTACTAAAAAATGTTAACACTGGTTTGTTTGGTAAATTCTATGCATAAGCATGCAAAATTTCGGGGGGGGGGGGGTTGTTTGGTTGGTTGTTTTTTGTTTTGTTTTGTTTCTTTTTTTTTTCAAACAGTACTTCTTCCTTCTACAAAAAAGTTACATACACCAATGTTGCACAGCCACTTTAGCATAGCTGGAATGGTACCTGAAAGTGAAGTAGGAGTACATAAACACAGTAAGAGACCAGAAAAGATTCCAAATACAGAAACCTAACTATCATTGATTATTTTTTAAGTACATATGACCTTTTTATTACACAAGCCATTAGAAGCTTTATTAAGAAATAGGATGAAGCCTAATGGTGGACAGAATTTAAGAACAATGAAGACTACAGCATGAAAAAAACAATGTTTAATAGGTTTGCCTTTGTCTTTAATCTCCATCAGAGAGATGCCTTGTGTTGCTTGTGTTGCTAGTACCACAGAACAGATCCTTTTTGGTGTGATTTCCAGTTTTCCTAGGAATATTTTCAAATTTTCCATGCAGAAACCCCACATTTGTCCAGGAAATTTTAAAAGACACAGAAATGTTAGTACTGAATTTTGAAATATAATAATAACCTTAGGAATAACAAAAATCTACCAAGATAGCAAAAAGATTAATGAAGTCTTTAGAAATATAAATACAGGGAATATGGGTAACTTTACACTGAAATGGGCTTGCTTTCATTTGCTAGATCTTGACAGCAGTCATTACAATATCAAATATTTGAGCAGACCTTGCACAAAATAAAGCTTTTAGTTAAAGAATATTTTAATCGGAAAGTATAATGCCAAGGATTTTGATTGCCAAATATGGAATTTCTGGAGACCATCACAGTTCCTTATTTTCAAAAAAGGTATCTATGGAGGTATCAGTTCTTCTGCGAAACTTCATAGTAAGTTGAGTGCATTTGCCAGCTCATAATAGAGCATGTACAGCACCTGCCTGAGGACTGGTGCCAATTGACACATTCTCATATAACTTGATACTGAGCCCTTGGAACAAGGGACTCTTTAGGTGAAACGTCTGCAGTGCTCAAGAAACAGATTTCAAATATTAAATTTCAACAGTGAACTTCTCCAGGTGACAGTCTTGCTTTATTCCACCTTCCTCATTCATGTATTCTTTAAACAAACAAACAAACACAAAAAAACCAAAACAAAATTTAGTAAAAGCGTTAAGTCCTGTGAGAAGCCCAATGCATAGAACTCCAAATCAATACTGCAAGCAAGGGTTTGCAGTTGCTTATACAACTCAGCATCTAAACCAAGACAAGGACCAGTGATGAGACAGCAGATGTATTTTCTTGCCATACATCATCCATCAAGCCTCCCATATATTGCAGCACTTCACCTTGTTCTTGACATGTAGAGGACAACCTGGTGGACTGACGGACCACAGTTCAACCTGCAAACTCATGATAATCAAGATTTTTAAAGACTTATTTATGTAATATCCAAACATAAGCAAGTTTCTGTGACCTTGGTCTGACAAAGTCCTAAAAAAGAATCAGCTGTGTGAACTCTTAGTTATGCAGCTGCCTTAAAAGAACAAATCATTGTAGAAGGCATCACAAAGGTCAAGAAACATTAACTTTTTTCCTAATTACACAGAAACGGAGACTTTGTATTAAAGAAAACGTCTAACTCAGAATAGCTGTAGATGGCAAATTTTTTTCTTAGGAGAGGTAAGTCATCTTCAGATTTATACTATATATCTATGGAGTTGCTGGAGTCCCATTTATATACATAAATCCAACTAATAGTAAATTATCAAATGTATAGGCAATAAAATTATAGACCTTCTTCAACTTGCTGAAAACACCTAGCACTTCAGAAACATCTTAGTGTTGGATATAAAATACTCCTTTTCCCCCAGCTCCTATGGTTAATAGCAGTAGATGAATGCAATAATAATATTCTAAATATTTTTTCTATGCAACTTAAGAAGTAAAACAAAGAATATTGTTGTGATTATAAGATTTAAGAGGGTTTCTGGTTTTGGTTGGTTTTTTTTTTTTAATGCCTCAAAGGGAGCTATTTTATAATGATTACTCACTAGAGAAAAGAGAGAAATTTCTTACTGAAAGGATTATTAAACACTGGAATAGGGTGCCCTTGGTTGCCCCTGGAGGAGTTTAAAAGTCTTGTAGAAGTGGTGCTTAAGGGTGTAATTTAGCAGTGGCCTTGGTAGAGCTAGCTAGGTCAGCAGTTGGACATTATAATCATATAGGTCTTTTCCAACCAGAACAGTTCTGTAATTCTCTGAGTGTACTGCATCAATATTGCAGACTACCTGCTACACCAGAAGTCATCTTTCTTTCAAGGAACTTTGTTTTTGAGACAGAATTTGAATGCTAGAAGACAAAGCCCAAACACCAAACACAATACTACACCTAATATATCTATTTAAGCAAGAATAAATTACTATTTGCTAGAAGGGGATGGAAATGGAATTTGATAATACTCCAGAGCAAACCAAAACCAAAACCAAACCAAAACCAAACCAAAGAACAAAAAAAAAAAAAACAAACAAAAAAAAAAAAAAAACACCAAAAAAAATCACACACACAAAAAACCCACAAAAAAAAAAAAAAAAAAAAAAAAAAAAAAAAAAGGAATAAAACACTCAGGCATAAGTCTAGGTTTTCATTATTAGTTTATTTTTCCTTCTGAAGTTCCCTGTTTTTTACAGTCACTCCTTATGGAAAGTGAGGGTTGATGATGACTTAATCTCCCTTTCAAAGAGACAGAGCAGCTGAAGCAGCCTGGTTTAAGAACTACAGATTTTCTCTTGCTGACTCCTTTGCCTCAGGAGGGAAACAGTCTTCTTTTATCAAAGTAAGTAGAGGCCAGGAGTTTATTATTCCTCTTTACAGCTTCCTTGTGTGCCATCTTAGCAGTACTGTGAGTTGTGCATGTAGGCACATAGGAGACAGATATTTTATTCAGAACATTTTATTCTGTATTACAATACAGAAAAGTAGCAGTAAGTGGTAAATTTATTTGGAACTGATTTTCCCCCTCCCACATGAAACTCAATAGATGTTTTGTTGCTGGCTTCACTAAGAACTAGATTGGATGTTTCATGCTTTGAAAAGGAAATTCTGAATATATTCTCATAATAAAACACAAATACATGAGATCACTGTTCTCAAAGATATGCAAAGTGTTGCTGAGGTTCTCAATATGTTCAAAAAACAGATTCAATTTTTAATTTATCTATCCATGTGCAATAAGAAAAGCAGCTTCATGGATGTATGCATTGTCTCTATTTCCTTTTCTCTATGTCTCTTACCATGGACTTCATTGCCCTTATAATTAGGGTATCACTTTGGGGCACTTTAATAAAATAAAATTTTGGAGCATTTGCATGTTTTAAAAATGGATCAATTGTTATTTTATACATGGACAATTTCTATAGAAAGAAAGGAAGAAAGAAAAAACAGCAGATTTTTTTCCTTAGGAAAGACTTTGTTAAAGAACCCCTGTATTTATTTTAAATATAACTTCCAAAGACATGTAAATTTACCATCAAAACTACTGAAATTGGTAGCACAAGTAAGATGGTGTAGCTAATCCACAGTAAATATAATATTGACATATAAACACTAATGTTAAATTTTTACATTTGCACAAGATGAGGTGGGGAAGAAGGAAGCTGAAGGAAGCACACAGAGCTCTGTCTTGAATCACTCACTTTTCTGTAGAATTTGCTGTGATATTGGGATTCAGTTTCCATTTTCTCTTTTAGTGGAGGAAATCAGAAATCAAAAAGAAACATGCACAACAACCTATTGGTGGTGGTCATTAAAGGAATTACCTTGCTCATTGAATACAATTTAGCTTGGAATCTGTTCTAGTACTATTAATTTCTACCTTTTTAGTGCACACTTTATCAAGCACATGACCCATACTATGTAACAGCAGTTACACCCCAGGGACTAGAGATTAACAGCATGTGCTACGAGTGGTTTAGTTTACAATTGCTGTGAAATAAAAGCTGATGAAAATGAGCCACTGGTGAATTACTTTGCCAGCAAAATCAACAATATTTTTATCATTATGGAAGATCTCTCTTGTCTTGATTTTTTTACTAAGGTTGGTTTCATAGAAAAGCACAATGGTTAGGCTAAAGTTGGGGGAGGGGAAAAAAAGAAAAGCAAGATGTTACACTCAGTCCTGCCTTTTTCATTGTTTGCTGCAGCTCATCTGAATAAATTTGAGCAGCTAAATCTCTGTGTCACGGTTAATTAAAACATAATTTAGGCATAAAAAACAACAGTCAACTGAAATGAAAATCATTTTCTGATAATCTCCAGTCAGTCTGCTTTTCCTTCTCATTAAAGGAACATTAATGCAGATGCTACTCCCATATATTTTTGGAGTGCTGGAAAGAAGAAAATTAATTTCACAGCAGGGTATCATGGAGGTTTGATTTTGTTGTTTTTTAGCTCATAATGAATGAAAAAGAGTACCCAAAAAAAGTTCTACTTCTCTCCACAGCTACTGAACAGTAAATTTATTTCAATTTAAAATAAAAGACTATTGTAAAACAGTTCACATTCTTAACAAGCACATAGAAAGTGTGTGTGCTTTGGTCATTAGAGACAATCAGCAATAAACTGCATTGGTTTCCACTCACACAAGGAGATTTCCTACTGACACAAAATTCTTCTGCCAAGAAAAAATTTATGTCACAGATAGGTCAACTTTCATCAGCTAGTGATAAAACATGCTGAATTATCCCTTTAAAACTGCATCTTCTTGAAAGGAGTACCTGAGAGGGCAATAATAAAAGTAGGCATCAAAGGAAGGGGCAAGCCTATTGGTCTGTCAGATACACATTTAGCTTACAAATACATAGATTTTTTTACCCCTTTAGTAGAACTTTTTCCCCCTTTAACAAGACTTCTTCCCTTTTTTAAACACTTATCTACATTTAAGTCAAAGCAAATTATTATTCATCTTTGGTATTACTGAGTAAATTACAAAGTTTTAGAGCAAATTTGCAATTAATTTAATATTTAATATTTTTTAATATTTTAATTTAATATTTTTGACAAGACAGACTAATACAGCCTTTTCCAAACTGTTCTGAGAAGTCACTGGTAAGGTATAACTCCACAAGCTTATTTATATTTGGAAAATGTGTTTTATTTATAGATCTGAGTAGAATTAATATATTTAATCTTTGACATTTCAGTCTCCATCCAATATTTTGATAACACTTCTAGTTGTTGGAGTGAAATTAATATACAAAGAAGCACTGAAAACCACTAAAAAGGAGGTAGATCAGGACAATTCGGGATTTTTTTAAAGCACTTTCTATTTATGTGTCTTATCATTCACTGAGGTGTTTTGAGAAACAATGCTCCAGCTTTTCTATTCCTATTCCTGATCCTGTGGAAGAAGATTTTAAATATCAAAATTCAAAACAGCCAGCTCCTCCTTTTATCAAAAGTAGGATTTTTCTCAGTTCCACACACTACAAATACTAATATTGCCCTTAGGAACTGGTTGTGCATCCATAAAACTGCTGACTTTTGTCATACAGCCATTTCACTATAAATCTTCCCACAAAATACTTAGCTGCATGAGGAATGAAAATCCCACGTCCCAGAATTTGAGTCACTGAATTCATCTGAATTCCCTGTACCATGGATAAGAGGTTAAGAGAGTAGGCCACCAAGAATGGCTTCCTCCATTAATAAAGTTTCTGGTTTATAAGGAAATAAAAGAAAAGGAAAAAAGCAAAGAAAAAAAGAAAAAAACAAAAACAGAAAACCAAGAAACTGCACCTGGCAGGTGAACATACTGTAGACTGTTTCTTATTGTTCTTACACCGATAAGTATTCTCAACACAAATGGCCTTGTATGTCATTTCCCGGTGAATAAGCATTTAGTTATATTTGGGGTTCAGGTTTATTTTGTCTATTAGTTCACTACGGTTGTACATCCATGTACAAACAAACCTATCTAGAGTTGCTTATAGGAATCTCAGGCTACGATATTATACGTTTTTCTTTTTCTCTATGAGTTTACACAGTGGGATCTCAAATGCTAGTATGTGAGGTTGGCATAAGAGGTAGGTGATGCAGGTAAACAGCTTTCAGCACCAGTGTGACTCCAATCTGTAGTAATGGGGACAGTTGTATGTGATAACCAAAGAGAAAGACAGATCAAGTTCTGAATGGTGAAACATAAGTGATGGGTAAATATGCATTTGCCTGAGTACTATGATCCTTGGTAGACTGAAGATACAAAAAAGATTAAACCACTGACCATTAATAACCTGAAAAATGTTATTCCTTTTCCAAAGAAATTAAGTGTTGAAATTGAAGGGGATGAAGGCACATATAAGAGATACACAAAAAGTATGCTGTTCAAGCAATGCACTTAATAATGGCTGTTTATAAAAACAGTTGTACTTTGGCAATAAATCTTTTCTTGTATGGTGGATTTAATGGTTAGGAGAGATGAATAAAAATACACTTTGGAAAAGCCTATTATATACCCATTCTATTTTAAATATCAGGACTCCAACTTATCTTTTTAGAGTAAAGAATGTTGTCACAAAAATACTGATAGCTAACAATCAGGGGTTCTATAGTGGACAACAAAGAATGCAAGCAAAAAACCCCACACCTAAACAAATATTTAGAAATGTCCTGTCTAAGTAATTTACAGGAGGCAGATATTAAAGATATCCAATTTTCTAAATCAAAATAGGAAAGTGTGTCACTCTCACCTCATATTAAAACTTATTCAGATTTACAAGATTACTTTGCACTTTACAACATATATGTTCTGAGGAATTATATAATTCACACAATCCTTAATAAGTGTATATTACACATCTTTTAACAGAAGATTTTATAAATGCATATTTTAGATTTAATATAAGATATAACTGGAATATAAAGAATATTTAAGTGTCATTGCTGAAACAAAAAAAAAAAAAAAAGTGTACAGACTAAAACTCATAGGATGCTCATAAAAATTCATCATTACTGCACTTTTGTAAGGCAGCATGGATGCCCCCTATCAGTGAACCTTTTTTCTCTTCCCTCCACTGTTTCTTCATTTCTTGGAGGAGCAGATAAGGATTTTTTTTTTTTTTTTGCTGCTGCTCTTTGACTGATGTAAAGATCTATATAGCAGGCCTGAGACTAAGGCTAGACATAGACTGGCTTATTGTCTTCTTGCTGCTATCTTTACCATGCTGGCATCCATTTTCTACTGGTTTTTTCCATGTGTTCTCTGTTAAGGTTTGAGAACAAAATCAGGATAAGATTCCACTACTCTCTTCATTATATTCATATGACCAGCACATCAAGCAAAGCTTGAACACATCACTTCTAGCAAAAACTAAGCTGACTGGAGCCTTTGCTTACATGATTGCTGTAATAAGCAGTAAATAAAATAGCCAAAAGAAAAACCAAAAAAGAAAATATATAAATAAATAAAAATAAAATTTAAAAAATCACCAGATAAACTTGACTTTTCATCCCTGGCTGAATCAAGAAGATAATTTCCTGGCGTTAGCAGAGCATTGGAAAAGGTTTAATTTTAACTGACCTCAGCAGACTGAAAATGGATTTCCTTTGAATCATTCAGACCTAAGGTAGGCTTTTGATGATCCAGAACCAATAAGGGAGATTAATTACAGTTCTTTGAAACAATGCATATTTGGGAGATCCAATGAAAGCAATGTTCTGCCTGCCACAAGCAAATGGGCTTGTTAAACTTGTGTATCACAATAACCCTAAATTAAATAGCACCATTAAACTTGTTTTTACAGCACATGAGTTGGAGAGGAAAACAATCAGTCATACACTTGAAGAGACACTGAGGTTCGATTTCATTGCAAATCACCTGCTGGACAAAATTACTCAGGCACTATTCTTCACAAAGAAATCAAAGCATACTAAGGTTGTTTCAAAAATACTTATTTTCACTACATGTTTATTTTTAAAAAAAAACACCCCCTGAAACAAAACTCCCTAGTAGATTAACACATTTTTTTCCAACATGACATGATAATACATTGTTTCTTCAAAACACTGAAGCTGGCATCCTGAAGGAGCAATGAAGTGCAGTGCATATTGTAATAGAGCTTTTCTCTCCAAAACACTGCAGACAAAACCTTAATTAATGTTTTTCAAACCTACTTGTAAGGAACTTATGTTTTTCCAAAGTAGCTATACATTTCCTGTCTGCTGCAAAGTTTTTATCCAACTTCCCCCTGCCAGAGAAATTTTTCTTTGGGTTTGAAAATGTTAGGGGAAAAAGTGAAACTACAGTTGCAGAACTAGCAAACCTTCCACCATCGATGCATATGCACCCACGGAAATATAAAATAAAATATTTTTTGACATGTATCTTTTCACTCTCCATCGTCATCATAATTTTTCCTTCTCTTGCCTCTATTTGCACTCAATTCCAATAATTTATATTCTGCAATAATTTTCTGAATATTATTGGAAACTTTTTGTACTCTGATTTCTGTAAGATGTTCAGACCATCACTAAATACTTTCTTTACACCTGACTCAAGGCCAGTCTTGTGGAGTTAGATGAATTATCTGAAGGACAAAAAAACTGTTAGGCTACACACCAAAATAATCCCCCAGAACCCAATCCTTTTGTGCCTTAGGATCACAGTTATAAAAAAAGGGATTCTTCACAACATTTTTCTGGAGTTGATTTTTCTGTAAACAGTTTGCAACAGGGTTACTTGCATACTCTAAATCTAGGTATTCAAAGCAGTTAACTGAAGATACTACTTCTCTGCACTGACTAGATTGTGAGCCTTTGACCATAGATTAAACAGCAAAAATATTTTTATTTCTGTGTCTGCACTTTGGTTATGAAGTATAATGATGGATAATGACAACTGTAAAATCCAGATGAATACTTTCACTCTTCATATCTGTGCGTACAAGATATTTAAGTTCCATTAAATCACTGATTATTTAATTAAAAAAAGCCAAAATAACAACTCTAATGTAGATTTTTAACATATGCTGTCCACATGGAAGAAATCCTAGAGAAAATAAAATAACTTCTCTTCCAAAATACTTTGTATAGAAATTATATGAATCACACAGAATCACAGTATCAAAGTCAGCCAAGTTGGAAAGGACCTCTGAGATCATCAAGTCCAACCCTTGATCCACTACCTCTGTGGTTACCAGACCATGGCACTTTTTAAAGCCTCCAGGGACAGAGAATCCACCACCTCCCTGGGCAGCCCATTCCAATGCATGATCACCCTCTCTGTAAAGAATTTTTTCCTAATATATAACCTAAACTTTCCCTGGCTGAGCTTAAGTCCATGCCCTCTTCTTTTACTGATAGCTGCTTGGGAGAAGAGACTGAACCCCCCCTGGCTCCAGCCTCCTTTCAGGGAGTTGTAGAGAGCGATGAGGTCTCCCCTGAGCCTCCTCTTCTCCAGGCTGAACACCCCCAGCTCCCTCAGCCTCTCCTCACAGGACTTGTGCTGGATCCCTTCACCAGCCTGGTTGCCCTCCTTTGGACCTGCTCCAGGACCTCAATCTCCTTCCTGAACTGAGGGGCCCAGAACTGGACACAGGACTGGAGCTGTGGCCTCACCAGGGCTGAGTACAGGGGCAGAATCCCTTCCCTGGACCTGCTGGCCACGCTGTTCCTGATCCAGGCCAGGATGCCATTGGCCTTCTTGGCCACCTGGGCACACTGCTGGCTCCTGTTCAGCTTCCTGTCAATCCAGACTCCCAGGTCCCTCTCTGCCTGGCTGCTCTCAGCCACTCTGTGCCCAGCCTGGAGCTCCCCATGGGGTTGTTGGTGGTATCATCTGCAAATTTGCTAATGGGGGACTTAATCCCCGTATCTAAATCATCAGTGAAATCTCTAACAAATGGAAAGAAGTGTTCTTTCAGTTTTGTCCAAGAAACAGAAATAAAAGGATGAATTTTTGAAGGTTTTCATAAAAAATGTTACAAGGTGCTTGCAGTACTTTTCAATCATCACATCACTTTAAGCAGCTTAGACTCATTCTATTTGGCTTTTGTTTACTTTTTTGTTGTTGATTAAGTTACTCTGATAAGTAAAACAGCAGATAGATAAATAGACTTCCATTTGTCATAGACCTATACATCTGTTCATGAGATGTGGAAGAACAGAAAAAAGTGTCAGTGTACATCCACTTGGGAAAAAAATATGCATGGAATTTTGATCATTGAGAATTTTCTCAGGGGCTCAGGAAAGACTCAAGACAACCACAGTTTTCATCCCTCTGCCCAGAATGCCCACATTCTTAACACAGCCAGCTCGCTTCTGGTTATCATTGAGAAAAAAAGGTGACATTTCCAGGTTGAAGAACTATAAATTGTTCATGAAGAGAAAACATGCCCTTCCTTCCCATGGGAATGCTATGACAAAAATCAATCTGTGAGAGTAATTCATATGGCCACAAAGGTACAAACAAGGATTCATGTCACGGGGAATGTAACAAACACACCTACAATGCAAAAATGCTATGGAGCTTGTAGTATGTTTTCTAACATACTGCATGCAAGCGCAGTAACAAATGATGCTAACGTATAACTAGATGCAGGAAGACCAAATTTATCTTGATTATAGAAGTTTTTACGGTATGTTCCAAATATATCTACTAAATAATCTTAATGAGGGAACTTGTTAAAAAACGTAATACTTGACTTCTACAGACTGCTGTTTTGAAATACTTCCCTTAAATTCATTGGCATGCTATTGATCTATATAACTTGCTCACTCAATCATTTGTGTAGCTGTAAATTGAAATTAAAAGCCTGTGTTCAGTTCTAAGAGTTATTTCCAACACATTTCAATTTGTTAAAAGGTTTCCTGGTTGCTGAAATTCTGTGATTGCAGACCACATTTTCACTAGGTATTTTGCTACCTGGTCCATACTGTAAAATTCAAGGATGGTTTTCACAAGGAAAAAATATGCAGCAACATCTGTTAAAGAAATCTTTATTCTCTCACAGGACAGAGAAATTCAGTTAGCCATAGCATGCTTTGCTGCTAAGTGACAACAGCAACAGATGAGATACAGCCTGAAATGAATTTCCGTCTTCTCATCTTTGTTGTGCTGAAAGAAGTAGCCTATTCCCTGCGCCATCTCTAAGACCAGAGAAACACATGAAAAGCAAAAAAGCATGCAGCACTTCCCCATTACTTCTGACAGTAACATGTGAAACAGTGGTTTATTCACGTCTGCACTTCAGCTGCAAAAAAAATCACTACAGTAAACACAAGAATATGAACACACAGCAGGTTATCAAAGCAGATATGGAAACCCATAGACATAAAACAGTGGATTTTCCTCTGAAAACCATATTGCTCATACATTTTCATCATAAGTTAAAGAGCATCTTTTACCTACATTTACCATCTACTGTTTTCTAGAAGAGGTTTACATAATAGCAGCTCTCTGATCGTCTTCATGGCCCTCCCCTGGACTTTCTTCAACAGCTCCACATCTTTTTTATATTGAGGTCCCTAGAACTGGACACAGTACTCCAGGTGGTGTCTCGTGAGAGCAAATTAGACAGGCAGAATCACCTCCCTAGACCTGCATGGCCACTCTTTCCTACCTTGAGTGTTTTTCTAACATCTAAGCTTTGTCATCTTGCTGTTCATCCTATTTCTAGATGTTTTCTGAAGATCAGCATAAAAAGGATTTTTGTTTGCAGAGGCAATCAAGAAATGTCATTGATAGCATGTATTCATTATGAGAACTTCTAATGTTTTGGGGGCTTCTAACCAGGAATTAATGTCCATTTTTTGCAAAACCTATGGTCTGTCAGCCAGCTACTCTCATTTTTGTTTGCTGTTGTGACTTCCAGCACTCTAGCAGGATCTCAAGATTGCAAAGTTAACATACCATAACGTGTACTCTTTCAATTGCCTTTAGACAACATTTTCAGTATTCTGAAAGACAACCTTTCAGATTTTACGATCACTTTGCTGCTATAAGACTGTAGAGCAGCTGTATCAGAATAGGACTTTACCAGAAACCACACGCTCCACCCCAAGAGTATCTTAAACAGAAGTGCCTTTTTGCAAATAATATGAGGGTTTTTTCATGTTTGTGGGGTTATGATCCCCATTCAAATCCAAATGCCTGTCTTTGGTCCAAGAGCAGACATCCACATGACTTCAAGATGTATTTTAACAACAACAACAATAAATAAAAATAAAAATAAAAAATTTTTAAAAGACAAAAAAAAACAAAACAAAAAAAAATTTAGAATTTATAAGGTTAAATTAATTTCTCGATAAACCCACTTCTGATGAGAATTTATATGAGCAAGGCAAAGAAAGGCAAGAGATAAAGAATCTGAGAAAAGAACCTTTCTTTTGTCCTGATCTTGGGATACCCTATGGCCATACCAGAGGGATCTTTATTTCTATTATTATCCAGCAAATTCAGGTGACAGACAATCAAAACATCAGCTAGTGCAGAAGACTAGAAATAACCTATAGTTTTTATCTTGAAACTTTTCAGAAGTGTAACACCTAATTTCATTTTGTACTGTTCTGGGACAGTAATTACACAGAAAACCCATAATGAACACATGCTAATGAAGTAAGGAAGCAAGAAATGTGACACTCACTAGAGATGTCCAAGGAAACTATCACTGAAGTAGTCACATTTAATAGGAATTATCAAAACCAAGTGTGAGGATTTAAAGCATAGTGAAATCTATTCATGTGTTTTACACGTACTGTAGTGTTGATGCAGAATTGTAATTCATATGAAGTTCCCAGATGCACTGAGGTAATGGACAGACTAAAAATATAGCTTATGGTCAGCTGATCAATTTTGCTACAGATATTCACCTGATTTGTTTTATAAACATGGCAGGTGATAAACATATTCTCAGTATCCTGTGTTTTGACAAAAACAACATTCTCATATACATGAGTCAACATACAGAAGTGGTCAAAAGTAATATATAGTTTTTAGGTTCTGTATCAGTAAAATCAGGGAATCTGAACTGTGGTAACTTTTTGAAACTTTTTTTGAACCATGGAATTCATTACGCTCAACCTAAATTAGTGATGCAATTCTAAGTGATTCCCACGATGAAATGAAAAAAGGATTCCTAAAAGTGAGAAATAGTAAAGTCTTGAGAAGATGAAGCATGAAATGTTTCACAAAGGAAACTAATTTTATAAACAAATAATGGAAAAAAAAAAAAAAAAAAGAAAAAAAAAAAAAGAAAAAAAAAAAAAAAAAACTAACTCAAGCTAGCAAAGAATTTGAGATAGTCTTACCATTTTGTTGTCATTCTGTATCCTGGAGTTACAGTCTATGTCTTCTTCATGGAATACATTTCAGAACCAGACAACTGTTTTCTAGTTGAAATATATCCCATGCCATGGATCCTTACCTAGTAAAATCACTGTCTCAGTCTACTTGAGTTAAGTTTGCACGTGTTCCACTTAATGGCAGATACATGAAAGAACACCTCTGTTTTATCATTTGCATAGATCCAGCTCAAACAGCAACTGGCTTTTCCATCCAGTCTCAATTTGATTTGACCTAACCTCCATGAACAGCCCACAGAGACAAGAAAGAATCTCCAGATGGTTCTTTTCATGTTAGAAACAGAGTCCTTTCTACTGTCTGCTTAAAAAGGCTCAGGCAGGCCTGGTCTTAATTCGGCAGACTTAGTGAAGAATTTCTGACAAGGTAAGCTGAAGTCAGCATTATATATGCCGTTGCTGCCAGTCACTGAATTCTTTCTCCTGTAAGACTATAGCTGAAGTGGTACTGAAATATGGAAGTAACTAAATAATTCCTTGTTCAAGGGATTTTTATTTTAAATCTGATGTGCACTTTTTTCACAATTTGCTGGAAATTATAGGAGTTGGAAACTTACTGCCAATAACCAGCACAACTGTGGTCTCCATAAAGTAAATCTTACTCGATGGATATTGGTTAGATTTTGTGTCCCATGATTCTTTGAATGTGGCTTTAAAAACCACTTGTTTAGAGAAATACACAAGTATCTTGATTCTCATGCTTTCCCGTTGATCTAATGCAGTGCTACTGTTATTATTATAAGCACCTAATTCCAGATATTTTTAAGCAAAGATTAGGAAAGTTACACTTTGAGAGACCCTCTGTATACTTCTGCATGGAAATATTTGGAAACACTCTATCAAAGACAAGAAAGGTTTCAAACCTAGCCTTCCAATAGTAAAAAAATACACTCTAACAAGCAAATTATGAAAAATATTCTTAGCCAAGAATAACTTGAAATCAAAGCATAGTCTGCATTCAGTCTAACCTTGGTAAGGAAAATATTGTTTTAACTGTAACATGCAATGACTAAGACCCTAAAATAGGAAGAATACAGATGTTTGACTAATGATGCAGAAAGCAAACAATAACAGAATGCTTTATATTAACATGAGTAAGTGAATTCCTTGAGAGTAAGTTCCTTAGTGGTCCTCAAGTTTTAAGGATAACCTGGCAAGTACAGTAATCTGTGGAAAGTTTTGCTACAGCAGCTTTTCCTTTTGTGACAAAATAAATCACAAAAGCACAAGCAAAACCTTTCTTCAAAAAAACATAATATATGTCAGCAAACACCTGCCAATAAAAAATAAAGGAAATCAAGACACTTCACGATTGGAAAGCTTTCTTTAGGCAGCCTCTAAAATTCAGGCTAGCTCAATGCGGAAGAGCAAAAAAAATGAGGGAGAGCCATCAGATGAGAGGACCCAAAGGGTCAATTCTGGAAGGTGTTTTTGTCTTCAAAAAAGCGTACTGAGCTACACATTCTTGCACTGAATTCTATGGAGAGACTGAATGCTTATTTTATTAACATTCAGCTTTCATTTCGCTAAAACAGAGAAAAACATCTTATCTGCACAGTATCTTGGTATCTGCATTTACTTCCTGAAGTGGTTCTAGCCTATAAATCATATCTGCTTAGTGAGAACTGTTGGAAAGAAAGAAATAAAATTAAAACGTTTTTAAGTGCAAGTTACTTGGAGTATATATGAAATATTGCAAAATGCCCATTTCTATAAGTTTCTATTCAGATTCAGACCACAAATTTCAGCAGAAATCTAGGTGACACCACAAATAAGGTTGTTGGGAAGAAAATAGTGGAACACTGAATACATTGCATTCAGCTTCAGATGCCCTGTTGAGTTCAGTACAGAGGTAGTGTATCACATGGTGCATCTTTAAGACTCAGGTACAACAGATAGGGAAGTGCCTTAAGCACTGTATACCATATGGTATTGAGGGAAGGTATTGGTTTACTTATCATATAAAATGTTGCCTAAGTGAATAGTTAGAGAAGTTCTACTCTTTCAAATGCTATTTCAATATTGAAAAGTCACAGTTTTTCTTGATTTTGATATTACCAAAATCCCTAGCAGATTGGAGACTGAGATGCAGGAGCACATAGACAGAGAATCACAAAAAGCCGTAAACCTATGTCAGCCAGTAATAAGCCTAGTTTACAAATTAAAATGGACCTTTGACATAGTTGCAGAAGAAAATGCAAGATTTTTTTGGTGAAAGGTCAATAAAATTATAGCCTATGCTGAGAGCATCTCCTGGTCTACATAATTACTGTCTACACCCTAAGGACAACTCATGCATCTTAAACTGAGGTTTCTTTGTCTGTTACAAGATATTCATGTAGGTTTCCGTTGTAAGACACCTTCATAATTTTTTCTTACCTGTCTTACCATTAGATGATCTAATTTTACTTAAAGTGTTAACAATATTCACAATCCATTATTTTTATTCTTAATTTTCTTGCGTGATTATGCTCTAACACCATAGAGAGACATGAAACTGGAATGAAGTTCAGTTCCGTAGAGAGTCAAATCTGAATGAAAATCCAAGATCAATATTCCAATGCCTTGCTATTTTGAGGTAGGAAAAAGAGATTTCAGGCCTCATGGACCTTTTTTTGACCTTTACCCTCAGGCAGAATATTCTTAGTAGTTACATGGTCAGTTGCTAAAACTACTTTGCATCTGACAATAAGTATTTCTCCATGAGTCAACTGCTAAGACTTTCAGATGAGTAGAGCTAACAGAAATAGCTCTAGAAAAAGAGTTTGTTATTGCCAGCAGAGGTTAAATTTGCAGTGTATATTGCAAGCCAATACAGTCTTGTTCTTACTGCAATGCTGGGCAGAAACAAGCTTGATCTGGCTAGGTGCAGGATAGAGAAAAATTGTGAGAGAGCTGAATTAACATGATGTCAAGCTCACAGTAAGCAGTAAAATACCCTGCTGATAAGCAGGGGCTTTTAGTGGATCTAATTTAGTACTACATTAGCACTTCTTAACTGGTTCCTATCCTTACCACTTTCAACTACTATGGATCCCAGGAGATTATCAGTCTCTGCTGAATGTCAAATTGCTGCTAAATTGAAGTCAGGTGATATTCTGGGCCCTCATCTAACACTTCACCCTGAAACATATACACATTATTGTAAAGAAAGAAAAAAATACATTTCAGTAATTCTCCTGTGCTAAAGAAAAATCAGTGCCCGATAGGTAGCTTTCAAAGAAACAGTTTGGCAAACAGATTAAGCTCAGGGAGAAGAAGGAACCATAGTTTCCAGCACACACACATACACACAGAGAGTATAGAGAACTGCAGGTCACTCTTGCAAGGAAGATTAGATATGGGAGGATTCAGGAGCTTTGTGGCTTACCTCTGTGGCACAGGCATTTTTCTTCCTGCAATTCAGAAAGCTACATAGGTAGTTCTGGATGGATTAAAAGAAGGCTGATAAAAATTTTGTCATCAAAAAAAGCTCTTCACTCTCCAAAAGTCTTGTATCTTATGTCTCATCCCAGTGACGATGTCTCAAGTAGCATCAGGCACTATGTGAGCAAGTGATGAGAATACCACATACCAGCATATATTTTTTCACAGATCAGGGTCACATAATGTCATTTAAGTGCATTATTTACACAGAGACATTTCAAGAAAACTTTATCTTCATATGGCAGAGTCTGGAAAATGCCTTCCAGAGTTAATCTCTTTTCTTTTTCCTCTCCATGTATATCCATGTTTCTTCACACAACAGATATTTTGAAGGGAAAATGGAAATTACTGGAATGGGACAATCCTTTGTTTACAAATAAAATTTCATTCTGTATTTCACCTTTGAATTTGGTAAAATATTGCAAAAAGGAAATGTGCAGACCAAAGTGCAAGAACAGATGAAACAGAAAAAGCAGAGACCTTGGAAAAAGCAGAAAAATTAGATGTAGTCATTGTCATGACAACACTTTTCCTATTACACAGTTATTTATATTCTAAGTTCAAATATATAAGCAATACAAATCATTAAAGGAAAATGCCCACCTCACTTAATTTCATTACAGTCAGACATGTCCTGCTAGCCGCATTCCTAAATGCCAAGCAGCCGAAGACAGAGACCTGCACAAACCAGAAATACTGTTATCAGCAGTAATCAATAACAATTTAGTCTATCCACATATATTAAATGTCAGAAGACTGAAAGACCTTGTGCTGCACTGCATGATTAAATGTGAACATAATTTGCCCTTCTTGATACTCAGACACTAATCTGAGAGAAAAAGCCTTTGCTTCAGGCCAGCTGTTTTTAAATCCAGGTTGGTAAAGCTGTTTAGGAAATAGCCATGTCATTTTCTTCTTTGGAAACACATTACTTGCTTTTTGTGAAAGTGTCCATCTGTGAGTGAGTTTCTGTTGGGAAAGCTTAATTCAGATGTAAAATGACATTTCAGAATAACAGAAGGGCTAGGCATCTCAAAGAAAGGAATAGCCTTGCTACCAGGACAACTATTCCAAATGTTGTTTCATGCATTTTTAATCACCATGTTACTGAATATATCAGCAATTGGTGAATTTGACATATATCTTTCTACATCTCTCTCATACTTTCACCCTTCTACTTCCAACACCTCAGTTTTCTCAGCTGACCATATTTTATAACTATTTCATAGTAAAAATATGTGAAAAGAGCATAAAGGTAACTTTTATCACTGGTATACCCCCGGTGACCCTTCTAGCATTATCTATATAGCAAGCTACATAGGATTCTAGTCAGATTTAGAAAAACATTTCTGCCAAAAGGTTTGTCAGTTCATTAATCTGTTTATTTTGATAAAAAATGTTATTGGAAGAATTTTTTGATAGCTCAAGTTTATTCACTGGAAACTATTATTCTAAAGCAGAAAAGAATGTATTACAGCCCCATTAGAAAACTTATGCTAAGTCAACAGTAGTTGCCACTGTTTCAAGGAGAAATTCACTGTAATGCAGGTCCTTGGGTACCATTTGATACATATATTTATGAAAGCCTTTAATTTCTGCCCCCAACAGCAGTACAGATTTTTCCCTGAAACCAAATATGATGCCTTGTACCATGAAGACACTCTTGCCTGATGAAAAGCCACCAACAGACAAATGCAAAAGAATCTATTTTGGTACTGTAGCCTGCTGAATCACATTAGACAACAATTGCTTATGTATATGGTAAGCTATGGGCAAGCAACTCTTTGCTCCAGCAAGACATAGTTTGAAATCAAAAGACCCCTTTAGCATTATCTCAGAATTAAAAATACATCTTTCACATCTCCTTTAAAGTGCAACACTTTTATTGTTGAGTATCCCTACACTCCAAAAAATAACGTTGCTAAAGTTTGTTCTATTCATATCCCCCCATCACAAATTATTCACCTCTATGTTCTGAATTAGAGAAAATAAATACAGAAATACCTCTTTTCCTAGCAGCATTTTGTTATAAAATATGTACAGTAATACTTCCTTTACTCAATAGAAAATATGAAGAAAATAATATTGTGGCATCCTCTTCCCAAGTCCTCAGGTCCTTCTAAAATCCTGATTAAATAATTCTATCAACTGAAAGCAAGACTTCTGTGAAACTAATGCTGTAAAAAAAATACTTGAGAGTTATCATGTAACTAATTTAGAAAGGATTACAGATAATCCTAGAAAATTCAAATTCGCACATAACCCTTTTGAGATAATGACATAGTAGTGGTAAATTAAAGTAAAAAATTCTAAAGTAAATTTCCTACTTGTGACTTCAGGGACTCTGCATTGATAAGTCTTGCTTCTACATTTTTCACATGGAAAAAATACTTGCCAAATTCTTAACAGTATTTCTGAAAATGCTCATTGAAAATACTGTATGAAGCTCTGGCTTAATGGCAATAGAGATCTAAAAGGCAGACTTCAGGAAGAGAGGGTAGGTAAGCAGAGCCATAACGAACTTTTATTAAATTTCTACTAAGAAATAATTATTTCTACTAAGAATAATTCTACTAAGAATAATTATACCCAGCACAGAAGAAAATATACCTTTTAAAAAGGATTAGAATATTAAAACAAAATGAGAATGGAAGACAAGAGATTAAGCTAAAAGCACACAGAAAAGAAAAAAAAAAGTGCACAGGAACAAAAGTTTATAGTTTATTGTCACTGATTTAATATTATTTTTCCACTTTACTGTATTAAAATAACACATATTACAGGTACTTTACAGCTACAGCTACTTTAGAAAAAACCTCCAAAACAGACTATCTCAACGTCTATCATTTCCCAAGTTTGCATGCTACTTTCAAGTGTGTACCTAGCAAGTTTCAACAGCCTAGTCACAAAATATTTGCACAAACTCATGTTTAATTAAGCAACCAGAGACTGTAATCCTCTAATTGTGTCACTAAACTTAGTCTTGAACTGATTCACTGGAAAGGGATTCAGACAGCAGCCAATAGGGACTTACTGTCTGTGCTCTGAGAAATATGAACACTTCCTCTATTATTCATTACTCTTAGCAAATTAATCTATAGAGATCTATTATTGCATGAAGTACTTGCAGGCTAGAAAAACTGCACACTCCTAAAGAGACAGAGCTGCACTTTCATTTAAAAGAATACTCATGTATTTAAAGATTTCATCAGTGTGCTCTCAGAGTCATATGAATATCATTTGTTTTGGTTCACTGTGAGTTCAGTGATCTCTGCTTTATTCATTTTCTCACAAGCCTGTTTCAAATTTCAGATATGAACAAATCAAACCATCTATCCTTCCATCCTGTGTGATTTCATCTCATTCCTTCTAGAATTAATCCTCCTGCCTTCATACATATAGTGTGATTATAGCCACATTCTGTCACCACGACTTTTCAGCTGCCTCTCCTCTGCTGCAACAAGGCTAAATGAATCCCAGAAAAATCCGGGTTAATCTAAAACTGCATATTTTTTATTATTCTACTAGCAATCAGCTAAGTTCTTTAGAATTCTCTATCTTCTTTTCCTCACAATATCTACCACAAGGGTGCCAATCTCCCTGAGAGGGTTCAGCAAAGGCACTAAGCCTCTGGCATCTGCACTATCTGCCCTCTGTTACTCTGGTCCCTTAAACAAGATATCCCCACCTTACACATGCTTCAAAACTGTGCTGAGGGCCAGTTACTGCTTTTGAATCTCACTAGAGGCTGAGTAGGTATCTCTTCCAGAGCTCCCAGTTCAGAAAAATATACTTGACCCTGGGCCAGAGCATTCTGTTCCCTAAAACACTTGGTGACTCACTGTAAAACTTCAACACAAAAAGGCTGCTGTCATCACAGACTTACTAATACAATAACAAGAAATAAGGAAAAAAACTGAATCAAACTTTATACAGTGAATTCTATAGCCAGACATCTCAGTGACAGAGATCACAGCAAAAAATTTCCAAAGCTACTGAATTGCACTCAAACGAAGCAACTGCTTCATTAATATGATGATCTAGAGGTGAGGCAGCCCACGAAATGCAGGTTCAGTGTTGTCAACAAGCTGAACCACAAAATATTTTTCAGTAAGAGCTATTGGTTACACTACAACATCAATGAAAACTTATCAGAACATCTCGTTCAACCATGAGATGATTTTTGGAATTTGTAGCACATAAAATAGCTTTTCTGATGTTTCCCAAGCCATAGTTTTCATTCAGTGATAGAATGCCAGTTTTTTTAGTGCAATAGAGTTTGCCACAATTTCCAGCTACACATAATCTCTCTTTCTGTACTTTATATCAAAAGTCAAATATGAACCATGCTGTCAGTGAGCATTTTTTTCCTACAGCTCTGATGTTTACTCCTTAGCATCATCCTCACATTGGCTTTTGTAGGGTTCATTGCACAAAATAATCCAAGCTGTTCACAGTGGAAAAAATATTGTTCAGAGAAATGGTAATGGTAGGGTAGAGCAGAGCTCAACCCAGGCAGCACTGCCAGCACCATGAAGCACACGTCACAGAGCTCCAGTTTGTTTGTAAGCCAGGAGTACAGCTGTTGCCTAAGTTTGTACCAGTCAGTTGTCAGGGGAAGTCAGCCCTTTGTCAGCCCATGCTTGATACCATGAGAAAATGAAAATAATGAAAGTAAATTAAGTGTGCACCCCTGATAGGGTTTTTAATGACTCGAGATCAGAGGACTTCTCTTGACAAATCAGTCAGCAGAAGCAAAATAGAAATTCAAATGGTAATTCAGAACCTGAATTTCCCAGCCGGTAACCAATGCCTTTCAAAAGGAAGCAGGAAGGCTTGGCTTACTGGGCTGGTTGTAATTGTAATTATGCACACTCAGACACAATGGCAAACCTAACATTGCAGAGCACAGCTGGAGGAATGGGGATCCTTTATTCCTTACTGCCAAGGAGACACACTGCTGCAAGGAAGCCTGAGTAAAAGGAGATTTAAACACTGCCAGTCAAAAGAATAATGTATATTAGAAGAGGAACTGAACTTAGGGAGCAAACACGTAACTCTGCAATGGTTGTGTAATTTAAATGAGCATACACAAAACCATCCAGCAAAATAGGAGATGGACAAGGTATTGATGCAGTTTGGATTAAAGAGTTATTCTGAGGAGAAGGGATATGTTCACTGTTTGATGGCTGGGGTTTTCTAAATGGATCTTGACTACCTGAATCTTGTCAGAAGACATTAGCATCACTTTTTTCTTTACAGCCAATACAATTCTTTATTTCCTAGAATATGTGTAAAGTAAGAAATACTGATAGATTAGATATTATAATATTCTTGTTAAAACACAGGTATGTGGAGCAAAGAAATAATGCTAAATCTATGGAAGGAGGAATTTGTGTTTAAAACTACTAGCAGAAACTTTAAATTTGTGTTATTATAATGGGACTTTTCACTTAAAAATTTTAAGTGATGTAGGAAACCAGAAAGTCTATGTAGAATGTAATGCAGAAAATCAAGCATGAGAAAAATCAGTTTGAAAATATTATTTTCTTATATAAGAAAATATATACATTACCCTTTTTATCAGAAAAGCATTTTCATTTCTGACCACTTCTGGCAACAAGTATAATCTTTTATTTTCCCAGTTCTCCATATGCACAAACTTTTTTGTTTTTAAATATTTTTAACCATTTTAAATGTGGGTATTTAACCATTTAAATGGTCTAGAGAGAGAAAAACCATTAAAAAGGAAGAAGAAACCACAAAGCTTTTGTGAACACTATGTGCATATATATTCTCTAGAAAATCTGGCCTTAATTTGTTCCCAAAAATAAATCATTTGGAAGACATTCCACCATCTTGGAAGCATCAAAATAAGCTTTCATCTTTACATTGCCATGATAGAAGTCCTAAAAGAAGTGTAAGACTTTATTTGGCCCTCCACTGAAATCTAAACTTCCTTGTTCTACTTCTGAGGGAACTGGAGTTAGCATGTAACTCCAGGCTATAAATGTGAAGTATATTATTGCATTCTTAACAATGGACCACATGGCGGAAGTGTCAAATCAGGAATACAGCATCCTACCAGCAGGGAAGCTTCTGTCAATTAAACAAGGCACACTTATTACTCTATTGAGTTGGCATGGAAAATATGCTGTTACTATTTCCTTGATATAAGCGGGACACATATAAAAAATTTTTATACTCTGCTCATCCACACACATACACCATTTTGATCCCCACAGAAGCTACAGAATGCTAAGTCATCTCTCTCACATTTGTTTTACATATTCTTGGAACAAAGTGCAGACCACTAGAATTGCAAACACATGTTATTTTAATTCAGCATTCAGACTGGAAAACATAATCTAGAAGAAAAGAAGAACAGCCTTGAGAAGTGGTAGTTGAATTTCTTTAAAGATATTAAGCAAATAGAGTTACTGCAAAATGTGCAGGTACTTTTCTTGCTTGATTCATCAAAAACATTATTTGTAACATTTGAAAAAACATAGCATTATCAGCTGTCATGCTTTAACATTGGCCCGGCAATTAAAGCAAATAACAGATGCTCTCTATTAATCCCCCTTCCTTCCCTGATAAAATAAGGAGAGAATAAGACAGAAAATTACCTTTATCCTGGCCCAAACCAGGACATGAGCCAAAGGCACATATTTGAGCTTTATATATTTGGGTAGAGGAAGAAAAAAGAAAGAAAAAGCCTGAAGAAAGGGTAGGAAATAGATGCATTCTTGCTAAATATCATGTGAAGAGTACATTAAAAAGTTGGAATCTGAAACATTTTGGAAAAGAAAAATAGTGGACTTATTTAACACCTAAATCCCTCAAGTGTACATTTGCTTGGGCAACATAATTCCATTTGCAGAGAATTCTTCTGTTAATAAAGGGGATGAAAATTAACATTTCCTGCTTTTGTCAAATAGAAGTATGTTTCAACAGGACTCTGAAGACATCTGAAGGATTCTTACATCCTGAGATCATCTGTCATTATGTTTTGGAGTGTTGTTTTTTCATGAACTGTGTGAGACAAGCATAAGATAAGTGACTGCAGATTTCTTACAGTGTAATAAAAGCTGACTGCTGAGATGTTTTCTGTGAGTTGCACATTAGCACCACACCTGCTTGCACAGCCCTACCTGCTTAGATTGTTACCATTTTTAAACAAATAAGCAAAATAGACTGAAATAACATTAAGTGTTCTCAGCTGCTTAAACATAGAAAAGGTGTACAACCACTCTGTGCTCTCTTCCTCATCCGTGTGCCTCCAGCCAGCTATCACAAGTGTTCACCTTGACTGATTATTTAGTACTTGGTCTTCGGGTTTCAATTGCCAGCAAATTTTTCAACTATGGCAATACCAGAATGCAGAATTATTTCTTGGATGTAGAAATGAATTATTGAATTATCCCATGCTAATAATAAAACTATTAAATCTTCAATAAAAACAAAACAAAACAAAACAAAACAAACAACAGTTCTCCAGAAACCATTAGTTGTTTTCCAGAATGGATAGGTGCACTTTTTTCCCTTATTAATATATTAACATTAAATCTCCTATCCCCAAGATAGGAAATGTCAAACGTAACTTCTTCATTTGCTTATCAAATAACTTCTTTTCAGGTTTGATTCAGTGTCATAAAACCAAAACTAAGCAATTATTATTTTTTAAATTACAATATAATAGAAATACCAGAATGAGAATCTTAATGATTATCGTACAGTGCATGAGTATTTACCAGCCTGCCTCTTTCCAATATAAACTATCTCACTAAATCTGAAGGAAAAAAAATTTTGTACATGTTGTACACACAATACTCAGTGGCTGAGAGATACTGTTTTACAGGAGCTTTTATTCCAAACCAGAACAAACACTCGTAGT
Source organism: Phaethornis superciliosus (assembly GCA_023637945.1). Taxonomy (NCBI): domain Eukaryota; kingdom Metazoa; phylum Chordata; class Aves; order Apodiformes; family Trochilidae; genus Phaethornis; species Phaethornis superciliosus. Next base: position 18,784,175 of record JAJQWJ010000004.1, read on the forward strand.
AGTTCTTTAAAAGCTGATGAGTTTCTCATTGTTGCAGCTTGCTCATAATAATTCATGACTCACACAATTTTTCATTTCACAAGGAAATTGTCTTGTGTTTTAATTCTGTTACAAGCTGTATACATACTACAAACACACCATAGTGTTGTAGCATAACACTGCAAATAAAATACTAAATTGCCATTATCTAACCAAATGCACAGCCTATGCTTTAAATATTTTGGTGCTGATTACATATAATTACTCAGCTTTTCTCCTTCTTTCTTAGTAATTTTAACTTGGTAAGTTTAAGATCAGCTAAAATATATAATGATTGCATTATGCTACCAGTACATAAACATAGTACTCCTACTAAATATTTATAGAGGAAGAAGTAAGTAGAATTTATTCTCTTCTTGCAGAAGAAATACAGTTAAGAAATACTACTCAGAGTGGCCTCCTATTCCATTTGCAAATAATCAGAATTTTATTAAAATTACATCACTCTCTTTATATCAGTGTTAATATTAAATTATAGCCTTGCTAATAAATCATTATAAGTTAGTCAGTCATAGCAATCATAGTAGCAATTAGATAGATTTTTTTTCCCCTCTGGGCACAATTCTTAGGTAAAGCTGTTTGTTAATGGATGCTGTTAAAAATGAAGGCATAAACAGAGAACATTGGAAGGCAAATTAAACTAAACAGGCTCATCATCTTTCAAGAATTAAAAGCATAGAAGTATCTTGACAGGTTCAAATGAGTTCAGATACAGAGGTGGTTTGTGCTGCAATATTATGTTTGTCATGATCAAACTATTTCTTTTTACCACTTAACCATCTGATCACACAAGTTAATCGTAGATGTATTCTGTTTCAGTAATGTTCCACATTAGAGACCCACAGAAGGAGTAGTACTACAAGTGCTGAGCACGAAGATACCTAACTCCTAAATGCTCTCATTTTAGATATGGCAAACCCCATTTCTCCTATTCACAGTAAAGAGGTTTTGTTGTCACTAAAGCTGAGACCCCTGACAAGCAGCACTTCTAGAAGGATCTGGGCTGAGATAACAACTGTGGAGCGCTATGAAATAGGGGAGCTGCATCTAATGTGCCCACCTTGCAGATGTTCACAATTTTTCTCAGGCTTTCACACAGTGCCTTCTTCTGCCTTAGGTTCACAGTAACAAAGATTCTTCCCATTAGGCAATCATCTGCTGTACAACCAAAAGGAGATGGGGATGTTTATGCAATAACTCGACAATTCAGACAAATTCATTAGGAGATAAGGAGACATTCATACACTATCTGTCAGTTAGTATGCCATTTAGAGAGATGATGCCAGGTGGCTAGAACTGTCACAAAAGACAATGGGATTGAATCATGCTGTTATGTTTGATTGTTGCTGATGAGGAAAAAATCATTACTTTCAGGTACATTACTCAGCAAACACATGTAGTAAAGTCACAACAGGTATATTTTGTTCCTAACTCACAGCTCCCTGTTTTGTCTCAACCTGATAATTTACTTATTTTCTTCTTTAGTATCTTCCTTTAATACTGTTATATTCCTAAAATACTTCTTTGTTAAAGAACAAGCAGATGTAAGTAATACTGACCTCAGAGGGGTCATTTGAAGTTTCTTCTCGCCTTCTGACATTGTGGTATTGACATAAATAATAAAACCTTCCTCAATGCATCTGTTTTTCTATCCAAAAAACAAGGATGTTTTTATTTCACTACTGCAGCTATAAGTAATTGTAGGAAGTTACTTCCATGTAATACATGTGATAAGCACATGCATTAATCTAAAAAACTGAATCCCCCAAATTAAAAAATTTTAAAAAAAATTTAAAAAATTATAGAATTCAAATGAAGTGCTGTAGTCTGGAATTCTGCATGTTCCTCTCCATCTGCTATCCTATTCCAATTCATCTTAGCCCTACAACCATTTTCAGGGAACACAGAGAACTGTCTTCCCAAGTTAAAACATAGGTAAGAAAAGATAAAATCAGTTCACTTAAAGCACTTATAGAGTCTTGAAAAATATCCTGGTAAGAAAAGGATGAGACATTATGGAATAACATTTGTCCTTGATTAAATTAAAAAAGGAGGAGGCAGAAAAAAGAGAGCAAGGCAAAGGTGGTGGCTCCTTCAAGTCACTGTAAAACATAATAGTATCACCCACACCATACATGATGAGGTTCCAGACCAAAAAAAACCCTGTTGTGCGTGATAACTTTTTTTGCAGGAGAAAGCCTCACCTGTTACTGTGACAGTATGTTTTTACTATCACATTCATAGAGGATAAATCATTTCTATTTAGTCTGTCCAGTTGCTTTGCTATTATAGCTGACAAGGAAGCAATAGCAAGCATCACTAGAGAAATCACAGCAATATACACCTATCATATCATGGTATGGCAGGACCAGAAACCATCCAGGGGTTTCATAATTGTAATTTCAGAAAACCAAGTTCTGTTTACATGATAGCACCCACCTGTATCTCCTTGGCTTTCATTTCCATTTTGCTGCCTGTTTGCATCCATTCAGAAATGAAGTATTGCATATCATTTAATACAGTGAAAATAAGTTAGCCCTGATTGTGAAAGACCAGCATGAAATCAAGATCTACAGTGTAAGCTATGATACAAAGCCCTTTAAAGTGTATGGCCTGTGAAGCATAGTTACTTTACAATACAATTCGAGAGTTTACAATTTATATAAATTTGGAAGATGGGACTCCTTCTCCCTCCTTTTTCAGTTCCCCACAAAAGAATCCATTACCAATGAACAACAAAACCCCAGAAGTAATGAATCAAACCTTCCGTAAAAGGATATATGCCCCTAAATCAAGCAATGAGATATACAGATAATACCCAAGCTCTAGTCTCACCTCCAGACCATCAAACAGGAAAGAGTAGATTACAGTTTTTACTAAATGTCTTACTATGGAAAGGGCTACTTCTACAGCAATTTACACATTAGCAAGCAAAATAGAGACAAAATATTTTCTTTGTAGAGGTTTTGATTTTTCATAGTTTCTCAGAGTAGTATTCTGCCAAATATTTCTAATATTGTCTATTCCAGATATCTGCTTAACAAATTCCTGCAATATTTAACTATTGACAAAGTATTAGAGAAGTTCAGTTGACTCTACAGTTCTTCACAGCTGTGGTTTGGTTCCGTATTTTTCAAGTAGTATGTTTTTGTTCAGATGTCATGATCTAAAACCACTGCTATATCAGCTCTCAGGGTACTCAGCACCACTTCCTGGGTGCATGATGTGGATTATCATGGCAAACCTAGTTGCAAATTGATGTTAAAGATAGGACATAAATTTGCCCCATACTAGTGATACACTGGAATAAAATATTCAAATTCACACCAGTATTTTTCAGCTACATCACTGTGTTAACATACATGAAAATTCCTTTCTAGTTGGAAACACAGAGGGGCCATAAAATCCTTTGAGATTTAGGAATGAAATCATATAAAAAGGGCAAAGCTCCGTCCAGTGTAATTAAGCTGTGAGAAAGACATGGTTACCTTTCAGATATGTGCAGCACACAGCTAAGTGACTGTCAACCAAATGCAAAGCTGAGGCTAAGTGCATTAACTATGTGGTCTGCTCTCCGACACAAACTCCCCCAGCTGAGTGCTGCCTCAGTGTGAGGCTCAGATTGCAAATGAGAGGCCTGCCTTCTCTGTAGTTTTTCTTTCCTTCTGCAAAACATCTCTGTGCCAAGGTTTTTATAACAATAAACTCAGTCTCAGGTTTTTTTACATGTTGCTGTTGAAATGTTTCTGCTGTGGTGCATGCATATTGTTTAAATAACTAGAACCAGCTTTGTGTATATAACAACACAGAGATCAGAGTAGAATACAATGGTACAAAGCCAATCGGTACCCACTATTGTGAAAAAAACAGACAACATATGAAGTTACACCAATTAAAATGAGAAATTCCAAAAACATGAGGTAGTATTTGTATTATTCTGGTCAGCAAGCTTGGGTGCAGTTCTTCTAACACAGCTCCAAGGTTAGGGAAACTAGCACAACACCTTTGCAAGGAAAGAAGACTGCAAGGTTAACATATTCCAAATGTTGGAAAAGCAAAATATTCTTGCTGTGGCAATATCCTGTCTCACATTATGTTATTTTTAGCTTGCCCTAAATTTGACATGATGGATAAAGGAAATGGCTATTTTTTATGGCCAGTGTTGTGTGCAAAGATAAGGTGTGATGTATTAGCAGCTGCAAAAGAAGTAAAAGGTCTTTGTTTAATCTTTTCTTTAAAAAAAGTAAAGACGACTTGGTCTTATTTTTTTCTTTTTCTTTTTTTTTCCTTCAGTGGCAAAATATAGCTAGTTCCTATGGGGAAAAAAAAAAAAAAAAAAAAAGAAAGAAAAAAGGAAAAAATAAATAAAACAAATAACAAAAAACAAACAAACAAACAAAAATAACAGTAAATTCAACTTTAAACTCTGACTAATCTCCAGTTTCATATAAGACACAAACCATATTTTAAGTCAAATTATGTCTTCCTTTCATGATAAATGTAGTTTGCACTTGGCAAATAAAATAAGCCTGGTTAAAATTATGCATGATCAAACAAAGTAATAAATTGCTTTAAAATGTTGTAGCTATTTCTTCGGCTCGTATTTTCTTTCTACATTTTGAAGTTTTGTATACATTAATATTTTACATTCTTTTTAACACACAACAGACACCCAGTTTCAGCCCAAAATACCTACTTCTTTTGTCACCAGTTCCCAGGATTCCCCTGCTATCTGGCAATCATATTCACATAAATGAGATGCATCCAGAAAAAAATAACTTTCTGTTGTGCTCAGAGAACATACAGCACCCTACCCTGCATTGATTTAACTAAGCAATGACCCCTGGTGTGCATCATTGATGCTTTTAAATCACCAAATTAATTTAATTCAAACTATTTTACTTGGTTCTTTTGTTCTCCAGCCTCCTTAACAAGTTTTATTTTCACTTGCGTATTTTCTCAGTTTAACAGCTACTCTTGAAATGTTTCGTTGCTAGGAAACCACATTTTTATGACTAATGTGAGAGAATAATTTTTTAATAAAGCACAAAAGGGTTAAACAAGTATAAAAATTTATATTTACATGACCCTCAGACTGATGTTTCCTAATACCTGGCCTAACTTAATTTTGTGATTAAAACATTCTTTATATATGCCTTCTTTTGAGTAGACTAAAATGGAAAACTATCTTATATGAGCAAGCGATATAGTAACGGTATAATGTATTTCTCTAGAAACTTCAATAGCATTTGAACTTTTGAAAGTTGTGGTAAGCTTTCGGTTTCCTACATTCTCCTCTCTCCAAATGTCAAGGAAAGGAAGGGCAAAAGGAGTGAACAACACTAAAACCCAACTGCATCACTGCCACGCTCCTGAGAAAGGAGTCCAAATCACAGATTCCAAGGGGACTATAGTTGTAAATTTTACTTAGATGATAAAGCCCAAGATACTTTTAATGATCTGTAAGAGGGGGGGAAAAAAGAGCAAGATGAGGAATTTTCCAGTTGCAGGTTCTACCTTTAAAACTGGTGCAAATGTTTTCCCTTAACCTAACCAATTAATAAAATATCCACTTTTCCAAGGACAAAATACATTATCAACATATTTTTGAACACTTTTTCTATACAGAATTAGCACCATATTTTAAAAGCTTTACTTCCAACATATATGTTTAAAAAATAAAGCAGCTTACAAATGCATTCCCTGCAAGAAGGCTGCATTTTTAAGATCTGATCCTCATGAAAGCACAAAAAAATTCTCCCAGATTAATGTACCAACCTCTACATTCAGAAAGCATGCAGAACTGTACATATACATCTAATTTACACAAACTTGTTGAATGGGCACAAATGAAAGGTAAAAAATATCCTTCTCAAAGTTCAGATTGGACAATAAGAGGAAGTAGACAACTGAAGTCAATAAACCTCCATTTCTAAATTAATAGAGTATGTTATGTCCAATGTACCACTTAATTATATTTTCATTTGTTTATCAATTTTTTACCATAGATTTTAATATGGTATTGCATTGGAAGTATGTAAAGGCTGAAAGCTTCATTTGGGTTTACAGGAGAGTGGATGAGCTCCATTAGAGGAGGTTTTTGCACATGTGAATACTTTTTTAAACATGTGTTTTTCATGTATTTTCATTTAATTGTTTGATGTTCCAACGACTATGACAAATGGTTGAATAAAAGGTCTGAACTGTTTCAAATGATGGAGGTTCAAAAGAATCCAGAACTAATCAGTACTGCCTTCAGATATTTGCAAACTAAGGAAAAAAATCCTTTTATTTTGCCATTGCTCACTCTCTCTCATGCAAAACATCAATTCATAAAAGACCAAATCTCCTAGCTAATGATGCAAACAGATGTAACATTTACTGCATGCCTACCTTATGTGATATACTGAACAAAACAGCAGCAAAGTTAGCCTCTTGTTAGAAACAGTTTAAATGTTATTAAACAGATGCTGCACAATGCAGTTCTAGTCTAAATTACTTTATCAATAGTTAACATTCTCTCAATTTTCCTCCCAGTAAGAAGAAAAAAGTCATAAGAAAATTTTCATTTATCCCACAGCAGCTGTACAAGAATCACTATCTAATGAATATTATAAATAAACATATCACTGTGTAAAGAAAACACACTCACAGTGGAAGATGTACCCTTCCTGCCTTCTCCTTTGCATAACTTCAGTTCTAAGTACATACCACCCTCTACAAATAATACTCAGGGCTTTGCACTGAGTATTAGGTTTTTATTATTATCTGCAATACATTCATGTGCACTAGGTTGTCATTAAGATAACATAAGCATAATAAATGTAAATCCTGACAGAAGTGAGCCTGCCACAAAGCTGGCTGAATTAAAGCACCTAAGTCAGAAAAAAAAAATTGCATGGAAGAAATACTTTATACTAACTTGTATTTCCTATTTATACCATGTTGAAAACTCACTGTTTACCATTCATAGGTGGGAACTATTCATGCTCTGCAAAGTTTCTTTACACTGCTCAAACACCTTTACTTTAGGCTAGACTAGACTTGACTAGAATATTTCAGTTGAAAGAGACTTACACTGATCATCTAGTCCAATGGCCTGATGAATTCAGGCATGACCAATTAAAAGGAGAACGTTTTATTCAGTCTTGAAAGAAGAACATTCTTTCAGAAGAGAACATCTCTTACCTTCTCTGAGGAAAAGGTACTCTGCCATATCAGATTCAGCCCAACAGATTACCTTATAAAACCTGGGGAGATTGTACATTGTGTCTGAGTAAACTGCTTGAGCAAATGGGTCAGATTTAACAATACTGTAAGTTTCATTCTTATGGGTGTTTTGGTTGTTTTTAAAAGAGCATGTTTATGGCTTTTACTTCAAGGATATTATGTCATCATCAAAACACAATATTTTGTTTCAGCTCTGAATTCAGACTCCATGTGGAGGTGGAATTGTGTCAAAATCTTTACTCAGTTCTTTGAATTCCATTTGAAAAACTGAAAACTTCCCTCACACCTCTCAAGTCTTTCTTCATTTATAGAAAATATAGTTCAATACTAAAGGTCAGAACGAGATCAGAAGTTAAATCTGGATTGCCAAATTTCCTCTCACTGTGGAAGCTAGTGAGAAATTCTGGACAAGACTGATAAATATACAAGTCTAAAACCACACAAGGAGTGGGGAATAGTTTGTATCACTTTCCAATACTCATTATAGTCTATTATAATGTGCTTTATCATTTGATTTGTTGTGAAAATTTTTTTCCCTATTTTTTTCTCCTTTTAAATAATTATCCATTTTCAAGTGAGATGCCGAAAACCTGTAAACAATCAATTCTTTTTTTACTTTTAAGGTGAGACACATGTGTTTTTATCAGTTTTAAAATAAAATCCAAATCTCTGCACAAATGAATTTTAATACAAGTATGTAAATGTTAGAAGCGTCACTGGAAATTAAAATTAAATGAGTGACATTAATACTATTCAAAGAATAATTCAGAAGTCTAAGCCGATCCATTATGGACCATGGCCCGTGGTATTAATTCCAATATCCCTAGAGTAGTCAGTGATGAGAAATTAAATACCTTCAACACATTTCTAATTCAAATAAATACTCTTGTCCTGTTGTCTTCTGCAGAAAATCAGGCTTTTTTTAAAAAATGGCATTTTGGAGAAGGATTGTACCAGAAAAAAAAAATAAAATATATAAAGCCTTGCCAGGATCCCAGATATTATTTTACTGCATTCAAGATTCAAACATAAACATCGTCATTTATCTTGTACTACTCAGAAGAAATACCAAATGCTTTTTAGATACAACCCATCCTGGTTTTCATGTAATGGAAAACTGAAACTTTAACCCTTAAAATGATAGACCCTTAAAAGATGATAACCCTTAAAAGAACCATCCATTTTAATGAACTACTACACTTTGACTGATTTGGGGTCTGATTTTTTTCATCCAAGCATAAAGCATGAAAAGATCAATGTGGTTCAGTTATTTTTCCAGAGCTATTTGTTGAAAAACTTTCATTCCAAAAGTGTCTTTACCATTGGGTTTTTATATAGTCTCAGTTTAACAACTGTGATAGCTCATTCTCTCTGACCTAAAATGACATAACAGTATTTGAAGGAGGTGTAAAGCAGAGTAATCAGTAAAGAAAATACAATTCCATTTTGATAGACTTTTCTCCCTTCCCTCCCTGCCCCTTCTCACTCGCTCCTGTTGTCCATATATAATTGTCATTCTGGTTGCCATGCACAAGCACAACCTATTCAAGAAAGAATACTAGTATTTCTTTTAAAAGCTTTATGATTACAAATATTAATACAGAACAGCTGTGTTGACTTTAAATTTCTCTTTAGTCAACAAAACTGACAGAATCTTACAATGCACTATTTCTCCTTTATTAGTTTTAAAAGAATACGTTTCCCCAGTCAAACACATATGTTTTTATTGATCATAAAAAAAACCGTACAGGCAAAAAAGGACAAAGCCTCACATATCCAGATTTCATCTTAGTGACTCATTTCTGGTATTTTATTACTGAGATCTAGGTGTACTTCTAACAATAAATCTATGGTGTGGGCATCTCCTTTTGAGCTTCGGTGATATTTGCTTTCCCTGCGAGCTCAGAAACAAGGTGCAAGTTCTGAAAAGAAATAATTCCTATAGGGAAACATATGATTTGGATTAGACTAAGGAATGTTTAATTACTTTTCTTTTAAGAAACCACTAAAAAGTTGAGCTCTGGCTGTTTCAAACAAACCTTATCAAGATCTGGCTTCCTCAAGATCTTGCAGAATGAGACCTGCAAGCAAATACTCCAGCAAGTGCAAGAGAAGTAGAATAAGTTGCAGATACCCCATTGAAGAGGGGGATCTATAAATAGATCAAATAGCATTGTGTCAACTGCCTATCGAATTTCCCTGCCAATGTGGCAAGAATATTGCCAAACAAGAGACTTTCTCAGGATTTTTTATTAAAAATATATTCTTCCCATGGAACCATTTAACACATATTTTACAATACAACCAGATAATCCATGAGACTAGAACACATTTAGTGTGTTCTCACTTTTTCTCTCTTCTCTAAAGCATCATATGCCATATTTTTGCATCAGAAAGTGAAAAAAAACATCTTCTGCCTAGTGCTGACTGCGTTTTCTTTCTCAGCTTTTAATTGCAAATGTCTATGTAGATTCTTAAATGTTCATGTAACACCTGGGACTAACTAATTAAAGGAGAAAAATGTGGATTTTTGTTTGTAATTTGCATTAAATTGTTGAGTATTTTCCTACTAAGTTAGTCAATATTACTAGCTTGGCCAAAGATAAGTCACACTGGTTACAAGAAGTTTAATTCTGTTTTACTTGATAAAATTATTTTATTAAATCACTTAGGATATATAAATTTCTCATGAGATATTTTTTCAAAGTTGAACTTTGGAACATCATTTTATCTTTTTTTGAAAAAGCAAAAACAAAAATTTTGAAAAATGGTTTTTGGCAAGTATATTTATGTTCCTGGACGATTTGTGATTCTTGATATTTCCACATAAGAAAAAGAACCCTGTCATAATCAGTTTTATCAGTAGTGCTTTACAAAGTGCTGGTTTTGCAGAACAGATTCAAGTTTCTTAGCATCCCTATGACACTAGAGGAAAACCAAATACCAAGCCTGAATACCTTTATCAGCTCAGCTTATGCAAAAAACCATGTCTTGGTAGCTCTGAGAAATGTAGACAAATTAAAACAATGTTACCTTTTGACAGACAGGTGGCTAATGTTAAAGGCATTAATTTTTGAGTACCACTATTTTCACAACACCTCATTAAGACAGCATTTTTATCCCTTGATTTTGTTTTGTTAAGAAAAAACAGCAGGAAGTTTAGGAGGATAGGAAAGTGTGGGTGAAACATAGACTCTTACCCCAAGCAATGTGTCCAAACAGCACTTTGGTGTGGATCTCTAACAACACATTTAAGGGAAGTGGACCCATCAGAAAAACCCAGTCACCTGACTTAACCATATGATAAAAATGTCTCCGTATCTTCAACCTTCTGTGAAAACATCTTCTCCACCAGAATGAAGAGGTTTGGAGACAGACTAGCACAAGAAAACAGTTAAGCCCGTTTCATTTTGAATGGGATATTTATTTAATACATCCTTCTTAACCTAGTCCTAAGCAAGTATGTCATTAGCACACAGGAAACAAGGAGCAAAGCCTGTTTAGCACATTTCCCATCAGATCACCCTCACTGTATATCAAAAAAGACATAGTAAATTAACATTATTTCTTTTCCAGAAATAAGTATTTTAATGTAAATCAAAACCATAAGAACCTGTTGACTTTTCACTTAAGACAACAGTTTTTCAACAAAAAACTTGAAATAAAATCGTTAAATATGAACATATCTAGTAAAATTTCACCTAATATTTTTTTGTGTTTAAGTGATTTTGTTCAAGCACAGCTGTTATGTTCTATTTCTCTTCTTTGATCAAACACGTAACCTCAGACTCAATCTGTCTCAGATTTCTTTTCCACTGTACCTAGAAATACATACACAAAGCTTCCTCCTGTTATATATTTACAATTTGGTACAATGGAAAACTTTCCTACTTCTAAAGTTCAGCTTGAAACTTCCAGGACATTTATGACAAAAATAATGCAACCACAGTTCTTTTGCCATTTATAGGAAGTTTATTTTGAAATCTGCACACATCTTCATGAGAAATTGTTGCCAGAGGCCCAGCTAAAGATGACTTTGATTATAACACCTCTGCTATTCTTGTGTCCACAAGACTGAATGCAATGTTCAGATTTCAAATAACATACAAGTCAGTCACAGGAAAGATGAAGTTTTGTGTAGCAGATAAAAAGAAAGAACAAATGGTAGGCCAGATGAGATTACTGCCTATCAGCAGACCTTACAAGGCAATTGGCTGGCAGCTTTGGTAATGCTAACTACAAACAGCTTGCAATACCAAGCTCCTACATACATCCTTTGCCAAGACTGGCTGTCAGCTGTATGACTGGTCGTTTCCTGCCAACATAGTTGACATTCTCTCCTCATTTATTAGTGAGGGCTCCGTACTTGCTGACATGGAAAGTCAACAACTATCAGTCCCTCATCTTACGCTACCTACTAAATCAGGCTGTCAAAATTACTAACAGCAAGGAAAGTATTCTATTTTCATTTAGTCAAAATATCATAATGGTTTTTTCCAATGTTCAGACAATCAAGTTTGTGGGTTAGTGAATATGCATGCCATGGAAACAATTTTTTTCTGCACCTTTCTAATTGACTAAAATAGAATTATGTCATCAACTCTCATTTATCGCTAGTCAGACCTATCTTCACAGAAGTACAGAAACACGTTAAAAGGAAAACCTAATCCAAGTGCTTTTTGTTGCAGACTTGCAAAAGTAATTATATTGCCATATTTTCTGGAAAGCATGTCTAGTTCCAGTACAAGCAATTGTGACAGAGAAACCTCAAGTGATTGCTTGGACATCCATGCAGTATTAATGCAACTATCTGACCATTTCTTTGACTTCTCAGTGTGGTCTGTGAGTTCCCAATTTCAGCACTCTCATCTCAACAATAACTTGGCAACAAAAAGCAGACCACAAGTCTCTTAAGGTAAGCATTTGTAGAATTACTGGTGCTAAGGATTTTTCAGTAACATGCCCTTGGGAAACATGGCGAGTCTTGACAGATTTCTTAGCTTGTCTAACTTTCAGTGTGAGACAGACCACAAGGCAGTCTCCCCCGGAGTTACTTAAACTACACATTCTTTTTTCAGAGATTAATTTTAACTTGTTATTTTTCTAAAGCCATATTAGTCCAGATTTCAAAATGCAGAAATCTATGCAACGAATTTATCTTTCTTGCGCATGGTCATGTTTGGAGTGCTGGGTTGTTTTTTTTCCCCTCCATAACCAGCAGTCCCTCATCCTACTGACTGTTTACCACAATGTCCAAATGAATGTTCTCGGCAATAATTTACCATCAACAAATGTTCAGGTTGGAACTACATGATCTTTAAAGTACCTTCTAACCCAAACCATTCTATGATTCTTCAATATCCAGATACCAAATAGTTCAGGTACATTTCTGACAGCGTCCTGTGTTAGTCCAGGATACAGAACCCCTTTCTGAAGCTCCAGCTGTATATTTAAAGGCCAAGAGAAGAACTAGACAAAAAGTAACACTGAGTTCAGCCTATAATATCAGATTTTTACTGTACCTGTCTGCATTTCAAATAGCACTTTAGTAGAGAAACCAGTCAAGAAAATCTAGAGAAAAACATAGTGAAGAATAAGGGCTTCTGCTTAACATATGCTCTAGGAATCTCAGCTGTGAAACACATTTTAACACAAGCTACAGATACAATGTGTGACTTTGGGTAAATTGTTAAACATCTTGGTCCTTCAAGTTCTGTCTATAAAGTGAGAAAGATAGTAATTCCCAACCTTACAGTATGGACTACGGGGCAGGAACTTCTTCAGACTATAGGATGATGAAAATTCTCTAATTACTGAAAATAAACAAAGTTAAGAAAGAATTTTCACTGATAGCACTCAAAGACAACAGACCCCCAAGCCAAGATGATCTGACCACCAGACACATTTGGGATAGTGTGGAAGGAAAATAAACAGAATAGAGACAGCCACATTTCCTTCCATCTACTTTGTTTAGGTTGCAACAAAAGAACAATTTGGATGCATGTCATTTATACTATATAGTTTCAAACACCACCTGAACAAGGAAGAAAACATGAAAAAATAATACTACACAAATGTTTTCCAACAATCATCATTCTCTAGTATTGCATAGGCTTAGCAATAGTTTTCACTTATTATTCACTTCTTTTGAATGAACTGATATTTAAGACTCAGTCAGAACATCGTCATCAGTGTTCATCAGCAGAATTTATATGTAATGGTAGCTCTTTCACTTTTCCAAAGCCTACTGGGGTGTAATAATGTAGACACTTTAAACTTTGCTCAGTCATGGAAACCATCCTCAATTTCTATTGCCCTACAACCTAAAAGACAGCAAATCTACACAGTCTTCAGAGGTAAAATTTGGAGGGTTCTGAAAACAGCCCAAAAATGCCTTATGACCACTTAATCCCATCTTAGGCCCTACTGTTGTTTTAGGATTTTTCTGTGAGCATCAGACCCAAAATAATTTTCAACTTATCCAAATAAGTTTAGTGTTATCATTCCATGTTCCTCATTATAAGTCAAATCCCATTTCAACTTGCAATGTTGATGGCAGACTTTGTCTTACCCAAAAAGATTTAGTTTCTCAGTACAGATTTCTACAAGCCTCCCAGGCATCATGAGAACAGGCAACTTCTGTTTATATTTGAAAGCTGCAGCCTCCCCTTTCTCTCCCTGAGACCTGTAAAAAAAAAAAAGTCAGTGTAGGTAGAAGTTAGACAATAATACCCTTTTATTTTTTTCCTTTATAATACAGAATATATTATAAATTTCTCTAGTAAAATGGTGACATTTCCCTATATGACTGAACAAACCAGATTAATATCATTCATTAATAGTCAATGAATTCCTTTCTAACTGTGAGAAAATTAACCATTTTCATTCACCACTTCCATCCGAGGCACAAACCACACTTTGTAACATAATTTTAATGGGAATTAAAAATGAAAAATTTCTTTTAGTTAACATGTTAGCAATATTAAAATAATTTAATAATTACCTTTATCATCTTTGGGATGATTATCATCTATGGATTTGCTTTAACCTCAGGTTATAAACATACGTTTAGATCAAGCTCTACTTTGTGTAGATTCATCAGATTATCAATCGTGTTATTCCGACTAGAAATATGATTTGGGAGATCAAGATCTATATATGTGACATCAGAACTCATCAGTGGCTCACACATTGAATCCTGTACACTAAAAAATGAGATGCTAATAAATAATAAGTACTGACTTGCAGAATTTATTCAACAAGTAATCTGAAGTTAGGAGAAATACAACAGAAACTTTCCATAATAGTGGAAATACATAATAATCTGTCTGTTTGTGGTATCTAACAGATAAGATTGTAACTGATGGTCAGGACATACAGCACAGTTCATGGATATGGTGCATGGCAAAATTACTTCCCCTGGTAACTGTCTACAAAAATGCCTGAACAATCAGCATACTGGTCAATGATAATTCTCTGATAATAATGGAAGAAAATTTAGAATATAAGTTATTGATAATTCGATTTATTCAAGCCCAGATCTTGGAAATATATTCAACAATATTTTTTCATTAAAGTGAAGGAAAAAAATCACTGTGTATATATATATATATATATATATTAAAAAGAGTCTCTTTTATTTGTCATTTCATTGATTTCTTTATCCTTCCAGCTCTCGCTGTCTCTCCCTTCCAGCACAGACACATTTCAGACTCAATAGCTATTTAACAAAATGTTTTTTTTTCACAGAATACTTCATTTAATGTGCAATATCTGGTTAGAGAAAACTAATAAAACCAATAGGAAAGATGAAAATAAAGGAAGTCAGCCTTTGATTGATATTCACCGTGAATTTTGATTTATTATTTACACTGAAGGGCAGCTTGGTACTGATGAAAGTGAGACATGAGTAGATCTGTTTAGCTTTACTATGGTGGACATCTCTGTGAAATTCTTTTTATCACTCCATTCTATCTGACTCCTGCCCACCTTGAGGAGTCTGGCTCTTTGCCCCTCAAGGGCAGGCTGGTGATCACTCACAATGAGCATTCCTCCTGAATACTCTGCTTTGTTGATCTAACTTTGGAGTGAGGTCAGGGAGAAGATGGAAAGTCAGTGTCTTCTAGACATTTTATAGAGGCTTCCAATGTATTTAAGAGTCTACCTAGAAGACTTGTGTTTATACTGTTCAGGTCGTATCATACTCAGTTTTCCCACACCAAGACTGCAGTAGTTCTGTAATGTCAAATTATGCTGCCATTATTTCATGCAGACTACATTTCATCTAATTACAGTTTTTTGTAATTGACAGAAATAAAAAAGTTTTACAGGAAGTGGTAGGCAAAAAAGCACTTATTTAACTCATGCCAAAAGATGATTTAAAATCTAGAATTTTTATGTAAGTTTTGTTCTCTTTTTTTTTTTTCCTGTTAAAAGTGTTGTTGAAAAAACAGACAAGCGAAGAGCAGATTCATAAATTTATCCCTCAGTCTCAGTTAAGGGTCAGACAAAAGTCTCAGACAAATTAGAGCCAGAATATGTACCCTCTTTTAAAGAACCAGTCTCAAGTGAGACTCTGCTAATCCATCTTTGGTTTGGATATTTTGCTTCTGACTGATTGATGTGAGTAAATACTTTTTTAAATCAGTTAAAAAGCCAAACAATAAGGTTCCTGAAACATTTTTCCAGACATGAATTGATGAGTTTTCTCTGGTTTCCAACAATTCACAATACCAAACTTCCTCAATTCAATTAGGTTGGTTAAAGGGCATTTTTCTTGCTATAAATGGAAATTCTCATTTGTGGAAATATCTGTAACTAAAACAAGATTACACATGATCTTACTGTAGAAAACAAGATTTACTGACTGAAATAATTCTCAATTGACAGTTGTTTAATACCCCAAAGTCTAGGCCCACTGTCAGAGCCCATTTACCAATAGCTAAAGACTTCATACTGAAATATAGAGCACAAGCCAGCATAAAGGATAATCCACCACAACATCAACTCAAGTGAAGTACAACACAAACAACCAGTACAAGTCAGTCATTGCATTTACCTTCCTGTAGGGTGATTTCTTGACCTTTGTTGCTTTTCTCTTGTATCCCCCCTTCTAACCTGAACTTTATTGACATTACAAGTGAAAAAAACTGGTAATAAAAAACTAAGCTATAAATAATATCAATTAGATTCCCTGTAATAAAGAACTAAGAGTGTGTTGTAAACTTCCTAGGCACATACAGACATCATTTAGAGGTCAAGAACTATGACACTATGAATAGAGTGACTTGCAAAAGTATAGTGAAGTACACTAAATAATTTGGTCCACATTTTGGTGTTTGGAAAGTGAAAAAGACTCAGATATCAGACTAGGTCAAACAGACTAGAAATTTGTGCAGGTAGAAGTAGCATACCAGTATCAGAAGTGCACTTACACTTTATGTTGAGCATGTTTTCTACCCAACAGATCATGACCCAAACACAAATGCTTGGAAGCAGTGACCGGGCAAATCCAAGTGACAGAAGACAGAAATAATTAAGAATTACAGTAAATATTTTAGATATTTAGATATTTACACATAGAAAATAAGATATATCCTTTTCTGAAATAAGATCATACCTGTAATTTTATTTGACAGTTCCAAAGTGCCATCTGTATAAGGCTAGATTTTTAAATTTATATTTGTTCCACTTGCCAGACTTAGCATTAAGAAAGGCAGACATATATACATGCAAAAAGATAAAAAGCTGCATTTACATGCATAGTATTGAGCTAATCTTCTATTCTACTAAAATTAACATTTGTCAACAAGACAACAAAGATGTGTAAGTAATGTTGATGCCCAATGATTAAATAATGGGCACATGGGTGAGGTTTTATTCACTGGCCAGTAGAACAAAAGCAAAGTCATCACATTTTATATTTATTTTGTATGAACTGTTATTAGTAAAGCACAAATCCACTTGTTATTTGCTGGATACTTAACAGGTGCTTAAAAACTGATAGATGATTCTCCTTGCTTCCCACTAGAAATGAAATATCACTGATAATTTTTACTTGGACAGACTGCACAGCAAATGATATTTCTTTGCATCAAACAGACTACTGATACTAATTACCACATATTGCTGGACACAGATTTTGAGCATGTTGCATAAATATTCTGCATCTCAACAGAAACAGAGAGTGGGTTGGCTGAGGTACGGCAAAGTGTATGTCATTTATTTTCATGTACTGAAGACTCTTACCAAGAAAGTTATTGCCAATGGGTAGGCTTCAGCTCAAAAATATAGGAAAAACCTGAACTACTGCTGGCATCCACCTCTTTACAAAGCCATTTGTAAGAGATCACACCAGAATGAAATACCACCTTAGCTGAAATGCCAGCAAGAGGAAAAGCACACAAGAATGAGAACACACAACATTTCTCTCCACGGATGCTTGCCTTGTCTCATTACTGTTTTAAAAGCTACTATGAGAACATGGTAATTTCTGGGTCTGGCTTGTAATGCAGTCATTCAGTATTTTCCTTAACAGATTTTCACATCTCCATGGAACCGAAGTCTATCTTCCTTCTGCAAATCTACTAGTGAACTGAAAAACTAAGGTGAAGCTCAGTACTTCAAATGAGGAGATGACAGCAAATACTTCAACTTGTATCTCTGTATAGAGTAATAATGAATATGCTAAAGTTGTTTTTTGGCCTGAAGAACAGCCATTTCTTCCTACTACTCCAAAGAGACTCAGAGGAGGGAGTTTCAAAATATTAATAGTAAGTCAGTGAAATAGCTGACAAACCTCTTCATAGATGTGGTTAGATTTTGAGCTCTCACTAAGCTGTCCAGGTGGGACCATTGCATTGCAGTCTGCAGTGTAGGCATAACAGGAATGAGAACTATTAGAAGAAAGGGTGTTATGATTGTGATTGCTTTTAGAATACAAGAATGGGGCAAAAGTTTAAACCAAGGTGGAAGCAGCAGGATTTTAAAAAAAAGCCCTGGCAAGAGTTAACTCTGACACATTAGGATCTCCAGGAAATGCTTGTTTTCAGACTGTAATTCATCAGCATATTTGGAGAATCATTTTAGTGAATGTGGCTTAATCATTTTCACAATAAGTTCCCATCCATCAATACATCTCTACCCCATGTTCCTCACATTTAAAGTCTTCCTTAACTGCAAAATAACTCCAAAAATCAGAACAGATAGAGCTGCTTTCATCCTCTTCACAAAGTAAGCTAGATAGGTGTCATTTTCACACAAATTTCCTATTATTGAACTACTAATGAAGACCAATGTCAATGCATGTAAAAGCAGGTGAAGAAAACCATGTGACTTGTGTTAATCTCCATATCTGCCTTAAGGCATACTTCATGTTAAGCTCCATGCTCTAATATTCTCTCATATCTCATTTCAAATCCTGCAGAGAATGTACATCATGCACTTTTATCTTCTACTTTCCTGATTCATGTGAACATATGCTTCTTTACATTTTGGCAGTTCTTCAAGGGGGATCACTTGAAAAAGGCAGTTAATGACTTTAACCTTCCAAAGCAAAATACACTGGCTTTTCAAAATTCATCACTTTCCATTACATCGAAAAAAAATAAAAATAAAAAAATTACCTCCAAAACTGCCACACACATGTCTGGAACATAAAAGATAACATTATTCTCAGCAGAAATTATTCTATATGTATAAAAAGCAGCATTTTAGAGCAGCTTTTCTCCTTATCTTCAACATAAGTTCCTTTCAATACATTGTCATCAACCATCCGAAAAAGGAACACTGACAGTAACTCAAACAAATTCTGAGAAACTTTAGGTGAGTGACAAGCTTTGTAAGACAAGCATTTCCAAAATGTGGTTACAAATTAGTTTCTCAATGACTTTAAAAAAAGTTAATGGGTGAAAGAAAGGTGAAAAATCTTTTCTATATTGCATTCAAGAGTGTATGGATGAAACAACAACCATTTCAGTCTGAAATAGGTAGAAGTTCATACCAGTAGCTCTGTTCATTCTAACTGTTAAAAAATTTTCCAAGGTGAAATCCCTGGATCTAGCTCTGTGACTATTTTCATGGAAACTCATCAAATTCTTGCAGTTTTTGTGCCTAAAGTACACAATAACAGTAATGTTAAGGCACAATTTTGCCCCAAATACATCGGTGACCCATTAATGTTTTATCTTTCAATCAGTGTCTTGCTGTCTTGATGTCAAACGGAGCAGAAGAACTACACTCAGACTGAAATGGTACAGGCATCAAAGTTTTATTTTCGTTTTTACTGGTGTTGGTTGGAAATAGAGAGCTAGCATAACCTTTACCATGAAAACTGGAAATAGAACACTTTCTCCAAGGAAAAACTTTTTTTCCCCTGAGTCAGTTAAAAAATACAAAGAAATCCATAGAATTATCAGATCTGGAAGGGACCTCGAGAGACCATATACCTCCAAATTGAGATAAACATATTATACAATACCTCTGTTTCAACAGATCTAGTGAAAAGGCTATTCCCCACCAGATTTGTGATTAGAAAAAAAATTGTGAGTCTGATCAAAGTACAAAGCAGGTCTACTGAACAAGAAAAAAAATTTAAAGAAAGTAGCGAGGAACCAAGAGAAGACTGTATCTCTTATCAGATGTCTGGTCATTGATTTTTAAATCACTGGCCCTGATCTATTCTTCCATCAATTGCAGTGTAACAGAGACCAGCTTCTCTTCCTTGCTATTTCACAGCTCTTTGCAAGACCAGATATTCCTCAGTATTTGTGTTCTTGAAAAGTAAACCACATCACCATTTACAGCAGAGGTACAAAGCAATTTCTTAGCCTCCCTCCCACCACTGCCTCTCAGATGACCTGATAGGTATCTGATCTCTTTCTTCTCAGGCAGCATATTTTCGAGAAAATAAAAAAAATTCAAAAGTCAACATATAAATAAATGAAAATGAGCAGAGGCTGTTAAGGTCTGAGTGACAACAAGAAAAGGAGAAAGAAATAAACAATATTCAGCAGAACAATTATCACATTTAGAAATCTGTGCAATTATTTAGTCATGAGATGTTCATCTTTGTCAGGGAAAGTTTGCTTGGGCACTTTTCCCCTGCACTCTGGATGACCTGCTGCAGCCTACAGATTGAATAAAACTGAGCAAGGTCCATCTGTCTTCATTTTCCTACACGCTTCTACCAGGAGAGATAAAAATAATAAATTCCTAATAGAGTTTTAAATACATTTATAGAAACTGGAGTTGATTCACATGCAGCATTTCACACAGTCAACATTATCTCAACTTTTGGCAAAATATAGTAAGAGCCAAGCCTGAAGTTGAATGGCTGTTAACAGCAAGTCCTTGTAGTAAAGTTTTTCTACAAGCCTTCCATTCATCCCTGTTCCTGTTACAGAGCACCTGTTTTGAATCATCACCTCAAAGAACATAATTTCTTCCTTATTTTTGCCTTCTTCATTTTGCATCAGCAAAGTAAATTCATAACTTGACCCTGGAAATTATGTGGAGGAAGTAATATATTTATTACTTATTTCTCAGTAAACTGGGGCAGAGGAGTTTCCACCTCTACTTGGAGTCAGGCAGAGTACACATTTGAAGTCTCCCACCCCCTGGGAAGTGGGAGAGCCTCTGATATTTATACCCATAAGTCCCTGGAAAAGAAGTCACTTCTCTCCTTAATACTCTGCAATGAGTTTTAAGGAGAGATATAGAAATTAAAACAGCCTCACACAAATGATTTATTTGAACCAATGTCTTTTATGTCCAGACATAGAGTGGGCAAAAATGAGAGCTGTTCCCACCACTTTTGTGAAGGGAATTTTTCCTTATGGCAGCATTCATATCCTCTTCCTTTCAACATTATTCTTACTTAAATCCACGTGTCTGTCTATCTACTCGCCTTCACCTCTTTACATAATTTATTAGTAAAAGCCATTACACTACAAAAAAACCAAAAACCACATTTCCCAACAAGAGAGTTTTGTTGTTTTTCTAGTCTAAACCTCTGTATATTTCTAGAAACTTAATTGTTATTTTCCAGAATATTTTTGTGAAAAACATTTTTGGTTCATCAGAAACCCTTTATTTTTCTGCATTAATATATTATTATTCACTCTCATAGTATGATATATATGGGATAAAATTAACAGATGCAGAAGTTATACACCTTTATGAATACACAATGAATTGTCATATTACTGCCTTATTTTGACATAGTGATCTTTTCCTGAAACACTCAAACCTACTATTCTTCAAGTCAAGCTACATCCCCATTGTGTATGAAAAAATGTAAGAACAATTATAGTTATAAACATACAAAACTGCAAATGCAATAGACAAGCAAATAAAACCTACCTGACCAAACTGCGCAGATGTTAGGAAGATAACAAAAGTAACAAAACAGCATTCTTTGGCACACATTTAGCCATACAACCTACACCTCACCACTCAGGTGGGAGCTGTTTACACACAGCAAGAGGATAAATGCTACAATGATACTGATGACATCACAAGAGCAAGTGAAAAGGAGCATGAAAAACAGTACAAGAATGTTGCAAATGAAGATGCCAACTTAAAAAACCAATCAGACTGAATGGACATTTTTCAGGTTAGTATTATCTACCTCTAAGCCAGAGAGCCATCCCATCAATGGGATGGAGTCTAGTTGGAAGTCTATTTCTGATGGAGTCCCTCGAGTATCAGTACTGGGACCAGTACTATTCCATATATTTATTGATGACCTAGATGAGGGAATAGAGTGCACTATCATCAAGTATGCTGATGACACAAAACTGGGACAAGGGTCTGACAGTTCAGAAGGCTGTGCTGGCATTCAGAGGGACCTGGACAGACTGGAGAGTTGGACAGGGAGAAATATAATGTATTACAACAAGGGCAAGTGTAAAGTTTTACATCTGGGAAAGAACAACCCCAGGTACCAGAATACGTTGGGGACTGAGCTGTTGGAGAGCAGCACAGGGAAAAGGGACCCAAGGGTGCTAGTGGATGGAAGGATGACCATGAGCCAGCAATGTGCCCTGGTGGCCAAGAAGGCCAATGGCATCCTGAGGTGCATTAGAAGGGGAGTTCTCCTGCCCCTCTACTCTGCCCTGGTCAGGCCGCATCTGGAATATTGTGTCCAGTTCTGTACACCTCAGTTCAAGTAGGACAGGGAACTGCTTGAAAGAGTCCAGAACAGAGCAAACAGGATGATGAAGGGAGTGGAACATCTCCTTTGTGAGGAAAGGCTGAGGGAGCTGGGTCTCAAGGTTAATAAATATGAAAGGGGTGAGTGCCACGAAGATGGAGTCAAGCTTTTCTCAGGTGTCAATGACAATAGGACAAGGGGCAATGGTTATAAAATGGAGTATAGGCAATTCCATATAAATATCAGGAAGAATTTTTTTAATGTGAAGGTAACAGAGCACTGGCACAGGCTGCCTGGGGAGATTGTGGAGTCTCCTTCCCTGGAGACATTCAAAGCTCAGCTGGATGAGTTCCTGTGTGACCTGCTGTGGATTACCCATCTCTGGCAAGGGGAGGTTGGACTAGATGATCTTCTGAGGTCTCTTCAAACTCCTAACACGCTTTGATTCTATGATCTCATCATTAAAAAGTTTTTTTCCAAAATCAGTGGGAATAAATTGATATCCATGAAATTCCAAAGGAAACCAAGGAAAAAGGAAAACCTTTCTTGCCTGCCTGAAAACTCTCAGCAACCCCCATCTCTTCTGATTTAAATTTATGAAGTCATAACCACAAATACAAGCGGTTTCACTCAGTGAAGCTAGTGGCATCCATATATGAGGCAATACTAACATAATCACTATGTTTATGAAAGGGCCTTTTTTCTTAGAAACGCTGTTATTGTATCATGTTCTGTAAAAAGAAAATAACACTGAGAGTAAAAAAAAAAAAAAAAAAAAAAATTACTCAAATCTTCCCAAGCCTAAGTTATGGAAATAATAGATTCATCAGTTTCCTCAAAAGCATCCAAGCCTCTCATCCAAGAGTCCCGTGTCAGTGCTATTATGTCACTTTTACTGTGATTCAGCAGGACCTCAGAATGCAGCATCCTTACTCAACAGAGGAACAGCTGAAGAAAGCAGCATTTGCTTAACAGAGCAACTGCCTGACTCACACATATTATTAATATTCAAACCACAACCATGAGGAGCTGGTGAAGAAATATTTTATTACTTGAAGGCCAAGAAGGCTCAAGGACTTCCGAGGGCAAATAATTTCACAGAAGTGAAATGGGTGAGGAAGACATAAGGGAATAAAAACACTTACATACCCTTTTGTTTAACCTTTCCAAGCACTTTGGATATCTTTCCAGTTCTTGATATCTGAGACAGATTTTATGTGCAGATTTTTGAAGAGACTTGCCAAATTCTCCAGTAATTCCAGACACTGAGGTCTCTAGATATATGAAGTTATTAGTACTAGCTAACACGGATTTCAGGGGTTTTATTCAATTCTGCAGCACGAATATTAGACTGATGAATGAAGTACTGCTTACTAGCAAAGATTATTTGTTATGCATGTTAAATAAGCAGTGCAGAAATTACTATGAGTGTTTTCTTCTCTTGCCCTGGTTCAAAAAATATCTCTTCTTTACCTTCCTAAAAGATAATTTCTTGGATATTGGTGCTGGCTTTAGCAAATAACCTATAATCTGTCCTATCTTTTCCCCAGTGTTTTCAGCAATACTTCCTGGATACTGCTGTAGAAAAGGCAGAACACAGTTACTGCCAACCTCCTAAGTATTAGAGTAATTCTTCTTTCCCACCATTTTTAAGCCTTCATTTTAGCAATGGATTAATTTAGGTATAAAATCACATCCTGGTTATCTGAACATTTTTCTTTTCTTCCTCCACTGACTGTTCCCACTTTCTAATCCTTAGCCACCCATGGCTTTATTCACAAGTATAACTATTGTTCTTTCATAGTTCTAGACTGTAAAAATACACCTGCAACATATCTAGTCCTTTGGTAGATCTTATGGAGAGTAAGTAGACATTAGAGAAGGAACTTCTAATATACGTCTGAGTTATTTGCATCAACTAAAAACTAAAACACTCTTTCCTGATGTTATTACTTTTAAAACCAGCAGAAGGACTCATGAGAATACAGTTGATGTCTCTTCAAAGTTTAAAGTAAAAGCATCAAGAACTCCTGAACAGAAGCATGGGCAAAGTTATCTCAGAGCCAAAGCTGCTGTTGTGGGTTTTTTAAAATACTAAGCTGTTGAAAGATGAGGAGAAATGAACATTTAAACTACAGAAACAAAAAATGCCCTCCAAGAAATCTGAAAACAGAAATACATTATATCCCTAGTTAAGGAAAAATGGCCCTATAAAGAATGTGAGGGAACAAGGAGGGTGTAGTTCTAATCAAATCACAAATGAAAAGTAGAAAGAGATTAAAAAGGGATGTTGCAAATAAAGAGTAAAGAAAGATATCCTAAAACACAAAAGCAATCACTTAATCAAAGTCAATTTAGAAGTGTTCTGCATCATCAACAAGACCACAAAAAAACATAAAATGTGAAAGAACTTCAGTAAGAACATGAAAATACATACAGGATCTTAAGGAGCACAGAAGAGAGCTTTGGCAGAAACAAAATATTGTCTGATACCAACCAAATTACAGCAGCTTTTCTGAGCAGAAAATGTGCTCTTGCATTTTCACATCTCTAACAATTTTACATGATTTTGTTTTCCACAGAACTGATTTTTTAATACAAGGGTTTTTCTAACATTCAGCTTCTCCTAGTATTCAGACTGAACAGAGAGTTTTTTGATTATTTTCATATTCTCAAAGAAGGAGGGAGTTATTGAATGTCATGGTTTGAGTGGACCAGGCCAATTTTTGGTACAAATAGGAGAACCAAAAGAGAAGATGTTTAGGACACTGAGGGATCAGAGAGGAGCAGGACTGTGTTGTGGTTTTTTGGTGATGTGAATTATGTTTGTGAAAATTTCTGTGATGAATACTGATTTTACTAATAATTCTTGAATGTTATTCACAGAATGAGGGGTGAAATTTCCTGGGTTGACATGGTGCTTCTTTTGGTATCAAGGGAGAGGCCTTAGGGGTGTCTCCTGTGAGAGGCAGCTTAAAGCCCCTCTAGCTCCAAAAAGTCCAGCCTGACCTCTGACTAATGTTGAGGTTAACAGTGACAATGGACACACTTCTATGATTAACATATTTAAGAAGGGGAAACAAATGGCTATAAGACCTCAGGGCAGCAAAGAGGGAGACAGAGCAACACCAGAGGTGAGAGCAATGCCAGAAGAGAGACACAAGGAGCAGAACTGCCAAGGTCAGTGAGGAAGAAGGGGGAGAAGGTGCTTAAGCAGAGGTTCCCCTGCAAACCATAGCAAGGCAGCAGGCTGTCCTGCTCCTGCTCCACCGAGCAGCTCTGTGGAGTAGCCCATAAACAAGTACAGTGGAGCAGATGCAAACTTGCCGCCTATAAGGATCAGGATGAAGCAGCATTTCTATGGACCTACAGCAATGGGGGACCCCTCACCAGGGGATGTGACTGTTCCCAAAGCAGGATGTGACTCTGGGCAGCCCACACAGGAGCAGTCTCTTCCTTGAGGACTGCACCTGGTGGGGAGGAATCAAGTTGGAGAAGTTTGGGAAGGACTCTCTCCCAGGAGAGGGATCCCATGTTGGAGCAGGGAAAGAATGTGAGGAATACTTCTCCCACAGGACCGAGTGGCAGAACAACTGTGAATGGATAATAAACCCCTTCCCTTTTCCCCCTGTGCTTCTGGGGGTGAGGAGGTAGAGGTATCAGGAACAAATTTATTTGGAACTCAGAAGAAGGGAGGGGTGCTGTAGAGTATTTAAGCTCTGGGTGTTTTTTCTTCCTCTTTGCTTTTTTTGATTTAATTAATGATATACCAAATTGATTTTTCCCAATTTGAGTCTGTTTGGCCCGTGACTGTAATTGGTGAGTAAAACCTGCCTAGTCTTTGCCTTGACCCCTGAGATTTTAGACAGATTTCTTCCTCGCCATCCAAAGCTGTGGTTGGGGGGGGAGTAAGTGGCCATCCAGTCCTTTGTTGTCATCTGAGCCTAAAACACAATATTTAATTGGAGTCTTACCTGATGGTGACAGCCTGCTTACTTGACTGGAAGTCAGTTAGATTCTTAGTTCAAAATGCAGTTCAAATTCTTTTGTGCTGTAATTGTTGCATTATCAAGCTAAACAATCTGTTATAACTTATACTCAGCTGTTTCTCCAGTTCAGAGTCTCAATCCTGTTGTTAACAGTAGCATACCCAGGACTGATTACCTATGGGTCAGGTGGCTGCTTGCTCTTTTCTTACCTGCTATTTTTAAATGGTTTAAGAGAGTACCTGTGATAATCAGATTCAGGCACTCTCAAGTCACAATTGGGCTTTTAAAGTGGACCAAAAAGACTAGGCAGATATGTTCATTACTTTTTACAGGAATACTCAAGAAAACACTGCATTTTGTTTTAAATATTACTCCCACAGACAAGAGGTTCTTGTAGGAGATCTGTATTAACAGGGAACAATTATATAGGTCACATAGATTACTAGTAAAAACATACTGATCAGTGCATTTTTTGTCCCTATGTCATCTATTTGCAACATAAACCTTTCTTCACTTGAAATATGAATGAGCTATATCTTTTTTTTTCTTCTTTAAAATAAACGTATAATAATTAAAAAGAAATGTTTGTGAGGAAAAAGAATTATATTATGGGAATCAAAGAGCAAGAGAGGAAATATACTTTGAGCTAAATTATAGCACGATAAAATCTTTCATCTCATAAGCATGAAATAGGTGCCGCACAAACACACGCTGGTAATGGTTCATCAAATGCTGATGTGCAGAAGGAACTCCAACTGGATATAATAATGCCTACATGAAAGCCACTTCTCAGGATTGAGCTATAATGCTTAAACACGGAAAGAGGGAAATAAGCAATAGTATGAGTATTGGGTCAACATTTCCAACAGTTCTCTAGCAAGTGCCAAGGAACTGAAGCAGACTGAGCAAATAAAAATGTAGAGAAAGACAAACACTGTAAACTTGACTTGAACTCCATCTGCAGAGAGAATACCGTTAGCTGGTTTCTTACGTTATGAACAGACACATAGAACTGTATCCAATCATCTCTACAGGCCTAATTGGCAGGCTTCAGATGCTTCTCAGTTGAATTATTTCTCTCTGCTATGGCCAATATCTGGGTATATAACCTAAAAACAATCAATTGCTTTTAGACGTAGCTGAAGAAAATGTTTCCTTCATCAGTGGGATACCTAAACTGTAGCAATATTGGACCTTAAAGCACTACCATACACAGAGCAGTCATTTGGTTTTTGTAGTATTTTTCCCTACATTTTAAAGACTTTTTTGTGCAATTTTTTCTTAACGTGGACCAAGTGATCTCATTTAATTCACAGTCTTTTAATATGTATTTAGCATGAAATACATCCTTTTGAAATAGTGAGTTATGAATCATTCAGTCAGAAAATTTTTTATGACACAAGTTCTTTCTAATTTCAGTGATTTTGGGTATTTTGTGTAACAAACCAATAGGCCCTTTAAAATTATGAAGGTGCTGGGATGTATGTATTTTGCTTATGGCAAAGAGATCACAGGGCAGATACCACAGTTCCAAAGAACCCAAGTCTAGTTTCCAGGTGTGTATCAGCACTGAGTGCATTCCTCCCTCCTCCTCATTTTATGGCAGGCATGGAAGCAGCCACTAAAATCAACAGGTTGAAGTTTGAGCTTCATTTTTGTGGAGCTGGGTGGTACATCATGAATACATAATTAACCAAGATTAAATAGGTGAATACAGTCACAAAATTGCCCTCTATTTCAGCATAGCTTCTATTAGAGGGAACAGGCTGAAACAATATGCTCTGGGTTTCCACGCCTCTCCATATGAAATGAGTGAGCACCCTGTTGTGACAGCAGCTGCTGCTCTCAGCTGCACTGGATGTAGGCTTGGAAACATCCTTAGGAGACAGGACTACATCTGTGGTCAATAGACTTTTTAAGTCTTCAAAAGCACATTCTCGTGCTTAATCAAAGGCCTATTATGAGTCTTTTGAAAAGTCTCAGAGAGCAGATCACCTTTACATTTGCTCTGCAGTTGTGCTCATGCTGAGCATCTGCATCAGTCCCAGTACATTTGGAAGTACTGAAAAAAGAACTGGACTTTAGCAGTCAGATACCCTAAAAAAACCCACGAAGCTGCATTTCATTAAAAATTGCCAAGGAGAAGGTATGTGTTGAAGTGCAGTGTTATCTCAAACACAGGGCAGCCCCACTGAAAAGCTAATTAGAGACATAGGAGCAGAGCAACACACCTGCCTTCCCTGAAGTTAGCACTCTTGCTGTCTTAGGCATTTTCCAGGGCTGACTCCACTGTGTTGGAACTCCTCAGTCACTGATTCTGCTATACAGTAACAATACCGTTCATTTTCAACTGGTGACATCGGTTGTCTTGACAGCCTGTTGTTTATTTTTCAAATTTGTCTTAAATAAGCATCATTTATTTTGGGCCTGAACAAACTTCCAGGGTTTGCTGAATCTTCTGTTTGCTTTGGAAGACTCCCAGGACACAGAAATGCTGAATGAGGGGCAGTGAAACATGTACTTTCTGGAGATTATGGAAAACAGCAACTTGATTAACCATTACAGAATTCAGGAAACAATGTGCATCTATCCACACAGAAGATTCTCTTATTTAAATTTCTTTTGATTAATTGCATTTTTCATTTGTTCACATCATAGTTTTTGCTTGCAGCAACAAGGATTGCATTTCAAAAGTCAAGGCCTTGCCAAAATCAGGCAGCCACAACATCCTAGAAGCTGTTTTAGTGAGCTCTCAGCATCATAACACAGATCTTCATTTCAATTGTGTTGTTTATTTAGTAAGTAAATAAGAAATACTTTTTTTTTTTCATTCCTTTAGGAAAGTGTCTCAAAAAAACACCATGGTTTAAAAAAAATTGCATAGCCATCTTAGAAAAAATCAGCAGGTAAGGATAAAAGCATGAAGGAGAAAGCATCAGGTTGAAAGTGAGAAAGACAAAGCACTTCAGAGAGGAAAAAAAATAATGTTTAAAGACAAGCACCTGGAAATTTTCATTTCTTTTAGTACGGCCAAAATTACACTAGAACCAAGCAATGTACATTATCTCAGCTGTACTTCTGCTATATCTCTTCCAGCAAGCAGCTTAGCCTTCCTTCCACGTGTGCTGCTACATTTACATAATCAATTCTGACTCAGGTTTTTAACGATGTGAAATCCAAACATTTATTTATCAAGTCATTTTGCAAAATATTCTTCCTAATTAATCTCTCTCCACCAACACCTTTTACTTTCTCTGTTTTTAACCACAAGGTTTCACAGCTAGTGTTACAAGAAGATGACAAGGGCAATTATCATTAAAAAAGAGCAGAACAAAGCTATGATAATGAGAACTACAGTTCATTCACTGAGGTTTTGGCAGTGATGAAAGGAGTAAAGTGAGCCCACCTTTCTTTCGCAGATAACAAAGCAATTACAACATGTAAACTAATACAGAGAAAATAATAATTTACTAGGAAAGAGAGAGAACAGCAGGCTCTGAAAAATACAAAGAATAATTTTTATAAAAGCTAATTCACTCTATCAAAACTTATTATGAATAGTTGACATATTTAAAAAGTGCTGGGATGCACAGCAAGCAAACCACTATTTAAAAGAGAAATCCTCTTAAACGGGAAAAAAATGCAAGTGCCTTATTGAATCCAGCAAAAGGGTAGAAAGTTTGGTATCATACTATCCCTCCATAGAAAGCAAAGGGCTGTTTGAGTATATAGCAGAAAAACCATGATCCAAGGGCAAATCATATACAGTGGGAGAAAAGGAGACATAATTTTATCATGCTGTAATCTGGGCATTTTGGCAGCCTGGTGCAGCTCATGATAAATTAGAGATATCATTACTGGCTCTGTAGTTGGCCCTCAGGATCTCCCAGAGAAGTAAATTAAGGCTGCTTCTTTCTTCTTGCTCCACAGTGCTTCTAAAGCAAACACAGGAATGGAAAACTCCGCAGTATATGAGTCAGTAAGATCAAAAAGGGATCAGATGCTGCCTCTCCTGAACATTCACCACCCACTGCTCACCAGGGGAGATGCTGGCACTAAAAACTGGTTGCACGTTCAGATTGTATCACTTTGACTTCCAATTCCAGCAGCTTGGCACACTTGTCAGGAACAAGCAAACAAGTAAATGAAAGCCTGAATTGGAAGAAGCTTCTGCAAAGGAAGTCCACTCAAGTTAGTCTGAAAACCACAAAAAGTCACACTAAAATCCATGTGTTGGAAGCACAGAATCATGGAAAAACTGGACTGAAAAAGACCTTTGAGTCCAACTGTAAACCTAACACTGCAAGTACACCACTAAACCATGTCCCTCAGTGTCATGTCTATACATATTTTAAGTATCTGCAGGAATAATTTAGAAGTAAATTAAGAACAAGCAAGAAGAAATCTGAGGCTCAAAAGGAACAAATAACTGCCTTAGACTCATGCATCAAACAAACAACAGACTTTCAAGTCCTTCGTGTGCTAGAGTCAATCCAGTGCCCTGCTATGTGACCTCTTCAACTGTATTTGTGGCAATGTGTCTTAGAGTTTAAATGTCTGATAAACTAAGATACTGTTCTATTGCCACCTTCTGGGTTGGAATTGCCCTTTTTTTTTCTACATGGAACTTCATAAATATTCAAAATGGGCACTGGTGTCTTCCACAGAAGGCAGATCCCACAGATATTTATTTTCCTTTTCTCCCTGCCAAACAGTTCATCACAAAGAGCTACAGACTGGAAAGCAGAGTTAAACCCATATGCCAGGCTAAGGAGCTGAGGTTTTATGCAGTACTCCAGCAGATTAGAAGCAAGAATAAATGTCATGACCTGAGTTCCCACCCTCCTTCTGAACTTGTTTTATTACAGAGCATAGCCTTATGAGTCTCAATTCTCTCACTTGAAAGAGTGAGATAATTACACCTCTGCACCTCACAGGGACACTGTGAAGCTCAAATTATTAATGTTTGCCAAGTGCTATGTATGTATAAAAAATTATTAAGGTCGTTCAGCATCAAAAATGGGACCACAGTCCAAGGCTTTATGGCTCTTGGCCCCACATCTAATCCACAAAAGTTTCCACTCATACAGTTACCTTAAATAAATGCAGAAATTCAATTCTTTGCCATTTTTTAGTATGCGAATTACCCGAGGCAGCAGTTCATTCCAAAACTGATTTCTACATTTTACTAAACAAAATTACTCTATTTTTTTTTGCACTATGTAACTACTCAGTAAGACATTTCCTCTGCGGTTGAAGAATTTTCCTCCAACAGTTCTATCTCATAATAGTTTTTTCAAATACATTAGAAAAGAATAAACTGAGAATAAAAGGATAAATCTTGTAAACATCTACTAGGTAGAGTTTAGATTATATGTAAAACCATCCAAGAAATATATCACTTTTTTCTTTCTTTTACCTTTTAAAGTAAAAAGAAATATGCTTTTAATGGGTGAAAAAAGACTACAAGTCTTCCTGTCTTTATATTTATGGAAACACTTGCTCTTAGGGAAAAAGCCCTGCTAATTAAAAGTCCTTAACTTCAGAGTATGCCATTATAGAAAAGATTTAAAGACAGTATAAAAAGACAGTATAAATATAAATTTAAAAATATAAATCTTGGCCCATTGATTTGGAAGAGTCTTGGAGAAAGACAAAAAGAATAATTTGTCCTATCAAACTATCTCAAAACTAAGAGGAGGTACTGTAGATAGCTTTCGTGTTACAAGACAATATGACAGAACAGTTGCTTCTTCCACATTTTTCTCTTCTCTACATGAAATGAAGAGTAATTTTTCTCTGCCTTATATCTTAAGATCTGGCAAAATGTTTCTTAATATCCCCTACAGTCATGCTAAGAATGAAGCTTCCCAAAACATATTCAGTAATTTCCTATAAACAAAATAAACAAAATATGCACAGAAATAAGGATTGTCATGCTACAGTGGACCTTGCTATTTCACCAATAGCTTTAAAAATGCAGATAGCTTCTGGTGGAAAGCAATACTTAATTTGAAAATGAGGATGTAAAAATACACACATCTTGGCTTGAGCCAAGTAACGTTTTTTCACTTCAGAACAGGAAGGAAACATTGCCAGACTTGTAGCCAGATTTTCCTCAATGGTGGAATATAAAGCTGTTTTATTATTTATGAAGCCAGAAGACAGGGCCCTAGTTTAAAGTGGAACATTTCATCCACCTTTGAAAGAATAGACTTTCTGATGAAGATACCAATTTGAATTTGCTTTGACTTTTTGGAGTAAAATCATTGGAAGGAATATCTCATATATTTCTGCCTATGAAAAATAAAAAAGATACAAACATATTTAACTTCACATATCTGCTTGCTTTGTAAACCATGTTGGAAAGCTCTTAGCTATAAAACCCACACAGTCTTCAGTCTTCACTTTCCAGACTGATATTGAATTCAGGTATTTCCCACAACACAGCTATCCCTTTAGAGGCAGAATGACCTGTTGATGGAGTGGTGAGAAGGAGAACCATTTAGGGCCTATCTGATTAACCAGGTGCTTCACAGGGAATCTATTTCATCATCTGACAAGACTGAAATTCAAAACTCCTTACTGTGTTTTTTGTTTTTCTTCCTGAACATCTCCAGCTTCACCCTCAAACAAGGATATTTCAGCACGCCAAGATGAATGTAAATTATTATGATAATGTCACAGTAAAATAAAAGTTACACGCTTGAAAGCAGCTTGGTGAAAATAAAAGGAAGTGTCATATAGAGCAATATCTGACACCTTGTACATATCAGTCTATTAGTCCCAGGGAGACCGTATCTTTAAATGAGAGTGCGTTTCAGTTTCAGTGCATTGTCTGGTTCCTGTCTCCTTCCACATTCCGTATGTCAGCTCCGTAACTATTACTCGAACTAATCTAAAAGAAATAACCTACCTATTCAGGAGAAGTCTGAACATTTCACTTAAGATTACATTTCTTCCTTTCCACGTCAGGAGTGATAAGCAAAACCCAGTACCCTGAGCAAAAAGATGGTAATTCAAAGAGAAATAAAATACTCTTGACATTTTAACAATAACAAGTTATTAATATAATTCACCACAGTTGAAAGAAAGTGGAATACATTAACCATGCAACCGAATAAAGGTTAAGTGAATTTTGTGTTTTGCTCTGCATTACATATAAATATCTGTCATATCAAATCCTACCCTAGTTGTAAGCACCCTCTTAAAATCTGTGTTTTCAGCAGAAAGGAAATCAATGTGAAATACTCTTTCTACGAGTGACAAAATCCAAATCAGGTCGACCTCATATGGAATAGCTCAAGATAAAGTAACATAGCAATTCCAGGCAGAATTATACACACAATGGAACCTTCATAACTTCTTCAGTACAAGTGATACAATTAAGATATATTACCTCTGCAGCAGCTCACTTACAGCCAGGTTCCCAAAATGAAGTAATGTAAAGCAGACCTGTGTCTTCCTTTTTCTTGCTTGTTTCATGGTATCCCTTCCATATTCCATTCTATGAAAACCCAATTTTTTTACACATAAGAATATTTAACCAAGAAAAATATCACTGTAGATCCACTTATAAGAATTTTTTTGAAAGATCCATGCAGCAGTTTGGTACTGTATCATAAAACAGCAAGATGAAAAATAAGTACGGTAACATATCAAATGTTATCCTCTCCCCCTTTGTAATCAATAAGTGCCCTCTTCACATGTTGCATAAAAGACTGAAGCCACCAGGGTTCTGTTCATTTTCATCAGTGGTTGCCTGTCTCTTTCCTCGGACACTTTCAAGCCAATATTTGAAATAACTTGTTTTTTAACTTTAAAATTTAGGTCAAACACAAGTATCCCCAAAACAAGGAAACCAATGATATTCAAGCTGTGTCCCCACAACATTTTTCTTTCTATTTTTCCACCAGTTCTGTGCACTGCTGTTCTAACACTAGGAGATTTGATCGTGTTAATGGTCACCACTACTGCTAGTCACCATTAGTGAAATACCAACCAATAAAACCCACAAACAATCAAACCAAAACAGAAATGCTTTAGCTTTGGGGGATTTTGCACTATTCAGGATTCAAGGATTTAAAAGCCCACTTAGGACGCATACTGCAGGCAGTAAAGTACTTCAGTCAAGGACCAAATTCTAATTGCTACCATTTGCTTTACAATGTGTACAAAGTCACCTGCACAGATACCTGTTTCCATACATTTGCTCCCTATAGTCCAATGAACCACTGAAAAATGCATGTGTGTAATGGAACAAAGGGTATTTTTTTCAGTAGCATTTATCTTTCTGTAGCAGGCTTTCCTGCAAAAGCTCAAAACATAAAGCGTATTGCAGGTGGTCTGTGGACAATGTTCTGCAGAAGGTAGGAACCCGCAAAGTCAGAGCAAGAAAGGAGACATGAAAGACATTCTTGTGCAGAAGTATTCTTCAACTGAAAAGAATTAAATTCAGAAAGCTAAGGAAGAAAACAAAGAGGGAATAACACCAAAGGATATGGAGGTGGGAGGGGGACTTAACGAGAAGTTCAGATGCAAATCTGTGAGGGGTAGAAGTATACAAAGGTAATTTAAAAAACATGTTTACTCTGGGAATGGAAGGTATGGCTTCTTTTGAACTGTGTTTTTTGCATTAAAAAGTCCTTTCCCAACATCAATAACAGGCACACCATTTTACTTACTCTATCTCTATGAGCAAATATATCTGTACAATGAGTTGAAGGTTATACTTAAGGAGGTAAGGAATGCAGCCAGGTCTCACTAAGAACAGATGTATTTTGTGTGCTGCAGCTCTGAGCAAAGCAGAAATTTGTAACACTGCCGACATTTACAAGGCTTTAAAAGTCACCAGAACTATTCAGAAAACATCTGCAGAAGCCAGCTGCACATGGACAATGCCAAAGAATAAGGAAAAACGAGCCAATAAATTTTTCCTTTTAAACATAAGATGACAGGCTCAAAGGCTGCTGAACAACCATTTTTTGCTGGGTGAAAGAAACATAAAACTTCTGCAATGAGAGTAAAAGAGGAAGGTGGAACAATACAGAATTCTGCTAACATGTATGGAAGGTATATACATAGAGAAAGCAATCCCAATGTGAAATACAACAAAACAATTAAAACAAAGAAACACTTTTCAGCTCCATATCTGCCTCCATTGTTCCCTCTGAAGTGAGAAGCAAAGGGTGAAAGCAAATCTAGCTCACTTCCCTGCCACAGAAGGAGGACAGCCTACCTGTAAAAACAGCAGCTTTCCTCCACTGATGGTTAAAGGTTGGACTGGATGATCTTGGAGGTCTCTTCTAACCTAAACATTCTGTGATTCTGTACAGGAGCAGATCTACAGCAGGAAGTATGCAAGAGAAGAGGGCATAAAATGGTCTGCCTACATATTCCTCATTCTTCAGGGACCCCTTCATAGGGAATGTCATCCATGCCTATGTCTCTGACCTGAAGCAGCTATGAGGCTCTGGACTTGTTAAAAGACCTGTGACTTAAAAAGTAACCAAACTCTAACAGATGTTAAGCATCTAGGTCAGTTTATTTTCATTTGGATTTGCTACTAAGAGAATGAAGGGTATTTACTGCAAGTTTGTTTCAGTCTTGCCATGAACTGAGTACAGAACAGGAATGAAAGCTGTTCTTCAATGTAGCTCTTTGCAATAGGGGGATGACCTCAACTTCTCCACTGCATTTTTTAACTGTGAAAGAATAATATTTAAAATATATTTGCTGTTTACAGAATCTTCCAGTCTACATACCTTCTACAAATACCTTCTTTGCAGTAGCTTAAGTGTTTCTTTCTTCTTCATCAACCAAATGGTTTAAAAGTTCTGAAGTATCCCTACTTTACCAAAGCTGTGACATTGGATTTTTATAAGCATTTTGACTAATACAATTAAAAGAAACAGTAAAATAAAAAACACCCTAAGTGGAAGGGAAAATCACCTACTAACTCTTAAGGGAATTAGGAAGATGTAAACTGTTTCATCACTATTTTGGTTTTTTTCCTTATACAGAAAGAACACAGAAAAAAACAATGTTCACACTTTCATAAAATGAACTCGTATCCAAAAATGCAGCTTCTACTTTAAAAACTTTCCTTTTTTTTTAAGGAGTGGCAAGAGACCCAGATGATGGAAACCCAGAGGGATGAACTATTTTTGCATTGGCAAAAAAGGTATTTCCTTGAAACTGTATTTATGAAAACTTTCTAAACCTAGTCATTCAAACTCAGGTATGCCAACTTGTTTTCAGAAATTGAATAAGAGGACAATATTTTTGCTATAAGTATTGTAATTGCACATTTGGTATTGAACAGCTAAAAAATGTCTGATCGTGCTAGTGTTATTCTTTTGGGGTTACTAGAAGAATCCTACCAGCTGTCTGTGTTTTATGTAGAGGTCGAATCAGTGATACCAGATTATAGTAAAGAGAGTGGCCAAGAACTGAGTACAGAACAGGAATGAAATCTGTTCCTTATTGTAGCTCTTTGCAAACCATTTGTTGGCTTTTGTTTGAGAAGTTACCTCTGAGGAATGATAGAGCCAAACCATAAATACTACAAACATGTCTTTTTTTTTTTTTTTTTTTTTTTTTTTCAAATCATGAAAAGCCCAAATGATTGTGCTGAAAGCTTCTTGTAATCCAGTAAAGATGTTCTTCATGAGTCACTATTAACCAAAGACAACACAGTGCCACTGATGACTTTAACACTAACTGGAATTACAGATATTATTATCATCAAGCACACTATCATTCTATGTTTTATGAGGTGGCCTACATGGCTTTATACAGGAAAAATTCAACCAAAAAATCAAGGTTGTCCCAGAAAAAAGGGATCATACATTCATATTTCATACCACTGTTAGCATGTGATAACTTAGGCTAGCATAATTTCTCACTTTACACTGAGTAATTGACCAGCTTTATCAGAAAAATATTAACAGCTGACCAAAACGTGAGCTCAGGACATGCCTTGATACACAGAGAGAAGGTCTGTGTTTTTCCACGATGTTACAGCTAACCTTCCCAAAGATGTTTAATTTTAAGTTATTACAGTTTACTCTTGGAAACTAAAGCACATGCACAGTGAAGTGAGTGGTGACAGCCAGCATGGCATCAGTAGGGGTAAATCGTGCCTGACAAACCTGGTGGCCTTCTACTATGGGGTCACTGAGCTGGTGAATTAGGGAAGAGCAACTGACGTCATCCATCTGAACTTGTGCAAAGCATTTGAAACAGTCTTGTACAACATCCTTGTCTCTAAATTGGAGAGACCTGGGCTTGATGGATCAACACTCATTGGATAAGGAACTGGTTGCATGGTCACAATCAAAGAGCTGCTGTCACTGTTCAAGTGGAGATCAGTGATGAGTGGATTACCTCAGGGCCTGGTACTAGGACTAGTGCTGTTTGACATCTTTGTTGGTGACATGGAGGGTGGCACTGGGTGCACCCTCAGCAAGTTCCCTGATGACCCCAAGCTGTGTGATGCAGCTGACACACTGGAGGGAAGGGATGCCATCCAGAGGGACCTTAACAGCCTGGAGAGGTGGGACCATGCCAACCTCATGAAGTTCAACAAGACCAAGTGCAAGGTCCTGCATTTGGGTCAAGGCAATCCCAAGCACAAATACAGGCTGGGAGTAGAATGGATTGACAACAACCCTGAGGAGAAGGACTCGGGGGTGTTAGCTGATGAGAAGTTCAACATGAGCTAGCAAAGTACAGCCCAGAAAGCCAAGTGTATCCTGGGCACCATCAAAAGAAGCATGGCCAGTAGGTGAGGGGAATCAGTTCTCCCTCTCTACTTGTGACATCCCACCTGCAGTAATCTGTTCAGTTCTGGACCCCCCAGCACAAGAAGGACATGGTGCTGTTGGAGAGAGTACAGAGGGGCATAAAGAGGATCAGAGGGTTGGAGCACCTCTCCTATGAATGCAGGCTGAGAGAGTGGGGTTGTTTAGCCCGAAGAAGTCAAGGCCCCAAGGAGACCTTTTAGTGACTTCCAGTACCTGAAGGAGCTACAGATAAAATGAAATGGCTTTATATTGAGAGAGCAGATATAGGTTAGACATTAGGAAGAAATTCTGCACTATGATTGTGGCAATATACAGGCACAGGTTGCACAGAGAAGTTGTGGATGCTCCATCTCTGGAAGTGAGATGGGAGTGTTAGATGGGATCAAGAGTTAGATAGGATTTTAAGCAACCTGGTCTACTGGGAGGTGTCCCTGCCCTTGCAGTGGGCTTGGAATTAGACGACTTTAAGGTCCCTTCCAAACCATCTATGGTACTATGGAGTCTACAAGAGATGCAGACACACTTCTGACTACCCACAGAAAAAGATATAGAGTAAACTTGGATGACTACAATCATGATGTATATATCTCCTTGCAAAAAATCTTATCATGGGTATCAAAGAGAATGTGGATCACCACAGGAGCTCTGGTGTACTAAAATCTGTGGATACAATTGCTGGCACTTTAGTAATTGTTTTCTATAAGCTTCAAGAGAGGGCAGTTTCATGTAAGACAGGAAACTTGAAGGTAAGAAAGCTGCAGTAATTAAAATGGTTTTGCCATTTCCTTTTCCATTTCAGCTTCATACTTTAATACTGTCTCTAATTTCTTTCGCTTCATATCCATTTCTATTTCCCTTGTGGATGCTACAAAACCCCTGTAATCCATGAACAGTCCATTAAAACTGAAGTAAAGTAACAATGGGACAATTAGTCGTTTATATGGAACTTTGCAACACCACTGTTTGGGAGAGGAAATTTCTATGTAATTTTCACAAGCTAAACAATTTGCAGATCAAATTAAATTGTGTGGTGCATTTCCAGTATTGGAAGGAACTTAAGGGGCCTCAGGAGACATCAGTGATTTCTGTGTGGTCCCCCAGAGATACCATACTTCAAAACAGTCCTTTCTAGTGGAAGATAAGTTTTACTACATCACTGACTGCAGGTAGCATGTACAGAGAGAAGGGTAAATAATATTAAGTATTTCATTTTATCCCTAAAGCAGAGAACAACTTTTTAGACAACTCAGCACTTATAAAATAGTATTAATTTAAAACGATGATACAGAATCTCACGTATACTTTTTCCTTTCATTGATAATTACAGCAACATACTAAATATTCTATGGTTTTGATCATTCTGACATTCGTGTTATAAATAAAGCCATTGATTACTTGAAAGCACATGGGGTAATAAGTGGACAAAACACTTTTTTCTTGGCTTTTGTTTGTTTGTTTGTTGTTGGGTTTTTTCCTAAATAAACAACCATTCAAACCCAGGAAACATATTGCTATCCACAAATGTGACAAGAGTTTTGTTGCCATTTTTGTTATCTTTCAGACCTGAAAATTTAACATGTACAAAAATTCATGAAGCTTTCCAAAACATTGTGTTTTCTCCTTGGCTTGTGATGCAGCAGATCTCTTCCAGCTACAATACCAAATTTTGTACTGAAACAGTGTAATAAGATGCTCCAGTAAATTATAATATCTGATAGAAAAAGATATAGGGCCTGATGTTTCATTATTTTTTAGACAATTTACATTATCCAGCTGACTGATAGCAAGACAAGACAGTTGAAAACTCAGCTTATAGAAAGAGAGTAGTGACAGCAGTTGCCTCAGGTCAGTAACTCAGAGGGCACTGCGGTTAGAAACCTTACTTTCATAGACTGTGGCATGACCTGAGCTAGCTATTGCCACCCAGATGTTGAGGCTCACGTGGTCTCTTATTTGGAAACATCAGTACTCAGTAACAAGTGGAAGTTAGAGATTATTTGAGGGAGGAGAGAAGGGATAGAGGTAAAAACCAAAGAAGACAATTATGCCTCAGGGAAAATCCATGGATCAGCAATGTTTTCTTGCTGAATGGACTTGTGTCAAAAAGGACTGAGCTAGAAAAAGCAATATAGATGATTAAAAGTACAACATGTTATTTGTCTCAGGAGTTACTAACTAAATGAGGACTCTTTAGCCTGGAGAAAAGATGACCAAGTGGGGAAGAGTTTGCCAGGACGGACTCACAAACTCAGAAGAAATGAAAGCAAACAGACATTTCTTGATGCTTTAAATTGTAAGAACTTGTAAAGAAAATGAAAGAACTGAGGTGTTGCCTGCATCTCATGCCCCTCTCTGCCCCAAATGCTCCTCAAAAGAGTGCTCTCCACACCAGGCTCTGTCAAGCTTTAGAAATCATACAGGACACTCTACCTATTAGGTGCTCACAGGCTTCCATGAAGGAACTGGACAGCTTAATGGGAGAGAAAAAGGCTGTCAGGCTATTGTATAAGAATAGAGCAAATCATGAGGTACAGGTTTCTGGAAAGTGAGACCTTGTTTTAGAGGAGGTGGTTTAGCTCTTGTGGTGCCCTGTGGTGTCATCCATATCCTGCAGGCACCTTGGGGCTTCTGCTCCCAACTCCTGACTTGACAGACTTCAGTCTCAGTTTGCAACAATCAATCATATGATTTCACAGAATAAACCAGTCAGATATCTACTACATACCTCATGTGTTGAGGCTATTTACAGAGTCTGATGTACCCAATAGCTACAGTGATATTAATGCAGATTGAACTAATGATTGAGTTTAGAAAAGAGAGATTATAAAAATTTAAGGCAATATAGTTGAGGCCTTAAACCACATAACTGCCACCTGCTAAGGAGCTGAGCATGTCATAGTTCAGATTTCTCTAGGTATTAAATCCTTTAGATGGGAGACTGCCTTCTGGAGCTTTTTGAAGTTAACAGATACTGCTCCCAACTTCACCACTTTCAACTCGGCCATTTTTCTTATGATGTCTGTTTCTTGGTTGGAACAGCATTTTATACTGTTCCATCCCAGATTAGCTGTCTCTGCCCATATAACTACTAGCATCCTAAAGTAGTGGGTGGAGTTCATTACTGCAGGTACCACAGTAATTCAGCCATGCTTTCCTACCATTTCCCAAGAGGGTTCCAAGTGTGGAAACAACATTTTTAAACTTTCCTTTAAAATGCTTAAAATATATTGGAGGAGAGAAATTACAAATAGATTGAGGATACTGCTAAAATGTCACAGTCTGTCAAGAAGGAGAAACAGGGAGGAGAGGAAGGACAGGGAGGGTGGACAGAAGGACGGACGGACGGAAGGAAGGAAGGAAGAGAAGAAGGAAGGAAGAGAGGAAGGAAGGAAGGAGACAGGCTAGTTTACCTGAAAATCAAGAAAAACTCCAGAAGATTATAAGAAATACATTAACTACCTCTGAGGCTTCCTATCCAAAGGCTATGTATTTAGAAGTGGCTTTAAAACCACCAAGTTTTGGATTTCTACTAAAAAAATCCCATAGCTCTTTTTTTCTCTTGATATCTGATATGTTGAATAGTACAATTTATCAAAATCCTGAAGGACATACTCCCTTAAGAACAAAGACTTAATCTACAAGAACAAAAATAACTAAAGGAACCCCCACTCTTATGTGGTTTAACACTGGAACAGCAACTAAATGAATTACAGATGCTGTGCTTCCCACTAACCCCTCTCTCTTCATAGAAAGGGAAAAGAAAGAGAATAAAGGAGACAGGCTTTAGGGTTGGAAACTAAATTAAACATCTTTAATGAAACAATAATGATGAAAAAGAAATAATTATTTATATATGAAAAATATATACAAAACCAGTACCATGTTCCCCTTCAGTAACTCTCAAATCACCACTGAGGCTGCAGGAAAGGCTCTGGGCAGGCCCTGGACTGGGCTGCTGGAGTCAGCAGCAGACACATGCTAGATGCAGGAGCTAGATGCAGGAACATATGGATTCAGGAACAGGGAGAGGGATCAAAGGCAGATGAACAGATAGAATCCTCCCAGGACACCAACCACCGGCAAAGAAAGCTTGACCCTTATGATCCCCCAAATTTATACCAAGCACATCCCATGTGTGTGGGATAGAATACTGCTTTTGGTCAATTTGTGTCACAAGTCTGGTCCACTCTTCCTCACAGAAACTTCACAGATATTACACCTTTACTTCCTTTTTCTTTCTGAAGCATAAGATGTTTAGAAGAACCAAGCATTGGCCTTGTTTCTGCATACCATTCTCCAGCAAAAATTATAAAGATCAAGTGTTAACAGTCCTAGAAGACACTGACTTAGAAACGTGCTGTTAATTTCATCAAGTCCAGTTGATGTCCATCAGTCCAAGTTAAGAGACTTAACTGAAAATTAAAATTACTAAAATGAAAATTGGTTCTGTCCTAGCCCAAAACAGGACACTCTTAAAAGAATTTTATCTTATTCATAGCATATTAAATAGTAATAAACTCTGGGAAAAATCATAAAATATCTGTTTTCCTGCTTTCCAAAACCAGCCCCAGTGTTATGCAATTTAATATGTTGACATCAGCAATAAAAATATCTTTCTTAGACCAGTTTGATCAAATTTCCAATACAAATCAAGAAATCTCATTTTTCTTTCTTTCTCCAAGCCAGTAATTTTGGACAGATGACAAACACTGTAGCCATCCTTTAACCCTAGTTAAGCACTGTTAGTTATATGGATTTAATACATAACCTATTCAAGAACAATGTGTTGAAAACATTCTTCCAAACCATTGGCTGTTAATGAAATATCATCTCTTCCACACTAAGTTATATTATATTATAGCATTGCTTCACCTCTTCACAATGTAATTTTATACAGACAGATCAAGGATGTTGTCAATCCCTTACCCTTTAATCAAGTCTGGATGCTTGAATGTTTTCTCTGGCTTCTACTTGTTAGTTTGGCCTTGCACACAGTCTTATTTAGCTCCTATGTGGTTTCTGTAAAGTCTGACAGGAAGTCTTGGTTTTATTATGGATCCTGCATATGCTAAAGTTATTATTGCAGTATTTCAAAATGTGCTTTCGACTGGGAATTAGCAAACCAGGTGAGTTAAAGTACCCGTAATCCTGCACCTTTATTAAAATTGGATTCAAACTGTGATTATCAAAGAGGAGGAAGTGTGGGCTTGAAGCTAATGCCAGAGATATATGCTCAAGGCTTCAGTTCCCAGTAGTCTCAAAGACTTCTTGCATGACCTGGAGCTGTGCCTCTTAAAACCATGAGACTGTAAGCACTAGTTGGTAAAGCATCTAGTTATACCTGCAAAGGTTATTCCAAAGGTTCTTGCATATGACCCACTTTAAATATTATGCAAGTATGAAAGCCAGCTTTTTTGAAAACTTCAGTGTATAAATAGCTGCACTTCCAGAAGCATGTATACCTTGGAAATAGCAAAAATTGTGTGTTCTCAACAGTTTTCAATTGTAAATTTAGGACAGCACTGCCAAACCTGCAGTGTTCAGAAGATAATTCTACCAGAGAGACACCCTAAAGATCAGGGAGCCTTATGGTCTTACAGCCATAAGGCATGGCTGCTCCACACAACCATCCCAAAACAAAAATGAAAGATCAAACACATAGCAAATAATG
Source organism: Phaethornis superciliosus (assembly GCA_023637945.1). NCBI lineage: Eukaryota > Metazoa > Chordata > Aves > Apodiformes > Trochilidae > Phaethornis > Phaethornis superciliosus. The sequence goes on from JAJQWJ010000004.1 coordinate 18,828,065, forward strand.
CATATTTCACATTCAGAAGAAATCCCCAGAATCCCCACCAGTGGAGATCTTGGATTAACTGCTTTTATGGAAGTCTAAAATCCACCAGACTACAAAGCAGATGGTTCAAATACAGCTCTTACTATTGTGTCTAGAAAATATTAGGTTGTTTCATAAATTCCTATATGCCAGGGGATGCCTTAGATAAAGGGGATCCACACTATACATCAGAGGAATAGCACTTCCTTGCAGCATCATGCTAAGGGGACTGCCATGGAGGTAGCTGTCAAAGATGAATGAATCAAACAGAGAAGGAGAATTATACCACCACCCAAAAGTTCTGAAAGATAATAAAGGCACCTTAGTCAATGGTGTGGATTGAGTGAAAAAGCAGAAATCTAAACAAAGCTCAAAAGGCACTCTAAAGTTTGGATCCTTCTTCAGGGTTTGTCAAAAATTAAGAATAAGGACACGGATATTAAATAAAAGCAAAATGGTGATTTTAAAGAGAAAAGTCTAATCTTTACTGAATTTTGTTTTGAAATTATAAAAGTGAAAGCCTCTTTTTTTTTCCTACTGGGCAAGTTGATGCAAATTTCACTGTTTTCCCAAGTAAGAAAAGTGCAGTTTCTCTTGATTAATAGTCAAGAGAAGTAGCACTAGAAATAACAGAATCTGATGAATAGTATTTACTATTTTTATTGCAACATAACTTAGGGCATTCCTTTTCAAAAAATTGAATTGTTTTACATTTATTCCACAAGACTGGAACACTCCAAAATCAGCAGCATTCTTCTAAAATCATCTCTTTGCATCTTCAAGAGGAATCTGCAGTTCCTGAAGCAACTGAATCAGCATGTTCCTCAGATGTGTTTGTACCCAAAGCACAGCATTCAAAACCAAGTTCTACTTTTAATTCCATGCTAAAATTATGTTTCTAGAGGCAATACTTAAAATAATTTCAATAGTCAGGATTCAATTAGCAGAAAGTGACACCTGGATGTAGATTTTAGTTTGTGCCAGTTCTATATGTCGTCATAAACCCTGCATCCAGGCAAGATCCTGTAACTCCATCATTTGCTTGATTATATTATTTGTCAAATAGAGGAAGATCCATTATGCTCAAACAGAAACGCCTCTTGGTATACTGAACAACTTGGAAAGAGATTATGGAAGGCAAACCTATCGAGTGAAAGAGACTACCTGGGTAACTTTTCTGCAGCACTGAGAGTGCTATTTCTCCGGGACAAGTGTCATTCAGATTTGGCAAACCTTTTGCTAGCAAGAGAGAAAACAAATATCATAGTTCCTTTTCAAAATTATAAAGCCTAATTGTAATTTCACAGCAAGGTAATGCAAGAATAAATCTGATCTGCATTTACAAACATGTATGGATTTGAAGAAGGTTCTGCAGAGCTTTTATGCACTGATAATGCTTTGTGTATCTGACACTGATGATCTGAGCCCTCTAATACTTTAATGACTGCCTTGTTAATTTATAATTTTATGTTCTCACACTTTTTAAAAATCTTTCTGTCCATAATCAAGCACAGGTCTGAATTTGTTTTTTTTTCATTTAAAAAGGTAGGTCCATCTTGTTTGTTAAGTATGCTATATTGTTTTAATTTTGTTAACTGTATTTGAATATCTGTCTTACACAGTACCTTACAGGCAATGAATATTCAAGAGACCTTCTCCTGCTAAGCAATTTCAGTTAATCTGTCTCTTATGTCATAATCAGAGAAATGGTTTGCATCTTCAACAGGAAATGGATAGAGTCCCAGAAATGCATTGCCTGCCAGAATTTATACTTCCCACTGTTCAGAGGAGAAATCATCCAGGATTTACTATGAGTGCTACAACCAGGTTGCAATAAATGTTACTTTGAATTAGATGTGCTTTAATTTACCATGACTTTTGCATCTCTAGGCACCCTGTTGGAGCTCTACTGTTAATATTAACTGAAGCACATAGTTCTTTTGTTACTCATTAATGGCCCTATTCAACAGAAATTGAATTTCCACAGCTGCCAAGCACTGCAAGTTCCTAAGGCTGGGTACCCACAGAGCCTAATCCTGATGCAGCTAATAGAATGTTTTTCCCAGACAGTGAGAGATTTCTAGAGGGCTGCCCTGCCACCTCAGATGGCCTTCCTTAGCCCACTCACCTCGATCTAGGGAGAAGAACTATATCCAGATAACTGACTGAACTGCTTCTGGAAGTCCTAACACACCTCTCTGTTTCAAGATGTATCCTTTGAACATTACAGGACTTTCCAGATATTTCAAGTCACAAGTTTGCTACCAATCTGGCATGAGAATATTTCATTAAATTCTATAAATGTTGATGAAAACATGCATTCTTATTGCCTTGATAAGAGATAATAGAAAAGTGCACTCTCAGTGTCTTAGCTTGTCTATTTTGTAAAAGGATGTCCAAATACAGTTCTTCCTGTTTCCACAACGCATTTCTCAGGATACAGGAATCGTACTTTACTAGCAAGTCTCCTGGACTCAGAAAAAGCTGAAGATAATCTTGCAGCTACTACATTTCCATAGACATTTTATGTTTGATGATTAATGTGGGGACATGAAACCAAAACCTGTTCCTGTGCTCTGGGATTTCTGCTGATGTGTGATTTCTGCTAAGCATAGGAATTTAAGATAAATTTGCTAGCAATATTTGTTTCTCCTATAACATAATCTTGACTATACTTATTAAAACTTCAAAGAAAACACTTCATTGTAGCACTTGTCAAAAACCTGGCATTTCTGTAGAAGTAGCTCATCATGTCTTTCCTTAATTTGTCAGTCAAACAGCTTATGTTGGAGTTGCAGCAAGGCATTAAACACCATCTGAGCATCATAATTTATAGAGATGGAATACTATGGTAACAACAAATGTGACAACACCACAAATCCTTTACACCCTTTGCAACCTGTTTTCTGCCTAAAAATTGTCTTAAGCTTACACCCAGTTAGCTCTCAACCTGTCATCTGTAGGACTTTTACAGCCTGTGTCCATCACACAGAGGGAGGATCTATAGTAGAAGTGTTTTATTTCCGTACTAATAATTGGAGAGAATAGGAGAGAAAAACCCTTTTTTTTTCTCAAAGCACCAGAGTTTCAATATCATCAAAATGGCATGCAAAAGTCCTATTTATCTCTGAGGTGAGAAATTAAATGGATTTATACAGGTTTACCGTGTTGCTGGTCTGATTTTGTTTTTTTGAGATAGGTACTACATTCCAATGACTTTCTTAATTCATTCCAGGAATATACATTTCAATAATTACAGCATTAAAATTAGTTCTTATAGATTAAAAACTCTAAATTATACAATATAGTAAAATAAATTAAATAAAAGATAAAGACACCAGAGAATTTGATTCTTTGTCTGGATGAAAATACATTGTATTTAGTAGGACTTCTTGTAACCTCCACTACCTTATATTTCCAGAATCTACACAGATGCTAATCTGTAGATCATAGAAAACATGACTTTACAAATGGTCTCTGGGATTAACATGAATAAAAGGTTAGCAGTACTGGATATATCTCTTTTTATCAAAATATAAAAAAATCAATATAATTTAACAGAAATTGCTACTAAGATGCATGTTAACTGAATATGTATGTCTAAATTCTTTTGGTTGCATTTTTACCTTTCTTGGGTAAGTCTTACATATCATAATCTTTCATATTAAACCAAGTTTAACTAAGGCTAAGTCAGTGAATCCAGATGTAGGAAAATAAAAAGCAGACTATCTACCATCATGTGTTTCAGACATGGAGTCCTTTGTGAGTAGCAGAAGATATTTATACCTTTGTCATTTTCATGACATTTTATTCTGCGGCACCTGGCACAACATGGACTCAGTTACAGATGTCCATAAAGATAGCACTATTGCTATATATAATAAATGCTCATGCCTCCCATTCCCTACTCGTGGGTGGGCTTACACAACCTACTTCACTGTACACTGTCCAGCTGGCTTTTATAGAGGACTATAAAATCATAGAGTCATAGAGTCATAGAACATCTCAAGTTGGAAGGGACCCATAAAGACCATTGAGTCCAACTGTGTTCCTCTCAGGACTACCAAAATTAAACTAAATTACTATGAGCATCATCCAGATGTTCCTTAAACTCTTAGCCTGTTCCAGTGATCCACCACCCCCTCAGTGAAGAATCTTCCTCTCTATAAGGCCTCTCTTCCCTCAGGGGACTCCACAGCTCACCCTAATTTGGTACCATCAGCAAGTGTATATTCAGCTCCTGCATCCAGAACTTTTATAAAAATATTAAAGAGCATTAAAATTGGGCTCAGTGGAAATATCCTCAATTCATTTTTAATTCTTCCATTCACTTTTAGTTTTTCTTGTTGTTCATTTATCTAGGTTGCTTTCTTGGTTTGGGGATTTAAATCAATTTTTTGAACATTTGTGAATCATTTTCAAATTAAAGACAAAGTGACATAAGATAGTCTATTTGCCCATCTTTGGGTTAAAATTCCAATCAAAATAACTAAATGCTAAAAAAATATTCACTATTCTATACAACAGTCCACTTACACTGCTTGGAAGGTATGCAGTAAAACTCTTTTGTAGAAAATTAAGAAAATAGAGTAAAGAAGTTTTAATTCATGCTTCTGTGCCAAACAGGGATCAAATATACCTGACAAAAGTGTCTCTGAAAATGATCTGAAAGACTGACAGCAAAGGAAAATCCATAAAACCTCCCAAGTAATGTATTCCACTGTTTCATTACCATTACCCCTGGAAAGGTTTTTTGCTACTTTCTATTCTAACATTTCTTCCTTCTTGCAATCTCAACAGCATTCTCCTCTTCACAGGAGAGAAGTCATCCTTTCCCTTTTAGCAAGCACCCTTTTAATTATATAAATAATTGTTTCTCAATGCTTTTCCAACTATTTCTTTAAAATAAACACTTACAGGACCTTCACTTTGTTCTCACAGATCACATGGGCTAGAGCACTGCTCATTTCTGGACTTATCCCAATTTATCTGTGACTAAGTACTCAAAAGCAGGTATTTCTCTAGTAAGGGCTCTACTAAAGAGTTCTGTACTTGCAGAGTTCTTATCTCAATGTTTTAGCCTGTCCTCCCTTTAGTTTCATTTTATATTTTCCCAGATCATCTTTATAGTCTAGTTAGTTAGTCATCTCCAAATGTAAATAAGAAGAGTTTTCAGTTTCATGAAAATCTGAATGGTTCGGGGTCTATTATGTAACCAGTATAGATTTATATACCCATTTCAACAGTGCATATGGGGTAACAGATTGTCTAAATGTTGCTACCTACTATTGTATTATTTTCAATCAAATTGGTGTTTTCCTAGCTCCTGTTTTAAGCTATGAGCACCAAAATCTGCTGGCATTTATTTTATCTCCCCTATCCAAACTGCTCATCGTCTGGCCATCACTTGTTTCAACTTACTTCATTCTCAGTAAAACAGGTTTGTTACAACTTTTTTCCTTGTTATTTTCAAATGTTCAGTATTCTTGGAAGTGAAGTAGCTTGTAGTCCCTATTTCCCAGACCTCTCATCTCCTTGTTTTTCTTTAAAAATTTATACTAGGCCCAATGCTTACTATCTTCCAGCACTTTGCTCCACAGGTCTTCTCCATCATTTCTTAAAGGCAACTTCCAACCATTCTGAAATTACTTCAGCCAGGTCACTAAACATACTATTATGACATTTATCATACCAGACAATTTGAAAACTAATTTATATAAGTGCTCGCTAGTCCATTCTTTCTGCAGTTCACACTGAACCTTTTGTCATTGATATTAATCATGTTAACCATCTGCTCCTGGCTGGCATTTTTGTGAAGATTCAAAGATTCGTTACAGCAAGGCAGGTATATCATTTGGTGGTTTTCATTTTAGGAAGGAAAAGGATTTCCTTTCCCCTTCAGCTTCCTTTTACTAATAATAGGTTTGTGGAATTTACAATAAAATTACTTTAAAAGTCTAACCCTTGATATTTCCTGCTCCTTAACCTCATGCTGTTCCTTGACTGATTTTTTTTTTTTTTTGATTGATGAGTTACATTTCAGTTTTTGGGGGTTTTTTTACTTTTTTTTTTTTTTTTTTTTTTTTGATTGACGAAAAGCTCAACATGAGCTGGCAGTGATCCCATGCAGCTCAGAAGGCCAACCATATCGTAGGATTAATCAAGAGAAGCATGGCCAGCACAAGAGAGGTGATTCTCCTCCTCTACACTAAACACTTGTGAGACCCCTGCCTCAAATAGTGCACCCAGCTCTGGTGTCCCCACCACAGGAAGGATATAGATGTGTTGGGATGAGTCCAGAGAAGGGCTACAAAGATGACCCAGGCACTTCTGCTACAAGGAGAGGCTGAAGGAGAGGGGATTGTTCAACCTGAAGAGAAGAAGACCCCAGAGGACCATATAGCTGACATCCAGTATCTGAAATGAACCTACGGGAAGACTGGAGAGAGATTTTTCATAAGAGCATACAGTAAGAGGACAAGGGGAAATGGACTTAAGCTGAAGGAGAATAGGTTTAGATGAGATCTCTCTTTAGTACAAGGGTGATGAGACTCTGGAATAGATTGCCCAGAGAAGTTGTGAATGCCCCCTTCCTCCCCTCCAAAAAGTGTTCAAGGCCAGGTTGGATGAGGCCTTGAGGAACTTTGTCTAGTTGAGAGGTTGGAGTAGAGGATCTCTAAGGTAACCTCCAACCTAAGCCATTCTATGATTCAATTATTTTTTATTATATAGTCACATTATACTTCTCTTTAATCAGCCTTTTAAGTAAAGAACCAAGTTTATATTTAGTATTCAGTCCACCGTAAGTCAGCAAGGCTGCCATGACTTGGCCTTATTCACTCTACCTGCTTTTCCTCTGGTGGGTCTTTGTAGCTTCTTTTTCATGAGACTTTCCTCCTGTGTGACCTTAAGTCACATTCTGAGAGCTGAAATGTGCTTTCTGGAAGCTCGTTATGTTTATTTTGGTTTCTTCCTCCTGCCATTTACAAGGATCATAAAATCTTATTTCTCTTTCACTCAATTTAAGTTCAAAAATTTTAGATTTGATTGCCCTCTCTAGTTGCTGCCTCCACCTTATATAGCACCCATCAATTCCTGTATTTTGTTAAAGGCATGGGTCTTTACTTGAATTTGTAAAGATCTTCAATTGAATACCAGCCTTCTCACTTGATGATTTCTACATTTTGTTTTGGGGTTGTTATCTGATTAAAGATTTTTGTTTAAACAGACAAAAAAATTCATACAAATCTCTATCATGTAAGTTAGCACCTTTTATCATGGACTTTGAAGTCCATACTAAAAAAATTATGGGAAGCATGTTGTGTTCTTCATGCTCAGAATCCCAAGGGTTTTTTTGCGAACAAGATATACACTTGTGTATTAGCATTCCAGTAATGAGCAGTTCCACAAAACCTGTTATACTAGTTAAATGATGTTCCTGATTGTGTATGAAGATTTACAGCTTCTCCTGTTTATAGTTCAGAGTGTTTCATTTATGTGCTGACATGCAAGATGTTATTTTTATGAGCGTTCATGAATGAGCCAACTTAGTTTTGTTGTCTGGTCTAGAAGATTGCCTATGATCATCTGTGGTTGCTCCTCACATCCTGCTTCTTGATCTTAATTGGGGTAGTCAGTCAAAGTGATGAGGTGCTCTCTGCCTCTTAGGTAAGATCATTCATGCCTAGTATCCATGAAACATCACAGCAAAACATTCCATACTTACCTCTGGAAAATGGCAGTGTAGTCGATGCTATTCAAACAGCTGAGTTCCAACTGCATGGGGTCTGAAAGGAACTTTCTTTGGTTTTACATTTTAAACAAGTCCAGGAGAACTGAAAGGAATAATCAGTGTTCAGCTTTCAAGGGAAATTAAGTGAACATTGAAGCATCTTTCTCTATTTAATTTTGAGAAGGTGCTCAAGAAACTTATTTCTTCTTTGTTAAAATTAGTAATATTCAGGAGTAATCTTCCCCTTTGACTGGATTATTCCATATATGCCTAATTCAAAACTTGTTATTCCTGCTTTGAAGCAGTGCGTTATTGAAATTGTTGGATAGAGTATATTAGACAAGCTAGGACCCTGATACAGCAATTCTTTTCTGAGAGACCCTCCTAAGACTTAGACATCCATTTTTTCACTAGGGGCCCAGCTGCTGCTCCTAACATTGGATTCCAGGGAGGACAATTACTTGTACCTGTTTCATTTTTTAGACAGCACCCTGAAGAAGTCAAGTAGTGAGCAGACGAGTATCTAAGTACTATTCTTTTTATATGTTTACAAGGAAACCCCACTGCTTCAAAGACTAGCAAATATGATCCAGCACAGATGATAACACTTCTCATTCTTGATGGTTAACCAAATCTCAGTGACATGAGGGGGAAACAATAGGCCCACCATGAACCAGTAACAGATGGGATACTCATATATAATGCACTTGAGGCTGCAGGAAACACAGATAGAAATATTAAGTACTGCATATGATTACCATAAATAACACAAAAGGCACATATCAAGTCAACCAACATCTCAAGGTCTTGCAGAGGCCCTAAAGCACAGGCAAGATGTCAACATCTGCATTATTGAGGTGATCCAAGTATTTGATGAAGATGACAGGGATGACAATAAAGAATAAGAACAAGAACAAGAGACAAAAGTAGAGAACATGGTACTATAAAGTTTCAATGCTAATTCAAACTCTAAAACCTCAACTCATTTGGCAGTTCTACGGAACTGTACAATAATTGTATGCTATATGAGACATACAAACTTAATTAAAACATAAACATATCAATGATACCTCTAACAGCTAAACATGAGTCATCTCTTATTGTATTCCTTTCTAGATTATCTAGTGCGAAGAAAACTAAATATCTAGATCTGTAGCTATGACAGTAACCACGGTGGTAGTGGATTAAGGGTTGGACTTGATGAACTCAGAGGTCTTTTCCCACCTGGCTGATTCTGTGATTCTGTGACTCTTGTATGCAGCTGTTTTTTTCTGATTCACTCTTTTAACCTGATTCACAAGTTTTGTTAGTCCAAAGAGCATCTGGAAAATACAAGCTCAGTAGCTGAGAAATTCTAAAACCAAAAGGTTTGCTTCTTGTCATAAAAGTTTTAAAGCCAGTTCATTGTCAAGATCAAGCAGTAACATAGATTACAAATGACAGGAAAAGAAGTCCTTCTTCAATATAAGCTGACTGCGTTGGTGTTGAACTCCATGTGAGGTAAATATCAGATTAATGAATGGACAGTGGGCATGTACCCTAGAGAATTGTGGGAGAAGACAAGGGTAGGGCTTGAAGTCTTTCAGCCACTTAAATGGAGCAAGAGACAGTGTTTACCCTCTAAAGAACTCCTATGTTAGTTAAATGGGAGAGTAGCAAAATTCTAGAAATTTAACTGAATTTTCAAATGGGCTATAAATGTAACTTCTCCAAAAATGGGCTACTTTTTCTCAAAATAAAAGAAATTAAATCAGAAGCTGCAGCACATTTTATGAGATGCTTCAAGTAAATAAAATCTTCTTTATTGTACATATCACACAGCAAATGTTTATCATACTTCTTCACCAGCTTTGTACCAGTAAAATAATTCACCTATGTCACTGTTCAGAGCTTAAAATGCTTCCTTGCAAAATTATTAACAGTTTTTATTAAAAAATTCATGGCATTTTTAAATCAGTTCATGAACAAGATTTGTGTTCCCAAGAGAAGATAATATGTGGGATCTGTTTTCATGAGAATTCTTGTATTAATAGTAGTCTAAGACAATTGTTGCTTGCTTTTGAATACAAAAGTATTGCAGTACTTTATCAATAGAAAAAAATACATATTCTGGCAGAGTCTAGGATATTAGGGTCTAGAATTTTTCACCTATTTTAAGTTTCAAATCTGTATCATGGAGTCTTTTGGGAAGGGGAAAATATTTTTCTTCATTCTTACTATCTCACTTTGTTAAATCCACTTCAAGTCTGATATCCATATCTTAGAAAGGAACTAATCTTGGGGCAGCGTGAAAATGTAGTTTTATTTCCATCCATTAGATAATAATGCTATAATGCACCTTGTCCGCCCAATTCTGCTTTAATAGATGCAATTGCCACACATTGCCTTTCTTTTCTGTCTAAATTAGCAGTGTAAAACTAAAAGGGTAAGTCATGTCACCGCAAACAATAGTTTGACATTTCATTGTACAGTGGTCAGGAAAAGTAACTTGGCCTGAATGAGCAGCATGGTCATAATAAAATACTTTTCCATGTAGTTTGCATGCATGCATTGCCTATTGAACTCCAAAGTATAAACAACTCATTATACAATAAGATGTTGAATTACTGTTGCAACAACATCTTGCTTTCTAAAAAAATAACTTCCTCACCAATATTTGAACAACAGAAGGGGAATAACAACCAAGTTACAATTCTGGTGATTTGTCATCGCAGCAGTCTATGTATGATTAAATCCTCATTCTGGGCACAGCTGTAAATTGTATTCTCTCAAGTATCTCATCAGAAATCAGGTTCCCCAATAGCTCAGTCCTCCTTCTCTAGGATGAATGACAATTTATCAACACCTAAGATATACCACCAGACATGGTTGTCAACAAAATCCCTCTCTGATAGGGGGATTTTTTAAAAAGGATGCTATGTTTCTAGGCAATCAGAAACCAGCAGTGACATGACTAAGCTGACTGGCACCTGGTAGAGGATGCAAAACCAGGACACTCCCCAGTATTACCTATCTGAAAACCAGTACATGTGAATCTCAAAGAAAGACAACCACTAAGAATCAACTGTACCACTCCTGCAGAGTCTCTGGACAATCTGCTTTTTAACACAGTCTTATAGTTTAACCCTGAATTGTAAAGATGAAGCCCAAAGGTACAGACAAATCCATCACTGCTGGCACCCCAAGTTCCCAGGAAGGTACCAATGGATATGTAGATGGTAACCTGCCTTTGCTGTCTTCCTGTCTTTTACCAAAGGGATAAGGAAGAAGATGGTGGAGAGCAATTACACTTAAAAGGAAACTAATTTCAGTTTGTGGCTGTAGACCCACATTCATCCTCCCCAACTAAGTGCTTAACAAAGTCACTAAAGCATCCTAACCTTCCTCTTGAGTCAATATAGGAATACAGAGGACAGAATTACCTGCTAGATTAAAGAGGTACCCAAAGGCAAGAAGTCACCTACTGTCAGCACCTCAGGCAAGAGGTAACTGCTTTGGCCAAAATCACTTACTGCTTACTTCAAGACAGTAACACACTATTCAGTTCATTAAGTGGCTGTCTACACAGTGATGAATTCAAGGATATTCTTAGAGGCTGTCTTCAACCATCCCCAGAAATAGCTAGGAAGACATGAAGCAATTTGCTGCTATTCTTGTTATTTCAGCTACATCTACAGGAAGGGCATGTCTTAATTGAAAGACAGAGGAACATATTATGATTTGCATTGTTCAAGTAAGTGTGCCTTGTGTTTCTCACAATGAAAACTTTGAATTTTACTATTGCTTTCCCAAAGAGATTTCACCTTTGATTTGGCTATAATACATGCTTTCCTTTTTCAATACATTGAATTGTCATTCAAAGTTTTTGAATTATACTTTACTTATTAATATTTTTATGTAATATAATTGACCACAATCTGAACAGAAGATTCCATATTATGTATACATTAAGTGTTATACATGAGCACTCTGTTGGAATAATATGTGCTTGTTATGCATAATACATAAACCGAGTAGATTAGAATAGGAGTGAAACCAAAGGAGTATTTGATGCAGAATGTGTCCTGATACTATTATTTCTATTCAAAATAATCTTTGAGGAAGAAGTATGTAAGCAGGGTTGCATTAGGAAGCTATTCCAAGCAAGAGAAGTGGAACTTTTAAAAACGTTGCAGAGACACAAGAGATACAGTCAGCTGACACTTTAAAATTAGGAAAAACCTTGTAATTTCAGAGCCTTGAATATCATTAATATAGAAACTATTTTCTCACAGTTGCTTTCAGTGAAATGAGATCAGCAGAATTCTTGCATACAGTTAGTGTAACCTTGGAAATGTCTCTGGGTGTTAATTATAATAATGAGCAATTGCAAAAAGGACAAAGAAGTGTGGACACATATTTCTTTAAGAAAGGTGTCCTTAATCTTTTTATTTGACCTTAATTTCTTATGAACTTCCTTCCAGTCTTTCTTTACACTTGACAAAGAAGGAGATTATCCTTTCTGACCTCCATTGTAGGCACATTAAAAGGAGATAACAGAGTTTGCCGCTATGGCTACTTCTTCTCCTGACTAAATTGTACCACTTCCTTCTGCCGGTGCTGCTACGTCTCTCAGAGGAAGCATGCTGGTTAGCCTCATGCAACATTGCCATCTGGTGATCAAGTATTTTCATTATACCCTGAGCATGTCAGACAAATCCTTATAAAAAGAAAACTACTCAAGTTGGTTGCTTTAGTCACCCATACTGACCACCTTTGAGTATTCTATAGGCAAGATAAGGGATTACTGGTGTACTTATTCATTATATATACCTAGAAGCAATTGGAAATGTATATACTTATAAGAAAATGGAACACCCTCATTATGTGAGCATACCACAAGTAGTTCTTAGAAGCTTGATATCTCATGTCAAAACTGTGAGGAATATAGATCATGCCATGGATAATGACAATGTAAGAACATGAGGTGGTCCTGTTGCACTGGCATCTTATTGCTTTTAGAATTATAACAGCAGATCACAATTGCATCTCAAACCAATAAATTAGAGGCAAGAAGCCATAAAGCTAACACGGAGAACGAGCACATTGCTGGAACAGACTGGCCTCATTTGTATGGACTACAGAATACTACATGCAAAAGTTGGGAAAAATATATTTAGAAAGGGAAGTTCTTTAAAAGCTTGCCTGTCTCCATTTTTGGGGCTGAAATATGGGCCATATAAAGGCAACACAGCAGCTTCCTCGTGAGCTCTGGAATGATTTGGACAGTGCCAAACCTGGAGAGAAAGCATCTGCCTGTTGCTGCTTTGCCTTTGACAACTATGGCAATATTAGTAGCCTTTTTTCCCCACCTTAGGGCACAGAAAAAAGTGAGAGTAATATCTGCTAATTTTACTGCAGCTAAAGATCTTCACAATATGTCTGCATTTTGATCCTCTGTCTTCCGTAGATTTTGTGTATGCTCATGCACTGCTTTTTCTGCTGGAAGCAAAGTCACAACCAGAATCTTACAGTCACTAATGCTAGCAAATTAACTTCAGATGGAATCACTTCTGCTCTTTTCTGATCAGAAGCTTAATAGGAAAACAAGTCACCATGGCTATGATTCTCAAGTCATTTATACATGGAATTGTTAAGTTTGTTCAAACTGGTATATATTCTGAATGCAAAACTTGTGCACTTCATCAAAAAGCTGATTTAGAGAAGAGTAAATTTTTTTGTTTGTGATGCTTGGAAGCAATGTTACAGTGCAAGTGACAGAGGCATATGACAAACACACCACTTCTGCCTTTGTTTTCTCAGCTTTGCTTACCCAGTTTAAAGCCAAGAAGGGGAGGGGCTGACAATGGAAAAAAATCCAGAACAGTGTACTGTATGGAAAATAAATAAATAAAAAATAAAAAGGGACAGGGAGGGAAAAAATAAAAAAAAAGGAGGCTGTACTTTTTTAAGAGATGGTGGGAATTTATTTTTTTTTAAAGATGATGGACTCTCAAGCAATTCTCTGAGTAAAGATTTATCTATTAAAAGTCAATACATCTCACATACAGATCCTAGAGGAAGAGATATTTCATCTCATGTTCAAGGTCACTAAAATCCTCTATAAAATAAATTTTTAATGGGAGAATGATAGTGTCAACTAGCAAAGTGTAGAACAACACTAAACAAAATTCTTAGTTTCTTGATCATGTATACTTCTTATTCTTTTGGTGTAATATAGAGGAGTTATAGAGAAGAGCAGCAGGTCCATGTACCTGACAGTGTCGTTTGTGCCAGCAAAGGCCCTTCTGGAGGAAATAAAGACATGATTATTATGTCATTGTTGCCATTTAATTCTTATCCACAGTTTCTTTCCACAATCCGCAGATCCATGAAACACAATGGCACTATGCACTCTCCTGCCACTGTCAGATAGTATAATGTTTGAAGACCATCAAGACAGCCATTTAAAAGATCCTACAATAAGCTTCCTGTTTCTTAATTCTTCTCATGATGTTACAGTCTGCTGAGACTCAGTTTAATCATTTTGACGTGACTTTAAAGAAAGAGATGAACATTAGGAACAAATATTCAAATGCACAGTAAAGCAAAAATGATCCTTTTCAATATGGCAGATCCACCTCACCCAGTGCAAAAGCCAGCTTCAGCTTACACTGCAAGAAGTGCAAGCAAGCATTTAAAAGGGAACCTAATTAGGAAAACTGACTGGCATTTGGTCTCATTGTTGGTCTTCTGGTGTAGGAAGAAATCAATCTAGCACAGAAGACTTGACAGCTTAACATAAAGGGCATTTTCAAACTGGTGACTAGGTGCAGACTAAATTCTGCATTAAGAATTCAGAGAGGGCTCTGCCAGCATTAAATCAGAGAAAAAGTCAAAAGGGAGCCTTCTAGCCCATGAACTACTTGACTTTTGCAAACCCTGCACACACCAATTTACCCTGTGTTTCAACCACAATAACAGAAACGAGATGTTGCTATTGTTGCAGTGGAATACTTGGTTAGTTTAATACATCCATCTCCAATAAGAAGGACTTTACATGGGAAAAATATGAGTGAAGAGTGAAGAGTGGTATAGTGATATACATACTATACATTGATGTGTAGAGTATAATGGGGGTATTTTAATTCCCTTCCATCCCTAGTTAACTGTGTACATATGAAAGTCCAAGAGATTATTTACAGAAAAGGAATTGAAATGGAATATTCACATATGTCCATACAGAATATAAAAATACAGTTGATTTGTATTCAAATCAAACAATATGCAAGGCAGTCATATCATGAAGGGGATAGTGTAGTAAGATAAAAACCCAAATGAAACAAATGTGCAAGGTGATGCTAAAGAATCTTGTTGCCAGAATGTATTTTAAATTACAAAAAATTATATCTGTATCCCATAGAAAAATAGAGAAAAGCACTTAACATATGCTCTATATAGTCTCTATATACCACCTATTTAGAACACAGCTTCAGAAAGCTTTGCACTCTCTGGAGAGAAATACCATCTTTCCATAGCTGTAAGCAAGGCACATTAGTAGAGAACATTGGTTTCTAAAAATGCTTTAGTAGGTGCCACCCACATGCACAGAAATGTGTTATTTCTAAACTAGCAGCATAAATGCACCAAATTGCTACAACCTACGGTGGGGTCTCTGGTTCAAAAGCCAATGTTTGGAATCAAAGCACAAGTAATGAAGTTCACTAGAGATAGAAGAGCAACACTCATTGAACATGTCAGTTAAAACTGGGGAAAAAAAGCTCAGCACCATTTCATTAAAGTTTGGTTGGCTGCTTGTTTTTTGTCTCTGAAGGACATTAAATTCTACCATCCCATGTCTTCCTATCACTAGAAGCAGAAGGTGCAAATCAGTGGTGGGACATCAGCAACTTTTCTTGTCCCATGGACTAAAGCTGCAATTGCGTTTCTGTGGTAAAGAGGTTGAACATGAAAACAGTGATAGAACTGCATCTGAGGCATTAACTACAGCTCATGCCTATATCAACCTCTTTTCTAAAGAAGGGTGACATTTTAAAATAATCATTTAAATGACACTCTTGTGTACCTGCTTAACACTAACACCTAACATTCTCAATGTGACCCTTATTGCAACAGCACTGTAAAAAATGCAGCAAACAGATCCTTTCCTAAAGCTTTCATCAGTAATGAACAGAAAATAAGAGGGAAAAATGCAAATTTTCTTTATAGACATTAATTGAATTTGCTAACTAATTTGTGACTCAAAATAACCCCAGGCCACTGAATTTGATAGTGCTTTGCAATCCACAAGTGTTTTTGGTCATCTTAATCGAAAGATGAAACTTGCTCTCTTGATGTATCTTTATCTAGCTCTTTATCTATCCAAATGGTATTATTTCACTTCTCAAGGACTGGGTTGCCAATCTAAGTCCTCTAGTAGTCTAAAATCTATCCCACATAGTGTCCTGGAGGATAGACAAATACAGTGAGCAACACTTGCCTTGGTCAATGGCACAGTACAACTGGGCTACATGTTAGCTCAGGTGCAAAAGCAATATAGCTACAGCTTTGCACTATGTTAAACTGATCATAGAGGTACAACACTACTTGTGGTGGTGGCTCAAACAATCATAGCTTCAGAAGAGGTGTAAATGTGGTAAGGGGATCTGTGTCACATTAATGCTATGTGTGACAGGCATAGCAATTAAGAAACTCGCCTTTAACTAGATGAGAAGGGCTGCCTATACTGCTAAAGAACTGGACTCTTTAGCCCAAAAATTTTAATTCTCTATGATTTCAATTTTATCTCAGAACTCACCCACACATAAACAGCAAGCAAGCTCAAAACTGCATGTTTAATTATGTAGCACAAGATTTAGTTTAGGTTCTTTTTCCATACTGTGGGGGTAGATGAGAGGGTGGCAGGGAGGAAGAACCACTTAGAAACCTTTTTATTCTCTTGAAATCTCAAGCATACCACCACTGCTTTGTTATTAGTTAAAGCAAGAGTGACCTCTGTCAAATGAACAAATCTCTCCCTGCAAACAAGTAAGAACAGAGTTCTTACCATCCAATCTGCCATTTAGGGGTACACTGCTGAAACATTAACCAGAACCTATTCTAAAAGATCAGAAGCCTTGATTAATTGTTTGATGGTCTCTAATCAAACAGGTTTTTGCAATAGGCAGTCAGGGAACAGAAAATGTGAAAAGGATTTTAAACATGTTCTGAAAGAAAAATTTGCAGATCAATGACAGTGGACAGAAGCTGAAGTTAAAAAGACTTTTGATCACATCCCCTACAGCTTCTGTTAGAAATGAATTCAATATATTAAATTTAAATTCAGATAGCCTGAAGAAGAGAAACATATAAATCTGAGGGTTTGGTTTCACACATTAAGATGTCAAGAGCTCATTTACAAAATTCAAAAATCAACTTGCATGCCCAGTTCTGGGGTGTTCAAAACTATATGTAACAAATTTAGGTCTGACCAAACTGAGCCTGAGAGGTCCAAAAAAAGTCTTCAAGCCACTTAATAATTCTTAGTACATGAAGGTTTAACTCTGTCCCTAGCCTCAGACACCTGTATGTATTTGACCCCATAAACAAAATATACTGATTTTGGAAGTCTAATGTTAACCCTTATATTCAAGTTCCAACCCCTGCACTATTACATTAGCCAAGAACTTCAACTCTGAATTTTATTTTTAAATTGCTGAAGAATATATATATCCAGGCCTCATGGTGAGGTGAAACAAAAAAAATATGTGAAAATGTGAAGAAACACAGGAAAAATGAAACAAATATATTACTACCAAATGTTCAAGTACCAGAAGAGAAAGAACACCAAAAAATCGTTAAAACTACTTATAACTAAATATCTGGGGAGGGAGTGCAGATTTTCCTACTTCAATCTGACATAGTGATTCCCAAGTCTGAGAAACGATATGATAGTTTTTGAAAGTATTATATAAATATATCTGTTTAATATATAACTATATAATGTTATGCACTTGAAATGTCTTATGTGGGGAGTTTTTGCCTTTGAAGGATCTTTTGAGGCTAGATGTAAGATGGAAGAGCAAGAGGTTCTTGTCATCAGACTGTGGACAGCCGTGGAGCATAACTTGAGACAGGAGTGAACTGGGAGATGAAGGGAGAGGGCAACAGAGAAAGATTATTAATCTTCTCTTGTAAATGTAATTTTGACTTTTAAATCATAAAAACTAGAGGAATGCAGTGAAAGTATCTTTACACAAGTTGAGAGGGAAAAAATTCTTTAACTGTGAAATATGTAGTGCTGTCTAGTTATTTCAACACCTACTTTTGGTAAGGCTACATAAAGCTGCATAATACATTTGAAATAAAAATATATACACTGATATCTGCATAGGACACACAGTATTTGTTTATTCATAAAGCTCACTCTCTACTTATCATGAGCAAAGCTTGACAAAAAGAGTTTCCTAAGAGACAGTTTGCTGTGGGAATTTTGACAGCTCCCATTTGAGTTTTCTGCAAACCCTTCAGAGAAACATCAGTTAAAAAAAGCACATTGCAACCACAGCATTTCATTCTTTAAATATTGAAACCTTTTTCTAAAGCCAGTTTCCTGCTTTTCTATTTTCATAGCTTTTCCTTAAGAATATTTATATGCTTCCCATTCCTCTAGGCTGAACAAGTAGAACAAAAACAAAAAACAAAACAAAAAAAAAAACCAAAAAAAAAAACCAAAAAAAACCAACAACAACAAAAAAAAAAAAAAAAAAAAAAAAAAAACAAAAACAAAAAAAAAAAAAAACAAAAAAAAAAAAACCAAAAAAACCCATTTAGGAACACTTAGCAACATCTTGCTCTGAGATGTTACCAGAACAGGAGAAAAGAAACTGGGATGCTATTAAAGGAACTGGATGCTATTAAACAGTTTAGTCACATTCTTTAAGTAGGAAAGTGTTAAAAGAAACAAAAGTTTAGATACAAAATGCTACTTTGTGAGGGATTCATCCCATTTTTTACCAGTAGACAAACTCATGAATTAATCCCACAGTAGAATAAAAACAGCTGAGTTAGTTACCTGCCTAGTTATATACAGACTTCCCAGAGCTATTAAAATCCAATAATGGGTGTTTTCTTTTGAAAATGAAGACAAAAAGTTGCTTGTCATTGATTTGTTTTTCTCCAGGCAAAGCTACCGGGACCCTAATTAAAATGTGAACCCCCTTTTCTTTTTTTGCAGCTTCACTGAAAACTTCAATAATCCCAAATCTGTACATAAGCAAAAAAATGTTATGAGTGAGCAATCCTAAACAATCTCCTAGACATACCTGAATCCAATGCAAACCAGCTGTACATTCCCAAAAAGAATCATTAAAAGCATCAGCATCTTTTCTTGGTACACACTTGAGGATATACAAAGAATATACTTTGCTCTACACACATGCTGTTGAGTGACTTCAGTCTTTATTTTTCAGTCTCTTCTACCTAGTTCAAACCTGCTTGGCTCTTCATCCCTCTAAGCACTTGTTAATGCCTATTCTTTTGAATGGCTTATAACATTTTGTTCAATTAAAGCCTAGGGCCCAATACATACAATTTTCTTCATCTTCTCCTTATAAAAATTCCCCGGTTCTTACTTCAAAATTCTGTAATATTTAAAATAACATATGCTATAATACTAGAACTACTATTACCTCATTTTAAAGTAAAGAAGAGTTCTCTTTCAACACCTCTGTGACAGCCAGGTCTTTCTGGCAATTTTAAGATCAGTAATTGTCTTTAAAAGTGAACTGAGCTTTACAGACAAGCCCAAAGTTATCCACTGTAGCTATCAGACTACAGCCCTTTAGGTAAAAACATTCGACACCATTTGAAAGTTTTACAGCTCTACAAATGATCTGGTTTATGTAATTTTACTGTTTGCTTTCTGTATTTTTATTTTTCAAGTTGGCTAAGTGTCCAGACATATTAAAATAGTTCAAGAAATGCCATCTTTCAGAATTACAGAGTACAGAATTATGGAATTTCGGTGAAGCTCCAAACAAGTTCCCCACATCAGCATCAAAACAGAAAGATGGATACAAGTGTACAGTCACAACAGTTGGATGTATCTCAATAGGGAATTCTTTGCATTACTCAACCATTTAACTTTTGCATTTCACTGAATTGACAGTGTTTCTCCCATTTTTTCTCTCATCTAGTAGAGGAATCAGTCTAGTAGAGAACACAAGAGGATTTGTTGGGAGCATAAAAGAGACAGAAGGGCTGCATGCTTCCCTGTACAACAGGCTTACCAACCTTGCCAAGCACATGTGGCCACCAATTGTGAGGACTGATTCTTGCTGGTAGCAATATGTAGACAGCTCCAGAGCCAAACCTCTCCTAGCATAGCTTTGGAAACTGACAGGTGAAGGTTTGCCAGACATCATTCCCACTTTAGTACCAAGTGATAAAACACATAGGTCCTTGGCAGGTTCACACAGGCACAGTTCAAGAGCTGCACAGCCTTATGCCAGACCAGGGCAGAGAGTGCTCCTGCTTGCAGAGCCCACACTACAACATGATCTGGGATTTGCTCTTAATCACTTGTTTTTTAGCTATGTGCATTTAGTGTTAACCCATAAGCGTGCACTGAAAAACACTCACACACTTATAAGAACTTCTGGGCACATGCAAAACCATGAAGCTGCTATTGCTTAGTGAGGCCAATCTCCAAAGGACCTTTAAGTCCTTACATGGAGGTCAAAATAAAACAATAAGCAGTGTGGACTATGCTTTTATAGTCACAGTATTCCACTTGGAAACAAATTTCATGTGTAAGATTCCATGTTAAATGCAGTGGAAGTAAGTTTGAGCATGACCCTCTATATATGTCTTGCATACTGTGCTTTCCAAATTCCTCATGTACCTTTCTTCAGGTCAAGTAGTACATTCATTTTCTTGCTGACCACAAATAGATGAACAAATAATAATAACAAAAACCCAAATAACTTGTAGCCCATTTCCACAATAGTTTGGCTTCTTTTAAAAACAATACATTTTTGGGTTTCGTTTTTTTTCAGATTTTTCAATTGACTTTCATATTGCTCTACTGTGGGCAGATGCTACAAAGGGGAAAAAGAGCAAGATCTTGATTTTCAAGTTACTGAGAACCTTGGTCTAAAACAAATAGTACAGTGAGTAAACCACCTACAGCAAATGTAAAGCTGGATTCTCTGTAAGGACACCACCTAGCTCCCAGAGCACTCTACCTGGCATTCTGTAAAAGGCTCTAGTTGATTCTTGTCTGTTTCACATCAACCGTGTATTTACTCACAAAGGAAAATACAAAATCCTGATCACCCAGATGAAACTTCTCACCACCCAACAAAGCATTACATACTGTTTCAGTATTTTATACAGAACAGAAAACTGAGGGTACCTTTTCTTCAGAATGCACCATAGTGCACCAAGCCTTTTGGAAGGTGAAATGTACATTAGACATCCTGAAGCTACTTTGATACTGTTAAGCAAACTAGGACAAGATCAACAGGCTGAAGAGAGAACTCATTCTAGGCAGTATCAAGAGCCTACTATAGGTGGTGATCTGCCTTCTTACAGGCAGAGGAAATTGAAATTCATATCTTTGGTCAGCATGTGCCAGTTTTTAAGACTATCTCCCACTAGAAAGAAAGCAGAGAGAAAATCATATATAGTTAATTTATCCCCAGTTGCAATTATTCAATGAATCTGAATATCATGAAACTATACCTCCAGCTCAAGGTCACTGCCTTCCTCCAGGTTTTTCCCATGGTAGACTTAATGCAAACTTCTATATTAAAATACAAAACAGTTTTAGAGCTCATATACACTGGCCTGTAAAAGCTTAATAATATAACTCAGATCTCAATCTAAAAATATATAATCTTTACTTGTTTCCCATCCTGATATGTTAATGTTCTTTCAAATAGCAGACTTGAAAACAGCAAGCAAATCTTTGTTTTACCCATTAAATATAACTTTTTCCCAGGAATGTATTGACCAAAATGTAAAATTTTGTGTGGACAAGATATCCCGACCAAATCTCAAAAGTTTTTTAAGTATTAGAATAAGACCTGACTCAGTTATATCTCACGCTCTACAGACAGAATTCAGAAAAAAAATAGTACAGCAAAGTTATTTTTTTACACTGAGATTCCTCTAAATCCACTAAAAAAGTTTGCTTATGTTGCTGACATCAAATTAAGTTACTGATTTGAGTTACTGAAAAGAAAAAAAAAACAGAAAAAAGAAAAAAAAGAAGAGAGAGAGAGAATGTTTTATGTTTAGATTTAAGGCAAACATTCTGTCCTCGTTTAGTACTTGACAGACTTCAAGTACAAGAAATACTTGCAAGCAACACTGGCAAGCTGCAACTATGTTTCAGTCACATGGTAAGTATCACACACTGAGCATTTCTTGATGTTTATAGATAGCTTTATAGTTCACAGGAAAGATCATTCTTGAGCACAGACACATTGTTTCTTTTTGACATTGTTCAGAACTTCATTACAAGTGCTGCAGAACAGATTATGGCCCTCATTCCAGACAAAAAGTGACTAAAATATACACTTAGCACTGAACTTGCTCTTATATACTACCTGATAGGAAATTTCTCCAGATTCAGTATTTTCTGTCACACATTTGTTGTTCGCTAGCCTGCACAATTTCGGAAAGCAGTAACATATCACTTTTCTTTCCCTGTGATATTTGGGAAAAAATATTCATTCAGTTTAGTATGATGCTTATAAAGATCTAAGAAGATCACTTAGCAGTGTTTAAAAACACACCATAGCAGGCTCCACACAGACAATAAGACAAACAAAAAATTGTCTGGCTGAAAAGGAGTCTATACAGTATCTATTAACTCTTTTAATTCTTTTAGTCCTCTTTCTTTTTGGTCATGAAACTTGCCAGCAAGGCACAGCCTTTTGTTTTTAATTACTGTCAAAAAGATGATCTGAAAGAAGCTAGTGAGACAATCCTTAGTGCTAGCTATATTACAGGAAACACATATTATTTTAGCAAATGCCAGTACCACAGACTAGGCCATATTTTAGAGAGGAAAGAACTAGTTTAAGAAAGATTGTACGGGAAAGCTTTTGTCAGAGAACTCTCTCTCACAAACACACACAGTTTCCCTTATTTAAAATTCATGAAGTGCTACTTTTGTTTCCTGTCTCCAAGATAGCCCTAATACTCTTGCCAAAAGCAAGCTAACACAGTGTAACTGTTTTTCATCTAAATTGCATGTCCCCCCTGCTTAGTTTTCAAAGAACATGGAGTCTGATACCCAAATGCAAAATGACAAAGTACAGAGGGCATGCAAGGAAGCTGGGCATGATGAGAATTTTTAATCATTATGTCATTCGATTATCTTACAAGACATGGAAAAACATCTAGGAAACACAGGAGAGAATAATAATTCTTTGTAAGAACAAGACATTTCCTGTTTTCATTAAGAATAACTTAGAGAAACAAATAAAGAAAGAAGCAATTTTGAACAAAGATCCCCTGAGGTGTTTTTAATCTGTTATATACAGCAAAAAGGGGTTTTTGAAAGGTTACAAAATGAAAGATAATGGTCAGAAGGCACTAAGACAGCTTGCTTTCTTAACAACAGCGTGCCTTTCTTCTGAGAGAAAAGCTGCTTCAGAGTGTCAGCTTCACAGAAGATACTTGTAAATTGATGAAATCACAAATTGGAATCTGAAGTTATCATCCTTTAACTTTCTCAAGTTTGTAGAAATGTCTGAACTCTGTAACTGGACTGATATTCTATTTTCAACTTAGACATCCCATTTCATGTCATCTAAGCAGACCTGTGGTACACAACTTTGAGAGAACATATCTACACAGAAATATGTAAGGAAAGCTATGACCAGTCAGATTCTCAAAGCATATCCTCAGTGATGGAAGAGTAAGTGCAGAAAAACATGCAACTTTAACTATCACTATTTAAATAATAACACGTTATATGGTTACTTGGAGCTAGACCAAAAAGCTTGCTTCTTTGTATCATGCTTGTTCCAGCTAATTTGGTACCTTCACAGGTTCACTATCGTTCTCTAATTACATTCCCTAAGCTTTACAGTGCTGGGGCCAGGGAGTATATTGCTTTCCTTGTTGTGCATACAAAGCATTTGGCTTCAGCAGCTGCATCATCCTTGCTGGCTCTCTGTAACACTCTCTTTGTCATACGTGTGCCCTGGTGGTTCAAGGAGAAGCAGAGCATCCTGGAACACCTCCATTACAGGTGGGTGAACCTGTGTGAAGAGACAACAGTGCACAGGGCACAGAGTACAAGTAAGGTGTGTGGCAGCACAAGGTGATTACAACATGGATCTAGACCTCACTGAGAACTATGGAAGGAAAGCAGAGGTGGTGGTTTTTTGCTAAATCATATGAAAGCAGAATTTCTTTTCTCTCTCTCCCTCTCTCTCTCTTTTTTTTTTTTTTTTTTTTTTTTTTTATGCCAAGTTGTAAGCACTGTTGCCACTCTTCTGCTAAAATGAAAGCAGACTGCAGGGTTGAAAGAGACAGGGATCAAGAAAATTAGACATCTTATATTGAATGAAAACTGTTCAGTGGGAAAACAACTCAGGGCATAGATATTCAAATTTACAGTTTAGCACCTGAATGCTGGCAGTTGCAACTTCTCTTTGTCACAAGTAGTACCTTCATGAAATAGGAGCAATCACACTAACTTTCCATGCAACATCAGGGCACATTGTATTTTAAGTATTATTTTGAAAAAGTGTTTAACATTTGGCTGCCCAGATATTTGCACTCTCTTTAAGGCATGATTTCCAAGGTTACTAGTACACCAACCCTGAACATATAACCAGGTGTTTAAAATATTTGCTTAACTTACCATGTTTATGTCTTTAAATATTGACCTTTTACCTCTGACACACTGATTAGCAGGTGTTATGAAATAAAGACTTTCTATTTATAAATTAACAAGTATTCACTTTTACTTATATAAAGACTAACTCTTACACATGGATTTGCAGAAAATTCTGAAATGAACTGCAAAAGATGTTTAATCTTGTCACTCATCAAAGAAGAGCAGTGTGATTTAAAAAATCTGCATGAGGCAACAAATAATCTGCTTCAGAAGTAATTGGTGTGTGTCTTGCTAGAGAAGTCCCACAGCCCATTATCTGGAGCACAGACTGTGCATTTACTGAAACCTGTCTGACCCTGATGAAGAGAGCAAGGAGAGGGCACAGCAAGTCAGCAGCAGCCAGAGCCTGAACTTCACATGACTGCTATTGATCCTATTGACTGGGTCACTGAAGTGCTGCTGTACATTAACTAGGGAAGAGCAACTGAAAATTGCATTAATTCAAATTGTTAAATCAATATGTAACAGTTTAGTTAGTGGCAGTTGACCTCAGATGCACCTTTAATAAAACAGAAGTGAGCTAGAACAGCCAGAGTCATAGGCCAACCAGTAATCTCAATTAGTGTGAGAAATGTATTTTAAGGGCCTACATATATGTAGATAGTCCTGTATAAATGCAGACATTCTTTGCAGCTACTTAATTCCTGGTAGCAAGGAAAAGGTTCCTTCCACCCTGTTGTATTATGCATGAAGAGAGGATAAACCATTTTCTCTTTACCTGTGTGATATGTTTCAAACGGTTACTCAGATGACTGCTGACATAGAACTGGAAGACATTACAAATCCTAATATTTCACTGCAACATGTTTTTTCTGCTATTTTTGTGGAACTATTTTTATTCATACTTCAGAAGAAAGAAAACAAACAGTAACAATATTAAGATAGGACTCTGCCTCTGACATGTCTGACCAGGGCACGTGCTTAGTGGATGAGGGAAAGGTTGTGGATGCTGTCTGCTTAAGCATTTCATAAAGTCTTTGACACCGTCTCCCACGGCATTTCCCTGGAGAACCTGATGGCTGATGGCTTAGACTAGTGCACTCTTACTGGGTAAAAAACTGGCTGGATGCTTAAGCGTGGAGACTTGTGGTGAAAGGAGTAAAATCCAACTGGCAGCTGCTTACAGTGTTCCCCAGGGCTCAGTGTTGGGACAAGTTCTCTTTATATTTTTACCAGTTATCTGGACTGGGGGATAGAGTGTGCCCCCAGTAAATTTGAAGATGACACTAGCTTGGGCAGGAGTATTCTGCCTGTAGGTAGGCAGGTTCTGCAGAGAGATCTGGACAGGCTGGATCAATGGAGCCAGGATAATGGTATGAGGTTTAACAAGTCCAAGTACTAGGTCCTGCACTTGGGTGACAACTACTCCATGAAAGCTACAGCCTTGGGTAAGAGTGGCTGGAAAGCTGCTCCACAGAAAGGGACCTTTGGTTGGTAATTGATAACCAGCTAAACATGGGCCAGCAGTGGGCTCAGGTGGCCAAAAAGGTCACTGGTATCTTAGCCTGCATCAGAAATAGTGTGTTCAGCAGGTCTAGGGAAGTGAATGTCCTCCTATACTTGGTGCTGGTGAGGCCTTCACCTTGAGTAGTGTTCAGTTCTGGGCATCTTACTACAGGAAAGATATTGAGGTCTTGGAGTCAATCCAGAGAATGGCAATGAAGGGCCTAAAGCACAAGCATTACAAGCAGTGGCTGGAGGAGCTTGTGTTGTTTAGCCAAGAGAAGAGAAGGCTGAGGGGAGACTTTATACTTTCTACAGGTACCCGAGAAGAGGTTGTAGTGAAGTGGATGTTGGTCTCTTCTCCCACATAACCAGAGATAGGACAAGAGGAAACGGCTCTTTCAGATAGATGAGTTGCATCTTGATTTGAGCTTTCAGGATTGTCTCCGTGGGAAGATTCTGGGGATAAAAAAAGTTTTAAAATACATTTTTTGTCAAGGTAACACTTCTAAAACAGACAGCAATAAAACAAATAGAAAGCAGATTTAGACCACTGCACTTGAACCTCCCAGCAACAGTACTCCCAGAATGTTCCTAAGATGCTGCTGACCTGGAAAGTGAGATTCCTGAGGCATCATCTATACATCCAGGCTATCAGATCATAGCGCACAACAGATGATTCAAAGATACGTGGTCTCATTTAATAGCATTGGAATAATATATCAAATCCACGAGAAACACCTTAATATATTAAATTTAAATAATGACCTTTTAAACCAGACCTCTTTCCAAATTTCTAGTCTGGAAACCTAGGTCCAGTTCATTTTACACAGGTGTCTTTAATTAGTTTAATTAATTAATTAATAATTTAATTAATAGCAAAGTATGTCAGATGTCTCTCCTTCCACTCAATTCTGCCTATCTAGCAGAATGAAATTAACACTAAAACAGAGAGTGAGGTTTCTTTTTGAGACCAGATATTTCACAGCCATAAAGGCAATTCAGATTTTAAGTACACCTAATCAACAGGAGACTGAAAAAAATTGTGGTATTTTTGTATTGTCAGGCTTAAAACTCTTATTATTCTAGGATCTCTAAACAGGCAAGGTTTGGGGACATCATTTCTTCTCCTAGGCTGAGACCTAAACATCATGAAACACTTCATGTAAAATTATCCACTGCAATTACTTAGGACAATCATCTTCATTATTTCCATTGCTTTTTAAGGGGGGGATCAGACCTTCTGAATCTGCTATGAAAGAACATAACACCTGGTTTATTGCTTAGTGATTCAGTGCCAAGGCCCTTCCACAATCTTTTACGAGTGGCCTTCCTCCTTCCTCCTTAGCAAAATGAGTATCTTCAATGAAATGCAGGCAACAAGTAACACATTGTATAAAGCATATGCAGTGATAGTTCCTAAGATGACTATTTCTAGTCACTAAAGATTTTTGTATTAAAGTAAATGTTTTTTTGAAAATAATTGTCCCTGGTCAACCAGTTTCCTGGCACAAGATACATTGTATTACATGTTAAAAGTTTACAAGAATTCAAAATAAAATAAAAATAAATAAATAAATAAATAAATAATTAAAATTTTAAAAAAATTTAAAAAATAAAAAAAAAATTTAAAAAAGAGAAAAAAACACTACACTATTTGTTGATTCACCATAAAGTCCTAAAATAAGATATTTCTCTTAGTTCACTAACTCCAGAACTACAAGTACTATTGCATTCTTGCTCTATAACTCCTACATAAATATTCACTCCTAGTGACAAACAGAAATGTGACTTAGTTACACCCTGAAATGTGACCCAGCATGGCCATTTTTTCCTTCTCTTTTCTCAGAACTAGGGACAGCATGGTATTTCCAATCTTATGCATGAAACACAGATACAAGTTATTTTCTCAGCTTATATCAAATTTTTAACAGAGCTAAGAAGAGAATTTTTGATTACCTGACCAGCACCAGTGACCAAACCCTAATGAAATTCTACATATTAGTAAGGTTAACTCATTTAAATAAAATTTAGCTCTCCAGAAATCTTCTTTAATTGCCATCTAATTCTTTAAATCTTTCACAAAATCCTAGGTCATCTAACGTCAACTTTGTAGCAGTTTTCTGTATTGCAGAATCTTGTCTAATTATTCTCACTAAAAATACCCCAATTTTCTTAACATGATTAACTTCTCTTAACGTGATTTTAGAAAAGACTCATTAACTAAATACTAGATTTTAAGAAACTGGCGCACTAGTTAATGAGGAATTTTCTTTTCTTCTAAGCATGGCTGCTTTTTGAAAGCATCCACTGTGGCCTAATTATTTTAATGTTAAATGCTTGCAAAGTCTTTTTTATTCATGATTTTTATCTGCATACTTCAGAAAAATTTTACATCTCCTTTGAACACTTTAGTCAGAAATCCAGCAGCAAGTAATGGATGTATCATGTTTTCATAATGTCTGGGTCCAGGAGGCTCTTGATAGACAGATTAACTGTGAATCAAGGAGTAATAAGCTCCTCTGAAGTGAATTTTTAATTACTGCAGTGCCGTAATGCTGGGCCATGGGGCCATGAATGTCATACAGGATGTATTTCGTAACAGCTTTCTCTTCATTTAGTGCACCGTTCTGTTAAAAACAGATGACACTTTGTCATTACTAAGCCTGGAGTGATATAGATGTATCCCAAGTGACTACAATTAAACTATTATTTACTGCAAAACATCTAGGAGTTTTATACTTAGAGTGTGTATTACTCAGGTGAATTTGTTCTGGGGTTGTTTCTTTTCTGGTAAACTGAATTTTGGAAATAAAGTATTTACTTCCCATTTATTTCATCAGTAAATGGATTCCACTGCCAAAATAACCTCTTCTAGTAAAAGCATATATGTAAATAACATTAGGTAAATAACCTAGTCTTTGCCAAAAAGATACTGACTTTTTCCTACCTATAAGTTCCTACCTATAACTTCCAAACAACATCAAACTAGACCCATGCACTCCCCAAACCATCCCACATGACATGCCCTGACTTTCATTAACATCAGTCATACAGCTCCTTGACTGCAATACTGATGCCATAGAAAATAATCAGCTCAAGAAACGTTTTTTAAGTTTCCAGTAGTAATTCTGTAAAATTATACTTCCTGTAAATTTTAAGATGCCTAGTCACCCAGCACCATACCATGCTCAGTACACTAACAAGTGACCTGTATTTGTTATATATGCCTGTGTATATTTCTTCCCAGCAGAAATGCTATATCCATTCAAATCAAGTTACATAAATCACAGTAACTTCCTTTTAGCCAAGGGCAGCAGGTAGACCAAAGTGAGATTGTCATACCACTGGAAGCACAGAAGCATTGTGCAGTGCTCTTTATGACAGCTTCTCTTTTGTACTATGTAAACCTTAGTTTGATATGAGCATGCTGCACTTGGAAGTAAATGTTAGTGGGAGGAAAATGAGTTGTGAGTGAGGTGATGCACCAGGACTTTGGTTTGCATAAAACATGATTATATTTACTATATTCTCCTGACCCATGCTAAATCAGCATCACTTCATCAGCACACAGAGGTTATCTTTCTGTCTGTGTTTCTCCTAAAATCTTGCTAAGACTTCTTATTACTGGAAGGTATCATACTTTAGTCTAAAACTATGCATGTAAACATACATATAATACTCATAGGTACTCAAATGTCTCCCAGTTTTCTTTCTCTTCCATTTATTCCACAATGTTCAATAAAGGCTGTAACTGATACTCACCTTCTAAAGGATTCTTTGGAATTTTTAATGACTCATGAAATGAACAGAATCTTTGTAAACACACCAAATTATCATCAAAATTATCTGGGTTTGTTCTGTTTTGTTTTGTTTCAAAGGTTCCAATACCAGTCTTACAGGTAGATTTTTCATGTCACATGTCATGTCCTGCTCAGAAGAGGAAGGCAAGTGACCTAGATTCATAAATCACCAGCTGAGCAGATAGTGGTGAGACAAATCTCAAGGTCCATACACAAATCGTTATTAATTTCCCACCGTGTAGTAAATGGATTCATAATAACTGACTATGTACATAAAAATTTATGGCAAGTGGTACAATATGTCTCATGTTGCTTAAACAGGTATGTTTTAGCTGAGAGACTTGGGTAAAATCATGGTGCATTACTTAATGATCTTAGGAAGAAAAAAGGACAGAAAGAAAGAGAGATAGAGAACATGAGAAGAAAATTCAGTGAGATGGAGATCACCTTGCTACATCCAGTGACCTGTCAGTAGGGATTTTTGGTGCAGAGACAGAGCCCATGGTCTTTATTTTGTGCTCCTGCTTATTGGCTTCAGCACTTCTGGAACCTTCTCTCTTTATTACCACATCATTTACTATTGTTTTGGTTGTCCCTGCTTGCTTTGTAAATTCGCATGCATGCTCCTTGCAGGTGGGGGAGTGCCACAGGACAATTTTTGTCCTGAACTGGGTCAGTCATTGTGATCTCCCCCTGCCCTTCTAACCTTTTCCTCAGTTACTGCAGACTCTGCTGGCGTCATGCTCCATGGCATGAGATTTCCTGTTATCTCTCAAAGTTCTTTTCCATCTCAGCTCTTCAAGGCTGTTGTAAGACTTCTGGTGTTCCTCAACAATACTCCTGTATTTTCAACACCCCTATTTCTAAGAGGTTTTGTTTTGAAAAATGAAGTTTCTTTTGAATTTTTGAGACATCCTATCATTGCCACATTCACCCTTCTCAGCAAATAGTTTTTTGTTTTACCACAGCTCGGTAGGGTTGTCAGCAACACTACCTGGGCAGACTTGTCTGAACATCCCATTATCTAGTAATATGTTCAGGTTATCACAAAAAGCACATCACTAGGTTTGGGTGCTAGTGTGTGTCATGTGATAGTGTGACAGCAACGATGCCTTGTGCAAAGCTGTTACTGTATTGGAATGATGACAGCTCTTATAAGGCCAAATGCAAAAACTCATGTTAGACTTGGGCAACCATGGCAAAAGTAAGACCAAAATGTCTCTGAAATCTCCTACTGGAGAACTTTGAACTCAAGCTACAAAGTCGTGAGTGTTAAGAAGATTATCTTGAGCAATTTAGGTAAGGGAGTGTAAAAAAATGTGACTATTTTGTCCAGTAAAGTCACATGCATTATTTCACCCTTATTTAACACTATAAAGTCACCGTAGTCTCTCAAGGGAGCCTGGCTTCAAATTATAAAGGCTGAATAAACAGGATGAGTATAAGTAGTCACATGTACAGGTATACATACACTATAGTTAAAGTGTGTATGGCAAGAGAGATGCTCTTCAATCATTTTTCCTCTTGAAAATTACTAAAATTCAGCAGTAGCACTAAATTGATCTGCAGGGAGCTGGGTAGCAGAGAATGTACAGAAAAGTGTTTTATTTTAGCTTACATTTCTCAGTTTTTGCAGTTCTGGATCCCTGCATTTATAACTCTTTTTAGGAAGCAGATTTTGGGTAAAATTATTTCTTCATGTTCCATCTTACTAAATGCAGAAGATAAAAATAGTAGACCCTCTCACTATTCTTATTCTTATTCTTATTCATGACTATTCTTATTCTCTGCTACACCTGTGTTACAAGTCAAGAGTAATTCTTCCACAGTCAACAGACCTGAACTGAAATAAAACTTCTGTTGCTCAGGTTTTTCTTTATTAAAAAAAAAATTTAAAAAAACCAAAAATGCACTGAAACAGGTATTTCTAGAGAAAAATGTCTTTATTTCCACCAAACAGGATTTTTATGATCCATTAAGACTATTTATGATTTAATAAATCATCACAGTATGAAATAAATCAGCAGATAGTCATGCTTAATCCTGAAAATTCAGTGTAATTTGCTTTCCAAATATCTCAGAAATTATCTCAGAGATTATACACTCCTTGTTGTGTTTTCACATAGTGAAAATAACTGCAAAAAACCTAGAGATACAGCATGTACAGATAGTTTAAAATATAAGCTACACTGCTAATATTTAAGTACAGAAACTTCATTATGATTATATGATTTTTTCATAGCTCACAAGTAGAATAAATTCTCACTGGACCTCATAATCTTAAATGTTTTCTGTGATATTATGGTGATGTTGCACTCTTTATAATTAAAAAATACACCCACACAGAATCTGTAATTTCACTAGCAACAAAAATAAATGAAAAATATTAAGTTTAATTAACCAAAGGTGCAATCATATATAAGAGGACAGTTGCATGAAGGAGTAACATTGTATGTAGCACTTATAGAAAGAACATATATTTTTGTAAGAATTATCCCTTTTTTTAACAGCCATTCACCCTTCCATATTTTTTTTGCTTCAAGATCAAAAAGATATAATTTAAAAGGGGAGAAAAAATGAAACAAAACATAACAGTCTTTTGATAACAGTGGTGCTTCTTCTGACCTTTAATTTCAGGGTGAAATTCAAACAAGTGGATGGAAAGTGCAATATGTACTATAAAATGTTTATGGAATTCCAGACAAAGTGTCGTTGACACTGATTGAGTTTACACTTCTTCCTAATCTTTATGTACTTCTTCAGTTTTATTTTTATTAAACATTAGAGAGCTTTCAAAAAACTGTTTTTAAGCATAAATACATGCACATAATATCTCAGGAAAGTATATACTCTCACTGAAATAGACTTCTCATTTCAGGAAATTAACACAGCAGTTGAACCCTGAATCAGTTTCTTTCTTCACAGTTGTTTTCCTAGCTAAAAAATACCCCCATGAGTGTTGTTGATCTGTATTGTTTCATTGTTAGAAATGCAAGTAGAACAGAAATGTCTCCAATTTGGAGGAAGCCCATGACATCTGAGGTCTGCACTTGACCCACAAAAACAATCTCAAGAATAATTTTAGTGCCTGTGATTGGAAAGGAAAAAAATCTAGTATATCAGTTTGCTGGCAGCTAGATTCATACTGCTAAGATGCCAAGTAACAGTAAAAGTGCCAAGTGACAATTTTACAGAAAAAGGAATAAATCCTTGTTTCTTTTAAGTTTGAACACTGAACAAGATTCTGCATGTTAGTAAAGATTCTCTGTTTGTGTGAAACTAAGAGACCTGACAAAATAAGCAGGAGCCAAACATAGCTGGATCACAGATTCTTTTCACCAAAAAGAAAGATGAAAAAGGCTATGGAATAAATGGTTTTAAATACTTCAGATTAAAACAAAGTGAAAATTTGAGTAACTAGAATATCTGGATCAAACCAAGAAGAAATACACATACTATTAAAGTACCAAGAACACTTCAGAGAAGAGACGAGAAAATAGGAAAATAAAGCAGAAGCTATGCAAAAGAAGATGTGTAATTGCAAAGCTACAGAGATGAACAAAATTAACAGCCTGAGCTTTTGTAAAGAAAATGGAAAACACCCTGCCTAGTGAGACACATGGTAGCTGTGTCACTGTGCTAAAATTTGTATCAAGAAAAAGATACATCCACTACTATAGCAAAATAGCATCTTGGAGGAAAGTTTCCTCACTTTATGATTTTAATGAAATGCAAAATAGCACAAATACATGCTTTGTGGTACTTGGACTAGGACCAGATGCAAATACAAGGCAGCAGCAGGCAAACAGCAAAATGAATGCCAAATAGACAGCAGGGCACCAGAAACCTGTGAAGCTACAAAAAGAGCTGTGCAAGAGGGGAAAAAGTTGCAGACAGTGAGAAAATTATTCAGTCTTACAAATGTACCATCAGGACAATGCAAAGTATAAGCAAAATTCTGAGGCAAAGAGGGATGAGGTGGGAGGAAAATATATGCTAAAATTATAGGCAGAAGAAAAAGCACATTAAAAATACAGTATGTGCAAGAGAAGCCACCAGCACTAACATTCTCCCAGGGCCCAAAATATCTGCTGGCATCCCCACAGAGGTGTTATGGATTATTATGATATATTTACAGGACCAGAGAATCATTTCTAAAAACACACTAAACCATATTAAAACAACTTAAGCCACACAGCATCCACTTCATTGATTACTTTAGTGATATTAGAGTAGTGGGAGAAATAGAGCACACAGAAAAAGAAAGCACTGTGGGTAACTTCTTTAGGTCAGTGGTGTCAAAGAAACACTTGAAAAAGGGAAATGAGAGTCATAAACAGCTGAGTCAGTGTTTGGAAGATTAAGAAAGCATGTGACTTTAAAACATATTTGAAAAGTCACAAAAGAGACCCCCAGAGAAAACTTTTAGTTATTGTCTGGAAAGATTGCATTTTCACTTCCATGGATTTGCCACAACTAACTTTTTAACTAAAACCATGGTTCAGCATGCCAACAGGATCTGGACCACCTGGGGGAACAGAGATAAAGGTTATTAAATGTACAAGTTCCATGGTTGCAGAGAAATAAAACAATACAGAACCAAAACCCATAATCAAAAAAGAAGAAAGGAGAAGAAGAAGAAAAAAAAAAAAAAAAAAAAGACTGAACACAAACTAAAACTGAATGTCCTCAATTATCAAGACCAGCAACTGAGAAAACTCTATGTTGAAGCACTGAAGTCCTTAAGATACAAAATTCTCTGTAAAATGCTTTGGGAATAGATGACCATCTCTGGCTGGATTTGACTTTCAAGTCAAGCCTTCTCCTGGTATTTGGAAAACATGACCAGAGATATTCAGCATACAGAAAGCAGTTGGTGACACATTCCAGGAAACAACAACACGCACAGCAAGAACCAAATGTTTCTTGGAATTGAGAGCATTCCTTGTTTTGGGGAGCGGTAACAAGAGTACTTCTTTATCAGATGGACCTTGCTAAGGCTCTGTGAGCAAGAACAGTATGAAAAATGACTAAAACAGAAAGAAATACAATTGTGCTTCTCAGCTATTACGCACAAAACTCCATATTTTACCTTGCAACATATTAAGATAAAATATGAATGTCAGTAGGGAACCACCCAGCATGCTAAGTACCTCTGATTTGCTTTCAAATTTGATTTGAAAGAGTGTAGTGATCCACAGCATTCAGGAACTGATTCATATTCCATCATATTCCATCCTGGGGTGATATGATCATGGTCCCTGCCATCACAAACAAATTATTTCAACCATATGCCATTACCTTTCAGGCACAGACATAGCTGAAATTAACATATATTCATATTCCCTGTATTGATTCTGTTGTGAGGATAACAGTCTCTGCCTGAGAGGATTAGTCAAGGTTGATCATGACCATCTTTGTCATCACCACAGCAAATGTATGCAGGACACCAGGCAATAGGCTTTACTCAGAGGAAGACAGTGTCCTACAGATGTCGTCTGCACAAATCAAAGACCAGTCTGCTTTTGACAATGGGTAACTGTTCAGTAACATGATGTTTATGCCACTTGGCCAGGAGAATTCAGTCATATCACTCTATCACAGCACCACAGCTATCCAAAAGTAAAGATGAGTCAGCAGCTAAAATTTTAGCATTGTAACAGCTGCATTTAGCCTTCAGGCCACCCTTGAAGGAACGAACTGCACAAGAAATCTCATTAACAATACTTTAATAAAACATTCATGATGACCTTGGTATCTGCAGCACAACACAAAATCAGAGTCAGGCATACAGAGTGTACCATAATGGAGACACAAAACTTCCCAGAGATGCTGTAGAGAAAACAGTTTTGTTAGGGTAAATCACATTCTAGAAAAGAAAAACAGAAAATTTTGTGGCTTTGTTTTGGTTTTGGTTTAAGTTCATGGGTACATATTTTTCTAAATTCTCAAATATATTTGCACATTATAAACACACCATCCATGAAATATGCTGAGATTTCAAGACTTGATGTCACAGTTCAATGCTAGGCCAGCAATTAACCGAATGACAGATGCTCTCTATTAATTCTCCTCCCCTTCCTGATAAAGAAAGGAGAGAGAATAAGAGGAAGACACTTACGAGCTGGGAACTAAATTATACAGTTTTAATGAAACAGTAATGATAAAAAATTAAAAAATATTAAATATATACACATATACACAAAAGAAATATCACATTTCTCCCCCCTTCCCTCCAATGACAGTCACATCACCACCAAGGCTGCATGACAGGAGCTGGGAAACTCCCAGGATGGGCTCCTGAAGTTAGCAGCAGACAGAAGATGGAGGCAGAAACACAGGGACTCAAGATGGCACAGCCCAAGACCAGAGGCAGAC
Source organism: Phaethornis superciliosus (assembly GCA_023637945.1). Lineage (NCBI taxonomy): Eukaryota > Metazoa > Chordata > Aves > Apodiformes > Trochilidae > Phaethornis > Phaethornis superciliosus. Next base: position 18,864,342 of record JAJQWJ010000004.1, read on the forward strand.
AAATGAGTGGAATCGTCCCAGGATGCTTACCATGGATGAAGGAACAGGAAGAAGGACGGGGCCTGAGCTTCATGATCCCTCAAACTTATACCAAGTATGATGCATATAGGATGGAAAACTCTCTTTGATCAATTTTAGTTACCTGTCTTGTCCACTCCTCCCTATAGAAGGGTTGCAGGTATGACCCCTTTACTCCTTTTCTCTTCCCAGAACACAAAGCTTTTCTCAGAACTGAGCAGTGACCTTGGTTCTGCACACCATTCTCTAGCTGTAACCATAGGCATTGAGCGTTACCAGTCCTAGAAGCAGACACTGACTGAGAAACTTGCTGTTAATTTCAGCAATTGCAGCTACTTAGCAGAGACTTAGCTGAAAGCAGAATTACAATACAAAATAGACAGAACAGCCTGGTTCTGTCCTGGACCAAACCAGGACACTTGGATCAGCAACTCAAGGAAAGAGTGTGCACTAGCAGTTGCTAGCATTGGAGCATCCTCAAATATACTACACATGCATGCACACACACACACACACAGAGAAAAAAAAAAAAAAAAAAAAAAAAAAAAAGCAGAGCAGTCTACTGAAATAAGAGTCTACCTTCAAAGAACCCACAAAATACAATGCTTCATTCAATGTCAGGTTGTAAGAGGGAAAACTGGAAAACTTTTGAATTCTGAGGGGGGAAAGTTGGCAAATAAAGGGAATGCTGGGTTGAATGCTGGGTTTAAAAGAATCAGGATAGTGACAGCAACACAAGTTTTACCATAATGAGAATAACAACATATGTAAGCAAAGTACCGTAGATGCATTTAGTTGTGTTCTGTTGTATAAACAGGGCAAAAGAGATATTACAATAAACAGATACCTGAAAAAAGGGTGCATAATAAACCTCAGAGAACATAAAGAAAAAACAGGACTGCCTCTCTAGCTTCAAACACCCATTTTGCACTTCAGCAGTGAGCACATTGCCAAAGACAAACTTGTTCAGCTAGTCTGAAGAATCACTTTGCATCTTCCAAAGCAATCTACTTAAAATATGCAAAGTAAGGAGAGTCTCAGGGGAAGAACAATGAACATTAAAAATAGCAGAAATGAGTGAAGAACGGAATCCAAAGCTTTCAGCAGGATTTCAAGGCACAGAGAAAGCAGAGTCTTGTCATGTGCAATACACACCTGGTAACATATGTAGACCATTTTTTAGAGGAGCTGGTCCAGTAAGATTCAGTTGCTTTTTTAACGCTTTACTAAACCCATTTTATTTTATGCAAAGGAATTAATCATATCAAAAATTACACTTGAATTTAAGGATATAAGATATATTTTCAGAGAGCATGTTCGTATGACTATTTTACAAGTTAAAATTAATTAAAGCTTGGTTTCTTTAGAAAATGCAGCATCTCTTGAACTTTGTTTGTCTCTGACAAGCTGAGAACAACACAGTAATTTCTAATGTCCCTAATTAGGTTGATACTAAATAAAATACTTCATTTGCTACAATGTTGGAATAAAACAGTTCTTACTTAAAATGAAATCACAGCTGATGTTTCAGCAACTAAATATGCTGCAGAGTAGTCCAGATAAGTAGTTCCCATAATGAACCACTTAAACTCATCACCAGTAATGCCATCAATATTTCTTCTATGTCAAACCCATACTTTAGACTAATCACTCACAGCAAAACAAACTGGGAGAACTGTTCACTTAACTACCTCCGTGAGAAATAACTTCACTCTCAAGTAAACAAGGTAAATCACTAATCTTAAGTCATTAGGAATTGGGCATTTTAAGAAAAAAAACTTCACAATTAGATAGGAGAAAGAATATTTTAAATTGCAGAATCATAAAATCATACTATGATTTGGGTTAGAAAGTATTTTAAAGATCACCTAGTCCGACACCCCTGCAACATGTTCCTGTGTTTCACCACCATTACCATAAAAAATTTCTCCCATGTATCTAGTCTGAATCTACCCTCTTTCAGCTTAAAACCATTACTCTTTGTCCTATCACTACAGGCCCTACTAAAAAGTCTCTCCCCTTCCAAGGCCCTTTTATCTACTGAGGGTCAGATGAGTGCCTTTGTCCAAAGAAACAATTCTTCTAAGAAATAGTTTGTCATGTTTTTACAGTTTTCTCTAAAGACTGAGAACTAGAAATATTTCCAGGATGATAACTAAAATTTACATATAACCATATTTGAGATGTGTGATACACACTCAGATGTGTTAGATTATTTGACTGTTTAATCTACAACCATGCCACATACTGGTGCCACAGAGGAGATTTCACCTGAGCATTATTTGTATTTTGATGTTTGTAATTTTGACACATACACACTAGGTACTAAATTTATCATCATCTTACAATTTCTCCAGCCTCTTATATGCTCAAATTTATTGATAAAATGAATTTTACATATATTCATTTGCACTTTTGCGGTTACTCAGGTGGATATATGATGGAAAATAAATTCTAGTATATATAGCTTTAGAGAACCTAGGTATTTTTTAAAAATCAACAAACCCACACACACACACACACTTTGCTCATCAGCTCACTTCTCTCTCTAGGAAGGGCACATAAACACAAAAATAACCAAGACCTCTATTTACACAAAAAACACCACACAATCAGTGTAATCAAAGGCTAGGGGATGGAAAATGTTAAAGAAATTATAGAATATTTCCTGGTATGTACTACCCCGAATACAGAAAGCTTTTTTCAGTTCTGATGCATGATCTCAGGCATACAGAATAAAGCACTGGTACATAAACGACTAATTTGAGTTTAACAGTAAGTTAGACTAATTTGCTATGCACAGATTTAGTAGAAGCATCTCAAAGAACAAATAAACAGAATAACCAGAGTTCTATGTAATTTATTCCTCATTTTCCTTTCTAAGATTTCTAGCACATCTAGTAATAAAACACTGATGTGGGTCAGAAGGTAATTAGGTTTTCTGTCAACCTTTTCTTTTTCTGATAGTAGTAGGAAGCTACACTGCCAGCACATGGAATGCTATAGAGTATATAATGCTATAGAGGACCCTGATGGTAGTAGAATGAACACTGTGTTCCTGATTTAAACAAAAGATCTTTCTCCGGAGTTTTCTAGAACAATAAACCTCAGTATAGCATGGCAGATTTTACACTGGCAGAGTAAGTAACAAAGCATCCAGGGATTTTTTTTTGTTAATGTTCATCATTTTTCAGCAATAGATTCACTTAGATATTTCACTGCCAGTAAAAACAAACTGTGTATTTAGTCTTTGTTGACATTTATGGCACAATTTTACTATTAAAGAAATGTAAAAGAAAACATATGCCCTATTGCATTAGTCTGTCTTGCTGTTTAACATCAGCTATAATGATCTTTCCAGAGTGTGACTGAAAGCCTGGAGTTTCTCGACATGATGTCCCTTCAGTCTCTTGGAAAACATCACTGAATGCCTGCTGTGTAAAATTATGCCTAATCTTAATTATCTTGCTGTCTATTTCCTGAGCTTAATTAACTTTTCTGAGTGGTTTTCTACACTGCAGAGGATGAAATCCATTTTGCCTTATTCAGCATTTCATAATATCTTTTCCCTCAGTTCCTAAGACAACAAAAAGCTCTTCACAGCCCTGATTGCTATAGCAAAAATTAAGACATGAGTTTTGAAAGAAAAGTTATAACCAAGAAATTGAGAATGTACAGCCATGCTGTACAAATAGAAGGGCAGAATTCCGCAAATGTGGAACAATAATCCATTCAAGCCTCTAAATGCACTGACTTTAGATAGTTAATTATCTTGTTAAATCAGATTACAGGATTCAAATCCTAGTCATCATAGTTCATCAGGCTGGTTTAGGTGAAGTACAAATTGTCTCCAGTTCACAGTGCTCAAATGAGTGTAGAATAATATCATATGGACACTTTTATCATAAAGGAGAACTACACAATAAAGATTGAGCACATATTTTAGTATCTCAGTGTCCTACTGCTAGAATTTCACTTTGTTTTTTCAGACTACAAAAACCATCTGTTTACTTTAGAGAAACAAACAAAAAGCCTTTGTTTACTCCATTTTTTTCTCAGGAGGCAAAAAAATGAAGTTTTATTCAAACTGGCTGTCTGAAAATCCAGTATGATTCTTTTGATTTAAAAAATGCATTCTTCCAAGTTCAGACAACCTCTGTTAGCTATTATGATATATTTACAACACATGACTCTATTGATCTCTAACATGCCAGCAAGAAGTGTTGTTTTGTCTCTAGACATGATCAAATGAAGGATCTGTGAATGATTAGCTGATACACTGATATGTTCAGCCAAGTTGCTTTTTAATAATATTGGAGACAAATCAGGCAAGTGAAAAGCCAGTAAGTGGACAGCACTTATCCTCTTACTAAGATTCTAATGGATTTTACACAATATCTGACTTCTCAGGATTTGATCCTGTTGCTATTTAACAGTCAGCACCAGAAGGTAGATTCAGACATAACCATAACCAGAAAAAATAGTCAACTCAAAAGTCCATTCAGAAAACAGAAAGCTATGCTTTGTTTTCTGTTGCTGCTTTTCCTGTAGCACTCACAAGCAACAACCAAATAGCTTAGCAATAACTTAATCACAGTGAAAAAGATAGCTCTTGACGGTAAATAACTAACTGCTATAGTTATACCTCTGTATCATGATGTGGTAATAATCCTGCTCCCTTGGCTCTTCTTCATTTCCCTGACCACCAAACAAAATATCCTTTTTCCTAGAAAATAACCCACTCCATAAAAAATCAAGAGTGCTGAATTTCTGTTTATTTCAGTTCCATTTTGCATTTGAGGAATAAATTGAGTGATGAACTACACTGCTCACTAAAACAGGGAAAAAAAAGTCAATATAACTCATTATAATAAAGAACAAAATAAAGGAAAAAAACAACTGGAGCAACTGTCTATTTACATATTCTTCTTCAGTTTCACCTAAAACAATAGGTAACCTTCAGATTTACCTCTTCTGCCTCATTCATCTATGCCATTAAAAATTTCCCTCTTTTTTCTACCTCCTCCAAATCACTAGGGTAAATGTGAAACAAGTCATGGGCTACTTAGCAGACCAAAACAGCAATTCCAACTAGGCAAGCTCAGCCTCAGATGAAAGTAAATCAGGTTTCTGGGGATAGCACTGCTAGCACATCCAACCCTGAAACACTGGCAGTATGCGGAACAGGTGGACACACCAGAAAAGGAGCAATTAATTGCTGTCTCCGATTTGTGAGGTGGTCCCAGGGATGAAGGAAAAAAAACAGCTTTGAGAGCTCTGGTATGTCCGAGTCACTTGTCCTCAGTACAATATTAACATCTGGCCCTTAAGCTTAGGGAGACTGGCCATTTTACTTTACAAGTTTCCAGCACAGTCCAAACTGAAGCAAATTTTATTCTGAATTCTTCAGCAATGGAAATGCCTTTGCCTTCAAGGCAAATCCCTCTCAGGAATTGGAGCCAAAAGAAACATACTGGTGACAGTCAGAAGAAACAACAACAAAGTATAGTGTTTCAGAAGGTAGAGGAAAAGCCAATATATAGCAAAAGAAAAACATAAATCAACACTTAAAGAAACTATTTTCCCATGCTTTTACTCCTTCCTATGTGTGTGTTCCAATGGTTTTCTGCAGTTACGTCTTACAAAAGCTTTCATTCAGACCAGAATGAATGTAACATATTCACATATGAATCTACCTCTCTGCTCTTGCAAGACACAGGTTTCTTTCTGTACTTTACAGGGTTTTGAGATTACAGGTTGTAGAAGCCATGGAAGCACCACTTGACATACACATAAACACAACTCACAAATTTATCCAAAGAAAGCTCCAATCTCCATTCACTGGTTCTTTCTTTTCCACCATGCTTCCATTGCTGCACAAGTGAATATCGAGTCCTTCATTTTACAGACTCCAGTACACTACAGCATACTTCTAAAATTTTTAAGCAAATTAAAATATTTTTGAAATAGGAAAGAGTTATTAAAAAAATGAGCTTCTACAAAATAAGCATTCTCTATGAATTCTAACATCTGTGGTTTTTTTTTAGATAACTTTGTATACAGACTGTTTACATACAACAAACTGACTGATAAAAATCAAAGGCCTTACTGCCTTTTAACATAGTCAAGATCTATACAGATATGTATATATTTATATACACATAATTCTGTAACTGTGTAGATCTTTTAAAAGTAGTCTTGCCTTCGATTTCTGCCACCTGGTTTTCCATATAATAGATAGCAGGGTCAGAGGCACTCTTCTAATTCCCATGTTTTAACACTTTTTTTTTCATTCACTGTGATTTTTGCAGCCACAGGACCATGTTTACTTCATTTCATTTTGCACAGGAATGCACTGGAATTTCCACACTCTGCAAATAATACCTTGCAAGTACCATTAGCTCAAGTAAAAATCATGAAGCAGTGAGAGGGCTCAGCATCCCATTCTTTCTTTTTCATTTTTCAAATGGAATTTGCAAGAAACATGCACATGTATTTTTCTGCCCTTCTTACCATAATTTCCAGTTGCACTTCAGATAGACATCACTTTAAACACTATTTCCAAACAATTAAAAAGGAAACAATTCAGTCATATATTTCTCCTTTTCTAGTGCAACATTCTTTGGCATTCATGTAGTCACTTTTACAAACAAATCTGCCACTCAGCTCTAAAAGAATGAAAGAGCAACTCTGCTCATATCATGTTGTGAGAGCTGGAAATAAGCATAATGGCATATGTGATGGGTGTGAAAGGAGTGAGATATGTGAGAGGAATTACTCTGAAGACACCAAGTTTAGTAAGGAAGGAGGGGGAGGAAGTGTTCCAGGCACTGGAGCAGAGTTTTCTCTGCAGCCTGTGGTGAAGACCATGGTGAGCCAAGCTGTCCCTCTGAAGGACAAGGAGGTCCATGGTGGAGCAGATATCCACCTGCAGCCCATGGAGTACCCCATGACAGAAAATGTGGGTTCCTAATGCAAGCTGCAATGCTACAGGAAGCCTGAAGTGGAGCAGGCACCTGGCAGGACCTGTGGCATTCTGGGGAGAATTCCATCCATGCTGGAGTAAGTTTAGAAGTCTGGTGGAAGGACTTATGATACCAGGAGGGACCCACACTGGAACATTCTGTTCCTGAATTCTGTTTCCAGTCATCTGGGACCTCCCCTGTTGACCAGTATTGTTGATAAATGATGGAAAGATGCTTAGAGATTTCCCCATCAGCTCCCTCATCACTCTTGGGTGAATCCCATCTGGCCCCATATATTTATGCGTATCTAGGTACAGAATATCATAAACTACTTTCTCCTCGATTATGGGTGGGTTGTTCTGCTCTCTGTTCTTACCTTCCAGCTCAGGAGTTTGAAAACTCTGGGGGTAGCTGGTCTCACTATTAAACATGGAGACAAAGGTGGCACTAATTATCTCAGCCTTTTCCTCATCTTTGGTTGCAATGTTCCCCTCCACATGCACTAAGGGATGGAGATTGTCCAAGGTTCTCTTTTTCCTGTTGACATATTTATGTGCATTATGCCAGTGGCCAAGTTGAGTCACAGCTGGGCTTTTGCCTCCCTAATTTTTTCTCTGTATAACCCAATGAGATCCCTGTATTCCTCTTGAGTTGCCTGTACCTTCTTCCAAAGGTGGTAAACCCTCCTTTTTTCCTAAGTCCCATTAAAAGCTCCCTGTTCAACCAGGCAGGCCATTTACCCCGTCTTTTAATTTTGCAGCACATGGGGACAGCATGCTCCTGGGTCTTTAAGATTTCCTTCTTGAAGAGCACACAACTTTCCCAGACCCCTTTGCCCTTCAGGACTATCTGCCAAGGAACTCTCTCAGCCACTGTTCTGAACAGGCCAAAGTTCACCCTCCAGAAGACCACGGTGGAAGTTTTGCTAATCCCTCTCCTTACTTCACTAAGAATTGGAACTTCACCAGTTCATGATCATTGAGCCCAAGATGGCCCCCAATCACTACAGCTCCCACTAGTACTTCTCTGTTTGTGAACAGTAGGTCCAGCAAGGCACCACCCTAGTAGGCTCACCTACCAATTGTGTCAGGAAAGTATCTACCATACACTCAAGGAACCTCCTATCCTGCCTGCTCTCTGCTTTTTTACATTTCCAAGATGTCAGTAGGATGCAGTCCCTGATGAGAACAAGGGCTGATGATCACAAGACTTCAGCTAGTCACTTACAGAATGTTTCACCTGCCTCTTTGTGCTTGTTGGGTGGTCTATAACAGACTCCCAGAACAGTATCCCCCTTATTTGCCTTCCCCTTCATCCTTACCCATGAACAGTCAACTCTATCATCACTGGAATCAACCTCTATATATTAAAAACACTCCCTAATGTATAAAGCCACACCACCACCTCTCCTTCCTGCCCGTCCCTTCTGAAGAGCTTATAGCCATTAATTGCAGCACTCCAGTCACAATAGTTAATTCACCATGTTTCTGTGATGGCAACTACATCATAGCTGCCCATAGCACAATACCTTTCAGCTCATCTTGTTTGTTGCCCAGGCTACATATATTAGTGTAGATGTACTTGAGATGGGCTACTGGTTTCACTCCCATCCTTGTCCCTTTACCCTTAGGTTCATCAGTGGTGGACCTGGTTTTATTCCCTTCCCTGTATGAGTCTAGTTTAAAACCTTGTGCATGAGGCCCACTAATTGTTGACCTAGTGCCCATTTCCCCCTGTGGGATAGGGTTTTCCATTTGTTTTGTATGGTACATATTACTCATTACATATATACACATCCACATGCGTATATGGCACATATTATTTGAAAATCTGGTATTATTTCTGCCTTCAGGAGCTGAATCATGAAAAAAAAGTAACAATCTAGTTTTGTGTATTTGTGAGCTTTAACACTGGAAAAGGAATTAAAGAAACAGAAGACAACTGACTGATGTTCATTATCTCTTTTAAAGCTACACATCACTTAAAGGATACAACACTTTCTCATTCCAAGCCATTATCTCTGCTAAGATTATCTCTTATATACTGTCAACAGTGTATTTGTCACTTCAGCAGACAATTCAAATGCGATACCAGAAATGCAGCAGTAGGTGGCATGATTACACCGTCATCAAATGGAAAGTCAGTTCCACTCTCCTCTTTTGACTGTTATCATTCAGGATAAATATTAAATAAATAAATAAATAATATATATATTTTTTTTTTAATTATATTAAATTAAAGATGCTCTGTACCCTGTAGGTACCCAACCACATTTTGCTCTCTAACTGAGGAAGTACGAAGTTGGTTATATGATTAGAAATAACACAGGGGAAATCGGAGTTGTGTTTTCCTGTTAGAGAAAGTTGTGCTCTCGGACCAAATTTTTATAACAGTGGTCAGAATAAGATGGAATTCAGTTTTTAAATTACCTTCTTGCAATTACAAAAAATACAATTTTCAAAAGATAAAACTATCATGTTCATTTGCTGGTATGTAGATAATGTTGTGAATATTACTAACCCTTGCTTTACAACTATTTTCTTCCACATAGATTTTAAGGAAAGATTGATTAGACACATAGTTTTGTTTTTTTTTTTAAAGGAATCATAAATAAATCATTTAGAACTATGTATCAGAATTTGTCCTTTTGTCTTCAGAGATTCATAGGCTTTCAGAAATTTAATCTGCAGATATTTTAAATTACAGTAAAAGCCCTCAGTCCATTTGAGATTATGATTCCAAAGTGATGTGTAGTTACAAAATTATAAAAAAAAAATTACACCATATACAACATTATATAACAGCTTCAGAGGCACAGACAGAAGTAAAACTAAGCATCCACTACTAGCATCGGGCTGGTAGAGTCTTAAAGAAAACTGAATTGCATGGTAATTCTTTCCTTTACACTTAAGAGTATTTCAAGATGCATGCTGTCTGGAAAAATACTTTAATCTTTCTAGAGCACAGAATAAACTCTCAAGCAGACCTCAGCATTACCTTTTTTATATGATCCTCATTCACTGAACTGTACCTTAGGCTCTCAGAAGGAAATAAAAACAAATAAAGTAGAAGATCCTCAAAAAGCTCTAGCATCAGTGCAGCTAATATTCTTAATAAGTGACATAGCAACTGGAGGCAGCAGTGTCTCACAGGAAACACCAATCCCTTTTAGGAACCCAGATGTTCTCAGGATCACCCTTTCTTCAGCTATCTTTACTGTTGCCTTCCCTCATTAAGAAAAATAACACAGACATACTGTATAGAAACTTTTCTAAAATTTATGTGAAAGTTTTGAAGACTGTGAGTCAATGTGATATTCTACAGGGAGTTTAAGTAGAGAGAAACATCACCATTCCTTCCCCATTTCATCATCTCTTCTAACTCTTGCAGGCAAGGATATCCTATTTCTAAGTTGCACCCAGAACTTGTTTTATTCTCCTGAAGTTGGTTTATTCTTCTGCTGATACATGGGTTTGTACACATTTCCAATAACTGGGGAAGCTTCTGCAGCCATCAATGGGTTCTTCCAACATCTAGAAGATCCTTTAATAGCATCCTTGGACAAAGATACCTGCAAAGGAAGAAAGAGCTATATCCCCTTATGTAAGACTTTCTCTGGAAGAACTCAAGACTTGAAAAAAGAAAGTGTCCTTCCATTTCCACATACCTCTTCAGGTTTGGGTTTTTCTATATCAGTTGTGATAGAAGTAAAGATGTTCAGGCAGACAACTTTGGTCTTCCTTGTGCATTGCAGTAGCCTTAACTACACAATCAAATTTCTTTCTACAAGATCATAATTTGTCTGATTCAGTGTCCAGGATTCTGATGCTCACCGAATACAGGGTACTGAGCATATTCATGTTATTCTTCTACTTTTTGTGCAGCCTCACAATTTACTACATTTTTCACATTTTGTCGTGAATACTGCCCTACTGATTTCTGTGTGAAAGTGAAGCGTTTGTCACCCATCACTTTGTCTTAGCATGTCTCTCATTTGTATTGCTTGAAAAATGCACTCAGCGTTTTCCTTGCAGTTGCTCCTACAAGGCACCTATGGAGAGACTCCTGAAATCTGAAGCAACCAGACACTGTTTTGACCATGCTATGGCCACCACACACCCCTGCCCTAGCTGACCCTAGGTGCACCTGCAGCCCAAACCCTGTGGTGCATCACTTTGGCTTAGCCCTGACAAGGGGGTTTGAAATAACAAAACTACCAAGCATGAATACCAAACAAGGCTTTTTATCAACAAAACTGAATAGCTGCTTCAGATTTTGTGGCATCTGCAATTTTAAAAGAGCTTTAATTTAATGTAGGGTTGAGCTGGTGTATTGGTCAATGTGGCAAAGTTTGTGGGCAATGTGGCAAAGTAGCCGGGTAGGTGCCACAGGGGTGACTCCTGTGAGAAGATGTTGGAAGTTCCCCCAGCTTCAAAATCCAACCTCACCTCTGGCCAAGGTCAAGCCCATAAGCCATAATGCCAAGGACTCTGTGATTTACAAATTCTATAAGTGGCAAAGGAAACTGCTGTAAGATCATCAGGCCAGAGAAGAGGAGGCAAGAGCAATACTTCAATATTCAACTGAAATATTCAGACAATGGAATGGGCTGCCCAGGGAAGTAGTGGATTCTCCGTCCCTGGAGATATTTAAAAAGAGACTGGATGTGGCACTCAGTGCCATGGGCTGGTAACCACAGCGGTAGTGGGTCAAGGGTTGGACTTGATGATCTCTGAGGTCCTTTTCAACCCAGCCAATTCTATGATTCCATGATTCTATGAATATCTGAGCAGAGATACCAAGGGTCAGAGAACAAGGATGTACAGTAAGTGCCCAAGCAGAGGTTTGCCTGCAGCCCATGGTGAGATGGGAACTGTCTCCCTGTGGCCCATGGAGCATCATAGTGAAGCAGATGTGGATCTGCAACCATGGAGGACCTCCCATCAGGGGAGGTGACTGTTCCTGAAGCAGGCTGTGACTCTGTGGGCAAATCACACTGCAGCAGTCTGTTCCTGAGGGACTGCACCTCCTGGGAGGAACTCGATCTCTCTCTCATGGGAGGGACCTTGTGTTGGAGCAAGCAATGACTGTGAGGAGTCCTCCGTCCCGAAGAGGAAAGAGTGGCAAAAACAGCATATGATGAGCTGACAGAGACCAGCATTCCCCATCCCCTTGCACTGCTGTGGGGGAAGAGGTAGATAAATAAAGGAATTAATTTGGGCCCTGAAAGAAGCGAGGGGTGGAGTAAGGTATTTCAGATCTAGTTTTGTTTTCTTTTTGTCCTGCTCTGATTTGGTTGTTGATAAATAGATTTTACCCTCAATTCAAGTCATCTTTGCCCATGACCATAAGTGGTGAGTGAACATAATAAGGAGTCTGTAGCCTTTTCCCAAACCCTTGTAATAGTCTCTGCTGGAAAACATTCAAGTAGTTGCTGGGAGGTTTTGTGTTGCTTTTGGTTTCATGTGCTGTTGGTTTTTTTCGTTGGTTGGTTTGTTGGTTTTTCTTTTTTTTTTTTTTTTTTGGTCGGGGGGTTTGGTTTTTTGTTTGCTTTTTTAGTTAATTTATCTAGAGCATTTTAGCTTTTATACTCTTATTTCTGTAACTGTCACGACTGAGTTCTTCGTTACAATGCAAAGATGTTCTCAAGCTCTGCAAAGTGCAAGCAAACATGACTCGTGTATTTTTGGAACAAACTGCAGTTCTCCAGATCTGGAACTCAACTTTTAATCTTCAATTTCCTGATGTATCTTTGGACTCCTTTCCAGTGAACCAGTACAAAATAAAAGTTTTAAGGTCACTGTACTGAACAAAGAGTATGTTGTCACAGTAGTAAGAAATATTATTTCAAAAGTTGATATATCAGACCAGACACTGCATAGATAATAGTAAAATAATATAATCTAGATGCAAGTCTTTGTAAGATCTATTTGAAGTAATTGAGATTTACTATTGTTATAATTAAATTACAATTATTAATTTTCGGTAAATCATTAGGATTTGCTCATGAAGTAACAACTAGACTGACAAAAAAATATTCAGGCTTGTGGCATAGAGAATATGGATATTTCTGCATGTGTGAAATGTTCAACAAGAAAAAACAAACAAACAAACATACAAACAACAATGGGGTCTCTTCTAAGGAGGTTTTATTTTAAAAGGTTTATAAGACATAACTGATCCTAATGGCTTGTTTTCTGAATTTGAAGTATTAAATGGAACCACAGGGACCTATGCAAAGGAACAAGGTGTAGGCATTGCTTATCTCCCATATGAATGGTCTGCAAGATTCACTCAGTGTTTTATTTCCAGTTGCTCCTGTAGAGCCCCTCCAGAGAGAATGCTGAAATCTAGGAGCATCACCTGGGCACAGGAACTGCCCTGGACAGAAGTGCTACTGAAATCAAAGAGCCCTTCATATTATACAGAAGAAATAAGGTGGAACTGGGGAGATTCTGATCTCCCTTCACCCACATTGCCTGGCAAATTCATCTCTACAGCAAATGCCAATGTCAGTTGCTGCTTGCTATCTAGCAGGACCAAGCCCATCTGACCAGGGAAATGAATACAGCTGGGCACCACTTTGGCCTAGCCCTTACAAGAGAGTTTGAAAGGGAGATGTGTCTTGAAGAATTGTCATCTGATTCTGCTCCAGACAAGCTCACTGAGCTGGCTGACTCAGCTGTCCCCTGTCATTCCAGGATGGAACAAAATAGCACCTTGTGATGCTGACCTAGCATCACTTAAGGACAAAAGCCTGTTCCAAGCATGCCGCAAGGACTACAGCGCCAAAAGAATCCACTGCATTTCTTCAGAGAAGACCTCTGGCGAAGTTGATGATTTTGTATCCATCACCTTTCTAAAGGTCTGGAGAGTTCTTCAAAGCCACTGCTTTCAGTCCATTCAGTGGGCTGATGATGGCATCTGTGTTGCCACCAATGTACAGGCCTTCCCAAAGAAAGTGCTAGCATGGAGAGTTTTTGAAACTGACAGCATAAAAAGCTTCCGTTGTCATCTCCATCTCTACACTTCACCAAAGTGGAATACAACTCTCAAACATACGTCTCCCTTAATGAACTTCTGGCAGAAGAAGCAGCAGCACCCTCTGCACCCAGCAAGGTACATCACTTCCCCTGCACATGAAGAAACTCAGAGTGATTCTGGCACGAGAGCTTAACCATACAGTAATGTAAGCCTTGACAATGGAGGAGAGAGAGAGAGAGAGAGGAAGGCAGGAAACATTCTGAGATTCAGTTCTTGCTCAGGTGAAATCACAAGGCTTGCCAATTACTTAACAGAACCAGAGCATAACCTTTTTGTCAGCCTCATCTTTAGGTTTCAAATGCATAACACACCTTTTCAAGACCCACGTTGCTCTTTTGCTATTACAAGGCTCAGCTCTCCTATCTTGGTGTTTTCCCATCTCCAAAGGCTACTACCACCCCAGCTTCAAGAGAGATGATTCCCACTTGATCAAGAATTGCAAGCAAAGACTTGGCCACAATTAGAGAGCAAAAGCTGCATTTTCATCAGACCCACCTCTGAAAGAAAAGCATCCCTCAAGAAGCACAGATATGTGGCCTGCAGAGGCATCTGCTACTGTCAAGCCTCATATCCCCTCCCTTTTACCACCAAAGTGCATCCAGCCCACACCCTGTACACAAGGGCTGGAACTCCCACCTTTACACCCTTGAAGCCAGGTACAGCATCTCTGCAGGGTTAGGGTTAACAAACATCCTCCACAAGTCTATCTCTGTTGAGGTCAGCAGGTCCAGGAGGATGCCTTCCCTAGTTAGCTTTCTCATCAGCTATGTCAGGAGGTTATCCTCTACACACTCAATGCACACTCAATACACACTGAAGAACCAATCTGATGTATTATTTTCCAGCAGACATTTGGGAAGCTGAAGTCCCTAACAAGAACAAGGGCAGGTAATAGATAGCCCTCTCTCAAGTATCTATATAATATTATATCTGTTTCTTCATCCTGATTGGGTGGTCTATAACAGACTCCCACAAAGATGTCTTCTTTGTGGGCCTTTCCCCTAATTCTTACCCCTAAATACTCAACCCTATTGTCACTATCAACCCTATTTTCAGTAGCATTAAGTTCCAGGCATTCATAGCACTCCCTAACATACTTGGCTAATATGCCAAACATCTGACATTTTGAAGCTTTTGCTTATGAAATGGATAATGAGAAATATCGCCCTGGAGGACTGAGAGTACGAAAAAAAGAAACCAAAAACACAACTAAACCCTTGTTATAGTTTGAGTGGGCCAGGCTACTTTTATAGTGCTGCTGTGAGGACCCAGAGTGAGGGTCTTCAGGACTCTGAGGGATCTGGTGGGGGGAACACAGAGAGAGGTCAGTGTTCACTCCCATTCCTTGACATACCTTATAAAAGCCAGGAAGGTGGGGTTTTTTTTGTTTTGTTTTGTTTTTTTTTTGAATAATCAAGCTATTAAATTACAAAGATTAGTTACTACTCAGCAGAACCACTATGGAGTGTATGAACTATTCACCATAATTTTCATCGCTTCCCTTGTAAGTGCCAAATAAAAAACATCCACATCACAAATAAGCTAAAGCTGATCTCATTAGTATTTACTCATATTAGACAGACACAAGTTCTACTCTGTTATTCAGTACTTTCAGATGTAAAAAATCCAATGTTGTCACAGAATGTAGACACCATTGAGTGAAAAGCAACATAAATATACTTCTATAGAGAAAATACATATGACTTTCTTCAATTTATTTTGTCATTTTGCATTAAAACTAACAAATAACTCACAAGTAGATTACCAAACATCTTCTTTGACATTGGGCCACCTTCAGATCTCAGCTTTGTTATTTTGTTCCATCCATCAACCTCTTTAATTTCTATTCTGGAAAAATAAATTATACTTAGAAATTTTATGAGAGTCAGAATGACGAACAGATAGCAGTTGAAAAAGTTCTTTTTGAAGACACTGCTGAAAAGCTGTGTTAACTATTAAGAAGTGCAGTGCAGAGATAATAGCATTTTCAGATGGAGCATGTTTCTAAGGAATCCTCTTTAATTGAAATGTTGTTACCAGAATAGCTTTTAGAACAAATAAATAAATGCCTTATTAAATATCCTGAACTCAACCCAAGCTGTAAAAAATCCACACACTAAATGTTTGCAGTGCTGTTTTCAGAACTAATTACAGGACCTGCAGCTTATTGTTTGTACGAGTCACTATCCTAAGCAAATGGGAAGTGGTGGCTGCATCACCAGCAGGAGGTCTGCTGGTGTGGTGTCCTTGACTCCAGCTCCACATGGAGAAGAAGAAAGCAATCACACCCAACATGGGGCACCAGATTGTCAGGACCTAGTAGACAGTGCTGTTCTCCTGTATATTTATATATAAAACCAAAACATTTAGGTTGCACTGGTCAGGACCTGGCATTTTGTTTCATGAACTTCTTCCAGTTTATACACTGATAAATGTCACAAGTTCACTGAATACAAAGAGAAAGGCTATTTTTTTCCAGATGGACTATACTATTATGTCTTAATTTCAAGGTAATAGTCTATAACCTTGCATACTCTTGAGGCAAGGCTGAAAACTCTGGGCTTTCAACTCAGGGTTGAAAGTAAAACAAACAAAAAAAAAAAAAAAGGAATAGTTTTTCCAGAAAATTTTGGTGTTAAAATGGCAGTTGAACCACCAAAGATGGAAAAAGAAAATTAAGCGGGCACAAAAAGTAATAAACTTTCCACACAGGAATAATGAACTGAGTTTTAGGGAAACTGTACTGAAGGATGAGGGAGAAGAGTGGAAAGTACTAAGTCAATAAAGCACAGCAGACTGCATCAGAAAACATGAGTCATAATAAAAAACAGTGGATATTTTACCATTAGCAGTTTCAATAGAATTTAGGAAATAGATGTCTTTTTGCTGAAGGCTAAATAAAGTTAGAGAAGAATTCAAGACAGTAGTTGCAGATGTTCACCAAAGAATCACATTAATCTCCCTTTCTCTGTCTTTATAGGAAAGCTTAGAAACAAGACTGACCACAAAACGTGGTTGAAGAGATGTTAGGCAAAGAACAAGTCTACTGCCTGACTCAATAACAATACACACAAAACATTACGCTAATGAAAACTGCTGTTACATATGCAAGGTCACCATCATACCTGAAGAACTTATTACAAAATAATTAAGATTTACCATCATTTTTCAGAACACAGGCATAAAATCAGACTTCTTAAACTAAGTAACAATTGTGACTACAAGCCAAAGCTGATCCTAAGTATGACTGCAGATGATTAATTTAACACTTTAAATGTAAAACTGAAAAAAAAAAAAACATTAAAGATTGCCAGCAAAACTAGCAAGTGAGCAAAAAAAATGTATTTGTGATATTTTCTGGTTTTTCTTAACACAAATAATTTATTGCCAGATTAGATCACTCAGAAAGTAAATTAATAGATAATTTATATCAAAATGAAAATTGTTAGGAATTCAAAGCTAGCTGTTAAAAGTCCAGTATTCTGACCAGTTCCATCACTGAGGAATGCATGCACAGATTATTGGATCAAAATTACCCTGGTTTAGTTCCTTTAAGCAATGCTACCTACTGCAAATTGAGACAAACAATACCTTTATGTAATTCATTTGAAGTGTTAGAGAACCCAAGGACACAGTCCTGTATTACTAGTCAAACTGAAGAGCTAAAGTTTTGAAGATTCTCCCTACCTCACATACTTGAATGGCATAGGTGGGTTGACGAGGCTTTTCACTCAGCATTAATTGGAAACAGAGACTAGATCAAAATCAGCATAGTTCCTTAGCCTTCCACAAACACCCTCACATCTTCAAGTTTCACTTAATGTAATTGTAAAAACAGATCTACTGATACTCAGCTCTCAAGGGTGGCATTATCTTCATTAGCTGCTGTTTGTACATTGTTTTAAGCTCCTCATTAGAACATGCACAGGGGTATTTTTGACTAATGAGTCACTATTGTTATAACCTATCACTGTGTGATCGCAGTTTCTTTATAAGTAGCTGATGTGGGGCAAGCTCTTTTAAATGGTAAATATTGGCACAAGAATTTTTTGTTAATGTATACTTTAAATCAAATCTTCCCATTGGGCTGCAGATTATATGCCTACTATCTTCAGACAAAAAAAAAGCTGTAACAAAACTACACAGTGGTGACCAATACCTCATGCATTTGCTGAAGAGTTCTCCAGGCTCCTTACTTCTCTGTGGTCTCACTATACATCACAACTAGCAGACCAGACACACAGCAGCTGCAGATGAGCTCTGCAGCTACATAAAATTATCATAGAATGGTTTGGAATGGACATTAAAAATCCTCCAACACCTCTCCCATGGGCAGGGACATTTTCCACAAGACCAAGCTGATCAAAGTCCCATCCACTGTGGCCTTGAACATTGTCAGAGATGAGGCATCCACAGCCTCCCTGAGCAACCTGTGCCAGTGTCTCACCACCCTCATAGTACATTTCTTCCCAATGTCTAACCTAAATCTATCCTTTTCCAGTTTAAAGCCATTACCCCTTCTCCTATCACTACAAGCCTTTGACAAAAGTCTCCCTCCACCTTTCCTATAGGCCCCCTGTAGTTACTAGAAGGCTGCTTGTAAGGTCTTCCCAGAGTCTTTTCTTCTTCTGGCTGAATTACCTTGACTCTCTCAGCCTGTCTTCATAGGAGAGGTGCTACAGCCCTCTGACCACCTTCATGGCCCTCCCTTGAACTCTCTCCAAAAGCTCCAAGTCCTTCTCATGTTGGGGGCTCCACAACTGGATATGGTACCCCAGGTAGAGTCTCATGACAGTTGAGTAAAGGGGAAGAATCATCTCAGCCTGCTTGTAACACTTCTTTTGATGCCCAGGATACAGTTAGCTTTTGGGGCTGCAAGTGCACACTGACAGCTCATGTTGAGCTTCACAACAACCAGTACCCCTAAGTCCTTTTTGTCAGGGCTGCTCTCAATCCATTCTCCACCCAACCCGGGTGCATTTTGCCTTATTGATCTTAATGATGTTGGCATGGGCCCAACTCTCCAATCTGTCAAGGCCTCTCTGGATGATATCCTTTCCCACCAGCATGACAACCACACCACTCAGCTTGGTGCTGTCAGAAAACTTGTTGAGGGTGCACTCAAGTCCACTGTCCACGTCACTGCCAAAGATGTTAAACAGCACCAGTCCCAATATCAACTCCTGAGGAACTCCAGTCATTATTGGTCTCCATTTGTATATTGAGCCATGGACCACAGTTCGTTGAGTGTGGC
This sequence comes from Phaethornis superciliosus, assembly GCA_023637945.1. NCBI lineage: Eukaryota > Metazoa > Chordata > Aves > Apodiformes > Trochilidae > Phaethornis > Phaethornis superciliosus. Next base: position 18,883,623 of record JAJQWJ010000004.1, read on the forward strand.
CATTCAGCCAGTTCCTTACCTACCAAGTGGCCCATCCATTGAATCTCCATCTTTCCAATTTAGAGACCAGGATGTGTACAATACAATGTTGAATGCTTTGCTCAAGTCCACACAGATGACATCTGTTGCTTTCCCCTTGGCCACCAACGTTGTGACCCCATTGTAGAAGGCCACCATATTTGTCAGGCATGATTTGCTATTGGTGAAGCCACATTGGTTGCCACCTCCACATTTTCCATGTGCTTTATCATAGTTTCCAGGAGGATCTGCCCTATGATCTTGTCAGGCACAGAGGTAAGACTGCCTGCCCTGTAGTTCCCTGGGTATTCTGTCTTCCCCTTTTTGAAAAGGGGGGTTAGGTTTCCAGTCAGTCAGTGGCAACTTCACTGCCACAACTTCTCAAATATATTAGATAGAGGCTTTGCAACTTCATCTGTCAGTTACCTCAGGAGCTAAGGATGGATTGCATCAAGTCCGATGGACTAGGGCACTTTCAGGTTCTCTAGATGGTCTCAAAACTGTTCTCCTATTGTGGGTGTATCTTCCTTCCTCTAGTCCCTGCCTTTCCTTTTGCAACTTTGGTGGTATGGTCAGAGCCCTTGTCAGTGAAGAATGAAGCAACAAACTCATTGAGTACACTGTGTGACCAGGTCTCCTGTTACCTTATGGAGAAAGCCACATTTTCCCCAGTCCAACTCACCCTGCCTATGTTTTTCAGTAGCAGCCTCCAGTGACACCCTCCATCCACTCAGGTATTTGTCTCCTCTGATGCTAAAAGAGAAGCAACCCCAAAGGCCTGGACAGTCTCCTCTTTCACAAGTGCACAGTCAGAAGAGCTAAACTACATTATTGTAATTGTGCCCCAAGTGACAGAGGGACAGATGGAGCTGGCCAACTCAGCAAATGCAGCAGTTAGTGCTCCAAGGAGGACAATATATATAGCAATTCATGCACAACACCTAAGAGTGTCACAGAAGAAAGGAAGTTGCTTGGTTGTTTAAGTAAACCAAGGGAAAAAGAAAAACAAAACCAAAGAAATAAACATCCAGGTTGTCACAGGAAATTTGCTTATGAAACCATTTCTGAATGATGCGATTTCTATGCTCTTTATTGCCTAGAGAAGAAATGCTTATTTAATTTATATCTAAGTATAATAAAATCTTCAAGGTAGTGAGACACACCTAAACCTTAGTTCCTCTTCTGCCTTCAGAAGGCACCTTCTAATTACCATATCTGGACAAAGAAAGTTTCAGTTTTAGCACAGTTGCACAGAGAAAGATGGATTAAAATAGATGCTTTCATTAGCAGAGACAGAAATTTATCTCTGAAAAGACATGCAAAAATAGATGCTTTCATAAGCAGAGACAGAAATTCATCTCTGAAAAAACATGCAAAAGGAAAAAAAAATAATAAACATGTCTTTTTGGTTCACTTTCAGGAAGCATTCTACGGTGCAATCACATGAGATTAAACTTGTGTCTCCAACTCTTCCTCCTATTGTTTGTGTTCAACAAAATAAAAATATATGGCAAGAAGTAGAAAGTGAACCTAACAGCTGGGCTTATATTCTCATCTACATCAGAGCAGTAGGTTGCCAATTTTCTTATAAAGAACAGAAAAATAGGTTTGAAGTGCCTAAGTTTCCTGGATCTGTTTACTTTTTACTCATAGGCTAGTCTAATCACTTCCTCAGAAAATTGAAGTTGTCCCACAGTGATCTGATTAGAAGCTGATGAAGCTTCTGTTCACCTTGGTGGGTTTTTGTATAATGTCTCAAATGCCCTTATTTTAATGATTTGCTGTATTACATATTGTAGCTGGTCATGTTGGAGTTTTATTCCTACTACCACCATGGTTTTGTTTTACTGAAAACTGTACTATGCAGGGCAATCTCACCAACATGATTACTATCTCTTGCATCTCTCTGGTGCTGATATGCTAGTTAAACATTGCTGGAATTTCCTGTTTCATTCACTAATGCCTTTGGCCATGCAGTCCTTGAGTGGGGGTGTCACTACAGAGTAAGCAATGATACTTTACACTGAGCAGAGCAGCACCCCATTTACCAAGTGAAGTGTTTGATAAAGCAGAAGAAGACAGCTAGCATCAGCTCATCTTGGAGACAACCATACTATGGGAAAGCAGAAATTTTCAGCATTATTGCTGCTTATGAATTTATTTCTTACTTTCATGTCACCAGACACCAGCTTGGTAAGATATTGCCACTTCTCATTCTTAGCAACATTTCACTCTAGGCCTGGCTGTAGCCCTTACAGTTACCGCAGAAAGTCGGAAAACGTGAGCTTGATAAATTCACCAAACTCAAATATGTAAATAAGAAGTTTTTGTGTTTCTTTGTTGTTATTATCTTACTACACTACTGAGAGAAGATAATAGAAAAAAAATCAATTCACATTTTTTTAATGATTGGATTAATAGTACTGCAAGGCACTAGACATCACTGCAAGAATGAGAAATACAGCCACTTAAAAATCTGAAATGCCAGTTTAAAGCATATTCTGCAAACATCCATAAGGCAAAGAAAAGGCCATTCAATTAGGTAAGAAGTGCCCTGAAAAAATCAGACACTAGTAGCCTATTTGCTTCACATGTCTATATTCTCTTGTTTACCATAGGGTCTACACTTTCATTCTCACCTCTTTGCACCTGACTAGCTGAAGTTTTCTGTCTCCTTGATCCATAAATGTGCTTGTGATTCTACCAGTTGTGGTTCCAGCCAGCATTCAGAGCAGCATGGGAGGAGCCAAAGCAATCCTAGGTATATACCCATAGCATCCCACATATTCAACAAAGTATTAGTGTAAGTTTAAGGAGAAACAGGCACAAATCAAAACTCACTTCATCCAAACTGATGTCACCATCAGCCACTGTTGCACACCAGGCATAGGATCAAACATAAGTTCAAAGGAAAACCAAAAACCTAAGATTAAAGAGGGAATGAAACACAGGAACCTGATTATGCCAGACAAAATCATAAAGCAAGAACTCAGTGCTTTAGGCTACTAGTTAAATATTGTGTCCCCTCTGCCCTCTTCCCAATTATTTTAGGGATTGTAACAGACTAATTATGCATCTTACTCCACTTCAGTAACTTCTGAAACTCAGCACAATGATAAAATGCCCACTCATTCATCCCCTTACATTTCATTATAAAATGTATAAGGCTTTGTAGCAGCACTGCACTCAAGATGTAGAATCTTCTAAGACTATACATTAAAACATCCGTTACCATCTCAAATCACTAGTATGGCATCCTGGCCTAAGTACAACAGTTGGGTTTTTTGATTGAATTGATGACTAATGTCAGTCTTGGATGCTGATAAAATTGAATGCTTTGTTCAGAATATATTTACAACCATCCCTTTACCTGTTTTAATTATGTCTCCCCTATTCATCACTTCAACTTGCAGTCTTTATGAATGTTCTTAGCAGTTAGCTATCCCAAGGTACATGGGTTTTCCTACAATAAATGAAAGCACTCTGAACACCCAGAATTCAGAACTCATTTTTCTTCCTGATAATATAATTTTAGTAAAGACACAGGGACTTAAAATTGACATTACTAATACATTTCCCTGTGTCTCTTTCCTCAGAAGAAAAATTTCAGGAATTGAGAAATCAAAAAACCCCTACTATTTCTTTTCCTGGAGTAACTCATGTTGGAAAATAAAATCACATAAATCATAAAGATAGTAGGAGAAAAAAGAATTGTAAATTTTATAGGGTAAATTCTACCCTTTCAGTGATGACCACTGTAGACTGAGAATAAAATTGCATGAGGTTTAAGGACACCAATAGCTTTTTTTTTTCCTCTCTGCCTGCCTATCAGAAACAACTGCAACAGTGTCAGACTCCACAAGATACAGTCTAGCAGGTAAGTGATAACAGTGTCAGTGACAAAGGTCAGAATTAAAGGGCATAGTTTGGTAACTGAGAAAAATAAGGCTACACTTGGACAAATATCCAAGTTCAAGAGCAGTGGATTACAAGAAGAGAATAAAGAAATAAAGGTGAGAAGCTGTTTTTATTATATGAGACAGCAAGAGATAGAGTCAAAAAGCATATTCAGGCTTACAAGCCAGTGAGTTAACAACTTCTTCAGAACATGAAGAGCAGTTCTCTGGGGAGAAGTCCCTGTAGAGAAGAAAGCCACACCGTTAGGAGTATCAGCTTCTCTCCAAACCTGATCCACTGCATCAGAAAGAGAAAAGATATTGGTGTCTGTTAACTACTGCTAAGAGATCTGAAGCAAGCAGCTAAGTACTGTACCTGCAACACACCTCTATAGCTGAAATTTCAGTAAGCATCTAAATCTAAATAGGTGTCAGGGTTTAAGCCCAGCCAGCACCACCCAGGCCTCTGCACACACACATCCCCATGCCCCACTGTGGGACAGGGAGGAGAAAATCCACCCAAAAGCTCCTTAATGGAAGTAAAGACAGGGAGGTTTGCATTCCCCAGTTACGGTAACTGAAAAAAAAAAACCCAAAAACAGACAGGTTCAACTTGGGAAGGAAAAAAATCAATTTTATCTACCAGGAGAAAGAGAAAACATGACCAGATTTTAATACCTTCCTCCCCCCCAACCTCTCCCTCCTTCCCAGCCCCGGATCCCGTCCCTGCTGCCTCCCCCTCAGGGCACAGGGAGGGACAGGGGGGGTTTGGGGTCAGTTCCCCACACGCTGTTTCTGCCGCTCCTTCCTCCTCAGGGGGAGGACTCCTCACATTCTTCTCCAGCCCCACAGCGGGGTCCTTCTCATGTGAAAGGGAGTCCTTCAGGAACCCCTCCGTTATGAGTCCCTCCCACAGGTGCAGTCCCTCAGGAACTGCTCCAGCCCGGGCTGCACACAGAGTCACGGCTGCTTTGGGAGCAGTCACCTCCTCTGGCACGGGGTCCCACACGGCTGCACATCCACATCTGACCCTCTCGGCATTCCTGCACAGGCTGCAGCTTCACATCTGCCCACTTGTGACACTTCAGGGGCTACACATTTACCTCACTGTGGTCCCTCAGGGACTGCTCCACCATGCTTCTCCGTAAGGAGCAGGGGCACAGCTGCCATCATCACAGGCTGCAGGGAAATCTCTGCTCAGGCACCTTCCCTCCCTCCCTCCATCTTCACTGTCATTGGTGTCTTTGATCTAGCATCTCTCTCAACTCCTTCTCTCCTCTGCTCTGCAGGTCCTTTTTTTTATATATTTTACGCAGTTTTGTTTTCCCTTTCTTGAATATGTTACTTGCTGAGGCATATCCATCTTCCCATATCTGCTCAGCCTTGGGTCAAGAAGAGGCCAGAATTGGAAGCAGGAGAGCTTCCAGCAGCTTCCCACAGGCACCACCCCTGTGGCCTCCCTGCTTCCAAAACACCACTGCATTAACCCGAGACAATAGGGCAATCCCAACATTGAGCTTAGATCAGCTTAGATCCCCTGGCATGAAATCAAGTCTGATCTTTTATACAGGCATCATCAAGGGGCTTATTTAGGGCTCTTAACTGCAAACTACCATCTCCTTGTCCTCACAGTTATGCAGAGGCATTAGAAATCAACAGTAAACTCAGTTTTTCTAGGCCTGATAAGGAGAGGAAAGCTCAGTCCCTTGGGTATAAAATGCCACCATTATACCTCTCACTATACCTCTCTGCTTCCACCTGGAATGCATCTTGCAGGCCACCTTCTCTTTCCATCAGTTCAGGCATTTACTGCTGCAACACTCAAGAAAAGTGAGCCCTCTCAAATAGGAGCAGTAGGAAGAGTCTCAGTACTCTCACACAAACCTGTTTTGCTATGCGTGGCCACACATAACACCAAAGTCACTGCACCAAAGTTCATGTGGTGAACTTCACAGCATTAGGTTAATGGTTGGAGTTGTTGATCTAAAAGGTCTTTTCCAACTGAAATTATTCTATGACTCTATGTAGTCGGGCTTGAGCTAGTCTTAAACTAGCTCAGTAATACCAGCCACAGGAGCATTTAGCTTATCAGCAAAGTACCTGACCAGGTGAGTAAAGCACTAGCATGGGCAAACCTAGAAGTTCTTCAGTACAGGTATACAGGATGTGGTCATTTAATGGCAGTCTGGAAATCACAGACTTACTGTGTGGCAGCATATGATGGAATACAGCAGTTTAGAGGGAGGCACAGTGCTCTGTAAGAGAACTTAACTGTTTTGTGGACAACAGCAAAGATGCATAAACTTGAAGGAAGGAATCATGTCATGATTGCTCCTTGCTAAAAATGTACCTGCAATTACCCGTTCAAGGAATAATTAAATTGCCCTCTCTGTACTTACTCTTACATAGAGAAGGAACATATTTGCCATTCTGACTTTCAGTGTTGGATTTTCATTACATTTTACTATACAAATAGATTATTTTAAAAGATAAATATTTTGTATTAATGATTTACGAGCTCACTACATCCCTTAAGTTTTCTAATCAGTTTTAGGGATGTTTGTTTCTTTAAAAAGAGTTAAGACTTCCTGTCCTAAGTGGTTATATGTGAACAACACAATAGAGCCAAGGCTAATTTTCCTTCTGACTAGAGGAAGAAAATTGCTTTTGTTTACAGTATTTGTTGAAGATTATATAACTTGTTTTATGGAGAAGGAATAAAGTAGAGACTCTGCCTACATAGCTAGTCCTGTATTCACAGCCTATGACCTCATGGAATCAAGCAGAAACAGAGAAACAAAAAGGTCTAGATAGCAAGAAACCAATGATACAGAGCATTGACACTGAAGGAGATTTAAGAAATAAGAAGACATTTGACAAATAAGAAGTTCAACTCAATTATTTCCAAGCAACTTAAATACTACTCCTAAGTTCAAGTGTCAAAATTTTTCCATTTCAAAGGGAATACCTAAGATGATGAAGAGTGTATATTTCTTTCTTTTTCTACCTTTTTTTTTCTCTCAGGACTTCTCACATTTATTTAGAATTTTCACTTCCAAAGAAACTGCTGTTTCATCTCTAGCTTTGCTTCTTAGCTATATGCTAATCCTGTATTTTAACAGCTCCAGATGTGAGTAATTTGCTTAATACTAATCAAAATAAAGTTCATACTTTAAAAAAAAAAAAAAAAACAAGAAAAAACAGGTATTTAGTCATGCAATGAAACCATAAACCAATTTAAAAAAAAAAAAAATTAAAAAATTAAGAAAGACATCATTGTTTGACTGGATATCTTTGAGCTCATAAGTAAAACCTGGGAACAGTCCAAATGCATTTGTATTGTTTCACAATGTATATATAGATGCTAAGAATAGAAAGAGAATGCTACATTCAGTGTTTGTTCAGTCCCACAGAAATCCCTTAGAATCAAGCAGACCTCATATTCAATAAACAGCACACTGTGTAAGCTTGTAGTTAATGTTAGCCAATTCCTATTAAAAAAAAATTGGTTAGGCAAACTGGTTTTGCTTAGTTGTTTTTTGTTGCATTGAGAATTAAAATATCTGTATTTAAGGATTTGAAATTAATTTATTTTAGAGCAGCTAGATGCATGTATGTGCACAAATTTGTCACCGGTAAAGTGTAATGTAATAATTTTGACATGTCAGGAGGGGTGGATATAGTCACTTTTGAAAGATTAACAGTTATGTTATTCAGTTGGATAATTAGAGACAGGTAGATAATTCATGAAATAGAATTTATAACAGACCACGTTACAATTTTTGGTACAAACCTCTTTAATGAAACACCATTTGATGAGTGTTCTTGTTTCACATTATCTCTTTTCCTTAATTAAAAAAAAAAAAAAAAAAAAAAAAAAAAAAAAAAAAAAAAAAAAAAAAAGTTATTCCTAGTAATAGACAATCCAAAGACAGAGAGCACCTTGATTTCATGACTTTTGTTTCCAAGTAAGCCCACAAGTGCTGCAGAAAAAAAAACACACCTTATGATGTCACATTGTTACTCATTAACTGGTTTTTTAAAACTAGCCTGAGCTGGAGTCGTATCAAGACTGCACTTCCTATCACGGTGAAAATCTGTGTGTATGAAGGATTGCTCCCAAAGTGAATTTACCTAATCCTGCAGTTAACTCCATTAAAATGAAGAAAAAAGGGAATTGTTTTGAGGATTCCATTTTTTGTTCTGAAAGTCAGAACAGCTTCCGAAAGTCAAGTAATGACTCCCCAGTCAGCCCTACAGAGAGTTTCGGATCTGTGTTTATAAGGTAAATACCAATGTGTTTCTGTGTCTTGTATATACTTGATGGGGGGGAGAAGATGGAAGGGGAGGTGCAGAAAGGGAGGGGAAGGGCAGAAACACAGGAGGGCACTGGGACCAACACAGTGGTGAAAATACCCTGAGGAGGAAGGCAATGCATGCAGAGATAATTTTACTAATGTTACTCATTGCACTGGGGAGTGCTACTGTAACAGGGATATTTTTTAGGTAGGACAGCAGACTTGTTTTTGCTTTCCTTACCTATTACACTGAAGCAGGGCTTTGAATGTGCACAGCAGTCTTAATAAATGAAATGACCTCTGCGAAGTCATCCAAAGCTATCTACATTTGAGTGGATCTGTGTACAGAATAAATGTAAGTTTTGTTAGAACAGAGAATTCAACAAAATACTTTTTGTGTATTCTGGCCTATGAGAAGCTTTATGTTTATTAAATTCTGTTTCAAGAGAACTGCTATCATAACCACAAGAAGCACTGGTGGATCAAAGTTGAATGCTTGCATGAATACTGTTAAATGGTTTGCTAACAGAATAATCACATACAATTTTTAGGAGGAAATCTGTTTTCTTACTTTGGGAGGGTGGACTTGCTGGACTGCAGACTCACATTGAGGTGGAGTTCAATATAATGAAGAGTCTGGGGTAAACGAAGTGCATTTTAGCACAGATAAATGAAGGAAGGCTCATTGGGAGAGCTACTGACACCTTCCCCATCTACTGCACGGACAAGACAAGTAACCATCAGTAGTGTTTATGTCAACCCACTCTGAAAAAACTTGCTTTAAAAAGCTACTCAAAGCAGCTTTAGACATATCTTGATTTTCAACCAATTTGAAAATTATTTATCAAGAGCTGACCTTAGTATCTTGCCAGTACGCAGCCACCCTTAAGAGTCACTTGGAAAGAACATAATTTTTGTGTAACTGAATTGTGTTTCTTTGTAGCTGTGCACAAACTCTTTATATGGGGTGACAGCTCATATCACTAATCGAGTCATAAGTATTAATAAGTCTGCTGACCTTGGTTTTCCTCTTTTAAAATGTTATGGGAGGGGAGTGTTGGAGTGTTAATATTATATCTGCATGATGATCTTTGTTCCAATTCGAATGTCAAGAGAGATAATGCCCAGCAGTTCACGCAGATCATAAGCAATCATAAATTTTATTAGACCTCACAAAGGTTCTTGTGTAAGAACTAATCCTACGCCTGTTCTTTAAAACCTTTTTAGAGCCTCTTTCTTAGACTCTGTTCTTTAAAACAACATTCATATGTGTTTTGTATGTCTCTGTTGATCTCCTTTTCTGATTAAGCATGGGACAGAAGTACATACAGTGGCATATGCAGGGTTCAAAACAAGTAGGTGATGTTTAACAATTTCTAATTTGGGCAATAGAAAGTTTGCCTTCTTCTTTCTGTCCATCCAAGAACACTGTGCAGACAGATTTACCCACTTTTTTATTTACCACTAGATAACCAGTGCAAAAAAGCATTACCATATATGCTCTGACAGCAATGTGATCAGCCCTAACAAAGACCAGAGTCCTTTGCCTCAGATTTCTCAATAATCAGCCTGCCTGCCAAGTACCAAGTAGAAGGGGCAGGACTTCTAGAAATCCAGTTTACCAATTTGCTGCTTCAGTAAGAAGGACAATTTAGTTATACAGTCTTACTTTATCAGCAGCAAAGATGGAATAGCAGGCTGCAAATACTGGATGATCTAGTAAGAGTGCATGACTCCACACAATGAGCTAGCAATTGGGCTAGTCTCTCACCAAGCTTGCTTTCCATGTGCTTAATGGAAATAATCAGGGGAAATGCTTTTCAGAAAAAGCAGGCTCTGCATTTTAAGTATTATTTTCAGTACAGTCCCATTTACTTCAAATGTATTTCCCACAGATGAAGACGTATCCACAGAGAAAATTTGTTATACTAATGATTACACTTGTTTATCCTAATTTTCATGCCTGATGACAAAAACTGACTATATGTCTAAGCTTTACATATCTCTGTTTTCACCTCACTAAAACTAGCACCATGTAGATGAGCAAAAATTTGCCAGAGTCCAGGGTGTCATTAATATTTCAGACAGGGTAACTCACAGTTTATCACCATGGCAGCATGTTATTTCTGACACAGAGCGGAACTGATTTCAGAAGTAAATTAAGACTCTGGAGATACAACCAAAGCATCAGCCATGCATAATAGATCAGAGATTTGTAGTTATAAAGGTATTGGCCACATGTGTGTGCCACAGTTTATCAGCATGAATGTATAGAGTTGTTATAACATTAGAACAAAACATTTTCCAGTAGTCCAGATCAAAATGTTGGCCAAATCAATACAGATCTCGACCTCCACTTTGGACCCAACCCTATAATATGAATCAACACCCTGCATCTCTTAGGATATGGAAAAATCTCAAGCCTTGTTGCTTTGACTGATTTTTAGAATCACACTGAAAAAAAACAAATATTGAAAAAAGAGACCCAAATTTTTAAAGCAAATTCTTAATCAGTTTAAACAGGACTACTGACCACCAGCTGTGAACATCATAATAACGCGTATGTTAACACCAACCCTAGCACTAATCAGATGGAGGCTCAGGATATTTACCAGTAACATTGATACTCAGTAAAGATTATTAAAATTATTTTTAAAACCCCAAAAGGGGCAGAATGAAAGTACAGTATGGAGAGATATGTTTCCTAAATGCAAAGTCATGAAAATGGAAGTCAAAATGGTCCTTGACTCTAATCCTGGCTTAGCAGCATTTGGTACATGGCAATGCATAAATCAATGAAATACAGTACTTGTGCTTTTCATCTGTGATCTGGCATAAATATTTATCTATCCTCTGCATGTAGCAGAATAACAGAAAACTGCATTACAACTGGTAGCATAAACTGTGAAGATTGTTCTATTGCATTTGTGTTTTGTTTGGACCCAAGAAAGCAGCTGCCCACTCAGTTTTTCTCTCTGAAGGTTTTTTTGATAGAAACATGAACTTTTTAAAAGGAAATTTACTTCTGCTTTTGTTAATTAATTCAACATGAAGAGCAATAAAGAAACTGCCTCCCATTTCCCCACATTTTTTAATTCTGAACAAAATTTCAGCAAGAAGGATTCAGAATCGTGGTAAAGATTGGAACTGATTGCCTGGACCCATCATTCTGCTGACTTTTGAAAACAACATAAACAAGTGTTTTGTCAGGAATAGCAGGCCTTGCATTGGGATAGGGAATGCATTTAGTGATTCAGTGAGTCTCTCCCCATTCTGCTTTTCTCTGATTTCATATGTATTATATTCATATCTAGTATTTCATCTTCAGTTTTTAATCCTTTGCTGTGTTATAGATAATACTGGCGGTCCTGAGTATCAAACCCTCAACCCTCTCTGAGTCTTAATGTAGTCTCTTCAGAGCAGAAAGATGTCAATTTTTCCCTGCCTGGCATCACTGGTACTGTAGGCATTAAACAGTAGTCAGTAATTTTATAGTATACTAAATTCACTTTCTCTTCTCAATCTGCACTTCACCAATTAGAGAAAATGCAGTCCAGATTTTCACACAACAATGCATCTCTGTTGGTGTCAGCTTGGTCTTCACATACTTGCTTTACTGTATCTGTATATTTGAGCATTTGTAACTACAAAGGTTCCTTGTGCTTTTTTTTTTTTTTTCATATAAGACTTGCTGCAGCATATCAAAATAAAATAATGAGTTTTGCAAATATATTCCACCCACATAGGCAGCCATACATAAGGGACTCCTCTTCCACATTTCTAAGAATCCTCGCATTCAGGACTTACCACTCAGGAGCATGCCCTCTCACTCTGGAACTGCTGTGCCAGACACGGTTTGAGAGCTTGGACAGAGAGCTTCTTTTTCAAATTCTTAAAAAAGCACAAGCTATAGGCACTGATTATTACTTCCACTGTCACTAACAGACAGTAACAAAAGGCAAAGAGGCATGTATGGGAAATGTACCAGAACAAAATCTGTGTCAAAAGCTCAGATATCATGACACAGAACCAAGTATCTATTAAGGATTTGGTTTTAGTGTCTGGGCTGCAGGCATCAATTTATTTGAATGTAAGTTTTTTCTGTAGTAAATACCTTGACTAATTAAAACAGAGACTCAGCTTCAGGGATGGAGCAGCTCCTTTCCAGTTCTTACACCACTGTGATAGTGTGGTATAGATAGAACCTCTACAAATGATTGAACAAAATAGTCTGTGGTAGCATTTATCTCCTGTGGCTAAATTTGCCAGAGACTAAAAATCTAAGTATCCAAAAGGCAGCTGATGTTATTTGTCTAAATATCTAAAAGTCAGATTTTCACCTACTCCAGCATTGCTCTGCTGTAGTGGGCAGAGCTACACAAGAGTTATTTAACCACGAATCTGCCTTCAGCCTTAAAAGTAGGACTGAAATATCAACTTTCTAGCGTAATGAAAGGCCTCTAAAAATGTGATGAAGGGTAGATAGTTACTTTTCCTACTATGTATGCCTTGGTTGATCATGCTGATCTGAGAACAATTACCAGGAAACCCAAAACCTCACACAGGTTGCTACACCCCAGCAAAGGGTCTTGGGTCTAAACAGACACTGGATGCCAACCCTGCCCTTCCCTGATTCTTTCAGTTCCAGCTCTACTCACAACCCAGACAGATGAAATGGGGCCTATTCTCCTCTAATAGCCACAGGTTTCATCTGGTATAAGAGGGTGGGACAGGTTCTGCAATGCAGTGACAAACCTGCTGAAGTGCTCCATAGGGGAGCAGAAGACAGCAATCAAAGTCTTACAAGTGCAAGATTTAACATTTCTGAAGAAACTTTCTTGTAAATTACATTCATGTCTTTTCCATGTGTGCCTTAGTTTTTGTGTTAAATACTACATAAGCTTTAGTTAATGGTGTCTCCCAGAAACACAGCACTTTTAAAATTCCTGCCTCTCTATGCAGCTTGACACACTGTCTTCAAATGTTCTTGCACTGCAGATGATTAAATCTAACTGGTCCAGCTATGACGACACAGCAATCTCCTGTTTTCTGCAGGACGTGGGCCCAAGCAGCCATAGCAGACCTCTGCCTTTCCACCATTTACACGTCTTTCATTTTACATATTTCCTGAATGTATTGCAAAAATATATGTACTTCTTGCACCTTTAAAATACTGTGTAACTAACGAGCAATCCTAACAATGATTCTGGAAGGTTGATTGTTTTGCTTTGTATATAGTTTAATCTGAAATGTACATTAGTATTTATCTCCTACCCTGATGTCTTCTACCAGAGACCACTCTCTTCTACTTATTCTCCACTGACCGCCTCTGACCAGTCTGTCAGTTAGGAAAAAAACATAATATATTGCACTATTAATTTTATTAATATATTGTAATGCCTTAAATCATGGAAATAGACCTTTTTCTAGAGGTGTTGTTTTAACTCTCATGCCAAGGTTGGCCTTCTTTAGGTTGAATCATTACAGCCTCCCATCTTTGCTTTTTTAAAATATTAGTATGCGGAACTGAACCCTGACTCAAGTATTAACCAGGTAACAAAAAGTTCTTCACCAGCACATTGACAGCCTGCATCTGCCACGTGAAATGATTTGTGCCAAATGCTGCCATTTAACATTTCTGAGAGGACGAAGCTGCCCTGACAGCCCCACCAGGGCAGGGCTATGCTCGTTCTGCTTTTTGCTCATACAGGTCACTTCCAGCGCAGCCAAACCAGCCTGGGGTGCTGCTGAAAAGAAACACAAAACCACCTGAGGCAGTCACGGACGGAAATACCAGCTCATCACCAGAGACGTTCATATTGGCACAGCTGTCTGAAGGCCAGAGTATGTATTTGGACTACACACAGCCTGCTTCAGAGACACCAGGGAGACGGTCGGGCAGGAACGTGCGGAAGGGCTGTTCCCTCAGCTCCCGCCCAGGCCGGGCAGGCAGCCCTGTGACCCGGCTGCCTTCACCTCAGGGCCCCGGCCCCTGCCACCGCCCCTCCTCACACCGCTGTCCCACAGTATGGAACAGTAAGGACATCTTTTGTTCCAGCCAGCGAGAAGCGTTGTCTCTGACTGAATAATTTAAGGCGCGTAACAGATCGGCCACGAGAGGAGCACGGACTGGGACGACTGCCGCCGTGCAGTCACCTCGTGGGGCCGACCTCTCCGACGGAGCCCGCGGGAGCACCCGGCCCACAGACCGACCGGCGGAACCGGTTTAGAGCAGCTTCCCACCGCAGGCCCGCACTCCGGCTTCAGCCGGCCCAGGACGGCGGCGGAGGCTGCCGGGGCCCACCCCGGGGCGGGGCGGGGCGGCCGGGGCGGGGTTGAGAGTGCCGTGTGTTGGCCGGGGTTTGTGCCGTGCCCTGCTGTGCCGTGGGGTGCCGATGGTGCTGATGACCGAGCAGCGGTGTGATGCGGAGGAGCTGAAGGCTACGCGAGCCGCCGGCAGGAGGGAAAACAGGGGCGCCTTGCGGCTGTGAGTACTGTCCCTCCGGCGGGGGCCGCTGTCAGCTCCCCGGGACCCCGCGCAGCCCTGCGGGAGCTACGGCTCCTGTCCGGGCCGCCCCGCAGGGGACAGGCGGCGGCGGAGAGTTACTGTGAGAAGTCCCGAGGGCTCCCGGGCCCTGCGAGGCGGCGAAGGGAAGGGCCCCGGGCGGCGAGCATTGGGTTGGGCGGCACAGAGGGGGTTTCGCTTCTCTGGGCCTTGGTTGTGGTTTGGGAAGAGTAGCGAAGGGGTCTCCGCGTAGAGGGTGAAGTTACAAGCAGAACATTTCTGCTCAGCCGAGATCTGCGCTCCGCAGGAGGCGGCCCCGAGCACAGCGTTAAAACTCCCTTGTCGTACCTTTAGGAGGCAAGGCGTGTAAGTACTGCTTCTAGTGAATTCATGCAGCAGCGTGGAAATCCTTCTCTGCCGTGGCAAATGAATCCATCAGCTGTGCTTTATCATTTGCTGAAGTGTTAATGTGCTCCAGCGGGAAGCTGTGATCTTCTCCTTTGGGTGCCAGGAAAGCACAGAACTTTGTCGAAAGTTCATAAAACTTTGATGCAAGCAAGATGAAGTGAAAAGGGAGTTCAGATTGTCTTCTGTTCCAGACAGAGGGGACAAGACTCTCAGGCAAAGCAGTGGGCGTTCGCCTGCCTTAGTGTGGCTCACCCAGGTGCTCCTTGCCTGGCTTGGCCACAGCGATACCCGGCCTCACGCTTTTTAACCTCAGAGGTAAACTGAGCAGGTGAAGAGATTGGAAATAATTATATATTGTGAGGAAGAGGAGGCCGTGCTAGCTGGTAAAGCTTTCTTAGGCTAACTGATGGAAGGCAGGGAAAATGGAGGGCTTCCCCTTCCATGAGCAGCCAGACTCCTGCATTTCCCTGAGGCCACTGTGCCTTCCCAGCTGTTGATGGGGAAGTCAGGCAGTAAAGGCTGTTTCTTAGGCATTGATATTTGGCTTCTTGTGGAGATCTCGAGTTATTTAGGTGCTTGTATGGTAAGAACCATCACATGAAAATCTTGCTGGAATCAGGCAGCTGTGTGGCTCCTAACTGGACTGCCAGCTCACATGAGACTTGTCAGTCCAAGGATTCTCCTTGAGAAATTGTCTGTGAAAGAAGAAACTAAAAAATCTGGGGCTTTCTCCTCAAAAAAAAAATAAAAATAATTTTCTCCTAATACAGAATGATTATGCTCCCCAAAGATCATAAAGATTTAAACAGCCTCCAAGAGAAAGGTGAACAAGTTACCAGCAACTAGCTTTTTCTCTGGAAAGAAATTCTGAGGTCTGTGGGGTGATTTTTTTTTTTCCCAAGTGTTGTATCCCTGATTGCTAAATGGGTATGTTCCCAAGGTATGTATTGCAGTGAAATCTGTTGCCAGAAATAACTTGCTTGTTAGGGCAGGAATCAAAGCGTCTTCTAAGTGTCCTTTATCCTGTATGGTGTAGTCATACCAGTGACTTCACATTACAAATGAGACATAATTCCCCGACCTTCTCTAGAGCCTTCTGACTTCAAGCCTTGGGTCCTGATCCTCTGCACAGAAGTATGCCAGTGAACTTAATGAAATTCTTCAGGTATGCAAGATCTGTATCTGATTTTTCTCTTGAGGATGGGACTAGGAGTCCAAAACAGTGTACAGAAAGCTCCATGTCAAAGACATTGTATGTGTACCAGCTAACTGTTTTGCCCCCAGTTGTTTAATCTTTCAGTGTTGAATCGGCTACAGTTGTAGAAGTGAGGTCAGTCTTAACCTGTGTGATAAATGGGGAGCAGGCTGCAGCATTCAGCATTATTGGTCTGGGCAGCAGGAGGGCAAAAAGGCTGGGGTAGGCAAAAACGTTTACATTTTTTGTCTTAAAGCAGAAAATTGTTTAAGCTTTTGCTGTCTGGAAACAAAGTTGGAATTTATTGGCCAATCCTATTTGACTGGTGGCTGGATCCTTCTGAGAAACAATCATGGTTATTTGACTGTGAGTTTACCTCAGAAACTAAGTAAATGATGAAGCTGCAGAGTATATTCTTTTCGGCCAAGGAACAAGAGCAGAATTTTGGTTTTGCTTCAGTTAGAAGGGGACTTGCTGAAAGTTGGGTTGCTGATTATTTGTTTTTAGAAGATTTTGTAAATAAATTTGTGTGGTTGTGTTGAAGTTTCCCTTCATGTGCTTCCAAGGAATAATATGCAACCGACAGAGCTCATGCTGACCACTATTGGAAAAAAATCCTAGCAGTTATAGAGGCTTATGGAGTCCTTTCATATTTTCCAAAGCTCAGGGGAGACTTATGTTTGTGCTGTCGTCTGCATTTCCTGGAGATATGCTTAAGATGTTCAGTTTTAGAGGTGGACTTAATAGCTCCGTGTGTTTCTGCTGCTGCCATAAAGGTAGCCGTGGGGTATTAGTGTTTCTGCAGGACTGAAGTTATAGAAGTTTTGGTGTTTATTTTGTTGCATTAGGTTATTTTGTACTTATTTCAAGATCAATGAGATCTGCCAGTGATCAAGAAACTTTATGCATAAAGTGTAAAGCATGTTCATGCGGATTTATAAAATGGGCTTTTCTGGCATGTTTAGCAGTAGTTGTATCTTTGCAGGTTTTCAGTACATTTCTATGGGTTGTACAACCCCAGAGATAACATTCTGTGGAACACAAGCACTGTTATTATGCAGACCCAAATAGTGATGTGCCAAAAGTTTGTTGTTACATGAAGATACTCTCAATCAGATCGAAAGTTCATGGACAGAAGATACCTGTAAGCCGTGTTCCCTGTTCCACAACATCCTGATGTGGATTCAGACAAAAAAAAATAACCATTGTATTTAGAGAATACTTATTTTTTGGATTTGAATATGGGGTGTGTTGTATTTGTGGTGGTACTGGATCTGCTGTAGAAGCTGACAGCTCCACTACAGGGACAGCTGGTATAAATGTTGTTTTGTTGCTGAAAACTGTTGTATATGAAGGAGAAATGGCAGAAGTTTAATAACAAGCAGTTCATACTATATGTTGGCATCCTTCTGCTTTCACATATACTTGCTACTGTTGAAGTCAGCATAGACTTTTGGGATTTCTACTGGTAGTATTTGGCTTAGTACAGTTCACTCTGTCTGTTTTAGGGCAATGGGCTGAGCAACCTTACAGTAAGCTACCACAAACATTCTGTCCCCTTACATTTACAGCATAAGATAATGTGTGGTTACTGAGCGTAAACTAAAGAAATGAGGAGGATGGGACTTAAGACACTGGAAGATATGAAAAGCTCTAGATTTTAATTTATTTTATTTATAGCAAGAATGCATTGCATATACTGGGAAGAGGTACTGCAAGCAGTACAGAATGCTTCACGTACTTCTCAGGAAAGTGATTTTTGTGGGGTTTTTTTTCTGACCTGTTATGCTGCCATAACATGTTTCCTAATAACTCTTTTTCAGTTGGTAAGTTAAAAGGCAATCAATGAGCTGGCTTGTGTGTAATCACAACTCACTAAGTTTTTTTCCTAAAAAAACTGATTTGAGAGAAGTACCAAATCAGAGGAAAAAAGGCTGGTTATTTATTACTGAATGTAAGTTTTATTTCAGCTTTGATCCAGGTTAACTCCTTTCCATCAGGCAAACTTCTACTCTTTTTTATTTTTGAAAAAACAAAATGTAGGTATGTGCCTACACTATTGATATTGTGTACTCCAGTGGATTAAGATACTAATACATCGAGTATCGTATTTATTAATTCTTCACTGGTAGTTCTTCCTTATTTTTATAGATGAAGTTATAATGCTTGATCAGAAGAGTAAGATAGGCTTATGTCATGGTTTAACGCTGACACGGCAATTAAACCGAATAACAGATGCTCTCTATTAATCCCCCTCCCCTCCCTGATAAAGGAGAGAGAATAAGGGAGAGAGTCTTATGGGTTGGAAACTAAACTACACAGCTTTAATGAAACACTAAGGATAAAAAGGAAAAAAATTACTAAATATATACATATATACAGGAAAATTGATACCATGCTCCTCCCGCTCCCTCTCCCCCCCAGTAACTCTCACATCACCACTGAGGCTGCAGGGCAGCCCTGGGAAAGTCCAGGCTGGAATCCTGGAGTCAGCAGCAGTTGGGAGCTGGAGGCAGGAACACACAGATTCAGGCTGGCACGGATCAGGACCACAGGCAGACAAAGAGACAGAATTCTCCCAGGATGCCGAAGCAAACAGGGACAGGTGAAGAAGGGGAAGCAGGAAAGGGTTTAACCCTTGTGATCCGTCAAATTTATACTGAGTATGATGTGTATGGGATGGAATACTCTCGTCAATTTCAGTCATTTATCCAAATAAATCCATTCCTTCCTGAGGAAGGGCTGGAGGTGTGACCTTTTTGCTCCTTTTCTCCTTCCGGAGGGCAAAATATTCCTCAGAACCAAGCAGTGTCCTTGGCTCTGCATACCAGTCTCTAGGTGTAACTATAAACATTGAGCATTACCAGTGCCAGAAGCAGACAGTGTCTGAGAAACTTGCTGTTAATTTCAGCAAGTGCAGCTACTTACAAGAAACTTAGCTGAAAGCAAAATTACAAGATAGAAAACCACCTTTATCCTGGCCCAAACCAGGACAGTTTACAAAACGAAACATTTAAATTTGAGGTGTGACAGAAAACAGGCCTACAGTCTGAGTGACCTCCCTTTGTTCATTATGACATTTTTCAGTTGCTCCTATTTTTTCTTGTCATTTTTAACTTTATTCACCTTATATACTATATACATGCTTAAGTTATAAAATCAGCTTTTAAAAAATAAGTGTGCCATATGCAAATAGACACCATGAATCTTTTCCTTTGTAGGTGTCTCACTGGCTAACCTGAAATATTTTTTTGCTGGTATTTGACAGGTGATGCATACACATAATGTCTGAGTATTGTCATCTTACCACCATCTCCAGAAATGTGTCAGTCATGTGGTTAGAAATTGTGTTTATCTAATGATATCACTACTGGGACTAATGATCTTCATGCCCTATTGTTGTCAAGCCCATATGTATCCTTTCCAGTTAACCTTTTTAGACCTGTGTTATTGTTGGTGCCCAAGAGGTCTAACGTTCAGCCTAACAATCTTTGCAGGCTTCTTTTGTAGTGCTTAATTTAACAAAAAATCCATGGGTAGATGTCTGGATCCAGATGCCTCAATCAGAAGAAGTCTTCCCAGATATTGTCATCACAGAGGAAATAATATCTCTGTAGATAATAGAAATATGTCAGGAAAAACTGTCTTTCCCTCTTTCTCCACTTCCCATTGGAAAGAAAGAACTTGCTTTATCTAGAAGATCTCTGAACTACCAAAAATTACTGTGACATTTTTAAACAAAAAACCCTGTAATCAAATACTTAAACCATCCATTTTTCCTCTAACGGAGCAGTCAGTGGGAGAGTCTAGAAGGGCCTGAGCAACTGCTCACTTTTCTTCTCTCTGTACAGGGCTCTGGTCTCCTCTTTGGAAAATGTCATAGTGTGCTGTCTCATGCCAGGGTGATTGTTACAGTACTGACATTAAGTACGGGGCAGTGGAACCCCTGAGCAGAATGGAAAACCATGGGTGGTAGGGTATATGCAAGGAGAACACAGTTGCCTCTTGTCCTGAAGCATTCACTCCTGTAACTAAACGTACACCTGGCACTGACTGGTTTCTGCCTCCATCCTTGAAAAAAAAAAAAAAGCCCACAAAGGTGATGGAAGTTAATAAGCTTCCAGAAAGAGTGGCAGGAAATAATGTACATATTGCTGATAGGCAGCAGAGAAAGCAGGGTAGAGGATGTAGAGACAACCATCATCTGCAGATAGATGGGGGAAGCATTCTAGTTAGTTACCTTACTAAAAAAAATACATTCCTGACAATCATCCCCAAAAAATAACCATAGCTGGGCACGTCCTCTACAAGCACCACCTTCCTGTGGATTCTTCAGTCGTTAGCCCTCTGAGAGTCTTTGTTTAGGCTGCTTAGGAAAGGTGGACCACCAAGATGAAAGACTCTTCTCTTGATAACAGAATCATAGAATGGTTTGGGTTGGAAGGGACAGGGACCTTGAAAATCATCTAGTTCCATGCTCCCTTTGTGGGAAGGGATGCCTCCCACAAAACCAGGCTGCTCAGGTTCCCATCCAGCCTGTCCTTAAACATTTCCAGGTAGGGGTTATCCACAGTTTCTCTGGGCAGCCTGTTCCAGTGTCCACTACATAACATTATATATATGCCCATTTCATTTTGTGAAATTTTACAATGCATGTAAATATGCTACGAGCAGCATAGGAGAGAGGGGTGTTGCCATAGAGGACAGCACATGAACAGTGGAAAGGTCATGCTGAATAAAGAGGCTTGCTGAGCAGTTATGTTCAACAGTTTGGTGACACAGAAAATAACAAGTCCAGCTGCCTCTAGCAGTGATCTGGCAAACCACGTGTCACATCTGATTCTAAGAATACTTTTTTCCAAGGCTTCAGAAGAAAAATGATTCCATATATGTAGTGTTGCAGTCAAAAGCACTGTTCTGATTTGTGTCAGACCCATTGTTGAAGTGTCTATTTTTTATTGTGAAATACTAGCTTTTTTATTAGATTATCTTCATTGTTGTGGCCTTGTCCATGAACAACTAGCTCTGTAAGGAAAACTGTAAACTGAAAACACAAGTAAGGGAAATTCAGCATTGCCAGACCCTTGGTGAACAGTGAGCCTCCAACAGTAACAATCTTGCTTTGACCCATTTCTATCCTTGGTGTAAGGTGTGATGAAACAGGGTAGACTGGTACAATGATATACTCCTATGCTCTCTGCTAGTGTTGTGCATTAGGCCTTTCTGTATACTGTTTTTGTTGGGGAACCTGCAAAAAGTGTTGTATTCTGGCATACTGTGAAATACCTACTTTAAATTTGTTCTGCTCAATTAGTATTGAACTAGGAAATCTCATTAGTGCTTGTGGGCTGTTTGTTGTCAAAGACAGTTCTCAGAGAGACTGCTGCATGATCAATCACAACCATCTTTCTCTTTGTATATATCCTGTCTGAAGAACCAGAATATTTCCTTCCTTCCTACCCTGTACATTAATTAAAACACGCAGTGTCTCCTCTGCTGTAATCTTTAACTCTTCTGCTTTCTTAATAGAAGTTAATATAATTGTTGGTGATTGCTTTTTTTTTCTTTTTTTTCTTTTTTTTCTTTTTTTTCTTTTTTTTCTTTTTTTTCTTTTTTTTCTTTTTTTTCTTTTTTTTCTTTTTTTTTCTTTTTTTTCTTTTTTTTCTTTTTTTTCTTTTTTTTCTTTTTTTCTTTTTTTCTTTTTTTCTTTTTTTCTTTTTTTTCTTTTTTTTCTTTTTTTTCTTTTTTTTCTTTTTTTTCTTTTTTTTCTTTTTTTTCTTTTTTTTCTTTTTTTTCTTTTTTTTCTTTTTTTTCTTTTTTTTCTTTTTTTTCTTTTTTTTTTTTTTTTTCCCTTTTTTTTTTCTTTCTTTTTTTTTTCTTTTTTTTTCTTTTTTCTTTTTTTTTTCCTTTTTTTTCTTCTTTTCCTTTTTTTTCTTTTTTTTCTTTTTTTTCTTTTTTTTCTTTTTTTTCTTTTTTTTCTTTTTTTCTTTTTTTTCTTTTTTTCTTTTTTTTCTTTTTTTCTTTTTTTTCTTTTTTTTCTTTTTTTTCTTTTTTTTCTTTTTTTTCTTTTTTTTCTTTTTTTTCTTTTTTTTCTTTTTTTTCTTTTTTTTCTTTTTTTTCTTTTTTTTCTTTTTTTTCTAATAATTCGGTCTGATGTAACTACTCTTTTTTTTTTTCGGAAAACACAATTGATGCTGGAAAACTCACAGCCAAATCTTCTATCAATTAGAGGCATGTTGCTCTGGTGTTTGTCATCTGAGTAACGGAGATGTAGCTTCAGGTAATGGGGCCCAAGCTTTATGCTTATGTTCTAGTGATCAGGCCTCATTTGTCAAGGTGCTTGTGTTGTTCCAGAAAGAGATGTGTGTTGTTTCTGCTTGAGTTACAGAGTAGTTTTAATTGATAGATGTCTATGAGATTTTACTGAACACGTGCATTGTGTATAGGTGCAGTATGTATCTTCTTTATTGAATTTGATATAGAACAATTGGTAGACCTGACACTTAACTGCCTTTGCCCGCCTCTTCAGCCTGAACAAGTCATAGGTCAGGATTTCCCCTTTCTTTTCCCTTTTTCCTGCTACTTCTGGAAGCTAAAGATAAAAATGTGGTCTGATGTGAGGCTGCATCCTTCCTCTTCAGTAGGAACTGTGATCCTGGTTTTTGTCTTGTTCAATGTTAGAAGCTAAGGTAGACTGGAGCTAGGATACATAAAAACTTCCCCTCCCCAAAAGTGCTAGCAAGTTGGAGGATGGAAAGAACACATGTTCCAGTCCAAAATACATATGAGCAAATGTCTCCCTTAAGGTCTTTTGCTTGATGTATTTTTAAACAACGTGTCTGTTGAGAATATTTATGGCATGTGCTGTATTTGCCCATGCCTATGTTCAGATATGTAGCTGCTGGTCACTCTGCTGAGACTCCTATGAAATCTGCATTGTAGGAATCCTGTGAGGTTGAGTGAAGCTACATCCACTTGGTTTTTGAAGAGGATATCTGGAATGGAAAAGACGAAAAGATGAGAGAGCTAAATGTCTTATGTTCCTATTCTAGTGTTAACTAGTAAAATACCTTGTTATGGTGTCTCATGTTTCAGAGCACACAGAATTCTTCTCTGGGTTTTTTGTTTGGTTGGTTATTTTCAATGGAACTTGATAGCAGTCTGGTTTTGATTAGACAGGGAACACGGCCAGTTAATAATAGATGGTATTTAGAGCAGAGAATTTACATACTTACTAATGACGTCTGCAGTGTCACGGTGATCTTGCTAATGTCCAAGTGGCAAGGTAGTGTGAAACTTGATCTGGTTATTAAGTGAAATGTCTATTCAGCTAAGGAAAAAACTGACTTACACAACCCAGCAGTTTTGGAGGGGTTTCTGTTAATTCATCTTTTTAATAAAGATATAAAAACACAAACATATGAAACTACTCACACATGAGTAATTGTGTTCCAAGAGATAGTTGTGAAATAGAACATAGTAAATCTTTCTGAAATTAATGACCTTGATATATAACAGAAGATTCACAGTTTTAAAAAGATGTTTAACAGTTGGGTTGGTTCCACTTTTGGTGCTAGCCAACATTGAGATTCCACCTGTGCCTGCAGACCTGCTCCAAGAAACAATATGCACAGAGAAGCACATGGTGCATATGCATGTCTGACCATCCATATGTATATATTCAGTTAATGTGCAGCTGTATAACTTTGCCTCCATTATGCCCTGCTTGTCAGTGATCTCATGAGAAGCTAATTAGCCTGCTCCTTGAACAACCTTATGTAGTTAAATCTCAGTCTGGTTCATACCTATTCATAACAAACCGACCCTTTCATGCAGGGTTTCACATCTCTGCTCTGTCATTAATGCTTTGTAGCTCTCCATATTTGGTATAAATACATCTGTAAGAACTGCCATACTTCAGGATCAGCTGTTTTACTTCCTTCACTTTTCAGCCTTAAGTTCGAGCTGTTGTACTAAGTATATGGAATCACACAAACAAAATGTATACATTATGGCTGCCCTCAATGTCTTACAGCAGATGTTAATAAGCTCTCTGATCCTTTGTGATTAGGGTAGCTGTAGCACATTTCCTCCTACACAGTTTTGGAGTCTCAATGGTAGTCGGTATGCGGCTTTCCATTTGCAAAATAGAAGTGATACTTGGTCATATTGTTATTCTGAGTCATATTTTTTTAGGAGTTTTATTTTCTCCCATAAACAGTGCCATGTGCCCCATAACATTGGAGCGTGGCTGTAGAGCTACCAGTGGCGGTTTACCTCATGAGTGACAAGATGTTGTAGAATCAGACATTGACTTGAGCAGTATATCCAGTACAGAAACCACTCTAATATGCCATGAAGAGGACAGCAGGAGAGTTTGCACTGGAAAAGGTATTTTCTTTAGTCCAGGAGTGAAATAATTCAATGATATAAGCTATGAAAGGAGGCTTATCAGAAAAAACATTCCAGATTCTGCTTACACATCCAAAAAAGGTTTGTTCAGACTGGTGTGGCACGGAAAAGATGCTTGGTGGAATGATGGGACATACTTTTCTGAAATAAGATTTAAGACTTTACATCTCTGGTCTGCAGCATGATTAGCAGGGTGTCCCTTCAAGCATTAGCAGATTTCATTTTATCCCCTTGCAGTCATCTCTACTTGCAGCCTGTTGCCAGTATGTCTCCTGGATGCTGCCTAAATAAATCTCTTCATCCTGCTTGCTCTCCTGTGCTTTTAAGCCTACCTGTCTGTCATCTTGATTTGGCATCCAGAAATGTTTGAATCTCTCACTTTAGCTTTTTAGCTTTTGTAAGAATAACCAATTCCTTTACCTGAATAGACTCATCTCTGGGAGTAATTATAGGTTAAATAACACTATCTCTTAGTATTTCTGCCTTTCACACTACTTTGATTACTTCTGTGAAAAAATTTTGGTCTGCAAATAGCTACCCAACAGAACCAAAATAAACAGAATGGTATTGTATTTGTGAGGGATATTTCCACTTACATTGTATCCAGCATGATTGTGCATGATTGTGGAGAAATTACTCCACACTCTTAGCAATAACACACCAGCCTAACTGCTCTTGCAAAATTAATCTTTTTAGTACAAAAGAGGCAAAGAAGGATAAACAGGACTTCTAAGATAACATGATGATCCAATATGTATGCTCCATCCACAAAGGTAATGTTGCAGCAGTGCTGACTCATTTTCATACCAAGGGAAATAATGATTTGCTTACAGTTTTGCAAACAATTTGAAGTTGTAGCTAACATCTCTCATAATCTGCAGGTTTTCAACTATGGAGACTTGTTTATCTCAAGTTATGATGGCTTCTGAACTTTTTAGACTTGTTAACTGTGTGGACTGGGTATAGTAGGTCTTCATTGGGGTCAATTTGAAAGAAGCTTTGAGGGAAGGTTTGTGTGTTGTGGGGAACAAAAAATGGTAACAATGGTGCAGTTCTGGAGTTTTGATATCTCTTACATATGCCTGAGAAATGTTCATATCTGGTAAGACTACAGTGGGTTTGTTAAAGAAAGTGGTTGTTCTTTAAAGCTCATTTTCCAAACTGTGGTTTATTTGCATGTCTCCCTCACACTATTTCTGTTTAGTGCTGCTTATGCACAGTTTTGAAGTGAACAGGAAAAAAGTTTATGTTTTAGATTACTATCTTTAATTTTTTTCTTCTTCAAAAATCCTCATTAGTACAACAGCATAATTTTCACAGGAAGTGAGTTTTTCAGGCCATGGAGAAGATTATTGCCAAACAAAAAAAACCTTTTGAAATTCAAAAAACTTTCTATAGTATGAGGAACTTGATACACCTGTCTGTCTAAGTTTTTGTTTCACAGAAACTATTCAAATCAGATGAGATGAAGTTCCTCAGACTTAAAATGCATGGATGAATCACAGAATTATTGACGATTGAAACAACCTCTGAGATCATCAGGTCCATGCTGTGCCCCAATACTTGTAAATACAATTCATTAAAAGCAAGTATTCCTAAAAGCTGCAGTATCACTTTGGTTTTGAAGTGCACTTGATCTAATTGGGTTTTTTTGTCCATGGACTGCTGACTTTTGTGCTCTTTTTATAAAGCATTTGTGAATTATGTCTCACACACAAAAATGTAAGAAGTGCTTTAATTTGCTTGTGACTTGATGAACAGCATTGTGATGGTTACACTTGTGATCTTCCCTTCTCCAGACATTCAACTGAGATTCTTCTGCCATTAAGCAGACCTACTAGGTACTTAGCTGCTGTGTGGAGCTATAGTTACCAAAAGCGTGAGGACAAATTCTTACCTGGTTTTTCATTATATGAAGAGGTCATAGAGGAGGTGGGGTAAAGGATGGACATAGCAAGATGGTATCAGCTAGTAGGAATGCACCTGATAGCTGCTGTCAGCCACATGTGTTAAATAGGTGATTCTCCTGATGTGCAAGATGTTTTGGTGAAACTCTTACAACATTTGGGTGCATTCACCCTGTTCTTAGATGCAGGATCCTGGAGGGGTAAACAGCAGGAGGTAAGTCAGCATTTCCACATAAAATAGTCAGGAAGGTTAGTGTGTTGAGATGCCCTAGCTTTCCACCATCTGAAAGCAACTAGAGAGAATGATTTCGGACACTAGAGGTTCAGGAATAGTAGTGGCTAATAGGGAAGACAGACAGGATAGAATGGGCTTAAAAGCTTAAGTGCAAAGTAGGGATTTAATTTATGGCTGGGAGAAAAGGGAATATGAGAAGTAAGTAGCAGTGGTTAAGAGTACCAAAATGTCTAACTATGCTGGCAAGTGTAAGTGAAGACTAAAACCTATTTCAATAGATATTTTAGAAACAAATTTGTAGTACGGAAGTGTCGAGCATGATACAGGGTATTCTGATGAGTCGACAGCATTGCTGCATAAGAACAGAAGGCTTTCTAACTCAATGATGGACACTAGTCAGGCTCCAGACTCTAGCAACTATAACTTTAAAATTGTGCAGTGTCATGTGGTTTCATTAACTTGGGAATTTCCATGCTGTGCTGCTCTTTTGAAATGCAGGTGTGATTGAAGCTGACAATTATACCTCACCCTGTTCCTCTACCCATGCATATCTGGTGTTCTCTGGCCTCCCTTGAAACCCAGGACTTTGGGGAAAAAAAAATTAATAGCAAGATTAGGATGAAGACATTGCCAGGATTTGCAGACTTGGAATACAAGCTCCCTTACACTTGTGAGGAACACCTTGGCTTGGCAGTTCTCTCTGTGTAAAATCTCAAACCACATAGAACAGTCTATTTGTGTTTTTGAGCAAAAGTTTGGGTTCCACTTAAATCCTTTGAATTGCCCATTTAATTTTACTTTATCAATAAAAGCTGGTGCCTTGTGCAGCACTGATCCAAGGTTGAAGCAATGGAGAAACATTTTGGTTTTTTCTTCACTTAATTTATTACTGCTGTAACCTTTTACAGCATACACATAGGTGCACCTATGATGTGGAGTGCTAAGGGCTGAGGAAGGATTAGGTATGGGAATAGCTGCAGTATGTAAACGTAAGATCCCTTGAGAATAAGTCCCAATAGCAGCAAGGCAATATTATGTATCTTTTGTCCTGTGACATAAGCTGTAATAGGTACTGTCATGCAAGATGTTTTTCTCCCAACTTGCCAATCAAATTAATTTCCATTAGTCATCGGGTATTGAGTACTGAATGTATTTTTCCTAACTAAACATTCTCTTTGGAACAGAAGCTAGAGATACAAATTTTATGAGCTCTGGAAGTACTCATGGCAGTATTTCAGTTTTCTTCTCTTCATTGCTGTTCCAGAATACCAGTCAGATGTATCATACTGTCAGTTCAATAGATGATGATTTTTCAGGACCTTAGTATAAAAGCTACGTCATAATTTTATTCTTTAGTATGTTCTGTATTTGTCAATGTTGCAGTGGCATTTGACACTGATATGAATCCTGCAATACACATTTCTCATATTTCTGTCTCTTTCTTTTTTTTTTTTTTTTTCTTTCACCCTCTGCAGTTCAGACGGAGAAAATGGAACAGATGAAAAAAGAAAGGCAGGAAAGTCACCTACTGGATTGCCTCAGACCCCTACCAGTGAAATGGAATATTTTGATGACCGGAAAAAAGTTGACATTGCTAGGTAATGTCAGAAATGCTGTCAGTTTTCTCCTAGTTAGATAATAAGAATGGTTACAGCCCATTCATATGCTGAGTAGCACAACTTACAAGACAACAGTAACCACAATAGTAACCACAGTGGTAGTGGACTAAGGGTTGGACTTGATGATCTCAGAGGTCTTTCCGACCCAGATGATTCTGTGATTCTGTGAACAATTGTGGGTTAGGTTGCACACTATACACATAAAAAGGAATCAGAGCCACGTTCCAGGAGTTGCTGTGTTTTACTCACCACAAAGTAGTCATGGTAGTGGTAATTTAGAGTTTGGACTGACTTAGCTTCCCCGTTGTAGGAAAAAATTCATTTGCACTCTTTGGCATCACTGCTACTTTCATCCCTTTCCCGTTCAAGTTGACAGGCAGTCAGACTGAGCTCCAGTTTGAGTCCGAGACTGTTCCCAGAGCACTTTCCAGGTGAAATACTGATTGTCCGTGGTAAAGCTATGACAAAAGTTTTGATTTGGGACTTTGTTCTGTATATTGCATCACATTATTGTAACACCTCTGCAAAAACAGTCATTCTTCCTCTGTTGGAGAACTGGAATGATTTTGAAAGTAAAAGAAAACTAAATAGTACCAAAATCCCATTCGGATGGCTTGAATACAAGGTTTGCATCCCTTTATCCCTTTCACTTTGTCAACTGAGCAGCCAGTGCAGAAGTCATCAGTAACAAGGCATGTATTTAAAAAATTTAAATTTATTTAAATTGAATTTATTGTAATTTATTGAAGCATCTTTGAGGAGAAGATATTGAAAAAATTTGTGATTGTTTTGGGAGTTCTCCTTCCAGTCTTACGTCTCATATACAGTGTAACTGACTGTATGCTAGCGAGAGGCTGGTTTAAATTTTAAGGCTCACTGCTCATTTCAGTTTGACCTATACTTTTCAGACTCAAAAAGACATGTACATGTGCTTTAGAGTTTTCTTCTGTGAGGGAACACCTGAGATACGCAGCCAGTTTCCTTGCTTCCTTTATCAGTTCTGCTGTGCAATCTCTTTCCTAAATCCAACTATATTTCTGTTATACTTTGGAGTTGTCTTCCTCTCACCCTTACAGTTCTTTACTAGACATCTGAACCTTTAGGAAAGCAAAGATGACTTACTGCGCAAGATAGGTGTAGTGAATTGAAATATTTGTAACATATTTCTTTCCCCATTGAAAGAGCATCATTCAGCGTAGGAATTGTGTGTTGTGGTTTGTATTTGTTTTCAGTCTGCATTTGAGGGCCACTAAAAAAGAGCTAGCTCATTTTTGCAACTTAACCTCATTTTTATGCTTTTGTTCTGTGCTAAATAGCTTTCAGGGGTAGTGTTTTTCTCTTCCTAATTTATGAAACACTCTTATCCCACCTCTGTTTTTCTGAACAGTCCATGCCATTAATTTCTTCTATATAACGCAAACAAAACTTGTTTTCCTGGCCATCTGCAGAGATTTTCTTCTGTCCTTGTTCTCGTCTAAAGATATTAGGTTTTTGGTTGGTTTTCCAGTATGACTGGCTAGAGTTGTGCTTACTTCACAATTCTAATTTGCAATTCCATTTAATCTCCAGGTTATGCGGGTTTTCTTCATGATGACTGCACTGTAACAGGTCATTGACATCCTCTGACTTGTGCACTTGTGTTTCTTCGCAGTGCACTTTCCAAATGATCTTAAATTTTGTACTACAAGTCATGGCTTTCAGTACACCATCTTGCACTCTCAGCTACTAATTTTTAGTTTCTCTTGCATTAGAAAATAACATACTTAATTTTTTTCTGGACAAAAAGTGAAATACTAAGATGGAGCTAAGCACGGTTAGAAATTTTTACAAGTTAATGAATTAAACTTTTTTTAAACTTCATTTAAAATAACTTTGTAATTTAGAATTACTAGGAATTACTAGTTACCTGAAACCTCTATCATACGGAATGTCTTTATTAATCTTCAGAACAAAGAGCAGCACAGACAGTCCACTCCTGACAATGGATATCAAGAGTGACTCCAAGATTGAAAGGAAAAAACGTGCCTCAAATCAGGTAGGACAGAGACTTGTTTATTTTTAGTAAGAATAAATACATAACTACTGTGAGAGCCCCCATGTTTAGCAATATTCCAGTTCATGGTTGTATAAGGAATTAGATTGCTTTTTCATCAGTGCGTTAGAGACTGAGTAAAGCAGGATACAGACTTGATAACCTCATGGCAGAAATGAAGGTTTGTTTTAAAACACTTGGACAAAATGAGAAAGTATTGGGAAGACAGGAAGTTGAACAAGTCACTTCATTGTAAGAATATCTAATAAGGCATGTGTCTCTGGGTGTGGGGCTTTTTGTTTTTTAGCTGAAGGCAAATGCACACTTTCATAAGCTGTTTCTAGATGTTCCCATTGATGAGCCACTGAAACAAAGTAAGTATTAACCCCCTTGTCCTTGCTGGCTGTGGATCTAAGACAATGTTGTTACCTGACAACTTTGGTGATACAGAGCAGGGACTCCTCTGCAGCTGCCTAGATCTGCAAGACTTTCTTCTGCATGCAGTGGGTGTTTTTGTTGTAATCTTGCAGACTGAATCTTCAGATACTGGGCAATCTTTAGGCATTGTAGCCCGCTTTGTACTGCCTTGCAGCATAACCTGGTGTAACTTTTTTTGGTACTGAAGCTCTTTTCCTAAAGGCAGTACTTAATTGAGTACTTAATTGAGATCACACTGGTAAAGTGACTAGCTTAGATTTTTGCTGTTGATAATACTTTAAAATTCAAAAGCACTGCTAGAAGGACTTAAAATGTTTAAAGATTCTGCTCTCTCTGGGAGTTTTAACACCTGAAGTCTTCATAGACACTTGTAACAAATTTTTCTTGAATATAAGGAAAGCAGTTTGAGTGAATGGTTTGCTCAGTGGTGGTGAAATAAAAGCAGTATTACTTTACATGTGTTACATGTTTGTTGGTAATTCAGGCAACTGCTGTAGAGCTAAACACTTAAAGCTAAAACCTTTCATTAATCAAGTAAGTAAGTGTATTTACATGACATGATTACTTGGAAGCTAGTAAAAAAAAGTTTATAGGAAGTTAGGTGGTACTGTCTCAGAAAGGATTCTTGGCTTTTGGAAGCTATTTGCATGTTATGCCTTTCAGTCTTTGTCCCTGAGATATTCTGAGTCTATACTTAAGCCTGTGAAATCTTCAAAGCTTGTCAATATTAGTTGAATTTACCAAATATTTCAAGGTTTCATAATGTTTATCAACCGGTATAAACCCAAGCATATTATGGCTTTGAAAAAAGAGCAAAACGAAAGCCAATGGATAACAGCTGGCTTAGGATTATGGAGTATCTGTTTGTTTCAGGTTTTACCTGTGCTCTGCAGAAAGAGATTCTGTACCAAGGAAAGTTATTCCTTTCTGAAAATTGGATTTGCTTTCATTCCAAGGTTTTTGGTAAAGACACTAAGGTTAGTAAAATCTGCATATACAGAACAGTAAGTAATGCTATTATTTAACAATTTATTCATTACCAAAAGTTCACATTGTTATGCAAGGCAAGAGTACTAATAATACTTTTATTGCAGTCACTGTTTAGAAGCAAAGCCTGAAAGTCACTTTAGAACTGCAGCGCTATGATTGTTAAAGATCAGGTCTGTTTCTTAAGTATTTCCAGTCCAAAAAAAAATAGGTGAGAGGAAAGGATCTAAGATGCAGTAAGTAGGACAGTTCCAAGCCCATGTTGCACAAACTGTACAAAATATCTGTCTTGGGGTAGTGGGAAAGAGGAAGAGGAGGGAAAGCCAGAAAAAAGGACTACAAGACTGTAGTTGGTGAACTGGAGGAAAGGATCAAGCATATTAAGACAAACAAAGAACATGAACTAAAACAGCCTTCTGAGTCAAGTAGCAAAGATCCTTAAGGGATTCTTCTACCACTCTCATGTAAACAGAGAATGAGGAAAGAAAAAAACATTTTGCTAAGTTTTTACTTGTGAGCTGGTAGTAAGAGCAGAAATAGAGCATGAACAGTTAGGTAGATCCTCATATACAAGACTATCATTTACTCTTTCTTGGTACAGATATGACCCACCTAAGGCTTGGGATCTCTGTGGGGAATTATATGCACAGGAATAAAAACAAATCCTTTCTGTACTTCTATGGGGAAACAGCTTGATTTGCTGTGGGAGTTTCTTTGTCTACTTTCCTTTCCTTTGTCTACTTTATTAAACCAGGGTCCTGGTTAGACCTTTTGTCAGTGAATTGGATACCTAAACAGTTTAGGAGTTGACAGCATCTCGTTTTTCTCATGTCAGCCATTTTGATGTAACATCATCTATCTTTGAAGTGGCTTTCAAGTAGGTGGAATATGTTTAAAGAATACTTAAAAGTTATTAACAACACATGGTTCTTAGTCACCTTACAGGTTATTGTGTATTACTGCTTGGCCCACGAAACTGAGTTACTGTTGATTCCTAGTTAATGGATTCTCTTAGTCATAGACAGTACATTAATGAAGATGGCAATTCAGTAAAGCTATGTGGTACAGACAGGTAAATCAGAATTAACAAATGGTTGGACACTGGCATTCATGATTAGTAACAGCTACATTGACAATTAATCTCATTAAGGTCAAAGCTGCTGTACTTCAATCTCCTGTTCATCACGAGCAATTGTGACTGCTTCAAACTTCAGGGCAGCTTTCTGAATTCAAGCTAAGATAAATGTGTAGAAAAATCTAGAACTTTACCAAATAGACTAAAAGGACGTGGGGAAAAAAGATGCAGAATTATAATGATGTAGTACTAGGAAATTATCTTTGTCAGTAGGATTTTAAATGCAGGAATACATACACACTTAGGTATATAATGAAAAGTGGAAAGATATTACAAGAGAAAGTGGAGTGGATAGTATCTGCAAATCTAGTCATAATGATAGTCCAGATTATTCAATTCTAAGTCATTGTTTTCAGAAACTATTGAACAGGAAATGAAGAATGAAAAGGACAGGCCTGATCATTTACTTCCAGCTGGCATCGCCCTACCACTGCATCACACATTTAAAGCTTTTTTTCAATCAGATAAAGCAAGCACAAGCTCTTAGGGATACTATCAACAAAAAACTAAACAAACAAAAAAAAAGAAAAACGGGAAAATCAAGTCTGTCATGGAAGAGGGAGAAGGAAATTCAGCTTTACAGAAGAGAAACCTTTTATCATTCAGATACACTAACAAAGTTTCCAAGACAAAAAATTTTTATTGCTTACAGCTTAAAATACAATTTAAGTATAATGATAAGGTGTTTTGTTCTGGGAAATAGCAAATCTGCACTTTCTAAGCAATTTTTCAATATGAATTCTTTTATCTGCAGATTTTTTTTTTATTGAGAGCCATGCAAGTCAGGAGATTTGAATCTGCAGTGCAAAGACTGTGCTTATTCAGAAGTAAAAGATTGCTTCTGCAATAGGCTTTGGAAGATTTTAGTTTCTTTTCCTTTCACAGTCTAGGAGGTTCCTCCAGTGCATTGATGATAACTTCTTAATGCAAATGGTGGACAAGCCGACTAGAAGAGGAGCGCTGCTGGATCTTGTACTAACCAACAAGGAGGGCCTTGTTGAAGCAGTGATGGTCAATGGCAGCCTTGGCTGCAGTGATCATGAGATGGTTGAGTTCAGGATCCAGTGTGGAAGGAACAGAATACCCAGTAGGGTCAGAACCCTGAACTTCCACAGGGCAAACTTTGGCCTCCTCAATCAACTGTTAAAAGTAATCCCATGGGACAGGGTGTTGGAAGATAAAGGGGCTCAAGATAGCTGGTCAATATTCAAAAACCACTATCTGCAAGCACAGGATCAGAGCGTCCCTATGGTTAGGAAATCTAGTAAGGGAGCTAGGAGACCAGCATGGTTAAAAAAGGAACTGCTGGGAAAACTTAAGTGGAAAAGAAAAATCTACAGATCATGGAAGGGGGGGCTGGTCACTTGGGAGGAATACAGGACTGTTGTCAGAGGATGTAGGGAGGAAATTAGGAAAGCTAAGGCCTCCTTGGAACTTACCCTTGCAAGTCAGGTTAAGGATAATAGAAAGGGCTTTTTCAAATACATAGCTAGGAAAACTAACACTAGAGGCAATATTGGCCCATTAAGGAATGAGCTAGGAGCCCTGGTGACAGAGGATATAAAGAAGGCAGAGGTGCTGAACGCCTTCTTTGCCTCTGTCTTTACTCCTGCAGGGTTTCCGCACGAGCCCCAGATTCATTTAGCCCCAAAAGTAGTCAAGATAGATGAGGAGCTTGACATAGTAGATGAGGATTGGGTTAGGGATCAGCTGAGTAATCTGGACATCCATAAGTCGATGGGTCCAGATGGAATGCATCCAAGGGTGCTGAGGGAACTGGCGGAGGTCATTGCTAGGCCACTCTCCATCATCTTCAGTAAGTCATGGGTAACAGGAGAGGTGCCTGAGGACTGGAGGATAGCAAATGTCACTCCAGTCTACAAGAAGGGCAAGAAGGAGGACCCGGGTAACTATAGACCGGTCAGCCTCACCTCCATCCCTGGAAAGGTGATGGAACAACTTGTTCTTGTCACTATCTCCAGGCATATCATGGACACGGGGGTCATCAAGAGCAGTCAGCATGGTTTTATCAAGGGTAAATCATGTTTAACTAACCTCATAGCCTTCTATGAGGAAATTACTAGGTGGATAGATGATGGAAGAGCGGTAGATGTGGTTTATCTTGATTTCAGTAAAGCATTTGACACCGTCTCTCACAGCATCCTTGTAGATAAGTTGATCAAGTATGGGTTTGGTGATCAGGTAGTGAGGTGGATCAGGAACTGGTTGAAAGGAAGGAGTCAGAGAGTTGTAGTCAATGGGGCAGAATCTGGTTGGAGGTGTGTGACTAGTGGAGTCCCTCAAGGGTCGGTACTGGGACCGGTGCTGTTCAATATCTTCATCAACGACTTGGATGAGGGTATAGAATGTACCCTCAGCAAGTTTGCTGATGACACTAAGCTGGGAGGAGTGGCTGACACACCAGAAGGCTGTGCTGCCATCCAGAGAGACTTAGACAGGCTGGAGAGTTGGGCAGGGAGAAACAAGATGAAATTTAACAAGGGAAAGTGTAGAGTTTTGCATTTGGGGAAGAACAACACTATGTCCCAGTATAGGTTGGGGGCTGACCTGCTGGAGAGCAGTGTAGGTGAAAGAGACCTGGGGGTCCTGGTAGACAAGAAGATGACCATGAGCCAGCAATGTGCCCTTGTGGCCAAGAAGGCCAATGGCATCCTGGGGTGCATTAGAAAGGGTGTGGTTAGTAGGTCAAGAGAGGTTCTCCTCCCCCTCTATTCTGCATTGGTGAGGCCGCACCTGGAGTATTGTGTCCAGTTCTGGGCCCCTCAGTTCAAGAAGGACAGGGAAGTGCTTGAAAGAGTCCAGTGCAGGGCTACTAAGATGATTAAGGGAGTGGAGCATCTCCCTTATGAGGATAGGCTGCGGGAGCTGGGTCTCTTTAGCTTGGAGAAAAGGAGACTGAGGGGTGACCTCATCAATGTTTTCAAATATGTAAGGGGTGAGTGCCAGGGAGATGGAGTTAGGCTTTTCTCAGTGGTGACCAGCGATAGGACAAGGGATAATGGGTGTAAATTGAAGCATAGGAGGTTCAAGTTGAATATCAGAAAAAATTTCTTTACTGTGAGGGTGACAGAGCCCTGGAACAGGCTCCCCAGGGGGGTTGTGGAGTCTCCTTCACTGGAGACATTCAAAACCCGCCTGGACACGTTCCTGGGAGATGTACTCTAGGTGGCCCTGCTCTGGCAGGGGGGGTTGGACTAGATGATCTTTCGAGGTCCCTTCCAACCCCTAGGATTCTAGGATTCTATGATTCTATGATTCTATGATTCTATGATTCTATGATTCTTTACAGGTAGTTCTGTTTTCAGTATATTTGTTGGCATTGAGTCTTCCCTAGAGCTAAATATTGTCTTCTGTATTTTAGTTGCTTTCCAAGTTGTCTGCAAGTACATTTATTTCCCAAAACAATTATTACTCCACATAGAATTAAGGTACTTTGCAGTGATTTTATCATTTTAATCTAATGCTGAGATAACAGTGCAGTAAGCCAGCACTTAATCCCACTTAAGTACACTTTAGTCTTGGTTACAATAATGTTATCCATCAAAATAGCATGCAGTAGTATGCCATTAACATCTCTGATTTAAGGTTCTTTGAGGTGAACTAAACCAATTAGAAGAAGTCTGAGATGTTTTTTTCATCATTAGTATTAGCAGGATTTCAGCTGGAAAATCTGGTTTGGCTTTGTTTTGGTTTGTTGTTTCATTATTTTTTTTTAATTAAAAAGAGATGCAGGTTCTCATCTGACTACCTGGGTTTTCCCATCAAACACATATTGTAGCTGTTATCTTCTCCACACTCACAGAAAAAGCTTTTTTGAGAAGTGTTGCAAAAACTTTGTGGAATGATACAATATCCTGTTTAAGAAGAAAACTTACAGTGGAGGACTTGTTTAATTACCCATTTTCTTGGCTTTTGAAGCAGGGCAAGTAGAAATATTTTAAAAATCAATAGAACAAATGTTGAGCAGATTTGTGGATTCCTAGGCCCAAGCCTGGGACCAAGAATAACTAAAATTGCATGCTTCATGTTGGGTTGGGTTTTTTTCTGCTAGAACACTAATAAAACTACCAACAAAACGTGAGTTTCTATTCCTTAGATGACAAGCAGATACACAACTAGCCATTATTAAGCAGTCACTGGCAGTCTTGTACTCACACTGAAATACACAAATACATTTTTTGTTACTTGGATCGATTTTTTATTTTGTGACTTTGTGTTGTTGTTCTAAACAAAAGTTAACAAGGTTTTATGAAACTACTGCACAGATTACATTCCTCTTCTGCACTGGCATTATTTTTAATTCAGTGCTGTGATCACCTGTTGAACAATCGTTGGACACTTTTGCTTCCAAATTTCTGGGGTAGTTGTGACCATGTGTGCCAAAAGGAATTTTTAACAGAAGCTGTATCCTGATCATGTGTATCCAGGATTATTGTATTTGCCTGATTCACTAAGCTCTAAGCTTTTGAACTGAAAGTCAAACCAAGTACTCCATCCTTTAATAGGGGGTGTACAGGAAGGCCCCATACAGAATATCTGAAGTTAAACACTCTGAAACTTAGCAGGCATTAAGCTAATGGACCTGCATATAAACATATATAATGCATATAACACAAAGCAGGAAGGAAAGTTGAGAACTTTTCAGTGTAAATGTGGACAGCCTGGATGGCACACACCAGTATCAGTTTAAGTCACTGTTTGTGTGCATATTGGCTCTTTCAACATCAGTGAAAGGACAAGCTGTTTACTCAGCTGCTTATTGCAAACTAAAGAATCTGTAAGTGGTGAGAAGACTTTTATGCTCATTATTCAACAAGCCTCTCTGTCTGAAATATTTGGTTTCTAAGCATGGAAGCCTAGCTTTTAGACTAGCTTATTCTGCAGTTAACTGACCCTGTAGTCTTATAAGAGGCTGAAGGGATCAAGTAAGGTTGACACAAACTAGATCCTGGATTGGCATCTGACAAAAACACAAAAAACTAGTTAATAATAATAGTGTAAAACTGTACCTGTTCCCTGTGAAATATTCATAATTAGGAATGTAGTGGAGAAATCTGTAAGTGTTGAGTGTTGAAGGTCCTGCTTATCACAGTTGGTAGGCTGGCTTCTTGTGAAAGAGAATGCTGATTTGTATTTGCATATTGGGACTCTTAATACAACACTGATCTTGTTTCAGATTAGTATACCTGTGCTCTCAGTGACACTTTTGAAAAAAACCAAAACTGCCCTTCTTGTGCCAAATGCTTTGATCATAGCAACAGTCACAGACAGGGTAAGTACTGGTAGAGGATGAAGCCATTGCACTCTACCTGCATCTTTTTCTTTTCTAATTTTTTTTCTTTTCTTCCTGCTTGTTGGCAATGATATGAGGGATTCTTGAAGGTGCCTAGGGGCCATTTAAATGGCTACAGGAATTCGTTGCGTGTTGAGACCCTGGAGGATCTGGATTTTTAGGAAAAGATTCTAGCTTCTTCTGCCTTCTAGCTTGAGGCAGGCAAGGGCCATCTTTACTCTCCTAACTGCCTGTGGTTTTAATTTGTATCTTCACTAATTACAGCTATGTAGGACTTGATGTGAAAATAAAAGAAATCTCTGGTTGCCACCTGCTTTCAATAATCTATCATTGGCTATTCCCCAAGACTGCCGTGTAGTGGCACTGGGGGAACTGAAGCACCTGGGACAGGAAGTGCATGCTCAGATTGTTACCTGACATATTGGCATCTCTGACAATATTCTTTCTTTTACCTCACCAGCAATACCTTAGATGCACAAAATACTGTTGTATATATACAGCGATTCTTAGGAATAGAAATTGCACCAAGACAGTAGAAAATGTGATTATCCTAAGAGCAGCTTTAGAATCATCCTGTTTTCATTGCACAAATATTTCTGGAAGAAGGACTCTGTACAGAAAATGAGTTGCAGTTTGGGTTTTTTCCTAAAGAGTAGGTGAAACATAGTCTTTCAGACTTACAGACATACAAAGTCTTTTTTTGAGAAAAAAAAAAAAAAAGAACAGATCTGGGATATGCTGTGGTTCCTGCAACAGAACGTAGTAACTTTTACATGCCTGCTCTGTGTTTCTTGTGGTTAACATCAAGTGATAAGCTTAGGAGGAGTGGAGTTTTTTCCTGCTGTGTGAAGGTTCTTGAAAACAGTTAATGAACAGCAAAACCACCTGGCAGTTTTGTTTAGATAAAAGGAAGCTTTTACTATATGCCTTTTCTAAAATAGTTTTGGAACTTTTGTTTTTCAGTACATGTTTGTCTCCTTACTCTCCAGAGATACCACCTACAAGCTATTAAAATCCATCTGTAGACATCTAGAGGTAAGTACTAATATGAGAGAAGATGGTATGTAGCTTTTTGTTCATTACTA
Organism: Phaethornis superciliosus; assembly: GCA_023637945.1. Classification (NCBI taxonomy): domain Eukaryota; kingdom Metazoa; phylum Chordata; class Aves; order Apodiformes; family Trochilidae; genus Phaethornis; species Phaethornis superciliosus. Next base: position 18,923,107 of record JAJQWJ010000004.1, read on the forward strand.
CTGCTTTCCTGCCTTTTAGTGCTAGGTGGTTTCTGAGTGTGTTCCTTGTTACTGCTTCCTTTTTTCAGGATACAGGCATGGGAAACAGTCCAAATCCCTCTTCTGCAGAAAACAGTTTCAGGGCTGATCGTCCTACAAGTCTGCCCTTGGTAAATGGCTTAAATGTTTGTTCTTTTGTTGCATGGCACCCTTTCTTGCAAGTCCTACTTAAAATGTCCAACCAATGAAACTGAAGTAAATTATTATACCTGTTTCTAAAACTTGCATTGAGTCTTTAACAATAGGAACCACTGGGAATGATTGGCATGAGTGTAGTTTGATCTTATCATAGGCAATATATATACGTGTGATATGCTTTGGATATATTCCAAGCTCTCTGTGCTCTATATATCTCTCTTTAGCAGTCAGGTTTCACTGAACATTGTACTGGCTTAAAGGTGTCTTCTTCCTCTGCCATGAGGAGTTTTTTCTAGTGTTTCTAGTTGCAGTCCTTCCTCTGGCAGTTCAGACATCTGAAAGACTGTGCGATGATGAGAGTCTAATTCTAGTAATGTCTGTCCTGGAGTTCTCAGTTGATCTAACTTAATAGTCTCTTTCTTTATCACAGACTTTATCTCTTCACTTAAATGGAGGCGGAGAATGATGGGAATTATTTTTCTAATTTGATCTCAGCATCTTGATATCAGAGATTGTTCCTGGATAGACAGTTTTAAATCTGTAATTGTCAGTGCAGTTTCTAGAGGGTGGTCGGAGGTATTAGGTTCTTTAGATTTAGAACAAGGCTGAGCTTTCTTGTAACTCCTTCTCCCCATTAGGATTTCAATGAAGACTATTCTGATCTGGATGGAATAGTGCAGCAGCGGAGACAGGAAATGGAAGAGTCCAGCAGCACAGGTTCACAAACCCCAGAGCTGGAATGCTTCCAAGGTGAGTGGAAATGAAAATGAGAAGAGTTTGGCGCTGGGTTTGCTTCTGTCATCCCTTTCTGATGTGGAATCTACCTTGTCCACAGTCCTGGTGAATTACATGAGTTTTAAGGTCTTCCTCAGAACCTCGATAGTTGCATTTCCATTATTATATCCCATTGCAATCCATATTCTGGCAATGACTTGTTCAGCATCAAATCTGATTCGTCAATGCTGCCTGCAGCTGCAAACCCATATCTGTTCCCACATCTTCCGTCAGTTATGCTAGCAAAGATACAATGTCAGAAATATTCCTCCTTTAAAAAATAAAAACAAAAAACCCCCCAAAAACAGACAGTGCTCTTCTAAAGTAGCTCAAATCACAAGATAACTTTTTTTAAGCTATCCAAATAAGGTTCTGAACCATGGTGGATTTTCATTACCAAAAATAATTTTTAACGTGGTTTTGTGGTTTTGTTTTAAATCCTCTTTCTATTCTTTTCAGTTATTAAAATAGTTGAAGATATTGTCCAAAGTTTGTTTTTTTTTCCTTAACACTACTGTTTGTAGTCTCCTGTGCCTCAAGTTCTTCACCTAATTAGAAGGAACGCGGCATAGAAATTCACTGTATGTTAAGTTCATAAGTTGTTACGATCCGAGCTATGATTTTATATTTTGATTGTGAGGAAAAATCAAACACTACTCATAGACATTGCACGAATTTACAAAAAATTCAGGGTGGATGGGATCACATCTGTCGCATGTGATTCTGTTTCTCTTGTTTCATTAGACCAGTCCAGGGAGTGCAGGTAAAGCATGAACAAAACTGAGTGTGACTGGAATTTTCTGTTCCAGCTCTTGAAAGAAATTGTCTGAGTTTAGATAATGAGGGAGCTATAATCTCCTTTTTAAAGTAGCAATGCAGTATCTCCATTTGATGTTGCTATTAAAGTAGTTTGGAATCACTACTGTAGCATATGTAGTCTTTTTGAGAGACGACTCTTGTGTCTGTAGCGTTTTTTGATTAGAAATAGAGTGATAATCTTCAAAGTTTTCACATGTTGCCATCTTTGGTGGTTTAAGGTAACTAAAACCAACTGCTGCTTTTTAGCCAAGTCCAGAATTGCACCTTTTAAAAAGTTCCCTTACTCCTTGACTATCTTAAGCTATTAACAGCTTCCTTTAACTTCATATTTCAGCCTTACTAAAAATGTTGCTCTTGACAGATTATCATGTTATGGAGACAGAGACTCACTTGAAAGTTTCCAAGACTGAGGCAAAATCTGTCCATTCTGATGCACACAGTAAACGTGGACCTGACAGAAAAGCCCAAAATAGTCCTCGAAATGGTAAGTCAGCTAGCTCAGGTAGAGGTAGTTGGGATAAGTTTTCATAGTTACATCAGTTCATGTAAGATGCAACATCTTTCTTTTTATTCCTCTGCTTATATCATCTGTTGCATCCTTCAAAGCACTGTTTGTGTGCTGTGGTCTGCTTTATGAAAGTAACACTTGGTTTCTTTTCTCTCAGGCCATTCTGAAGCCTTCAGGTTCTTACACAAAATGAAGTCCCAGAATGTCTTATCTCTGAACCATGTGCTTATTTTTTACGCAATTCTGTAAGTTAGCAAGTAATACTAAGATTGTCAAACCACTAGGATTTCCTTATGCTTACATGGAAATACATAATCTAAGCTTCACTTGAGAAAAGGAAATTATTGGTAATTGTGGCCTGTGTACTTTTCAAGGGTAGACATGCTGAAGCAGACTTACTTAACAGGCCCTTTCCTTTTAAAGGAACAGGGTCTTTTGGCTCAGAAAATGATTAAAGAGTTTAATATATTGTGTATTCACTTTACATGTCACTATTCTCAGGCTTAAGATATTCATAACTGTCTGAATGCCTCAGATGGGTATTCCCAAAGTGTTCCTAAGAGAGATATCTTTATTATTCAACATTTTAGAAGTAATAGCTTAAATTAATTTTAACATTAGATTTGTCAGGTGCCTCTAAAGTTGTTGGGTTTGTTGTTGTTGTTGTTATTATTACTGTTAGCAGTAGTAGTATTTTATATACCTTATTTTTTTTTTCTACAGTGTTTGTGTATTAATATTTTCTACCTTCTACATGAGATATAAAATCAGTGTCCTGGAGGAGCGTCTAATTTCCATCACAACCTTTGATTCACATCAGGAGTAAGATACACTCTAAAATTCTAGGGATTTAAAATCTTTTTCCATTATTTATCATGCTCATCTATTTTCTTCAGAAGCCAGTGTGATACTGTGTTGTGCCATTGTGATGTCTGTATTCTGTAGTTTCTTTATCTGTACTACTCTCATCTAACAGCCACACATTTAAGACTTAGTATGAATGCAATATATCATGATTTACAGCTGCCTCAGGACTGTTTCAGGTAGCTGTGAGTAACTTACATGTATACTGCTGAAGTGAGCAGCTCCTTTCCAGAGCAATGATTCTGTGGAAAAGGTGTAACTTCAGTCTTAATGGCATTTATTCGCTTACTATGACAGAAGACACTTCATAATCTGTGGGCTTTTTTTCTAAACTTTTGGCCTGCCTGTATGCTCTTTAGAAACTAATATTTTGTCTTGCTAAAATAAAATCTAAAAGCCAAACAAAAAAAAATCACCACAATACACTACAAGAGAAGGTTCTTTGTATAGTGGAAGGGGCCATAGTTCTGTCCTGTAGAGTCATGGGTGTCATTTTTCCCTGTATATTTATTTTTTTAGTCTCCATGCTGCATGGGTAGGAAATAGGCACATGTCAAATGGAGAGGCAGTGCAAGGGCGTACACCACATAAGTATTCCACTAAGTTTATGGGCTTCCTGTTTCTCTCTTAGGGCAGAAGGAATTTAACTGTATACTGCTGAGAATACTAAACAGTTTATTCAGCATTAAAGTTTGCATTGACTCTTCTCCCCTTCTTACATCTGATTTTTTTTTGAGCTGCTCTGAAAAACTTGGCTTTAAAAGTAATTCATAAATTTCATTACAAAACCTGCAGCCACATGCAGTGTGAGTGGGAATGCAGACAGCTGGAGAAGCACCACCTGAAAAATGGAGAGGGAGATAAAATTCAATCCAGAGTTGTACCCACACTGGCTGGAACTGTCTGCTAGTGTTTCAAACCAGTATTCAAATTCTTGAGTAAGAGGGCTTCTTAATTCATCCTTCTTTGATGACTCATCCATGATAAACAGGTCACTCTGACAGTGCACTTGTGGTCATATTGAGCAGTGATCATGATGCTTAGGTCCAGCTGCTCTCAGCTGACCTCTGTACAAGGCAGTAGGACTTGTGTGTGTGTCAGAAGACAGAGCTAGGTTCTTGATAAAAAAAAAGAATAGGCAGGAAGTGGTTCTTCACTTTCAACAAGCTTTTATTTGTATTTTAGCAAAATGCAAGGAGAGGAGTAAACCTACATGTACTAGCAGGAAACATCAAAAAACATTTTTGTTTCATCATGGTTTTTATTAGCAGGACACTATGTCCCTCTTCTGAAGCACTCTTACACAAGAAAGTCCTGCATTCTGTTGTGTTGATCAAACAGTACAAGGATGATCTGTGTGCACTTTTACAGTGTTAAGGGGATAGGCTTTTTGATTTCCTGCAAGTCACAGGATGTGGAACTCATGTAACTTTTCAATTTATTTCCAGGGGAAATAGCTGTAAAGTTTTCCATCTTCAAATCTCTGGCAAATGACACCACATAAAAAGTGTAGTCAAGAGTGCAAAAGGGACTTAGGCCTTTGTTTCTGTAAACAAGCACAATTCACAGTGTCACTATTGTATTGCCATCAGCATGTATCTCTCAGTTGTTTTCTTTTTCATTTCTGTCACACTTAATTCTTCATTCTGTTTGACAGACATCCGGTGCGCCAAGGTTTGGGATCTCATCTGCAAATTAATGCTGATGCCCTTTGTGATGAGTTAACTGCTAATATTATAAAATTGGAAAAGGTAACTTCCTATGACATAATAGAAATGCTGATCCACTAATCAGGTTCTTTCTGAATTTCTATGGTCTGCTACTTAGAAAAGAGACAAGTTTCTTCCAAATTTGATGCCAGAAGCTGATGTGTTTTCCTTGACAAACAATGGGGCTTTGGACTGCCCAAGTACAAGTACCAGTACATCTAAATGTTTTGCCTTGAGCAAAGACTTAGAACCAGGAATACTAAGCAACTGGATGCCTCAGGGATGACTGTATGTATTTTTACTCTTTTTTTTTCGCTCATCAAGACTAAAGATTCCAAATGTAACTTTTGTTACTGTATGATGACATTTTCTCTCTGGGGCTTTTGTTTGAGTTGTTTGGGCTTTTTTTATTAAAAAAGCAATGCTGGCTTTCATATGTAGTCAACTTTGTCATCTGCAGTGGCTGCAATCTGCCTGTTGCACTTGAGTAAAGCAAATGCTGCTGCATCAGTTGTGTAATTCCCTGTACTTGACCTTTTTACCATTCTCTCATTGCAAACTAAATGCCTTTGCTGACTTAAATTGGAAACCCATGCAAAACAAGAGTAGGTGTGAGACTCTGTTTCACTTTGGATGTCGCAGGGGGCTAACCTTCAGCAGCAGACACTCACACATCCCTCCTAACAGGGAGGGGTGAGAAAATAGGAAAAGACCCCATGGGTCAAGAAAAAGGCAAGGAGATTGCTTACCATTTACCATTGCAGGCAAAACAGATCTGAGTTGGGGAAAATCAGTTTACATTGATTTGTGAGAAGGAAGGGCAAATGATAGAACAACAGCTTTCCTCCTCCGTAGCAGACTCAACTTCGCTCCTTTGTGCCTGATTCCTTGCTGCTCTCCCTGCTCCCCTAGTGGGACTGGTTGGGGGGCTACAGTCAGTACACATTAATTTTCTCTCTCCTGCTCCTTTCTTCATGTGCTCTGGGATGGGCTCCTCCAAGGGTTGCATGTTTTTTTGGAAATAACTCTCTGGTCTGGTACGGGCTCTCTGTGGGCTCCAGTGGTGGCGTCTCTGTCACAGAGCTTCTCCTTATCAGGCTTTGATGTTCCTTCTCCTGTTTCTTACCATCTTACTCTCAACCACTCTTTGGTGTTTTACTCATTTCTTAAATAACACTTTCCTGGAGGCTCCACTGTCTTGGGTGGGAAGCTCAGCTGTGCCCTGTGGTGGGTCCATTGGAAGATGCTGAAACAATTGTGCCTGCATGATGCAGCCCTTGGCCTCTGCCCACAGCAGCAGCCCCTGCACCCCTGTGTCCCACCCCTGCCCCCAAACCTTGACAACTGCACCCAGTGCAGGTATATGAAATGCTGCATTTTGGGAACACATACACTGTCTAAGCATGAAAAAAAAAAATGGACCCAGACAGAAGTTCCTTGAATTCCTATGTCTTTAAGTCACATGGGATATTTTTGCCTCTGTTTCTAAAACTGAGAGTATGCCAAAGTCTTTTTTCCCAAATCAAGTTTCTCAAATAGTAAAAAGCTACGATTACATGATACCACTGTTTACCTGTGTGGCACAGGTCTTACAACGATGGCAGAAAAAAGGCTTCTTCACCCCACATCTCCTTCTCCTTGGCTGTTGAGGTAATGCAGGCATAACCCCTCTGTAAGCTCTGGATAATAACAAGATCAATGTAAGGGGAAAAGGCTGACCAGATGCTTACCAGATACAATCTTTAGCCAAATTAGGTCATTTAAGAGGTCACTGCTTCCCAGCTGTCTAGGACAAGTGGGCAAGATGGAGACCTTTGCTGCTTTCCAGTAGTAAGTCAGCCAGCCAGCCCTTCGCAGCAGAGCTAAGGCACTTTACCACTCCATTATGCAGTTGCTGCTTGGAGGCACAGTAAAAGGCAGCTGGATGGTCAGATCATTCAGCTGTACCCAGAGAAATTACCTAGAGTATTAAGTCATGCTTTTTTTCAGTTAGTGTCTACAGCACTGGACCCTTAGGTCTTATCTTGTATTTGCCAGATACTCAAGACACATTCAGCTGCTGAGCATACAGGCTAAATGAGTATTGCCTGTAGCTGCATATTGCCACATCTCAGTCCACTCTAACAGAGATGAGTAGTGGTTAGAACAGGATGTTTGATGCTACTCTTGCACTGCAAAACTAGCAGAAATGTCATAGTTCAATTTATGTCAATTTATGTTCTCTGACTAAAGTTATTGCAATTGCTTAACTGTTTAATATACCTTGGTGAAAAGTGCTAGTACAGCTGCATCTGAGTTTGGTAGCAAAGGCAGCATAAATGCTCCAGTGTGACTTACTGTCTCTCCTCTCACTTCCTGTGTGACTGCAGCAATGAAGTAGAGCACAGACATTATCTAGGTTAAAAATAAGATTACTCTTCAGTAAAAAAAAATGTTGACTACAAAAGGAGGTTGCAATGACTTTTTCACTATGACCTTGTGATTTTTACAAGCTCTATCATATCTTTAGAGCCAAGCGATTACCAAGGCTTAGCAGAATTGTGCTTTGGCATTGCAGTGTATTTAACACGTTGCTAAAATGTACCGTGTCTATCAAACAATAAAAGTGTAAAATGGAGGAGGAAAAACGTGGCCTAAACATACTCATTCTTTACTTTGTATAGTAGCTTGTGAAAGGGAAATTCCTGTGTATGTGCTAAGTGACTCTTATAAAGTAAGTGCTTCCTACTGTTTTCCCAAAAATCGCACTTATGAAAAAGGTGAGCATCTGGGCTATAAATCATAAGGTAGGGCTAATAAGTGGCATCCTTGAACAGGAAGTACAATGGCTCCTCAATATCTGAAAGGAGCTGTGACTATACCTGCTGTAGCCATTGACTGCTGGTTACTAAGGTAGAGAGCACATGGGTACCTTAGAACACTAAGGTAGAGTACCATGGGATGTGACCCACTATATTCCCTGCTTTTTGCTTTTAAGGACAAGGAGATAAAAGGCAGGTGAATAAATAGACTGTGTAAAGTAGATCTCTGCAAATCATCCTTGAGGATGTGACTTGCTGGTATCACCTTCAGTGTAAGCGAGAGAAGACAACCCACAATCAGTACACTAAATCTGGCAAATGGGACACATCCCCTCATGTTTAGGACACCTTATTGTGATGTACACAGTCAGCTGTGTAGCTGAAGCTGTTACAAAACTATGTGAATTATCCACTTAAATGTAATAGTTGCAACTTTGAAGTTTGAGACTGTTACTGGGTTTTGATCAAGTTTAAAATAATTTGGTTTCTTGTCCCTTTCTTTTCAACTCCAGATTTTTTTCTATCTTACTTTCTCATACCTAATAGGGGGCAGAATCTATACAAGGGAATTGCAGGAGATGCTCGTAATACAAAAGTTGGGTGTGCTGCTGTTCATAGCCAGTTGTTTCCTTTGACTACTGCAAAAAGCATTTTACATAAATACCATGGTATGAATAGTTGTGACAAAATTAGCATTGACACAGACAGTATATTGGAAAGTATGTCTTGATTATTTTTTTTCTTTAATACTGTATAACACTTCCTACCTCCCAACTTATTTTTCTCTCTTTTTCTAAGATACAGAACAACTTAAAAAAACTACTTGAAGATAGTGAATGAAACATCAACGTTCTTGGACTACTTCAGACCTCATTCTTCTCTCTTGACAAACAGTTCCAAAGGAGCTCTGCTGGTCAGAGTTCAAAGTTCTTGATTTTCAGTCCAAGACAAGCTTAAACTACTGTAAAGCTCATGTCATAATGCAGAACATCAGTTTATTCTTGAGCATGTATCTCTGTTTTACATATTTTGATCCACATGTATCTATGTTTTGAAAATAAGGGGATTTTGCTTTCTCTATTTGGTGTAAATTAATGGATTTTATAGCCTGCTTGATTCTAGATTTGCTTACACCAGTGCAAATGTGGTGCAACTCCTTTTACCTCAGCATCTGCTTTCTGCTTATTGTAATTGAAATCTAATGGGAAGACTCAGGTGCTGAACTGTTGTGTGAATGAGCTGGTATTTGTCTTGGCTATGGTTATGAATTGGTACAGTGCTCTTCATTTTTGTTTGTGCCCTGGCATCCCAAAGGTCAGGAATCAGACACCTCTGGATTTGGTTATGTAAAGTTCTGAATGTTGAAGGTGTGTTCAATTCTCAGGTGCTGTAAAAAGGCTCAATTCCACTTCCTATAGCACTGCATCACCACTGAGTGTAAGTTTCTACACTACTGGGCATTCACTTTCCATTCAAGTCAAGCTTGAAATATATATGGACTCACCAACTTAAAGTCCAGTTGCTTATGAGTAGCAGTATGGATGTGACATCTGCACAACTTAGAACTGGCAGCTTTTTTGTCCACACATACAGTCTCTGCCCATTAAGTTAATCAGTGTGAAGACCCTCAGTCAGCTTTCCTTGGAGTTTTGGTCAGCTAGGCAAGTGCAATATGTGTTCCAGTTGAAGGAGATCTAATCTTGGTATGTGGGTCCAGATATTTCCATATAATTGGAAATTGCTAATTAATGATGCAGTAATACAATCAGTAGAGTGAATGAAAAAGTGGACACTTGCTTTGTTAGATCATACTATTTTTTTCACTGTGCCTAAGACAGGACAACTGGGGATTTTAGCTTTCTCATTTCTGGTAGGTTTTTAAAAAGCAATATTTAGGATGTAACAACTAGTATGTGGAAAAGTATTGTTTATAATATGCTATGCATTTTATAACCATTTCTGTGAAATGTACCTACTTTGTTTAAATAAACTTTTTTTTAAAACAAGCAACTCAGCGCAATAATTTGGATTACACCAGTTCCATCCGTCATTTTTAGTCAAATGTGGTACTTGTGATCTGAGTAGGCTTACAGTACCTACTGTACAAAGTTTTTGCAAAACACAGTACACCCAACAGCAAGGGAAGTGCATCCTGCTGATGTGCTTCTCCTTACTCAGGGTCTTCCCAGACTGCAACAGTGGGAGCCAATTTGGACACCAGAGTTGTGAGAAAATCTTAATAGTTTTCTCAGGTGGCTCCTCCTTGAAGGATGTTCAGAGGATCATTGAATCATGGAATGGTTTGGGTTTTAAGGGATCTTAAAGACTGTATAATTCCAACCACCCTGCATGGTCAGGGACACCTCCCACTGACCAGGCTGCTCCAAGCCCCAGCCAAACTGGCCCTGAACACTTCCAGTGGTGGGGCACAGTGGATATTGGATTGGGTATTGCCATATTGAAATATGTACTATATGTGCTTTATAATGTGCCTGACTGGCTCAAGTTTCTCTCTGCTCATGATCTGACAGAAATCTGTGATTTGACTGTTCTGCTTGTTTCATCCCTGCCTGTCCTTCTTCAGCTATCATGAGGAGGATGTCTGGAGGATAAAGTCTCCTCAGCCTCCTCTAAACTAAATATTCCCAATTCTCTCAGCCTCTTCTCACAAGACTTGTTCCCCAGACCCTCCAGCAGCTTGATCGCCCTTCTTTGAACTCGCTCCAGCACTTCAGAACACAGTACTCAAGGTTTGGTCTCGCCAGTGTCAAATACAGGGTCAAGATCACTTCCCTTCTTCTGCTGGCTACACTATTCCTGGTACAAGCCAGGATGCTGTTGGCCTTCTTGGCCACCTGAGAACACTGCTGACTCACATTCAGCCAGCTGTCAACCAACACCCCCAGGTCCTTTTCTGTCTGGCAGCTTTCCAGCCACTCCTCCTCAAGCCTGTAGCATTGGTTAGGGCTGTTGAGAGCAAAGTGCACACCCAGCACTTGTCCTTGTTCAACCTCATTTTATTGACCTTGGCCCACTGATACATCCTGTCCAGGTGCCTTTGCAGAGACTTGCGGCTTTGGGGAAGTCAGGAATCTACACCAAATGTTATCACGCAGTGTTAGTAAAGGTCACGTAATCTGCTGCATAGGCTGCCTGCAAATCTGGTTTTAAAAGCCAGGATTATTCTTTTTTGTTCTGTTACTAAAATTTTGTCTGTCATACCTCACAGCATAGAGGCTGGGGGAAAAAAAGAAACAGCTCCACCAGCAGTGAAGTAGTACAAGCACCTGTTTTTAGCAAGATGATTTGAAACTGTAGATGTATGGAAGGCATAAGGGGCACATCACTAGCATTTTCTCTAGCTGTACTTAGTGACCAATCATTTCTTCTTAACAGTCTTTGCCCAGCCTTCTCTAGTTCATGTGAGAGAGTATTACAAGAGAAGAGCATTTAATCTGTTACAACAAGCCAGCTGCTTGGTTTTCTTTCTCAGAAAATTAATTTTGAGGAAACTCTGAAGACACTCTGGTGGCTGTGGGTAGGACATTCTACAGATGTCCAGCAAATGGAGTCCTTACATCCTGGCCTGAAGAGACTGATTTAAACTGTTTTTCCTCATTTCACAGGTATGAACATGTACCAAATACCTAACAGTCACTGGGCAGATGGTGATAGTGGGAAACATGGAAGTAACTTAAAGGCATGATTTTCTGATGCTTGGGGGTTCATTTATCTTCAGGCTGCTGTCGAGAGGAAGAGTCTTTTCCATCTCTTCCATATCCCCAGTTTTTGTTTTCTTTAGGCAATTTCACATCAGAATGGAGGAGAAAAAAGTAACATGGGTTTGGAAGAGTATGGTTGAGTTGAGAGGTTGTTGAATTAGTGTCCTGCCGAATTAGTTTAGCTTGGGCTGAGGAGCATCAAGCTTATGATTGTGTTGGCATGAAGGATACAGCTAATACTCCAAAAAGGAGAAGATATAAACTTATATATACTATAAAGACCCCCCTAAGCAGAACATGAAAAGTAGTCACTCCTGATTGCTTTACCAGAAAAGACAGTTTTATGTGTGTTTGATTGTAGTACTACCACTACTTTCACCTGAACCTTCATGCGGGTGTGTAGTACTGCTCTCCACTTCCTGCTGACTGCACTTTCATTTCCAAGTTTCCAGCTCATAGGCAGCTGACAAATATGCCAAATAAATCTCCAGATTGGGCCAGTTCAGGACTTTGCAGGCTACTGCTCAGCTGGTTCAGCTGCTAGTGAGGTGTTACTACTAGGAACGTAAGAGATTTTGCAGTTACAGAACAGGTGTGCCATGCAATAAAGGTCATGAAAAAGCTGACTATTTAAATAGAAAACTGAGTGAGCAGTTTCTTTTGTGCTTACTGCCTCTGTGTGTGCTTCTGTAAACAGCAGAGGAATAATGTCTTTTGAAAGGATTTGGCCAGCACCTGCTTTCAGTTTGCTTAGTGAGACTATCTGAGTCAGACATGCAAGTTACTAAAGTGGGAAAATTGACTGATCTCATCTGGCACTTCAGGGTTTATGGTTGGAACCCCGTGGAGCTTTCTGCAAAAACATGTTTGCACAAAATGAGACTTTACAAAAAGGATGTGGATTTTGCTTTCTTGGGATACAATATTAGTGTAATACAATTTTACAATAGTAGAACTTAATAATAACCTGTTGTTCAATGAATAGCCACAAAAAAATATGTGACAGTAAATTTAATTTAATTCTCTCAAGTTATTCTCTGTTTATCAATGAGCCTGCCTGGATTTTTAACAACAAAAGCAAACATACACACAAAAAAAGGCAAATAAAACAGTTGATAGCATGTGCATTAACTCAGTAGCACAAAAATTTATTCCCTGGCCTTCGAACAGTGCTAGGATGCCTCAGTATCACACTTGACACTGATGTCAGTTATTAAATGAAGTAAGTAAAATTTTAAGGAAAAATCAGATTTGGGGAAAAAAATCGCATGAAAGAGAACAGAGGAGACATGCAGAATTAAAATAAGGCCCACATAACGGTGAAACAGTAAAAATTAGAGAAAACATGTCCCAAGGCCCAGCCCAGCCTTGAGACAGGCCTGCAAGACACCTACAAGACAGATGAAAAGGATGGGGAGGAGCTCTCCCCACAACTTACCTTGGTTATAGCCTTGAGCACTAGGTTGAAAAAACACTTAGAAATTGGATTCACTGTATTAACATGCCATTAATATGTTAATGAGACACTAATGAGCATAGTAAAACATATACCCATAGGCTAGAGGGTCTTATACTAGCAAAGAGCCCCTTACTCTTCGAGCATGCATGATGCAATTTTTGAGCATTGCCACTTTAAATGAGAGCAAGTTTGAACACTTAAGGCATCACTTTCTGGTGTCTGTTTAGATGCTGGTTCCTACATAGCAGATAGGCACTGGACCACCTAAAAGATCTCAGCTTCTCTTTCACTGCCAGTTAGTCATGTTTGCTTACAAGAAAGCTGAGGTAGGGCTCTTTACACAGGTGTGTAGACAAGGTAAGCAGACAATGGGAAGTTGTTTAAAATTTGAAGAGGGCAGACTTAGATTAGACATTAGGAATAAATTATCTGAGGATGATGAGAGACTGGAGCAGGTTGCCTAAGGAAGTTGTGGCTGCTCCCTGGAAGTGTTCAAAGCCAGGCTGAATGGGTCCTTGAGCAACCTGATCTAGTGGGAAGTGTCCCTGCCCATGCTGGAGGATTAGAACTAGATGATCTTTAAGGTCCCTTCCTTTTCTTTTTTGAGGCTTTTTTATCTTTTTGAGGGGTATGGTACTCATATGTAAAAATCAACACAATACTGGGAGGTTTAATAGCCAGACATGGACAAAACCTCATCAAGCATTAATTTAGTTTTAGAACAATAGATGTTAGCGGAATTTTTTCCCCAGAAAGCCCACTCACACACTTGGAAAGACTGCAGAGATGAGAAGACAGCCTGGTGAGAATGCCATTTCAGTGGGCTGACATGCATTAGAAAATCCTTGCTCTGTTCCTGAACACAATGCTCTCTTTCTGTGTGCTGCCAAGACCATGTGCGTCAGGGATGTAATAGTAATACTGAGACTCTTTCTACACTTTTAATGCCTTAATTTTCTTTTATTGCACAACCATCGGATTTAGGGGGCTGGGATCTCTTGAGGATCAGTCCCAGCTGCTGGCGAAGATGCCGTTCGGCAGGCCCCTGAGGCATCCTGCCAGTGTCATTGTTGGTGGGGTGGATTCTAGGGTGGGTGGGAGGGGTTTTCTGACGGTCCTCCCTCCCCTTGAGGGCTTCCCAGGCCCCCCAGAGGAGCCTTCATGAAGGGGAGTGTTTTTTGACCCAGCTGGGAGTGGAGGGCCCAGGCACAGCCTCCTCTGGGCACTCCAGTGGCCTTCCTTGCTCCCTGCTGGCTGGAATGGAGGCAGAGAGGGGCTGCTGGCACCCCCAGGAAGGGCTGGTCAGGGGGCAGGACACCCTCCTCAGGAGGCAGCGGGGCCAGGGCAGCTGTGGGGCTGAGCTCCTGCTCCTTGGCAGCACCTGCATCCCCCAAGTCAGTCCAACGTTGAGACTCCCCACTGCTCTGGTTCACAGTGGTTTTGATGAGCTGGGCCACAGTGTTCCTCCCGTGCCTGCCCCAGGTGTCCTGCAGGTGCTGTAATGGGTTTTCCTCATCCAGGCCTGTCCTAGCTGGCAGGACAGGAGGTGTCTCTGTGCTGCTGCTGCTGCTTCCTGGGCATCCTTGAAGAACAGCTCCAGCTCCTGTTGCATCTGGGACAGCACAGGCTGGAGCAGAGCTGGGTTCTCTCAGAAGCAGAATGCCCAGACATAGGGAGAAGAGTCTGCCCACAGGAGCCCTGGGCACAGGCAGTGTAGCTGGTGGCTGGGATGCTGCAGGATGATGAATTTTGAGCAGCTGGGTGTCCTGGAGCTACTTCTGCCCGGTGGATGATGACTGATGGGGCTGCAGGTGGTGGCGTGCCAGGCTCCTCAGATTCATTGTTCCCCTGCCAGCCGAGGGCGATGCAGAGGCAGCAGCAAGCCGTGAGTCCGCAGAGGAGAAGTGGTGTGGGTGCTGCCGCAGAGGGGCTGTCCCCTGCAGCCCCGGTGGGCAGGAGAGCAGAGCCCTGGGCCTTGGGTGCAGAGGGTGTGGTGGGGAGGAGGCCAGGCCTGCGGTGCTGGGCAGTGGGGCGGGGGCTGGCCTCGGAGAGCCCAGCTGGGATTTTCTGAGGGCCTCGTGGGCCGGCGTGTGCCCCGGCTGCTGGCCTGGCCCTGGTTTTGGCAGCTCCTGGGGCCTGGCTCTAGCGGGGCCGGCGGGGTGGCCTCTTGCGGGGCTGGGAAGAGTCCAGGGAGCTGCCGGCCCTCCGCTTCGTGGCTCGCCGTGGCCCCCCAGGAGAGCGGTCCCTGCCCTGGCTGGGAGCGGAGGGACCTGCCCCAGCTTCCCCCGGCTCCTCGGGCAGCTGCTCCCGCTGCCCGTGGGTGGGAACGGGGGCATCAGGAGGGCTGCTGGGACCCCCAAGAAGAGAAGCTGTTGAGGCGCTGGGCCGCTCCTCTTCCTGGGCTGCAGCAGGGCTGCTGGAGGGGGCCGGCTGGGGGACAGGAGAGCCTCCTCGGGAGGCAGCGGTGCCGGGGACGGCTGCGGGGCTGCCCTGCCGGCCCCCGGCAGCAGCAGGAGCGTCCCCCAGGCCCATCCGCTGTTGGGCCTCCGTGCTGCACCGCTCCACGATGGTGGTGATCAGCTGGTGCACAAAGGGCCCCGTGTGCCTGCCCAGGGTGTCCTGCAGCAGCTGGCACAGGCTTCTCTCATCCGGCCCAAATAAGTGCAGGCTGGACAGGACTCGCCGCTGCGCTGCTGCCGCCGCTGCCGCTGCCGCTGCTGCCGCTTCCTGGGCAGCCTGGAAGATCCGGCCCAGCTCCTGTTGCAGCCAGGACAGAATGGGCTGGAGCAGAGCTGGGTCCTCTCTGAAGAGGAATGCCCACCCGTGGGGATAGATGCCGCCCACAGGGTCCCTGAGCAGCAGCGCTGCAGCTGAGGGCTGGGCTGCTGCTGGGTGATGGGCATTGTGGGCAGACGGATGTCCTTCTGCCCGCCGGACAACGACTGACGGGGCTGCGGGTGGCGGGATGAGGTGCTCCTCAAAGTCGTTGTCCGCCCGCACCGAGTGCAAGATGGAGGTCACCCTCCTCCTGCAGAGGGGACACTGGGGCTTGCTCTGGGCCCAGCGCAGGATGCACGTGTAGCAGAACTGGTGGAGGCATGGCATCACGTAGCTGTCCTCGTGCCAGCTGTCGAGGCAGATGGGACAGCGGTTGTCCTGTTCGGTGGCCATGCTTTCCACTTCCTGCGGTGGGCTGGGGGGAGCTGGAGAGGTTGAGCTGCTCCCTCTCACCGGCGGTGCCACAGCCGGTGTCGTGCTAGGAGAGGAAGAGAGGCCACAGTCATGGGCTGGCCCGGGGAGAGGTGGAAGAAATGCCCGGGTCCCTCGAGAAGGAAATCTTCCCAGCTCCCCAGGGTGAGGTGTCCCCTGCCAGCTCACCTCTGCTGCTGCGAGCACCTCCTGAGTGCCCGGCTGCCTGAAGCTGGCAGGGCCGGGGAAAATCCTCTCAGGGCTCTGGAGTCGAAGAGGGAGAACTTCAAGAAGTAACTCCCCAGGCACGACACCAGCACCAACAAGAGCCTTCCACAACACTCCAACCTCGCGAGCTGCTCCGCTGGAGTGTGGGCACGAGGCGGCTGGGTGAGGCCGGGTGCCCGGATATAAGCAGTGAGGGACGCCAGGTCACAATGCATCCCTTGGGGATGTCAGATTCCACCTCTCTGTGACAGCAGGTGCCCCGCTACTCGGAACACGATGATGTAAGAACCCATTGCTCAGGGTGACATCAGAACTCATTGCTTGGCAAAGACGGTGTCCATCACACAGTGACATCATGACAGGCCATCCTCTCCCATGATGCCGTGGTCCCAGCACATGCATCCTGGGGTACTGCAGCACCACTGCATTTTGTGTCTCTCAACGCTTTGCTGGGAAGTGGGAGCTCAATCCTGGGAAGTTTCCTTGGCTGGCATCCCACTCCCAGGGGGAGAGTTTTGGATCAAAACCCACAGGACATCCTGGTCTCAAGGTTGATAAGATATTAAGCTGATGGATGGACCATTCAGTACATAAGGAATTGATTGGATGGTCACATTCAGAGGGTAGTGGTGAAAAGCGTGATGTCCAAATGGAGAACAGTGACGAGTGGTATTCTTCAGGGTTAATACAGGGACTATTGTTGTTTGACATCTTTGTCAGAGACATGGACAATGGAACTGAGTGCACCTCCTGCTAGTTTGCTGACAAGACCAAGATGTGTGGTGCAGTCCAGGTGGGTCCATGCCAACAGGAATGTGTTAAGGCCAAGCATAAAGTCCCACACATGGGTTGGGGCAATCCCAAGCAAGTTTGGGTGGAGAGTGGATTGAGAACAGCCCGGAGGAGAAGGTCTTGGGGTTGCTGTCTGATGAAAAGCTCAACGTGACCCAGACATGTACTTGCAACCCAGAAAGCCAACTGTATGCTGAGCTGCATCAAAGGAAACATGGCCAGCAGGTTGAAGGAGGTGATTCTCTTTCCCTGCTCCACTCTCACAAGACCCCACCAGGCGTACTGTGTCCAGTTTGGAGCCTAAAACACAGCAAGGTAATGGAGCCCTTGGAGCAAGTCCAGAGGAGGGCCACAAACATCAGAAGAGAGATAAAGCACCTCTCCTGTGAAGGTAGGCTGAAAGAGTTGGGGTTGTTCAGCCTGGAGAGAAGGCGGCTCTGGGGAGACATTACAGTGGCCTTCTTTAATTAAAAGAATTATGAAAAGTATGCTTTACATCTACTTTTTTCCCATAGGAACAACACAACATGGAATAGCACAGACTCAGCAAGGGTACAGTATCAGCACAGTATCAGCAAGGGTTATCACAGTATCAGCAAGGGTTATCACAGTATCAGCAAGGGTTAATTTTTCTGCAAACCATCAGTATTTGTTGTTAAGAAAGAAGGTGGCAGTGAACAACCAGAAGAGTAAATGATACAATCAGGATGTAAGCTGGAATACTGAGGCAAATATTGGTGAGCATAAATCTAGCAAATACAGAGATTTGAAATGCATGGATTAATACATTGGAGCTGATTAAAAAACAAAACAAAACAAAAACAAAACAAAAACAAAACAAAACAAACAAAAAAAACCCCACCAAACCACACAGAACAAAGAGATTGACACAGGTTTTTGGTTTGGTTTGGTTTTTTACACAAGACATGCTGAATTACACTGGGATTTCTACAGTAAAGAAAATATAGGAGGCACGCAGCCATCAATACATGCATGTTTCTTCTGTTCTCAGAACTTTCCTTTGTATGGCTGGCTATTTTTTTCCTTAATCACATAGATAGTTTTGACAGCCTGTCCTACTGCCAGATCCACGTTCCAGTCAATAAACTCTTATCTGACTTGTAGCTTTAGGATGATGCTGTTCTATAGTGAGTATGCCCTGTCTGTGCTTTATCTGCCTTATTTGTAGCCTTATATGTTTAGCTTAAACTACCTCTGGCTCTTTTTCCTGTTCTCCTCATCCAGTAATTCTCTTATCCTTTTTTTTCTTTATATCCTTTTTTTCTTTATATTCTTCACAAGCATGCACTCAGTCTATCCTGTTTTGTGCACTCTGTCCCCCCTCCCATTTGCTATAGTCCAACTTTCTCTTTGATAGTGCTCCCAATGTTAACACCCAGCATCTAAAAGCCTGGTACTGTCTCTTTACTCTGCAGTGCTGCCTATGACTTTCACCCTGGCTTCACCACTTCTTTTGCTGGTGGTTTTGCATCCCTCATCCTCACTACCAAGGCTCAGCCCTTTTCCTCAGATAGTGACTGGTTGCTTGCCTTTCTGCAGGTTCTCATGCACTTTGCAAAGAGTCAGCTAACATTAAATTGCCAGAGGAAAAAAGTAATAATCAGTAACACAGCTAATGAAATCATATGGAAAAGAAATCAGTAAGCGAGACAGGGTGACAACAGCCAGTGTTGGTTAGCCTTGATTAGAAAAAAGCAATACTTGATTTACACATTTTTAGATTTTCTATTTTATGCTGCATCCTTGACTTTTTTCTTATTACCATAAATTTCTGCTTCCTTTGCTGTCACTCTATGATCCTACATACCTTCTCCTTTAGCTAAGATCTTCACACTGTTCTATCAACCTAAAAAGATTTAATACCATAGCAAAGCTTAGCAGGATATTTTGACTTGCCCTGTATCATGAAATATCACCATAAGCTTACTCTGCTATTTGTTCTGCCTTAAAGCAATGTCATAAATCAAGTGACGTCTGGGTCAAATTAAAGAAGGAATGTATTTACTCTTCATGGGGCAAACAGATACCCCTTATTTCCCAGACACCTAAGTGTGAGCACATACAGTCATAAGTGAATACAGTTGCGTATGAGCGAGAAAGAGATTTACATTTTGGGGTTATACAAGCATCCTGCTTGCTTCGGTGACAAATCTGTTAAAAATATAAAAATACCAGCAACTGTGGTAGAATGTGTGGTTAAAAGAAATACAGCTCAAAGACAAAGTGTGTGCTGCATTTTTTAGATACTTTTCAAATATAACTGCCATTGCAAATTGAGAGGTCTGCATCATTATAGGTCAGTCTCTATCACAGACTAATGAGTGAGTAGACTCTCAAAATCTAAAAAAAAAACAAAACAGGAGACAACAAGTGCCTATTTTGGGGCCTTAGCAGCAAGAGAGATAGTATTTACCCTCTTTTGTTCCTCAGTCTCTTATTTTTAAACTTGCATGCTCTCATTTCATTACCTGTGTAATGAGTAATTATTTGATACATAAGTTAACAGGTGATGCTAACTAACTTTACTACTGCATCTGGGAAGGTTTGGGCCACCTATATGGATAGCATCAGGGAAACATGAAACTTCCAGCTTTTCAAATTTTAAAATAATGAAAGAATGTGCCTTTCTCGGAAGTTTGGCTAGCACTGTTTGCTCCCTTTAACTCCCTCATGAAATCAGGTTGCAGAGAAACAAAGTCGTATGCCAGAGAACAATAACATACTGGGTGATGCATTAAACTGTAATACTGGTATGCATTAAACTGTTCTTCTCTGGAGAAGAGTATCCAGCTGAAACAGTATTATTTTTATCCTTTGGCTTTTGCAGTTAATGTTTTATACAATAATTGCACTAATCAACTGTGGCTTTTGCAGTGTATTTAATTACCAGCTCAACAGCAGAGTTCCCAGATGTGCTGGAATACAAAAGACTCTGGGATGAAGAGGCTGGTGTTTCACAGAAGGGGTTGGGGAAGGACAGGGCTCTGCTGCACAGGAGGGATGGCTCAGCCTGACCTACAGCGACACCAGGAGGACCATGGCAGCTGCAAATGGGCTCCTCTATACCTTACCCATCATGTTCCTGTTCTAAAATAGAGGATGACTTCCCTGTTATCTGGAGGAAAACAACGAGTTATATGGAAAATCTATGCATTTAATTTAGAGAAGAGAGACTGTGAATATGAGTAGGTACCTCTGTACCAGGTACCTGCAGGCAACCCTGTTCAAAAAGTAAGGTTGGACAAGATGCTTTTGCACTGTAAGAAGCAGTGCCATGACAGTAGAATTTGCCCACAGCTGAATGCAACTAATCCATTAGTTTCCAAACAGTAATCACTTATGTAGCAAATGACAGCATGGTATGATGATCAAGGAATAAACATTTCAGAACACCAAACACAAGACATTTAAAAAGGCCAGGCTGAATGGGGCTTTGAGCAACATGGTCAAGACAGACGTGTCCTTTGACCATAACAGGGGGTTTGGAACTAGATGATTTTTAAAATCCCTTCCAACCCAAACCATTCTATGATTCTTGGCTCTTGCCAAGCCATTTTTTACTCAGGAATTTAATTCTATGTGAATATGTCATTTTATTCAAATATAACCCTTAAAAATTTTTGTTCTCTTCCACACTGATGCAGCACCAACGTAGCAAATGATTCAGAAGACAATACAGGGAGAGAGCTCTCGTGTGATTTACACATTATCTTTTTATGTATCTCCTGCTGAGATTAATACAGAGAGTTGAATGGATTAGTACAGATTAGAGAGTCTTGAATGCAGCAACTATATATATAGAGGGAGTCTCATACTGAAACATAAGCAGCTGGAGTTCTGGCAGCATCATGGGTTTGAACCCATCCAGAAATAACACATAGAACTGAATGATGGAAATTGAAGAAAAAAACAAAACAAAACAAAAAAAAAACATGATGCAATATACATGGGTTGGTCTTAGTACTGGAAGCTAAATGAGCACTTTCCTGATTGTTTAAAATTAAGCAAGGCAGGGCAGCTATTTGCTCACTGTAGGTGAGCAGCATCCCTGGTTCCTGAGGACACCTCTTGTGTTAGCTCTGCTTTTAAGAATCTGGGATCAGATGCAGCAGAATTGGAGAGTACCAGCCTGTAGCCCACAGCTCCTGGGTTTCAGTTTTCACCATCACTTTTAAAAGTAGTTGCTCTCTATTAGAAGTAAAAAGTACACTAGTAGAATTTGCATCTTCCCTGAGTTAAAAATAATATATCAAAAAGAAAGGAAGTTACTTGCAAAACTGTTCCCACCAAGGTCATGTCACAGTAAGCAATACTGTGCTAACAAATGAATTATTGATCATGTGTCATTTAACACTTGTTATTCACTGGTATTACACACTCAGTGGTAATTAAGTTTATTCAACAGTGGAAGCTGCTGATAGAATTTGTATTAAAACTGCAAGTTCCACTATGCTGCACGTACCAGTAGCTCCAAGACCCATTTTATGAATTCTCAAATTGCTTTCCTTGGGTGAGATAACCCACTGACAGCTAATATAGTTTACAGGCTCCTGAATGGACTTTACAAATTAAAGCAGGAATTGAGAAACAGGGTGCTTATTGCATCTTCAAGCCTTCTTAGTTTAACACTGTAATCATAAGCATAACTGCTTATACGTACCTAAATCCTTGCCAGAACCTATTGCAGTCTGCAGCTGTGTTCAAAAGACACACTCCTCAGTGACCTCACTGAAAGCCATTCAGACAGTTCAGGCAGGGTCCTTCAACAATAGGTAAGTAAATAAATAGAAAGGTGGAGAGAAACAATTTGCAAAAATCACGTAATGAATGCGAAGCTGTCTGGGAAGCAAGTGAAGTGTTAACTATGATCTCCTGTAATGCCAGGCTAACAGCCCAATGACAATGCAGATAACAATCTTTGGAATAGAAGTTCATATACTCTGCAAAGTCAGGATGAATTTGTACTCTGTTAAACAGAGAGCGCCTGTTACTTGTCCACATAAGGTGATCTAATCCACCTATAATACACAGGGGCAGTTACTCAAGTGTTTCAAGCTGAGTATTCTGCATGACTGCTAAAACATTTGGGTTGAAAGGATCATTACATATCAAAACGCCAAGGTAATTATTTAAAAAAGGTTTAGCATGTATGCTTTGTCACCTTGGTGATATTACTACATTATTTACATTCATACTGATTTTCCGATAATGGTTTGAAGACCACTCAAAGGCCAGACATCATCTCATTTTTGCTCATTTCTGAGGCCTCAGCTCACACACTTAAAGCTAGATGGCAGAGTTAACCATATTCTTGTAA
The DNA here is from genome assembly GCA_023637945.1 of Phaethornis superciliosus. NCBI lineage: Eukaryota > Metazoa > Chordata > Aves > Apodiformes > Trochilidae > Phaethornis > Phaethornis superciliosus. Next base: position 18,945,487 of record JAJQWJ010000004.1, read on the forward strand.
ATTAAACCACTGGAGTTGTGAACTTATTTTACTCAAAAGAGTAAAAAGGCCTTTATTTTCTAGAACAAGAGATGTGACATAATGAGGCTATGCAAAAACTATTAATAAGCAGCAAAAAGGAAAAAGGGAAGTATTTGAATTTATTTTTCACTGTTGATACAATTTCATAGTGCCATCCAGTGCTACAAAACAGTGTCAAAGAATATGCCTTCCATTAAATTATGCTATTTTTTAGAATTAAATTTGGAAATTCGACTGTCTCTTTACCCTCTACAAGGTACTGACCTAACTGTCTTCTTAGGGGATTTTGGTTCTTTCTCTGTACAAATACACAACATTCTTTCATGAAATCTGTTAAATGGCCAAGCATAAAGTCCCACAGGAGAAGAGTTCACCTGGCTGGAAGAGACTCAGGGGAAAAAAAAACAAACAAACCTTGGCTGTATCCTGGCTGTAGAAAGTGAAAATACTTTCTGCAATACAAATGTAAATTTTAAAACACTTATCTATTTTAAAATGGGATAATAATGTGAAAGAAGACCAGTATTGTTGAATGCTAGACCTTTAACACAATTTGGATGATGCTGCTTTTACAGGATTTTGCTGTCAAAATAAACCAAAAGTCATATCAAAGTCCTAGAAGCTGAGCCCAGAGAAATTTGGTACATAAGACTGAGAGGGAAAGAAATCTCTTCCAAAAACAGTACATTAAAACCCTCACAAGTTGCTCAGTGGAAAGCTATAATGAGCCTAGTGGCACCATGCCTTTGCTCATCTTGGAATATCAGAAAGGCTCCTAAATCAGCTGTTGATGGCTGCAGTCTTCAGTGGCCAGAAGAACCCCCCCTTCTACAGTGAAACACAGTACTTGTCTTTCCCTGGAATATTCCTACTGAAAAAGTATTGCATCCTGGATGACTCTGTTTCTTCAGCTGTCTTGACTGCAGGGAGTCACAAGGGCTGTGACAGCCTGAATTGCCTGTGACTCCCTTCAGCTTTATCAGGAGGTTCCAAGAGACTGGGGCAGCCACTGGTTGTCAGCCACCCCATATCTCCCAACACACCAATGAAAGTCTCCTTTCTGAAGGACAGGCAGGAAAACTAAAGTAGTCCTTTTGAGCTCAGTGATACTTCTCCCAGATAGCAGCTCAGTGTGTGAAAATGGACAGCTTGATTTTCCTACTCCAAAACAACAAAGAAAAACCTAGAAGCCCAAGTTTCTCATAAATGTAGCTTTATTTATGTATGAAAATTAGCTCTATACTGCCCAACCCTCATAGCACCAGGTTATCTGTAGGAAACAGAGCACATGGTTTGAAGTGTAGACCTACTAGTTGGATACCAGTGAATGTAGGGAGGCCAGGGATACAGGCAGCACGGATGCTGAAATACAGGGATAAGGCAACAGGTGATTATGCAGGCTGACTGAATCCATGTTGGTTACTTTCAGTCACCTTCCTCCCAAAGACAACACACTTCTCATCTGAAGATTGAAGTAGTAACTTCAGACATTGAAAGTGAAGCAATTTTAGAGTAGTTGATTTTTTTTATAGAATTAGTATCCTTGCTGTAGGTAAGTTTAGACAATTAATTTTTATCCCCATAAGGTTTAGAAGGTACTTGGTTCTGAAATGTTAGGAGAGTCTGTGGCACAGGAATTCATAAGGCTGTTACTGAAACTTGATTCCTTGAGCCAAAGGTAAATCCTTGCTGTAGTTGATTGTGCTGGAAAAGAAACAAGTTATTCAGAGACCAGACTTGATCACAAAGACAGATTATGTTGTACATTTCCTATGTAAAAGAATTCTGACCTGTCACACATATACTGAAGTCTCTTGTCAGCAGCTTGCCTGTCTGAAGTTATTAACTGACTTTACTCTGGTTTTCAGTTCCCCAACATTGGCCAGTATTCCCCATTAACTGTTCACTGATAAATCAAAGAGAAAGTGAAGTATGACTTCACTGCTAGATTTCTTATTAGGGGACCATCCAATACAGAAAAATGAGGATGGGATTTCTTACATTCAAAAGCCTTTGGACAGAAACCAAAGTTAGCACAGGTAAAGGCTAGGAAGGCCAGCAGAGAGTGGGAATGGTCAACCACTACAGCCTGGCAGGAGGTTCACAGATAGAAACCTAACAGGTGGCTAGATCATCCACCACTGGCAATGGTGGCCCTCTCGCTACTGCTGCCCCTTCAAGTATTTCCAGACAAGTTTCAGTAATTTCATTTTTAGCTGGGTTTAAAAACAGGCCAGAGGGAGAAAAAAAAATTTCTTCCATTTGAGGAACACTTGAGTAAAGAAAGATCCATCTCTAAACCTTTTAAATCATCTTCCACTAGAAACACAGGTATAAATTCTTTCCTGGTGAAACAGCAATTACATTCACACATGGTTATCTCACATTTAGTGACGACAACCTCTTGTAGGCAAGGATTTATACACCTTGAACTTTCACAAGTTTATCTCAAATTCACATATATTTGGAATATTAAGAGACTGTCTTACCAAGTAGACCGTCTCATATACAGTTTCCATGAATCACTTCCAGATTCTCTTCCCCCACCAGTGTGCTTTTCGCCACCTGTAGGAAGATTATAAACAAGAACTTGAAGTTTCTCCAGAGCATGGAAATTTGGACTAATGCCAGGATGGAAGGCATTTTATAAAAAACTCATGGAAAAAACTGTTTTTTTTCCCTTGCTCTATAGCTATAATTACTAGAATATCATCACATACAACTCACACAGCTAGCTCTCTCCTCATGCTTGATCAAAAAAACATCTGCTTGAATTAAAAGTATCATGCTGGCACCAGAAGACCTTGTTTTAAAGATACTTTGTTTTAATGTGAGAGTACAAGAAGAAAGCCATGGTTCTTTCACTGCTTAAATGGCAAGGTCAGTATTTCTTCTTCCATCCCCCCACTTCCTTCAAAATATACAAAAAGAGAGAAATAAAGCCCAAGCATTTAAAGACTTCCTTGCAAAAATCCTCTGTGCTGTAATTTTTACATACACATGCAAACATACACAATCATGCTCAAGCCTGTTTTAATTAAAAATATTTTAAACAGTTTTCCATTCAGCCACATCTCTAAACACATTTAGAACATACTTCTGAATTACATGCCTTGGTGGGGAGGGAGGTAGGGAGAATTATATGTGGAGTATTTAAAAAACAAATACAGATACTTTTAAAAGCTGGAATCCAACTTCTTCTCGTCAACTGTTGCATTCTAAAGCAGAATAATTCAAAATTGACTTCACTGATTTCTTCAGATATAGTAATTTAAATGGATTTATTAAAACTTTGAAAAATAAGATGAGGAGACCAAAATTATACTAGTTTTACAGCCACAATGCATTGCTCATTCTCCTGAGGAGTCATTAGGAAAAAAAAAGTCCCCTCAAGTTTGAAAAAAAAAAATGAAGCCTGAGGAAAATATAGTCTCCAGACCTGGTGCTAGAGGATTTAATCATTCTAAAGATACAGGAAAATGCATAGGTAACATACCAAAAGCACCTCCGATCTCAGCCCCACTAGTTGGAATGTTGACATTCACAATGCCACAGTCAGATCCCTTTGGCCTACAGATGAAGATAAGACATAATTACTCCTCAGGACCAAGAAAGGCTCCTTTCTTAAAATGAGAGCTATAAAATGCACAACTAGCAATGTGCATAGGTTTACAAAATACACAAAAGACTGATCTCATGCTCCAGGAGGTTGGAAAAATAGTTTAAATCATACCCAAGCCAGCGAAAAATTCTTCCCAAATCCTTTGTAAAAATACTGCTGGAAAGACCTTGCTTTACTTCATTGTTCCAGGCAAAAACCTCTTCTTCCTCCTAAAAGAAGAATGCGACAATGGTTAAACCATGACCATTGAAAGCACAGAAGTTACAGAGAAGCACTGCTAAAAAAAAAAATAGATATAGATATAGATATTATGATAATATGATGCAAATATAATGAATGCCACTTGGCAAACACACAGGCAACAAAAATCTATTCCTCTGCAGATCCTCATCTTAATTCCTGTGCCCATAATAGAAAATGCATAAATGTAGATGCAAAATGATATAAACTACGACACTGGATATCCCACAGTGCATTCCACCACTTCTTCAAGTGCTGGGTCAACTACACAAATATGACATACATCTGGAATGTCTCTCTTCAGTCTTCTGTCAGCATCCCTGACAACTGACTAAACTTCCCATTGTAACTTTACCTTAAATTTCAGCACATACAGTATGGGGGCAAATGTCTCGGAGTGGACAATGGGTGCATTATGAGGAAGGTCAGTCACAATGGTTGGTTCAACATAGTTTCCAGGGCGATTTATAACCTTTAAAACACAGAAGAAAAAGAAGTAAATTCAAATCTGCTTACTACTAGTGTAGGAAGGGAGTCCTTTAAGCTCTGATTCCTACAGTTGTGCCTATCAATCAGAAATAGAAGGTCAGGTCATCTTAGTAGATAACTTAAATTTTACTCATTTAAGTAATAAAAATACAGAAGCATAAATTCTGTCTACTAAGCAGTTGATCAAATCTCATAGTCTAGCAGATGACAAAAAACACTTTATCCCAATTTTAAGCTTTTTATTAAGCTATTGGAACTTTAAAGGTATTAGGAACAAAGAAGGTGTCAGTGGCACACAATGACTACCAAAACATTAAGTCCATGAGAATTAAACATGCCATATGCTGAAGATGTGCTACAACCTCTCCTGAAACCAGCATTTCCTGAAGTTTTATACTGGGAATCCAAGGACAAACCAGCAACTTTTCCATTATGTGTCTGATATTCACCATGTACATTGCTTTTTCTATTTTCACCATCACTTGCAACTAGAGAGTAATGCAAGGAACAGCCAAAAGCTCATAGCTGTATCTTGGATGAGAAGGTAGCTTCCAGGGAGACCCATTTCTATGCTGAAGACAGGATTGCAATTCAAACATTCTCAGACTAACTTCACATCCAGTAATGGCTAACAAGACAAACTTGGTACAGTCTTGGCCTAAGATACTATATTATATTTCTTTTCCTAGAGCACTAAATTCAGCAGGGAGCATGTAAGTCACCTTTCCACCATAGACCACAGAGCCACCCTGTTGTTTTGCTTGTTCCACTGCATCAAGGAACATTTTCACTGCTTCTTTGGTATGAAGAGGCCCATATAGAGTGTCAGCTAAAAACAAAAGATCCGAAGACATACTTTCAGCAAAACTGTAGTTTGCAAATATTGTTTCAGAATCACAAAATCATCATGGTTGGAAAGACCCTTCAAGATCATTGAGTACAACCATCCATCCTACACCATCGTAACCACTAAACCATTTTCTAAAGTGCCACATCCACCCATTTTTTTTTAACACTCCCAGGGAAAGCAACTGTACCACCTCCCTTGGCAACCTGCTTTCACTGAAGAAATTTTTCCTAATATCCAATCTGAACTGCCCCTCACACAACTTGAACCTATGTCCTCTTTTCCTATTTCTAGCACCAGGGAGAATATATTTTTGAAGTAATTATCTAATCTGTCCAAGATGAGCAGAATTAGCAGGATTCTTCATCTTCCTTTCAGAGTTGGTATTCTAAATGAAACCAGTTATCCCTACTCCCTGGGTAAACTGCTCAAATTAGCAACTGCTCAGGAGTAGGTTTGAGCTATAATCCCATGTAGGAGGGTTGGAACTAGGTGATCATTAAAGTCCCTTCCAACCCAACCCATTCTATGATGATGATAATCTCTTTGGAATTTCAACAGGATAAAACAATTGGAAACTCATCTCCGAAACCCAGGAGTTGGAAATTGCTACTTACAGTCCCACGGATCACCAATGCGGACTTGGGCATAGGCCTTAGAAAGCTTTGCCACCACTTCATCGTGGATGTTTTCATGGAGGAACTAAACAAAATGTGATAAGAAGTTGTCAGACAGCTTAGCCTCTGTAACTATCCCCAAAGTACGACTGCACTTCAAAGGGAATGAAGAGTGGAGATATTGTTGCTCATACTCAGCAAATCTCATAAACACACAAGCAAGGCCTTGAAACAGCATAAACCCCATTAAATGAAGACTTAAAATCTTCACCATGAAGATTTAAACGATGCAAAGAAACAAAAACCTGTTTTAATTTTACCCCACCTCAGATAAATGGTATCAATGTGCTCTGTAAACTCTCCATTTTAGTGTTTTAAGACAAATACTCAAGTGACATTTATTGCTATAATTTAAGGAATCATTGCCCTTCCTATACACCCAAAATTAACCTGCATAAATTTTGATGAAGTTGAACCAACCTCTGAAAAGACTATGCAGACAAAGGATGAAACTATAATACACTAAAATTGCTGAAAATTATAGATGATAAAGAAAGCAACACCCACACCCTTGCTTCGTTGAAAGCTAAACCCTGCAAAAAACTTGTAGCAGGCACAAGCAAAGAAGCTCTGGCAATGAAAGCAGAGAAATACAGAAAATACTGTAAGCTTTATTTGCTTGAGTTTTAGCATCACGTACATTTAGAAACATAAAGAAACTCTTTAAAGCTAGATGTAAAGTGGAATGACAAACTACAGTCTTATTTTTTCCACCATACTGATTTTTGACAAAGTAAAATGTGTTTCAAAGATTATTTCCTGTTCTCCATAATAATAAAAATTGTTAGGCATTTTCCGAGCTGATTTGGAATTAATTGAAAATTCAGAACCACCCAAATCAGACAATACACATTTACTCACCAGCCTTCTAGCAGTTGTGCACCTCTGACCTGCTGTTCCCACAGCAGCAAACAGAGCAGACGGGATGACTAGGCTCAGATCTGCATCTTCAAACACTTAAAAATGAAAACATCAGCATGTTATTGAAGTAACAGGTACTTTGTACAACTTAAGATACTGAAAAATATAATAAATTAACAAATTATTCAAGAAGCATTAGGAACAGTTGCGCTAGCATAACACACCAAAACATACATAAACATATCAAAACTCCTATTACTCAGATACCTGGAATTAAGACACACACAATTGGACATAAATCTTGGTCTGATAAAACATTGCTCAGCTTACACAGTCCCGCAAAATGCTCCAAGTATCCAAAAGAACTATTAAATTTAGCACCAAATCAAGCCAAATAATGTTTCTGCCATCATTCAAAGACAATCCCTGAAAAAAGGACTTTCATATGAAAAAAGAAACAATTTTCTAAGTATAAAGCAAGTTTGTGCTACTGGCTGCCAAGCAGCACAGCAAAAAAAGACTCCCTCAAGTGTAGTTTTCAAAAGTGCTTAATATTAGAGACAGGCAATTACATTTACTCATAATATGAAAAAGGGAAAACAGAAGGCTACAACACAATGGGAGAACAACATAAGTATTTTTCTAGCCTCTATTTTCTTTCTGCTACATTGCTCACCTTCAGTGTATTTATGTTATGTTTACCTGGCAACTTTATCATAGCCTAAGCTACTTAAACTTGTAAAATATGCTACTGAAATAAATACCTGCATGGTTTGCTTTCAAGCATCATGTGCCTTAAATTTTATATATATGTGCTTACACTGTCAAATGCTAAAAGCATGATGTTCACAAGATCAGAACTATAATAAAATATATTTATTTAGCACTGTCCAAACCCCATTACGGAAGGAAGCTTCTGGCTTTTCCCATTCCTTTCTTCACTTGGACAGTGACATATATAAGAGCTTGAACTTTCTTTTTTTGTTTCAAACACTAGCCCTCTGCAATACTGAAGACAAAAAAAAGTCAAATTTTCTACTATGTATTTTCTAAACTCCCAGTGCCAGAGGGGAAAAAAAAGAAGAAAAGGAGTCAACTTGCTACAAACATCCATACACTAACATCCAAACATCATCTATACTACCAATAATGGCATTGTTTCCTCCAAGTTCCAGCAGGCTTCGACCTAAAAAAACCATAAAAAACAATTTATGTCATTCACATGTGTATTCACTGCACATCATTCAATAAGCTAACTAACTAGGCTGGCCAAGTTCCATTAAACACAATTTTTTGGATGGACAAGTTTTAAGTATCACAGTCAACTAATCACTCTAGCCAAAGCAGAAAATTACACCATAGACAGTACATCTATCTCATATTCTGAAGAAAGACACCTGGAGACTAGTTACGGCAGGAATAAATTTTTAAAATATGAAAAAAATAGCACTGGAAAGGAAAATATGAAAATCAGAAGTTGCAGCATAAATAGTATAAGGCAGAAAAAGAAGAGCAGGAGGTACTATGAAAATCAAAATGCATACATAAAATTTAACCAGGTTTATCAATTTCTCTAGCAAGTGTTTTATCACAAATCTGAGAGAAGGAATCCTCTTCTACTTCTGGATGAATATTTGCTACATGTTCTAATTTTTTAAAGCACCTATGAACTTCAAATGTATAAAATGAGAAAAACTTGTTCACAGTGGGTTTGTTAAAAAAAAAAAAAGAGATTAGAGTCCAGCCATTATGCACACACTCATGCCTGTACACTTTAAGTATTTGGAAAAAAAATAGCACCTCAAAAATCTTAACTTTTCTCCTGTATTTATGAGGAGAAAAAAGCAAGAGGGAACATCTCTGTGAACAAGCTCTCAAAAGACCATAAGCCCAGGCTGTTTATCTTGACAATTTCCATATAGCTATAGTCATGGCACCCCCCACAGAGTTAACTATAGAATGATGGATTTGTGGATACACTGTAAAAAAAGTTGACTTGTGACAGAGATAATTGTGTCTAGTCCTAAGCAGTTTCAACACCCTATTTCACCAAGTTAAAAAAACAGGTAGCATAAGAGGTAAGTGAAATAAGCTGTTTAAAATCCTACAGGGCTCCCTTGCCTCTCCCAGACATGGAAAGAAATGGAGAACTCACATACTCACCAAACCTCTCCTGAACCATGAGTGCTACCTGCTTGCCTACTTTCGTGCTGCCAGTGAAGGACAAGAGGTCCATTCTTTCATCTCTTGCCATTGCTGTCCTGCACAACAGGAGACATAACACCATGTCCAGATAGCTGCAGGGCAGACAGCTGGAAAAGCTGCGTTCACCTTCCAGCTTCAGCCAGTGAGATCTTTTTAAATCAGAGCTCTTTCCTTGAAAACTTCAGGTAAGTGACTCAGCAGATGGCAGGACAGGTACTGGTTAGTCCGAAATAAAAGGAACGAGGCTGTTCCCCTCCCCCTTTTCAGACCATAAAAGTATCACCTGTACTAATTTTGAAATTCAATCTAAAGTACATAGAGAGCTCAGCTCACACTGTTCTCAAAAAAAAAAAAAAAACCAAAAAAAAAACAAAACCAAAAAAACTTTTTTAATGTTTACCATCTGTTTTGTCATCTCTTGAAACACTCAAAAGATACATATAAATACACATTTATACTGAGAATTTGCATGTTGTTATAATGAAACAAAACTATTTGATTGGTACCACTTCCGAGAACAGGTATGCATCTCTACCCAAGTGTGGAGTCCTGTGTGAGCATAGAAAATGAGGAAGTATTCTCTTCCACAAGCGGTCCAAAAGACAATGAGCCAGAAACAGAAATCTCTTAAGAAAGTGATGAGTGGAATTTAATACTTTTTGTATTTTCTGGTGTAAGCATATGCAAAGTAGAATATGAACTTAGTCATGTCTCTTCATTAAATAACTGTGAATTGTTTGTTAGCAGCTGATCTCACAGACACAAGTAGAAATACACACTACATTTCCAACACAGCCAGAGTTTCAGACTGGTTGATTAAAATTATGACAACAGGTACGTGCATGTACTGGGAGCTCCTGAAGATCAGAATAACCTTAGAAGCACCTCAAGGTATGTTCCTCAGAACACAAATCACAAGAAATGTTACCTACCCAATGTCTGCTCCACCACAAACCAAGGAACAGATTGCTCCAGGCACTTTATTATTCTCCAAGACTTGGGCAATTATCCTAGTATCAGAGATGAAAAAAATTCTGTGATTTCTGACAGGGGCATATAATAGACAATAATTTATTACAAGCATCTGACCACACCCATGAAAAAGGTACAAATTTTTAAGAAGCAGCAGTCTTGCAGTCAATTGACATGCAGTTTGCACAATGAATAACACACTTCCCTCATCAAGGACTTACTTCAGTGTTACAGTCACAGCTCACATAGAAGTAAGACTCTAAAATATATTCACTATGCTTCCACACAGCTGGCACTGGCAAGCATTATTCGATCAGTGTGTAAAAACCTTGGCCATACCCTCTTTCACCATTACAAATAGACATTCAGGTAACTTCATGGAGTTGCATAAAATACCCCTAACGAGTTTGGGGTCACTGTTCTCAGGATTTAATACTAAGGCTACAATACTTACTAATTAGTTATTTAAAGAGGTCTAGTTATATTCAGCATTTGAAAAATAAATGCTGTTCATATCACACAGCGGGTAAGTATTTAAAATGCTAATATAGTAAGCAAAGTAACAATAAGCCTGGAATTCAGTATCACTATGATGTTTACTCTTTGGAGACCTTTTTACCGAGGATGAGCTCTGAAACCTTGAAACACATGCTAAGGTGTTACTAAGTATGGATAATAAGGATTGCACAAAGGCATCTTCAGGATGGAGGTTTACACAGCCAGGCAAAAGAATTTGCTGAGAAACTGAGTGCTGATATTAGGCTCAGACTCCCAAACAAATGGGATTCTGAAACACAACCGTGTGACTGTGGGAAGCTGAACTTCATGAGCAGCTCATCTTTGAAAAGAAAGCATACTCTACTTCAGCAGGAGCACACCCCTAGGGGAAAACAGTTCTTCTGACCACTAAGCACTACCTCAAGCAGAAAATAATTTTTTTAAAAGCAAAACAGTAGGCTGAGAAAACAGGACTCACTTTGTAACAGCAACACTAACGAGGGATGTTGTAGGAGCACCCTTCCTAAAAAGAACAACAACCAAAAAAAAATTAAAGCACATCTTTACAGTTCTTTGAGAATAAAAGATAATTCAAAGATGCAATTTTTAAGGTATCTCAAATGTAGCATATGTTGGTTAGGCTGGCTTTCAGGTGCATGTTAAGACAGGAATTCAAGTATTCTTTTCCACAGCTAAGCATTCAGAGCTTCTTCTGGAATCCACGAGAACAAGAGCTATGCCAGACACTTGAGTGAAGCAGGTAGATGAAAGCAAAGCAGAAGTCGGGACAGGAAGTAAAGCTACTGATTTAGATTCTCAATTTGAGGTGTACCAATTCTGAAAATGCTACTTGCCACCACTGCTTCAAGACCTCAACCTATTGTTTATTAACAGGCAATGTGACTAACTCCTGGGTAGGTCTGATTCTAAATAGAAGTTTACCACAAAGTAAAACAAAGCTCTTTGACTGCAAGTGAACCTCAAAATTGACAGAAATTAAGCTTACATATAATAAAATAAAATATACAGAAAGACCATACATTTTATAATAATTCCATGCCTGAGATAATTGCCCTTTAATTTTAACATACTGTTAGCATACTGGAGATCTGTATCTTACCAGAGGCAAGCATTCCCACAGATCATTGCAATTGCGCTGTTCCACCCGTAAACCGCCACAGGGAAGTTAAAGGCTGTGATGATTCCTACCAAGCCAACAGGATTCCACTGCTCTATAAGGGCATGGCCAGGTCCTGAAACCAAACACACAATGTGATGCAATTAGCATCCTTTTGATTTTATTTTTTTTATTTTTTTTTTTTTTTTTATCACACGAGCAAGGGCCTTAGTGCCACTCTTCTGTCCAGAAGAGTTTGTGGGACAGAGCTGTATACCTCCCCTGCAGCTGAGTAGAACAAGTTTAGCTAGACTGGGGAAAAACCTAATAAACAACACGACCTTTTACCATTTTTACTATTCAGCTAACAGAACGGTGATTGTTTGTTTATCATTAACTGACAAAAAGCTCACTCATTTCTAAGTACCCTGATGAGTTCCTTCTAGCACCTTCATTAACAAAGAAATCAAAGAGAAACTAATGCTTCAAAGAGAGGAGAGAAAATCTGTTGCCTCTTGCTATATGCCACAGGCTAGATGCTTCATAAGGTGGCACTACTGCCCACCAGCACATCTATTCCCAGAGAACATGGTCCTAAATAAAGTACCGTAGATTTTGCTGCACTACACCACTGTATATTTAAGATACAACTTCACCTCTTCCTTTGTGCAAAAAAGTAAAGCAAAACAAAACAAAACAAATATACACACACATACACACATACTTACTTTCTGAGGGCAAAATAGGTCCACCAATCATTCGGGACAAACCAACAGCATAGTCACAGACATCAACATACTCCTGCACTTCCCCAACACCCTCAACAAAAATCTTCCCCATTTCCAAAGAGACCTGAAAAAATTAAGAGCAAGAAAAAATTCCTTTTTAAAAAACTCCCTTCCATCAGCAATGCATTTCATCTCCCACTTAGGACAGGCACCTCTCTACCCCAAGCACAACTTAATACACATTTTTTCATCAGAAGAGACTCATCTCTTCCTGAATTATTCACAGTGTAACGACAAAAACAACAGACAACTAGAGAGGAGTCACATTCCCATATAACAGCAGGAAATCGGAAGAGGAAATTGAAGAACAAAGTAAGTTAAAAATAATTACTGAAAGAAAAATCCAATCATAATATGGCTCATGGATTTAGATCAAATTGGAACAAGGGATGACTCTGCTCCAGCAACACAAAGCAGTAACTTATGTTTTTCAAAAGCTAGCTACTAATTTTATTTCATCTCAAAGCCTAGAGAGACTCCAATTTCAGACACTGCTGAAAAGAGCTATACATTTTTAGTATTTCCACTGGTCAGTCCTAAACTATGTTTCTCTGTTGGAAGATGTTAACACATCCACAGCAGATACACAGATAAACAAGGAGAATAAGTTGGTATTTGAAAACGTTTTTCTCCAAATGTGAGAAAATTCCCTAACTTGATAATACTCTATTACCTGTGTGTGCCTTTCATTAATGATTGGACTTTTAAAAAGCTTTTAAGTGAGGCTTCAGGTTTGAAGGAGTGACACAAGACTTTATTTCCCATTCAAAAATTTAAACTAAGGTGGCTGAATGAATTGATGTGATGCTGTGGTCATCTCAAGATAGAAGGAACAGCCTTCATCTGTGACCAGAACTGGAGGGGCATCAGTGGAGATACATCTGGACCTTTGACAAGGACATTGTGAGGCGAGACTGGACATTTTCAAATGCACACGAAAAGGTGAGTTGACATACCATTCTCTTTTACATATCCTGAAGTCAGAAACAGTCCTAACACCTGGATAACTGCTGCACAGGTTCATTCTATCCTAGAAGAGCTGAACAGATTAATAATCTGTTTAGGAAACTAGGAAAATGCTCTGGCAATAAGGAGGTTTTTTCCAAGAAACACAGCAAACTTATCTGTCCACACTCACCAGCTAAGCTGTGCCACCTTTGAATACAAAAGCACATTAGCACTCTAATTCCACAATACAAACTGCTGAAGAGACAGCATTAAAAGAAACAGGAAAGTTCTGCAGGTTAACAATAAGGACTCGAGTACACATGGAGCTACTCACATACAGCTGTTCCTGAACAGCTGCACATACAGGCAAGCCCTGTAAAAGGGAAGTAGCAACCTGCCCAGTTGTCTTCTTTTTTTTTCCCTAGCAACTAGCAAGTGTTTTAAAGGAGTAACTCTTCAAACTGTGTGTCCCACACAGCACAGCAAGAAGGCCCCAGTAAGACCATCTCACCTTCTTAAGCCTTATAACTCCATGTGTCAGTTCTCAAAAATCATGCAGATCAACCAGAAAGAGCTAAAGGTTAAAGCTCTGTATTAGAGGAAGCTCCTTTCCAAGACACTTTCGGAATCAGAGTGCTCTACCTGACAGGCAAGTGAGACAACAGCAAGGCAGCAGTTCTAACACACCTCCTGGCCAGAGTACAGGCTCAGAACAAATTACACTTTCTTCTTCTCCTGTTACATATTATCATTTTCAAGTATAGAATGTAGCCTTTTTTTTTCTTTTCCTTCTTCTAAGTTTAAATTTTTATAGACAAGTTACCATATCTAACAGCATTTTAACAATTACTGAATTCAGTATTGCAAAAAGGTATGCTACAAAAAAAGAAAAACAGTTCTGACACACACCCTCACACTTCCCCATGTCCCTCTCAAAGCTAAGCTGCTTATTACAAACACCTTACCAGGCTTCCCAGAGCTTTGATTTTTTGTCTCAAGGCATCACCAATCTGTCGCACTATTTCTCCACGCTTCGGTGCAGGGATCTAGTCAAACAAAAAGAAAACAAGAGAATATATGCAAAACTGAGCACCTGTGACTTCCCCTGCATACATACTGGTACTTTTTCATCCCTGCAGCACAAAATCAGACATCGCTGTGCTTTTCCCCCATTTTCCCATGACACTGCTAGTCATCGATTTTTCTCATCCACACTGCTTTCAAGAAGCTAAGAAACTGCTTCCTGTCTCACAGGGACTCTTAAAAAAATAAAATAAAATAAAATCACACATTAGGAAAAAACAACTTTGATATGAGGTTTTAGAGCGCTTGATCTCTTGATTATTTTTTATCCATGAGCCTACTTTTAGAGTATTTTCAAGCACATAAGGAGCTGGCGTGCACTCACCAACATTGCATCCACAAATTATAACAAAAGAACACGTACTAACATACCCTGAGGAAGCTGGGCAAACTGTTGTGTTTGTCCTACACTATACACCTATACAACTACTGGTGTATAAAATGATGAACACCCAATACTTTATGCAATTCAGGTTTCAGATTACATCAAAGAAATAGCAGGTAAGTATAAAAAACAAAACCTTGCATGGTGACAAGAAAATGGACAGTGGCTCAACACAGCTTGTACAGGAACACTGAGAACTATAGCTTGCTATGGAAAAACAGTCTAGCTACTGTCTGACACAGACAACTAATGACAAAATTTTGGAATAACATCACTGTTTTGTGAAATACCAGCACAGCTGTTGAACAAAATATATCCCTGTCAAAAGCAGGAGTCTTCCTCATCCCGTGAGGAAAAGATTATTGCTTCAGGCTCAGCATCCAAAAATTCTGCAGAGTTCTCAAGGGAGAAAGCATGGGGCAACACAAAGTTAACACACATGCAGGTGGATCATTTGGTGGCTACAAAGGTTCTGTACCTTGGCAGACCTGTTGGCAATGGTTTACAGGGAAAAGCTTGAGCAAATTTCCCAGGTTTTTCAAAACCAAACGTTTTCCAAGAGCCAATATCCTCATCCTTGTACTTCAGTGGTGATAGGCACAAGCTGTCTGTTTCCTGAGGCCCTCCTGGCAGCTTTTTTTGCTTTAATACAACATACACAATGTGAGCAATGTTTTTACACCTCCACCTGACAGGGCAATGTAACAGCCTTTACCTGATGCAGGAGCTATAAAAGGTAACTCTTAACTTACATCAGCCCAGACCTTCCATGCTTCTTTAGCCTTCTTTACTGTTTCTTCATAATCCTCCAAACTGGCCTAAATGAAGATGCATGTCGAAGAGAAGGTTGGAAATATCAAAACCCCAAAACAAATGCTATAGAAAAGCTTCAGCATCCAACTCAAGACATGTCCAGTGAATAGTACTGTGTGGCAGAGTACTACTTTCATACTAGGTTTATATCCTGCTCATCATTTGGTCCTAAAGTGGCTTGTTGAACTTCTTGAAGATAGTGCTGAGGAAAAGCATATATGCTGTCTAAACAATAAGCACGTGAGCAGAAATCTTCCTTCATATGACAAAGGATTCTCCATAAAAATTGTGATAAGGGAAGCACTCATCATACATTCAGATATTTTATTTTGGGTACTACTATTAACAACAGTAAATGAATGAGGCCATGAAGTCTGTCCCACTCCAGCCCCACTGGGCATTGAAAGCTAAATACGGATGCTCACACCAGAAAGCAGCAGGTTAGCCCCGCAGCCCTATTCTCGCGCTACCAACCCCCCCAAATTCACCGGGCCAATGCCACGTCGCTCTCCCTCCTTCCCTTCCCTCCCTCTCCCGGCCTCCCAGCTCGGCTCAGCTCCCGCCATCCACTCTCCAGCCCTCTTCTGCACCTCCCTTAGAAACGAACGAGAACGGGAAGATGACGCTTTCGCTCTTCCCATCACCACTTCCCAGTGCAGGGAGGAGAAAAAAAACCACAAAAACAAAAGAAAAACAGAAGAAAAACAAACAAACCCCACGACCCAGCCGGTTTCTCATACCTAAGGGGCCCGCATCATCCAGCCGCCCGCATCCCCGGGCCCCGCCGCCACCCCCCCAAGCCCAGCTCCCCCGCCCGAGCACTCACCTGGCGGACACGGGCGATGGGCTGGTTGTTGGCGGGGCACAGCGTCGTCACCACCTGGGGCAGGAGGAGGCGATGAGCGGAGGGGCCGGGGCTGGGCCCGACCCTTCCCCCAGCGCCCCGCCGAGCCCCAGGGTCCCGCCGCCCCCCTGCCCTCCCCGGCCCCCGCCCAGGCCCCGGCTCCCGCAGGTCCGCTCCCCCCCGCAGCCCGCCCGCACCTGCCCGCCGCCACCCCAGCTCCCGTTGTAGACACCCGGGTTCTCCTCCTGCAGGTCCAGCTCCTTCAGCCAGGCGTAGCGCGGCTGGTTAACCAGCAGGGTAGACATGGCGGCTGCCCGGACCCCGGCCCGCAGCGGCAGCAACGCGGCGGTACCGAAAGAAAAGCCCAGCATGGCCGTCGGCAATGACCGCCCTAACCCCGGCCGCAGCCCATTGGTGAGGGAGCGGAACCGCCCCTGCCCTGCCCGCACCCTGCCCCCAGCTTTCCTGCCTGCCCCCAACTTTCCTGCCTGCCTCCTGCCTGCCCCCTGTTCTCTTCTGCCTGCCCCCCTGTTCCCTCCTGCCTACCCCCAGCTTTCCTGCCTGCCTCCTGCCTGCCCCCAGCTTTCCTGCCTGCCCCCAACTTTCCTGCCTGCCCCGTTCCCTCCTGCCTGCCCCCCTGTTCCCCCCTGCCTGCCCCCTGTTCCCCCCTGCCTGCCTCCTGCCTGCCCCCAGCTTCCCAGCCCCCAGCCCCCACCTCTCAAGAGTGCCATAGTTTATTTTCTGATTTCCACAACCACACACCTTTGCTGTGAATTGCGTTGACTGTAAGTAATCTGATATTAAAAAAAAAAAAAAAAAAAAAAAAAAAAAAAAAAAAAAACCACCAAACCAAACCAGTTGTTCGGGAAATTTTATCAAATAAAAAGTACTTTTGTTTTGGATGGTATGAAGAAGCTTGCTATTATGAAGTAGCCTGGCAAAGACTGAGAGCTGCAGATGTTGGTTGTTGTCACTTGTACAAGGAAAAGGGATTTGGATGGTATAAAACTTGTACCAAAGAGGCAAAAATCTTTTTTTGGGAGGGTAATATATAAAGAATCTCAAGCAAAAGCAACCCAAACAAGAAATTAGTACATCTGAAAGATAAAACTCTTCAGCAGGAGAATAAAATCCTACATGTACCCTGAGAACAAACCCCAACAGGAGAAGAGCAGTGCAGGTTTCCTGCCCCTGTTTTGACACTGTGTTTGTACAACCTTGACCTTCAGAAGCCATCCTGTGTATGATGTGGTAGATAACTCCCTGGAGTTACACGTTCCTTGGTCAGCTGGAAAACAGGTTTCCATCACACCTAGACTGGAGAGGGCTTGTTGTGATCCAGTGACCCAGAGGTGTGAAGCCTCCCTTCAGCTATTCTGTCTCGTGATGATTGCTGCAAATCTTCTCAGAAGGTTCATTTCATATGGAGATGAAATACATAGATGAAGTAGGCTCCATCTGGTTGCATCGTTTGCTTCACCTGGTGAAGCTGGAGCTGCAGCATCTCCGTCTGTAGCTCAGGGAGAAGAGTCTGCAATCAGAGCACCCTTTCTACTTAACTGGATTATAGATTCCCAGCTTTGGACACTTTTAAGATGCAGCTGGGCAGGGTGCTCGGCCATCTTGTGCAGCCTAGGCTTTTACCATGAAAAGCTGGACCAGATGACCCTTGGAGTCCCAATCTGATATTCTATGATACCTGAAGCCTTTGTGGCTGTATCTCTCCTTGTACAGCATTCGTCAGCACAATAAAAAAGCAGCAGAACAGAAGCCCAGAGCTTTCTGTTTGAAATCATGCAGACACCCATTGGAGATCATGACCTTTTTTGGCTTTAGTACTCTGCACAAAGATCTTCCTCGTTAAGTCTGGCCCTGGCACCTCCCAGAAGGAATGGAGAGATATAGCCCAGTGCAAGGACACACGCTTTCTCTTGGTGTTAAATACCAACGTTTTTAACCCACTGCCTTAAGAATATCAAGGACATGAAGGCATCCATGAGCCCTAATAGAGCCCTAAAAGCCTTTCCTGGAGCCTTCATCCCTTGCCTCTAGCCACGGGCACTGAAGTTCAGCCCTGGGCTTCTGGTGCCTCCTGTCATGACTCAGCCACAGCCATGCCTCTGCTTGGACACAAATGTGCTGAGCCAGGCCTGGAACAGGGGTCTCCTGGCCTCTGCCCATCTTCGTGGGATCTGCTGGCAGCTGCTAGCTTGGTGCTGACCCTGAACAGCAGGCTGGATTCTGACTTGATGTCTGATGTGCCTTGTCACTGCCACACCACCTGATGATCCAGGATAAGGCTTTGGCTGGTGAAGCCCTCATCTGCACAGCATTAGTGATTAGATGCACAGAATTAGCTGCGTTAGTTGCCTTGACTTTCAGCCATCCACCATACCAAAGGTGTGATCAGACCTGCTTAGCATGCAGCCCAACCTTTATTTCTTTCTGCCATGCTCAAGTCCACATCTATATGGGAAGACTGTGCAACATGGTAGTGGAAGGAGGCTGGGAGGGAAATAGTTTGGTCATACCCTGGTCATAAGACAGACAGAGGATCCCGTGTAGCTGTGCACCTGGGTACTGGATTAACACCAGTGCTTTTCAGATGTAGCCATTCCTTGCTCTGTGTTTCATTTCCTGACTTGAAGGAAAAGGTACTTCTTGCTTCAAAGGATAACCCGGGGAGTGTTAGCTGCCTGAATACAGTGAAGGTGAAGGTTAAATGTCAAATGTCCATGTTAAGAAGAGAATATCACAGAGCTCTTAGTACTATGTGAAGTTTCATAGAATCATAGAATTGGTTGGGTTGGAAGGGACCTCAGAGATCATCAAGTCCAACCCTTGACCCACTACTGCTGCGGTTCCCAGCCCATGGAACTGAGTGCCACATCCAGTCTCTTTTTAAATATCTCCAGGGATGGAGAATCCACTACTTCCCTGGGCAGCCCATTCCAATGTCTGATCACCCTCTCCGTAAAGAAATTCTTTCTAATATCTAACCTAAACTTCCCCTGGCACAACTTGAGACCATGCCCTCTTGTCTTGCTGATAGTTGCCTGGGAAAAGAGCCCAACCCCCCCCTGGCTCCAGCCTCCTTTCAGGGAGTTGTAGAGAGCGATGAGGTCTCCCCTGAGCCTCCTCTTCTCCAGGCTGAACACCCCCAGCTCCCTCAGCCTCTCCTCACAGGACTTGTGCTGGATCCCTTCACCAGCCTGGTTGCCCTCCTTTGGACCTGCTCCAGGACCTCAATCTCCTTCCTGAACTGAGGGGCCCAGAACTGGACACAGGACTCGAGCTGTGGCCTCACCAGGGCTGAGTACAGGGGCAGAATCCCTTCCCTGGACCTGCTGGCCACGCTGTTCCTGATCCAGGCCAGGATGCCATTGGCCTTCTTGGCCACCTGGGCACACTGCTGGCTCCTGTTCAGCTTCCTGTCAATCCTGTTTGAGTTGGTCCAGCCTAGTTCAAGGAATTCAGACAAATGGAGTAGGAAGGAACATGAAAAAAGCCCACCAAAATGTGCTTAAAACTTTCCTGGCTTTCACACACATTTGCATCATGACATGGCCTTGCCCCAGAGCAGCAGGCTTCTCTGTCATGTTTACAGAACAACTTTCTCAACTCATTTTCAGAAGGAATAGTGACTTTTTCCCAGTGAGAAGAATTATGGGGATTCCTGCTGTGAAAACACTGAGCTAAAGCTACAGGGGGTAAATGAATCACAGATTTTTTTCTTGACCTAAAATATTTCAAATAAGTGCTCTTCACTTCTGTAGCTTGTCAGTTACTCACATTTTAAAGTGCTGCATTTACTCTGCACTGAAGGTGGTCACACTTATGAGTCACTCGAATCACAAGAGACAGAAAGATATGGTTTTACAGACCATAAAGGCAGGAAATGCTTTGAGATATTAAAAAACAATCCAACAAAAAAATACCCCCCAAATTGGAAGTACCTTGTTATGTGAACAGTACAACATGGAATTTAGTACACATACAAACAACAGACTTCACATATTTACCTTCAAGTGATCATGTAACAGGAAACACTACACTATCTCATTTTGGTCAGCAATTGTTTAATACAAAAAGAGATCAGCAGATTTTTTTTTTTTTTTCTTTTGATGTTTTCTGGTTTAGAAAATATATTCTGGTATATATGCTTTTTGTTTTTCACTTCTCCATCCATGCAGTTCCTAATGCAAGATGTTAAGGCCAAACACTGAAGTTGCAAGAAAAAAGCAGCTTGTAAAAAAATCCAAGGAAATTAACTTCTTTTAACTTCTTTCATATTTCTGTTCTTTCAGTGGACAAGCACAAATCAGAGGTTTTACTGCCTCAGAGAGCAGGACAGTTAAGTACAATTAACTGTAAGACAGCTGAAGCACAGGGAATTTCTCAGACCCTTCTGGAAACACTAGGGTTTGCAGATCTAGAAACTGTGCCAAGGAAAATAAAATGTTTCATCATTTTCCCCATAAAATCCAATATCCTATTTATAAAAGATAATATTGGATTACTAATAACACTATGTGCATTGATATAGTGGCACAAGTGATACATTACAGGTCGACTGTCAGTCTCTGCCAGTCGTTCTGGGACACAACAGCTGTTAGAGTGCATAACACCCAGCCAGGGCATGGGGAATGGATTCAAACAGCTGGCTTTGCTGAAAGGTTTCATGGTTAAATTCTTTACTGTCTATCAAAGTCTCAGCATTGTTTTGGCAGAGAAGGAGTGTTCATGATATTTATGTTAATTCTTTCTCATGTCCCAGGAACAGACTTTAGATTTTTATATTATATCTTTTATTGAAGGAACAGGGTCTCTCACTTTATTTCTTGTCTACTTTTTTGTAAAATAATATGTAGTATCTTTGGAGCCTTTACATTCATCAAATACTGATAAAAATTCATAAATTCACAAATTGAAAGTTCACAAATTAAGTATCAGTAGACAGACACTGTTTTGCACTTTACTAAAGATTTTACTACTAAAGATTTATGCTAAAGATTTTACTACTAAAGAGGTGGCAGTGGGGATATCTCAGAATTTTAATTCCTCCCTTTAGTAATCTAGTACTTAGTTTGGTTTGTACTAGATTACTAAAGGGAAGGATTAAAATTCTGGAATATCCCCACTGACACCTCTTTTTTTTTTTATACTGTGTTCTGTAAGGGTGGCGAAAACAGCTAATGGGTTGTCATTGAAAGCAACAACTTTTTTTTTTTCCCCTTCTTTTTTGTTTTTTTCTTTTTTTTTTTTTTTCTTTCCTTTTTTTCCCCCCGCAGATTAGCTTGCTCTTACAGATTGTGGCTTCCTACACAGGAATAAGTGACAGCTTTGAAGAAACTTAACTCTGAGGAGCAGCAGGGCAGTGCAGGAGCAGATGGGATGCCAGAGCCACTTTGTCAAGGTTTCAGTTGCAGTATTATTATTCTACCCATCCACTGTGAGAGCTGGTGGTGACAAACCAGTGTGCCTCTGAATTTTTCATTGTCTAGGTTGCTCTACATCTAATTACATCTAATTTGGCTTCCTATTTCAGACAAATATCATTTGCAGCATAGGGCAACATTGATGTGCTAATTAGACAACTGGTGTCCTTTACATAGTTCTCTATGTACGCATGTGATAAGAGAGAAAGTTTTATTTAGAAAATTTAGCGGGAACTGGTTTTCCCCATTCACCTTTTTCTCTTAGGCTGGAATTTTTTGAGATTCTTAACTGCCTCTTTTGTTATAAAAGCAATCAAATTACATCTTGCAAACAGGAACTAAGAGAGGTTACATAAAATCTATGGAACTCTGTCCTAGGGTGATTTCTGGAGAATGATCAAAATATAAAAGTCTTCATGTCACTGCCTGGCAACTGCATGTGCATGAAGAGCAACAGGCATCAGAGGAATGGAAAGCCACTGCAAAAGAGCTTAAGGCTAAGGCCTAAGTTTAAATTTATTAGGTATGTAGGTCCTCTGGGATGTTAGTTCCCCTTATTACAGGCATGTCTGGGAGAGAGTCTCTTAATAGAAACGTCTCTCAGACTCCTCAGAAGGTAACAGTGCTACAGCCTTTGTTGACTACTTCAAGAAGGGGACTGGTAAAACTCATTTGTTGCAAGTAGTCCCTGCACATTTATTAAACGTAACTGTAGCAAGTGCAGATCTTCTCAACTTGTTAAATCCTGAAAATACACGTGGAAGATTTCTACTTCAGTATGATGTTTTTATGTAGTAAGTAAGAGTAGGCATCTATGTAATTTTTGTTTTCTTTTAATCTCAGATGAATAAGGTATTCTGATTTGCTCTTATTTGTTTTAAAACAAATAGACTTTTTAAAGTATTTCATTCACATCAAGGTTTAGCGGTTTGAACACCCAACTACTTGTGTTCTTCTAGATCAAGACTGACTTAAGAAACATCCCAAATGTTTCAGTTATTTAAAGCTGTCTGTATGCAGTTACTGCAACAAAGCTCTAATGAACTTTCTCTTTTGTCGTTTTCTCAGGTTAGAGAGGAAACAATGTAATGAAAGAACTTTTGAGACATAGTAGGGTTAGGTGTATCATAAGCATTAAGAAAAATATTATTTCCTCTTAGTTCCTGAAAAATCATTACATCTCAAATAATATACTGATTGCATTTGTTTTGCAAGAAGTTCTAAAAGGTTCTGTGTGAAATTTTGCTTTGTTCTTTTTTCCCTTTTGTGTTTTGTTTCTTTGTTTATTTTTTCAGGAAAGAAAGATTGCCATAGAAGCATATAAATAAAATCAAAACTTTCCTGGTTTTTATAATCTATAAACTTTTGCTGGAGTAGGAAAGCCAAGATGACATTTTCAGAACATGTATTGGCTCTTTGGTCTTGGCAGCATTACTGTCCTACAGAATTATAAATTAACGAAAGCCATTAAACTTTGGTATATACCAATTCATGACTGATACAAGATCTATGGATGTCTAATAACCCAAAGGAATAGCCCATTTCCCACCACCATCATTGAAAGACTGGATCTGAAGCTATGCTTTCAAAAAATTATTAACGAACAGGACATCATTAGTGTTAGGTATAGCAATCCATAAATGCATAGATTAATAATGTTGTGTAAGAGTAACTTGAATCATCATTTTGAGTAAATTGAATGTAATCTGAGTGGATATAGACCCTGGGAATATATATACTTCTTGCAAGTACATATATGTGTAAAAGAAAAATCTTTTTTTTTCATTATTTCCAGTGAGACTTTCAGCATGACTTAAGGGAGCTAGCTGTATCTCATTAAGTGTTTCTGGGAGATTAGTACCCAGTAAAGACTATCTGGGGACTATTTGATTAAAAACATCACTAGAAAATATATTTTCATTTGTAAAAGTAGTTACCTGCACAATAATATTTATTCCACTAAATAGAAAATTTGCTCCATTTTTCAGTTTGACCTGAATTGAAACATTTTCTTGGGAGGTTTTCAAGCTTTATTTTGCCTGCACCTGAAATGTTTCTTTGCAGTATTTTTCATACTTCATCTCTCTATATTAAAGTACCATGGACAGTTATGGGGTTTGCAGTATTTGTCCATTTCTTTTAGAAGTGATAAGGACACTTAGATCCAAATGGCAGTACTTTGGATAAGATGCAAATTTTTTTCTTACAAGATGGAGGAGGCCTGACTTGTTTTTTCAGTTTAGCAAATCATTTAATGCTGGAGTCAATGACTAAGTCTATACCACTGGGGTTCTGACTGAGGATGTGCTTAACTTGTTTGAATTAAGGTCTTACCTGACAAATAAGTACCTAATAAAGCCTGAGAGATTAACAGGGCCTTCTCTGTTTTGACTGTGAGGTTTGTCTTTCCATAATAATTTTACATTCTTTGACTTGTCCAAATATAGCCTAGTTGTAGTAATACCTTTAGGAAAAGAAGCAAGACAGATGAGTGTTTTTGAGGCTGCTGACAGCCTGATTTGAAAGCAGAGAAAGATAAGAAACTCTTTCAAAGGTATTTGACTAGCTCCATTTGTCTCTGGATTATCACTGAAAGCTGCTGAGAATCCTCATAATGCTAAAGCACTATGTGTCAGCACATTAAGTTTATATAGCAATTTTTATTGGATTTAACCTTACAATAAATAAATACAAATAAGTTGTATTGGGAGCATGGGAAGCAGTTTCTCCTCTCCTGTAGCCACAGCTGCAGCCTGCGGTGCTTGGGAGTGATGCTGGTGAGGGTTTTGCCACCTCGTGGCAGTTCACAAGCAAAACAGCCCTGGGCAGTCATAAACACTCATCTGCCCAGGACAAAAAAAGTTTGGTTGTGGTAACTGCAAAATGATACTTTGAAGGTTTGCAGCTTCACAAAGCAGCCAAAATCCTGCAGAGACCATTAGCTGCCCACCTGCAGCAACAGCATTTTCCCTGCATGCATATGGTGGTACCTGAAATGAAGACAGAAGACTTATTTGTGCGATGCTGTAGCTAACTTGGGATATGCTATAAAAAAAAAAAAAACAAAAAAAAAAAAAAAAAACCAAAACCAAAGGCCTGAGCCTCCTGCTGACCTCTTTCCCCAGGCAAGCTGTTGCTGTGTCTAGGATAGACTTCTCCCCAGCCTGCAGTCTCCTGTGCCCAACATGTGCCCTTCTGCCCCTGTCCGAGGTGGAGTGCTGCCCCTGCCCCTGATGTGCAGCTGAGAGGTAGGATTCAGCACCCGTGTTCCCACAGACTTGATGTACTGGGAATCCTAGAGGAGCAATGTCAGGAGCAGGATCTCACTGATGTCCATCCAGAGGCATCTGCTCAGGGCACTCATTCTGCTGTGTGAATACAACAGTCGCATGAGGTGGAGCATGGGGGGAAATGGGATATCATACCTAATACCAGGGAGAGGGATGGGGTGGTTTGATGTCAGGAACTGCAGGTGACACTAGCAAGACACTGCCAGTGCTGTGGCCTCTGACCAGAAGGACAGGATTGTTAAGTACCTGCATGGTCTTGCCCCACAAAGCTGCAGGTGGGCAAAACTCACTTCACTGAGAAACTCCAGAAGACACACCACCTCAGGAGGAAAAAAAAAAGACTTCTCAGGGGAAGGCTTTTCCCCATTTCTAAGAAGTTTGTGACTAGCATCAGGTGGAGTAGAACTGTGCAGGTTGCCTTAGAAGAGCTACATAGCTTCTGTTCTTCCAAGCTTTGTGGAGAGACAACCTCTAGAAAGCAACTTAACTTTCAAACTTGCTTCTTTTTCACTCAGAAGTGAGAGTCCCACTGTGAAGGGAAAAGGTCAACATGTTTGTCTTACACTACTGCCCTACTGGCTTGCTACTGGTGAAGCAGAAAAAGTGATTCAGAATTTGTTTCTGATAACTTCATTGCTGTCAGGCAGAAGGAAACATGTAAAATGGTTGTTTGGGCCTGCTCATTAGCTGTATCATGATACCTTGGAAATGTTTTTTACTGCTAAGTTGTGTTTCTGTAAAACTCCTGAATTAATTGTAATGAGTTAATCTGAATATGAATGTGAAGGTACATGGCCTGACAGAATTTGTTTCAAAGGCTGTCTTAGGTAGCTAGCTTTCTCTGCTCACTTATAACTCTCTTGATACCAAGGTGCAACAGTGCTTAACTTCATTATGGATCTTTGACCAACAATGAGATGCCCTCTCCTGGCAGCCCATGCTAACATAGTTTATCATGTATTTAGTTACTTTTTCCCCTGGTGACTCTTGTAATGTTTTTTTAGCAATCAAGGGACATTCAATATAGTGCTTCCTAATAGGGACTATGGAGTTTGGTTTTTTTTTCTTGGTATTAGTGGTTTCCATCAGTTTGCAAGAAGAAAAACATAATCTCTTTCAAGTTCCTTGCTAGTTTTTGCAATTTCTTTCAGATGATTATTGGCTTCACTAGCACAGATTAATTTTTAATTGCTGGTTTTACACTTTTTCCCTTCAGGCACTTGCTATTTTTTTTTTTTCCTTCTAACTTCTCTCAACTCCTTGGTCTGTTAGGCTTTGTTATTTCCCAAGGGAACATCACTAGCTCACTGTCATCACAAAATTGCCATCCAGGTGCAAAAGCCCCAGAGGAGGGTAACCCCAAGTTGCAGGGGTCAGTAAAGTGGGAAGTTATGTCATAGGGATACAGTGTCATAGACAAAGGTCACTGCCTGACCTCATGAAGTGAGGACACATTCATTGCACACTGACCATGGCATTGACCTAAAGGGGATGAGCAGGGGCGGCTGCTTCAGATGGCAGGCACCTGAGGGCATGCTTCAGTGTGTCCCAGGGGATGCTGAGACCCTGAAAAAGTTGCTGGTAGCTGCTACTCCTTTTAATAACTTAAATCATAGCTTTGGGGTTCAAAGGAGTAAAACTGGTTTGGGAACAGGGAAGCT
Source organism: Phaethornis superciliosus (assembly GCA_023637945.1). Lineage (NCBI taxonomy): Eukaryota > Metazoa > Chordata > Aves > Apodiformes > Trochilidae > Phaethornis > Phaethornis superciliosus. The sequence goes on from JAJQWJ010000004.1 coordinate 18,972,286, forward strand.
GCAGGACAGCCAGCATTACAGAGGGGTGGGCTAGCTGGGGGAGATTGCTGAGGTGTCACTTGATTCAGTCATGACATTCATATTATCTGCTGTGTTTTCCCGTAGTTGTCAACTTCGGGGCTTTCAAAATAGTTGTTTTGGCCTTGGTAATCTGCTATATGCTTTGGTGTTAGGATTGCTGCATGTGTTGCAGAATCAGTTTCTTTACAGACTCTTGCAAAGCATGATGCAAGATCTTCATGACTTTACTACAAATAGAAGCATACAGAACAGTCCTGCCATACTTAAAAATGTTTTCATGGGGGAGGAGAATGCAAAGGGGTGGCTAAGTCTTGTAATTCAGGAAGTGCCAATAATTTGCGCTTACTTTATTTTTGCATATGAAGAATATTATTTAGACATATATGGATGAATTCTTCATGAGTACCGTATCCTGACATTTCCTAGAAACTCTGGTTGGCCACAGAGAAAGGTATGAGAACAGCTGGGTAAGATGCAAGCTTGAGGAAACATTTCATAATGTTACACAACTTGCATTTTCAATGTTTACTCTGGTTACTAAAGCTACAGAAGAATTACTAAACTAAGGAAAATTTTAGGAATTTTAAAATATTTTTAAATGAATGCTTGTGCTGTTTTTCCCAATTCACCTTTTTGTCTGGTTTCCTGCTGTTGCAGGGCAGCTGTGGGGCAGCACTACACATGTTATGGGTTGTTTTCTGCCAAGTGCTGGGTTTAGGGCTTTAATTTCTTTAATATTTCTTGGAACTTTCAATTCAGCATCATTATCAGTAGGAGTCCCTACCTCTACTAGTTTAACTGGCCTAGAACTACACTGATACCCACTAAATGTTATTTTGTCATCCTTCTTAGTTTCCAAGCATTATTCTAACTATTAATAAAGGTTGTTTTTTATAAAAAATGTTTTCACAATTACTCCTTTGAATTGTTTAAACGAGATGTGAAGAAACACTCAATTACAGCTGTTTGAGAGAGAGGTAAGTTCTGCAGCCTTTTGGTAATATCTGTTTACCAAGTTTTGGTTGGTCTAGTCCTTGGGCCTTAACAGGTTGGGAATTAGTATCTGTATTTAGTCTCCTCAGGGTGCTTTTCTTATGCTTACTGGAAGCAGCACCCTGTACCAAAAGAACACTTTTTCAGCCTAGAGCATCTTGGATATCTATTTCTCATCATTGTGAATTAAACTGAATAAAATTGAAATTGAATTAATTAAAATTAATTAAATTTATTAATTAAGAGGCATTCCCAATGTATTTTCATAATGGACTTTGTCCAAATATAGAACATTTTTACTCCATTAGAGTGCATTGTTTCTCTCTGCAATTTGAGTTCCTCACACGAAATTTGAATTCTTGGCTTCTTCTCTCAACCCGTTATTTAGTGAAAAGCACGTCTTGAAACTGAAAACACAAAGTGTATGGCGACAAAAGCTCTGCCAGACAGAAATCTCTCACAGATTCAGGTGTTTTCCTTCGAATATCCTGATTTGCTCTCAATCGCAGTCAGAGACTTTAAAACGCCAATAACTCTGCACGCAGAGCACCTGGCGACAGCGTTTGAATCACTCCATCGGGAGCACAGCGCTACCGGCACCCCCGGACACCACCGACCGGAGGCTCCCGCCCTCCGGAGGGCTGCGGGAGGGGCAGCCCCGCTTCCCGCCCCGCTTCCCGCCCCGCTTCCCGCCCCGCTTCCCGCCCCGCTTCCCGCCCCGCTTCCCGCCCCGCTTCCCGCCCCGCTTCCCGCCCCGCCCATGGCCTCCGCGGCGGCGGGCGGAGCGCCGGGGCCATGTCGGCTCCGTGGGCAGCGGCGGTGGGGCCCGACGGGGCGGCGGAGCGGGAGCCGGTGCCGGTTCGCGGCCGGGTATCGGAGCTGGAACCGGAGCTGGGGAGCAGCAGCAGGCAGACGTCGCACCGGCTGCTGGCCTACAGCGATGCGCTGCTCTCCATCATCGCCACCGTGATGGTGAGTGAGCGCACGGCTGGCGGGGAGGCCCAGCGGAGGGGCTGGCCGCGGGGCCCGCCGTGGGGCGGCGTGAAGGGAAGGAAGCCCCGGGCAGCCGCAGCCCCTCCCGGGCTCAGCCCTGGAGCCGGTCTCCCCGGCCGGCTGCCGCCCGCACCGGCGGCTCCCTGCATCCGCTTTGCCCGCGCCTCCAGCGGCACCGTCAAATGGCGGCCGCGGCCACCCTGGAGCCGGCGGGGCCGAGGGAGCCCGGTGCTGAGGGAGGGAAGGGCCTTGTCCCGGGTCGGTTCTACCGGTCAGAAGAACCGGCCAGGAGGAGCTGCCTGAGCCCGCAACGTGTGCGACGGCCCGAGGCATTTAGAGTGGCAAGAGAGCTCTCGATACGGAAAAGAATGCGCTGTGCTAACAAGGTTTTGTTATTGCAGATTCTGCCCGTGGCTCACACGAAAATACATCCAGATCAGGTACTCTGCGTCCAGTGTTTTGTTGTTTCTCCTGCCCTTGCTAGGACATGTGATGTCTCCATGTAGCACGCCCACATCATCACCTTCCAGACTTCCCAGAAGCCTGAAAATTGAAACCAACAGGAATATGATCTCTAAGGTCCCTTCCAACCCTAGCCATTCTATGATACGATGATTCTCCCAAGGGGAGGAGCTATTGAGCTTGGGGTGAAAAATTTTAACTTTGAGGATCTGTGTAATCTACAGAAGATGCGTTACAAAGTCCATATGAGCTGTGTGCAGCAGGCCATAGGTGCTAACCAGTTACTTTTGTATGAAAAACAGATGGCCCAGCTGACCAAGAAGTCCTTCAGAAAGCATCTGCTCTTTTTAGTAACACATCATCACTTAGAGAAGCCACTGACATGGTGGAAGCTGAGTGCTGATTATAAAATTGTGTTAGCAATAAATGCATTTAGAATAAGCAAAGTGGGAAAAGAAGACCACAGAAAAGAAACAAATTCTGTGAAAAAAAATGTTAGAAAACATAAATTATTCATGTGAGAATGCTTCCAGGCTTGTTGATTGTTGTTTTATTTTCAATCATGTTTTATTTTTTAGCTCTTAAAACCAGACCTGGATGCAAACATTGTGTCTCATTTAGTTTAGGAAGCTCAAGTATGATCCATCACACAGCAAATATTCAACAATAGTCTACTTAAGAAGTTGTGGCATGTGAAATGCACCGGGGTTGAGCTGTTCCCTTCCTCATTGTTAACCATCACCCCATGAGAAGAACCAGTGCAATGCTTCTATTCCAGAAGGCAGCACTAGGAAAACAGAAGGGATGTTTTGTGGCCAGCCCTCCTCTGAAATGCATTATCATGGCCAAAGTGATGAGAGAGTGCAGGAAGGTGATAGAGCATTGGGAAGCTGCTTTACAGTTTGGGGAAATATGTTGGCATATCATGTGCCACTAACTGCACTCCTCAGCATACTTACCTCTGTTTAATAAACCTGTGTCTCTGTGTAGTAGTAAAAACATTGTTGAAAAAATACTGCATTCTTGGCAGAAATTAAAAAAAAAATCTGTTGCATGACTGCATGTCCTTTCATGTTTGCATTGCTAATTTGCATTGCTAATGATTTCACAAGGTAACAGCTAACTTTCTTTTCTCTGTCTCTGGGTGTCACTTTCTGTTTCAGAAACTAGGTGAAAGTGTTCAGCAACTTCTTCTAGCAAAAATTGGAGTCTACCTTATGACCTTCTTAATAGTAACAGTGGCATGGGCAGCTCATGTAAGGTAGGAGCAACACAGTGTTTCACTCCATTGTTAAACTGTTGTTTAAAAGGAGAGGAGGTTAATGTGTCTTATACATTTCTGCCATGCTGATGAGTTTCCAAATTGTCTTCTGTTGGATAATGCAAAAACTTCCTTGTGAAGAAATGCTACCCTAAGTGGTGAATAACTGTACTCTGACAGCTCTGACACAGTCGTACAGAGAAAAACAAGCATTATGTATCTGTTTGAGTTAATCTTCATTTAACTTCATATTCTAGATGGAATTTAACTTCTAATTGTGCTGAAACAATAGGGCTCTGTAACTTGCACACAGCTTTGTATCATAAAACATATTTTAGGACCTGGCTTGTTGGAGATACCTTGCCTTCCCTTTGACAGGTTGTTCCAGGTGATAGAGCTTATAGATGATGTCCTTGCTCTTCTAAATCTGGTGAGTTTTGTCAGACATGCTTGATATTTAACTACTAAGTTAAGGTCACTTTTTAAAGTCTGTGTTTATGTATCCAAAGGTCCTAATTTAAATAGCATAAGTCTGCCAAGTTTCCAAGTCAGGAAGATACAAAGAGCTCAAACTCCTCCTTACCAAAATGACTGATTGGTGACTGACTTGCTTTTAGCCTGCATGTGTTTTCCTGTAAGCCAAAAGAAGCTCAACTGCAGGTTAGCCCAAAGTTCATCTGACGGAACCAGAAGGGCACCTGCAGCAAAAGCTTTTGACTGTTCATCTGTGTCCATCTGAAGGATCTGCCTCTAGACTTGTTCTTTCACAAATACTGACACTGAGAGACCAATCTCTGAACCAGTTTTTGAGCTTTACATTTCAACAAATCTTGTGGCTTAAAATTTCTTTATTTATTTGAGTATGTTTTCTGACAAGCCAACCTTTAATATCTTGGTTACTAGTAGTAGGAATGGAATGATGGAATGGTGAACATAGGTTTTGTTTCAGAGTTTAGTTTAAGGTGTGTTATTCTTACCTAGTGTAGCTTTCAAAGCAATGCATGTCTTTTTGCTTGATGTGGTATTGTTTTTTTTTAATTTAGCTTTTTTATATATGAAATATTTCTGATCAGCTGTTGATGGTTTTGACAAATCAAAACCACCTCATTAGGAACTGCAATACTTCTGACACTGGTGCTTTAGAAAAAAGTCTTTTAAAGAACCATATCAAACTTCTACCCCTGATATGGGTAATAAAACTAGCATTTTCTGGAATAATTTGATACAGTTTGAAGAGTAAACATGGAAGACCTGTGCAGAACCAGCCATTTGTTACAGCCATAGCTCAGCACCTTCAGTTTTTGGAGGGTTTTTTGAGTTTTTCTTGTGACAGCATGAGCATGTGGTCTGCTAGTGTTACATTCTCTGTACATATCTTTAACAGGGGAATCTCTTGCTTTGTGTTTTACCTACTGTTTCAGTAGGATTTCTTCTTTTGTAGGCTTGTATGATGACCATAACTTTCTTGCCATACACAGTAAGTACTTTTCTAAAAATTAACGAATTTAAATTACAGAATTTTTTTCTTTAGTTATTTGTAAAGACTTTACTTAAATATTCAGAAACCCAGGAAACTGTCATAGTATAAACCTGGAATCCATTGTAATAGTTAAGCCTTGATGTTTTTTTTAAATACATGAGGAAGTGTTATAAACTTCAGTTACTGCATGTTACAGCCCTGGCAGAAAATGGGTATTCTCAAAAAAGAATTTTGTTCATGGAAAGTAACAGTTTCTCATTATTTCTTTTTAAAAAGCAGTTATGTTGAAAAATGTCCAAACTGCCAATGAAAATTTTGCATTTTATAGAGGAATAAAAGCTGTGTTTCAAACTTCTTTTTAGGCAACAGAACATTTTCCCTTTGTAATCTAGACAGAGTATTCTGTAAGATTTTTTACTTATTCATTAAGTTTGATTCTGGAAGCTAATAATTAACTTTTTAGATCCACAAATCTGATGTTCTGCATAGCTTCTGGTCAGATGACCTGCAGACCTAGCAAAAATTTTTGCAACTGAACACTTCATTAGCAGATCAAAATGGTTGAAACGCATCTTTTTTCTTTTTTTTTTTTTTTTTTTTTTTAATGAGTAGAACAGTTTGTATGGTAGGCAGCTGTTTCTCTCTGGATATATCTGTGTTATATATTAGTTTGCAAAGAGTAAGTCTGTGGTCAGTAAGATGATTGTTATTATCAAGAGCACATACTTCTTACTTTGCCTTGAAGCTGAAGTAATTTTTGCAAAGCTGTCAATGTTACTCTGCAGTGACTTTTTTCCCTTAGTAAAGTTGCAAAAATTAATACAACAGGGAGACATGAAGGTAGAGAAATAGAAAGATTCAAAAACATATCTTAATATCAATGATTTTCACAGCTTTGAACATCTTGTCTGCTGGAAACACTGTTAAGCTGCTCAGCTACAAGCCAGTCTGTAGGTACTATGGAGACATCGTGTCAGTGTGGTTTTGCAGTACCAATATGAGAACAAAACCATCTCTCCAGATGCTTTTATTTGGGATGACTGCATATATCAGTGGCTAGATATTGCATTTAGTGGAATTATATTGAAATGCAATGTATTATTTAGGTTTTTGAGAGTCAGTATTGAATGAAAAGTCCTTCTGCTACTCTGCTGTTACTCCTATATTGCTTCCTAATTAAATATTTTATCTAGCTGCATTTTTTTCCAGTTTTCCTTAATGGCCTCCTTTCCAGCAGTTCCATTTGGCATTTTCTTGTTCAGCGTCTGTGCTATTGTCATCGGCCTTATACAGGTACTGGAGATACCTGTTTACATGTTGATTTTAAATAGATTTTCTTGGATGAAACTAAAATTTTAGTTTTTAACTATGTGTTTAAATTGCTGTGAATCTTTCTTGTTAGCATAGCATTATTTTTCAGAGTTGTGCCTGTTGTGATAGAATAACATCTGTATGTAAGGTGACAGTTTGCATTGCCACTGTCCTGTGAAGCTGATTTATGCAACAAAATCAGCTGATGTCAGTTTACAGAACAGTAATTCTTTTTCCACTCTTCAAAAATGGCCTGAGGAAGTAGCAATTGGCTTGTCCTGACAGCTTTTTCTTACTGAATGGTGCAGTGATGTCCAAGTGAACTTGGGCTTTCAGCTTCAGTCCTGTGGCACTGGTTTTCTCCTGGTGCAGTGTCTCATTTCTTTCTGTTGCTTATTGTGGAGGTCTTCATTCCTCTTTGTGTAAGATCCATGCTTCTCACAAGCTCTATAGAGGAGACTAGAATCTTGACATGCAGTATGTCATAAAATCTCAGTTTCTAAGACCAGCCCTACACATGGGAGTGAGGAATAAGGTTGAAAGTGTTTTGGAATTTGCTGGTTTATAATTTTACAGTTTTGTATTGAAACGCTGCATACACCACTATGTAATAACTTCAGTAATGTTCTTCTCCTTGCAGGCTGTGATAGTAGTGTATGGATTCTACCATCCACACCTATTGAATCAACAGATACAGGAGTCTGAAGATCAGAATTTCTATAAACACCATATCTTAAAGATTATCCTGCGAGGACCAATTTTATGCTTTTTGGCAGCCATCTTTTCTTTTTTCTTAATTCCTTTGGTAAGTTCTTTTAGCTAACTCAGAACTTCAGTGTAGCAGTTTCTATTGATTATATTTAGGACTGTATCTTGAAATAATAACATCCATGTTAAATACAGAGGCTTTCAGTTCTGTAGTGTTGTAATCATGGCTGCTGTTTTGCACTGAAGGTGTTCAGTTCACAGATACAAATCCATAATTTGATCCATGAGTTTGAATAGCTTTTAAAGAATGATCTGCTTACAACATTTGCTGTACTTGCTCTGCCTGATTTTTTTTTCCATGCTTGTCTTAATTAGAAGCAGGTCTTCTAAATTGTAACATAGCATCTTCATCATAACTAGGTGAGATAAGCTGGAAGGTTACATCAAAGAAACACCACCTTGCACAAACTGAGGACAAGTGAATATAATTGTTGTACTAAGTGTGTAAGAGCAAACAGAATAAACAGCATTTAGCCACCTCTCATCTCAAAACAAGGGTTTTTGGCTAAGGACTGCTTTTATACAGGCTTTATCTTTGCCATCTTTATTAAATGGCAGTGAGTTGCTCCTACTTATTACTATTAATAAGTAGTACTCATATTAAGTAGTACTTATTATGAGATAGCAGCTTTTAAATAATCCCCAGATTTGGGGGGAATCAGGTTGCTGCTGAAAAAAGGAACAGCTACGAGTCCAAACATTGAAAGGCCTAAGGTCACTGGAAGTATGTTTTCTCTTACACCCTTACTTCCTTCTTCTCCCTCGCCTTGTTCCTTAGTGCATTTTCTTTTAATATGAATAACAGTGAAATTAGTCTCAGTTATTCTTGTGCTTAGAGCAGTGAACCAGCTGAGGTATCTTGGGGACACAAGTAATAGAATCATAGAATATCTCATGATATGTAAGGATCACATGGGATAGTTCATCAACTGTCAAAGAAGTTATTACTGCAGTTACATCAGCAGAATTATTTCCCTTCTTGTTTTAGTTTGCATCATTACTGGTACTAAATTAGGATATCAAAAAGCAGTATTAAGTGGCACATGCAATAAAGACTCAGGAGGTGCATGTGCCTTTTGGGTCAGCCTTTTCAGTGTCATCAATTCTTCTTTTTCTCAGTTTGATTATACCTAAAGATTGAGACTGATAGTTTAATATTAAACTTGAAAGCTAATTTATATTGTGGTAACTAAATTTAAACTGTGTTCATTTTTCTCTCCATAGTCTTATGTATTCCTTGGGCTCGTAATCGTTTTTCCACATCTCACTCAATTAATTAAATGGTGTAAAACAAAGATTGTTGGTGAGTAACAATATTCACAGGGATGCGTTCAGATATGTTACTAGGTTGTCAACATGTTATGCATACAGTCTGGAATGAAGTACTTTTAGTCCTGCTTCCAGGACTAAACCACTTCTGGTCATTTGGGGGTTTACTGCCGTGCTATTAAACAGTTTCCCCTTTACTGTGCAGTTTTGCTTGTCTTGTGACTAGATGTGTGTAAGATACCACACATTCAAAGATCACTGCTGCATGCAAAACCTCTGTGGTGTGTAATGAATGCACATGTGTATGCACACACAAGTACAGGAATGATGGCTGCAGGCTGTCTGTCCTTTTTCTCTGATAAAAATGGGAGGAGATTACAGTTAGCAAGCTCTACACCTGTATCACTTTTTTCCCAGCAATACCATATAGTTTTGTATTTTCAAACTGGCAAACAAAGCACCTCTAAATCAAACTTTTTTCAGGGTAATTAACAGTTTGGGCTGTTGCATCTCATTAGTTTAAGTGCTGTGGTCTAAAGGTGTTCCTTCACAAACGAAGCCTAAATCTGTGCTTCCTTAGCTCATGCTCCCTGCCTAAGTTCTTTCTGTCCCACTGGTGTGAGCACTGACAATTGCACAACCATACCACCAGCCAGAGTTGCTTTTGAGGTCTGCTGAGGTGTAGCCAGTGCCAAAATAAAGGGGAAGGTGGTATCATGCAACCTGCTGAGCCAAAAGGTGAAGTGTCTCTCTTTGGGAGCAATACACACTGACCACAAAAACACTGAACAAACAGTGTCTTTGGAATTAGCACTCCTGAGGTGAGTCCAGAGAAAACACCTTTGTGCTCCTGCTGCCGCTGTTCAGCCTAGTACCAGTCTGTCTGTGCACACTGCAAATAGAAACATACTTCTGTCTCCCCTGTGAGTCAGCAGCAGTAGATAATGAGACAGAAATGCTCTGAAACAGATAAAGCTAGACTCTTGGATCCAGAGAATAAACACACACAAATATTGGCCATGCCTACTGTGGGAGTCATGCTGTGGTTTGCAGTTAGGTTGTGTCTGTGTACATCTTGCTCCCTCAGATGGCTTAGATAAATTACTGCTCTACTGATTGTGCTGTGATTATGTTTGCCTTCTATTTAGTTCCCTCCTTGTTTCCTTGGGAATCTCCAGAGTTTTTCTTTGTCCAGTCTATACTCCTGAAGCCATGCAGATAGGCTGGCTGGCAGTTCAGTCTCCAGGGACAAGTTTGACAGTTCCTATAAAAGCTCTGGAGCCCCACCTTACCAAAGACTGGATTTGTTTGGCAGCAGGGCATTTGATGCCCTAGTGCAGCTCCCATGCTCTAGTGAGTAGCACTGGTCCTGATTCTGGTTCTGGTTCCTATGCAGTGGGGTTTCTCCACACAGTCTTAGAGGACCAAGAGCTGTTGTGGTTTCCTGAGGCACAGCATCTTATTTGCTCAGCTCCAGTGATCTATTCACTTACAGCTTTGAATCACTATTCACTTGGTGGAAGTGAATAAAGAGCAGCTTTTTTGTGTCCCCAAAGCACTTGTTGTTCTGAAAGCAACATGAACTTCAGAGAGAGGCACAGCTGCTGAAAAAAGTGGAGTGATTGACCTGTGTGTATGAATGTCACCCTTCTTTCTACAGAAAGGGTTTGGAAGAAAAACCCTTCCCCCTCCTTTTGGGGAGAAAGAGAAAGGGAGGTCATGGTAGATTGTTTAACTACCTTGTTTTATACCACCTGATGTTTTTCATTGGTAAATCTCTGGGGTTGTTTCCAGGTCAAAGACCTGAAGAGGAGGAACAGCATCGGTTAGAAACCTTCACTTTTTATCTCAGTGAGCCTCTGAGTAAGGAACGGGTAGAAGCATTCAGTGATGGAGTCTATGCAATTGTTGCAACCCTGCTCATTTTGGATATATGGTAAGGCTTTATGTTGCCTCCTACATTTTGTGTTGTTAAATACAGTATTAACTTTTGTGTAGATAGGCTATTTGAGGAAGTAAAAGTAACCTCGCATTGCCTTTGCCTTCAGTGGTTACTGAAGTATAATTTTCTGGAAAGATCCCACCCACAAAGGTACTTGTAATGCCCACATTTCAGCTGTAGTGATCATGTGTCTATTTAATGTATGCTGGGGTAAGGAGTCTTGAAGAATAAAACTTCCTTTTTGCATAGTCATGTCTTCAGATAAAAGGATTTTGTTAACAAAAGCTGTTTAGTCACTGTGGCAACTTTATTGCACTACCCTAAAGGAATGCCACCTTACTTCCAGATTTCTTCTCAGAGATCATTTATTCGCAGAGCTATTATTTGAAATGCTGTTTTAAGGCTACAGCTCACAGAAATAGAGTCTATGTCTCTTATTCCGTACTTGCTTGGAGTAAAGCACATTATTTCAGCATTGCTCTAGGTGTGTTTTCATAACAATAAGAAGCCAAGTAAATAAATTTTTCTCTCCACAGTGAAGACAATGTCCCTGATCCCAGAGAAGTTCAGGAGAAGTTCCATGGCAGCCTTCTTGAAGCTTTGAATGAATATGGGCCAAACTACCTTGCCTACTTTGGCTCATTTGTAACAATTGGTCTCCTGTGGTTTGTCCATCACTCACTTTTCATTTATGTAACAAAAGCAACAAGATTAATGGGACTCCTTAACATACTTTCACTGGCTTTCATTGGTGGGCTTCCACTAGCTTACCAGCTAACCAGTGAATTTGCAGAGAAGTCCCACAATGAAATAGAAGCCATTCAGGTCAGCTGTGTTATCACTTTCTTCGCCAGCATATTCCAGTTTGCAATATGGACTACTGCCCTCCTACATGAAAGGGAAACGTTGCATCCTTTTGCTAGATATGGTGGCAAGGAACATGCCTTCATGTTTGCCAAACTGGCTCTCTATCCATGTGTAAGCCTTGGGGCTTTCTTTCTAACGTGCTTGTTAAGTGAATTCAGCACAGCAATTTTCCATCTTATGCAGATTGTAATCCCGTTTGCTTTTCTTGCCTTGCGGATTTTTGTTAGAATTTCCTTAACTGTCATAAAGTCTGTGATGTCTCTCTCCAGAAGAAAGGTTGTACTGTTAGAAGAAGAGGAGGCATGTTTGTCTCCTACTGAAACATTCTCCTAAATTTATGTGCAGTGCATGTGAAATTGTAAAATTGATTGCAGAATTGCACAGATTGAATGCACATTATTTTCATGTGTGGATTATGTGGATCTAAACCAAAGCCCGTGCTGGCTAACTGGGGATATTTGAGTTTTAGCTGTTCCTGCTTTAGACCCTTCCCCCAAAACCTGCAATTGAAAAAACTGGTAGGCCGGGGATGTGAAAAAAGCATGTTCCCCTTCCTTTAGTTACCCTTTTGGAAAACGTGCTGCTTAACATGTAACTGCAGTGATGATCAGTTAAGAAGCCTATGAAGAGTTGCACAGAAAAATGCCCTTTTTTTCTGACACAGGGCAGTTGTTCTGGCAGCCAAACACAGGTCTAGAAGCTGGTTGTGCTACTCTAAGATGGGGTGAGGCACAAAAGACATAGACATCTCTGGATTTCTGGGGAGTGAATGGTGGTAGATGGCTTCCCTAAGCAGAGGCTAACTAAGGGATCCAACAGATTTCCGAGGCTCAGCAAGGCAGCAAAAGAAGTTAGCCCTGCAGAAGCTCCAGTTCATGGCATGTTGAATATTTTAATACTTTTATGCAGTTCAATAAGCTTCATGGTTATGAAATGTTACCCTGCAGAGAACTGCACCGGAGGGGCGGGCAAAGTCACTGAGCCTCAGTCTGCCCTGGAAGCCTTCACGTTTCTTTTCAGCAGAGACATTAGTTTGTATCTTGAAGTGTCTTGGTGCCTGATAAATGTAAAGCCACATGTAAAGGCATTTGAGGGATTTTCTTATTCTTAAAAGAAAAGAAAATAAATAAAAAATACTTTAGCAAGGTATGCCTTAGTAATTGTGAGTGAAAACAAATTCTGGCCTCTTGTCTCATTGAGATAAGAAAGGACATCTGCTTGTGGTGTGAAGCAGCTTGGTACCAACACCTCATGGTTGGTATTGGGTACTTCTGAGACACGGGGGTGCAGGTGCTCAAGGGGGTTTGCACCTGGCTGAGGTGAAAAGACCTGCAGAGGGAGTCTGCATTGTGTTGTGTATCACAGGGTTTTCCTGGTATTTAATAAAAGCACTTTCAGTTTTGGGGTTTTTTTTCCTTTTTTTTTATTTTTTTTATTATGTGCAGCAGCCACATAATAAGCAGTGAATATATGTATTTGTAATAAATTTCAGTCAGTGAAAAAGCAAAGCTTCTAGCCCTTTATTTCTTCTCTGCATCTGAAACTTAAATCTGATGTCTACAATTAAAATTATGTTGGGTGTATTTTTTTCCTCTAAAACTATCAATAACAACTCTTCTGTGATTTTGTGTGAAACACTGAAAAGCTTTTTATGTGATGTAAAAAAATGGTGATTCTGCTTCTTTTGGTACTTGAAGAAAATGAGACCCAAACCTGAGTCTGATTCAGTGTTCATAGGGATGCCTCAAAGAGCAGTTAATTATAGAAGTAGAAAGACTACCAGGAAATGCATTGGCTAACTAATACATAATTTACCCCACTTGCAAACAAGTTATTTCCAGAAAGAACTTTTTTTTTGCTTGTAGTGCGGATACCATTATTAAAACCAAATTTAGTAAATTTATTAAAACCAAATTTAGTAATGCGTTAAACTAAACTTGAGGGAAAACTTGACCTGAGGTTTTGTGTAAACACAATTGGTTTAGCATCATTCTGGTAATTTTGGTACATCCTGGAGAAACAAGTGCATTTCAGAATGGGGAATTCATTTGATTGTGTAATTCTCAACTAGAAGAAACAATCCAAAACTCAACTGTAACTAGCTGTTGTTTACTGTGACAGTAATTACTAAACCAATGGCACAAGTTTTTTTCTCAGAAGGTCTGAAGTTAAATGCATCTAGCCATTAAGATAAATCATTAATTACAGAATGACTGAGATTGGAAGGGATCTCTGGAGACCCTCTGGTCTAACCTTTCTATTCAAAATGGGGCTAGCTGTAGCTGGCTGCTAAGGACTGTCAGTCTCACTTCTGTGCCCAGTAAGATCATGGAGCAGATCCTCCTGGAGGCACTGGTGGATCAGAAGAATAGTTAAGAGGTGATTGATTATAATCAGAATGGTTTCACCAAGGTCAAATCATGCCCAACCAACCTTGTGGCCTTCTATGAAAAGGCCACAGCATCAATAGACAAGGGAAGAGGAGCCGACATCATTGACCTGAGCAAAGCCTTTGATACAGTCCCACAGGACATCCTCGTCTCCAAGTGGTAAAACACAGGTTTGATGGATGGACCACTCGGTGGATTAGGAACTGGCTTGATGGCTGCACCCAAAGAGTGGCTGCCAGTGTCCAAGCAGTGCCAGTGAAAAGTGGAGTCCCTCGAGGATCAGTGTTGGGACCTGTCCTGTTTAACATCTTTGTTGGTGACATGGAGGGTGGCACTGAGTGCACCCTCAGCAACTAACCTGATGACCCCAAGCTGTGTGGTGCAGCTGACATGCTGGAGGGAAGGGATGCCATCCAGAGGGACCTTGACAGCCTGGAGAGGTGGGACCATGCCAGCCTCATGAAGTTCAACAAGACCAAGTGCAAAGTCCTGCACCTGCGTTGAGAAAATCCCAGGCACTGATTGAGGCTGAGCAGTGAGTGGCTTGAGAGCAGCCCTGAGGAAAAGGAGTTGGAAATGCTGGTGGATGAGAAGTTCAAGATGAGCCATCAGTGCACACTTGCAGCCCAGAAAGCCAACCAGATCCTTGGCTGCATCACGGAAGCATGGCCAGCAGGTCGAGGGAAGTGATTCTCCCCCTCTGCTCTGCTCTTGTGAGACCCCACCTGGAGTCCTGCATCCAGTTCTGGAGCCCCTGTTACAGGAGGGACATGGATGTGCTGGAGTGTGTCCAGAGAAGGAACACGAGGATGATCAGAGGGCTGGAGCACCTCTCCTGTGAAGACAGACTGAGAGAGTTGGGGTTATTCAGTCTGGAGAGGAGAAGGCTCTGAGGAGACCTTATTGTAGCCTTCAGTATCTGAAGGGGGCTACAAGAAAGCTGGTGAGGGACTTTGTAGGATGTCAGGGAGTGACAGGACTAGGGGGAATGGATTCAAACTAGAGGAAGGTAGATTAAGATTAGGTGTTAGGAAGAAGTTCTTCACTGTGAGGGTGGTGAGACACTGGAACAGGCTGCCCAGAGAGGTGTGGAAGTGCCTTCCCTGGAAGTTTTTAAGGCCAGGCTGGACAGGGCTCTGAGCTACCTGACTGTAATAAATAACAACTTAAAATTGTTATGAACAATTCATAAGGGTATTGTTTTTTAGAGTTTGCAATAATATGAATAAGACTTTGCTTAAGCTGTTAGCATGTTATATCCTGTTATTTTAAAAGTGTATGTTTAAAAGGACTTCAAAGTCAGATAAATCCAGAAAAACAAGGAGAGGGCTACCCACAAGGACCCTGGGGAAAACCTACTACCTCAGCAACAAAACGAGAACCAATGAAAAGACTAAAAAGGGGGTTATAAAAGAGGTGGTTTTGCCCTGCTTAATTTGCACACCATTGGCGGAGCTCAGGAGACTCGCCAGTCGCCCAGCACGCTGTTTTGCTTATTTGCCCTTTAACAAATCTTTAATAAATGTTTAATGTTTTTAAATTTTAAAGTTCTCTGGTCTATTGACTATAACACTGATCTAGTGGGAGGTGTCCCTGCCCATAGCAGGGGGGTTGGAACTGGATGACCTGAAAGGTCCCTTCCAACCCTGAAAATTCTATGATTCTATGACTGTGTCCAGTCCTTGAGCACAGACAGAAACACAGCCACCCAAGGGTTTTGCGTGTCCAGTTGCCCTGAGAATGAGCACTAAGGGTTTTCTTTGTCCCTCCATTCACAAGGGATTTCCCCGGCCAGTTTGCCCCTGCTGCTTCTCCACCCCGTCGCTGGACACCACGGAGAAGGCGCCGTTTCCGCAGACCCGGGGCCTCCTCAGCGGATTCGCCTTCAAGGTTAAGCCCGCCCCAGGACCCTTGCTGAGGCTTTGCTGGTTTGTGTCTGACACCGCCTCCCTCACACCCTGCCTGCGGAGCAGCACCGCAGCGCCTCCCCGTGACGTGCGAGACGTGACGGGCGTGACGTGCGTGACATGCCGCGCCCCACCCTCTCGCGGATGACACGTGACGGCAGGCGCCCCGCAGAGCCCCTCCCCGGAAGAGCCCCGCCACGGCCCCGCCGCCGCCGCCGCTCTGCGTTCGTCACTTCCGCCGCCGCCGCTCCGTAGCCGTCACTTCCGCTGCGGTGCCGCCGCCGTCAGGATGATTCCGCCGGTGCAAGTCTCGCCGCTCATCAAGGTGAGGGCGGCGGCGGCCCCGGCCCCGGCCCCGGGCCGTGCGGGGGGGAGGCCTTGGGAGGGCAGGGCGGGAGGCGGCGGTGCGGTGGGGTGCGGTGCGGTGCGTGTGAGCCGAGCGAAGGGCACAGCTCCGTCTCTGCCTCCCGCAGGTCACCCGGTACTCGGCCCTGCTGCTGGGGATGATCTACGGCAAGAAGCGATACGGTGAGTGGGGCGCCCCGAGTCGCCTTTCCCCTTCTGCGCACCGGCCCCAAGGGCACCTTGGGCAGGGCCCGGCCGCCATTTCTCTCACACCCCCCCCGCACCCACTGCCGGAGCGTGACCCAGGCGGCCACCGGGCCGTGAAGGCACCGGTTCGTATGGAGGGGACCTTGGCGCCGGAGAGGTTGCTTTTTCTTCTTTTCTGAGTGGGCCAGCAGGTGCAGAGCTCTTCGCTGGGTTCTGGACACTGCGTTTTAATGCAAATCTGTTTCTGACAGACTACCTAAAGCCCATTGCTGAGGAGGAGAAAAGAATAGAGGCTGAGGAGAAAAGGAAACGTGAAGAGCTTGAGCGGATTGCAAAGCAGCTGGCAGAAGGTAGTTTTTCTGTTTATTGTGTGCATCCCACATCCCTTGTCTTGCAGGCACACTGCTCTGGTACTGCAGTGTGAGATAA
Organism: Phaethornis superciliosus; assembly: GCA_023637945.1. Classification (NCBI taxonomy): domain Eukaryota; kingdom Metazoa; phylum Chordata; class Aves; order Apodiformes; family Trochilidae; genus Phaethornis; species Phaethornis superciliosus. The sequence continues at coordinate 18,988,931 of JAJQWJ010000004.1, forward strand.
GTTTATAGGGGTCAGGGTTATGTGAAGGGTAAATGGTGCTGCTACTTGACATGCTCTTCAGAATGTGAGCATCAGAAGAAGAGTTTAAAAAGTCTTTTGCAGCCAAAGAAGACTTGTTAAATAGCTATCCACTGGAAAACAACATACTTCTAAAAGTAGATGGTTATTCTGTCAGGAATAGCTGGAACTGTGTATTAGTGTACTCAAATGTCTGGTACTCATTTGGATGTCACGCAGTAAGGAAACCTCACAAATGAGACTGGTGATCAAAACCAGAGGGCACAGACAGCTCTTTGTGGCTGCAATTCAGACTTCCCTGTGATATCATTAGCATAGTAGTTGAGGTCAGCTTCATCTGTTGTACCTCTTACATGAAGAGAATATGCAGAAGGTGGTTAGCTGGGATTAGCACTGCTCCTGTTTTTTGTTCCTCTCCACTCTGTAGCATTCCTGCTGCAGCATGTGTTCTCTCATCCTTAGGATCATTTCTTGTGTCTGCTTTGCACTTGTAACAGAGGACTCCTGTCCTCCCTTCAGAGGAGTGTGCTCACTGGCTTGAAGTCACCCATTTTTTTTCATTTGATTTGCAGTTAGGGAGAACTTCAAGAAAATTGACTAATGATCTAAGCTGGTTTTGGTGCAGCTACATATTTAGTAATTATTTCCATGGGAAATAGTCCCCTTTGCATTGTGCCAAACAAGGCTAATGATGAACAAAACTGTAAAATTGAGATACACATGCATAAAACCAGATAGGCAGCTGGTGAATTGTATCCCCTGTGAGTTAAAGAGCTATTTTGCACACCTCCTTCACCATCTTAAATATACTGACTCCATTGGTCATGGAGTCATGGATTGGTCTGCTTTCCCAACAGTGGTTTTGGTGGTGTTTTCCAGTTAAGAAACCCAATTGTTTGAACTTCACTCAGTGAAATGCAATTACAGGAGATTGTTTTTTAAAGGTGGATAATTAGATGTAATGATAGCTTTTTGGGGGTTTGTTTGAATAATCTGATCAAAAGAATGTAATTCAATAATGAGTAAACAAAAAAATGTCTTCTACCTCAAAGCAGTGAATTTCTGTTGAATAGGCAGATGTTGCAATCATAAAAACTAGCTAGAAAATAGAAAAAAAGGGCATACTTAGCATATGTGGGATCAAAGGCTACTGTTTTGTGTGTTTTAGGGTTTTTTACTACTGCATGGGAGTGTCTAGTAGTCCTAACTGCATTTGTTTTTCTTTCCTTCTAGCAAGTGAAGATTCCATACTGAAGTGAAAAGATGAGACCTTCATTTCACACATGGAAACACACTGCTAAGCTCTGAATTGTTGAGTGGTTGGGGGATTCTGCATGCTATAAATAAAGTACTTATAACAGTTCACATGGTATTTTTCTGAGGTGCTCATCCTGTGCCTGTGGTGCTCGTGGAAACCCACTGAAACTTGACCCTTGGGATTCAGGTGTGATCTGGTGCACAAGCAAAATGTGATTATAGCAGGGTGATGAGTTCCTTGCAGCTGAAATACCTTCACTGCTCTTTGGCTAAGGGCTGTAGAGGTGGTATCACTTTTATCTCTGGGTCGCTGGTGCTGAACCCAGTTGCTAGAACAGCTGTCACCTCTTGCTTTCCAGAGGGTTAAATGTGCTAACCTGCTTCTGTCCCCTCCTGTGAAGGTGTGGGGTCTGCTAGAAAGGGTCATCCCTCCCTGACTTTCAGTTCCAGCATGGTGTTTGCTCATGCCAACACTGCTGGAGTTCCATCCAGCACTGGCTCAGTGTCATTCCCCTGGCAAGGGCAGGGTGGGTGTTCCTGCAGAGCTGAGCTCTCTTTCTGGTTGAGTACAAGCAGTATGTCGTGCAGAGCAGGACCCCAGCCCACACAGCGAGGTAAAGGGTCTTCTCACAGATAACACCTAATGCAGTGGCCGTATGTAGGTGTTTCTAGAGCCCAAGCCACCTGGAGTTTTGTTACCTTTCCTAGTTCTAGAGCCACAAAAGCCTCAGCCTATTGTCTTTAACATCGTGACTTATTTATCCTTCTTCCCCTGGAAGGTGTCGTTGGGGCCCACGTCTCTCAGAATTTAGTTGCTACATGCTGGGCTGGGTTCTAAATGTGAAGGGGATGGTTTCTTTCTTTTCAGCCAATGGTGTCTGTCAGATCTGTAGGGACTAGGTTAGAAGAATCCCTCATGGAATGAGACAGAATTGCCATCCTTTCCATATGGTCCTCAAAATCTGGCTGCGGGGCCAGGTAAGAAAGCTGTCCCTGTGAGACTGCTTGCATCAGGATGAATTCCTTTGTGGGTGGAAAAGGGGCCCACAAGCCTCAATACAGACATCCTACAGTGACAAAATTGCTTCTCTCCACTCCTCCCAGATCCACGAGAGGTGGCTGCAGCCAGGACCACGGTGCCCTCCTCTCCCTGGCAATTTTTCCTCCCTCTGCAGGAGCTGACACACTCAGCTCTGCCTGTAGGTGCCCCCACGCACCCAACAGTGCCAGGCTGGGCACCTCTGCTTGCCACCCCCCAGTAGCAGGCTAGAGTCCAGCAGGGGGAACAGCTGAAGGGCACCCAGCTATTCTTCTTTGGTAGCAAAGAGGTCCTGTCTTTATTCATCCTATCCATTCTATCTGGGACAGCAGACAATAGCCAAGCTGTAGCATTGTCCTGGTTTGGGCCAGGATAAAGGTGATTTTCTGTCTTGTACTTCTGCTTTCAGCTGAATCTCTTGTAAGTAGTTGCACTTGCTGAAATTAACAGCAAGTTTCTCAGACAGTGTCTGCTTCTGGGACTGATAACACTCGATGTTTATAGTTACTGCCAGAGACTGGCATGCAGAGCCAAGGACACTGCTCAGCTCTCAGGAACATTTTACCTTCCAGAAGGAGTAAGGAGGTCCCACCTGAAACCCTCCTCTGGGGAGAACCGGACAAGATAAATGCCAGAATTGACCAAACAGAGTATTCCATCCCATACACGTCATACTCGGTATAAATTTGAGGGATCACAAGGGTCAAACACTTCCTGCTTCTTCCTGCCCTCCCTTCTTCCTTCGGCATTCTGAGAGGATTCCGTCCATCCCTGTGCTTGTGATCCTGATCCCTGCCAGCCTGAATCTGTGTGTTCCTGCCCCCAGCTCCCAACTGCTGCTGACTCCAGGATTCCAGCCTGGACTTTCCCAGGGCTGCCCTGCAGCCTCGGGGGTGATGTGAGAGTTATTGGGGAAAGGGGGGAGGAACGTGGGATCAACTTTCCTGCATATTTGTATATTTGTATATATTTAGTAATTTTTTTCCTATTTATCATTACTGTTCTATTAAAGTTGTGTAGTTTAGTTTCCAACCCACAGGTCTCCCTTATTCTCTCTCTTTTCTTTATCAGTGAGGAGAGAGAGATTAATATATAAATCTGTTATTGAGTTTAAATCTGTTATTTGGCTGGGCCAGTGTTAAACCGTGACAAGCATTAAAATCTCCTTGCAGCTCCCCACTCAGGGAAGTCCCCCATACTGCATGGAGGGAAAATTTACCCTTTGGTCCTCAGGTCTTCTCTGAGAAACCTACTCTGCCAGCCTTGCAGGGATGTAAATTTACCTACCCCACCATCTCCTCCTTCAAAACCAAGAACAGAGGTCTATATGCATTGCCTGCTTCAGTGAGGTGCATACAGAACAGCCCTCACTTTGTCTCCCACTGGATGTGAGAAGCTGCATCAAGCCAGATGTGGAGACACTTCCTCAGGATACAGGCAGATATGCCAAAAGCACAGCTAAATTGCAGCACTCCCATGGAAATGGGCCACCCTTGAGAACCAAATTCCTTCACTGGCACTGCATCCTGTGCATCCACGGACACCCCTCCACGTGCATGCACATCCCTCATCAGGGATACAGGAGAGAACCCTGGCCCTGGGGCAGTGCTGTGCAAGGCAAGCTGCCCTTCCAGATGCACAGAGCTGGGCACAGCTACAGACTGACCTGGCTGGACCAGTACTGATGGGAGCCCTGGGCAGGTGCTAGAGCACCCTGAATCCTCCCTGCACTGGAGGATTTTGGGCACAGCAGGCAGGGAGGTCGGCCTCCTGGCTGCATTTCCAGAAAATGTTTGATGACACAAGGAATTTTTCTCAGCACTTAAGTGTACTCTGGCTTGTGGTCATCTTCAGCTGTGCTCATTGCTACACCATGTGTCTACAATATGGTAGCCTCGTAGCATTTTTCTTGCTGAAAAACAGACGATTTCATATCCCACATGATGCAAGCCTCCTGTGTGGTACTTAATGATGCAGGTATGGAGTATGCAGTCATTACTAGTGGCATACTTGGCTCTCATGCAAGTAGACAGGTTTCTGAATTTTTCTGTAAGATAACTTGCTGCTCACAGAAATACTGCGGTCATAGGGCAATATATCTTACATACTACACTGCAACATGGATAAATGATCACCAGGTACAACCACAGTTCTAGTTTTCCTTTTACTTGCAGTATTTTTGTAATGCAAAACAAAACACTCAAGGGTGAAAGCACAGAAGGTAGCAAGAGTAAAGGAAGAAGAAAATCCCCAGCAAAACAGATCTCCAAACACTTTAAAAAAAAAAAAAAAAGAGAGAGAGAGAGGGGGGAAGGGAGAAGGGTGTTTCTATTACTACAAGAGTGCGAATGTGAGTTCTAATTTGGTTGCATGAGTAAATATGAAAACTAACTTTTATCTGAAATAAAAGAGTACAAGTCATCAGTCTTTCAAAGTCTGGAAGGGAATCTAAAAACCAGATATCTCAATAGGAGGAGGAAAAGGAGAAGAGTTGGTACTGGTGGGTAGAGAACTATAGTAAATAACATTGGCATTATGAGGCAAAACTGAACAAATTTAGGAGATGCCACAATTCAGCTTGCTTGGATAACAAACTGGTACTGTAACAGGTAATGGTAACACTGACAGGTGATGGTAACCACGCGTTACAGAGTGAAGCCATGGTTAGCAGAGCATGAATCCTGCTCACGAAGATGGCAGCTACTGGATGTTGCATGAATGGCTCGATGTGTTAAAGCAGCAACTTGCACAAATTCTTGGAGTGCAGAACTATTGTCTCTATGAGTGTCTCTTGAATTTACATGGAACTGTAACTTTTTAGAGAATTTCAAAATGGACAGTTTTCATTCTTTATCCCTACCCACAGATTTCTTTCTGGTATTCTAACAGATGAAGACTTAAATATGGTAAATCTTACTCTTCTTCAGTTTTCCTGATCTGTAGGCTATGGTTGCAGGCACTGGCAGGCTCCATGGAACAGGGTATGAATTCAACTGGCCACATCAGCTTTGGGTTAAGAAGTGTTTCAGTGCAGGAAAAATGCTCTTCCATGGCCATGCAACCTGATTTATTGGGCCAAATGTTGTTCTGACGTGTCATATGCCATCCTACTTCAGAAGCTTTAAATGGAGTAAGAAACAGGACACAGCTGGCTCCTCACCATCAGGAAGAGATATAATTAAGGCAAACAAGATCTAGCCCTTCCCTGGTTGGTCATAAGCCTAATTAAAGTAGCAGAACTGTCCAATCAGGAATGTATTTGTATGCCATGATAGCATTAACAAAAAAAAAACCAAAAAACAAAAAAACCATGGGCATTCTCATTTTGGGTGGCCGATACTGCAATAAAAATAGGTCTAAAGTATGCTACAGGTTTTGGAAGCTGGAGCTGTTCCTCCATTGCAGGTAATTCCATCTGTGATATAAAAAGAAACAGAAAATTAGAAGCATAGTCATAAATGTCCTTCTCAGTCACTAAAGGAGTTTTTTAGCAACTTTAGGTTATTCAGTGATAAATACAGGTCATACCTATGGTACCTATACCAAGAGCTGTGTGCTGTGCAAAGTAATTGTACATGAAAAGGCTGCTTGGAAAGAATACTTTCGAGTTAGTAGAAACACTTCTCACTTAAATATGGAGTACCTGGTCAGGAAAAAATTCTTCACAATTTTTTCAAATCATAGCTAAATCACTTGCTTTTCATGTTTTAGTTAATTACTGTGAATTACACTGAGGTAAGACAACTCGACAGCTCTAATAATTCCTAAACTGTGTCATCTGAGCTGTTGGGATTTTGGTCCAATTTGGAAAAAAAGATTGCAGATACAGTGTGTGATCAGTGGAGTCACCAGAATCTGATGAATGATTGCTCAGACATTTGGAAGAGGCCAGGAGAGCCTTTAGCTTCCATGTCTCTGTGAATCAAACGAATCCTCAGGCTATCAAACAAGCTTTCACCCAATGCCCACTCTAGCTGATGGATTTCAGTGCTACTCAGGCTGGCCTCAAAGAAGAAAAAACTATTCAACCAAAACAGCTTCCAGAAAGTACCTAATCTGGACAAGTAATTTAAATAAATGCAATTCCTAAAGTGTTCTCCCCAAGAGTGTGTTAGCCAATGGGACAGCTTGTCAGCCACACCCTTGTGTGTACAAAAGGATGTCTCCTTGCTCTTCCCCAGGGACATGTGTATACTGCAAAGGACTTTCTGCTGTTCCCAGCTGCATGCATGCTCATGCTGATTGTAATCTCACTGGTTTCTCAGGTGCTAGCTCTTGGGCATTTAAGCAGGTGGCCTTTTAGACAACCTGACATGGTGCTAGGTTTGAAGACAAGGTATCTTCAACCCTGCCAGTGGAGCAAGATTGAGGAAACTTATTCTGGGCAGACTCTTGCCCCATCAGCAAGGCTTACTGTACATCTGGGAGAGTATTGCAGAAGTTTTTGAGGTGGAGAGTGAAAAGCTAAGTATTCTTTCTAACCTTTCATTGCAGCCATCTTCTCTTCCTCTTTTTTCTTCTCCTCCTCCAGAGCTTTCATTTTTTCATCATACTCATCAGCAAGAGTCTTCCACTCATTTCTATTGTTCAGCAGCCCATCAAGCATAGGCTGAATTTCCTCATGGAAACGGGAAAATTCCTAACCAAAACACATTTGTCAGCACAATGCAGCACAGAGGCAGAGCTTGTCCATCATACCCCAGAAGAGATCCCAACATGTGTCCCTGGCTGGCTCATCCACAAAAAGCATTAATGGCATGAAGAAGGACCATGCTGCAATGCCTGAGAGAAGGGCAACTATCATCTCCTATGCCCAACCCTGTCCCTACAAGTGGTATTGCAGCCCTAGGACTCAAGTCACCTAGGATTTGAAGCCATGTTGAGAAGTATGGGGAGTGCAAGGGTGCCTTTTGCTTACCTTATAGACAAATGTGCACACAAAGTCGATGAAACCCACTTGAAGTTTTGGAAGTTCAGCAGCTTTCCTCCGGTCCATCATGGGCTGTGGGAGGACACAAGTTCATCCTTATCTATGAGAACACTTCATTGAAAAACAGTCCTCTGTTTTCTCCCCAAAACTGTCTTGTTGTGTCAGCTTAGAAGTTGTCATGCCTTTTATAAAAGCCATCCACCCCAGCACTCTTCCTCTGCTGCAGAGAAATGAAGTAGCCTCATTTCCTTTGCCCTTTTACCAGAAATTTTCAACACCTCTTTCAGTGTCTAAGAATGGGTAGAAGGACAGAGAGTTTTTCCCTAGTGCCTCTCAACCAGATACCCTGGAAAAGGTTCATGCTATCAAGTGTTGAAAAAGTTTTTGATTCTCTACACTATGACTGAACATGAAATGATACTCCTGAGATGCCTTGTTGCTTACTGTATCGCTTGTGATGCCTCTGTGGGAAGAGGGGGTGTTTGAAAGTCTGCTTAAAGACCCGAAGTACATAGGTGAGGCTGCATCAAGGAATGATTCACAGCTCTTTTGATGTCAAATTTAAGTATTAGTCATTACAGCGGAAAAAACAAGTTAAGAAATACTGTCTTAATGCACTTTCATTTACCAGAGATAATTTCTGGACTCCAGGAAATTTGCGTAAGTAGTTTTTCTCTGAATTGGAAACTCTGCTTTCCTTTGTGATTTGTATGTATTTCATTTTGGTTTTTTTCTGCAAGGGACCATCACAAAGTCTCCAGTCACCTCTTGCTGGCTCACAGACACTGGGACTTGCTTAACCATATGGAGAGATGGGCATCAGGCTCTGCCACAGAGTGTGTTCCCTAGCTGCGTACCCACTTTTCCAATGGTTTTTGGCAGGCCCAGTGATTTCAGGAACACTCACAGCACCCTGAGAGCAGCACTGCTCATAATAAATCTCTGCTAAGACTTGCTATCTGACCTGAACTGTCTGGCCCTCAACCAGTACTTACAATAGGCTGTTGCTGAAGAACACTTATTTCTAAGTCTCCTTGCTCCCAGAACTCAGCGGCTACCAGGAGAGCTACCTACATTGCCAAGGAGAAAAAAGTTAGCACTTCAGCTGTATAAATTGATGTGTTTCAGGTCTTCAGCATGAAGGAAATCTCACTTCTAACCCTGCTGTCACTTCATGCCCAACCCCAGATACAGTCTTGTTGCTGGGAAATGCAGCAGTAGCAATGGGATTGCAGATGTGTAGTGACAGCTTAGCAAACTTACTGCACTGGAGCTCACTAGTCCACTGCTCTTGTGTTAAGAAATGTTTCCAATATGTTGCCCTTGAGAATTTGCCTTTTAGTCACAGTTGTGGCTGACTATTATGATTTTCTCAGTTGTCCTTCATGCTGAACTGGAAGGAGGATTTTAGTTCTTTTATTGTCCTTTAAAGGTTAATTTTTCTTACTAAGCAAGTGCTTCAATATAGTACAGGAAAAAATTCCTAAAGGAAATCAAAGAACTGAGCAAACAGGAGGTACTGCTGTAAAAACAACTAACCCATGCTACATGGATAAAACCTCACTGCAACCCAAGAAGGGAAATACTTGTGGGTTGTTTTATTTTTATTATTTTTTTGCAATCATGAGTTGTCTATAGAATTCACCACTGCAATCTTAAAGATTGTTTTAGCCATCAAAAACATAGTTATTTTAAAGTAATTTTAGTAGTTTTGGTGGAGACTGATTCAGCTTAGGAAATTGTATTACTTTGAAATATAAGCTAAAGAAATCTTCCAGTATCAAGCACCTGACCTTACTCTGGACTTCCCAAGGCTTTGTGATTGCTGACAAATCACAGGCAGTCATCATCATGGCCCTAAAAAGAGGAAAGAAGTTAGTTTTTTCTCTACAGCCTCTTGCAGGCTCAGAATGGTCATGCCCCAGTATTGTGGCAGGCATCTCCTGGTTCCTGATGAACAGCTTTGACTCTGATTCAGACACTCATTGCTCTCTTGATTAAAATGGATTTGTGCTAGAGAACTGCTAGCTTCTGGCACTAGGATGTTTGCTGCTTTAGTAACTGATGGACTGAATTTGACTTTGGGGTAACATCTTTGGTTCTCTCATGGAGATACAGCAGTGCAAACTGCTGTGAGGCTGTGGGTGCCCTTCATCACCAGTGAAAAATCTCCTGTAAAGCATCTGTCATGACACAACAGCATTGTGCAACTCAGATTGGTTGCCATTGGGAAGAACAACTAATGGATTGGATCCCTGGGGATCCACCACTGGAACCTACCCCTCCCTGTGGCTTACAGGGTGCTCTGGAAGGAGGATATACCCAGAAGGGATCTTACATTTTGCTAGGAATATGTAACCAGGAATCTCCAAAATCGGTCACTTATCCGCATGAAGAGCCACTTGCAGTCTCTTTCCCTGCTTCTCCAGAAGATTTCAGTGGACAGTGATGTATATCATGCTGATTCTGCACTATGTACTGAGCAAAGTATATTCTGGAGCTCTCACAAGGTAACCACATGAATAACCAATTACTCACATGACAACTTCTTTCTTTGTTGTCTCCAAGGACAGGTATTCAGTCCAGGCAGTCTTGCTATCATAACTCTTCGACTCATCAACAATCTTTTGAAACATTGTTCTCTTTCTTTGAGAGAAAAACAAAAACAAAAAACAAAACAAAACAAAACAAAACAAAAAAAACCCAAACAAAACAAACAAAAAAAAAAGGCAAGAAAAAGCTCTAAAAGGAGGAAACAAATGTGTTAAAAACACAGATGCCTGATCGTGGTATTGATAACCCTTCCATAAGGGTTTCCAGTAGTTGCTGTCTGAGCATTTAGGTTCTCATGGAAGCCTCCAACAAAATGAAGCACTATCACCTGTTTTTCTTAAGGAGGAGAAACTATTGTAAATTACTTAAAAATACGTACAGTGGTGAGACACGAGCAGGAACTTGAAAGTAGAGGCTATTGCAATTTATGTCTGATGAGAAATGCCTCCATCTTTGATGGCATCACAAGAAGGCTTTTCCCCTCAATGCTAAGCAAACTGTGGAGACCAAGAGCTGGCTGGAGTATTTGCAAAGCTACCTGATTTTTTATACTTAGTCTGAACTTCTTAACCACATCAGTAAACCTAAATTTATGCAGCAATTTCTGGCCAGGGTTTTATTCACACATACCAGTGTCCCAAGTGGCATGAAATCTGGAAAAGTCTGTTCTTTCAGTGCTAGCAGAGAAGACATTTAGGCCAGATTCACAAAGTGACTTGTGTACATATTCCATCCATACTATTTTTTCTGGGTCTGAGCTTAACCAAGTCTTCACTTGGCAACCAAGAACAAAGATTGGTTTGTTCTCACCTGCTAAGGAAGCGGTCCCATGTGCTCCTACACAGCTACCCTATCTTTATACCCTCTCTCATGTTACTCTCTTATGGATTGTTTATGGTTTATATAATCACTCTTCACAAAAACAGTCCCTAGTCACAGCACTGTGTTTTAAAAGCACATTTTGAAAGCTCCTTGATGATTATGCAGGCATACGTTATCGACTTCCAGCTTTTTTCCTCAAGAAGTCAGTGCATGTTGGTCTCAGATGTTTGGTGGTGTTGGTGTTGGTCAGGAAATAAGGCTATGAACTTATTCTTCACCTGTAATGGGCCATCTGTGATTTGGGTTGTGCTGCTCTCCTAGAGAAATCAATGTAGCCCTGGTCAAGGCTACATTACATGTTAGTACTTAATGGGAATTCTTAAAGTGCTAGTTTAAAAAAAAAATAAATCAGACATCAATTTCCATTAGGGGATCATATAGCAGTGCCTTGTTGGAAATAGAAGGTTAAAAAGTCACCTATGTGACTTAATTCCAAGTTCATTAGAATGCTTTGAGTTCTCCCCACCAGACCTGGTGTCAGTATTCAAGGCAACTTCCCAGAGACAGCATCTGTGAAGAGGATTGATGCACAAAGGGTCTCTTAGAGCAGCACATCATATTTTGCCTTTATATGATACGAGCTGTTTTCTGCCCTTCAGACACAGTGGATGTGACTAACTTACTTGAAGTAGAGTGCCAGGTCTGTTGCTATAATGGCAATTTCCATCAGGTGAATCACATGCTCATGCTGTCTCCGGTTGAGGTTCTGACATATATTCAGTGACTGGAAAGGAAAGGAACAAGAGCTGCAATATCCAACTACTGTGTTGTTGTGAGTTATTGACCTTCTCCTTTTCTCAAATGTTCTCACTTTGTTCTTTTTAAAATAGCTTCATCTTGCTCCTCTGCGGTGCATATGCTGTAAGGCCCTTTCACCATTTGCTGGTGCAAAGTCTTCCCTTTTGTGCACTGAGAAGAGTCAGTGTCCTGACCCTTGCTACGCAGCATGTACCCAAGACCTGTCCCCTGTTCCCAGAGTGAATTTGCCTGAAATAGAAAGTTAGCTGGGGGAATTTGTCAGCCTTGACCCTGACAGAGGGGATACAGCAGGACAATCCTGTATTTAATCTATTCTTATAGTGATATTCTTATCCCTGACAGAGGGGATACAGCAGGACAATCCTGTATTTAATCTATTCTTATAGTGATAACAATATGGCTTCTGAAGAAACCATGTATTTAGGAAGACTGTATGTTTTGGTCCTGGGTGAGCATAGCATAATTGGGGAGTGACACTGCTGCAGTTTCTCAGGTATCCAGACCAGTGAAAGGTCTTGTACTAAGCTGTTTCAGCTCTGTTGTTGATGAAAAACCTCCCTGAGAGTAAATTATTCATGTTGTTACATTATAGTTCATCACCAACCTCTTCAGAGAGCAAGAATTTTCCAAATTCCAAGTGATGTCTCTCTAAAATTGAAGATCCATGAAGTTTAGCCAAAGGATTTTGAGATCTGGTTGTGTAAAGGAAAAATTAAAGATGTCAGTGCAGGACGTAAAACCCAAATGAAGTGTCCCATTCTATCTCTAATTTTGTCACAAGTTCTACTACTCTTAAAAGGCTGAAGAGTGATTTTTTTTTTTTTTAATACCTAATGACTTCTACCCAGTAAAAGACTTTTGTGACACTGCTTATAACTATTTGGACACTGTACATAGTCTTCAAACTACAAATTTCATCCAAACTATTGTTTATGACAGAACAGTTATTACTCAACACACTTTTTTTACTTTCCTAGTAAGCACATGTCGATACAAAATCAGCAGTCCTTGGACATTTTCGTTGTGTCTTTCTGAAAAGCAAGACCCTTTTGTATCCAAAATACAAGCCAGATTCACTTACATTTGTCCAAAGCTCCAGAAAAATATAGAAAAGACAGTACAGAAAAGCTCCAGAAACGAGAGTATAGCTAGCAAGCATTGCAGAAGAACTGTGATCTGGAAGTGCTTGAAGTGAGCTGCAGAGGCTTGGACTGTCAATGAAACTATGCAACTGTTTTTCTGTAGCTAGAAACAACCTGCTGGCAGCAGCACCCTCACAGGTGTTTTGCTTCTGCACACAGTGCTACTCCAGAGTTACCTCACAGCAAAAAAAGTAGGCCTCTTATCCCCAGGATGCTCCTAGGAACATCATGAGGCTCCTATGATGCTCAGGCAACTAAATGCCTGCACTGCACTTGCTCCACACTGCAGTGGTAACACAGTGTTGATTTAACCAAAAGCAGTGTGCTGGGAAGTAAAGAAAGCCCCACAGACCACTGCAATTTTTCAGTTTCCCCACTGGCCAAAGCATAAGCCAAGTGCTGTAGCAAGCTGAAAAGCAAGATGATTTGCAAAAGAAGATTGTTAGCCCAGTGTATAAACCAGAGCTGTACTGGAGTTTGGTGTAGTCACAGCCTGATGCCACTCCACAGGAGAGCAACAGTAAATAGTTTAAAGTGGTAAGAAAGTGCTTACTTCATCTGGTAAAGGTTGTTGGTTCCCCTGTGGTCAATGTCATGGCACAGAGCAGCAGTCACCATTGCAAGGGCTTCGAGGTCTGTGTAGTAACGTTTCAGCTTTCCAGTCTGGAGAGTGAGAATTTGCATGTCAGCAGTATCTCTGACAGGAAAAAGTAGAAACCTGTGCCTGTGCTGCGCTCAGGATCTCCTTACTGAAACATTTCAGAAGGCCTGAAAGTACTCACGAAGATAAACGCCATACACGGTACACATAGGTTAAAATGGGGAAGCAGCTGGAAACTAAACATTTCAGACTCAGGTAAACATGCTTGTTGTGTATATGTGCTTCATGCGCACCTGCTACCTGCTGCTATGGCAGCCTCATGCTCTAGGGTCACCCAGGTCTTCGTAAGCACCCCTCCAGACACTGGATATGAAGTATTTTGTGAAGGGGATCTGCATCTTTCTGGGCAAGGAGCTGTCACAGTTTGAGTATCAAGGAACTACATAGGGAGGGCTATCAGACTCTGAGAGGGGCAGAACACAGAGGGGCCCATTCCCTCCCACCCCCTGCCCATTCCCTGGCCCCCCCTGCCCATTCCCTCCCACCCCCTGCCCATTCCCTGCTCCCCCCTGCCCATTCCCTCCCACCCCCTGCCCATTCCCTGCTCCCCCCTGCCCATTCCCTCCCCCCCTGCCCATTCTCTCTCCAGCTCCTCAGGCCTCAGCCCCTCCTCCCTTCCGCTCCGCGCTGCTGTTCCCCTGCGCTCCTTCCCCGCCAGCTGCCACCTGCCCTTCAGAATCCACATCCATCGGGGCTGGGAAGAGCCCTGGAGCCCTCTCCTCAGGCGGCCCTGCTGCAAGGGCCCTCAGGCACCCATCCCTGACAGCATCGAGATTGCGTTGTCTATATGCATTTTTATACATTTGTACTTTCTTTCTTTATCGTGTGTGTTATCGCCTTTCCCCTGTTCTAGGCAATCTGCTTCCATTTTTTAAAATGTCCAGCTGTAAGTCTCCCATCATTATTCCCCTTTTATCTTCCCTTGGGGGAGAGGGGAGGAGATGTGAGAGAGCATAATAAATTCTGTCCTCTGGCTTTTATTCCGCCCAGGTGCTAAGCTGTGACAGGGTCTCAAGATGGAAAATCCAAAGGACTGTCCTGGTGTGGCACATGTAATTCCATAGTGTGGGCCATACCATCAGCACAGGGTCCTGGTGCTGGTACCTCCCAGGTGTGGAGCAGCATTCTGAGACCTATTCTTCTTCTTGGGGCAACCGAGAGCATGTGAGAAAATGGCCCTTGCCACATTCACACTAATGACAGACTGGTGTGACCTGTGCCCGTCCTGCCTAGAAATGGAAAGCATGAGGTTGTCTTCATACCAGCCAGTTACCTTTTTTCTGTGTCTACCTGCTGTCAGAAACTATTGGAGGAAGGCAGGCCCTGTAGTCTCTCTCCCCTACCCTGAAGAGAGATTTAATCTGGAGGCTATGCAATACTATATACATCTGATTTAGGGGAATTACAGCACTCCATTGACTTGTCTATATTGGTCACAGCTCTAAGTGTAATTCCAGGACTGTCATTTAAAGGAAATGGAGGCCTCATGTATCAGGACCTGTTCTAGGAATGAGTAACACCAGGATGCACAGGGTCCTGTGTGTCTCCAGGGTACAACAGAAGACCTCCTGTAAATGAAGCTACACCACAGAATAAACTGGGGTGCTGTAACCTTACCATCAGGAGCGTGAACATGGTCTGCGCGACGTTGAAGCCATGGCGCCAGTTGTGGTAGGTGATCTTCCGATAGCCTTTGCTGACAGAGTACACAAATCTTACCAGAACCTGCAAATTGCAATCGGGAAAGTGGATGTTAAGTTTGTGTGATGAAACTGCTGCCTGTTGCTCTTGCAGTAGAATCAGAAACTGTAATGTTGTCAGTTGTTTTCTCTCTGCCTTCTACTTCACATGTACTGCCTTTTGTAGCTACATAGGTTTTCTCACTTAGAAAGTAAATTAATCATGGAATATTATTTTTTATAATCTCAGCGGTTTAGAGTGGCAGCAATGAATGACTGCATTTCACACCTGTATCATGGGTGAGTTGTTCTGGAGTGGATATTTTGACACTGACGTCCTGTAAGTAAGAAACACAGTAGTTCCCATTCCGAGCCCTTAAGTTGCTTCCTACTTCCCAGCCTGCCTTCCCAGGGCAGTTACCTCCAGATCCCACTAGATGGAAACAAACCTCACATTATGTGCTGAGCTTGTGCAGCTTCAGAGCTGCTGGAATGCATGTTTCACAAATCGTACGGGGGCTTGAGCTGGGGCAAAAGCCTTGAACACAAACATCAGCGGCCATGGGGTCCTTGCCCCCCCCAGGATCACATCACTCCTGTCACTAGCAGTCGGGAAGATGGTGCCAAATGCACCAAATAAAGGCATATCCATGTTTGTAGGGGAAGAAAATGATAGAATTACAGAATCAGTAAGGTTGGAAAAGACTGACAGACAACTGTCAGTCCAACACCACCATGACAACTAAACCACGTCCTGAAGTGTCACACCTACACATATTTTTTACACATCCAGAGATGGTGACTCAATCATTTCCCTGGGCAGCCTGACCCCTCTTTCAGTAAAGACATTTTTCCTAATACCCAATCTGAACATCCCGTGGTGCAACTTGGGGCCATTTCTTCTCATCCCCATCATCAGTTACTTAGGAGGAGGGACCAACACCCTCATCACTGCACCCTCCTTTCAGGTGGCCGTAGAGAGCAATCAGGTCTCTCATCAGCCTTTGCCCCTCCAAACTAAACAGCTCAGTTCCCTCAGACAGTCCTGCTCTGCCCTTCTGCTCTAGACCTTTCATTAGCTTCATTGTCCTTCTGTGGACATGCACCAGCACCTCAATGTCCTTCTTATAGTGGGGGGTCCAAAACTGAACACAGTATTTGAAGTGCAGCCTCACCAGTTCTGAGTACAGGAACACAATCACTTCCTTAGTCCTGCTGGCCACACTATTCCTGATACAAGCCAAGGTGCTATTAGCCTGGTTGGCCACCTGGACACACTGCTGGCTCATGTTTAGCCAGCTGTCAGCCAGCACCCCCAGGTCTTGTTCTGCCAGGCAGCTTTCCAGCCACTTTTCCCCAAGCCTGTAGCACTGGCGGGGGTTGTTGTGTACGAATTACAGGACCTGGTAGTTGATCTTGTTGAATCTCATACAGTTACCCAGGATTCATCTATCCATTCTGTCCAGATCCCTCTGCAGAGCCTTCTTACCCTCAAGAAGGTCACCACTCCCACCCAGTTTGGTGTTATCTGCAAACGTATTGAGGGAGCATTCAATCCCCTCATTGTTGGTGAAGACATTAGACAAGACTAGCCCCAAAACTGAACCCTGGGGTACAATGCTTGTCACTGGCCGTCATCTGAACTTAACTCCATTTACCACAACTCTCTGCACCCAGCCACCCAGTCATTTTTTTACCCACTGAAGGGTACATCAATCTAAGCCATGAGCCACCAGCTAGTCTAGAAGAATGCTGTGGGAGACAGTGTGAAAGACTACTAAAATCCAGGTGGACACAACCTTTCCATCATCCACTACATGGATCCCATGGTCATCCAAGATCAGGTTGGTGAAGCAGGACCTGCCTTTCATGAACCCATCCTGACTGGACCTGATCTCCTGGCTGACCTGCACCTGCCATGAGAGTGAACTCTAGATTACCTGCTCCATAATTTTTCCCAGTACTGAGATCAGGCTGACAGTCCTGTATTTCCCTGGATCCTCCTCCCAGCCTTTCCTGTACATGAGTGTCACATTGGCAAGCCTCCAGTTGCCTAGGACTCTTTTGCAAACCAGGACTGCTGATACATGATGCACTATAACTTGGCAAGCTTCTCTGTCAGCTCCCTCAGGACTCTGGGGTGGACCTCGTCCAGCCCTATAGACTTGTGAGTGTCAGGGTTGTGTAGCAGGTTGTTAACTGCCTATTCCTGGACTATGGTGAGGTTGTGTTGCTCTCTGTCCTTGTATTCCAGCTCAGGTTGTTGTGTACCCTAAGGATAACTGGCCTGGCTACTGAACAATGAGGCAAAGAAGGCATTAAGTACTTCAGCCTTTTCCTCATCCTTGCTGATAGTGTTCCCCCCCCCTACATCCAATAAAGGATTCTCCTCAAGATGGGAGAACCTGCCTGGGTGGGTCTCAGCATATGTTGGCTGGGAGCTGTAGGGTAATGTACTATAATAAACCAAACATGCACACAAGCATGCACTGCCCAGGCTGAACATGGAAACTGCTGTTACACCAAAGCTGTGATGTCCTTAGGCACATGGTGTGCAAGCATGGTGTGGACCCCTTCTGTTTAGACCCAACAGCAGACCCACAGATGTAGCGGACAGTGCAGAGCAGAGGAGACCATCTTCGTGTCCCAAACCTACATGTAGCAACAGGGGTTTTGAGAAGGAGTAAGCTGCCCAGAGTCAGGCAAAGGAGGTCAGGATATGCTCTCCTCTTCCTGCAACCCCCTTTGATCCCAGACCTCTGACTGCTCTGTGAGCTGTGCAGAGCATGCACAGGATTGCAGCCCCATGGCTAGTCTGCTGGCCATTCAGGAAGGGATTTCTGGGGTGTTGCCAGCTCTTACCTCCTGTGGGATCTGGAACTTTTTCACTACACCAAGCTCATAGTACATCTGAATGCCGCATTTCACCAGCTCTAGCTCAGTGCAGTCAAAATCAGAGAACCTGAACTCATAGATTTCAAACTTGGTGGGCCCCGGGAGTTCTTCTTTCTGTAAGAGAGGTTGGACAGTTTGTTGCTGTGCTACTTAGGCCATCCCTAGAAACACATGGGATGGGTTTTGCTTAATTAAAACTTATCAGTCTGATACTGCTGGGAACTTTTGAGAATATAACACAAAAATAGATTTAAACGCAAATTTTCATTATAACCCTTTTACTAGGGGAAGAAGAGGGGCATTTTTGGTCAAGTGCAAGAAATACTGCTTTTTTGTGTTCAGCACTTTTTTTGTTGATTTGATATAGTTTGGAAACTAAAACTTTACAGGTTTGATAGAGGAAAAGTCACAGCCCTCTGCATTTCCAGACAACAAAATGTGTGGCAAGTTTAGGTAGCTGACATGTTTTCAGGTGGGCTTTGAACCCTTTGAGATAAAGTGGCAGAGACTAGGTACTCCATAGGACCTCAGGAAGACATTTGCTGCCACCTGATAATAATAATCTCAAATTCACACAGCAGAGTTGAACAGGGTATGCTTTGCCATTGCTGTTCACCAGGTGCCTGTTGATATGTACCAGTGTGTTAACACTGGGAACTTTTCCCTGCATATACCCAGGCAGTGTTTGTTTGCCAGGGCTGTCCATTCTAGCAGTACATTGCTCTTACCAGGATGCTTGCCAGCTCCTCTTCCTCACACTCACTTGGCTCTTTGCCCAGCTTTTCTCGTGTTGGCTGCAAAGTGCATGGACATGTTAAACTGATGACCCCACCCCAATGGACTTTGCACAGTAAGGCAATCTAGGGCAACTCTTATAAGGAAATCGTGTTTTCTTCCTGGATCTTACTTTGATTTATGTTCTTTCAACCCATTCTGCCTGTAAAAATGTTCTCCTAGATTTTGGTTCACTCACTTGCAGATGTGTCCCCCCCTTGACCCAGTGTCCACATCCTCTGCATTAAGGAGGTTTTGGGGAATAAATCAGCTTCTTTTCCACCCTTCCAACCCGTCCCTGCACAAGCCCATTTCCAAGGCTGGCATTGCTGAGGAAATGAGAAAGGACACTGCCACTGTGAAGTAACTGGGGCCCTGGATGCTACCTCCACACCACAGTGGCTGGAAGCATTTCCATGGGAGGGGAAACTTGTGTCTGTGCCACAAGTCAGGTTGCAGGCCAGTACACCTGGGTGCATGCTGAACATTGCAAGGCAGTACCAGAATTTCCTGGATTTCATCCTTGTCACATTTCACGTGGTAGAGCACCATATCCTGAGCAATGTCCTTCCGGTTCTCCAGCTTGTTCATCTTATCGTACGTGTCTGTGTTGAGAACAGACCAACCCAGGAACTGTGTCAAGGACTTGGTGAGGGGAAAAGAAGAAAATGGTGAAACAACAAAGACAGAAAAATAACACTGCATGATATACTATTAGAGAAACACAAGATTCACTTTGGCCACGAGTCTAGCAATGAGCAGCTCTGTATTTGTTCCCAGACTCTACTTGTTGCTCAGCAGAGCAATTCCCCAGCTGTTGAATTTCCCCAGGTCTCCAGAGCATCCATGCTGTGGAGGTTTGACGACCTGCTGTCCAGTTCAACATATGGAAGGTCATTTCTGTATTTTTACTTGTGGAAAGAATGGTGTCACAATGGTGACAGGAGGTTAGGAACCTTCATATCATGGGAGAGCAAGGTGGTCATATCAGCTTTCACATATGGTTACTTACACCCTGTGTTTGCTCTCAACTCATTTGCTGTCCAATGGCCCGTTCAAACTGTGGGTTTTCTTCCACAGTCGTTTTCTTTGAGAAGAACAGTCTATTTCAGGAAATGTTCTGACTGGTAACAGATACCAGGAGCTGAGTGAATATTGGAAGCTAGTATAGGAGCGTTTCTAGACAGTCTTTAATTACAACTGACCACTCTTAATATCTTAGCTACACAGACAATTTTTTTGTAATTTCTCAAAGGAGTTGCCTAGCCACGGGTAGTTGCTGTTTATGTGAACATAGGTTAAAATGGTCATGCTAGTACATAGCTAGCTGCTCATGGCTTGGGCTCCTTCCCAAGAACACTGAAAAAAAAGAATGCAAACACAGCTGGGTTTCCAGGACTGAAAAAAACCTCAATCTGTGATGTAGCTGCTTTCAAAACCTTCAAGCAAATACATGACACATCTGTAGGCAACAAAGAAACTTAGCTGCAAAACACTGGGGGATGCTTTGCAGGTGTACAGTGAGCAATTGTGAACTCTTCTCGACCGTAGGAACTACTTCTACCCACAGGAAGGAACTGTACCTCCATGAGGGTCTCATCCTGCTCATCAAATGGTTTCCCATCTTTTCTGTTATAAAATGTGACAACTCCAACAATTTCTTCCTTTTTGTTGACTATTGGCATGGAGAGAACGTTTTTGACAGTCCATCCTGATTCATCTACGGGACCTTCCTTGAAGCAATAGCAAGTAGAAAGACACCATGTACTTAATGTGTTTTCTAATTGCATCAGCACTCCCATTTTACATCAAGACTATGGGATAAAGAAATAATTTATGTGACTAATATTGACTCTAAATTACATTTCTGCAAACAAAGTGGAATATATGATGGGACTTGGAAGTTTTCACAGTACCTGAAATTTAAACGTCTCATCTGCAGCAGCATTCATAATGTTGCAAATCTAAGAGATCACACAAAAGAAAATGTATTACAATACAGGCAGTGGGAAGCTAAAGTACCAAAACAAAAAACTGAATTGCTGAGAAAACAGCATTAATATGACTTCATCTCAGAAAACTTTGATGAAGCCTAAGCTAAGTACTTACAAATCCACTTTCAGCCACATAGGTTGGCAGTCCAGTAACTAATGCCCAGTGATCCGGAGTAGGATTTCTAAAACGAAAAGAAAGTGCATAAGGGAAATTAAGGATATAAGTTTAACGAAGAGTGATCATGGAACTGAAATGAATTTGTCTGATTGCACAATTCATGTTTACATGTCTCTACCCTCAGGTAGTAAACAGTCCTGTTACTTTCAAAGGACCCATGTGTGCAAAGAAAAGGTAAGTAAATACTTTTCCTTCAAGGATTTAATACAGAATAACTAATGAACAATCATAATTTGCAGAGACTTAAGAAAAGTCATATCTGGGAGTGGGGGCCATGTTTCAGTCCTTCAGGACAGGGAAAGATGTAAGAAAGTTCCTGTCTAAGAATGTCTGCCAGCTTGAACTTTGCAGCTCTGCTCTAAGTGATGGGAGCCTTTCTTGATGCATGTACAGTAATGGAAAGGGATGAGATCAGAACTGAGTGAAACACCTGTTATTGCAGATTTGCCCAAGGTGCCAAAGCCTCCTCTGGAAAATTTGGTGTCAAGAAGAGAGGGTTGTCCTGAGAAACAGGTAGTCTCAATGTGGTGTCAAGAAGGAATCAAAGGCCTGAGATGGGGTCAGTGATTGGAGGGTAAGAGAGAAGCAAAGAGACTGAAAGACGGGAAGAGGATCAGGAGAGACCATGAGAGGTCAGGAAGGTAGCAGAGGAGTGAGGGGCAGGGACAGCGAAAGCCTCAACACCAGGCAACCTGTATGGGCTCTCCTGTAGGCACAGGAAAGACACCAAGAGTCGAATGATGCCTCAGCCTGGCAATGAGAGTGGCAGTCAAGGCAGTTTATTTCTGCATCTAAAAAGAATGGCTGGTTGCAGTGACTTTTGCAGCCTGATTTGCAAGCCAGGATCCCAAAGCACTTTGGCCCATGGATTTGTGACTGAAAGCCCCAACTTAGATTCTGGCTGTCATACTCAGTCTCCTGAGTTGATCTTTTACCTGTCTCCTCATGAATGTCTTGAAATTATGAAGAGCCTTGGGTTTAGCTACAGTTTTTATCAATACCTGGCATACAGAATCTGTGCACTTACGGGATGACTTTAATGTCTTCTTTTCCATGTAAGATGTAATCAATGACCTTGTAAAAGACTATTTCCTATAAATAAAAAGAAGTGTGGTATTTAAATTAGTATTGAGGCAATCTAGTCAGACAGGAAAGAGGTTAAGCAACCTGTTTTTCACTTACCCTGCCATCAGGGGTGCGAGGTCCCGAGTAGGGGGGAACTTCTCCCAGAAGGACTGGCCACAGGTCAAAAAATTCCTGGGTTAAAAGTGAAAGAAGTTATTTTAAAGTAGAAAGTTTCATTCTGCCTTGAGCCTTCAAGTAACCACTGCTCAATCATGCTCGTTTTGATACTGTGTAAACAAGGCATGAAATAAGAGTGGTTCATCACTAGGCAGCAGGATGGTATATCTGAATCTGGAAGTGTCAGATACATCATATATACACTGTGTAAAGTCATCTACTGCCTGTACACAGCCTCATGCTTCATTCAATGAACAATGTGGGCTGTACTCACAGAGAAAATGGCTATGTCAATGGGTTCTTCATTTTTCAGAGTGTGCCCAGAGGGCTGATACACTACTTGCCTGAGCTTGGTAAAGTGGAAGATTTTTTTTTAATTTTTTTTTTTCACTAAGCTACATTATAATGCTAATCATAGTGTCTTTAGCACACTAATGATCATTAATAAACCTCTTCACAAGACAGAGTGCTACAAAGGGTGTGAGAATGTTATGGAGACTGAAGTCCATGGTAGCTCCAGTCAGCCTGACCACAGAATAAAATGGGGTGCTTATGACAGGAATGCCTTGTAAGCCACACATAAAGCCTGCCAAATGTGCAAATGGACTCAATCAGAGCTGCAGAAGTAACTTAGTATTTGCCATCTTATTTTTATGAAGCTGAATTTCACCTAAAAGTCAGGATAATGTGCACATGGATGAGTCCTTGAGGAAGGTGGTTGCTTTGTTGCTGGGTGTTTCCACAGGTATCTCGCTGTACATCTGATATCCACAGACTGTGCTTACTTTGTGGGCTTTGACCAGGATTTCCATGGTCAGACACATTTGCCCTTCCTTTTTCTTCTCAGTCTCTGTCTCCTCGGACAGTCCTGTTCCACTCATAAACTCTTTTCCTCTGTTTTCTTTATCCCAGGTTCTTCGTTCACACAATGGAATAAAAAATGTCAACTTAGCTTGGACTTTGGCTTCCTCACATCATCCCTCAGTGGATAGAAGCAATGCAGAAAAACATAGAACAGAGATGTGAACACTCACCTTCTGTTTTGTCATGTCCAGGAGACCTACAGAGTAGCGGTCACAGTTCAGGTATGCTCTCACTGTGTAAAAAGCCTTGTGGAACTGCCGCTCAATGTCTGTCAGCTCCTCAAAAACCTTATTAGCTGACCACAACAGCACCTGCAGGATAAAATCCAAGTGTAGGCATAGTCTCTCCTTGAGAGCTGGCCTTCCCAATGTGTTTGGAGTAACAAGAATATAACTTAGTCTTTATACTGAATTCCTGAAAAGTGCAAGAGCAACCTATACTGCAAAATGTAAAAACATTGCTTGTTCATACCAGGAATTACTAGGGAAAGATGCACTCCAAGGAAGAGTCAGGTCATCATGGAGTGCTGTGTAAAAGTCCACTCTAAAAATATAGCAAAGAAGTATAGTAGTGCCAGATCAAGCGATTTTATGTTTTATACCTGTAAGTCAAACCTTGCGTCCAAAACCAGTGGACATCAAAAGCATTGCAAATTCTGGGGGCTGTTGGAATTTTCTGAACTTAGCTTTCCTCAAAGCCTTTGTGCAGCTGCTTTGTGTGAGCAACAACCTCAGATTCTTTTCTCCTTTTCTCTATCCCGTGTAGGGAAGATGTACTGTTAAGAAACTTATTCCTTTCATTTGGAAAAATGGAGGCTATGCAGGGAATTAGGAAAATATTTCCAGTGGAACAAGAAGGGCCTTTGTGTGCCTAAAGGAGAAGTTATTGTTCTCTGCAATGGTAAGCAAGCCATCTACACAATTGCCAAGCTTAGTGTGCCTGCATCTGCATGTGAATACTTTGCTTTCTGAGCCCAGGACACATGCGTAGCAGTGCTTCAGAAGCACTGAGAGCTGCTTCCTGAAGCTGACTAGACCTGTGATTTGAACAAGAAGTAGACTACAGCTCTGATTGTCTGCTGTAGAAAGTGATTGCATGGATTCATATTTCTCCCAATAAATTAAGGAGTCCTTTCATAATCCAAGTCATGGGAAAGAATGGTGTCTGATTTTGATTCGGAATACCCTAAAACTTGCATCTGTGTCCATTTTTACTGAGGGAGGCTGATTCAATAGGCATATGAGCCTCATTTTACTGGCACTTGAGAAGAAATGTGATAGTGCTTTTTAGTAAACAGATAGGGAAACAAAATACTGCATTTGTTTGTAATTGTTCTGGGAAATCTCTTGGTGCTGCTGGCTGAAGCAGTTAAATACCACAGGAATTTTGGAGCCTGAGTTCAGCAAAACTTCTGGAGCTCAGCCCTGCTGAAGCTGGTGCCACGGTGTCAGGTCCCACAGTTTTGTCAGTTGCAGCAAGAAGAGAGCCTAAGGAAGGCTCTGGGGAATGAACAATAGCTAAAAGCAGGCCCAGTTCTTTTAAGGAGATCAGAAGCAATTTTGAAATTAGAATAATGCACTCATTTGTTTTTGAGAGAGCCCAGTCCGCATTTTCACTCTTACCTGGCCTCTTCGGGTCTCACAATTGTGAAGGTAACTCAAGTGATAAATTTTCAAATTCAAGGAGGCAAAATTCAGGTACTTCAGAAAAAGCTGAAAAGGCAAACCATGAGATTGAGTTGTATGAAATAGCAGTCTCATGTATACTGGATTTCATAATGCCTCTTTATCACCATCATGGTAATTCCCCTGGATAAGTGCTTTGATTTGCACTTGTGTGAGAGGAAGCTTATCCCCCTGTAACTTCCCTTAAGATTTGTGAGATAAGCATTCTCATAAAAACCCTCTTCTGTTAGTGGGTGAGTCCCCCATAGGGAAATTCACACCAGTGGATCTTCTCTAAGGCAGACATCCCCATTGAAAAGAGTGTTGTTACACTGCAAAAGTGTCAACTGCTTGATAGAAACTGAGCTACTGATCACTTACTGTTTCATCAGAGCTGGTGAAGTGAGGGCCGTTCAACTTATTAATAGCCACAATGACAGCAACTAAATCTTTGCCATTCAAGATGGGTGTAGCAAGCATGCTTTTCGTAGTGTAGTTGGTGAGTTCATCAACAAATGGACTGAACTGGCCACACTGTTTAATAGAGAAGTTACAAATTAAGCATTTTACACAATGTCTGTTGTCCAAAAAAACTAAGTCAAAGCACAGTATTTTAAAATAAGGTGCCTAAAGAAAGTTTTGCTTGAAAAATACCAAAGAGAAATTAATTAGGAGAAAACTGGTCAATGTACAGCTGATAAGGCTAGTATCAAGAGAACTGGCTGTGGCTTCTGACTCTTAACACTTGCACTTTCTCACTTTTTGGAAAGATCTTGCAAATCATAAGTTTTAACATGTCAAACTGTGACAGGACAAGGAAGCTCTCCTCTGGTCATTCTCAGATCACTGGCATCCTTCAAAGTGCCTCCTTCATTCCTTCCTCCAGCTTCTTTCTATCAGTGCATACTGTCAGTTGCCATGCAGCACTGTATAGCCACAGTTTATAAAACAGAGCTGCCTGGTACAGTCATTGGGAAGTTCACTCACCCCCATTTTCCTTCTGCTTTTGCCTGGGCCCTGAAGCTGCTGTCATCTTGCAGCCTCCATGTAGCCATCTACCTCTTGTCTTTCTTAAAAATACTATGGCAGGCATTCCCTTCCATGTTGCTGGGCCTTCGTATGTGGGATTGTAGATGGTAGGGAAGGTATCCCTATGGAGCATGCAACTGGCACCAGCCGTGTGTGATTCCTGGCACTCTCCTTCTGCCCCTGAGAGTGACCCACCCACTCCTGCCTCAGGGGCATTTTGGAGCCATCACTATGTGCAGACAGCAAGGGTATGGATTAGGCTGCCCTGGGAGTTACCCATGAGGGAATCACCATTCAGACCACTGTGAGAGCACTAGGACATGGTGCAGGGGCAGCACAAAGGGAACTCCTCCAGTTGTTCCTTACATAAATGTCACTGTCTCCTCAACCTTAACAAAAACGAAGTAGATGAAGGTAGTGCAGTGAAATCAGATGCCCTGTCACCTGTTGTGCACAGGGCCTTATTGACACCATCATCACTTGCCAATATGGACTGCAAGGATGGCCTTGATTAACCCAAGTTCTTCTCCCTGCTCAGATGAATTATTTTTCAGCTACAAGTTCTTCTAGGTGGTTAGAAAAAGCCCTACAGCTCTGATCATATTCAAGAGGCTTCACTAGAAAGAATAATCGCTCCCTAATTCACATTCTCCCCTAATGTTCCCCCTTGCTGGACTTTCCTGCCAATTGGGGTAGACCAATCATTTAGACCCTGGGCCTTCTTTAAAGTAATTGCCTTACGGCAATTGGAGTTGGAGTGCAGCACTTGGCTCACAGCAATGAAATCCTTCCATATTCTTGGAGAAATGTCTGAAACCAGAAAGTTTTTAAAAGTTTAAGTCACATTCTGATACTATCCCTCACCTCCCAAAAAATGGTTGGAAAACCAAATCAATACCTCAGTCTGCTCTGTGGAGGACAAGGAAGTTTTTACTGCAACATTTAGATATGCTAGTATTGAACAAGAAATGGGTAGAGAAACAGATGGTCTTTTTATAACCAGCAAACAATAATAATAATAATCCCAAAAGCCGTATTTGAGTCACATGGATTTTCATTTTATACAAGTAGATTGTTATTGTTGCCATTCAGCTTTACATGATTCAGCCCAGGAGTATGAGGGGTAAATATTGTCATGCAGGCATAAAAAAAAACCCCCATCCAAATTCCTTGGAAACCTCCTCGTACTGCTGTGTGCATTGCTCACTGAAATAGCTGTTTTGGTCAAAGTTTATTTCTTGCTGATGATGATTATGGTCACCCATGTACACGTTGGAGTTAAACCACTTGCCAAGCAAGTGGTCTGCTCAGCCCTGGTGAGGTCTGCTCCCTCTGGTTGATAAAATGCTTCTGAATGCCCTTGTTCTAATTTTCATAATATAGCAAACATTTTCAAATATTGTTTGTGGTGGAAAACCCTTCCTGGACTCACTGTATAAGATTTTTTTTCTCTCTCTCTCTTCCAATTACTCATGGAATACAAATGTGTAGTATGGAAAAGTCTACTCACATTCAGTGCAGATCTGACTGTAGCTCACTCTCTCTTCTCTGCTAGATGTGATATTTTTAATTTTTTTTTGCATAATTAGGCAGGCCAGGTGTGACAGTGCACTCATTTGCCACCATTAATAGCTAATGTAATTAATGTGCTTAGCCTCACCTCACTACATAAATGAAACTGGAAGCAACTTACAGACTTGCAACTAGTGCTTTGGTTTCCACTACACAGCTATTACCCTGCAAGAGGTTTGACTAAGCACCAAGGTGCCCTAATGCCTCCTGACCCCTTTGAACTGGTAATCGTATGGGCCTTTCATCTAGCAGGTGAATGACTGAGTGATAAACCTACCTCATTGACATCCTTGATATTCATGGTTTTCTTGGTTTGTGCAACGTAGCCCACAACACCTATGTCCAGTGGATAGACAATCTCACAGTCTGGGGAGACCAGGCATTCCTCCAGGGTGCTTCCCTCCTGGATGTTGAAAAGCCTTGTTGCCAGTTCAGGTGTGCCATTTCTCTGCCTGTACATGAAAAGACTACAGCGGTCAGCGTGAATAAGGGACCTGATTCTTCTCAGGGTCTTGAAAACAACTTTCTCCATGTTGATGGTTTCTTGCATATCTTGGATCAACTCAAAAAGGATTTCAGTTTCGTTGCTATCACAGGACTCTGGTTTTAGTTTCTTCTCAAAGTACTGCTTGGCAAAAGCAGGGTTGCCATCAAGAAACTTCTCCACATCGTCTTCACTAATGCTCATTCTGAATGCCCTGGCTCTTGTGGTAGGTAATAGTCCAGAGATGTCGTCTGTGCAAACAGCTGATTTCTGATGTAGTTCTTAAAATGCTGTAATTGAAGATGTTTCTTCTAGAATGACCAGGGGTGAGGTAAAACCACAAAGAGGGCTTGTCATCAGGAAGAGGTATTCCTTTATAGGGCTGAAGATGAGCCTGTGAGAGGACAGATCTTCTCAACCAAACAGATTAGATGACCTCTGCAGGAGCTTTGGGTCAAATATCTTCTTAATCTAAATGCAAACAAAAACTGAGTACTCACAATATCTGAAAAAACTCTCCTTTCTCTTGATAAGCAGAACACTAACTGAAACAATTCCACTGAGGCAGCAGCAACAGGGAAGAACTGCATCTCCTAACATTGAAATAAGCTCTTTAAAGTCTAATTAAATATATACTGCTTGGGCCTAATCCTTGGCTAACAAGGTGAACATCTTATTATTTCTGCTCTCCCAGCTCCCTGCAGTAGTAGGAAGTGCATCCTTCACAAAAGAGCACAATGGTCATAACAAAAAAAACCAAGGTAATGAAATTTTTTCATGACTCCATCTATTATTGTACAGTTCCGTAACTGCTGCTGTCTGGGCTGTTGTCAAATGGAAGCACCAATCCTGAATTCTTTAGTCTGGGATTTGAAATGAATTCACAAGGTCGGTGACCTCTTCTTGACAATAAGAACCAGGAGATGAAAACATGAGTCTCAGTGGCATTTCTTCAGGAAGGAAACTGGAAAGCTCCAGGTTGAGGCTGCTTGGGGTTGAAATACTCGAAGAAGTCATGAGAAGCTCTGCAGGCAGAAAATCTCAAAGAAATCACTGTGGAAGGCAGAAAAATTTTCCTCATTACTATCAGTGGAGAAAGGATAGGAATTATGGCTCTGAGGGATAGAAGTTGTTTCACATCAGAGAAGCCACAATGCTGTGCAAGCAGAGATGAGGGTCAGTGTCATGTTGGGAGGCAAAATGCCATGGAGGCCACTGATTTTGAGAAGAATTAAACAATGCACAAGGGTTTCCATCAGAAGGAAACACTGTGTTGCAGGGAGATAATTAATGCTCTCCTGCTTAGAAGTAAAGGTCCAGGCTACCTGTGCCTTTGAGAATTGGCATTACTGCCAGAAATGGTGCATGTGGGTGGCTGGGAGGAAGGTGGCAAGAGAAGAAGCTTTAGATGTGGTGGCAGCATTAGAAATGCTTATTCAAGCATGCATGGAGTTCAAGAAGGGGATAGGTTGGGAGGTCCTTGTCTCCCATCAGCAGGGAGGACTGAACATACAGCTCCTATATCCATCTCTACCCAGTCCTAAAAGAAGAGATGAGCACCATCACACAGAGGCATGGGGGAGGGAGTTAAGAGAAAAATCCTTTCAGAAGATTCCAGGTAAAACAGAGGAAACTGAGACAAAGAGCTACATATTTACTCAATATTATTCAGTTTTCTCCTCTTCCCTTTTTCAGTTTCCTGGATCACTGGAAAGCTGCTGGGGGGGTCAGCTAGTTGTATGTCTTAAATGTCTTTATGCTAGCATGTCAGAGAAATGCTTTGGTAATTCTCATAGCCAGGATTAAGGTAGAATTTCTGTTCAAGAAATTGAGGAGCTATTATGTGCTAGGAGTGCATACACTGCCTCGAACTTCCACGTTCCAATGGAGTAACAAGAACCTTCTCAGGAGATCATTGTGGGGGTGGGTGGTGAGTTGCCAGAACGGGGATGCATCCAAGCCTTTTTGCAAGCAAGAAGCAGAACTGTTCCAAGCATGGGACCTGGTGACAGTGGGGAATTTTAATTGCCTGACACTGTATGGATGGCAATCCTTCATGCTCTAGGCTGTCTAGCAAGGTATTGCATGTTGAAGTGGTTTTCTGGATACAAAGGATGGTAGAAAGAATAAGAGAAAAATTTCTTTGTTTTTGACTGGAAACAAGAGAATGACCTGAATGAGAATTTGAAGGTGGAAGTGAGAACTTGAAGTTCAAATGAGTGAGACCAGGATAATAGAGTTCATAATTGGAAAAAACAGACCACACAAAAAGTATGAAAGCATGACAAAATTATTGAAGATAAATATAAAAATGCCATAAACAAATAAAAATAAAAATCCAGAAAGGTCAGTATCCAAAATGAGTTTAAATTAGGAACATGAAGGGCAATGAGCATTTTCTGTTATAGTATTGGGAAGGGTGGGCATGTCAAGGAAAGAACTGAAGGACTGGAGAGCTTAGATGGTTGTGTGAAGTAACCTGGAAGCTGTTAATGGCTTTTCTTGACAACTGTTAGATATTCTGAGGTTCTGAAATGGAGGGGAAAGGTAGATACAACAATTCTTTCAGCAATACAGGAAAAAGAAATAACTGGAGAAATGCACAGCACACCACTTTAAATCTAGCCTCTAAAAAAATACAGGAATAAGCTTGTTTCTGTGAATAACTAGAGAGGTAAATAACAACCAGTGTGGTTTTGACAAGAGCAAACTGTGTCTAATTTTTATGCCAGAGTAAGAAGTCTCTGGACAGAAGCAAAGCAAGTCATGTGACTTGACTCATGAGGATATTACTTTTTTCCTTTTAAGATGTTAGGGCTTCAATTAAATTGTTAAAAGGTGGTGGCAAATCTATTGGGAAGCTGAAAGGTAGTTAGAAGCTCACTGATGAAATGTAAGAACTTCTTGAGTGGGACTCTCTGCAGAGGCCGCCTCAGGTACAGAACATTTCAGTATTTCCACTGTTAGGTGGAAAAATACATAGTAAACCAGCACATGAGCCATGGTCAGATAACTATAAATGTGTTTGTACACCATCTTAAAACTAAATTGCAGAGAGTTGTGTATGGGATGAATGGACCTAAACTCACCAAAGGTTTGTGGAAAGCTCTGCTTATGTGGAGAACAGTCACCTGGTGAATTCATGGGGATGAGTCATCATCTGGGCTTATCACAGCCTAAACATGTGTCAACACTGCTAGGCAGAAAGAGATGTACATCCATTAGGATGAATGTTCTATTGTATTACAGATTATGCCAAGTTGTAGTAAACAGATGTTAAGATGTCACCTGTAAGACAGTGGGAAAATGTTATGTCTGAGGAAAGACTGAAGTTTCTTGAGTCTCTTTCAAGTCATCTTTTTCTAAACAAAACTATCTCCAAATTTACAAAAGATTTCTCAGTTAAGAAAAAGGGAAGAGTCTGTTCTTCACAGTCAGGTAGGACAGGAGATTTCATATGTGCACTGGAATAGCTTCCACAATAGTGGAAAGAGATGGCTCTCACTCTATCTTTGAGAGCCCTAGAAACACCATCCTTTTTTCCCAGTGAACACCTGTTATCAGCAGTGATGCACATGTAATGACACCAGCCTGGTGGAAGTGGTATGGGCAAGCAATTTCTTACAGCTGGAGGGAAAACTATATTTCTGTGGATCCAGCCTTCCACAGTCAGCAGCCTCTCAGTCAAGTAATATATGAGGAAAGCATTGCTTGGACACCAGGAAAAACTTCTCTTGCAGCAATATAAACCTGCCAGATGGGAGTAATTTTCTTGTTAACTGAAGCACAATGAAATCAGGAGGCAACCTGCTGTCATCCAAGGTCTCCACCCCAGTATCAGCCTGTGTCCTTCCAGTGTCCTGTAAAGGATGACCCTTGTTTCATCACACAGTGATTGGAAGCAAAAAGGCTTGGGTAAAGTAAAACCAAGTAAACAACTTGGACTAACACATTTTTGATTCTTGTATCCCAAAGGAATAAAGTTTCCTTTCCTATCACCAGACTTTGAAGAAACTCTGAAGTGAAGTGTAGCTTCTCTTACAGTCTAGCATGCTGCAGCCTGGCAGTTTTTCTGATCTAGTGAATTTTCCTGTGCCAGGAAGGCACATTTGTGGAAGAAGAGGTCTCCTGGGAGCTTAATGCCACTTCTCTGAATTAGTCCAATGTCCAGGTGTATGAAATGGCTGTCACAGCATGAGAGCTATAGCCAGAGTCTGTACTTAGGATACCTTACATCTGAGCAGAAGGTCCTTTGGTCTTGGTAACATATGGTGTTTTCCAGACTTTATGGCTTCATTCTTTATCTGTAAGATGACAGGCTTGGTGGCTGTACTAAGGGGTATATAACTAGTCATAGGACATTTTGGGCTTTGATTCATACTGAATTGAAGTTGGCACTCTTTTGGATCCAGACCTCCCAGATATGCACCCTTTGTTTGGTATGAAACATTCTGTTCAGTTCAAGATAAATATTTTTGTTCTGAAACATTTATAAAGAAAACAGGCAACATCCAACAGTGACACTCCAGGCTCAAAATATGAAAGATCCAAGCTCTGTTTCTTCCTCTGCACACAGGTTTTGAAATTTAACATGAAGATTTCCCCTTACAAGAGGAAAGAATATATGTGGCTAAATGCTGAAGTTTATAGATGCAGAAGTGGAGAAACAGAGACAGTATCTGTTAAGCCAGCCAGGGCTGTGCAATTGCAGCTGAACAACTGAAACCATTTAGGCATGATGGGTGGAAACCTAAACCCTCTGTGCAAAGGGAGCCAGAAGTGCCAGAGCAAATCTCTTGAAGAGGGCGGACTGAGATACCCAGAACATAAAGCACAGTGCAAAGACTGCAGGTGCTCTCTAGGCCTCCAGGGCATCTTAGGTGCCAGCAGGAAAGCCAAGGCTGGCATACCAGTGATAATTGGAGTGGATACAGTCTAAGCTTCCAATAGGATAATGCTCTTTGATTGGCCTTAGGCAGACAATAGAGGATTTTGGAGGAGGCTACTATTTTAGGAAACTTGCACTAGGCTGTCACACAGCATAATACTATCTGAACACGTGTGGTTGCACACATTTGTTTTCAACAGCTGTAAAAATTAATTGCTGTGTTGGCATAGGACCCCTGCCTTGTTGGCTGTTGGTGGATGTCCTTTTAAACAGTGGTTCTAATGGAAACCTCAAATGAAGGCCTGGCTGGTGTCTGGAAAAATGAGCCAGAGTCTCTGTGAAGAAAATTCCTCACCTCCCAACAACTCATAGCACAGTCCCTCCTCAGCCCTAGGATGGAAACTACTAAAACCTCAAATTGTGATGTGAAATCACCATCTGATGTGGTGCCAAATATACTGTCCAAGAGAAGCAGTATGATTAGAGCCTTTTATGGGACTCTGTCGAAACTGCACAGTGCAGATGCTACCTGCAAAGTAGAAAGGGTGACGGCAAGCACTGGGAATATTAGGTCTAAAGATGTTTTTCCCCTTCTTTTGTCAAAGCATGTTTTCCTCCTAACCAAGAGGCTGTGGGGAGGTACAAGTGACTAACTTGATTAGCCATTATCCTTATAGGATGCTGTATTGACAGCTACACTCAAACCTTTCTGGCCCACTCATCCGTTGGCATAACAAGATTGCAGTTTATCTGATTTACTAATTAATATTCTTATGCCACCTGCTTGTATGTGAGAATAAGCTTTCCTGCCTGGAACCATGGGAGCTCCATGAGGATCAGTGCTGTGCCCCTCATTGCCCCTTGGCCAGGGCCTTCTACTGCCCCCAGACTCCATCCCACTCCTCCATCCACACACAGATTGCCTCTTGCCACACAGAGGGCAGAATTTCAGGGCTTTCGCTGGGCATCCACCCTGGTTTTTCCCTCCCTTCAGTGGCTGGCCAGGGACCTTTGGATAGCACTAGAGCACAACACAGCCACCTAGGCTCTGTTCTCCCCCTGACCCAGGCACTCCCAGGGTCCTGCTCCTGCCTTTGTGGGAGTGATGGGCAAGGCCACCCTTCAGAGGGACCTCAGCAGGCTGGAGAAAGGTACCAGGAACCTCCTCCCACGACCTGTCTGGGTCTTGCCCCTGTCAGAGGTGCAGGATGTCAGACAGGGGAACACGTGTCAGCGAGGGCAGATGCATCAAGCACAGCCTGGGCTGCAGACCTGCATTAACATAATCTGTCTGTTACACAGAAATACCACAGTGGAGCACAGAGGCACGGCTTAGGGACAATCCCAGGTCTGCAGGAAACAGTGTGAGCTGCAGCCACTTATGCTACAGCTCTATTTTCATTCTGGCTGGATAGGGGATATACAAGTTCTAGCAGGACTGTTAAATGTTTATAATGAAATATAAATCCCATCCACTAGTGCAGACAGAGGAAAGTGTGCTGCTGGCAGTTCATTTGGAAGAATGAATAATGTGTTCTAGAGTCAAAATTAGTATACCTCAGCACCCCTCGGAGAATTCTGTTCACATTTCATCCAGAATACTAACTCCATCTGGTCATGACCAGTGAACATCAGCCCTCCTCCTACTAATTCTTTCAGAAAATTACCTCAAAATTAGCCTACTAGTTTAAATATTGCATTGGTGAATTGAAGTGAACAGTCAGAGATTTTTTTCTTAATGGTTCTTGGCTAAAGGAGGTGGTGCTATGGACACTCACATAAACACAAAGATTTACTTTAGAGCAGCAGTGCACTCTGAGTAACCAGCAACCAATAAGCGTGCTGGCTTAGCTTGCCGAAATGCTTTGAAACCACAAAAATCAATAAGATGCAGAAAGTACCTCTCTAGGCTTATGTGAGTCTAGTTCTCAGTTAACTGTTTTATTTCTGAAAAAAAACCCCAAACCCAACCTCTCTCTAAATGCAGAATCTTGAAAACTTCAAAATAAAGGCTGGGAGTAGGTGTTGTTGTTTTAATAAGTGCCTAGAATTAAGAAGAGGTATAAGAGCATCTCCTATACAGGAGTTACTTCACTCAAGGGAATGGCAGTGTGTTAAGAGGCTGGGTCCTACACTGCCCAGTGCTCCAGGACAAGTTCTGGGTTTCCAAAAGTGACAACCTTCATTAGCACTTCAGCACATAAAGAACAAAGATAATTAAACTCCTACCAAACTTTACCACATGCACCCTTTGTGCATTTATCTTCCCCTAACACTCCAGGACTACAATTAAGGAACATGCAGTGGGAAGGCACATGAAGTTTTAATAAGGAACACTAATAACACAATATGGGTGCTCAGATCCACCCACAAGTAAGTGTGCTTATGCAGTGTCATGAAGGAATAAAGAAGTAGAAAGATTATAAAAAGTTTTGCAGAAGGCATCTACCCACATGAGTTATTTGTGAAAAACGTGGCCTCAATGGGGAAAAACAAAGGCAAACAATAAGATTGTTTAGCAGAAAAGAAACGGAGCAGAAAGATTACTCTAACTTTGAGCATAAAGGAGAACACATGATAAAGTAATTAGGAAGAAGAAAAGGGCTATTGAGTCCATAAAAAGCTGTGGAAACAGTCAAGGGCTGAAAATGTGGGAATGATTATGGAAAACATGGAAAATACAATTATGAAAAAGAGTTGTGATAAGCCAGGACAGCCATGGGTCAAAAGCCAGCAGAAAATGTCCATCCATGCATCGAGAATAATTTTTTTTTTTTGAGGAAAATTCTTAAGACTCTTATCAGGGAAGATCCAGGGGACAGAAGCATTTCTGCAGGCCAGGGGGGATGTTTGGTAAGGGGAAACCAAGGCTGAAAGGGTCCCATGGGGTATAGTTCAGAGTCTGCTTTTGGTTACTCAGATAGGAACAGCTGATGCAGAGTGATTCTCAACACAACAGCTCCAGGACAACTAAACCAAGCTGGGAAGATGCTCAGAGAATACATATTCAGGTGAGTTTAGAAAAAGGCTGATGACCTAGAGGTCCCTTCTAACCCCTAACATTATATGATTCTGTGATTTTCTGCAGCAGAGGCTGCTGCCCTAATGGTATTTTTAATGGGTATTAGTAACTAAATCCCCTTTGAGGCAATGCTGCAATTTTCAGTGTTTCCACCTTGTTAGTCAGCCTGAAGTAGATGTAAGCTTGGTCTGTTAGTCAAATGTATTCCAGTTGCAAGTTTACAGAGCTGGTAACATTGTGGGACCCTGAAAGTTGACTAGAACCTCTGGGCCACTCTAAAAGAAAAATTGCTTTGCTGTGTAAGTGCCCTCTGCTGACAAGAAGCCTGGTGAAGATGGCTGTGTTTCCAGTCACTGTAAGGTTTACAGTATCTCAGGTCTTGCAGTTTCTAAGAAAATCAGATGTTTAAAACATATTAGATGTTTAAAACATAAACAAAATCCTCCATAAAAAGGAACAATTTGATAATTTTTGGTATCTTAGAAAACTGTCTCACAGTCCTTTTCCCGTTTCCAAAGCAATATGATGAAGTCCATCCCTTTCTCCCACTGAAGAAGCAGATGGAAGGCTGAAATGCAATTGTATGTGAAAGCTTTTGGCTTATTGTCTGCTCAGCCTCATGATTACAACAGCTCTCTCCTTGGAGTGCAGGGAGGTGCTCTGACCTAACCCTTCCCTCTTTAGTCTGTTTCCACCTTCTGTTGCAGATGGAAACTGTTCTAATGCTTACTAAGGACAGCCCTTTGGCTGTATGCACGTAAGATTCCCCTGGCTTTGGTAATTTGTGCTTCTGGTTTTAGCTTTTAAATCCATCATCAGGGCTGGCATGGACATCCTGGCTTACCCAGAACTACTTGAGCTCTGTGCCAGCGTTACCACTTTTATAAAGCACCTTGAGATGCACACATGGAGTTGTAAATATCCCATTGGAGTGATGCAGAGCAGTGAGCTGCAGGCAGCCCTTACTATCTGCAGTACTTAGCAGAGGACATGTTTTGCTGCTACATTGTGCTTTGCAATAAACTAGAACATACAGGTTTATTCCTGCGCTTTTTGGTGTTAAACTGCTTTTGTTGCATGAGCAGGAAAAGAACCAGACTTAGACGACAAAACACATAATTTCCACTTTCAGGGATATTCACATACCCTCTGTGCCTCTTGTTTTTTGAAGGCATCCGGGGAATAACACCAGGGATTAAATAAACTCCAGATCATTACTTCACTGCAAAATATGGCCGGGGATACTGACTGCCTCAAGGGAACAACCCCCTTCCTGCTGCCTTATCCTGGGAAAAGAACAGGATCAGGCCATGGAGGTACCCTATGGCTGCCTTCAAGTGCCAATTCTTTAGGCTCTGACAGCTGAACTCCTCTCGTGTTGGCATATGCTACCCTTCCTGCATACCCGGAAAAATCATGCTCTCCAGGTTTCCTATTTTGATAGAGATGGTCTCTGCCCTCCAAGATTTGGAAGGTTGCATGATAAGACAAATATTGTACCTTTAAATAAATGTTGCAACTAAAATGAGTAAACCTGCCAGTGTCTGCAAGCAGACCAGTTTAGTAGTAGTAAATACTACTATGGTATACAGCTATGTCAGCAGTATGCCTAGAAATAAATACCAGAAAAAAACAGCCAAAATGTTCACCTCTTTATTTGGTAAGAAAAGGTCTCGTTTTCATCAGGTTGCCCCAGGTCTGGGTAGGTTTTTTTGGTACAGAGTAGCAACAGGCCATTAGGAAAATGGTCATAGCTCAGAGAGTGAAATCTTGCAGCTCACTGATCAAGCAGCAGCCATCATCCATACAGCTGTGCAGAAATCAGGCAGTGACACAAAAACTGTGTCTCTTTGGCCAGCAGATACCTGTTTGTTAAAATACCACTTCAGAAGAGATTTTAGCCAGCTCTGCATGCACCTTGTGCTGCCAAGGCAGCAAGATGCCGAAGGGTTTAGGACAGAGACTATAACTTCATTTTACTGCCAAGTCCTTGGCAATGGCCCTGAGAAGACCACCCCCACCCCCACCCCCAGCTGGCTACTTGTCACAGCAGAGGAGCTGAGGCTCCCCAGTTCCCTGTGCTTTGAACAGTCTCCTGGTTTTGCTTGCAGACTGGAAGAATATTTGTCTACCTGCACCTGAGATGTGCTGTGAGCAGGGAAGCACATGTGGCCCTGCTCCACCAATTGTCAGTCAGTAAGTTTAACAAGAATGACACTATCACATCTCAAAATGGAAAGGTACCTTTCCATTTAAGTCATTTGAAGTTGCAGGTATTTGAACGGCACCTTGGAAGTCATAAAGTAGTGCTTTTTGAGGCTTTTTAATCTGATAATGTATCACACCCAAGAACCTTACCCTTGAACCCCAGGGGATCCAACTTCAAACTGTTTCCTTTTCATCTGCATTGTGTCACCCTCTTCATTGGGAAAAATCAGCATTTCTGAGCAAAATTAATGGAAACTGAGGACCTCCTAGGCAGCAGCCTTCATGTGGTGTGTCACTATGGGAAGGCTGTGTTTCTCCTGCCTCCCACCCTGGAGAGGGAGTGGAACAGACTATCACTGCTCTCTGGCAGACCTGACACTGGAACAAGAGTCTTCCAGAAACACAGGCATCATGTGTATGTGACACCCCAAGAGGAAGTCCTATATCCCCAGCAGCATGAATTAGATACAAAGCCAGAGCAGGAAATCCTGGAGAGATTTACAGGGCAATAACCATTACAATAGCTGTCAAGGGTGACTCAAAAGGCTTCTGCCAGTATTTGTTCCCCAGCACCCTGGTAAACAGGTCCATAACTTAATTGCCTCTTGGACAGCAGGAAACTTAATGCCCAATACAGGAGCTATTTAGGGATCTCATGCTGTGCCATTGGCTGCTGAGCTAGCACATGCCCCTAAATGTGATCTGACAGTGCAACTGCAGTAATTCCTGAAGCAATTTACCCCGTGCTTATTCCAATAATAAGGAAAATGGAGGGGGGTGCTAGGGGTAGGAAATCCAAAACTGTTGCTCCTGTATTTCATAGACTAGGGCAGAAGATACAATTTATCATGTCATTTGCATGCCTGTTTTACTGCAGGTCATTAAAACTACCAGTTACTCTTGTGCTGAGTCTAAAATATTAATGATATTTTATTTGGTCAGATTACCTCTTCTGTTGAAAACCAGACAGTTATGATGAGCCAGTGTTGAATGGGCCCTTCAATATCTTCTCTGACAATCAGACCCTGCAGTGTACCAGTGGACCTTTTTTTTTTTTTATAAGATCCATTTCGTGTTACATCAAATTAAAGATGCTCAGACATATGCTTCAAGGCTTTGGTGTCTTCTTTTTTTTTTTTTCTTATGCCAAGAACAAACTATCATAATACTGTGAAAATTAAGATTAGTTTGATTCTGTTTTCTTCTTGCTCCAAACAGCAAGTAATGCAGTGGCAGATGTTGTGGTTACCAACCAAAATCTTGTGTGGTGATTAGATATTATTAGCATGTCTCTAATCCCCCAGGGATTAAGTGGTCACCTAAGATTGGCTTCTAGTGTCACCTATGTCTCACATGGACATAAACTAATCTGTTTTGCTGGCAACAGATAAAGTGATAAGTGTTTTGAAGCCCTTCTAATTTGCAGAAAACACTGCAGTTGGTTCTCTCTCAGATCTCTCTTGTCAGGGTGGAAAAGCACACTTCTGCACAGCATCAGGGGAAAGTCCTTTGAAAATCTCATGAGCATCCAGACCTCAAAAAGCACTTTAAGGAGTTACCTTTTATGCAGCCCTTTAAGTGGCCAAGAATTTTAAAGCAACTATATGGTCTTTCTGATGATTTTTCCTTCACGTCCAAATGAAGTAAATGCTGTTGGTGAAGAAGACTCAAGTACAAGGAGCATGTGTCAGGGGAGCTGAAAGCAGGCAGCATCGTGTGTGCACAAAGCCATAGGTAAGGAGTTGTGCCTGAATTAACAGAGCTGCGTATCTTCAGCTTTGGTGCTGATGGCTTCCACCAGCCCTGTGCAATCAAGGACCTTGCTCATCCCTGGAGCATGGTACATATGGTGGGCAGACAGCTGTAGCTGAAGGATTACTTCAGCAAATGCCTATTTGGCATCTTTCTAGAAAATCAGGATAAGGGGTCCAGGTAGGACAAGGT
Source organism: Phaethornis superciliosus (assembly GCA_023637945.1). Taxonomy (NCBI): domain Eukaryota; kingdom Metazoa; phylum Chordata; class Aves; order Apodiformes; family Trochilidae; genus Phaethornis; species Phaethornis superciliosus. The sequence goes on from JAJQWJ010000004.1 coordinate 19,028,609, forward strand.
ACATCCACATTTCCCTGGACACAAAGCAGATGGTATCTCATCACAGGAGCTGGGCATGTGGCATCTCCCCACACCGTCTGGTTTTGGTGTCCCTGTCAAAATTCCCAGAGAGAAAATGTTGTCCATTACACTGACCAGCCCCAAAGTGCTCCACCGGCCCTACATCAAGACACTCATAAAGAACCAGGAGCACAGGGTGTGATGGCATGGCCCCACCATGACCGTGAAGGGCGTGCAGGTTGCACCCAGCCCCTCTCTCAGGCAGTGGGGGGGAATGCTGTGGCACTTGCCTGGCTGGTCACCCCCAGCCAGGGACAGGTGCTCTCACATTCCTGTCCCAGGCTGCAGCAGACAACTCCTCCCCTTTGAACTTGCCCAGGCTGCCTTTGAAGACATGCAAATGGTGTGAGCAGGGTCCCTCTGCAAGACAAATGTACGTGAGGTATTGTTGCCTCCGCCTGAAGTCCAAGTGGAAGATGCAAAGGCCATTCACAGCAAGGTTTCCTCTGGCAGCAAGCAAGAACTATCTTTCCCACATAAGGGGCAAACTTAAACAAGTTGCCTGGAAGACAAAAGTTTCTACCAGCTACAGGCAAAGTTGCTGCTGTTCAGGAATTTCTGAGCAAGCATCTGCAAGTTATCTCTGCAGCAAGTCTAACACACCCAAATGGCTTTAGCCTTACTCTGAATGTCCAGACTGTTGGACCAGCACCAGGAGGTTCAGGACTCCCTGGGCTCTATAGGAACTGTAGAGTCATCCCTAGAGAGTATGTCCAAGGCTCCCCAGCACCCAGCAGCCCAGCAGGAGGAGTAATTACAAGTGCTTGCAACTCTTAGGTGAGTGTCTGAAATCTTCAGTCTCACAAAGTGAGCCTGGGGAGAGAGAGTACTTGGGCAGCCTTTGCAGTTGAGGAAATCCTGTGGGCACCTGGGGAAATTATAAGAATGGCAGGCACAGTTTGCTACCAAAAATACTTTCCTAGTCTTCACATTCTGTTGTGCTTTATTGCATTCCCATATAACGCTTTTAGGAAGATAATCTTGGGAAGAAAAAAACGATAATATTTATATAATGGAAAATGTTGACAGCATGAGCTAGGAAGAATGTCTATGAAGACATTTCAGTGCACAGGAGAACTGGGAACTGAAAGATTTTGGTGCGAACATGAATGCAAAGTCTTAATTTTTTTACTACCTCCCCCCTCCCAGTACATGACGCCTAAACATCTTTCTACTCTTGCAAGGATCATTTTAATTTGATGATGCAGATATTGACCAAATTATGTATCTACCTCATGCAAGTTGCCAAATATGAATATGTGCCTGTGCTGATCAGTATGTTTAGTCCATGAGTTTCTCTGGTTAATGCTCTGTGCATATTGTTCTAACACGTGTTCAAAGCAGAAAGACTTCAATGAGACAAAGGTGTGGTACAATCATATCAGCAGACTTAAAGCTTTCTGGGAAGCTTTTTCCATTATGTAAAGCAGTGTTTTTATTAGTATAGCAGTCAGACCCACCAGTGTGAGGATTACAGTTGGTTTTTACATAATGGATTATCCAAGATTAAGCGTTTTATTCAGGCACACGAGCAAAAATAACCAATTAGTCACTTTGCAGATTCTTATTTAAAGGCAGCTGGAGGGCAATTGACACAAAACTCTCCTGCAGCCCAAAGACTGAAGCAGAGTTCTCTCGGGGATCTCCACCACCTCTACCCTAACAGGTAGGTCTCTCTTCAGCGGATGCAGGTCAGATGAGAGTCTCTTGCATCAGGGAAATGCAGCTTGCATGGCAGCAGTTGGGAACAGAGTAGCTACGTGGGTGTTTGGAAGTTGTGAGTTGGTAGCTGAGCCTGGATGCTAGTTTCAAGTAACTGCATTGTGTCGTGGCATTAGAACAGGTATTCAAGGTTGAATACTCTGCAAGAGTGTATGTGCAAGTGTTCCTTTTACAAAGTGTGCGAAACAGATATGCTGGGATACAGATGAGCTGGGATACTTGAGGCAAATTAAGCCATGGCCACCTTGTGTCTTCACTGCAATGGCAGAATGAGCCTCTATAAACTGAAAAATTGTATGTCATGTTTTTAGAGGGAATGGCCTGAGGGCAGTCAATACTGAGATGAATTTTGCCATTAGAATAACCAGGCAGGGAGAGTCTGCTTCAGTGATGAAAGCTTGTCATAAAACCACAGCTTTGTTCTTGAGAGGTAAACGAACATTCACCAATTAGAAACAACCTTACAATCTACATAGTTTTACCAGAACTCATTAGAACACTATTCTTGTGGAAACAAATTAAAAAAAAAGCAAAAAACAAACAAAAAAAAAAACCAAATCACATTTTTATCAATTCCTACCAAACTTAGCAGAGTGTGGCTTGATCTATGATATAAAAATATTGTGAACTGCAATACTGCGACTGAAAAGCAAAATGCTCTGGCAAAGTAATTGCCACTGATGCTCAGTTTTAGCTGGATTTAGGCACCACAGTGACCCAATGGTTTCTCAGTGGAGGACTCAGTACTCTACGCAGCACAAAAGAAAGTAGTTTTAAAATGAGGGGAATATATCTCTAGGCACAGCACTAGCTACTCACGTACACAAAGGGCCACAGAGATGATCTGAGGGCTGGAGCACCTCTCCTATGAAGGTAGGGCTGAGAGGGTAGGGCTTGTTCAGCCTGAAGAGAAGGCTCCAGGGAGACCTTACTGTGAGCTTCCAGTACTTCAGGGGGCATACAGGAAAGCTGGAGAAGGACATTTTACAAGGGCCTGGAGTGATAGGGTGGGGGGGAACAGATTCAAAATGAAAAAGGGGAGTTTTAGATTAGAAATTAGGAAGAAATTATTCATTATGAGAGTGGTGAGACACTGGCATAGGTTGCCCAGAGGAGTTGTGGATGCCTTCTTCCTTGAAATGTTTAAAGACAGGTTGGATGGGGCTTGGAGCAACCTGTTGTGGTGGGAGATGTCCCTGTCCATGGCAGAGGGGATTGGAAGTAGATGATCTTTAAGGTCCCTTCAAACCCAAACCATTCTATGATTGTATGATTCTGTAATCTACTGCATGAAATAAAACTCCACTTTTGCTTTTGTCTTTCAGAATGAAGTACGCACAATATTTTTTCCTGGCCTCAATCTTTTCCAATGTTGAATATAGCCTGGCTCAGTCCTGTGCAGTGGAGTCTTTTGCTGTGAAGGACAATTTTGATCCAAAAAGGGTAATTTATATATTTATATATTTACATATATATATATATATATATAACAGTATATGTGAAGAAGCTTCTTATTTAAACTTTTTTTCCCAGGTTATAGGTTGTGTTTATCTAAAGAGGTTCTTCACCAAGAAGTTAGCTTCTTCTGTATGCTGTCTCTCAGACACTGTTGCTGTAGTTTGCTTTTCTCACTACTGTTTAGCTTTCTGAGCACTGAAGGATGACCAACCTTGAAAGTCAAGGATCTTAACTCAGATGTTTTCTTTTGTTACCTCAAAGCTTGGTATACATCTCAGTTTTGACTGATCCTGTGAATGAAACAATTTAAATCCCCAACAAAGAGAAAGCACAAACCCGTCCTCTAGGGCTCTTTGCAAAATGAAAATATTTGGGCACCCTGAACACAGACTGACTCTTTAAAGACAGCATTTTTTTAATCTGCCTCTGAGGAGGAAATCAGGGATAATTTGATGTTGGAAAGGTTGGTGTGCCAGTGCCTATTTTGACTGTCCTTGAGCAATCATCACTTCCAGTCACAGGTGGGCCCAGCACTTCTATACAAGATTGGCTTTGCTGGAAACAAACCCATGTCTGGGGACAGCTTTTGGAACAATCCAGTTTTAAAAAGTCTAGTTTTTTGTCAGGCTTCTATATTTAGGAATTACAGACTGTTTAAGACTTAAGCACATAGCTTGCCAAACAGATTGCATTAACTTCACTGAAAAATCAAGTCTAACACAGCTAAGTTCTGCTTCCCTCAGTATTTCTACTGATGAAGTTAACTTCTGATGGCCTTTCTGTTTGTCAGGCACCTGGCTGGATCTTGTTTTCATTTTAGTAGATAGGGCTTGTACATTTTCAGGGACCCATTGTTTTCCTAGAGATTTTTTTCCCCTTGATCTCATTTCAGTTCCCCCTGTCACTAGCCTCCCCAGCACATCCTTTGCCCTTCATAGTCCACAGAGTCATTTCTTTCTGCTTCATGGAGTAGGCTCTTTTCACTATTTGAGGTCAACTGTGGCTCCCCATAGCCAGAAGAGTATCTCCAGCCACTGACATTTTCCATGGAAAAGCAGGGTCTAAAGAGGAACAAGGAAGAACCTGCCTGACTCCCAGCTGTCATCTCAGGGTGGGAGAAGCTTTCAGTGTGGAGTCAATGTGACATGAACCTCTTGTGTGATAAGGAGTGCTTGCACACAGCATTGCAGAACTGCTGGACTCACTCCTCCGGGCACAGAGGCAAGGGCTGATCATATGGGACAGCAGGACCTGTGTGCTGTATACCCACCCAAACTCACACCTTCTCTTTAGGCCAGGAAATGGGAAATTGGAAGGGCACTATGTTCACAAAAGTGCTTTTGTGCTGATCTTGCCATGCTTGTTGATAGGGATAATAACAGTTTTTTATGTTAGTATGCAGGGAAATGGTATGCCCTGGCCAAGAAGGATCCAGAAGGCCTTTTCCTTCAGGACAACATCTCTGCTGAATACACTGTGGAGGAAGATGGCACAATGACAGCATCTTCCAAAGGCCGTGTGAAACTTTTTGGGTGAGTTCTCTTGCCTCTTATCTCTAGCCCCTGCCATGAGGTACCAGAGGAGGGGAAGAGGGGTGGTGACTTGACCTGAACACACAATGTGACTGGGTTTTCTTCATCATGAAGGGAAGCTCAGTTAAGGTGATATATTAGAAGCCAGAAGTTAGACAGTTTTGGTCATTTCTCAGCCTGGCTATGGTCCAGCTCTACCACAAAACTACCGCATGAAGTTAATTATGAAGTCAATTGTAAAGTCAAGTCTTGAACAGTGATGCAGTTAGGTAAATTAATTGCAACAAATAAAGAGGAGCTAGCAAGGGTGGGACAGGTCTGATTTCACTGAGAGATTCAGGGGAAGGGAAGGAGTGTAAGGGAGAATTACTTTCACAGATGATATTTCAGCACAGTTCTATGGACAACATGTAGTTAGCTCCTGGGTGCCATTGCAATGCCTGAGTAGACAGATGGGAGAGAAGCTTAAGTGTTTTGTCTGTTGGTCATGTTTACTATAAGGATTTACAGTATGTAAATGGATTAAGTAGATTTCTGAGCACAGAAAAGAAAATATGAGGCTTCCAGAAGGACAGCACTAGTTCTGCTGTGCATTATCTACCAAAAACTGAGTGGCTATGAACCTTAGAAGTCTTAACAGTACAGCACCCAGGGTATTTTGGGATAGGACAAATGAAGCTTTGCAGGCACACTATGAAGTGCAGGAAAGACTCCTGAAAGGACTCTTTAGAAACCAAGTGGGTCTGAGGGCTGCTAGGAATTAATTTTTGCAATGACAAGGTAAATGGGAAATGCAGCCCATGCAAGGAGGGGAATGAAGGATCTGCCACTGTTTCACAGATCAGTGTAATGCTTGACAAAGTGTGCTAAGGCACAGTTGGCATTCACATTGAACAGATGTCAGCCAGAGAAGGGCATTAGGAAAAATGGATTATGAAGATAGGCTGTTCAGGCACCCACAGGATTCCATTAGGCTGTGTGAAGGCCTCTGACTAGCTTGGACAGCAGAGCAGCTGTAATTAGTTCCATACCTGTAATGGATATCCCTGTGCCAGCAGGGGTAGGAAGGGTTAGAGAGAGGAGAGACAACTTCCCACCTGCACCTCAGGACACAGCAAATTCACCTGAATAAGGCCAAATGCAGATCAGCTCATGCCTAAAACTGCTTGCAGGGATCAAAGAAATTACATCCATGATTTTGCTTGATGACTGGCTGCTTGTGCAGAAAAGGGTGGTAAAAAGCCTGCTGAGCTGAAGGAGGGTCAGAGCACTGCCCCAGCTCCGGAATAGCTGCAAAGAGGAGGGGACCAGAGAGCAGCAATACACTGCTAGTGATGGGGAAGTGTCACAGCATTTAAGAAGCATCACTTAATGGCAAACAGTTTTAAGAAAAGTTGTGTCCATGCCTTAGAAAAATTTTCTGAACTTTAGACTGTTTCTTGTCTGAGTGAGGGACACCCATGTGAAGTTCATATGCTGCAGGGTTTTATTTTCAATCTAATGGATCTCATTGCAGGTTCTGGGTGATCTGTGCTGACATGGCTGCTCAGTATACTGTACCTGACCCAGCCACTCCAGCTAAAATGTACATGACCTACCAGGGCCTGGCCAGCTACCTCTCCAGTGGTGGTGAGTGAACTGCAGCCAGTGTTGTTTGTGTTGTTTGATAGCTTTCAGCCACACGGATTTGTGTATTTCATCATACAAGCAGTAAGAACAGTTGGGCTAAGATTGCTCCATGTGAAGACAAAGCATCCTTTCTGAGGGAACACTTTATCCAAGCAAGGAAGATCTTAATCTCCACAGAAGGGGCAGGATCTAGAGGCTCCCCAGAGACCCTCCCTATACCTCATATGCATTAACAGGGAGGATGCCACTCAGCAGCAATGAGCCACACACATGGATTTTGTACAGCCAAATAGGGTCCTGAACCTAGGGAAGTAATTCTTCCTGGACTCTGTGGTGGTCATTATAAGGGCACTGAGGGTCAGCCCTCCTTGTACTTCTCATAGCAAATGCTGCGCCCTCACCTGTGCTCCAGCCACAAGCACAGTTCTCAGACAGACCCAACAGAATGGACCCAACAGAATGAAGCTGTTAACTGAAGTCCCCACTGCAGAAACTACTTGTGCTGAACCTTAGTTACACACCCTGCATACCCCAGATATTGTGCCCAAGTCTCCTCCATAGCTGTGGGAGAAGCTGGGCAGGATATGTCCTGCTAATAAGGAAGAAAGAAGGACATTCATTTAGTACTGGCAAGTGATCTACACCAACATACACTCAGTTGTGTAAGGCTGGAAAGCAGGAGGCGTTTTGCTGAGGCTTCTTGTATGAGAAATACAATCTGTATGGCTAAAATTTAATCTGTATGCCCTCTCCCTCCTGCTTAAGCAACACACATACAGCAATTTTCTTTGTCACTGAAGACCTTGATAGTCCCAGTCCTCCTCAAACTTCTAGCCTCAGAAACCCAAGGTGAAAATGCACTGGGCATCATAGGGAGCAACATGGTCTCAAGATGCCTTGTGCTTGTCCCAGTTCTCTTCGTGGCATGGAGATAAGGTGGATGTTGGTTGGCAGCTTTGGGAAGATAATCCCTCTCATGTACTGAATTGAGGCATCACCCTGCAGCATGACTCACTCACTCTGCTTATCCTGCTGTGACAAACACATGTGTTTCTGATGTTCCAGGGGACAACTACTGGGTGATTGACACCGACTATGATAACTATGCCATTACCTATGCCTGCCGCAGTCTAAAGGAGGATGGCTCCTGTGATGATGGCTACTCCCTGATCTTCTCACGAAACCCCCGGGGCCTCCCCCCGGCCATTCAGCGCATTGTGCGCCAGAAGCAGGAAGAGATCTGCATGTCTGGCCAGTTCCAGCCTGTGCTGCAGTCAGGTACTTCAGGATAATTAGCAAACTCAATCTCAAGGCTGCAATGGCAGCTTTATAGAGTAGGTGATTGCTGTAAATTTGCTGTAAATGTGTCAGAGCTGTAGCAAACTAACTTGTACTCTTTTAGTGACTTTTTACAAAATGGTATATGTGATCAGAAAATAGTTGCAGCAAAGTAAAGTCCCCACAGGGGAAAGAGAGCCTATTAAAATGTAGTTCTGCCTGGCTTGGCCACCTGGATAACAGCATCTTACCTTAGGTCTGTTTGCTGTCCCCCAGGAGAGGAGAAGCTGCCTTCAGCAAGGATCCCTCTCCCTCTTATCTCCACCACAATCTGTGTCCTGGTTGGTGTGAGGAACAGAGATGAGGGGCTCTGAGCTGCAGTTCTAACTCTGCTGGCAGAGGGAATCAGCACTGGTGCCACACATGCAAACAGAGAATGTCTGGAGACCTTTTTGAGACTTGTTTTCTGGAGGCATGGAAGCTGTTCTTCTAGATCATGTGCTGTCCATGAGATAGGCAGATAATTTTTTCAGGACTATGCCAGATGCCCAAATTCCTCTGTGCTACCAGCTGAGTGCCCACCCCAATAACACACATGCTGCCTTCTCTGGACATTGGACCTTTACTAAACCAGGCCTGAGGACCTGGACTGGGGCATTGCCACAGGAACATGTACATGCTCTGCACTGTTGGAGGAAAAATAGAAACTAAGGCCTTCTGAACAGCACATTGTTGTGTGAACCAGTCCTCCACCACACATCAGGTGCTGGCATCACCCAAGGTCATTGGACTGGGATGGGCTCCCTTGCCCCATACCCCTCCATATTGCCCAGCCCAGCAGAGGGGTAGTTAGTTTGTGGGCTCACAGAAGCTGAACACTCATGGCTAGCTGGGACTAGGTAAGGCCACTCAAGTGCTATGCCACCAGGCACACAACAATGCAAACAGCATTTTGCAGGCTCCACCTTAATCTTGTACTGTGATTCAGAAGTACCCTAGGAAGGTTGTAGCAACAGATTCACTGAATACTAAAAAGCTGTTAAGGCATTTTGTAAATTTACCCACAAGGACTAATGTTTATTTCTTCTTCTTTTTAGGGGCCTGCTAGAAGGACACTTCTGATCCTATCCTTAAGTACAGAAACCAGACCTCTTGGTCTTGAAGTTGCCACTCAGCTAATAAAAAAATAAAATCACAATATGGACTAGTGTATTTTTTCTGAAAAACACATTAAAATATTGGGAATCTGTGGTGTATTAAGGCACAGACCCAGATTTACAGACATCATCTGGATCTAAGTTTATTAACTCACAAGCCGCATTTTATAGCCAACCCCCCCCCAAGTTCCCTGAGCTCCCCTCCCAAATGTTCTCTTGTACTTTTCCAGTTTCCTTGAAATTTTTCAGCTTTTCCTGTGGAGTCAAAATTATTGTTTGTATCAGAGCAAAAGTATCTGCTTTCTTTAGCTCCTCTCCCATGGCCTGTTAGGAATTAAAAGATCCAAGGTCCTTTTGCTCCAAGGTCTTTGTAGAATCACCATTCTCATCTTCACCAATCCCCACAGGGGTTTTGTAAACTGTGTGCAATATAGTATTGATATTTGAATTTTAAAGGGAATACCTAATGTGGCATTTGTCAGTGAAAATTTTTAGAAAAAAAAAACCAACAACCTTGGAACTGCTTTTTGTTATCTGCTGTCCTGCCAGTAAGCAGTAAGAGCAGGGCTGCTCACCAAGAGGTGAGATGGCAGCCAATGGCAGAACCTGCATAGGAAGGGGAATGCCCTTCCAGGGGATGCCAGCAGGGGTGGTGACAGGGACAGGTCCCGTAACAATAGTCAGACAAATGCATGGTGACAGGGCAGGTCTGGGGTTCAGCTAGAAAGTCCAGCCAGCAAGCTATAGCAGCAAGGCAGAGGGCAGGGCAGAGGCATGGCTGAGAGGTGGCTCTGTCCAGGAACAGGACTGGTGAGCAGGTCAGAGGCAGAGCTACCTGCAGGAAGGTTCCCAAGGGCGCAGGGACCCGGGCTGGGCTAAAGAGGGGTTGTGGACTGTGGGGAAGGGGTATGAAGGTAGAGGTCCCAGGTGAGGCAGCACAAAGCACTGATGTACACAGCATACCTCTTCCACCAATATTTCTATCCAGATTCTGAAGAATTCCTCCTGAACATCAGCTCTGAGATAAGAGTCATCTGTACAGTATATCTAATTAGCCCCTGAATCACAAAAAAAATAAAATAAAAATGAAATAATATTCCTTTCAATAGCATTGCTTTAAATGAGCAGTTACTTGGATTTCTAATAGCCTAGGCAGAAATTTCCCACTGGCTTCATAAACCAGCCTCCAGAATCTGGGAGGAATAGAATTGAATGATGTAGAACCAGCAGGTTTTTATGGCCAAGAATTTCATAGATGGAGGGAACCAAAAGAATAATAGCTCGCGAACTTCTTGTAGGAAAAGGGTAACCCATGTCAGGATTGACATGTCAGGATTTATCACATATACTTCTCACTACTCTTAGTAAAATCACATTTACTTTGAATGTTTCCTGTGAACAAAACTACCAGTCCACAACACCCTGAACATACTGCTGCAAACTGCGCTTTGTCAGCAATACAATTTTTCCAAGTCACAGTTACCATAGAAATCACCACACTGAACAGCTCGTGCTCCTGAAGCTTTCAAAAGGTATGTGGCACAAGGCTGATACTGAGTGTAGACCTGAGTGTAGATACTACATTAAGTGTAGATACTACACTTACCCTACACTCTGCACCCAAGACAGGCTGAGAGTTAGGGCTCTACAGCCTGGAGAAGAGAATGCTCTGGGGAGACCTTACAGCTCTTCCAATGCACAAAAGGGGCCTACAGGAAAGCTGGGGAAGGGCTTTTCATCAGACAAGGTAGGGATAGGACAAAGGGTAATGGTTTTAAAATTAAAGAGGATAGATTTAGTTTAGATATTAAGAAAAAACTCTTCACCACGAGGGTAGTAAGATACTAGAACTGGGTGCCTAGGGAGGTTGTTGATGCCCCTCCCTGGAGGTCTTCAAGGCCAGATTGGATGAGGGCAACCTCGTCTAGTGGGAGCTGTCCCTGCCCATTCACGAGGTTTGGATCTTGATGATTTTTAAGGTACCTTCCAACCCTCATAATTCTGTGATTCTGATTCTGTACTATGAAACAGCTTCTGCAAGATGCTTGCAGGGTCTTACCGACAGCATCCAGTGATTATCTATTGCACCTGTTGGAAGGAGTATAAAAACTACTGACTAAGGACTTTTCTCCAAGGCCCAAGACATTATGCCAGGGATGCAGGAAGTCTCTCAAGCTTCTGTTACCCAGGATTTCCAGATGGGACTCCTAAGGCTCTCAGCCAACATCAAATAAAGGTATTCCTTGTTCTTCCGGTCAAGGGAATATTACCTGACAGGGAACAAGATGGTGAAATACCATCTAAAAATAAGGACAGAAACAAAAGAGCAGCAACAACCAATGCAAACAAACAAACAAACAAAAAACCCACAGAAAGGCTAATGGATGTTGAAAAAATATCAGCCTTTATGCTGGACTAAGCACAAGGTCAGTGCACTGACTGAATGTTCACCACTTGCCCTTCTCTCCCAGGAGGAACTATTTGGGGTGGGGGAAGTATGTGGTGAACTTAGAACTTGTATCACAAGTGATTAGATAATGTTAACCTCTAGCTGAAGAAGCCTGACCTTTGGACAGGACATTTAGACCAATACTACGAGTCCTAGAGAAGTGTAATTTTTAATGTCTATAGTTATTGTAACTATGACCAGGGCAGTTGGGAGTTCTATCAGGAAGGATCTGTGCAGGACCAACCACATCCTGATTGCTCTTGGTGTAGTCTGTCCAGGTGAGTTAGGCAGTGAAAGCCCTCTCCAGCCACACAAGGTTATGCCTCCAGGATACAGAAGATTCTGGGAGAATTCACTATGGAGTTATATATGCCCCAGGAATTCTGTCTTGTTCTTGGAGGAACTGGGGGAACCCACTGCCATCGGGACTGCATGCAAGCCCTGATCATGTGATATGGTGAATTAATAAACAGGTGGAAGTTAGTTTATATACATTTCTCTCCAGTGACTGTATGTAATGTGAAAGACAAGGTAGGGTAGGCAGCTACAAGGATCTTCTGATCTGATACTGATCTGATATCAAAATCACTCTTGTTATCCCACAACATTCCATATAAAACATCTATGGTATGCTATCCTGGTTTCGCTGGGATAGGATTATAAAATCAATTTGCTACTCAAAGAAGCTGCAATTTTTAAGACTGCAGCACTCAATTCTCTAAGAAAGAAAGTTGGTAGGACACATTGTTTTAGTTTCTGGCCAGCCACAGTATGTGGGTTTCCATAGTGATCAAGGTCTTTGGTACTTTTGATCTAGCCAGTTGCTAGCTAGGAGCAAAGCCCAGGATAGCTGGGCCAAGCTGGCCAACTGAAGTATTCCATACAATAAATACCACACTCCCTATAAAGTGGGAGGTTTGCTGGGGACAGGGCTCTTGCCTCAGAAGTTCCCATTCCTGGAGGGTTTTGTTCATCATTCTTGGTCCCAGTGCCTGCTGTCCCGTTTGCTGTGACCATCACACCCTCACTGGAGATGCAGTGCTGCTCATGAGCATTATATGAGCCGAGTTTAACTTTGTATTTCATATTAGTAAAGGGATTAATAGTAGATCTTTATTATTATTTTATTAAATGTGTTTTCATTTCAACCCACGGGCCTCCTTGCTGTTTCCTGATCCCCTTCTTGGGTGGGAAGGGGTCACCAGCTGACAAAATAACTCCTTAAACTTAAGAGATATGTCTAGAGGCAGACGCATTTCTGTATGCTGTTTGAGCTTGTTGATGAGAATCAGTCTATCATACCCGGTTTTAACTGTATGCAAGGGTCCCAAGACATAATTTCGTCTTGCACAAACTTTCCACTAACAAAAAAAAAAAAGCAGCTTACAAATGAACAGGACTGTTGTTTTGTCCTCAGAAGTCCCGTTAGTGCTGGCAGAAAGGCTATGACTGTGGAACAGCAGGAGGAACACTGCAAGAATATTGTGCTTCACATGCCAGTGAACCTCCTCCCAGCAAGGACACTACAAGTCCTGAGATCTCATGCTATGGTATCATGTTGAGTTAGACCAGTGAGTTATCCCTGGGCTGTGGTAACTGAGGCAACCTGTGCATGTCAGTTCCTACTCCAGCCCTGAAATTTCTTATGGTCACACTCCCTTCACAGCTCATTTTCATGTAATGTTGGAACCTGCACCAATCAAGCTGTCTTTCATAACTCAAGTACAGGCTTCAGATCCCAAGATTAAAGTGTTGACACAGGAGTTTTGTACAGTTTCACACAGTGATCAGATCCTGTTTTTACAGGATTTACATGAGAGATTAAAACTGGTTTTATTTGGTATGACAAAAGATAGTAAAAAATGCAGTACATAGACAGGTAGAAAATATAAAAAGAGTCCTTCGAAAAGTTTTTCCCTAGAATTCATCTTGGTAGTTACAAAACTGTTCCTTAGCCTCAGAAGCCTTTGTTTGAAGAGCAGGCAAACAACCTCATTTTGCAGTTTCACTCAGATTTTCATTTTTTGACTTACGGTCAGCAAGAGCCGCTCTGCAGTCTTGCTTTGGTTCTGATGCTGCAGAACTACCAAGCATCTTCTACTCCCACTAGGAGCTTTGCACATGTGTCACTTTTGAAATTGGAATGGTGAAAGGGACTGACCACCAGGACAGTCATGTATGAAATAGTATTCTTCTATAGACATTATATTATAAACCAGATGAGCAAGAAACAAAAAAAAACTTACATACTTTTTTTGGAAAAAAATTCATGCCAGGAAATATCAAATTCTCATCTCTGCTGCAATTGTTTATACTTAAAGGAATAAGTTTATACAAAAGCAGCAAAGAAGAAAAGAAAAATCTTGCTGAATACTCCAAACTTGTTTCTGAAGAGGCAGCGCGCCACTTTTGGTCACCTCTTCTTACTTTGCATATTCACCACTACCAGGAAAATATGTGAAAAAGCACTGTGCTTTCTACACTCTGGATGTTATGTTTGGATTTTATTTTCATCTAATTGTTAAGCTCTACCCTTGCAAGTAGAATTTCTGATTTTCTGAGACTTTAATAAGCAATACAACTGGGCATGAAATGATTTTTTGACTTGTTTCTCATGATCTGCTTACTTTAACTTTTTTTTTTTTTTTTTTTTATTTCCTTCACTACACAGGAAAACCAATAGTTTTCACAACAACTATGCTTGTTTTTTTCAAACAATGTAAGTAGTGCACGGTCCTTGGTTTGATAAAGACTGCAGGATGCTGACTACCAGTGACAGCAAATTTTAAAGCAGAAGGTTCAAAATGATGACATGGAAAATTGTCCTCTTGAGATCCTGTATCTTCCCCTGCTTCAGAAACACTGAAACCTCTCAAGGACTTATACTTGAATATTTCTTAAAAACAAGTGATTTTTTTCCCGTGGTTCCTCTTCATACTTGCAAAACAGTATGTCTTAACTACTAAATACTATTAAACTATGTAATCTGATTCTTCACTTAGGGACAGTTATAACAACTTCAAAATAGTTTTTCACTGTCTTCATCCAAAGAGGACTTCTCTTTAGCTTTTTTTGAAACTAAGAAAATTACCAATAAAGTAATCTCCAATGGCAGTATTCTGTTCTGCACAAGCCTTTATGGATGCAGATTAGGATGTAAGAAGCACTCTTTATTATTAACAGCTCCTTCAGGGCAGAAAAGAGGTATTTTAGCTGAATTCTGCAACAAAATCAATCTTTTAAGACTAGCTCTCAGTGTAGGCATATGAACAAGTAACTGGAAGGTAAGGAGATAAAAGGTCTCATCCAAAACATACTGACTATTTGTATGTGTTTATTTTCTGTGCTGGAAAGTGAGGCCATTTGAGGTAGTTCAGCTCTCTCCTATTGGGCAAACTTGGTTTATTTTTGTCTGAGAACTGAGGCTGCTTCATCAAATATGCAGTCCTTGTTGTTATGTTGGTAAGGAGGCTGATGTCAGCAAAGAGAGCAGTAGGGGATTATTTTGTGTGAAAAGTTGCTCCTCTTAAAGAAAACAGTCCAGCTGTTTTCACTGGCAGTATCCTTCCTTCTACAAGCACTTTAAATCAAGTTCAAACTGTGCCAGTTGTGAAAAGGGGGGAGTAAAAAGCACCCCTGCCCCTTCAGGGAATTTTGCTGTTACATAAAGTGTTTGGCAGCTGCAAGGATAGCCAAAGGTGTTCTGCAGCCCCCCATCTGGGGCTATCACACACTTCCAGATACGCTTTGTGCAAACACAGAAGCTCAGACTGCTCTTCATATTTCAATAACTATCTGTCAGTAAGAGCTGTGTAACATTCAAGAGTGTGCTCTCCTGTGTTACAACATTTCAGCTTTCTCCTGGCCACCCAAAGCCATGCCTCAGGTCACTTAAATCTGAGAGGGGAGGCATACTTGGGAGAAACATTGGCTCTAGAGGGCCAGCCCAGGTGACAGCAACAGAAAGAGGGGCTCTCAGGGCTAGAACCTCCACCACAAAGAGGCAGCAGCTGATGGCCACAGTGAAAACAGGTGTCTTGAGCAAAAGCAGAAAAACCAGAAGTCTTGAGGCTATAACTTCCTGTGCTTTCTTACTCTTTGAGAATGAATGCCTTCCTCTGCCCATGTGAGGAGAATAGCTCTGACACTCAAATAACAGCCACAAATGCACCGAGAGTGGTGGCAATTCCTCTGTGAGAGGATGAAGAACTTCTTAGACCTGAAAACATGACAGGTGCTCTGAAATACCCCACTGGAGCATGCACGACTAACCAGCAGAGAAGTAGGGATCCTTCAATTAATGCTTGGGACACATCTGGGTGCTTTTTCATCAAACCATGGTGTCAAGTTAGCCCAGAAGCTCAGGCCAGCAGTTCACTCTTAGACAGGCCTTCCTTATGCCTTTGCTGCCATCCTCATCCATACAGTGAAGTGATGGTTCTGTTCCGAATGCCACCATTTGTCACCTTGCTAAATCTTTATTTGTCCTGGCCATCAACTCAGTGTAAAATAGGCAATAATGTATATTTATTTCCTTAATTCCTAGTTACCAAGCTGAATCCGAGTCCTATGGCAGCCTCTTACAGTTTAGCCAGTTGGCTTCTCTGCTGTGGATGTTCAATAACTCTGAAGAGTTAACAGGGGCAGTTGCTTCTAACTTGCATTCCTGACTTGCTTACTCAGGTCCTTTCAATACTCCCTCCTCAGCTTGGGAGGAGTTTATTTTTCTGTGGAGTTGTGATTTGCAGGGAGCATACACCACTCCATCACCAAGCTGGGCACCACTCTTCACAGTCACTTGAGAGCTTCCACATACTCCACAGGAAGAGAGGACAGGCCTGCCTTTCCCCAGTAGTCAATGGCACGCACTCTGTAAAAGCCGGAGACAGAGGTTCCTGCAGATGAAAAGGTCAGAAATGGTCACTGTGAAAGGTTGACATCTCTGGTGCTTGGAGGATGTGGAGCAGGCACTACTACTACTACAAAATGTAGGTTTTTGGAATGGTCTGGGGGAGTGGTGATATCATTTCTGCACCCTGTGAAAGTTTGTCTGTACTGGTCTAACTAAAAATTATTATTAAATCCTCATAGCCAAATACTGGTTCTTTTTTCTTTGTTGCACTAAGGACCTCCTCTCTCCTCACTAGAATTTGCAAATACAGCCAGAGGACTGCTGTCCCAACAGTCCCTTCGGAAGAGAGCAAAGACACCTTCTGCAATCCACAACTAGTAATTTCCTTTTTTCTGACTTTCTTTTCTGCCTGATTTGTGCCTTTGGAACAGGTAATATGGGGACAGGATCAACAAACAAGCAGCACAAGAAGCATGCAGGCTGACTGAATACCCTCTGCTCACCTCAGAAAGCAGCACCACTTGATACAAAGGTATGTGAGTCAATGCTCTGTGGTTTTGCCAGTTTTCATCCCTGATCCAGTCCAAAGAAAACAGCCTTCACTAGCAGAGTCTTTAACTCAAGTGCAATATATGTGCCTTTTCTTATCTATTCACTTGATTTTCATATGTGCTTTAGCATTTAATTTTTTTCCAAAAAGAAAAAGAAATAAATAATGACTGAAAAGGAAGTACCTAGCAACGAAGACTGCTAAGATGTGAGATTTTTTCAAGCAGTCTTTTCTTTTTTGTTCCTGAAACAAGCAGTTGAATCTGGTTGGTTTGCCAGTAGAGCACTGGATGATAACGAATCTTGACTTCAGACATTTGCCTTTGTCATGATTTGCAGTTTTGGCTTACATGTGTAGCCTTTACATTGTAGTAACATCTCTGAACATTGTAATGTACTCACTAATGACACTAAGCCTTTCTCAGGCTAAGATGAGCTTGTGTTTCTGGAAAAACCTCTATTAATTACTCTTTATTAGCCACACTTTGAGTCAAGATCTGTCTGTGTTTCACATAGCTCTGATCAGTACTTATTAGTAATACCTGTTGGACAGCCACATTGCAGCTTAGACCATATTTGGTTTAGAATACTCAAAAATCAACAAAAAATGCCCAAAGAAAACATCACAGCCTTCTCTCAGCATTTTTCATCTGCATATGTTTCTACTGCATCTAGGCTGCCCTTCAGGAATGAGCACAGGCTCTGTGATGAGCTTTGCCTGTTGACAAACATGAAACTTGCTGCCCTCTACAGTGAAACTCAGGCACCTAGTGAGGACTAAACAGAAAGCTCTAGGAAAGATAAACTACAGGGGTCTCTTCTTGACTAGGTGTTCAGATAGCCAGGATGAACTGTGCTACAGGAGGACCTCTTCTGTAGGGAGAAGGACCTCAAATGCTTAAGACTGCCACAGGAATAGCAACAGGGACAGGCAACCATGACAATAGCAGAAATGCCAGCTTCCCCTAGTGCTCACAAGGCAATAAATGCAAGACAAGCAGCCCTTCCAGCAAAGGTGGACATGAACTCCCACTTCTTTGTGGGACATATTTTGTTGACATATCCTTAGGCAGTTTAACACCTCAAGACTCAGTGGTACCAAACAAGTGTCACCAAGGCAGTTTGCTCCTACTGCTTTACCCCAAGAGGATTGTACAAATTTAGTCAAAAGATCAGATTTGCATTGCAGTTAACTACCAAGAACAGAACACCAAGCTCTGGTTATGTGGAACAATTTTTTTTCTTGTTTTTGCATGCTCCTACACCAGCTACAAATAGAAACAGAAGTGCTGCTTTGCCTCTCAGGTAGCTTGTCAGGCTCAGAGCTGGGTGACTTTGGTTTCTGTAACAAGGGATTTATATATGGCAATATTGCTACTAATGTGCTTATTAGTATTTGTCAATTAGTGCATGTCCTTGAGAATAAGTCTTTCACTGAGAACATGGTCCTAAGGAGCTACATGCTCTGCAGTGAGTGTGTGTGTCACTAGCATGCAATGTATCTTTAGTAGTTACTAAGTAATGTTTCACAGAGTGACAAGTGGCCCTATTAACATCACAGACTACACAGTATGCACATTCTTGCTTTACCTGGACTGTAGACCCAGAGAGTGAATATTGTGTCTTTGGCATTAACCCGCTGGTATGCTTTTCCATTTGTTGAGAACTCCACTTCAAATGTCTTTATACATCTGGAAAAGAAAACCAGGCAGCTCAGATAACATGGTGAGCAACTGAATCCTAATCTCAGGGTGCTTTCAACAAAGAAGACCAAAAATAGGAAATACTCAGTTGACTCATACCTGCCAAAAGTGGGATGGTATGGAATTGTCAGTATTGGGAAGAACCATGGCTTCAACAGCTCAGAGAACACCCAGGCTGACTTGCTATATTGGGTCCTTGGAGCATCACAAACTGTTACCAGGGTTATCAAGACTGAATAATCTAGGGAGATAGGCTTGAAAAGCAGCTCAGAGAGTTCTTCCCGAGAGAGTGTGGATGTAATCTGGATCACATCTGACAATTCAGCTACAGAGGGTTTCCTGTTTAGTACATGTCATGGTCCTTTACTGGTGGGTGTTCAGCACAGTACAGCTTGCTGGAGCAATGAACTGGAGGTTTTCTCTTCCAGCTGACAGCCCTTAAAGGGATGTGCAAGACCACATCCAGGCACCTGCTGGTAGTGTAACTTTTATCCTGTTTCTTCCTGTCTGTTACGGTGAGGGCAAGTTCCTCAAAAATACCACTGGAAGCTGGCAGGCAACAGGCCAATTCCCTTACTCAGAATGCAGTTCCTTTTGTCAGACAAGTGCACTGTAGCACCTCTCAACGAGCAAACAGTCATTAATTTGTGAACTCAAATCACTTTTTAAGACTAGTGACAACTTAGGGAGTAATGTGCTGGTAACTCAGGTATACCCATTTTATTTTAAAAGCTACTTACTTGGAATTCACATAGCCATCATCCCACAGCACAATAACCTGCCCCTTTGTGAGAGGGATCAAACGAACATCTGCCACCTGTTCAAAGACACACTCATGTAAGAAAATGACACAAACTAATCAGCCAGGCCAGACTTCTGTGTTCACCTTTCCTTACTAATTATTTTCACTGAGACTTGGGATAAAAACAAAGTTTCTGTCTCTAGGTTTGTAAATCCAACCTGTCAACCCTGCAAAGGAACTTCAGAGGCTGTGGGTACCACTATGAACATGGGTGGAACAGAATGTGCAGATACAGATGTCTAATCCAGGACAGCCATGATTCCATTTTTCTTATTAGCTATCAATTACTAACTGGAGAGCTGCTGTCAAGCCTGATAGCACATAATGTGATTTCAAAAAAGATACTGCAGTTTCCAGTTCACAGCACTATTGCCTTCTGACCATGGACAAGTCTGCATTTCAGTGATGGGTCCTGTAACTTTCTGTGGAATTCTTTATCTTGAATTATGCTGTGAAGACCCTTCTCATTAAAATAGGGAAGAACTGCTCATTTAAAAAGTCTTACATGATACTTTTAAGAACAGGTACAAATACTAGTGCAGCTCTTCTTAGTGAGATTCCAGCAAGAAGAAATGCCTTATTTTAGTTAGTATCAGAGTAGAATATAACACTTACTTGATCAGGAACAGATCTGGGTCTTGCACAGATGTGGACAAGAAAAATGGAGGGAATGGGAAATTCTTGCTTTAGTGTCAGGATGCCATCTTTAGGAACTGGGAATGGGCCTTTTGTCACTGGATCCTTTGGAGACAAAGAGAAGCATTGTGAATAATCTTTCATTATAGCACCTAGAGGCCAACTGTTACATCAGTGTAAAATGACTACATATTTACTTTGGGGCTGTGAATTTCCAACTGAGCTGATGCTGATGAGTGGCTTATAGTGGCTTTAAGTGGCTTATAGCCATCAAAGTTCTTCAGGCTGGTAGACTTTTCCATCTTGCCCATTTTCCAGCCCTTGTCCATTTCACAAACTGAGTTGATCACAAATTCCCACTGAGCATAAATTATCAAGAAGTGCAATCTTGTCACCTTTAGTAACCTTCCGTAGATGCCTTTCAGGCTGGTGGTCTTTGCAAAACACACCCCTGCCTCTTAGCTATGGATTCCCAGTGTGCAATGAAAGCTATTGCTAGCTACAACAGCCATGCAGCTGGTCTCTGAAGATGAGGTCCAGATAGTCAAGGAGTATCTAAAACCTTGTTGTTGTCCTGCTGAAGGAAGACACGATGGCTCCTCTAGTATCTCACAGGCACGACTTCCCTGAGGACTGGGAAGACAGACAGAGTACTGTACATCAGAGTCAAGAAGACTGTTCCTGTCTGTGGACCTCGAAGGGAACAGAAGTGACCTCCTTTACTTTAACCTGTGGGTTTGCATGCATAGGGAAACTATAGGTGCAGGAGGCAAAGTGACAGGCTCACACAGACTAAGTAATCTGGTAATGGCTTTTCTCAGTGGCAAGGAGCCCTCAGAGAAGAATTACTCCTCAGCCCCCTCTGGGGGGCATACAGAACTGGAGCAGATGAAGGGAAACTGCAAGGCTCCCTATGAGCCCCTGAGAAATGCCAAGTGCCTTCTGAACTTGCACTGAGTAGTTTCCATCTCAGAGAGCTTTTTGTTTTCTTTATTGGGGGGGGTTGTTTCAACTCTCTAATGCAGCAGTTTGGCCCTTCTGTTATACACACATGACTTATATGGGGAGACAGAACAGAAAGGGTCTCAAAGCTCCCTGAAGTTTCAGAGAGGGTGAACTAGCTCTGCAGTAACTCTGCCTCCTTAGTTAAGGGTAGGCAAAGAAGCTGGTCATCTGCATTCAGTCTCTTGGATAACAAAGGCAAAGGCATCAGTTGTCTGTGAGCTACGTTTCTGTGTGATGGCAAGTACCTTTTTATATCTACACAAAATGCTTATGACTCTGGGCTACAGACCACCTGATCCAATTTCTTTTCTCTTTAGTTGCAATTAACCAACTCACAAGCACACTTCAAGCAAACACATGGTCATACCTCAGCATCCCTCATTTGCTGGAACTGTTCTGGAGAAGGAAAGTCAGGGCTTCCTAGCTTTTTCCACTTCAGGTAGGGATTGGTTTGGTTGTTATCCATGTAATATGTCACATATACCAGCTCTTTAGGAACACAAATGAAAGAGAGTAAACTCTTTACTTCGAATTAAAGGTAAAAAAAGAATAAACGTAGCAGAAGGTGTTTAAGCTAAAAGTCATTTCAGCATTTTGAAGCCTGGCTTCCACTACAAAGTCATGAAGTTAGCACTCTTACAATGCTCTGCAATTTGTATTTGCCCAATTAAAATGTCAAGCAATACTCCCATAACCAGAATGGAAACCCTCTTTTTTTTGCTAAGATGCTGCACACATTTGTTTGACAACGGCATCATGTGGTCCTGCTGGCTGTCTTGGAGCCATCCCAATAAGGGAACTGTTGCCTAGGAATATCCAGCCAAAACCACTGAAATTTATAGCTTTACAAACAGGAGGCAGTTGCAGCAGCTACTAAGGATAGCATCTAAGAGAAGGCATTAAGAAAGAACCTCTTCTAGAAGAGCACAGTCGTATCTCAGAAAATCTGGGAGTACCCAAAAGATGAGAAAGTTAGCAAATGAAGCTCACTGTTGCAATGAAAAGCAGCTCAGCAGACATTCTATCCTAAAGATAATTGTGAGCTGCCTACTTGGTATTTACCTCTAAATTTGGGGAAGTGGGTGGCATTCACTGTGACAGTGCTGATGTTGGATGAAGTCCTGTTATCCTCACTTGAATAAATCAGTAAAGTAGCTTGCCAGCTGTCTGAGGGTTGCATCTTATTTGGGATGTGCACAGATGCCAGGACACCAATTGTGCTGTTTTGAGTGCTTCCACTTTCACTGCTGTTTACATCTGCAAAAATCTGCTTTTCTCCTTTAAAAAATGTGACAAGTCTGTAAGCATCACTACGAGTCAGTCTTGTATCAGCTACTGATACAGGAAGGATCAAAACATAGGAATCAATATGTTAAGCTATGTTCTAACATATTTTATCAGATAGCAATTGCCATTTCATGACACTTTAGCTTGAAGCAAAACTTTAAATAAAAGGAATCACCATCCATTGATACTGCCATTTTACCAGGTACAACATTCAGTCACAATTATTTTACAATAGCAGTTGTAAAAGTTCAGAAAAAGCAGTTCAGCTAGCAACACCTAAGCACGTAACAGTTAATTGTGATCTTCCTTTAATATACTGTATGGTCCACCATCTATGGGGATTATTTAAAGACATTTGTATCCTGCTGTGATGGCACAACAGGGAAGTACCAGTCAACAAAAAAGGAATGATTGGCATACAGAGGGTATAAACAAAACAGTAAATTAAATTAAATGGATAACAGTCTGTCAGGGACATCTCCTAACCTATTAATTTCTCAGACCAAACGAAATTTCAATTTCTTAGCACAGCCAGAAAACAATGGGTAGGATAAATCTTTCTTTTTTCAGTGGTGAGATGCCTGGAATAACCAGTCTTAGGCAACACGCCTCTAGGTAGAAGAGGCTATTGATGTTCTCTTTTATCAGTAGTTACTAGAAGAGGCTATAGGTGTTTTCTTTTATCAGTGGTTACTATACCTAGCAGTGCCAGCAAGCCCATGACAGTCAGCACTGGTTTCCGCACCATCTGGACATGAGGTGGCTTTGTGTTGTTCATCTGAAAGCGTGCTGTCAGAGTCCTCTGGGTGAAGTAATGAGGGTAGTAGCTCAAGAAGGCATTGTCATTACTCAGCAGTGTGTAGTTAATGGTGTTGTTGGCTCTGGAAATGAGCAGGTTCTGATGCTGGATGATTACCTGCAAAGTCATAGAGAAGAGGGAACTTCACCTGGGAGAAAATCCACTAAGCACATGATGCCTGTATTATTTTTATAATCTTTACAGAATATTGAAAAGAGATGCCACTCTGAAGAATTAACTGCTCTTCACTGCTCTGGGAAAAACTTTTCATTACTTTCTACATTAAACACTGGAAAATCTGCAGCACACACATAGTTTTGCCAGTAAAAATTATAAAAATACTCTGCATAAATTATAAATATATTTCCTTGGCTACTGTACAACAAATTATACTTCTCTGTGTTGAATATTAGTAGTCTGGATTTACCACCCGAGTTGACTCTGAATGGTCCTCTGGTTCTGGTGTTACTTTGTACCCATTACACAAGTGTCTGGGAGCCAGTCCTGGACTCTGTTCCTCAGTAAGTCACTTTACATATTTGGTTCTAGCATGGAATTAGCTCTTCCAGTATTTCACTGGTTACTCTGCTGTTTCCCTGCAAAGGGTCACAGCTTCCAAGATGTCTTTCCACCAGGCTGTGCCCAGGTATATAAATGAAACAGTACTTCAGGAAGCTAACAACTGAAAAAGCCACATAATTGCAGCACAATTAAATTGTGTTACTTTTCCACTGGATGTGTCTTTAATTCTCCCTTTATATCACCATGTAATTATAAACACTGTTGTTTGTTCTCACAAAATCCCTGCCATGTAGTCACTGACTTGTTGCTCTGGAGAAGACTACTTCTGTATACAGCCTAAAGGAGCTGTGAGCCTTTGTCTCCACAGAAGCAGCTGATTGTTGCTGGGTCACATACAAGCTCCCAGCTTGGGGAATTACTACTTTGCACAGGAGTGCTTGGACTCTGAATGGTGTATAAGGTGGTAGCTCACAAAGCAACAGTCCTGCAGTGCAAACTACTGCTATGCAGGGGCAAGAGCTGAGCTTGGTCTGGGACCAGCCTACAGTATCTGTCAGAGGCAGAAATAGTGAGCATTCCTTTCTCCTACTTTTCTGGACAATAGCAGTAATTACTAAAAGTAATTAATAAGAACACACATACAGTTAGTATAAAAAATCAAAGAATGGGCATGTGCTGAGAGCTCAAGAGACTTCTAAATTATACCTGATGTCTCTTGGTGAGATAAACTTAGGAAGGAGCAGGGAAAGAATGTTTCATATAAGAGAGATAATAGCTACCAGTAGTCAGATGATAGCAGTACTATTACATGGACTGTGAATAGATATAGGATTGTCAGGCAGCACTAACTGGGGACCTGTATACAGTACCTCACACAACCTCCAACACATGGAAGGCTAGTTCTTGTTGGTTTTTTAAAGGGAAGATAAAGAAAACTAAATAAAGCTACTCAAAACAGACTATTCAGGAAAATCCCAGTTCTATCAATAGGGAGCTCTTCTTTTGTTGGATCTCTTATTCTAAATACCTGCTTAAAAAGTGACAGTCTACTTCTGCAACTTCATTAACACATCAGGAAACCCTACTGTGACAAGATTATCAAAGAGCTGAGTTACCTTTACAACCATAGCTGCGTAAGTCACATCAGCTCGCCAGAGTTGTGGAATGGACCATCCAACCATTGGATCTGCTTCATCATTGTATATGGCAACAGATAAAAAGTTTGGAAACAGCTTCTGAATTTGATTGACTGTTTCTACTTCTTGCTGCAAGATGTAGAGAGAACTTCCACCTCCCTGCAAAAATACTTCATATCTGTTTAGTGAAAGTGAGCCAACAGTTGTAAACAAAAATATATTATACAGACATAAATTTTGAAAACACCTTTCTGGAGTCCCTGAGGAGGAGTGGGCCAGACAGTATTAGTAATTCTTACCTAGTCCATTACAGACTGTGCTGTTTGCATAAACTTCTCTTGGAATATAAAATGGAAACGAGATAAAGGAGTTGTTTCCCCCTGGGAGGTGGGGAGAGGCAAATTTTGACTCCTTAAAGACTTGCAACTGAACATTTTCAAAGTTTCATTTAGAATAGGTAGCCACCCTTTCTGTTTTAGGTTTGTTTCTGTTTTAGGCTGGATGGTCACCTGGAAATCAACTTAATCAATCAGAACTTGGATTGAACTGATTAAAAAGCAGCCTTAAAAAAACAATCTTGGACTGACCTTCTTATGGAGAGAGATGTAGTCCAGCCTTACACCAGTCTCCCCTGTGAAGAAGTTGGATCCATTGTAGCAATGACACAGAAGACTCCAGCATATGGGTGACTTGGGTAAGGGGTGGAAGGAATCCCCAGGCCCTCCAAATTTTAGCAGAGGACTGGCTGCTTTTAATCCTTCCGAGCAAGCATCATAATAGTTGAGAAACCCTGAAGTCCAAGCAGATCCATATCTAAGATAACTCAAAACAGAATCTTGATCTATTATTACATTTATTGGAGGGACCTCGCAAAATGGGTCTTCTCTTTCCTAAGCACTGACAACACAAGAAGACACCCTAATTCAGCTGCATTTACAAGGTTCGTCCAAATAGGTCTTATGAGGACAGGTTCCCAAAGCATGTGTCGACAACAAACGGTTCTCCTCTCACTCCACCCTTCAGTCCCTTACCCCCAGTAACCTTACTTTATATAAAAATAATGAACTGTGCCTTGTGAGAATAACTTATGTTCCACTTTCCCTGTTCTACTATCCCATTATTTACACTGAAGTCCAAGCAAGGAACAAATTGCAATAAGTAATATGACCTTAACAAAACAGACTAGGTATACCTTATACATTCCTTATCTCTCCTATTTACCTTTTTTTTTTTTTTGCAGCACCTCTCCTTTCTCAGTATTGCCCTGCCATTCCCCTCACCCCAGTGATCTGGCTGACTTTACTATACTCTTAAGTGCTCCAATGCATGCTTACCTTTCACAGTCATAGACACATTGTCAAAGTCATGGTGGTCTGGCTCATTCCATGTTTCAAAATTCCATTTAGCAACATGCTCCAATCCATACCTGTCTGTAGGAAAGGCCTCATTTAACAGCAAGCTGCATATTCAGACTATGCTCTCAGTTAATGATCCAGACAATCCAATCACCTGCTGCAGGTGACATCCACACCCAGAGCTAAAACAGGGTACATGTATTACCTATTTTTAAAAACAAGGGACATGTGATTTGTGGTAGTTTTTAAAATTATCTTCGATTCTTTTAAAAATTATTTTTGATGAAATGCAGCAATATATGAAAAAGATGAAAGGTTAGAAGAAGGTGATACGTGTTACAGCCTTGTGGTTAGATCACTCATCTAGCCTTAATCCCAGTTGAGGCTTCTGTCTCAGGCATGTGGGAAGTATTCATTCATTTTACAACCACAACAATGTAACAAAAGTTAGTTCTCAGAGGCAGGGAAAAGGCGCTAATCCAGAACACATTACTCAGTCAGGATGTTGGGCAAGGAACAGCAAAAAAGGGGATACTATCTCATTGTCTATTCTGTCTTTTCCAGTCTGGAGTCTTGAAATGTATCACAGAACACTGAACTTTCTGAGGTAGTTAGAAGGGATTACAACAGAATAATATCAGGTCTTTTTAATTCCTCTGGGGGTTTGTTATTTTGTGTTGGGTTTTTTTTGAAACTTACCTATGTATCTGCGGGCTAGAAGTGCAATTAAGTTTCTCCATTTTACTACCTGTTCTTTATCTTCAAAATCTAAAAAATATTCTGATGGATTCCCCATCAATTCAAATCCTAAAAAAAAAGACAGAAAATATCAGTCTTTTTTTCTGAACGCAATCTCCTTTTGATTAATAAAGCGGTTATTGCAAATCCAAATGGTTAATGAAGAACCAACATTAAATGGGTTTTCTGTCCCATTTCTACATGTTCCCATCAGGAATATTTCAGATCTGAGGCTGCTCACACATGTTACTTAACAATGACTATTGTCACAATACTAATACTCACCATCAAAAATTCAGAGGTAACTTTGGATGGATGCTTGCAGAAATCCAAGGGAAGCTATACCTTGAATACCTTATTCTCTGGTCCTTCTACACATTAATGGCTACAAAGCTTTCTCCCCTTTGAGAGACCTCATTTCCCAATTCATACACCTCACACTACTGTTGAAAACAACGTGAAACCATTTTTGTCATCTTAATTGCCCTAACAGTGTTTTGCTCACACTATTTGCATTTACATAGACATTATAGGTAAAAAAAACTACGAATAAAAAAGAATTTTTATCAAAATCATCAAAAGCTCCCTAACAACCTTCTGAATATGGCACAGTACAAGCAAACATATGTAAAAAGTTGTGAAGGTCGGGATCTGCCCTTACCTGGAATTAGTTTATTTTCCCACAGGCGATCCATAAGGTTATCCAAGGCAGTAAAGTTGTAGTGAAGGTTCCCATTCACCACTCTAAAGAATACAAGTAATAAGAAACCATAAATGTAAATGTGATAGCAAAGGTGGCACTTAATGTAAATTATGGATCAAATGACTACCTTCTTTTACTCTCAAAATCTGCATACAACTAGAGTTCCTGGAACTGTACACAAACTTCCTGTATCTAAAGTAATGGGTGTAAGCAATTCATGTTTCTTTTCCAGTCCAAGCCCTTTTCGTATGTCATCAGCAGTAACAGAAGCAGTATAATCAATTTGCTTTCTGGATTTTGATTTTTTTTCTAACTCTCTTCTAGATGTCACTTTGTTGAAGTGAACTTTATCTAGACTTTTTATTTGCTAACCTGCTTTTTCAGTTTCCATTTGATTACCTACTGCTGGGCAAGCTGGTTTCCACCTTGGTCTCATGTGCAATCTTTCTTAATGTTCTCTTATTTTGTAATACATAATATACAGCTTTCTTGAATAGCACTTCTTATTGGTTTAGGTCCAGCTGAGAAATGACTTTGTATCTTCTAAAGAACGATGAGTTTACCAGAATGTCTGCATAGCATTTGCTTCTAATTTCTGCTATACTCCCAGGACCTCAGGCTGCAGTCCTTTTATCCAGCTTTGACTACATCTGTTCAAAGATTTGGAAGCAGCCCCATGATGTACCCATGATTCACTGTCAGTGAATCTTAGATGAGCACAGGTAGTAAAATCTGGGCATATGCATGCACGTGAACAATGCAGTTATTTTACAAAGGGGGGAAAAAATGGCAATTGCAATGTTTCTATGATAGATTTGAAGATACACTTTAAATTCTTGAACTTATTTTCTTACCCAGTAACCAGTGAAAGCAAACATAAAGTAGTATGTAGATCACTGTGCAACTTTCCATAACTTCTGAACCTGTTGCCTGATTTAACAGAGATCTGTCAGGACAAGGGACATTTTGCCAGTATGAAGTGCCAAACAGGAATTAAAACTGAACTTCTGTTCATGATATTCTGGTAGTGTGACTTACTGCCATTTGGCCCAAGCCACAGTCTTGGCCTGGTTCCTGAATTCTGAATTCAGCATATCCAGAGCAAAAGGCTTTAGTAAGCACCCTTGAGGTAAGCCTAGCCCTGGTCAAATGGAAGAGCAGAGCAGGGTCTTTTCAGTGCCTTCCAAAGCTGATTTCTCCAGCCTTGCCAGAGCACTACACCTAATTTCTCTGTTACAATGCAGCCTGAGGTCTGTGCTGTTTTGACTAATCTTTCTTGGGCACCTTACCTTGGTTTGGGCAGAAAGCTGTACAAGGGAACTGCAGATACAATGCTCAAAATCAGAGTCCCTCTAACTGATCAGTGCTAGCAAGGCATACAGGGTCACAAAGGTAAGAAGTGAGAATGGGGCAGTCTTAATTAATCTTACATCAGTGCTGGGCTCTGTGCTGATATTCATAACTTGTTTCTTTCTGTGCTTTCCAATGCATTTCTGAGCCTCATAGATTGAGGGTAGGTTTCAGTGAACCTGTAATAACAACCCCACAGCTCTCAGATACTTAAGAAGGGATGACAGAATTGCCTAGTGAATAAAGAAGAGAACTGTGCAACCCAAAGAGGACAAAGTGCCATCAGCATCTATGACCTAGAAGAGGAAAAATGGACAGGCAAAACAAATGTACCACAAGCTACAGCCACTGTGCCAGCTCCACCTGTCATGCAATCAAGCATACAGTGTTAGCCCCAGCATTGTCACACTTTTTTACTGCAGACATGAATCTGGCTTTTCTCTTTTAGAGTATGTCCTACCACCACGACATGTGACATATGACAGAAATTGTCATGTCTGCAGCCACTGATGGGCTTGCAGTTCCTGCAAGAGTCAAATACTGAAGCTGTGAAAGAAACAAATAGCAGAAAGATAATTATTTACTTAAGCATCCACAAGAGCTTTTTGTAGCTACTGTTGAACTAAAGAATGGCCACCTGGAACTAGGGTTTAGTTATTTTTGCTTAAACAGAAATTTGGGAAAAAAAAAAAAAAAAGGCTGACAGTCCCATTCCAAAGTTCAAACACAAATATTCTCTTTCAAAGGTAGTTCTTCTCCCTCAGATCCACTAATTATTTCCAGCTGTACCCTGTGTTCTATTGAAATATGTGCTTACATGCAGACTTACATGCAGTCAGGGAGCGTTAAGAATTATTAACTCTACTGTCTTGTAAAAGCTTCATAAAGCCATTTAGATAACAGCAAACAAACTACTGTCATACTGACTCCAGTCTAAGGTCTCCACAGTAGTATGTGAAAACATATGCATAAATAAGGTCTTCTATCTGGCACATGCTTAAGATACCAGCACATTCTTCCTCCTTTAAAACAGAATGCTGCTACTAGCAGTACAAGAGATCCTGTGTGATGTCTAGGTGTAAGAAGGCACTTCTTAGGTCCTTTGGCAGATCTGTCATTCTATGATGTTTCCTTGCTTGCAAATATATTGCTGTTATTAATAAAATGATTGCTTGACTGAACGATCTGCTGCTTCTTCAGATCTCAATCTTATCCTTACCCATATCACTTTTTGGACGTGAAACTGAATGTGGTTTTTTTTTGTTTAATATACAAGATCACTAGAATTTGAGTTGCATGGCTGCATGGCATGTGGTGTGTGGAAGCCATACCAACAGCAACACCTGAGGCACAGTAGGAACCTGTCAGGCTGTTACAAGGAATGCTATAAATTTAACCGTAGGACACTGAAGACCAGATCAAAACTGTTAATGGCATGTGGCAGAGTAAGTCCCTGACCCTGGATAAATTCACTTGACATTGTGAAAGTTATTAAAAATAGCTTTGTGTATCTAACCTAGAGCCTGCTGGTGCAGGCTGGTGTACCTCTAGTTATGCCTTTGGTAGCAAGCTTTTACAGTAGTCTTCCTTTTTTTTTTTTCTTTCTTCTTTGTCTGCTCTCTTCTGATCTCTCTACCCTTAGTTGGTTTCCAGACACTGTCTTCATTTATGAAAATGTTGAAGGCTATGTCACTGTCATTTCACTTGAGGGCTTGCCAAACTGGGGCTGTTCAACATGTGCTGTTGAGTAATTCGGTTGTGATCATTGTCCTGTCTATGCTCAAATGTGCTTCAGGTGGGCCTTTTCCAGGAAACTTCGCAAGAAATGCCTTCCTCAGTCGTAACAAACAACTAAAGCATGTTTACCAGCACCCTGGCACCAGTGCCTTTATAAGCCCCGTGTCAGAAGCTGCTATACTCCAGCGACTGCTACATGCTGGTGAGATCACAGAATCATAGAATTTTCAGGGTTGGAAAGGACCATTAAGATCATCCAGTTCCAACCCCCCTGCCATGTGCAGGGACACCTCCCACTAGATCAGGTTGCTCAGAGCCCTGTCCAGCCTGGCCTTAAAAACTTCCAGGGATGGGGCTTCCACCACCTCTCTGGGCAACCTCTTCCAGTGTCTCACCACCCTCATGGTGAAGAATTTCTTCCTATCTAAATCTACCCTCCTCTAAATTGAAACCATTCCCCCCAGTCCTATCATTACCTGACATCCTAAAAAGTCCCTCACCAGCTTTCTTGCAGGCCTCTTCAGATACTGAAGGCTACAATAAGGTCTCCTCAGAGCCTTCTCCTCTCCAGACTGAATAACCCCAACTCTCTCAGTCTGTCTTCACAGGAGAGGTGCTCCAGCCCTCTGATCATCCTCGTGTTCCTTCTTTGGACACACTCCAGCACATCCATGTCCCTCCTGTAAAAGGGGCTCCAGAACTGGAGGCGGTACTCCAGGTACTTCCTAGTCTTTGTTCTGGTATCAGTTTCAGGCCCATATGTATGTGCTGCCTCTTGAGAGCAGCAATCATCCTGTGAACATGAAGAGCAGTGATGAGCAGAGAGGGCAGTCTGCTAGTTGTCTAAAAATCTTCTTGCTCTGTTCCTTGGAAGGCACTGCTTTGTGGGCCATCCATTGCTGAGTGAAAGTTTACAGGCCTGTGTTAACAGCTTTGCACTGCCTCCCTTTACTGGTGTAAAGCTTTTCCAGTGTGGATGGAAATTCTTTTCAGGTGCATAATCAGCTATTGGACAGCTTTCCAAAGTGTTGTAAGAAATCATGTTTTGCTTCTTACCCATGCCACTTTCAGCCTACTCCCATTTACAAACTTATTCTCTTGGGAGGGCAGAGGCAAGGAAAGGTAGCTTTGGTTGTCAACATGGTGCATCTCAGCCAGACCTGCTCCAGTTAGCACACCTGTGTATACAACACAGGTATCCTGTGCTCAGTAGCTGCTGCTTCTCTTCTTCCCCTGGTTGATCCTGGACAGGAAAGCAAGTGCACACATAGACATTGGACCAAGTATCTTATCTACAGACAAGAGAGCAAGAAAAACATAGGCTGGGAGTGTTTCCATTCTGGGTAATCTTCAGTAAAGTACTGAATCTCTGATAACATGTCAAGCTGACTTTATCACACTTTATTGTCATGTACTGAACAAAACTTCCTGGGCTGGGAAGCCTTGTGGCTGACCCCTGTCAGTAGGTCACTGAGCATTCAGAAACTCAAAGGTGACGTGTAGGGTAACCATAACAGAGCTATTATATTGAAGAAAGCTCTGTTTGGCCTATAATTTACAAGCCTGGGAAATCCCAGTATGCTGGCGTAGTACACTCTCACTCAGCTGGTGTGGCTTCCCTTTGCATTTCCTTGTGAAAGCTACCAAGCACATCAGAAGATAACATAATCTGTCTTGCTTCCACCAATGTTTGAGAACAGCCTTTCATCTGGTAGACTGGTCATACCAGCTGGCTAACACAACTCCCAGGGCAGCAGAGCCTTCTTACACCCTCACTGGGAGCTTTTGCTTGGAAAGATGGCTTGCCTAGTGGCAAATGCAGTTGAGAAACAGGGACAGAAAACTAGCATAAGGTACTGGCAGAGGAGAGGTGCAAGCAGCAAACTTTTCTGACAAAGTCAACCTGAGACCTGAAAGATGTGCCCCATGAGGACGACATTTCAAAACAACCCTGAATCTCATGGGATGTTTTCTATGTTGCAGTCTAAGAGAGAAATGAAAGTGCTGTCTAAGATACTACCCTGCTATGTCTGCTGAGACAATGATGATGTATCAGTATTTATTTGATAGAGATGGATTAATTGTGTGTTATACCATCTTTGTCCAGCCTTGCAAGCCAGTTCCTGCAAACACACATTCCGTTTGCCATGCTGTCAGGATATGGCAAATGGTAACACACTGTAGTTCTGATGAATGTAAATATGCATGATAATTAAAATCCCCCTCTCAATATTAAATTGAGTGAAGAGTTGCTGCAGCAGGTGACTACTGTCAGCAGCATCCTTAGATATAGTGTCCCAATGAACTTTCACTGCCTTTCTAGAGTCCATGATGCCAATTTAAGGAACATAAAACTTCAGAGCAGACTGAATTGCCCATCTCACCTGGAGAGGAGCTCAGTGTCCAAAGCCAAGATGTGAACTGGAAAGATGCAGGAACAAGCACTGATAAACTATGCCAGTTAGAACTTTTGGTGCTATGAGGTCCTCAAGAAGGAGCTGTCTTTAGCCAGAAAAGCAAGTTGTTGGAGTGACAGTGGAGCACAGAAACTGTGAGCATAGAATCTCCAAGATGAAGGTCAAAATCTATGAACAGGAAATGTCAGCAAGTTTATCTTTTCCAAAAGGGCACCTTGTTGCCCTCCAAGTCCCTCTTACAACACATAAAGATCCTTCTTCCTTGTTTTTCACTTACTTTTGTAGCTATGAGGAATGAAAGCCAGTTTAAAGTTCAGGCTGTTACAAAGACCTTGTTTGCTTCAACACCACCAATTGTCTACACAAGCTTCTTTTTCTGCTCATTACTTTTAAAAAACCCAGACCTTAACAGCAGGTCCTAAGGGACTGTGAGCCTTTAGGAAATGATACCTCAGACAGAGTACACGAAGGACAGAATAGCTCTTATTAGCATTCACCTTTCCAGAGCTTGCTGTCTCAGTAGTTATTGCTCCAGGTTTCCTCAATGTCGACCAAAAAAAAACCCCTACTAGAGTGGCACTTCAGGCTTAAGAACAAGATCATTAATTAATAACTATGTCACCTGAAGGCTCCTGGGTTATCAATAACCAACACTTCTCCCTTCTGAATTCAGTAGAAGCTGACAATACAGTATGCATTCACAACCAAGATAATTCTATCATGTTCTTTCTCCAGTTGCTCTCACTTCCTATGATCTCTACAGGTACAGTAAATCAGCTTCTCTCCCCATATCCCAAAATTACCACAACCACTTGACCTTTGAGAGCCTTATGAACGCTAATTCTTCCTCCTCACCAGTCCCCAGGCAAAACACAACTTGTGCTTTCACAAAAGCTTTGGAGACCAAAAAACTCATTCAAAGGCTTTTCCAAAGTTGCAAGGCCAGTGACTACTGCACTCACAGAAAAGAACTGGCATATTTTATCACTTCCAGGTTTATTTATTAGCAGTGAAACTTCTCTGCATCAGCTTCTCAGCTGTACAGCTTGCACAAAGAGAGACTGGAAATCTGCTTGCTTGATGACTGTAACACAGCCTCTGCACAGTGATGAGGATTTCAGTCCATGCTGGGCCCAAACTACACATCATTTGCTCACTCGATAGTGTGAATGAGTCAGCCCAGCAATAATGGGAGGATGCACTGCAAAGCCACACAGCCAGGCAGCATCCAGCCCTTGCTGATGTCACAGCTTGTCACGGTTAATCCATCCACACAACCAACCAGCACGAGACACGCGCAAAACGAAGGACGGATATGAATCTTTGTGGATTAGGAAAAAAGCTGGCCTCAGAAATGCAAAATACAACATCTGCTGTTTATTGGGAATCATTGCCTCTTCTAGAAACCACCCGGGAGGCTGCGCGTTTGCTGAATCTTTTGGTTTTTTTTAAGTACCTAGAAATAGAATTGACTTCGATTTATACAGCATTTTAATTAGCTTATTTGGTCTCTGAAATCAGCGTTATTTAACCTTAACCTTTGAAGCAGCTCACAAAATCCTCACAAAATGCACATGCACAGAAGCGCAAGCAAACAATGAATGCTTTCAGGCTGATGCTAATCACGGCATATGATTTTCCATTTCTTGCTCAGCCTGCTTTTGTGAGCACAGTGTCAGTCCTCCTTTCAGCAATGAGTGTGCTGTGTGGGGGGGGAAGAGAGAGAGAGGCAGACAAAGCACCAACAGCTTCCTGTGCCAAGGTGAGTTAGCTTGCTAGGAAAATATTGTTAAGACTGTTGTGTCTCTTCCCTCTGTATTTCCCCCTTTTTAAAACAAACTGAAGATGTAAAAGGGGAAGCAGGCTACAAAAGTGTAGTCATTTAGGCAAAGACGTAAGGTATTTTTAGCTTCTGATTTCTCCATATGTGTGAAGGTATCCAGTCAGAATGCCTAGGCATGGACAGTTTAGACATGTTGTGAGACCTTATTGTGATCCCTTGTTGAGGTCTGTTGTGACTGCATTTATTTAAGAGCGGAAGTAATCAAATAATGAAAAGGTGAATCCAGCAGCAGGAAATGCTTTTTGACTGATTCTTGACTACAAATTTAAAGGCTCAGGCAGTGACTGAGGTAGGCCAGGTCACCATATGAGAGCTGCCCTTTCAGAGGACACCTTTCTTTCTGATAGCTTGATGTACAGAATTTATTTCATCCTGCATAACACAAGTGTTATGTACGTTGTGGTTTTATCCTTGTATCTTTTACCTGAAAGGAGGGTGGAGCCAGGTGGGGTTTGGTCTTTTTTCCCAGGCAACTATCAGCAAGACAAGAGGGCAGGGTCTCAAGTTGTGCCAGGGGAGGTTTAGGTTGGATATTAGAAAGAATTTCTTTACGGAGAGGGTGATCAGACATTGGAATGGGCTGCCCAGGGAAGTAGTGGATTCTCCGTCCCTGGAGATATTTAAAAAGAGACTGGATGTGGCACTCAGTGCCATGGGCTGGTAACCGCAGCGGCAGTGGATCAAGGGTTGGACTTGATGATCTCTGAGGTCCCCTCCAACCCAACCAATTCTATGATTCTATGACTGTGAAACTCCAACGTCATCCATGAGCAAAAGTTTTTGAAAGAGGGGGTGGGGAGACTAAATCCATAATGAAGATAAAGGGTGACTTTTCAATTGCAAAAGCAAGAGGAATGATGACCAAGTGCTTAAACTAGGTTGCTTCAAGCATGTAACAACTTTTGGCACTGTCTGGGCAAGCTTTTACTGAACTTTTCTTTCCAAGCAGCAGAACTTTTCTCTGTATGCATCCAGCATTCTAATACAATAACCTTGCCATAGAATATAACTGACTTACTGTTTTTTTTCACAGTACTGTTATTACCACTTCTGCATTTTCACATCTTGTATTTCATTTATGCTCCTTCTATTCTTTCACCTGTTAGCAGTATGTGGAAATGTAGTCCAAAAGTGTGTGAATCAAACTACAGCACAGTAGATAGCTTATTTCCTACTGTGTACTATCACAACAAGAAGTTGGAATGATTGCCCTCCCTGCTCCTAAATACTCAAGAACCAAATTCAACAATGCCCTACTTAGTCCATTCATAGGATGTAAAATTGTGCATTAATGCACAGTGTGCTACTTTTATCAGGTGTCTAACTTGCTCCATCTTATGTTTCTCAAAACTTGCTTTGACTTGGTGACATCTGTATGGAGGGCCATAAGATGGGAAAACTAACAGTCTAGAAAAAGAAAAACATGAAAATAAATGCCAAAGGCCTGAAGATCTGCAGCTGGACTTCCCAACTGATGTACTTCTCTAATGTCTAAAGTAAAGATAGTACATGGTGTCTGATTAAGCTCAGATGCTCCTTGATCTACTTGTATGGCAGATGTACTTTCAGGTGTGTTTCTGCATTGATTCCTGCCTGCCCAGAGGAGTCTAACTTGAATATATGATTTACTTGCAAGATGAAAAATAGAAGAGGTCTTCACTAAATTATGCTAATTTCCTGATTTCCTGATGTTTAATAACATGATAGTGAAAAGGTACAATGAACATGTAATCCATTGTCTTGTTCTCTAATCTTGCAAAATTTTTGAGATGAGTGGTTTCTGAACACTTCAGAACTGACAAATGAGCACAATTTGGAAAAAGCAGCTCATTAAATGCCATCCTAGTGCCTGCTCTTGGCTCTTAAATGTAAAATTTAGCAAAACTTTGTACAACTAAGGCAGGAAAACTAGCCAATTACATTTATAGGCAGTTTTCAATGAGATGCAAACCTACATGTTTCTTCAAACTGAGAGCTGATAATTCTATTCTGAAGCTTGTTTTATAATTTAGGGTAGTGATGTTTTATTAAATATGGCAGTGATAGCCTTTCCACTCCATGGTCTTCAGGTTTGTGTGTGTGTGTTTTTTCTTCTTTCTTCCCCCACCTCAAACAACTTCCACTAACATGAAAAGTAGCTCCCTTTTCAATATGAAAGTGCACCACATTATGTGCTAATGACAAATGAAGATTTACCTCATAGTGCAGTAAGAAATCCTCAATTTTCTTAGCATTACAAGAATTTCTGATCAAAACAGAAATGGGTTTTTAATATCCAGTGAAGATTACGCATGAATGCAAGGAAAGCCTTCCTGAGAGACTATCCTTGTTACCATACATTTGTCTCCAAGACTTACAAATATCAGTAGTAATGTTCATATGTCAATCAATTAGCAGGCTTTGTTTCACAGTTGTCTGTTTGGGAAAGAAACAAGGGGCA
The DNA here is from genome assembly GCA_023637945.1 of Phaethornis superciliosus. Taxonomy (NCBI): domain Eukaryota; kingdom Metazoa; phylum Chordata; class Aves; order Apodiformes; family Trochilidae; genus Phaethornis; species Phaethornis superciliosus. The sequence continues at coordinate 19,065,768 of JAJQWJ010000004.1, forward strand.
GTATTTGTTTACGAGGCACACAGGTTCAGACAGTTTACACTCAGTGGCAGCTGAAGGTGTGAGAAGTCCTCCTAGAAATAAGATTTATTAGCTAATCCCCTTCCATAACATATTTTAATAAAAATCTGCTTTCAAAGGGAACAACTCCAAAGACGACCATGGACAGCTCAACATTGTGTGCTGTGACAGTTCTTCTATACACTGGCAATCTAAAAATCCCATTTAGCATTGCAGTTGAGTATTTTTTTGTTTAATTTAAGTAGGTATACAAAACCCCTGAAATTGTTAAAGCCAAGTAAGGACTGCCCTTTTGTTTGATCTCCATGTAGTGCAACTGGATCTATTAAAACAATAGCAGGGATAAGTAAGAAAGCAGATTACCAGCTCCTGTAATGTAATGATTTCAAGCTTATCTTCTACCTGTGATTAAATTCTACAGGACAAAGATTTCTTCCAGTGCTATTTATTTAAGTTATCTCACCATAAACACCACTGGAGTAGTATCATTGGACAGACGCAAGCTATATCACGACGGAATTTCAACTCTACTCTTGTAGAAAGCTGTGCTGTGGAGGAGCTGTGCCACTGTGTACTGATAAGAAATCAGTTGTGAAACTACTGCAGCTACTTGGTGCCTTTGGTAAGTGCTAATGAATTGGTTCTATGTTAGCAGTGGGAGACAGAAGGAGGGATACATAGTAGGGGATGGTCTTATTTGGCTGTGAATGCACTTGTACAATATACTTCTGAAGATTTGATGTTACTGATTGTAGCCCAGTGAACAAACACTTTTAACCCTCCATCTATGACTAACTTAGCATTCTTCTTTAAGTATATAATTAGATTATGAGATATGAATTGTACATAGTAATGCCATGAATTGTTCTGAAATCCTCAAAGAAATGTGCCTACAAAGCCAAATGTATTTTCTCCTTTTACAGTATTCATTTCATAAATACCCTCAGCTAGATTTCGCTTTTAACTTTTTTCAATTCTTAATCCAGTTAATATTAGGTATCTAGTCATGAGGATAAATAGTAAATCACATGAAGAAAATTAATCTGTAAACAATTACTGGTCAATGATCAACTGTCAACTTTTTTTTTTTTTTAAGGTAGTTTCTGTTCTTAAAAATAGGCATTTCATTGTAGCATGTCTTTTAGTTATTTTGTCCAATTACCATTGTTTCTGAAATACACAATCAAGCATTTGCTGCAAGAAAGGCAATCTGTTTAGAATTCAGCCCTGTTCTGCTGGTTTCAGTGGAACTCAGACCACTCAGAAATTATTGTTGGACCAAAGACTTGATAAATGGCTTCCTTGGAGATGAACTAGCATCTCCATAATTAAACCACTGATGAACCTTTTGCTGTCAATACTTCTGTATGTCAAGTAAAGTTTGTTTCTCATAAAATGCAGCTGCTTCGAAACTAGATTATTTCTACAACTCATGAAGACAGAGAAAGAGGCACCTTCACTTTGATCCTTTTTTCCCCACATGGACTTGTCCTATCCAGAGGATATCAGCCTTACTTGAATGGTGCTGTGCTGTCCAGGTTTGAGCCAGGATAGAACCAATTTTCTTTCTTATAAATTTTCTTTCAGTTAAGTCTATTCTAAGCAGCTGCACTTGCTGAAATTATAAGCATGTTTCTCAGAGTGATAACACTCAATGTTTATAGTTACTGCTGGAAAATGGTGTGCAGAACCAAGGCCACTGCTTGGTTCTGAAAAACATCTTGTACTCCAGAAAGAGAAAAGGAGTAAAGGGGTCACACCTGCAACCCTCCTTTAGAAAGGAGAAGAGCACAGATGACCAAAAAGTGTATTTCATCCCATAGAAGTCATGCTAGATATGAATTTGAGTGACCGTAAGAGTCAAGTTCTTCATCCATGGATAGCACCCAGGGAGAATTCTGTCCATTCATCTGCCTTTGATTCCAGTCTGGGCCGTCCTGAACCCCCATGTTCCTGCATCCAGCTTCTATTTCCCACTGACTCCAAGGAGTCCAGCCTGGGACTTTTCCAGGACAGCCCTGCAACCTTGGTGATGACAGGAGCATTAACAGAGGAAAAAGGGGGAGGAACATGATACCACTTTTGCCTTTATTTTCATATATGTTATTATTTTCCTTTTCATCATTATTGTCTCATTAAAGCTGTGCAGTCTAGGTTCCAGCCTGTAAGTGTCTCTCCCTTATTCTCTCTCCTTTCTCTATCAGGGAGGGGAGGTGGATTAATAGAGAGCATCTGTCATTCATTTAATTGCCAGCCCAGCATTAAAACTGTGACAGGTGCCTAACTAGTGTTCATGTATTTAAAAAATATAATTTGAAATGTCTTTCTTTTAGAATTTCAGAAAAATGTTATTTTTAAGCTAGCTTGAGGCAAAACAAAGTTACAACCAACTCTATATGGTAGTGGTCAAGTGATTATCTGAAAATCCTGTAGTACTCTTAGGAGTCTGATACTGGGAAAAGCCCTGTTGGGGAGAAATGCAGAGGTCTCTTTCAAAAAAATGTTAGGTGGGGCAACACCCAATTATTTAGTTCGAGGAATGCAAACAGTTGCAGAGCTTTCAGATATCAGAAACACATTGTAAAGAAGAACAGGGTAGGTAAGAAGAACAGCAAATGGCATGCACATTTTAAGAGATCATTACAAAAGATGAGTCTTGGTTCAAAGAATTTTGGTAGTAAAATGAATCAAAGGAAAAACTTGTAAGATAGAGTTTAAGCTACTTTATCTTCAAGAAAGTAATGCCACAAGTCTGAAAAGAAATTAACAGAAGCAATGAAGCCATCTTCTGTTCTGTGGTGCACAAGACCAAAGAGACACACGACATTACAGCTTCCAGTGTGCAAAATTCACCTGTTCAGATTAAGTGCACTACTGCCTCCCTTTTACTTGAAGACCTACCTTGGGACTGGAGTGCTTGACAAGATTTTCAACAGGAAAGGGGCAAGAAAGAGGATTTTACCAAGACTCCAACGGCCTTTAGCTTTGGGGATTAGAATGTCACAACTATTGTCACCTGGTTTGGGTTCTTGGTATAGCCTGTTGTCTTAAGAATTCATCACTAGCTTATTTCACCTCCTAATAGAGGTGAGATGTGTTTATCTTTCTGTTCCACTCTCATGTTGGTATTTTGACTTTTCATTTCCATAATTTTAATGTTTTCTTTTATTATTTAAGAGCAGCAAACAACTTTTTGCACTGGGATAAAAGACAATGTTGGAACCCAGTCCCTTGCAGCCATGCTTGTGCACTGCAACCTCCTGCAAGCACTCCTGGTGGCAGGGAAGGAGGAACCATCTTTGTCTATCCTGTAACACAGCATTTTTCAGGCTTTGCAACACCCATTTCAGATTCTTACTGTGTGCATATTTGTGTTCTGAGAAACACCTCTTCTCATTCCTTAGTTTGTGGGACAACTGAATGAGGTTCCTATGAGTCCTGGCCTTGTGCCCAAGGTGTTAATCCGCACTGATTAGTAAACATTAAGCATTACTTACTACCTTTACTGAGGAAGAGGTGGACAATTATTTGTCATTTGGATAGGTCAACACCTATCCAGAGTGCTAAGGTAACAGAGAAGGGAGGTGGAGAAGAATGAACAGAAAGTCACTCTTTGTCCTACTGATTTGTCTACATTTTATAGTCTTTGGTTTACACAGAAGCAAGAGATCTTGTGATCTGAATGTGCTGACGTGTAAAAATGGAACTCTGACCCCCACCAGTCCCTTCCTATTCTCTGAGTGGAACAGTACTCATTTCAGCCTGCAAAATTAAAAAATCTCAGTCAAAACTGCAGTTCTACTTACACCTTAAATAAGTAAAATACAGATCAAACCTGAGATGAGAAGCCGCTTCAAAGGTCAGAAGCATGCTAGCCTGAACTCAGCATAATTTTTGGATCCGTGTTAGTTAATTAATAATCTTACACATTATTTAAACTCAAATCCTTAGTGATCGCTGCATATACATCCAAGTTTTCAGAGAAGTACAAGTGACAACACACTACTGAGCAGCAAGTTCAATATTCCCTAACGAGCCATTCTTCCCGTTGGGAATATTTAGCTAATAATTATCCTTTATGCAAATAGAGCAATGCCTGACTGAAGACTTTCATTCATTCCAACGTGCAAAAACAGAGCTGAACACTCCTGACAAAAAGCTGTACAGGTAAGAGATCTGCCTCCCCTCCCATACCTCTGAACTCAGATTTATTTGTTCTTTGCCTGCTTTAGAAGGTGCAAAACTGCCTCTTTTCAGGTATTTTTCATGCTGGTGTTGCCTTTTGGTTTTTGTCATTATTCTGTTCTTCATAAACATTATCTATAATGTAGGTACTGGGCAAAACTCGTAAAACATAGTCAGCTGTGATAGGTGTTGTAAAAGTAATAGGTAAAAGTAATATTTCCTGCAAAACATGGTCTGAGAGTTCAAGACCAGCGATTAAGCTGGTTTTATTGTGTACTGAAGAAAAGTGACCTAGATGAATCTTACCTCTTTCTCCAAGTATTAAATTAGTATTAAAACAGAGCATTTTCTTAGTATTAAATATGGAAGAGTTTAAAAAATATTGACCTGATTGAATGTCGTATATGTATCAGAGAGGGAAACAGGAAAAAATATGACAATTGGATACGAATTTGTGTTTCTTTACAACACTTTACAGTACCTAAACAAAGACCAGCAAAACCACAAGGCAGAAAACAGAGCTTAAAGTTTATTTTTGTGACTGAATACTGAGGTCTTGTGAAAGCTGTCTTGAAATACTGTTTTTAAAAAATAGACTTTTGCTTTGGACCAGCTACTTTTCCAAAAGAAAGACATCTGAATTTTAGGAATGTTTTCTGATCCCACATTAAATGTCTCTTTAGTGGTCATGCCCTAGGATTCTGCAGAAGAATAACACTCCCTTGTCTTTGAGTGTATGCCAGTATTTTGATCAGCATGTTCTAGAACCTTTAAAAAAAAACAGTCCCTGGAAAACCAGTGAAACTACTTGATCATTTATTTCTAAGGTCTGATCATTCCCAAGGATGCTTTGATGGGACAGCCTTAGCAACAGCTGCTGGCTAACTGTGGAATTCTATTTTACTGTGGTCATCACCTCTGGGATTGCTACATATCAGTGGCTGTCATTCACTGGGATACTGGACTGAGAATTCTTCAGAAAATATGAATTGAACCATAGCTGGTGGTGAAAGCAGGCATTTGAGAATGTCTAATTTGCCTTTATCAACTTATAGCTGCAAGGAAACAGAGTGAATTGGAGATTTTAATTAGAAATACAAAAATCTGTGTTGATTGCTTGACTCTCAGAGTAACTCCTTAGTATACCAAGTTAATTTCCTGATAACACAGCCTAAATGTTCTGGCCTTCCTGACTCACAGAGATCAATAAACTATAATAGTTTTTCCTCTTTAATTTTTGGATTAGTATAATCCCAATTTCAACAGGAAAATGCATTAAAACCACAATATTTTTCCCAGATAAAATAAAAAACTAACTGAGCTCATCAAGTTTTACATTATTTTCCTAAGAAAGGCACTGTGATTTTCTTTGCCTGTAGCCTGAAAGCTTACTAGGTCAGTGTTAAAATAAAAGGGTTTGGCTCCTGGCATCTTGCTAACTCTGCTTCCAAGAACATCTAGGTCCTGCTGCTCTAAAGCTGAAAACACAATAGATTATGCAAGACAGAGGGACACCTTCATTTCACTTGTTCTGTTTTGTCACTTGAACCTTTCGAAAACTCACAGGTTGACGTTTTTAAGTAATTCTACATAACAAAAGCAGACTAATCAATCAAAGCAGTAGATGCTGAAGTAATGTTATGTTGTATGTCATATCATTTATAGTATTGTATTGTACTGTACTACAATATACTTAAAATATGCATTTTAGGGGATTTAATTTCAGACTAGTCAGGTCCCACAGACTAAATGTTGCTGCCATTTTTGCTCATCTGTCCAAAGAAATAATTGCTGGCTTAGGTTTTTGTGCCACCATAAAGGGTCAGAATGCACTGTGGCAGAGCTCCTGGGCACCTTCCTCTGAAGAAAAATAGTTTATTTCAAGTCCTGCAAGTGCTTAAATCAAGTACTTAGTTAAGCTGGTGTCTCTCATGTCATCCTGTGATTTAATACAACAACTGCAGATCATAAATACAAAATCTGCTTAACCCACATGAGTTATTAGCAGTTCAAACACAAACAAAACTGCAAGCATCACCTGGCTCAAACTATATAAAAGGCTCTATCTTCACTTACACTTGCAATCACTATTTCAGCAAGAGCAAGTGATTCTAGCATAGAATTGTGATACACTGTCAGGCCCTGGTCCCAAATAGAGCATTTGAAAGATCTCCTTAGTATAGCTAGGCAGGCTTACCCTGCCTACTCCCTCTTGGGAATTCTAGACATACAGCTCCCTATCTGTTGGGGTGTCAGGATGGGGAGACAAAAGGATGCATCAGAATACAGTTTTTTTAGGTTGTGCTGTTTTACAAAGAACAACAACTCCTAAGACCAGAATGGCTGTATGTGTACCAGCAGAAACTGCTTGCCAAGGATTCTAAGATAAATCCCCCTGCAGAGAGATTTTGTCAAGACACTGGCATGGTGAGAAGAAAGGAAGAAAAGTGGGAGTAAGGCCTGTGGAAAGTTGGCACTTTGTTTGGATTTAATGTTTTTTTTTGCTTTGTTTCTCTTGTTCACAAGATAAAATGATTCATTGGATTTAATCTGAAAGAATGAGTGCTTCAGAGACTAGTTCTGCTCAGGAAGAGGGGAAAAAAAGCACTTTCTGCTTTTGCTCATATGGTAAAAGGCAAATTAGAAAAACTGTGAAGATTCCAAACGACCAAATACCACTAAAAATAACCAGGATTACATTTTGCTGTAATGATACAGAATGTATGTGAATGTGCATGCCAGTAACTTCCACGTGTATTAAACATTTGGGAAGGCAATGGTTAGCTATGTTCTATGCTGCTTCATCTGTGCATCCCTGCTATGAGGAGCTCTTTCAGTAAGTGATGGGAAGTCTTGCATAAAATGCTAACCTATGCTCTGTGAAGCCCTGGGGGCTGAGGTAGAGATTGAACTATAGATTGTCCCTTTTCTTATAAACCACTTAGTACGGGCTGAGCTGAAAATGGGTTCTACTGAACCAGTAAAAGATTCTCTTTGCAAAAACCCACAGGGTTCCCTAATATTGCTTGAGTGTTACCACCATTGTTATGGCAATTGTATGTCAGTATAGGGCAGAGGCATCTGCACAGGAGCAGATGGATCTGATCTACACTCTCCTGTCTTTGGAGAGGCAAGAGCATTGGAAACTCCCAGCTCTCTGCTAGGCTGCACAAACCTACAGCTGACAGCACGCAGCCACAATGGAATCCCATTTTCTTCAAGTGCAGGAACTAAGTTACTATTGAGGTACAGGGATAGAAGGCTGAGCATTACTGTGCTACTGCAGGTGAAGAATGTTTTTCTGATAACAACATTCCTTCCACTGAATCACCACCCCTGGGGGTGTGTAAAAGAGATGTAGGTGTGGTGCATAGGGACGTGATTTAGCACCGGGCTTGGCAGAGTCAGACGATTGGTTGGACTCCATTATCTTAATCAGAATGATTCTATGATTATTTGGTGTGTAGCTTTACTACATTCTAAAAGCAATAATTAAACTCTAAACATTAACATTTCATTTCAGAGCTAAGTGTTTTACTGGTAGCATGTTCATTTGATATGGATTCTGATAACGAATCTTGCAGAAAAAAAAAGGTTGTTTACAGGAAGGAAACTTTTATTTTCAGGAGGAAAAAATAACTGAAGAAAATTAATTTCTGTCAGCATTTAGCTTTTTTTTCTTTGGTTGTTGTTGGCTTTTAAATAGCTACCATTCTTATTATAAAGTAAGTCAGTACAGCTCAGATATACTACTAAATTACTACTCACACACCATCTCTCTTAACAGACTTCCAGAGAAACTATATCCAAATAATCACATGTATTAAAAAGTATTTTCACCTCTCAGGAAGCTGCACAGACAATACATAAGTGTAAATTTTAATGGGATTTTTTTTGTAAATACGAATTTACTTCCAGTTTGTGTGAGCTTAGACAGAGACAGCAAAATATATGAGGCTAGTGGACAGAAGCCAATGCAACCTTTTTTAAATAGCCTATCAAAAGCATTCATCGGGTACTGAACTGCCCACTAACTTTTAAGTATGTAGAATAAAGGCACTGTGTTTACTTCTTGGCTATCTGAATTCACTTGGCTGTAAGAAGCTGGTGGCATTCAAATAGGACTCACTGTTCTCAGGCACAAGCCTTTTATTCTCCAAACTAATGTAGGTAAGACAGGAAGTGTGGGCTTTTTTGCATCTTAAAAATGAGTGTCTGTATTAGTTAAATATACAGCTTTCCATATTTGGTAAACTTTAATAATACACTATTAAGTATTTATTTTGCTGTTTTAACCTCTTTTTATCTTTCCTCTCACCTTTTCATTCTAACAAAGACTATACCCAGACTATTTCCAGTCCAAATAGATCTTGACTAGCATAAGCACACAGTACATTAGAATCTAAAGTAAATCTGGCATTAGTGATAAAAAAGAGACAGCAATCTTTCTAAATAACTACATTAAGTTGTAAGGAATTTTCCCTTATGGTGAAAGTAAATCTTACTTAGAAATATAAATAAATGTACACAGTGGAGCTAAAAACTATTTAAAGCAATTGGGATCGATAGAAATCTAGTGTATTAGAAAAATAAAAATATTTAGACTATTATGCAAGTAGTTTTCAACTTGGACAATCAGCCCACACAACTCCAAGATGAATTTTGTTTCTGCTTTTTCATGAATCACATAACCATAAATTGTTTACCTCTAACACTTAAACATCCTGTTTCAAGTTGTGGTAAACTTTGCTTAGCCGTAGAAATCATGTTGTGTCATTTAAAATAATACTTTGTTTAAGACTTGCACTACAGATATGTATGTTCTTACTGTTTCCAAATTTCTGACAAAAGTTATTTGTTAAAATCTTGACAAAAAATTTATAAACAGAATAGACTGAAGACTTATAATAAGATACTCACTTTTTAACTGTGTGTTATCAAACATCAAAATACTCTTAAAACAAAACCAAGTACCAACTTTACAGAGAATGATTACTTCTGTCACTAGTCTAAACTTAATATTAACAGATAACATCATTACATAATACCAACAGAATTATACCAGTGAGTTTCAGGAAACCAACAGGCATGGTTTATGTCTCTAGGTACTGGAAGACAAAAGAAACAGCTCTACTATCTAAGTGAAGATAAGCTTTGACATTAAATTGAAATGTCGCACCTGGCACCAAGAAGTTTCATGGCAGAGATCCTCACTGTTTATAACATTGGGAGAAGCTGGATTTGAGAAGTTCTCTTCTAGAGACTTTGCAAACTGTTGAACTAGCACATACTTTCTTCTTCTAGGTCAGTAAGAGGAATTTCTTGCCTCCCAGTTCTTATATACAGGTCTTCTGTCTTCCTACTGCAAACCAGTTGGTATACTCGGACATTTTTCACCTTCCTGCTTCTATTTTTATTTTTAAACTGTTAAAGCTAGAGGTCTGGCATGTTATACTAGACTGCCTCTCAGTCATGTTCCAAAATGATTAACACTAAGCTAATTTCAACCTAATTTGACAATCGAGCAAAAATGCAGAGATTGAGTTTGGTGAAAACACCAGTTGTGTTCACAGAGGCAACAAACACCAAATGCACCTCCATCTGGAGAGTACAAATTTTCCTAGCCTGTTTGTCTCAGAAAACTGACATGCAGAAGAATCACAGGAAACACCACTGTCCTAGCTCTGCTACACACAGAATTACTGCTGTATGTTAGTCCCTGTAGAGCAAAGCTAGGATAACTGTGTGTTTAAAGCTAACACTAACATCTATCACTCTCCTGAGATGGTATCATTCTCCATTCTGGTGCATGTTGCCAAAATATTATTTGTGAGGATATGCTTATTAATTAGTGGAAGCTGCACAGCAAACCAATCTGCAATGCAACAGGTTCACATTATGTAGCAGGCTTTAGGAACCCATCAATAGTTTGTGCACAAATTTTTACATAAGACTACACTGTTGCTTTCCAGAAAACTGCTTTACCAATTCTACTAGAACAATTTTTCTCCTCTACACCAAGAACAGCTGCAGTGATAGACCACTACCCCACATGTGAATTCCACACCAATAACTAGAGGCACAAATGGAAAGACCATAATCTACCTCACTGGTGTATGCTTAAGTCACACCACCAAGTGTCCACAGAGACCTCTATGAAGAAGTACTTAGATGAGCTGAAGGAAATATTTCAGAATACAGAGAAATTATGTATTTAACTCAACTTTTCATTAGTAAAACAAACTGGATTCAGCAGAAAGTACTCTTAAAAGTCAGGAAGGAAGGGCTCAATCTGCATTTTTATTCTTAGACTTATGTATTACTGGAGCCCTGAGGTGGTGCTCTTGTTGATTCCTTAAAAGCACAGCCAAGTGACAAACTTTTAGTATGAAGCATCTGTGCAAAAAAACCCTTCAGGAATTGCAACCTAACAACCATTTTCTTCACATTGCAGGAGCACATACATGAACAATGGAAAGTCCACTTGAGGCTACCAGGATAGAAAACAGCACCTCTTCCTGCTTTCTCATGGAAAGAAAGACTCGTGTCAAGACTAACTGGAGAGAAGTCATGCTAGCAAAGCTGAGGAAGAGCTGCTCCTGCACCCCAAAGAAGCTGAAGAACTTTGTCATGGACTTCCTTCCCGTTTTACGATGGCTTCCCAAGTATCAATGCAAAGAGTACATTTGGGGGGACATGATGTCTGGGTTAGTGATTGGGATCATTTTGGTGCCCCAAGCAATCGCATACTCACTGCTGGCAGGCCTGAAGCCCATTTATAGTCTTTACACATCATTCTTTGCCAACATAATCTATTTCTTAATGGGCACATCCCGTCATGTCTCAGTTGGCATTTTCAGCTTGATAAGCTTAATGGTAGGACAAGTTGTGGACCGAGAACTTCTCTTGGCTGGGTTTGACTTGAATGATGATGCCTCACCCACCATGGGTGATGGCTCTCTACAGAATGACAGTCACTCCAACACAGCTGCCTTCAACCTTACAATTGCAGGGATGAATGCTGAGTGTGGGAAAGAATGCTATGCAATTAGCATTGCTACAGCCTTGACATTTGTGGCTGGGGTATACCAGGTAAGTGCTTGCTCACGTTCAGAGAAAAGGTATAAAGTTCCTAACACTTCTTTGAATGAATTAAGCTTTGACTGGAGATATTTAAAAAGAGACTGGATGTGGCACTCAGTGCCATGGGCTGGTAACCGCAGCGGTTGTGGGTCAAGGGTTGGACTTGATGATCTCTGAGGTCCCTTCCAACCCAGCCAATTCATGATTCTATGACTTGACTCTATGAGAGATACAGCATCAGTTCACTTGAAGGACGTTGGACGTTGGTCTCCTCCAGGAAGCCAAATGGCAGCCAACTCATAGAAAGCATGATGCAGACAGTTTTCTTAGCTACTTGCAAGCACAGGTAAAACAAGAGTCTTCCTCAAGACTATTAAAATGGTTTTGATACTCCACTGCCTCTTGGTCTTGCTGCTTCAGTGAGACCATAAATTCAATACAGATCTTACCATGAGGGAAATTCACAGGTAGGTGTGTTCTTCAACAATGAAGAAATAATTCTGCTTCCCTATATACCTTAATAAAAGGTGCAGACCCACTCACGTATTTCAACACAAGTTCAGAATGGGCTGTCAGTGTTTTGCTGTGGGTACTAAGTTCTACCAAACTGTTGCCCAAAGATAATTCAGACACAGAAAGGACAAGAGGGAGAATAGACTGACTAGTCTACTTTTTCTGGACTTCTTGAGACTCACCGATGTGCTGCCTGTTACAAGTATATAAAGAGAAAACAGAAGGAAACACAATGAACATACTTACCTGTTGAATGTGTACACATATGAATTGACATAGCACTGTCTTCCTGTTTACTAAGAAATTTCAGGCCATATTTATGAACAATAAAATGCCTTTTTGAAGATATATTTTTCAAAGTCATCCAAGGAAGCAGAAGCAACTAGTTGAGGACAGTATCCTGGGATGTGGGAAAGTTTGTGAGCTCCTCTGATACTTATGACCTTCGGCACGACACGAAGGCTGTCTGCTCCAGCTCCCTTTCTGTTCACAGGGCTAAAGTTAAAAGCTGTTCAATATAATACTGCCACTTAAGTAGAGATCTTAGCTGTTGTTGAATAAATTCTATTACAAAGCAAAAGTCATAAGCTTTATCTGTATTCACTTTCGGGAAGCAAAACAGGAAAATTTGCTTTGTTATAACAGAAGTATTTTTGGATGCACTGCTCTTTTGCATGGGAAATAAAATTCAGACAAGCCACTCCAGTGGAGTCACTTCAGAAAAACAATAGAAAGTTTGACTGACCTTGCCCTAAACTCCTCATTCAACTCTTGGGTTTGTTGTATCCCACAACAAGTAAAAGGAATCATGTTTTAAAAGCAGACTAAAGCCATCAAAGCCTAATTCCTGTTTTAGTACTGGAATAGCCATATGCAATCTCCTCCAGATACTTTTCTTCTATTCTATTTGCAGTACCATTAACTTTTTTCTTTTTCTTTCTTCTTTTGTCTTCTCAGGTTCTAATGGGGATCTTTCGTCTGGGTTTCGTCTCAATGTACCTCTCTGAGTCTGTACTAGATGGCTTTGCAACTGGTGCTTCGCTAACCATTTTAACAGCTCAAGTGAAGTATCTGATTGGAATAAAAATCCCACGTAGCCAAGGGCATGGGATGCTTGTTATTACTTGGATTAATGTCTTCCGGAACATTTCTCAGGCTAACCTTTGTGATGTCATCACAAGTGCCATTTGTATTGTGGTGCTGGTCACTGCTAAGGAACTGGGAGATCGGTATAAGCATAAACTGAAATTTCCTCTCCCCACAGAGCTGGTAGTTATTGTTGTGGCAACACTGATTTCACACTACGGGAAGTTAAATGAAGTGTATGCATCCAGTGTTTCTGGAGCTATTCCAACAGGATTTATACCCCCCAAGGTGCCACATTTCAACTTAATGCTCCGAGTTGCAGTAGATGCCTTGCCTCTTGCCATAGTAAGCTTTGTCTTCACTGTATCGCTTTCTGCGATGTGTGCAAAGAAATATGCTTACACCATCAGAGCCAATCAGGAGATGTTTGCTGTGGGGTTCTGCAACATCATTCCTTCTTTCTTCCACTCTTTTGCAACCAGTGCAGCTCTGGCAAAAACACTCGTCAAAACATCTACAGGCTGCCAGACTCAGGTCTCAGGAGTAATCAGTGCAATGGTGGTTTTGCTGGTGCTGCTCTTCTTGGCACCTCTCTTCTACTCTTTGCAGAAGTGTGTCCTGGCTTGTATCATCATTGTCAGCCTCCGAGGAGCCCTGAGGAAGTTTCAAGATGTGCCAGCACGATACCATGCAAATAAGATGGACACACTTGTTTGGGTCATTACGATGTTTGCCTCTGCCTTGATCAGCACAGAAATAGGGCTACTGGTTGGCATTGTTTTCTCCATGTTGTGCATCATTGTTCGGACACAGCGGCCACGGACAACCCTGCTTGGTCAGATTCAAGACACCAGTTTCTATGAGGATGACTTAGAATATGAAAATCTCACTTCTGTTCCAAAGGTCAAAATATTCCGTTTTGAGGCACCACTTTACTATGCAAATACAAACTATTTCCTAAAGTCTCTGTACAAATTGACTAACTTAGATCCTAACCTAGAAGCTGCCAGAAGGAAGAAATACAAGAAAAAGGAAAAGCAGAATCTGAAAAAGGAAGACCACACAATTGCTAACGGACTGGGCATTGGAGAAACCACTCAGCAACTAGTTCCCAAGCAAATTGATTTCCAAGTCCTTGTTGTAGATTGCTCGTCTATTTCATTTCTAGATACCACTGGAGTTAATACTCTAAAGGAAATCCTGAAAGACTACAAGGACTTAAACATTTCTGTCCTCCTGGCTTGCTGTAATCCCTCCGTGATAGACTCTCTGAAAAAAGGAGGTTACTTTGGAGATTTGGGAAGTATGCAGGAAATGCTGTTCCACAGTATACACAATGCTGTGCAGTTTGCAAAAGACCAAAAGCTTCAAGCAGACTGCTCAGTTTAATCCTGTGTCTTCCCTGAGAGTTCACTACAAAAGTGACAGATGAAGAGGGGTTTGCAATAACCATATTTCAGACACTGGGAGATAAACTGCTGGCCTGTCTTCCCTGAAGAGCTCTGCTGTTTGACAGATGCCACACAGAACAACCACTGGTGATGCAGTCCAACACCAGGAAGGAACATGTACATTACCTATACATTCACTTCAAAATGCATGTGACGAGCAACAGGCAGTTTGGGAATGACTTTTCCGTTCTGCCATGATCATGTGCAACTCAACATGTATATCATGAGACTGCTGTACAGAAAAATCTGCTGAGTATCAGCTGACACTCCCAGTAGTTTAATGACATTAATGTTTGTTTTAAGAGGCATTAGCCATATCCATGAAAATCCAATGGATCTTGGGCACATCATGGTTTAAATTCTGGCTTGCAAGGCCCTGGCCCTTCCAAAATTCTATTATATCTCCTAAACAACTCTCACTATTTGCATAAAATCTTACGCATAAGATACTGCATAAAATCACTTTGATTACACAAGCTTAATATACTACCTGCACCAGGAGAAGAAACCATGATCCATGACAGGCTCCTCTCAAAACCATCATTTCCAGAAATCACTGCTGGAGTCACCTGTGTTGTTGGCTTAAACCTGTGGCATTAGTTACTGAAGGTTTTGATACCCTTAATGATGCTGGAAGAAATATGATTCTGATGCACAATTTTCTAACTTGTAGAGAATAAACAGGTTGAAGAAAAATGAATGGCTTTAACTGGCAGCTAAAGAGTAGTTGTACCATGCTGTAAAAATTGGTTGCCTCTGGTGGGCAGAGTCAAGTTCAGTTCAGGGACATGTAAGGACCATCAAATGTAAAACCTCAAAACTGTGATGTAGCACAGCATATTTTTCTGCAACTGCCTGCCTCAGTGATAAGAGAAACAGGAGAAGAGAGTAGGGTCAGAATACAAATCTGTAATCTGCCTAGCAGAGGATTTATGAGTCAGTCACAACTTCCTGGATGGTCTTCTCTGATACAATGTTAATGAAGCTTTCCAGTAGCATACATGGACCAAGTAAAGAGAGAACCAGTTTTTATGTATCCCCATATACTTGAAAAATTCCACCACTGTTTCTATGTACTACAGAAATTCTGAGGTTTTCTTCGGTCATGTTATCATTTGATTTGAGGTTCACTAAACCATGTTTTCAAGGGCTGGGTTACTTTCCATGATAATTTGCATTAACTGCTGTTCATTCTTTGTGTCAAACAACACCCTCAGAGTCAGTTGTCTTGGTACATATGCATGTTGTCTCTTTACAATTAAGTAGAGATTTAGATCTTGGTTGTAACACAATTAAGTGTTCTGGCCCACAGCATTGGCAGAATAACCCCTCTCATACTCAAGCTTAAAATTGACTGCATGAAAAGTAAGACAGCTGTCCAGTCTTTCTATTCATGACAGGTTCACATATGGCACTCTGCATGGAAGGGAATTCTATCACAGCTGTGCTTTTTAAAATTAGCAGACTCTAGAAATAAGCTCCACGCATGCAGAAGCCATTCTCTTCTGTGCCATTAAAAGAAAAACAGTCAGGCCAACATACAATGTGACTTACCTGCTGTAGGTGACCCTGCTCTGGAAGGGGGGGATCATTCAAGGTCCCTTCCAAGCCATAATTTTCTATGATTCTATGATTCTATGACTTATTTTGCAGGTTACTGAATGAAAGAACACTCAGACTGAGGCTTTCCAGGTGCCCCAGAGCCTGTCTGGCTCTCAAGGGAAAATATTTTGCTAAAGGAAAAGCATGCATTTCCAAAAGACAAAATAAAAAAAAAAAAAGGCCTTCACAGGGATTGAGAATAGCACAATATTACGTAAGTGGTTCAATGCTGACATTCTTGTGCACTCATAAAAAAGCGTATCAGCTGCACACTGTTACTACTGCCAGAGCAGTAAAACATGACAGAAATATTGGTCAAGAGATTCAGGACTGGCCACTGGCAGCGTGTCCCTGTCATAAAACAATCTAATTACATTATTCCATAATTTGCTGACTTGGTGTGACTAGCTTCATTCTGTCATTAAGGCAAACAGGTAGAGCCCAAGGACAAAGTATTACTTTGTGTGTGTTTTTGTTTGTAAAGGCAGTATTTCTTTTAAGGTCCTGCCAGAGTACCACCAGTAAGTGAGTTTACAGAAGTTACTGCCAGAAAAGATCAATATAAACAAGATCAAGTCTTACACTGTTGTGCCACAGCAAGCTGTCACTGGAAGTCAAATAAAATTGTTTCAGTACAAAAGAACATGCATCCTAGCAATCTAGAATTCTTTCTTCTTTATAGGTCAAGCTATCAGCATAGAACATAAAGGAAGAAACACAAAAATATACCTAACTCTATTGATGACAGAAAACCATAAGAACAATTTTCTGCTTCCATTTCATTGGCAGAGCTGGCTCACAATCAACCTGTGCTGGACAATGTCAAACACAGCAAAGCTTTCAATGCTATGATGTGTGGATGCTGGGAGACTAATTATTTCTAAGAATTATGTTTAAGGTAACTAAAAAACCAAGCCTTTTTCTGACATGTTTATGTTTGTTATACTGCATTACAGCAAGATTAAGGGTATGAAGACTGCAAATGTTAAAAGCTGCTGATTCTCTTCTAGTCTGCCAGAAATTAGGTAATATGACTGGGAGATAAACTGGGGATAGACTTGTAATTCCAACTACATTACTACTAATGTTAAAATATAATCATTATATGCCTTTTAGAAAATGTTATATCCATTATGTAGATTGACTATGTTTTTGTTCACTGTGGTGCCTTGTAAGAATCATGTATCCAACAAACTTTAGTACTGCTACATAAGAATTGGAAACTGTTCTTAGCCTGGGACTGTGTGAATCCCATGCAGCAGGGCAAAGAGTTGAAGGTTTTCACCTCAAACTCTCCTGTTGAGTAGTGCAGAATGGCTGATATGTGTAGTTTAGGTGTCAAAATGGCTGTATTTATTGGCACTGGTAACTAACAAGCTGGGAACATTCCAGTCCATGAAAGACACATTGAGTATGACCATGAATATTTCTGTGTCACATAACCTGGAGACAAATGTGTGCTTTTGGCTGGAAAATAAAACTAGCAGTTCTTTGAAAACAATTTGCCTTGTGGTATCCTTTCACAGGTGGCAAAATAACAGGATAAACTGGAATAATGAAAAAGATAGGAGGCGGGGTTGCTGTCCCAGAAAAGGGTTAAAAAGCAGGGATGCAGTCAGCAGTGGGGGATTACAAGACATAATGACAAAGAGTATTATAGAAGTGAGAAGGGGAAGGTGTCAGTCTTCTATGTGAGTACATCTGCATCTTGTGAAGAACACAGCATACAAATGGCACAATTGTATCTGTAAGTCTTCCACAGTGATGGTATGTCCTAGTGCTCTGTTTTGTGTAACTGTTCTTCATTCAAGAATCTGCCATCACTCAAATGTTTTCACTCAAAATGTCTTTTATGTCCTTCTGGAAATCACTTGTTAGGAAGAGAACTGCACATGCACAGAACACATTTTCAGCACTGAACTCCTCCTGTTCAGACTTGTATTCTTGCCCCAGTTGATTCTTCCAATCTCAATGCTTGTCTGCACGCTCCAATCCTTTCCAAACCATTGCTGCTATTCAGTTCCCTGGTTGTACTTCCTAACTTAAATGTATTCTTCTCTTTGACAAATGCACATTTCTACCAAATGAGCAGGGTTAGCTTGTTCTAAAAAGTAGCAAAGTTTCTAACTTCTTCATGTCAAAGCTCCATTCAATATTGAGGCTGGTGGGCTAGAACTCTACCCTTGAGGCACTACAGCTTTTCTGGGGTTTCTCGCTTGACTGCTACATTTACATGTTCCTAGGAGTTTGATTGTGTCAAGGAGGTCCTGTTTCAAAAGACAGACTGCCTCACTTCCTACATATGCCGAGCACAATCCATAACAGACACATTCCTTTCCCTCAATCATTTGGAAAGCCCAATACAATATGTGGCACTGCTGAGAGAGGCTAACAGGAGAGATTCTGGCCTCTAAGTGTGGATGTGGGGACTTTCTTTTTAAAGATACTGATTTTTCTGTATGTCAGCTGGTTACAGAAACCTAAAATAGAGAAGGCCTCTGGTATTTAAGGAGGGGGACATCAGTGATGACATGCAGTGACACTTGTCCTTGCCCCTGCAGAAGCTGGGCCACTGCAACCAGAAAATCCATAGCCCAGTAAGAGAAAGAAAGCCAGCAGAGGAAAGGGTATTTACCAGGAAACTTCAACAGGAAAAGCATGGTATCTGCTATACTCTCAGATGGACTAATATACAGAGGCAGTTCTCATGCAGATGCAATACTCATCTATGTGCAAGATCTCCAAACACCTTCCTAAACAAACCTATGTACACAGGCACACCCTACAACCTAGGAAAAAATCTTCTGTTCCCAATGCATACTCTGAAACCCACTACTCTCCTCACATCCCAGTTCCAGAGGCTGAGCTCTCCTTCGCCTTGCTGCTGAACCAAAATTAAAACTGGTAAATTCCTATCTTCCTGTAGCTGAGACAGCTGATGCAGTAATGATGTGGACTGTAAATACACTCGGCTCAGCAACAGCCTGAACCAGGCAGAATTTCAAGAGCTATTATGACTCTGATGGGTTTTTTATGGTTTGTCTTTCCTCACAGATCAGGTGCCTGCACTAGGCAACTATATTTGGTTCCTTCATATTGATATGAGTGTGTTTAAGCTGAATTAAATGAGACTTGGAAGGCACGGACCTGCAATGCTGTCCTCCTAAGGTATGTCATGACCTAGAACTACCTAGGTCTGTCAGTCCCCAGAACTAAAAATGTATATGAACCCTTTCAGAAGAGGGCATTGGTTAGTATTAACCTTATGCAGCCTTATCTGCAATTACCTGTCACTTGATGCAGTACACAAGTGGCTTCAGAAAAAGAAACTCCCAAGTGGCGGGAAGACAGGAACAGTAATAAAATAGTGGCAGCTTTCATTTGAACCTCTCAATAAGTCAGACTTCTTTTAAAGATGTGGGGCTTTTTTCCTGTATTGTGTCTTCAGAGCTTTTGCTGAAGACTCATCTACCTGGAAAGGAGCATAGCACACGATGACCTGAATATTAAACCTGATGTACAGCTGGGCAGAGCACCAGGTACACATGCAGACAGCTGGGATGTGGACAGGAACTGAACTCTCAAAGTCTGGCTTCTACTAGCACTTCCTAACAGCACTAAGCAGCTGCTGGAACTAATGCACTATGACCAAACTCTGCTGGCCTTGAAGGAACAGCAGTGAAAAAGCCCAGAATGAGTCCTGAATACAGCTAGAATGACCACTGCCCAGAATCCACCTGAGAGATCTCTCCGTAACACAGGGTGTAGACACTGAATACAAAGCATCACTTGTCCCTGCTTTAGAAACCACTGGAGATTCATCTAGAGCTCTCTTTCCAAGGTTGTGCCAAGCAGTATTTTACAAATGATGCACGCAGTTAAAAAAGCTGCACTAGACCCTGGTACATGCAATGGTCCATGAAACCCATTTTTCATAGCCTGAGGCCTTAGTATGACTGGGAATCAAGATGCTGAGGCCTGCACATTTGAGCTGGACAAACTGGAGAGGAGGGTCCAGGTGAGCCTCATGAGGTTCAACAAAACCAAGAGCAAAGTCCTGCACCTGAGTTGGAACAATTCACACTATCAGTACACACTGGGGGATGAGGTGTTAGAAAGCAGACTAGGGTTAGAAAAGGACTAGGGGTTGCTAGTAGATGAAAAGCTGGACGTGAGCCAACAGTGCTGCATCAAAAGAAGCATGGCCAGCAGGTCGAGAGAAGTGACACTGCTACTGTGCCCTACTAAGAGCTGACCTGGAGTACTGCATCCAGCTCTGGAGCTCTTAGTACAGGAAAGACATGGACCTGATGGAGCAGGTCCAGAGGAGGATTACGTAAATGATCCGAGGGGTGGAATATCTCTCCTATGAAGACAGGCTGAGGAAGGTGGGATTGTTCAGCTTGGAGAAAAGGCAGCTCTGGGGAGACCTAATAGGGGCCTTCCTGTATCTGAAGGGGGCCTACAGGAAGACTGGAGATGGACTGTTTGCACGGGCCTGTAATGGCAGGATGAGGGGCAATGGTTTCAAATTATAGAAGAACAGATTTAGACTAGATGTTAGGAAAAAATTATTTACTCTGAGGGTAGTGGAAAAATGGAACATGTTGCCCAGGGAGGTAGTTGAGGCCTCATCTCTGGAGATGCTCAAGGTGAAGCTTGACAAGGCTCTGAGCAACCTGATCTAGTTGAGGGTGTACCTGCTTATTGCAGGGAAGCTGGACTAGATGACCTTTAATGGTCCCTTCCAATTTGAATTATTCTGTGATTCTATGATAACACGGCAGCAGGAGAGACTTGGAACAGCTGTAGAATCTGACCTCAGATAGGTCTTGGTAAAGCCTGAACAGCACACACAGAGGACTCCTCTTCAGATAAAAGGAAGAAAGGAAACCTTAATCTGCTCCTTAACCTTTTGTTGGGCTGTAACACATGCAGGTTAGCCCCATCTTTCTCAACATTTCTTAATATCATACATGCCCAAATTGATTCTCTTCCATTGGAACTAAGACCTGGCTTCCAAGGAAGCAAAGACAGGCACAGCTTGCAATTATACCAAGATAAATACAAAAGTGAGCACCTGTCAGATATTTTAATGTGTCACATTTTTCCAGACTTTGACCCGAGGTGTTTGCTTACCTGAGAGCAACTAATTCCAGTAACCAGTGAATTCGAACTTGTTCAATGCCGCCATGTGGAACAGAAGAAATGTAAGCAAGGTTCATCTCTTGGTCTTTGCTCAGGTCAAACAGGTCAGCACGGCTGTGAGGTAATGGAGGGCTTCAAGAAAGGAGGGACAGAAAAGAACACATTGCAACATTAGCTAGCAGCTACAGGGTACACAGAGATCCCTATGCCACGTCCCTATACCACCTGCAAAATCCTTCTGGGAACAAGGAACACTGCCTAACATGAGATGAAAGCAAAATGGAACTGCAGGCTATTTAGGGTTAACTGGCTACACATATGGTTTGGCAAAGTGGAATACGGCTCAGGTGCATCTCATTGCCACGCTCAAAGGAAAGTATCACAGTCATCCTTGCACAGGTAGCAACCTCAGGCCTGAAGAAGCCATACAACAGCAGTGATCTTGTCTCAGGAAATAATAAAGGCACTCAGTGTCTTTTGGGCTTCAGAGATGAAGTCAGAGTTGGTGAGGTCTGGAGTAAGACAAATGGCTTGGATCTTCTTGCTTAAGTCCATGTCATAACATCAACTCTTGCTCTGCTGTGGAACCTACACTTGTTAGGGGCAGATTTAGACCCTCAGAGCCTTCACATTTTCCAGACATGTTCAACTCACTCCTAAGATTAAGGAAGCAAGGGAGTATGTGATTTGAAGTTTCTGTGCTTGATGCTGCCAGCAGTTTGACCTGCTCATGGCTGTGCAGCAATGACCATGTTAATGTGACTTCAGTGTCTATTTATTCCACTGAAATTAACGTAATTCCAGGCCAAATTTCTGCTGCCTCTATCTCCACAGAGAAAGAGCTGCAAGATCTCACTCACACCCTGTGAAAATCATAAACTTAGAAAGATTCCCAGTTCACTGGATTTGGGAATCCTTAAGAGACCGTCATCATACTTCCTGGTAATGTACAAATTGTAAGTGTTAAAGCACATGTGTTAAAATAAAGATAAAACAACCCCGCCCCAAGGTGTGGTAAAATATTTCCAGGTATCTTTGCACTGCAAAGAGAGACTACTTGTTCTATAACAGACTTTATTACCTGCATAAGGGAAGAACTAGTACAGTTTATGCTTTGCCCACTGTGATCTGTTTCCTCTGATGGGTGGATCAGCTCTGTGCTGACTGTTCCTGTGCTGGGAAGAGCCATACTGTCATGCTCTTCTCCTCTGGATCTCTCCACTTATTCATATCACCCCCAAGGAGACCACTGAATGAACCTGCTGCTATTTAGCCATCAGTGCTCAAAGTGAGAAAATCCTGACCCTACCAGAACAAGAATGTGATGCAGCTTCTGTCCTAGCTAAATCACTGACAGTCTATTACCTCATGTCCTGCATCCTCATCTGAAAATGCAGAGATTATATCAATGCAGTGGTTCACACAGCTTAACCTGCAGATATAAGATTGTCTGCACAACTTCA
Source organism: Phaethornis superciliosus (assembly GCA_023637945.1). Lineage (NCBI taxonomy): Eukaryota > Metazoa > Chordata > Aves > Apodiformes > Trochilidae > Phaethornis > Phaethornis superciliosus. Next base: position 19,088,317 of record JAJQWJ010000004.1, read on the forward strand.
CCAGCATCCAAGACACCTAAAACTTCTCTCCCTGAGACTTCTTCAAGCCACATAAGTGAAACTGAGAAGTTTCTACTTTTAGAAATGTAACAGCCATTTGGATCTTTTTAATTGTTCCAGTGGATAAGGAAAATGCTAGCTATCAGTTTTTGAAGGAGTGCTTTACTACTGAACTGCTGCAGTTCAAGCAGTGGCAAAGAAGGAAGCCAAGGCATAAAGCATTCACGTTTGTCCTTAATCCACACTGAACAATCAGAACTTCACAGTCTGCTAGAGACTCACAGAAACCATGACAAGATAAAAAAGAAAGCTGGCAAAACAGTGGGGTTTGCCAGTAGGAGCATCAGTATGTCCTTTCCTGTCCTGAGTGGAAAGTGCCAATCCAACAGAACATCCAGTCTTGCAATCCCCCAGGTTTTGTCAGCTGTTGATCCACAGCTGTTCAGTTGCCCAGCTGTCTGAAAATGTAACACATTTCTGTAAAAGAAAGGAAGCTTTAACAACTGGAACACAATTCTGTCACAGTGGGAGCCTTTCAAGGAAGCCAGGAGCCCACAGCTTGAGAAATAGTGTTGGCTAGGTGTTACAACTGAATGGTTGCTGACCCATGGAGAGCCTCTGCTCCTGCTCCTCTGCCTTCCCCTCACATGCTTTTCATGTTTGCAGCTTTCCAAAGTTACTTTCATACAATTAAAATCATGGGTGTTTCTTGGGCTACAGTTCAAATGGCAAAACATACTCCTTTTTTAGGGTAGTTTTTCATTAACCTATCCTAACACTGCAAGCAAAACATAAAAGCCAAAAATGAAACAGCAGAAGGGAAAAAATCCATCAAGACCAAGTATTTCTCTTCATGAGAATGCATTTTAGGTCCTGTTCTGTTTTCCCACCGACATGGAAAATTAACGAAAATTTTTTCAAGTTTTGTCTTAGACTACCTTTATGCATTGTACAAACCAAATCCCACTGATTTCTTATCATCCAAAGCGTATGTAAGTGATTCTATCCCTGTTGTAACTCTTTTTCTTACAACTGTCATTTAATCCACTGTAAGCTTATGAGGTCACGTAGTTTAAACTCAGATATGAATGTGGTTGAGGAATGTACTCTCTTGCTTTTGTGCTTGCTAAAAGTCTTCATGTCTCTCACAAAACTTGAAGGCTGCCCTGCTAATTTAAGATTGGGCTTTTTCTGAGCAGCAAAGCACTGCCAAGGTATGAAGAGGGAGAGGTGGGATTTTTGTACACTCCCACCCACCCCTCTGACTTGGACTGACTGGGCATGCTGGCCTCATCAGCAATATGGTGCACGTTGCAAGGAGAACAAACCAGAACTAAGAGGTAGTGTTGGTTCTCTTAAGGGACCGTGGCAGCGGACAGACTGGGGAGTGAAGGAGTTCTGGCTAAGGGTGTAGGAGCAGTCCTGAGGAGCAGGAAGGAATTCACGTGCCGGCGGGACCTAGGGACGGGAGCGGGTCAGAGAAGGGACTTGGACCCGCCACCCGCTTTGCTCTGTTTACATTTGCTGGCCGCTCCCCTCGACCAGCTCTGCGCAGGTCACAGGCCAAGCAGCCGAGAGCAGCCAGGTGCCGGGCCCTCCTGAGCCGCAGCAGCCGGCCCGGGCAGGCCTGTGTTCCTCCAGCAAGGCCGAGCCCGCACAGCCTGGGCCCCCTGCCTCAGGAGGGAGAGGGGCAGCCGGCTCACACTCAGGCTGCTTCCCTCCGGCGGAGCCTGGCCTACGGCAGCGGCCGCAGGGCTGTGCGCGCTTACCAGAAGCCAGTGCTCCTCCAGAAGTGCTGCAGGGGCCGCTCGGCTCCCCGGACATCCACGGACACCAGGTAGGCCGCCGGGCCCGCACCCAGCCGCACGGCCAGCCAGAGCAGCCACAGCAGCAGCACCATGGCGGCGGAGGGAGCCGAGCGGCGCCGGCTGAAACCGAGAGGAGTCGAGACGAGCCGAGCGGAGCCGAACAGAACCGATGTGAAACCGAGTCAACCCGAGCGGAGTAAAATCGAGCCGAACGGAGCCGAACGGAGCCGAGTGGAGCCGAACAGAACCGATTTGAAACCGAGCGAAGCCGAGTCAACCCGAGCGGAGTAAAATCGAGTCGAACGGAGCCGAACGGAACCGAGTGGAGCCGAGCCGCCAGCGCCAGCTGCCGAGGCGGCGGGGCATCGGCGCTCGCCCAGGTGGGGCGGGCCGGATCCGTACCCAACCCGTGCCCCAATCCGTGCCCCAGTCCGTGTCCCAGTCCGTGCCCCATCCGTGCCCCAGTCCGTGTCCCAGTCCGTGCCCCATCCGTGCCTCTCCGGCCTGCGGGCAGCGCACGGCGTTGGGTTCGAGCCCCGCAGCCCGGGCAGATCGGGTGCTGAACTTCAGGCTCCGGCGGGAGCCAGCGTGTGGCGTCCTTCTGCCTTGTTACCGGTGTTCCGCCTTCGCTCAGCGGGAAGGGCTGGCTCCGTGGAGCCGCTGACCGGCATGGCGTTACGGCATTACGGCCCTTGCGTTTCCTGCCGGTGCCGCGGGAGGCAGGCAGGGATGGGAGGCAGGGATGGGATGGGAGGCAGGGATGGGATGGGAGGCAGGGATGGGATGGGAGGCAGGCAAAGCCGCGCTCCCCGTGCTGCCTCCCCGCCTTCCGTGCCGGCACAGCCGTGTGCAGGGGGAGCAGCATCCCCGGGCCCTGTGCCGGGGAGCCGAACCGCCTTCCCCGAAGGACCATGTTAGCGGGAAGGAAGCTACGTCCGTCTTTTAAGCCCAAATATATTTCGCTATCTCGGTGCGGCAGAGAGCTTTAAATGCACCTCGTAGCAAAGAGGCTGTAGATCGGCTTTTTAAATGCAGATTTCATACGGTCTTCGTATGAAATGCTTGTATGAATGAATGGATTGTATGTATGAAATGTATGTCTTGCTCAGGATCCGTGTCTCTTGCCTTCGGGAACCTTACCAAGCCTTGCCGACTACAAGAAAAACCTGGGAAGTTTGGGTTCCCTTCTACATCTCCAGGTACTGTGGAAGCATATAATGTGGAGTTTGCTCGTTCTGCTGATCTGGGTGGATGAGGCGCTCCACTCTGATTTCCAATAAAGACTTCGGATTTAGCAGGGAAAAGAGTGGGTCTCTGAAACAGTGCTCACCCCGGGGAAACTGCAGAGAGCTGAGCTGCACATAGATACACAAGAGATCAAACTGACAGCTGTGTCCATGATAATCAAGGCTATCGGGGAGCAACCAATATTTATTACCCCAAAAGCTCTGGTGTTTCATCCTCGTTCATCAGAGCTCTCCCTGAAGCGCTGTGCCAGACATTTACTCCTAAGATTACAGATACAGTAACTGTGAAGACTCTGCACATATAGGCTTATACATTTGTAATCCTGCTTGAGCAAGGAGGTTTGGTGTCTCAAAGTGTCAACCCTTGGGCTGAGTACTTGAGCTGGATGTGGCCTGCAGCTATCTTGTTGTCTTTTGCCTCAATGGGGCAGTCTTACACTGCTTAAAGACCTTCTAGCACCAGGTTTCTGCCAACAGACTCTGCAGATGGCAGAGGGATGTAGTACCTGGTGGTCATTGCCTCTGCTGCTTCTTGCTTTTCCACAAGGCAGCAGTGATCAGCCCCAGCCAGAACTGGGATGTGCTTCAGGTACACAAGTGCCCTGTGAGGGCACTCAAAAGCTTCAAGGGCCTGAGGACATATTCTAGAATTGAATGGTCAGCACTTTGGAATTAGCAGGGGCTGGTCATTTGGGTAGGAGCGATCAGGATGCTTTACATCCCTATGTATTGTGGAATGTGCTGTTTAGAATAAAGAATCGTCATAGTTGGAAAGGTCCTTCAAGTCCAGCTGTCAGTCCTACACCCCCTTAACTACTGAATCATCTCCTGAAGCACCACATCTACCCAGTTTTTAAATTCCCGCAGGGATGGCAACTCCACCACCTCCCTGGGCAACTGGTTGCAATACTTTATCACTTTTCTGGTGAATAAATTTTTCCTAATATCTAATCTGAACCTCCCTTGCCACACCTTGAACCCATTTCCTCTTGTCCTATTGCTAGTCACTAGGCATAAGAGGCCAACACCCACCTCACTACAACCTCCTTTCAGATAGCTGTAGAGAGCAATAAGGTCTCCCCTCAATCTCCTCCAGGCTGAAAAGCCCCAGCTTCTTCACCCTTTCCTCATGAGACCTGTTCTCCAGACCCCTCATCAGTCTAGTTGCCATTCTCTGCACCCTCTCCAGAACCTCAGTGTGCTTCCCATACTGTGGCACTCAAAGCTGTGCATAGCACTCGAGCTGCAGCCTCACCAAGGCCCAAGGCTGAGCACAGGGGTGAGGTCACCTCCCTGGTCCTGCTGGTCACTCTGTTTTTGATACAGGCCAGGATGCCCTTTGCCTTCTTGGCCACCTGGGTACACTGTTGGTGCATATTCAGCCCGCTGTCAGTCAGCACCCCCAGGTCCCTCTCTGCTGGGCAGCTCTCCAGCCACTCCTCCCCAAGCCTGTAGTGCTGATGGGGGTTGTTGTGGCCTCAGTGCAGGCTTGGCCTTGTTGAAACTCGTACTATTTGCCCTGGCCAAGCACCTCCCAAGGGTTTCAGATTCTTCAGTGTCTGCTTCTTCCCTGGTGCCATACCATCATTTTGGTTTTTTTCCAACTCCTGTCTTTGGTCTGGAGATGCAATTCTGAGAGGTTTTAGAACATGTTTTATGGCTTTTGCAGTGGACTTTCTGGACTTCATAGCTAGGCTGCCGGTCCCATGCACTCTGAGATACTGCTATACCACATAATTGTTTTTATGTTTAGATGCAAACACCAAACTCAGAGTGAATAAACCACTTGACCAATGTTTTCTTTACTTAGTTTATCTAAAATGTGAATAGGAGGTCTTGTTATCACCTCTGCAGAATACAACCAATAAATAAGAATTGTGGGGACGCTTGCAGTTCCAGACACCATCCATCTGCATATCTCTTAATACCCCAAAGCTGAATACATTCAAGGACAGGATTTGACATCTCCCTGTACTGATGATATCATCATTCTACCCTGATTTTCGCCCAAGGCTAGGGTTGCTCAATAAATACTTTCTCATTTTTCCAGGGACGTGGATCTTACCATCCAGATGTCACTTTATCTCCCACTTTGATTCAGCTCAAGGACTCAAGTGGGTTGCTTTCCTTCAGTTCAGCATTGTACATCTGTTTTTGTATTCAGAGATAACATGGTATTCATAATTCTCTCATTACAAGTACTAGGCCAAGGGCATTACATTAACCCAACAGTGTGTGGTCTTAGGGCTTGTCCTGGCCTGAGCTTGTTTTAGCTGTGGTAATGATTGTTTGGTGGCTTGGTGACTGACTGCTGCCTAAATTTTTTCATCTTGGTGAATGCCATCAAGAGTAAAATGTTTCAGAGTTTAGCAAGGGACACCTGGTTAGAGAGAGCTGAGGAGGTTCACAGGCTCATCAGAGTCCCCAGCAGCCCCATCCACTCCCCTCAGATCAAGGAGTGGGGCAGGCACTGAAGTGTCAGCTGTAGTCAGCCCACAGTTCAGATCATCACTTCTGGACCAGGCAAACTCACAGGAGCAGGACAGCTCTGAGGTTAAGCTGGGAAGTCAGTCTACAGATCAGGCCCCAGATCAGTAAAGTCCATGGCCAGATGTAGATAGTGTAGAGACCAGCAAGGTATCTAGAGTAGGGGTAGAAGGCCCCAGTCTGAGCTGAAATGGGTCTCCTGGTCCATGGGCAGGCGCTGTATATAGGGACCTTAGGAGAGGCTGGTCTTGGCCATTGAAGCCCATTAATGTACTCAGGCCCCGGATAAATATCTGTTAGTACAAGCAGTCATTGCATTCTTCCTTATCTTAGCTAAAATTGCAGGAGATTGTGTCAGGAACGATAGCAGAACTAATGGTTCATCAATGGAGAGGACTACTGTGAAGGTGGAATGTTCTTCCTATGCTGGGCTGCATGCTTCTTCCTCACAAGTATTGTGGTGCTGGGTTGATGCTAGTGTGTGCTCCTTCTGCACTTGAGTGGAAAATAAACCCACAAAATTTTATTTCTGGTTGTAAAGTCTTTGGTTTACACCACTGTCCCTGAGCAAAGACCTACCCCATGTTTAGATGTCAAAGTTTAGCTGGGAACAAATTAAAACAAAGCAGACTTTTTAAGGAAAAAATTCAAAAATAGTCCCAAGCAGTGCTCAGGCAACCAACTTGCAAACACTGGTAGCCTACCTTTGGTGAAGAAATTGTCATGCCAAGGACTCAGTGTGATATCTACTTTCTGCTTAGGGAGAGCTTATGTCCTCCCTGGGTATTGGGACTTAAAAGGACAAAAGGAGACTGAACATAACGGCAAAGAAAAGGGATAGATACTGAGAATTTAATATACATTCATCTTAATCTTATTTTCAGATTGTTATTAGTGTAACTGTGCTATTAATAGTGTTCTTATATGTTTTAGTTAGACATTGAAGACCTCAAGAAGACTAACAGTAGGTTCTGAGCTCTGTATATCACTTGTGTTCACTTTTGCCCATAGAAAAGTTCAGTTTATGTTGTAGAGAGCTTGTTGTACAGATACCAGAAAGAATGCCATTGCTGTTGCATAGCAGCCACCTTCTTTACATCAATTGTGTCTGTGGTCATGTATGGGAGAGACAACACTACGTTGGCTAGCTGAGGATGATGTACTGCCTTGCATCCTTCTCACAAGCCACCTTACCTCCTCAGTTTCCTCTTTAGCTGCTTCTGTTCCTCAGGGCAAAAATTAGCATTTATTTGTGTGGCACCCGACATCAGTCAGTTCTCTTTCAGCTCCTTTAGATCCTCTGGAGGAATGAGATTATGGATTGCATGTTTTTATTTACTTATGGCCAGAGCATGTTCCGCCTCTTGCTTTGAGGAAGGAAGGATGAGTGAGGAGGAAAGAATACATTTATGCCTCAAACTTTGGATAGTCTTTGGTACTGTCATTTCTCCTAGATTTGGCATCACCACACAAGACAGACAGGGTGTTGGGAGTCGATACCCAAAGGATTCTTGGCCAAGAGCATAAAAAAAGCTGAAACATTGAAAGAGTATTTACTGAAATTCTTCAAGCTTCATACAGAGATAGAACATTTACCTTTTGTTGTAATGTCCATCTACTAGGCTTCCTTAGAAGAGCACATGCAGTGTCAGTTCCTGTTTCTTTCTTATGTTCTACTTGACTGCGAGCAGCTACAAGGCTTTTCCTCAAATTTGTAATGGTCTAGCACATCTCAGTCAGCTTGTGAGCATGTGTAGATGATTCCCTCTCATGCCCAACATGACAGCTTCCTGGGAAGTCTTCTGGCCAGAATAGTCTTTTTTGAAGCTGTCTCAAAGGTGCAGCTGAAAGTGGGCTCTGGCCTGTTCTCTTCACTTTGCTGTGCTGTTCAGGAAATCTTACTCTGTACATGTGCACAAAGCCTTTGTAATCTTCAGGCAGAGTAGTCTTGAAGTTAGAAAGGGGAAAATACAACCTCTCTCTCAACCATCACCCATGCCTTTGGATGGGCAAAAACATGAATGTCCAAAAGCAGAAAGAGAAACATGTGGCTTCAGAAGAGCACAGCTGTCAGGAGCTAGATTCTGAGTATGGAGAGAAAAACATTCCTACCAGGACAGAAGAAAAGGGATTCATGCCTGTATAAGGACCAGGCAGAGCCCTGTTGAGTTAGCTTTAATTGTGCTTGGAAACAACTTTGGAAGCAGAAACTGCGTAGCCTCAGAAATGCTATGTAGTGTGCTCATCAGAAGTTTTGTATCTAGTTGCAGAAGAAAATCATGCTGTCTGCAACTCTATTCCTTTTATGCATTGGGTCTGACCAAGAAAGAATGATGAAGCTGTCTTATCCTGTCAGCACTTTTCTTCTGCATGAGTGGGACCTGGGAGTGGCTAAGGAAGGGTAACTCAAATTCTATGGTCCAGCACTGGTGGTACTGTGTGCTGCCATTCAAAGAACATTAACCAGAGGACTTTTCACAGTGTTGAATTGCACTTCATGGTACTGCAAATGGAGATTGATTCCAGTCATCCATCGCTGGGCCAGTGCAAATTCTTGAGCTATGGGTACAGTTTCCAGATGCTCTCTGTTGCTACCAGATTCATGTCAGCATCTATTTTGCAGCTCCTGGAATATTAATTATTTACATATCTGTTCTTAATGAGTCAGTTATCTTCTCATTTGTCGTAATGTTTGGTAAACAGAATTCAACAGACATTTTCTTTGTGTTAATGTGGGAATTAAAATTATCTGTGTTTGTTCTCGTGAAAAGTTTTGGAAATCTGTGATGCTGGTTGCATTAATGTCAATGATGGCTGAAGGTCTGAACTTTAAGTTCAGGTTAGATGCCTGTCAACATATTAATTAATACAAATTTGGAAGCCCTCTTCAAAAATGGAAAGGCATAGGATTTATACATTCTCACCTGTTCATTCCCTAAGGCTTGTAACTGATATGTTGTGCATGCTGTGGAAAGTCAGAGGCACAAATAATAGAATTTAAGTCCTTTGAAAGGCTTTCATTGGCTCATTATGTTTAAACAGGTCAACCCAACTGTACTCAATTTAAACTTTATCTCCATCACAAAGCTGTTTGCCACTTTGACACCAAGTATACCCTTCATGCCCATGTTAGACCTCCTATGGCCATTGTATGAGCTCACAGGGTAATCCATTAGAAGCTTTTCCAGTCAGGAACCATGTCAGTAATTAAGAACATCAGTACTCTTACAGAGCTGTGCTTGTGAAGCAGGTAAAGGAAATTAATGGCACTGGGACCAATACCCCTTTCAAAACAAGGAATAAAGGTGTGTTCTGCTTCTATATGATCTTCTCAGCTGTAGGTCTGTATTGCTTATAATCAGTCAAGAAACCAAAATTTAGAAATAAATGCTCTGGCATTTGCTACAGCAAACCTATGGTTTGTCTCTAAATACCTTTTATTTCCATCTTGTATAAGCCCTAATTAATGTTTAATTCCTTACCAAAGTCTTCCATTAGGGATTCACTTTATTTCTGGGAGGCATGGGGCCATCACAACTAACATGTATCATTTGTTTGACAGTTTTATGGTTCAGCTGGAACAATTTGCAGAGCTGTCCATCAGTATCTTCCCCGCAGCTTTGCAGCCTTTCTATTTTAGACATGAAGTGCAGAACAGAGCAGAGTAACAGGCTACTAAGTGATACTTGGAAACTGAAGGAGTAAAGTTTAGAAAAGCCTTGGGAAATGCTTTGTCTAATGATTTATTAATTTGTTTTACTTTGTTTTGCAAAGATTCAATGGTAGTGCACTAGAAGAGGAGCTGTACTTCAGCAGTGCAGGACTTGCAGTATTTTTGTGTCAGGGATTTGTACAGTTCTCCCGATCAATTCTAGCACTAGTGTCACTTCTCGGAAGCTGGGTAGGGCATGACAAACAATTGTACTGTCTTAGTGTGGACTTAACAGTGCACTGTATAAGGCTCGTGAATGCCTTTTTGCACTCTCCAACTCTGTGAACATCACCTTGTGAGGCAACAGTAGGACAGAAGGAAAGAGATGTCAACAGCTTCAGCTGTTAGGCAGCTCTTCTCCTTCTTAAAAAGCAATGACTAGTCCCAGGCCAACAGCCTCTTGCCAGCTGCTCCAGCATTTTAGACAGTGCTTCATAGAGACTTTCTGTAATGGCAGGAGGACACTGCTAAAACACAACAGTACAATCCAGTGAAGAGAGAAGCTTGGTAATTATGCTTACAGAGTGAGAGAAGCAAGTTCTGAAAAGTGTATGTGTGCAGTAGTACCCAGGCTAAAGCAAGATGGATTTGTTAGAAAGTTGGTTCTGCTTGACCAACCTGTCCTCTTTTTATGACCAGGTGATGCTCCTACTGGATGAGGGAAAGGCTGTGGATGTTGTCTTCCAAGACTTTAGTAAAGCCTTTGACACTGCCTCCCATAGTGTTCTCTTAGAGAAGCTGGAAACTCATGGCATAGACAGATGGACTCAACTCTGGGTAAAAAACTGGTTGGATGGCTAAGCCCAGAAAATTGTGGTGAAAGGAGTTAAATCCAGTAGCCTACCAGTCACAAGTGATGTTCCCTAAGGCTCTGCTTTGGGACCAGTCTTATTTAATACTTTTCTCGATGATCTGGATGATCAAGTGCCCCCTCAGTAAGTTTGCAGATTATACTAATTTGGGTGGGAGTGTTGATCTACCTGAGGGTATGAAGGCCCCACAGCAGGACCTGGACAGGCAAGGCCAAGGTCAACAGGATGAGTTTCTACTAGGTCCTGCATTTCAGTCACAACATCCACAGGCAATGCTATAGGCTTCCTGTTTCTTCATGTGGCATATATTGCTCCTCCCAGATTTTCATGTTACTCCTCACTGTTGCTATCTGACCAAATGGGTAAGGAAGGGTGATTTTTTTAAAAGAAAGGAAGAGGCAAAGGAGCAGCACTGGAATCTCTACTTTCCAGATCATAACCTCTTCTTTGACTTGTATTTTGCAAACTTCAGCCATACTGATGGGAATTTACTCAGAGTCGTTAGAATTTTTGGGTTAAAGGGGGAAGGATGAAAAAAATCTATAGAAACAAAATAGAGCTCAATAATCTCTTTGGTAACTTTTCACGTGACAAATAACAAAGTATTCTGTGGGTATAGGCTACCATGGCAGTAAAAAAAGAAATTATTTTTTTCCTTCTCAGAATTAACCATTTTCTTTTCAAGGGAAGTCACTTTGAAAAACACAAATTACGTTACCTGAAAAATTTCTTCTGGACATAGAGATGGCCAAGAAAAATGAGGTATTTTCACAAATTATTTGTCCCTTTCCAGTTTAGCCTTCTTTCAAACTTTGACTTTGCCTAAATTGCAAGGCTTCTAGCCACCTCTAAAATAAGAGTGATGCTACTGAACCAGCAATATTTCAGGTCCAGCACATCTTAGCTGTCATTGCTGCTCACTCTTCATGGGCCTGCTCAGGGAATTTCACCCTTTGCTCTTCCTTGTCAAGCTGAAGCTCACTGACAATGTACATGTGTTAAACAAGTGCTGACAAACTCTTTCCTGTCTTGGTGATGATGTGTGATATGACACCAACTTCTTTTGATGCCCAATGCATCACAGTTGAGACTTTGTGTCACTTCTTGCTCTTCATCATCTTCTCTATTAATGTTTGTGTTTATGACCCTGGAACTCTACAGCTGAATCTTCACAACTGAAGCCAAAGGGTGTCCTACCAATTTATTATTGCCTTGTTCACCACTGTTGATTCAGAACTGCTGCATCTTCTCTAGGATGTAGGAATGACAGTTGAAATCTGCCTGGCCTGTTCTACACATTCCAACTTAACATATGCTTCAGCCTTGATTGTGACTCTATGTTTACATTCCTCCTTATGCAGATAATCCAGGCTGACTTCAGATACTCTTAATAATGTACTAGTGGATATTCTGCCAAAAAGAAAATCAACTATACTTCTGATTGCTATTATATGCATTGCACAAATTTTTTTCTTCATTAGATATTCATATAGATGAGTCATAAGCTCAAAAGCAATGCATGTACATAATTATAGTTACAATGCCTTAAGGCACATAGCAGAGAAAGTTAAAATAGGACCTGCTGCACAGCTTGTGGAGTCTGCAAAGAAACTGTCATGTTTTTCCTCATTTCTGTCACCCAGTTTTCTCCTTAAGGAGAAGAAAACGCATCATCATTCATATAAGTCTGCCATCTGAATTTTCGTGTTAATGCCTACCTTTGTAAATTTTAGGGGGTGTTGGGTGGTACAAGCATACAACAAATGGAGAGCCTGTGCCAGCCTCAGAGTCTAAAGATGATCTAAGAGGCAGAGTTGTCCTGTTGTGCCAGATGAAACAAGGTTAGGACAAAAGGGGGTGATCTGCCTGGCCTAACCTAGGCCATGCAGAAGGCTCTCGGAAAAGCAGGCTCTGAGATGTCCCTGCTATGTTGGTCCATGCAGCAGCAAATCTTCTTCCACTGATGACACAGCCTTTAAAATGGTACCTTGTTTATGGATAGCTAGAGTTAGATGGAATTAATCACCCTTTAAGCAATTTATTTATTTATGCATGAGGAAGAGATAGGAATATCTCAACTCTATACCTAAGACGTCATCACAAAGTCTGTGGTGTGGCAGCTGATCACCAAACATTTCTATCTAATCCCAAGCCTATGAACAAAACTTGAAAGCCTTCAACCATTGCCTTGCTGATAGTTGGTAGTCAGTGACAATACTTATGTAACTAAAGCAGATGATGTTTTTAGTTAAGGTTTCCACCTCCTCTCTCAGTCACAATGCTCATTATGAGGTTGCTATTACTCTCTTTTCTTTCTTCCAAATGCTCTTTCAGAATATAACAGAATGTTGGTTTCTGACCATAATAACATCAAGCTTTTTCCTTACACTTTTGCCAGAGGCACTAGAGGTATTGATGGTTCAGCCTGTCCTAGAAACGTCTGAACTCATAAGTTTCAAAAAACCGTGCATTAAGTGAAGTGTAGAGGTCTCTGTAGCTGTCAGACAGTCATTTAACAAAAATAAAGCATTGCTACATACAGAAAAAGTCAGTCCACTTTGCTAATGTCCTCCATACCTCCCTCACTGATGCAAAGGTGTCCATAGGAGAGATGGACAAATCACTAACCTACCAAAAGCAACATACTGCCACTTGGCTCTTGTTAATCTGAATGCGCTCATTTGTGTTTTCAGTTACAGACTTAATTGCTTCTCACAAAGCAGAAGGTAGACTTCTGACATTTCTTTCTGAATTTCCAGAAGGTTTGGATCTTAATTTGTCATCCATTTAAATGGGAACAGGCAGCTGGTCTCCTTTGGCATTCTTGAAGTACTCTCATCCAGATGCAAACTTGGGTGAGTCCCAAAACATTAAAAAATCATAACTCAGGCATCCCCGAGTGACATATTTCATGACCACTGGAGCTTGGGTTACTTATACTGCAGTATCTTCATTCTTTGCAGCTCTTCAGATGGTGAGTAATTTAAATTCTGTCAGTCCCACAGCTGTCTTTCTCAGTACGCTTTGAGACCAGCAATTAAGTAATGACTAAAGTGGATTAAAAATATTTTAGCAGTAGTCTAGGCTTTTTTGGTGAAGTAATTCTGTTTGCAGAAGGATGACACCATTTTCTAAGAGTAAAAGAGTCCTCTCCCCAACCTGCATATAAATCAATGGAAAATGGAAATATCTCATGTAGGAGCCATGTCATGATGAAATTTCATAAATGTCCCTTGGCTGCTTGGTCTTCTTAGGCTGCTTTATGTCACTAAAGTCATAACATACTCCTTCCCACCTGGGACTCTTGTCAGAAAGTTTAGGTTTGGCCAAATACTTCTTTTCATAATTTTTCATTTTTTACCTGAAAGAAAGTTAAAATGTCTTGTGAAAATGTTCATGATTTTCTGACAAACTCTATAAATGGCTCAGAAAGAAAGCTCTTAAGCTATTTAGAATGGCACTGGTAAGACATGTTGGCACAATCTGAGTACAAGTTCTGTGTCAGAGTGCTGACTCGGTTTTAGCACTAAGATAAGAATTTTTTCTTACAAAGAGGAGGAAACTCATGAGAGACTTCCACAATTTGCTTCTGGAGAAGAAGAATTCCCTCTGGTAAGAATTTTGACCAAAGGTCTCAGCTGATGAGAAATCTGAGCACACCTAACATTCTTTATTGCATGTCAAGGGGTTGACATCTGTACTGCTCTAAACCTACTTTGATAATTTTTTCTGGAGTTAAAAGAAAAACATTTACACAGTTTCTCAGTTTCACATGGAACTTTAGCAGGACTATTGAGCTCTGACTGACTAAATTTCTGTCAGTTTCCATGACTCTTTTGTGTTTGCCACAAGGGCTCCCATTGACCAATTTCTGGTGGAAAAAAACCCACAGAAATGGGGCGTAGTTTCAGGTGAAAGTATGACAGTGAGTACCCATGTTTGTGCAGGAGGTATTCTATTGTGGTTAGTGCCCTGTAATCCACATTTTCCTGTTAATTTTTTGTTGACTTTCATGATTGCTCAATACTTTGGCTTTTCCAGGTGTTCATGTGACCACTGGGATTTTCTTTCTTCCATGTCTTCCCATGCCAGTTTAGATATTGACTCCTTTGAAGATGAAGCATCTTCATCTGAAGATGAAGACTATCAGTACATGCATAGCCACCACCTAGCTTCTGCACTTGCTGCTTTGTACCCCCTTTGGATCTAAAAGGGAGCAGGAGGAATGGCTAATGCTGTTGAGGTATGGGAATTTCAGAAAAAAACAAGATTCAAGCACAAGAAATAATGTCTCTTTAGTCCTCTTCCTCACTGACCAGGCCACTTCCCCTGTGATAATTGTAATATTTTTTTTCAGTTATTGGTATTTTTTTCACAGTAATTAGTTGAAAGACTCTTTTTTGTGTTTTTTTTTTGTTTTATTTTTTTTTGTGTTTCTATCCCTTTTTTTCCCTCTTCAGTTTCTAGTCACAAAGTTCCCTGTGGATTTTATTGCATCCTTTGGAACACGCCCATGAATTTGCAAAAACATTTGTTAAGTTTGGTATCCCAGTAAACTAGAATACAGCCTCAGAGGATTTATTCAGTCAGCATATGAGTATATTCATGAATTGTCAGATCAGCAAGAGCACTGTTTGTTGTGCTTCCTCTGCATGGCTTTGTTCACTTGGTGCTTGAGTTACTAACTGCTGCCAATGATACACTATCCAGTGAACTCACAAGGGCTAGAACTGAACACCTTCATTGACATTTTGAGCAGTCTAAATTCCAGTTCATTCTTTGATGACAGAAGCATGGATGAAGAGGAAATCTTTCTTGATGCCCATGCATAGGCAAAGCCACATTGTGCCCCAGTAATACTTTTCTAGGGGCATCATATTCCTCCCTGTTTCCAAGGAAATTTCCTTGTTGTGCTAAACCCTTGAATATTATTCTTCTTTTTCTTCTTCATTCTTTTTAGGCTAGGAAATTTCTGACCTTGGCCTGGGACTTTACTGCAGTTATATTTCATTCACTCTTGTGTTCAATCCAGCCCCATAATTTTTTATTCCAAGACTCCTATCCTTTCCAGTCATTAAACTAACTTCTATGTTATTTTCCCTAGCAATATTGCTACTATACCCATTATCCTCAGAAAAGGAAGAGGACATTAGGAGAGCTGTCTACACCCACTGAATTCAACAACCCATCATTTCAGGATATTATGTCATAGCATCCCTTTAAGAATTTCTATTTACACTGCTGCTTGATTTGAATTTTTCCCTACTTAAGAGATAATAGATTTCTTAGAAGTAAAATGTTTGCTATACAAGCATCCCTTGGAGGCAATGCAGATGTCAATGTAGAATTAGGTGGCTTCCCAGTGATCCTACTCAAGCTTGTGTGGTCTTTATGTTATCACAACTATGTACATAAACAAAGAGATTGTGTTCTGATCTTTCACCATTGTATCCCTACAGAGTTGCTTCAAATAGAAGAGGGGAGATTTAAGTTAGGTATTAGGAAGAAGTTCTTCACTATGGGGTACTGACACACTGGAACAAATTGCCCAGGGAGGCTGTGGATGCCTCCTCCCTGGAAGTGTTCAAGGTGAGGCTGGATGGGGCTTTGAGCAACCTGATCTGGTGGAAGTGTCCTTGTCCATGCAGGGGGGTTGAAACTAGATAGTTGTTAAGGTCCCTTTGAACCCAAAGCATTCTATGATTCTAGGAAAATATGCCTCAGTTTTCATTTGGGGATTAAGGAGAAATGGCATCTCTGACAAAGAGGTTAAGAGAAGGTATAGAAGCATCTGATCCACCCATCACTACAATGTTTGCATCAAAGAAAGGTATTGTCCTGGTTTGGGCCAGGGTAAAGGTGATTTTCTGTCTTGTACTTTTGCTTTCAGCTGAGTCTCTTGTAAGTAGTTGTACTTGCTGAAATTAACAGCAAGTTTCTCAGATAGTGTCTGCTTCTAGGACTGATAACACTCCATGTTTATAGTTACTGCCAGAGACTGGTATGCAGACCCAAGGACACTGCTCAGCTCTGAGGAATATTTTACCCTCCAGAAGGAGTAAGACGGTCCCACCTGAACCCCTCCTTTGGGGAGGACCGGACAAGATAGATGCCAGAATTGACCAAACAGAGTATTCCATCCCATACACGTCATACTCGGTATAAGTTTGAGGGATCACAAGGGTCAAACCCCTTCCTGCCCTCCCTGCTTCCCTTCCTGCTTCCCTTCCTCGCCTGTTCCTGGTTTTTGCTTCGGCATCCTGGGAGGATTCCATCCGTTCCTCTGCCTGTGGTCCTGGTTTAATTGCCAGGCCAGTGTTAAACCATGACAGGTATTTTACATGGGTGAAGTCTGAAGACATGTATTTTATACATTGAAGATAATCCCAGAAGGTAGGAAGCAATTCTTTTGGAGGTGCTGAGGTGCTGAATGTATTTGCTTTGCCTTAGTAATAGATAAACACTTGTTAGTGCCGGATACCTCTGACAAACTAATAAATAGATTCTGAAGTTTGGCCTTCAGAAGGTGTAAATCTTTGTCACAATTTCAGCAAACTACTTGTGTGAGAAATGTGTAATCTCTACTTTTAGCCCAGACCTTGCCAAGATAAAGCACTTCTCTCAAGGGGTTTTCCTTCTTAAGTTCTGCAATGTCTCAAATGGTTAAAAATCCTACTTTATTTTCTACTGCCAGTGGAGGTTAAGCCTGACAAAGGACAACAGCTTAGCTTTAAAGGCCTGCAAGGTGGCAGTCTTTATCTAGCATGAATCAGAACAGAGCATTTAAGATATAATGTTCACAAGCAGCTGTGTTGTCCATGTGTCACAGGCATGGAAAAAGCACTAGTCCCAACAACCTCTGCAAGCTAAACTATTCCTTCATCCCTCAGAGACTGGAAGGAAGCTTCAAATCCCAGATTTTAGAGCTTTTTCTTCATTTGCCTGCTCAGTTAAAGCACTTCTTGCTCTCAGAGATCTCCTCTCTGTCTGTGAGCTTTACTAAATTACCTTCACTTAGCTCATGCTATCCGTGGTTTTTTGACTGGTTTTCTGACTACAGAACTGTCAGTAAGATGTTGGGGTTTGACTGATGCTTTAACAACCCCATTACAGTTTCCTTCCTCTGGCATAATTTTTTACTAGCAGTAGGTATCCTGTGCAGAAGGAAGTGCTGTGTGTGAATACCCAGATAGAAGGGAGCTGTAGCTGACTTGATTGCTTCTTTAACAGCGCTTGGAAAAGCATTAGGTAGCAGAGTAGACATAATGTACAATGCTGCTGAGATCCCAGACATCTTCACAGCTATTCCAGCCCAGCCATAGCAAGCAAATGTACAGGTACCCCTGAGGAACAAACGAGTGAGATGTTCATTCCCCCACAGTGCTTCTGACCAGCAATGGAAAAGGGGGACAAGTTTCCCCTGGGTGCAAACATACTCAGTGGTAGTTGGCAGGGCAGGGGAGTGAATTCC
Organism: Phaethornis superciliosus; assembly: GCA_023637945.1. Classification (NCBI taxonomy): domain Eukaryota; kingdom Metazoa; phylum Chordata; class Aves; order Apodiformes; family Trochilidae; genus Phaethornis; species Phaethornis superciliosus. The sequence continues at coordinate 19,105,854 of JAJQWJ010000004.1, forward strand.
CACACTATCTTCACTGAGTTTTCAGCAGGTGGTGGTGTTTGTCAAAGCCTCACTGCAGATGAATGACATTAAGTTGTCAAAACCTACAAGCAATTCAGATACAGCTCTCCTACAGCAGTTAAATACTTGGATCCATGGGAAAATTCAGGTAGGCCCCACTCCAAAAGTCAAGATCAGTCATTAGCATTGCCTACAGCACCATGGTGTATGCCTTCAGCCAGAGTTACAGGGCATACAGGCAACCCTCAGAATGAGTCCTAAAGTTTTTTTCACAGTCAACAGTATGAAACTTTTACAATGTCAAACTCCAGTGGTAAAGTGCATCCAGGTACTAGAAAACTTTACAGTGGGCAGATTTTTGTATCCCTTCAAGCTGCTTTTTCTGGCAATGTTTCACAGAGTTTTTGCTATGCTTCCAGCTGGCTCTATGTTGCTGAGGCAGTGCCTCAGCTGGTCCCTCTGGCACCTCCATCTGGATGCCTCATCAGCTGCTTGTCATGGCTAAGTCTGAACTCTTGCCTTCATCTTCATCCTTTGCCAAAGGCAGCACCCACCTGTAGGGCAGGTGTGTCACAACCCCTCCTGCACTCTGCACAGAATGCTTGGTTTTGCCTCTTAGCTCAGCCTTCTTTCCCAGTCCCTTCATCCCTAAAAGAAAGCAGCTGTTTACTTCAGGATTACATTGTGAGCTGGCCTGCAAGTGCTCTCCTTGTGTATGGAAACACACGCATTACCCTCACCTCTGAAGATCTTTCCATTTAACCTAGATATGCATTTGCAGGTCTGTTCCCTTTTCACAATCAGTTCCCTGGCCTGTCAATTTTGAAGAAGAACAAAATGTCTGGAAATGTCAAAACATTTTATTTTGGGGTTAGTGAGTGCAGTTACTGCATCTGACTTTGTTACCTCGTGTCATCTTTCTGCAAGCACTGGGCTTTAACAGGAGTGCTTGTACCATGACTACAGCCAGCCACAGGCATCTGTCCTGTGATGCTGCATGGCTGCATAATTCTTCTAGCCACAGTGCACCATAGGCAGCATAAATTCAAGGAAGGAGTATGAGCTTCATTGGATGAGGTTAGGGAACTGCAAGGTGGTAGACCTGGACTGTTGTTATCATTCTAACAAACATTGTAACTTGGGAAACAGACACAAAGCAAAATGGGGTTTGTGTTGTTTAGTCTTTCTCCCAGAAAATGTTGTAAAAAAATGGAATTTACAAGAAAAATAATTATGCTGAAACCAATTTGATCTTAAAATAATTTGTAAGAAGAATTGATGTCTACCTTCAGCTTGGAGATGCCTCATAGCATGTCTTGTGTGTCTACTTCACTTAGAACGATACTTAGCCTGCTGCTGCTTTTGAGAGTGCAAGATGACTCCCAGCTCCACAAACTCTTTTGGCTTTATTTTTTGCTTGTTTTCACCTCTCCCTGCTTCTTGTCACCAAATGAGCTCTGGAGTAAGGCTTCTGTTAGTAATCCTCCAAGACTGCCACTTTGCCCACTTTAAGTATCTTCTCTATTCAGGCAACTCATTCCTAAGTTTCTTGCTTCCAGACAAACCCCTTCACTTCTACCCATATTTTAACAACTTGTATAGCAAGTAAAACACTTGCTCACCTGGAGCTGCTCTGTGCCTGCAGTATGAAGAGCATCTTTTTTCTGTTTATGGCTTTTTTCCACACTAACATAACAATGTAACTGCCTGGAAATCATCTGCATTTCTGTTTTGATCAAATCATTCATCCAGTCAGACTTGTTTATGCTGGATTGAGCACACATAAAGGACATTCCCTGTCCGATCTGCTTTCTTGAAGGCTGGATGGCACCAAGTAACTTGTGGTGCCTTCCACTCCTCTGAAGAGAAACAGGGCCCTCAGTTTCTCAGACCCTTTGCCTGGAGATTCTATACAGGCATTCCTGTTGCAAAGGTATGAATGCTCAACACTTGAGGAATAAACATGCATTATTCTCTACAGAATAAGACTCTCAGTTTATTAACTTCTTAATTAAAAGTAACACTGTCTCAGTGAACTTGGCCTGTTAGGCACATCTGTATGAGTGCCTGATGCTGTTCCTTTATTCTGCTGCTCTCTTTCTGCACTAGGAAGATACTGGCACAGGAATCACTGCACACAGGCAAATTGAATAACTTAGCATGATTAGTTGTTCCCAACAGATAACAATAATAAATCTACTTGCCTCAGATTTATTAATTTACAGTACTGTAAAGCAATTCTATCACACAGTACTGTGCTTCTTTCAAGGTTTGGACAGTTTGTGGTATGTTAAAACCATATTCCTGCTGTGGAATTAGCACTCAGCCAACAAACTCAAGTTATCATTTCAGCATATTCTGACAGGCTGACTCAGGTGAGTGCCTAGTGACAGCTAAATAGCTGCTTTTGGATGAAAGTTCTTTAGCCAGTGGGTGGAGGACTGAGTCAATTCCTCCCCCTGACAAAGCCTAGCCAGTGTCTTGCCTGTTCTCTCACTCCTGCACTCTTACACATTCCCCCAGAGGAGAGGGTGCGGGTGACTGCAAATGTGAAAAGTCACCTGATAGGATGCTGCCTGACTCCCTTTTCACTGAACAGCATAAGCTCTCCTTGCCTGGTGATAGTGGAAGCAACTCTGCTAGGGTTTGCTCTGCTCAGCAGGCTGCAGAGTTTGCTGCAAATGCAAAACTGAAATCCTGCCTACTTACCATCCAGGGGGGCTTGTACATCTTCTTGCCTTCTATTTCTTTCCCCCAGACCTTTCTTTTCAAAAGGAAGCTGTATTCTGCTGCTAGCAATGCATCCTGAGAGGTGGCTTTGTTGGTGTTGCCCTGCTTTCTGTGTGTGGGAATTTTTGTTCACATCCTTGATTAAAGGTAGGCTGTCTTTGATACTAGTCTCCAAAATGTTTTCTCGTCACTGTCTGCTTCTGTTTTCCTGGAATGAATTCAATGTAAAGCTTCTATTAGCTTTTTCTGTCCTGAAATATATATATATATATATGCATAGATACATAACATTTCACCTGTATTCTAGGAGACCTAATGCAATACTAGTTTTCACACATAAAACTATTTTGGTTTGATAATTAATTGAGGAATTGTCTCTAGCAAAGAAGCAAAATGAAATAGGAGTTCTAGTAATTTTGCAGCTGCTTAATCAATGCAGGCTAAAGATGTGCATGTTCGGTACTCACATCTTCAGAAGTGAGGACTCAATATATTTTTGTACACTGCTGTTTGTAATCTATGGCTAAATATACTGGAGTTATTTCCATGTGCACATCTCTCTGAGTTCAGAGGGATTTCTGCTTTTAACTCAATGCATCTTTTTGGAAGTCTCACTTCTCCTGACAACCAAGCCATGTATGAATTACAATGCATAGAGGGCAGTCTCTTAAAGCAGCACCAATAGGATGAGCATCTGTAACCAAAGTATAAAACTGAAGGGCCTAAGTATTTGTCTGTTTCTTTTACATTATTTTAAAGCATGTGTCTGTTAAGAAACCAGCGGGAAAATTAAAAATTAAACATGACTTTAGACTCTCTGGCTTTAGTCAGGAGACTTTGGTAAGAAACTCATGCTCCCACAGTAGGGTACTTCTAGTCACAGTTCAATGGATGGTGAAGACATCTGAAAAGGGATTTGCAGTTTCCTTTTTAAATGTGAAAATATGTGTATACAAACATCGAAAATTTAGAGATACTCATCTGTCTTCTCTGAAAGATACTGAAAGAATGATACAAGACATCAAGTCATAGAACTCATACTGGAATTTTCTTTCCATATGTGTAAGTTCACAATAACCAATATTTCAGGTTTTAATTGTGATAATCCTCTGAATCTGAGCATGCTTTGTATCACCTCAGAGGCAGAAGCATAATTTTTTTCAAAAATGTGTGTGGACGTCCTAAGCATGAAAAAGGGCTGTATGCTGAGATGAAGCGTATTCCTGTTGGACATCTATACAAACACAGGCCCTTGTGTTCACTGAAGGAAATGTAAATTGTAAATTTATGTCCTCTGCTGTGCCAGACACCATGCTGCCTGACCCAAACCCCTACTATGTTTAGATTTTTGGAGTCATAACATTATATCATGATTTCTTTCCTGTCAGGTGCTGTTGCAGTCTGGGACTAACACAAAAGCTTATGACCATATATTTAAAAAAACAAGTTTTTCCCCAAATATATCATTAATATCTTTGGAACTGTCATATACCTCTGACAGCACAGCTGTGCTCAATATGATGAGCAAGTTCTAAATCTTTGCCTTATAAAGTAATTTGAATTTTTGCTTTTAACTATAGTAGTGTCATTCAAGAAAATTTTTTCTGAACTGGTGTCACCAGAGTCCACATGATTTAATCTTTCCTTTTGAAATCAAAGTCTGTAGCATTTAGCACTGTTAAAATACCTATTTCATGTTTGGGCTTTAAGTATAAAATTAAGGATATTCTTCTCGATACTGCAGTGAAGCATCTCAGTGCCTATCATGTACCTTATTCCCATGAAACCATCTGGTCTGGCCTGCATGACTGGGGATTACACCTCTGATCTGCTTGTTTCCAAAGAGCAGCTCAGGATTACAAAGTTACCTGCTATTCTGTAAGAAATTCTAATATTTCCACTTTTTCTCATAAAACTTAATAAACAAGCTTGCCTCAGAGCAAAAATTGTACTATCTAAAGAGCTGAAGCAGCAAACATGAGAATTAAATGTAGGCATAGTTTTTAAGACTAGGAGGCATCATTATAATCACCGAATCCGAGTCCCTAACAGAGATTTGTATCCAGTAGTTGCAGGCTCAACTTTTCATTTCTGAGTGAGTAGCTATGCATTTTATAAACTCTCAGTTTTACCATTAAAACTCCCAAAGATGAAATCCACCACAGTTATGCTTTTCCTGCCACCTTATTCCACTGAGATCTGAAGCCAGTGTGGGTCAAATGGAGGCCCATTGGCTGGATCTATCATAGGAGAGATTTCTGTTTGGCATTAATTTGAACTTTGAGGAGATAGGGAGCAGTGGGCAATGTCCTGCAGAAAAATGCTTTCAAATGACACCATGCTGGAAGCCCTCTTCTCTCTGCTCCTCTTTCTTGATACATGATTGCAAACACAGATCCAGAAATACAACACGGACAAGTATGTTATCCAGCATCTTCTTTCCCTCTTCCTTGCCCCTCACAATGCTGCTGTTTTTTCTTTGCCAACACAGATACCAGCGCCTGTGAATCAGAGGAACGCCTGTTTCACAAACTCTTCTCCCAGTACAACCAGTTCATCAGGCCAGTGGAAAATGTGTCTGATCCTGTCACGGTGTATTTTGAACTAGCTATTACACAGCTTACAAATGTGGTAAGACTCCTTACAGAACACTGCTGAGGTTTGGGGATGGTTGCAAACACAAGCAGATGGCTAAAGCAGCAGATGAAATTGTGGTGGCTGCACCAGACTCCCATAGCTGGCGTTGCCGTGTGTGTATATGTGTAGATGCTGAGACCTTTGCTGTCCTGTCTGCCAGCTGAGTCACTCCACTTGCTCAAACCAGCAGCTTGAACTATTGCAGTAGGAACTGCATTTTCTTACTGTGTAGCACCAAATCCCTCTGCCCTGGGCAGCAGCCTCTGGCACCTGGAGCAGCAGTACCAAGTATTCAAGTCTACTCTCCACAGGGCTAGCCTGCTCCAGAGACACCAGCTTGTGTCACGTTGTGTAACATGTGGCCTAGTTCTGCTGTGGGGCCAGTGTCATTTCCCAGTGGTCCTGAGAGATAAATCTTCTGTGTGTGTTTGTGTGTGTGTGTGCTTTTTAAATCTCTTTATTTCACAAAAGTGTAGGGGACGTGCAGCCTGCAGAGTGGTGATTTAAAGCATGAAGCTGGTGAGGAACTCTATGTGTTCCAGGGTGTTTTGTACACAAACAAGGGTGAGTGTGTTCAAGGGGGCAACCCTGCTGGGCAGAGGAGAGGGACTGTGGAAGAAGCAAAATTATCCACAGTACAGAGTCTGAGATTTGATAGGGGCAAGTAGTGACAGGACAAGGGGTTTTAAGAAGAGGGTAGATTTAGGTTAGACATTAGGAAGAAACTCTTTAGTGTGAGGGTGGTGACACACTGGAATAGGCTGCCCAGAGAAATTCTGCATGCCCCATCCCCGTAAGTGTTCAAGACCAGATTGGATGGGGCTTGGAGGAACCCGTTGTAGTGGGTGGCATCCCTGTCCATGTGGGGGGTTGGAACTAGATGATCTAAACCAAACCATTCTAGGATTCCATGGTTCCAAAGTAGCTAGTTGAGTCCCTAATGAAGTAACAGGTGAACAGTGAGGAGCAACATTCAACAGCAGCCAAGGGAGCTCTTTTATCTAAGAGTATAAATTATGAGTCCTCATGGTGAAGGCAGTTGTCACCTTTTGATGTTGCTTCATCAAAGTATCGTGTTTCCATACTACAGATAGGTTTCAGCAGTTCTATCTCACACTGCAGCCCCTGGCTTTCAGTGCTGTCTTTGGAAAAAAAAAAGAACATCAGAAGTAAACCATCTGAACTTTCTCAAGAAAGAAGCATGATTTTTATAAGAATGTAGATAGTTTAACACATAGACAGAAAGCCTATAAGCATTTCAAAATTATCTTTGTGCTTAATGTTCAGTATGCAATTTTCAAAATTCATCTATATTTTCTACCTTTGGCTTGTAAACATCTCATTTTTTTCAGTCCATATGTTTAAAAGCTAAGAACTACCTGAAGCAATACTTTTGCAGATGTTTTCATTGTGAACAACAGCTTGCATTCATAAATGTATGTAATTAGTCTTACCAAATATTTTTAGACTGAAGGATCATTAGAACAATGTCCAGTCTTTTATTTTTGAATCTCTTGCAGCATCTGCCTAATTCATTGCTGGTTGACTGTAGGAATAATTGATTGTAAAAAGGAGGTCTTAGGATAATTTGGTGCTGGGTTAGTGCACCTGCTGTAAAGGTTTGCATAGAAATGCAAGGACAGTGTGGTACATTTTACTTGAAACTTGACCAGTACTGTGCTGTGTAAGAAGAGCTTTTTAAATACTGAATCCAACAAAATACATAGGCACCAACAGAACCTTATTCTTCTGGCACTTGGCCAGAGCAATTGTAAGTTTTATGTTCTCCAGGTAGTCTTTGCATGCCTGCAGCTCTTTGGATGCCTGGTATTTGCAAAGCATACTTTTTCAGTAGAATATTTAAAAATTTTCACTAGAGCTGCACATGACTGTGCACAATACCAAAGTCCGTTGGTGTCCTTTAATGTGGAATTCTAGTTTCCAGTTTTATCAGAGCAATATGGTGGTCATTTCAGGATATTATAACTGATTAATGGAGTGAAGACTTGCATGCCTGTGTTTCTTCCTAGGATGAAGTCAATCAGATTATGGAAACGAATTTGTGGCTTAGACATGTAAGTGACTGAGTTGCGTTTCTTTTGCATTTTGTGTTGATGTGATGAAATGTGTGTTACCTTGTAAGCTACATCTATAGAATAGCTGCTTGTTTTTAATGGTAAGAATAAGAAGAAAGCCACAGTTGAAAAAGTAATTCCTGTGTTCTTATTTCCAAGACATTACATCTCCCATATTTCCTATGTCATATATTCTCCTCCAATTTCACGATCATTGGTTTGTCTGGTAAATCTAGCTGGATGTACCCATCAGAGAGTGACCAAATATGCAGCTCTGCAGTCCTGTGTCATCTCCAAACTGAATTTTCCAACCAAAACATTTATTAGCAAAAGGAACAGTACTCCATTTTTCCTGATACTTTTAACATTTATACATAGACAAAGATCCTTACAGGACCTAAACTCCTGAGAAAAAAAAAGCTGACTTCCACCAAAACTCGTTTCCCTTAGGCACTGAGTGGTCCACACAAAGCTTTCAGAAGAAATTGCTGGTCTCATGATCAGGTTCTTGAGTAGGCTGCTAGACCATGGAGCATGGCCCCACAATAGGGCACTAGGCAGCAGTGCAAGAGAGTCACTGGGCATCCCTTGCTGCCCCTGACTTGGTAATTCACTACCCCTGTGAAACAAGCAATGATCCCTGCAGCAGCTGCCCTTTAGTGTGCATGTGCACCTGCTTTTTCCTTGGGGTTCTGGGCTCTTTAGAAACTGGGCTTCTTCAGACCACAGGGTGCACTCTTATGTCAGCAGCAGCAAGGCCTGTGTTTCCTCTCTGCCGTGGGGAAAATAACCTTGCACAGGGAAGCATCTGTCAGCATGTCAGCAATGGGTAACAATTGACATACCCACCCTTCACAGAGAAGAGCATAGAAAATGAATGTGAGCAAGATTCAGGTATGTCCAGTGTTTCTTCAGGTCATGGCCTTGTTTTCTTGCAGACCATTATCCCCAGCTACATGTGCTACACTTTCTGTCTTTATTAGAGCCTCTCATTTTACAGGAAGGTCTGAGAAGCATATATTTGCTGGTACTACAAACTTTTAAAATACTTGTCCTTTTGTCTTTTAGATTTGGAATGACTACAAATTGCGATGGAATCCCAGAGAATATGATGGCATTGAATTTGTTCGGGTTCCAGCAGATAAAATTTGGAAACCAGATATTGTCTTGTATAATAAGTATGAACACTTTTCTATTTTACCCTTTCTACCAAAAGCATCCTCTTGCACTGCCAATGAAAGATACTTTACTGCCATGGTAATTTTCTTTTCTTTGCATCATTTGTCTTGCTAGTGCTGTGGGAGATTTTCAAGTTGAAGGCAAGACCAAAGCTCTGCTTCGCTACGATGGAATGATCACTTGGACCCCACCAGCTATTTTTAAAAGCTCCTGTCCAATGGATATTACCTTTTTCCCTTTTGATCATCAGAACTGTTCACTGAAATTTGGCTCATGGACCTATGACAAAGCCAAAATTGATCTTCTGATCATTGGATCCAAAGTAGATATGAATGACTTTTGGGAAAATAGTGAATGGGAAATAGTTGATGCTTCTGGTTACAAACATGACATAAAATATAACTGCTGTGAAGAGATCTACACAGATATAACCTATTCCTTTTATATTCGAAGGCTGCCAATGTTTTACACCATAAATCTGATAATTCCTTGTCTCTTCATCTCGTTCCTGACTGTATTAGTTTTTTACTTGCCATCTGACTGTGGTGAGAAAGTGACTCTTTGCATCTCTGTGCTGCTTTCTTTGACTGTATTTTTACTGGTCATCACAGAAACAATCCCATCGACCTCTTTAGTAATTCCCCTTGTAGGAGAGTATTTACTCTTCACTATGATATTTGTGACTCTTTCAATTGTCATCACAGTGTTTGTTCTGAATATACATTACAGGACTCCAACCACACACACAATGCCCAGATGGGTAAAAAACATCTTTCTTAGCCTACTCCCCAAAGTCCTGTTGATGCAGAGACCACTAGAACAACAGAAGAAAAGCATGTCCAGAACAAACAAGAAAGAATTGGCCAGTATGTCAGGCAAGTCAAAGCACAGAAAACACAAAGATACCAAATCACACAAGGAGCAACAGTGCCGTCACTGTGGTAAGAAAACTGAACTCCCTGACAGTAAAAGAAGAAAACTGAGCCAGCAGCCACTGAAATGGATGGTAGAACATGTGGAGTACTCTCCAGAAGTGAAAGAAGTTATTACAAATGTTCAGTTCATCGCAGAAAACATGAGGGCTCAAAATGAAACCAAAGAGGTAAGGGAGGTAACCACCGAACTGGGTATGGGGTCCCGTGTCCAGCGGTCCACAAGAGAATAGCAAAGTGAAAACATGATCTAGGAGAGAACCCCTGAGAATAACTGGAATTACTGGGTCTAGAAATAAAATTTTGAGACTTGTGAATGGGTCACAATTTCCTCCTGAAAGGGCAGAGATAAATCATCCACTGGGGATGGAACCAGAAAAATTATCTCATCTGTTTTTCTTCTGTCCCCAGAGGATAATTTAAGCAGAAAGATAGTTTTAGGTTAGATATCAGACTCACCCAAGGAAAAGAAGAGGAGCATCAGCCTTTTGCAGCCATAAGGAATGAACTTTAATCAGCAGTAAAGACAGACTTGATCCTCCCATGATGCAGGGAATTAGACTAGCCCTACATCTAGTCCTACTTCTGTAGATCCATGGATCAAGGGTAGCTCAGAAACAACCCCCCTCCATTGCTCACCAACTTGCTCAGCCCTAGTAAGCAGTGACATCAGTACTGAGCTTGCTGTTTGTCAATCATGTTTTTCTAAGCTAGTAATGGAGTGTGCATATTTGGGAACTGCTTTTAAAGAACAGGGCTTTTCTAGCAGCACAGTAGTTCATCTGAAAAAAAAAGTTGTCCTCATCTGATGATATCTCTGGTAAAGATATTCCTTTCAGAATGCTCTTTGTATTTAGTCTCAGTCTGGTGTGTTCTTACTTTGTTTTAGAATGACTTGACTAATTGTGGCTGCAGTGATAAAGTATTTTTAGCCATGACAATCATACATTGAAATAAAAGTTGAATTTTTGGGGGAAGATAGGTGAATGACAACAGACAACAGATGCATAAAGAACAGTATTTTTTCAAAAGGGTGAGAGAGAGTGTGGTTAGAAATTAAGCTGGGCATTGGAACTGATCAATTTGCTTACATGAGGTTATAAATCTTTCAATCTTATCTGGGATTACTATCATAGAAAATGATGCACGCTGCAATTTAGAGAATTCCAGGCCTATATCCTCAGGTGTAAACACAAGCAACTAAAAGCAGCTCCAAGAAAGATTATCTGACATCCCACTACACCCAGGACGCACAAGGAAAAGGAATTCTCTATCACTTCAAGATGTTTTCTAAAAGTCTGTAGAACCTAATGAAACATTTATCTTTGATCTGTCATGAACATTTTGCTTTTGGTTTTGAAGTTTTTTTCAGATGCTCTATAATGGCAAAATCCATTTCAGAATTAAATACTGATGAATTTGTATTGAAACCTGCAAATACTTGGTAAGGAAAATAATGAGAGGTATTCTTTCTATCAGAATATTTTGTTGAAATCAGCACAAATTCATTAATCTTCTGTGCAACCCAATTTTTTTTTTCCTTTTTTTTTTTTTTTTTTTTTCTGCGGAAGAAATATCATCTGAAAACAAGCCCTGTAACTTTCCAAATAAAGGGTTACATTTAAGTGCTGGTGCCTGAAATCATAGGGTGAGCAGGTAATACATGTCAGCCCGAAGCAAAAGACAGGAATCTATCAGCACAGAGGAGGGTAGGGATTGAACTGATGCTTGCTTCGTATCTATGCCCTTAATGTTTTGCTTGATCACAACATTGTAGCCCTGCTCTCATTGCCACAACAGCTGCATAAAACATATTCAGACACCATATTCAGATGATTTCTTTTATGAACTTCAAACAAGGCTTTACATGAAGCAGTCAAATAACATGCTACCTTGATTACACCTCATGGTATATCTCCCATTGCCAGTTTTCCCAGTTTGCATTTTTCAAGTCTCTCCTGACACATGAAATTGTATTCTTAGTCTGGTGTGTGCATCAGCAGCTCTGGATATTATCTTTCAAGCCATTTTTCATTTCAGAAAAGTCTTCTATTTGGGAAAAGACCGGAATTTGTTCTCAGGCAAGTATTAAGGAAATTATTCTTCAGGGTACTTCAGCTTCCTTCCAGTACCTGAAAGGGGCCTACAGGGAAGCAGGAGATGAACTATTTGCAAGGACTGGTAGTGATAGTTGAAGGGCAATGGTTTTAAATTTGATAAGAGTACATGTAGATTGGATGTAACAAAAAAGTTCTTCCTATGAGGTTAGTGGAAAAATGGAACCGGTTGCCCAGGGAGATAGTTGAGGCCTCATCCACAAAAATAATTCAAGGTGAGGCTTGACGAGGCTCTGAGCAACCTGATCAGTTTAGGGTGTCCCTGACTACTGCAGGGATTGGACTAGATGACCTCTACAGGTCCCTTCCAACACAAATTATTCCATGATTCAGCTGCATACAAAGATATGTGGATAATATCATGTACTAGACCTTTATAAATCAAAGCTCTTTAAAAATTGTAGCAACACTTACAGCACCTGGAGTCCTTACTGCATTTTCCTTCACAAGAAGTACAGCAGCAGCCTGTTAGAGAACCACATCAAGAAACTGGGAAAACAAGCAGAAGATCTCTCAAGAGAGAGCTCTTAATGGGTCACTAGTTTTACATGAGTGAATGGTCTTCTCATGTTCTTCTGGTCCATGTATGTAGATACAGTTTAACAGACAGCAACTTCAGTGAACGTGTTTCTAATGTGTATTTCTCAGACATACAAACCCTACTATGGCTTGATTAGCATATGACAGTAGGGTATTCTCATTCAGGGCCCTTGCCTTGCTATAGTCTATGTGTCCAGCTGTCCAGTTTGCTGAAATCACTGGGACTTGATTGGAGTGGCAGTGTGGCAAATCAGGCCAGAATAGCAAACTGTGTCTTGTATGGGCTGTTAGGGTGAATCCTTTGGCTGGCTCTGATCATGTACAGCTATGGTGATTCTACCTGATGTTAAAGCATCCCAACCTGCACCCACCACATCATCCAGTCCTATTTGTTAATGTCAGCCTCACACCCATAGCTTTCCAACAGACTTGAATATTTACAAAAATTCACCAGACTAATTACAGCGTTGAATGTTCTCAGTAAAAAGTGATAAATACTATTAGAATATCAGGCCTCTCCAAGGACATGTGAAAACACTAGAGGAGGGTAGAGTTAGATTGAATGTTAGGAAGAAGTTCTTCACCATGTGGGTGGTGAGACACTGGAACAGGCTGCCCAGAGACGTGGTGGGAGCCCCATCCCTGGAAGTTTTTAAGGCCAGACTGGACAGTGCTCTGAGCAACCTGATCTAGTGGGAGGTGTCCCTGCGCCCTGTCCGGCATGGGCATTGGAACTAGATGATCTTAAAGGTTCCTTCCAACTCTGAAAATTCTATGATTCTATGAAAACTGCTACTAAGAAACTATGAAACTCTGAAAACCCAACTATAGGCGCAACAGGCAACTTTTTTGACTGCATAAATTTTCTTGCTCACATTCAAAATCATAAGGAACATATCTAGTACATGATGTCATGTCTCAATTGAATGTTACATATAGTTTACCTTTCTTTTTCTCTTGCAGGTGGAAGATGATTGGAAATACGTAGCTATGGTGATAGACAGAGTATTTCTCTGGGTATTTATAATCCTTTGTGTGTTTGGGACTGCAGGGCTCTTTATTCAGCCACTAATAGCAGATACATAACTCGATCTCCTGCTTTATATCCACTTCTGTTCTTGGTTCAGAGCTGTCCCTTCTATTTCTCTCCTCTCACCAAATGCCTCTGCTCATCACCTCCTCAGCAAACAGCCACAGAGGAAAGGACTAAGGGAGAGAAGGGCCCTCCAGAAAAGCAAACAACAGAAGACAGAATGAGAAGTGGACTCAAAATGGGAGATGAACATGTGGTCTTTCTATAGTTGCATTTTTAGAGTGCCAGTTAGTCTATCCCACAGTGCGATCAGCTGTAACAGTAGCACTGAGGATGACAGGAAAAGAGTGAAGTTATTTAGCTTTTCCCTTGGTTTAAGTACAGATAGCTGTTAGGATAGTACAGGCAATTCTGAGTCCATTTCTCAAAGAGGAGTCTACCGATCTTCATTTTTCTTTTCTGAACATAACTCTTCCTTAGCTTTGGGTTAATTAACATTTCCTCTCTTTTTCTCTCTTTGTATAACAAACAAGTCTTTGATATGGCACTTAAGTGAGGTACTGCTTAAGTGCTCTCTATTGTATTCATGTGCCAGAGCAGCCAACACTTGAAATAGAAGTACAGTAAAACAAAACCCTTGATCCTATAACATTTCAATCCCTAAAGTAAGGGATCCCCATCTTAGGAAATACATGTGCACAAATGAGAGTCCCAGATCAGCAAAGCACATGTTGTGCTGGCTATCACGAATCCTCTCTGCAGAGATGGGCACCTTGGTCCAAACAGCTCAGCTGCAGTTGTCCATTTGCTGGCTCCTTGTGTGTCAGTGCTCTGTGTGTGTTCAAACCAGTAACCTCAAGGATGCTTCCCTTGGGGTTAAAATTACTGCTCTGTAACCAGGTTCCCAGTGCATGAAACACTCTGTAGATGTGGTTTCTATACTATGTGGACAGTTTACCCTCTGATCTCGTCTGTTGGTTTGTTTGTCCTGTTGGTTTTGTGCTGAAAGATTCTTCTCTAAAAGGCACCATTCCAAATGAAGTCAATGGCTTCAAGAGTAAAAAGTCCTTTCTTTCAAGAGGCCTAAATTTTCCTGTACAATGTCAGTGCAGTGTATCCAGTGTCTGCTATGTATCAGTCCCTGCTCTGAACATCACCAGTACTTGTAAAGTATGACTCCCTGTTTTTGAAGTCCCTGACTGGCCTTGTAGTCTATTTTGATGCTCAATAATAAAGAGAATAGGATAGAGTAAGTGTGTATGTCAGAGTTAAAGCTGCAATGACAAGAATATAGCTGTCTTAATCCAGTGGTTGAAATATGTTAAGTCATTATTTTCTGGAAGAAAAATATATTTTCTGTAATCCCCCTGGATATTGCATAATTATGACAGACAGACATATGAACAAGCATGATTTATTTTGTCATAAAGTCGATTAAATTTCATTCCTGGGATACATTTTCTTGCAAATTTGTATTTTTTTTTTAGAACTCCCTGCTGTACAATATGTTTAGAGGTGCTACTCTTTGTTAAGCTAAGTTAAATCAGAATGTAGAGGAGGAGAAAGAAAAGGAATTTGAAGAGAAGGGCTGTATTCTGAGTCCAAAATCTTCATTTTACAGGAAAGACATCTGACTGACTGCATTCACTGTTGCAGTCTTTGACTGTACAATTAAAATACTGTGTCTCAAAGTCCACTGCATTGGTGTCTGAGGCAAGAGAGCTTCTACCACCACAGCCAGTAAGCTGACTTAACAAAATCCCTAGTTTTTTGTAAAAGCACTCACAGTTCTACAGCTTCTTATCTCCAGTTCAGTGGCCTTCATGCCCCAGTGCCAGCTCCCTGTCTCTGGCATTTACAGTACTAACAATCTCTCTGTAGCTCAAACATGGGTTCAGCCTGTGAACTTTGTCAAAGTGGTTGGCTAGTTAGAGAGAGTGGGGGACACAGTAAGCACCTCACCTTGAAGAAGACTGCAGTAGGGGCCCACCTCTGAGTAGACATTGAAGAACCCACACAAAAGTGACATTTTTGCTTGCCCCAACCCTTGCTGGGGGAACCTTCTATCAGAAATGCCAAGAAATGTTTCAACCAGAGCTTGTACAATCCCAAATGCTGAGTTGGTCCACATCACACACAGGTACAGGAGAAGTACCCATGTTTGTTACAAGGCACACAGAATGGTGTGTCCTCATCCCATCAGCTCCAAAGTCACATTAACAACACCCTTTCTTATATGACCCAGTGATAAACATAGCACTGTCAACCAGAAATCTCCTTTCTTTAAGTGATGGCATATGTGAATTAATTTAAAAGCACAGAAGCAATTCTACAGCTTGACCAGCTCATTACATTATCTTCTCAAGGGAGACCACCCTTCAACATTTCCCACAGTGAAAGGCCCTGAGAAGTTTGTCCCTCTTGGTGAAGGGATTGAGACACATGTTCCTGCCAAGCCATGCCAGGTGTGCATCCCCGGAAAACCAGTGCCCTAAAACCAAGGAAGTAGAATGGCAGAGGGTTGCTGGGTTTTTTAAGATATGGAATTTGCAACCACAGGAAGAGCACATAGAGAAGAGGGAAGGAGCCCATCAGAGGGCCAGCTGCCCAAATGTCCTCCCTGCTTATGTTTTATAATGGTGGATGTGGGACAGACTGAATGTATTTGTGGGCCAGCAGCAAAGAGATGCAGGGAAGCTCAGAAACAGTGGGCACAAGGAAACAATGAGCTGCAGATGTTGCAGTCCCAGGTGCAATGCTAGGAAGACCAGAGACCATCCCTGTGCAGCATTTATAGATCTCCCTCTCCAAGGACCTTAGTCTTGCTGACCTATACCAGCATAAGCCAGAGAAAGCAGCTTGCCATCAGACACAGGCATGTGGGAGGGCAACCAAAATGTGGCACAGTGAGGACAGGATCATCTGCCAGCTGAGCTCCTGAAGGACTTGACCAGGAGAGGATTTTGTCATCTCTCATGCTGTCCCCTAGCAGCAGTTCTTGGGGGGGGAAATCCTTTCACCAATTTTACCAATCCAAAGATCTGTAAATGATGGAAACAAGACTTTTCTGGCTGTTCTACTGTGGATGTGTAACAGTACTGGCCAGGGGAACCAACTGACTTGAATAAAGCAAGAAGAGAAGAACAGCTGGTAGTATGGTTAACGTGTAAGATTTTTATACCAGTTTCTAATGTTAAGAGCATCTATTTGTGTATGCTTCATGAAAATGGGTCTGTTCTAGGTTTCTGCAACATAATAACCATATCTGAATGTTCCCTCCTAAAACGCAGAGGCAGAGCTAAAAAGTTGTGAGGGCTTTAAAAGAAAAATAAAAACACTTCTGTTTCAATAGATTTGAGACAAGGCTTTTAAAATGGGATACAGTCTGGGCTTTGTAGACAACAAAATAACAACAAAGCTCAGCATATGAGTACTATAATGGCAGAAATAATTTACTCAATACAACTTTATTTATTTAATAATAATGACAGTACAAGCGAGCAGAACTTTCTGCAGTGACACAGGTGTGATATTAACTCACAGAGGTCTGATGTTCACGCATAATCCAAGCACAAGAATACCTCAGGTATTTTTAACACTTTCCAACCTCCATCCCAAAAGGAGAAAGTTTCAAGGCTAGCTAAAGCTGTTACACCAGACTCACATTTAGAGTGTTGCAAATTGCATCTCCAAACCCTTTGCTAACCTTGAAAACCTCTGCAAGTTCTGAATGGGATTTTCTAAAGCACTCCATGTTGGCAAAATAATGACCCAGCATAAGTGGCAAGACCTACACTTGTGTGTTTTCTGTCAGGTCTCATCCACACTTCTAAGAGCTGTTTCTTACCATCCAGAAGGATCTCATTTAAATGAATGAAAGGAATTAAATTCTGAGTTGCCTAGGAAACATAAATAATACCCAAGGATGTACCTTCCCAGCAGCCAGCCCAACCCACAGCTCTAAGGAGAAACTCCACTTCTGCACCAACCACAAGTTTCAATTGCTGAAAACAGTATCTGCAGCTTCCCTCCAATTGAATGATCAATGTTGCCTTGTGGAGTGGCATAGCCACCTGCCTCCATGTGATATGCTTCAGGTGATTTTCTACTTCCAGTCTTGTGAATCAGCAGGAACATGAATCAAAGTTTCTAAATGAGGAGCATGGGGAAAATTTTTACTTGGTCGGCCTTTTGTTTAAATACAGAAGAGCAGGAAAAGTTGCAGGTAATACTGAAAAGTGGGTAACATCTTGTATCATCATGATGCCCAAAAGGAGAGAAAAACTGTGCATGCTGCAAAGGCTGGCAGAGGGTGAGCAGTCACTATCTGCCAATGTTTTACTGAACCTGCAGCAGGGTGAGGCCACTAACCTGAGTTTCAAACATCCCATCTAAAAGGTAATTGTACTTTTTCTGATGCACATGCTGTGGAATTGCCAGTTCTGACACATGCATAAAGTGATGTGTAGAAACTTTGTGGGTTTTGCTTGGAAATCTAGATAAACTGAGCACTGATTTGTATTCCTACTCAAACTTCCTTTCTAAAGTAGCATTTTAACTGTCAGATCTGCCTTTTAAGTATAATCACTGTGCTAGCGTACTGTTTCCAATTTAATAATCTTGGCGCTTATTTTAATATAACTGAGCTGCTAGCAAAGTACTTACAATCCAGTTGTGCGACCCTAGTTCATTTTAGAAAATTAACTGATGCACACCAAGCCCTTCTCTGATCTCAGACAAATCCATAACTGGTAGAGTTGTATGAGGACAGAAAGCATTAGTCCAGTTGTTACCATCACCTTCCTTTGGTCTGACTGTTGCTTCCCATCCTGGACAAGCTCAAAGGCACCATCATCCCTTTTACATTGTACTTGTATGATACACTGGGGGCATTTTTTACAAAGTGCTATTCAGCCACATCCGTAATGCAGGGGTAAAGATGAGAACTGAACCTGTTACTGACACCACCAGGAATAACCACAGGAAGATCCGATCCAGGACTTGAGCTACAAATTTCCAGTCTTGGACAACCTGGGAACAGAGAGTGGGAGAACAAACAGAAATAGTAATCAGCCCAAGAGTTAATTGATACTAATATATATATTTAATCTCCAAAAATCTATTTATAAAATCAGAATTTTGCAGTGTGCCATTTCCTAAAACTGGCATGGATCATCTTTTCAGCACCCATAGCTGCAAGTCACTCAACACACCCAAACAATTCCTTAGTTTACACACATGGTAATCAGACTTCTTTCAGCCTGCGCAAAAGATTTTAGCTAAGTGCATATGTGAAATCTTACAGATTCAGGTTTGAACATGGCATTATAATGAACTGGCTTTCTTTTCACAGACCTGCATTTCCCTCAAAATGCCAGGACGTGGCTCTAGCAAAGCCCATTGATGCAGACATTGCTTCCAGTACAAGGTCCCATTGGTTTGTGTTTGTTTAAGTGCTCTGCTGACTCAGATTGTATGCATTCAGGAGGGGGATTTTGCATTGTGAATGCTGACAAAACCTTGCCCACACAGAAAAGCTATTTATAAAACCAATTCAAGGGACTTTTCAATTTTTTTAAAATAATTCAGCTTCATGCAGAAGGCATGGAGATTATATGCTTTGAGACTGCATGTTTGATTTACTGTTCAACTTCCTCCTGAAGTTCTCTCAGCACAATTTGATCAAACCCCTGGCTTTTGCTAGGAGGTTGTTATCAGAAGTTTTTCTCCTTCTATATGCTTCTAGGTGTATTGGTCTGTTCTACCTTCTCGTGCGATGCATTTTTCATTAACACCGTAATTTCGCATTTTAACAGTGAAAACTTGGAAGACCTTCACTCAAAAAAGGGCAGCTACACTGTGTATACTCACTGGTAGGCCAGGATGGGGACCTAGCAACTACTGTTGAGCCTGCTTATAACTGTTGTAAAAGACATATATTCAGAACATGCAACAATTCAGAGGTTTTCCAGATTCATATCTGTCTCCAACTTAATCAAGACAAGCTTATTCAAATGAACCCAAAACAGGAATTCCTCCAGGTGAGGCTGCTGTGGCCTCCTGCATCTTTGGAGAACATGGACTCTCAGCACAACACAGTTCTCCTTGAAGCAATGTTTTTTCCCAGAAACCATATTACATATCGATCAGGGGAAGCTCCCAGGAACAAGATGAGAGTATGAAGAAAAGAGAAAGGCACGCAGAAAAGACAAGAGCTTGGAAACCATTGCTGCCCAACAAACTGTGATCCCTACTGGCTCTCCCTTCACCTACCTGTCTGATGAAATGCTCCTTCTTAACATGCCTGGAAATGTATCGAATGGAGTCAGCTGCCTTTTCCAGAAAGGCAATAACAATTTTCTCTCCATCTTTTGCTTGCTTGTATTTCTGCTTCCCCAGGAGCTTTGATTTCAAGGTAGTTTCCTTTTCTTCAGTGTCTGAGAAGGAGTAGCGATCTACATGGCCCTTCATGCAGAGCAGCCGGGGCAGCTTCTGGAGGAAAAGTCTTTTAACCCAGGGAGCCATGGGATGGTAAGTTGCAGAGGAGCGGTGGTGAACATTGATAACAAACACAGTCACAATGATAGAGAGGGTCACAAAAATCATGATGAAGAGCAAATATTCACCAATCAGAGGTATCACTTTGGAAGAAGAAGGTATTATTTCCTCAATCACTAAAAGGAAAACAGTGAGGGAGACTAGGACTGATGTAGACAATGAAAGCTTTTCTCCTTCATCTGAAGGCAGGTAAAAGACCAGGACAGTTAGAAATGACAAACCCAGGCAAGGAATTATTAAGAAAAGAGTGTAAAACAGTGGAAGGCGTCTCAACACGAAGGAGTAAGTGACAAATGGGTAAGAGTACAGCCCATCCTTCCTGTTGCCTTTCATACCTTTGGCATTTAAGATCTCCCACTCCCCATTATCA
Source organism: Phaethornis superciliosus (assembly GCA_023637945.1). Classification (NCBI taxonomy): domain Eukaryota; kingdom Metazoa; phylum Chordata; class Aves; order Apodiformes; family Trochilidae; genus Phaethornis; species Phaethornis superciliosus. Next base: position 19,126,025 of record JAJQWJ010000004.1, read on the forward strand.
AAGAAATCTTTCCTATCCACATTTTCATCCACTAAAATCAAGTCCACCATGCTGCCATCATAAGTCCACGACCCAAACTTCATGGAGCAGTTCTGCCTGTCGAAGGGAAAGAAGGTCACATCCATCGTGCAGGAGCTCTTATAACTGGCTGGTGGTGTCCAGGTCACCACTCCATTGTACTTCACTATGACTTTGGTCATCAGGGATCCTTCAAAACGTCCATCAGCACTGGTAGATGGACAGGGAGAAAATAGTACCAAGTTTAAGACTCTGTTTGACCCACTCCTACCCCATTACAGCTCTATTCATCACTTGGAGCACAAGGAAAGCCATCATTCATACTGTCTAAAGAAGCAGCTTTCTGACAGCACTTCACAATGGCTGACAGGCCTTTCCCAAGCTCGGGTCTAAGCCCAGAGAAAGGAGCTTTGCTACTCACTTTTCAAACAAAACAATGTCTGGAAGCCACAGGGACTCAGAGGGAACACGGATGGCGGTGATCCCACCATATTCCTCAGGATTCCAGGAGAGCTTGTGGTCGATCCATTCCTGTAACGAGCCACCAGAGTCCTCTGCCCACTCATCCACAACAGTCTTACTTCTCCTCCCACCACATGCCTCAGGGAAACTGCATTGCATTGCACAGTATATTGGGCAGATCTGGGTGTGAGACTGCTCAGCTGTACAGAGGATGCCAGGCAGGCATGGCTCAGAGATGTTCAGCCCCACAGGCACTGCCCCTCCATCCACAGGTGGTCTCCATCAACCCATCCCTTTGCAGGCAACCTCAGGGCAGGCACTCTGGGAGAACACAAAGTCTCATGTCACTCACCACTCTGCCCAGCCCAACTAAGGGTACTCCAGGAGAAAGAAACTTCTTCACCTGGGCATGGCATCTCCTCTTCCTTCTGAGAACCAGCCCACAGTGGTTTTGGCTAGCACTGGCCATACAGAAAAGCCAGGTGGCATGGCTACTACAGCACTAAGGACAGAGGGGTGGCCTTAAGTTATTTTTAAGGGGAGACAGGGCTTTTGGAGTGAGAAAAATGTAATAGCTAATATCTGTACACTGCTCTCACAGATGAAATAATTGTTCTTTCATCAGGAAGATCTGCACACTGCTGCAGGGAAAATATCAGAACACTATTATAAAACAGGTTGCCCACAGAAGTTGTGGCTCTCTCTTCCCTGGAAGTGTTCAAGGCCAGGTTCAATGCAGCTTTGAGGAACCTGGTCCAGTGGAAGATGTTCCTACCCATGACAGGGGTGCTGGAACTAAATGATCTTTAATGTCCCTTCCAACCCAAACCATCCTATGATTCTATGATTTGGTTACAATCCTGAAGAGGTAACACTATAAAAAAGCAAATGAAGGGGGAGTGGTGTCCATTTTAATCATACTGAACTCCAGAATAATTTTTCTCTCCCCTTTTTTTTTTTTTTCTTTTTTTTTTTTTAAGTTGGGGAAATTCTAGCAAAGTGGCTCTAGCAGTCTGAAGATTTCCACAGAGATGAAGTGAAAAAGCAGCTCTCTGATCTGCACTCTATTATTGATGGGGGGTTTCGCTTGCCCACAGGAATAGCAATTAGAGGAAGCAAGAGCTGTAGGCTGTGGTCAATACCAAGAAGCAGCAGATGAACTTTCCATTAAGCTCCATCACTAAGCACTCCCCAGGGGTGTGGGGCTTCTCTGGGCAATTTCCTCAATGACTTAAGGATGAACCAGAAAGCAATATTCTCTGCTTCTTCTTCCACCCTCCACTCTTACTTCCTTGCTTCCACATGCTTTTTACAGCTATACCTAAAGACACTTCTTATTGCAGTCCTTTACAGTGTGACAGCAACCCAGTACCAGAGTAGAGATATAAACAGAGATGAAAAGGAACAAGTGCCTTTCTCTGCCAGGTGCAGGGAAGGAGTGGGCTTCAAGATGATGATCAGGTGACTGGTAGGACCCTCCTAAAATCAGGCCCAAGGCACAAGTGAAGGATGCAAATGCCAATGGAAGGAATAATTGTCCCACTACCTTCACTAGAAAAGATACAGACCCATTCTCTGAGTGTCCCAAATGGCTGGTACCAGCTGTCAGGTACAGCCTTTCATGCCTGACTGCTTGCTGCTGAGAAGGGATGGGAGCTGTTCAGGTGTGGAAAGAGGGAGGGATGATTGGTGCTGGTGGCCTCAGCAGCAGGGACAGAGCACAACACTTTCTGTGTGAAGTTTGACTGTACACCAGATGTTTCCAGCACCCTGGGCTGTTAGATGGGGACAGACTCACATGTGTCCTGGACACCTTCTGCAATAGGTGCAAGGGAGCTTAGGCTGGAAACATAACTTTTATGCAAGGGGATACTCGGAATTGACAGTAGCAGCCAAGAAGCCAGCACATAGCCTGCACTAATGGAACAGAAGCAAATACCCTGTGAGCCACGTGGAAATACAATCATCCCTCTGGAGTTTAATTGGAGCAGCCCCTTGGCTTGGGTTATTTGCTGCATCTGCAATAGTCCTCCCTCCCCTCAGTCCTGCATTGATTTATCTCCAAGCTAAAGTGCTCTTTCATGTCTGCAATGCAAATGGTTGTGTGTCTTCTTACTAGAGCAGAAAATAGACTGTGTGCAGACTTTAAAGATGAGTTGTTTAAAATAGGAATCTCCCTACGGGCCATACTGACATGAACTGTAGCAGCAGATGTGAAGGGCCTTTTTCTCTCCTCTCCCTTCCTTTCAGGCTGCTCCAGATGCTCCCATTGCTCTCCTCTTCCTCCAGTTCTGCTAAATACCCATCTCTGTGCTGTCACTCAGATGCTTAATCCACAGCAAGTGGACCAAGAAACACTAGACACAGATTTTTAACCCTTGTAGTAGACCCCATAGTTTGCCTAAACCAAGATTCTTCCCCTGCAACCACCCCTTCTTTGAACTTTGTGTGTCTGCCTGCATGCACATCATCAAGCCCCACCTCTCTTGAGCATTTTGAGGTGAAAAAAAACAATAAACAAACCAAACAAAAAAACCACCCTGAGATTCAAGCTTTGTTCATTAAAGAAAAGCTAGACTCTTGCAGAGAAATTATGTGTGATTCTCCCTCAACCTCACACACACAGAGTGAGGACCAGACTACTCTAAGCTCCCCAGACCCTGCAGAAGGACAGGGTCTGTGTCATTAAAGAGATGTAGTTTCCCTACCCCCCCAAAAAAAAAAATTAATTCTGCTTAGTTCTATGGAGCTTTTCCCAGATATTGTGCTTGTGTACTCTCATAATCCCCCAAACACTGGGTTGCATGTGGGACCAGTTCACACTAGGCCTATGAGAATGCATGACTCCCAACACAGCACACCTGAGCCAGGCTCCAGGTGTTCAGTGCTCAGCTTGACCTCCTGTGAACATTTGCATATGTGGAAATCAGAGCCTCTGTCTCATTTATTTTCTGTTCCCTTTGCATTTCATTTAGGTCTTGATGTCCTCAGTTCACCAGATGATGAAGGGGTCTTAGAAACCATAACAACTAATGGGAGCCCAGGTCAGTCATCCAGAAAATCACAATGCTGAGTTACCCTGTGGAGCTGCTCTGGCTAAAATCTAAGCACAGTCTCCAAAGAGACCTACAGAAAAATTAGAATTCCTGCAATGCAGCCTCCTGGGTAGGTCCTTCTGCTAGCCACATTGTGAGGCAGAAGGATCAAAGTGGCTTCCCCCTCATCCTCAATCTCCCCCTGACTTGGAAGGCTGTGAGTGGATGGTGACATTCCTCTACATCCTGCAGCATGTTTGGAATAACCTGCAGCAGAACCTGATTTCCCACAGCAACAATGATGATACAGGCTCAGAGCTATGACTCTGGGAAGGCAAGTGCTGCAACACAAAGAAGATGCTAAGCATGGATGAGGTAGCCCAAATGTCCATCCTCGTGCAGATTCACCCAGCACTGGAGAGAGGATCAGTAGATGTCTGCATCTCAGGTCTAATGCCCTTCAGCAGCCTGGACTTGTGTTTGGCCTGCTAATGTGAGTCAACACTTCAGGTCCCTCTCTTCTGCAGTCACTGCAACCTGGGTGAAGGTGTCATATTCAGCCAGAGGGGATGAAGGCTGCCTCAGGTCATAGGAGACTTCACTGTCCTGGATGGAGCAAGCAGCCAGATCTTCCCTAAGAAGAGAGAAATTGCCAGACCCAGACACATTCTGCCAAAGGCTGTAAAACCTTGCTGGGTACACTTGCAGGAACAGAGAGAATGAGGAGGGTGAAGTAGATTGATTTCACACCTGCAGACTGCAAGGAGAGAGAGTGAGAATGAGGAGAGGACAGAGGGGGGCAAGGGTAGGAGGAGGGTTCTGCTGTTCTACCCTTTGTAGGAGGGTTCTGCTGTCTACCCAGGAGGTTATTCCAATGAGGCAAGGAAGTTGAGATACCTCCCTGTGCACCTGACTTGCTCTGAAATTGCAGCCAAAGGAGGGGAAATGTAACTCTGCAGGGCAAGGTCTCAGCAGATAGATTTTGATCAGTAGCAAATTTACAGCAAAAGGGGAAATTCCTGGCCTCCCTGCAGAAGGAGAAATATGAGCTTCTACCTCTTCAAGGCAGAGACCATCTTTGCATATAATGTCTATACAGCCTTTAGGGGTCCTGCTCCACTCAGAACCTCACACTCACTAGAGGTATGAATCTGAGAACAAAAACTGAGCTGCCTTTCTCCTCCACCAGCCCAGCATCCCCTGGGAACCACTCCCCATGGCATTATTTCAAGTACAGCTCGGCTTTTGTGTCCTCTGCCTGGTATCAGCTGACATGTTTATAGATACTCACATGGCTGAGAGACTTAAAATAATTGTCACAAGGTCAGTAAACCGGTGCAATGTAATCTAAACCAAATGCAGTGTTCTTCAAGAATGAAAAAGAAAGGAGAACTAACAATTCAACTTCTCACTTTCCCCCATTTTAATAAATTATCATCACTTACAGAAGCAAATACATTAAAGAGATTGGATTAATTTCCCACAGATTTTCATTTTAGGGGGTAACATAGTGGCCTTCTTTTCCTTTTTATTCTTGCTGAAAAAAAAAACCTTACCCAAGGCACCACTCAGGAAAGAGAGAGAGTACTTGCGTGACCTCTAAGTCTGAGACAGGAGAACCCTTGGAGGGACAGGACCCCAGGGACAGCCACTGCATTACCAGCAGATGTTACTCCCCTGAAATACAGCTGGCTTGAGCACACACCTGGGGTGCAGGCCAGAAGAAGATGGTACCCTGTTTGCTGACTGAAAGCTCACCTGCCTGTCCTTTTGCCTCTTTAAGCATTTGCTGAAGTGAGAGGAGTCAAGTGAAAACATCAAGCAAGGTAGCATAGCACTGCTTTTGTCTGGCCACTCAGCATCCTGAAGGGGGATGGATGGCATGGTGGACAGCAGACTGGGATGGTTGATTAGCACTGCACTGAAAGGGGAGATCTGATCTAAGCTTTTGACATGGTAACATCCTCATAACATCCCCATAACATCCTCATGACAAAACTCAAGAAATGTGAGACAGACGATTGGACTGTGAGATGGATTGATAACTGGCTCAATTAAAGATGAGTTCAGAGGGTTGTGATGGGAGGCACAGAGTCAGGTTGGAGACCTGTGGCCAGTGGTGTTCCCCAGGAATCAGTACTGGGTCCAGTTTTGTTCAATATCTTCATCAGAGACCTGGATGAGGGGATGGAGTGTACTCTCATCAAGTTTGCTGATGATACAAAGCTGGGAAGGGTGACATGCATCAGAAGGCTGGGCTGCTATCCAGCAATATCTGGACAGGCTGGAGAGGTAGGTAAAGTCCATGGTCATGAAGTTCAACCAGGACAAGTACACAGTCCTGAATCTCAGAAGGAATAACACCAACCACCAGTACAGATTAGGGAATGTCCTGCTGGAAAGCAGCTCCATGGACCTTGGAGTCCTAATGGACAGTAAATTCTCCATGGGTGAACAATGTGGCCTTGTGGCCAAGAGGGCCAATGGTATCCTAGGGTGCATCAGGAAAAGTGTCCAGCAGATCTAAAGAGGTTCTCCTCCCCTTCCACTCTGCCCTGGTGAGACCACATCTGGAATACTGCATCCAGTTTTGGGCTCCCCAGTTCAATAGAGACAGGGGCCTACTGGAGAAGGTCCAGTGGAGAGCTACAAGGATGCTTAAGGGACTTGGACATCTCTCCTGTAAAGAAAGACTGAGAGAACTGGGGCTGTTTGGCCTTGGGAAAAGAAGGCTGAGGGGATCTTTCTTATGACTATAAATATCTGAGAGGTGGGTGTCAAGAGGATGAGGCCAGTCTCTTTTCAGTGGTGCCCAGTAACAGGACAACAAATAATGCGTTTAAGCTAGAACATAAGAAATTCCACTTCAACGTAAGAAGAAACTTTTTCACTGTGAAGGTGACAGAGCACTGGAACAGGCTGCCCAGAGAGGTTGTGGAGTTTCTTTCTCTGGAGACTTTCAAAACCCACCTGGATGCATTTCTGTGTGTCTGCCCTACGTTATCCTGCTTTGGCAGGGGATTGGACTCAATGATCTCTAGACGTCCCCTCCAATTCCTAACATTCTACAATTCTGTGATTTGGCTTAATTTACCTGCTTCAGCCACACGTTGGTTGTCATCAGCTGATTCTTCTCATCCTAGGGCGACACAAGGTAGAGAGGATTGCAATACCAAAATAGCCAGCAGAAACAGAACCTATACCTGCAGAGTTCAACCCCGTACTGAACAGAGGAGATTACTGTGGTCCTGTTTCCCCATGGGCATAGGCTATTCAGTCACTGTTTGGGGAAATGAACTGACTTTCTAGGTGATATTTCTGATCTCACTGGGAATTTCTGAGGCTGGATAATGGAACTCTGGCATTGCATAGCAGCCTGAAGGAATCAGATGCCAAAAAGCAGGAAGGCAGCAGAGGTCAGATAGCAAGCCAAGATACACATGGCTGTGGGATCACGGAATTGTTCACCCTCCCTACTGTGCTCATCCTGGAGGGAAGACACAAGCTGAAACATTGTCCTGAATATGTAAATAAAACACAAAATTAGAATCTGTTTTACAAAAGGGACACTGCCAAGGGCCAGGAGATGCAAGGAGCACACTGCTCTGTGGATACTTCTGGGTCCTTTGCGAATTCCACTGCATACTGCAGTGATGGAAGGGAAAGGGAAGTGAATTATTCCACATGGCCAAAAACGTGGGATTATCTGTTTTGCCTCTAGTGACTTATGTGAGGCAGATGGGTCAAGATAGGAGATGCCTTTGGTCTGGATACAAGCTTGCTTAGGGAGAACAATGTCCAGCCAGCTCTAGCTTGCCTTACCCCTGTCCTGTAGCCCTCTTGTCATTAAATTTCAAACGTAGGTGCCAGGAGCTGGTGCTCAATTAACACCTGCTACAATGAGGCCTGATGCAGGTTCTGCCACAAGACAAACATGTCTTACAGCTCATGCTGTGCAGAAGGCAAGAGGTCATAGCACCAGCACCACATCACGCTTGGAATTTTGTTGCCTGACCATCGCTTTGCATTTCATGTGTCAGGAGGCAAAACCCAATGGCATCACCAACCCTCCCAGGTGGATGCACAACTATCTATAAAAGAAAAGATGTTTTACCAAGTCCAACACAACACTTACCACATCCACAAGCTGTGATATCTTTAGTCCAAAGAGGACTTTGATTGTGTCATTGGAGTTTTCCACAGGGCGGACCCATTTCTGGTAGCCTTGAAATAAGTACTTGAGGAGCGCATCCTCATTTTCAGCAACTGAGCTGAAGGCAGCTGCATCTGTAAGACAGCAACAGAGAGTGAGGGTGTGCCAGAAAGCAGGCATGGATAATGACCTGAAGAACTGAGGCAGAGCAATGATGTGAGACAAATTTGCCTCTGGGCATCTCTTGTCAGTAAAATCTGTAGGAATTCAGATGAACAGACTCCCAGCAGAGTCAGGGTGTGGGGAGGGGAAGGCAAGACATCCTAAGCCCCAATTCACATACAAAAAACCATCAGCAGCTGGGGCAGTAATGACTTTGTACAAGATTCCTCTTTTCTGTATTCTTTTTATCTTCAGTCAACATACTTTCCCAGTCTTTCTTGTTTATTATTCCTTAGAAGATTCTCAGGCTCAGAACATCAGATGCTCTCTTTCACTGTTGAGTAGTAAAGTAAATTGCCAATCTCATAAATATCAACCCGAGAAAGAGTTCTGGCTTTCCAGGTACCTCTGGTGCCTGAGAAAGCTGAGGCCACAGGGGAAAGGGGACCCAAGCCAGCAGCTCCTCCAGAGAGAAAACTGGAGGCAGGGTTTTTTCACCTTTTGCACAGTGGAAAAGGAGTGACCACGGGCCACGGACCCTGTCTGCTCCCCCAGCAGCTGCTACACATCTTCTGGGCAGGTTAGGCTATGCAGCCTCCTCTCAGCAGGATCCATGAGAAGCAAGGAAGCAGAATAACTGAAAGACTGCCTGAAGCAAAAACCTGCTCCCACACCAGACTTTCCCACTGGACAAAATAATTCCCCATTGCAGTCTAGATTCACTCAGGATGGCACAAGGTCCAAGCAGGACTGCCATTTCCATGCCCACTTCCAACAATGGCAAATGCCCATTCCTCTTTGTAAACCCTGAAGCCTAATGGTTCTCACAATTCCTTTACTGTCAGATGTTGTAGCACAGACTGTGCTTGTCCTCTGTTGTTGGACATGCAGGTGTGGTGGGGTCACCAAACCCTGGGAAGGTGGAAGCCAACTGATCAGAGGAAGATTTCACAGTGCTTTACACCTGCTTTGCACCACAGACAGAGATGGACTTTTGCAGCTGTCACTACAGTTCAGAGCAGCTAAACTAAATGGGAGATCACAGACATCCCTTCTGCTTGCTCCAGGGTTTACTCTCATTCTAGGGCTGACCCCAGCTCCACCTCAACAAATGGGGAACATCCTGGTGTCTGTCCTAGGACACTGGCTTGCCTGCCAAAAGTGCCATTGCATCCACAACCAAAGGAAGGGAAAGGATGTATTTCTTCCCTGTCACTATCCACAACCTCAGTGGCCAAATCCACTGACACATGAGTCTCTGCAGAGACCCTTTCTCCCAGCCCGTTTGATTTCCCTTTAGACTGATAGTTGATAAAGACAGAAAATTTATCACAAAATCTATTGAAAAAATCCACAACCACAAAACATGTAGGATCAAACCCAGCTTTGTCTTAATGCTGGAAAACACTGATCCAGGTTTATTAGAGTATAACTGTCTGCACATAGATACACAACCATACACCTCACAAGCACAGTATCTGTGGGTGTGTATGATTTCCCCCACAGAAAAACAGTGCTGCTCTGCACAACAGCCAACAGTCCAACAGCCCTAATGCTCCAAGAGGGTATAGCAGAGAGGTGGTAAAGACGGTTTTGAGGCTGGATGTGCTGATTCTTGGCTGCTGAAGAAGCCACACAAAAGTGTAAAAAGTACTTGAGAAGTCTCACAGATAAAAAAGCCAGAATTAATAAGATTGATATTCTTATAAGACAGCTTTAGTAACTTCAGGAGCTTTAAAAAACCAGTTTTTAATGAGAAGGAACGTGTAAAAAAAAAAAAAAAGCCTAATAGCTGCTTCAATCCAGTCCTATCTGATGACTGAGTTCATGAAGAACCCATGGATAGTACAGTGAACTAATTATCAATTTGCCTTCAAAAAACCAGAGAAGTAGCCACAGAACAGAAGCATCGTTAATCATTAAATTTACCATATAGTGCACAGAGAAGGCAAAAGTTTGGGATCATCCTAGTAGGTTACAAAGAGTACAAGTAACTGGACACTTTGCCATCTCCCCTCTCCCCAGATTCCTGTTTCTCTCTGTGATCCATAATAAGAGCAGTTCCCCATGGGCACAGGAACAGGAGTGCTGGGGCAGGGAGTCTATTAAAAAATATGTAAAATACCCTGAGAAATACAGATGGGACCCTTGCCTTTCATCAGCTTGCCTGTGGTATTTCAGTTTTCTTCCTGGTGACGGAGATTCTTCCATAACTCCCATTAGCAGTGACAGTTGAGCTTACAATTTTTTTTTTATTATTTCTACCAACAACAACTCTTCCCACCCACTATTAAAACCCTGTTGCCAAACTGGTTGCTGCTATAATACAAAGGCAGAGCTGATAAAACCCTCTTTTTGCTAGTCAGACCATGTTAAGAAGTGCATAAAGGGAAGCAGGTATCTACCTTGTTCCAGCAATGAGCAGCTAACTGGCTAGCAGGAAAAAAAATCTTGAACCTCTGCAGCTAGGCTTGGAAGAAGAAATAGCACTTACCTGAGTGGGTCAGACACAGCACAAAAAGCACCAGGCAAAGCATGGGCACCACCGTGGCTTTTTCTTTAAATGTGATCTTTTGTTTTCATAAGCAAATCGGTCTCATCCTAGTAGTCTAGTTAAAAATCAAAGCAGCCAATTGAGTCTGTTAGGCAAAGACAGCACCTTTCAAGCCTTATCTTTCCTCATTATGAGGACCCGTAACTCACACTTCATTGATTTTCAGTCAGCTGTCACATCCTGTAAGGCTAAAATAGAGCTCTGGGTCCTAAACTCTGACTGATTTTTTTGTGACGGTGTTTGGGTGGCTCTAGACACTGCAGTCTTAGAGTAGAAGCGAGGTTTTTAAGGAGGAGAAATGTCTTTTATTATGCTGCCAGTTACAGCTGGGGAAAAAAAAAGGCTGCATATGAAACTCAAAGATAGATCACATGCCTGAAAGATTGCCCATTTGCTCCATCTGTATTGGTTGGGCTAATAAAAGAGGGAGACTCCCTACAGACCTCACTCATTTTTCACACTACACTTGCTGTTTTACAGCTATAAAATTGGATTTTGGAAGAAATAAAAATAATACAGTGAGATATAGGTGGGAAAGCAGGCCTGATTTCTAAATTGATATCTCATAATTCATACACAAAATATCACAGAAAACAGCACAGAAATGCTTGCACAGTCCTATCTATTGGCACAGCTTAACAATGTGTTGCCCCAGGGCTGGGAGATTGCTTAGCAATGAGAGTGATGGGGCATTTGATTATTTAGCCAGTTCCTCTGTCAGTGTAATTGCTATCCAGCATTATAGTGGACAGACCGCCTTTCAGAAGGTACCAGAAACTGCTGATATCAAAAGGGATACTAGTTACTCTTTTGAGGTCCCCCTTCCACTCCTCTGCCAAGAGATCTCAGTATCATTTTGGTTTTCTTTCCAAATGAAAGCCACTTTGACATTTCTCTCCAAAGAGAGAATTTATCCCCTGAATTGTTCAAGTTCAAGGAAGAATGGTACTAAATTCTTTCAGTTTGCACACAGACCTGAAACTCTTCTTGATTTGGTTTAATCTTTCTGGCTATTATCTCTGTCTCTCTGCTGGCAGGGTAATCCCACTCAGTTGCTGTAAACAAAGCCATTCTGGGATATTTGCTTATCAGAAAATATACCATGTCAGAAGGGACCCTTTAGGATCACCAAGTCCAACTTCTGTCCCTTTGTAGGGCACCCCATGAAGCACACCATGTCCCTGAGAGTTTCATCCAAACACTTCTTGAACTCAGGCAGGCTTGGTGCTGTGACCACTTCCTGGGGAGCCTGTTCCACTGCCCAGCTGCCCTCTGAAGAAAAAACCTTTTCCTGATATCTAACTTAAACTTTCCCCGATTCAGCTTCCTGCCATTACACTGAGTCCTGTCTTCGGTCATAGGAGTGAAGAAATCCTTTCCAGTCCCATCTCTTCCCCTCCATAGGAAGCCACAGACTGCAATGAGGTCACACCTCAGCCTCCTTCTCTCCTAACCAAGCAATCCAAATGACCTCAGGCACTCCTCATAAGTCATGCTTTCCAGACCCTTCACCATCCTATTTGCTCTCCTTTGGACATTCTCCAGTAGCTTGATATCTTTTTTATATTTTGGTGCCCAAAACTGCACAGAGTACTCAAGGTGAGGCTGTACCAGTGCAGAGTAGGGTGGGACAATCCCCTCCCCTGACTGGCTGGCAATGCTGTGCTTGATGCACCCCAGGACATGGTTGTCCCTCCTGGCTGCCAGGGCACACTGATGGATCATGTTCAGTTTGCCACCAACCAGGACCTCCAGGTCCCTCTCTGCTGTGCTGCTCTCCAGTCACTCATGCCCCAGTCTGTACATGCCACCAGGGATGTCCCATCCTAGTTCCAGAATTCAGCACTTGCCCTTGTTAAACTCCACATGTATGATGATTGCCCATCTCTCCAACCTTTTGAGGTCTTTGCAGGGCCTGCCTGCCCTCGAGGGAGTCAACTGCCCCTCTCAATTTTGTATCATCTGCAGACTTGCTTAAGTTTCTTAAAATATCCCCAGAGTTTGTCTTAATCCACTGATACATATCCATAATCTAGAGAAATCTAGTTGTTTGCTGACATTTATGTAGGAAATGTCTGTTTTATTCAGCAACAGCTGGGTCCATTTCTTGCAGTGGGCCAGATTTTTGTACAGTCATAAGGTATGTAATTGAGCTTTGACTTATCTAAGGTCCCCGCAGAGGGATAACTGGCAGCTGCAGCCTCATCAGATTATTCAGTTTCCTGGGAAAATCTGTCCTTTCAGTGTTGTTCAAAGTGATGCTGCTGCACTGTTCTACCACCTCATTGGTGCTGCTCTGGACTTGCACCCTGACAGGTTGGTAGCTCTACGGCAGTCCACCAGCAGCAGCTCAGTGGCTTTGCCATTCCCACTGCTGTTCAACACACAAGAATTCTGCAGGAACCCTCACTAGCACCTCAGCTCTGACAGTGTTCACCTGGTTCAGCTGGTTTCCTCTGCACCTTTCTTCATTCCAGCAGTAGAAAGCAGCTCAGAAATAGCCCTGCTACCAAGCAACTGTCCTTAATGAAGTGTCTTGTCAGCACCAGCTGCTGTCACTACCAGACTGATTAGTTTACCCATTGGACACAGATAAGGAGTAAGGTGCACAGTGAGGGTCTTTTCTGTATGCTGGCATCAAGACAACAGTGGACATTTGATGGGAATAGGGCAGACAGACAGCACCACAACCTGCCACAAAGTTGAGCGCAGGCTAAACACATTCATCCTGACTAACGCAAATTTTTCTGCCACCCCTTTAAAATTTTCTGTGGGAATTACCCTCTGCTTTCCAGCATGTTCCTGTACCTGTACAGGGCTCAGAACATCTAGGTACCACCAATCATCTTTGCTGAACCACAGCTTCATGACTGTAAGCCCCAGCCTTTGACCACTGACAATGCAGATTGAAATTACTGCCTGAGAATGTATGCAGGCACTGCTCCCTTAGACAATGGTGTGTCACACGATGTAGAGAAACTTGCAGCTTTTGCCTGCTGCCTTGAAGCAATGGAGTTAATCTATTAGCTAGTTACAAGAGTAGGGGTTTTTTGCTGCTACATGGTAGTTGCTTGGGGGGAAATACGATGTATGGCTGTTTTACCATCACCTTCATCAGCTGCCTGGATTGTGACAAGAGGTGAAGACCTATCTTGCCTCGTCTTTGGCTGCCAGGGTCATCTGTCAACCAGAGGAAGGTACTGGAGAAATAAATTCTGTTTCCTTGCTGTTGATGCTTTCTGTTTACAAGTCTTAATTCAGCCATGCTCTCCAGCATTTCTGGAAGGGAGATGTGCATGAATACTTCACTTTAAAAGCTGGGCCATGAAGCATGGGAAACATCCATCCTGAGATAGCAAATTAATTCCTTGATAAAACTTGAATCTTCTCTGTTGAAAATCTGCCTTCACTTTACCACAGGTTACATGGAACTAGTAATTGACATGAGAGTGCAATTCCAAGCTGCAAAGGGCTAAGAGCTGCCTGAACACAAGCAACAGTGGGACTGGGTCTGACCCTCTGGGCAGCACAAAATCCTGGAGGAAAAAAAATAAAATAAAAACAGAAAAAAAATACACCTAAAGGCACAAATCCATCAGTTTGAGTCTGCGTAGCTAATATTAGGAGCAGCTGAAAACTGAGGTTATGATGGAGAGTGCCAAGCCACATTACCCATAGGAGTCATGCATGGAAAGAACATTTTCCAGGGAAGGGTGGCAGTGCTGGCTGGACACTAGAGGTTGGTGAACCTGGATGGAGAGGAGAAGAATGGTGGGGAAGAAGGATGTGGATCAGAGATGCTGCAAACCAGAACTGAGAGGCCCAGCTTCCAGAACAAAAAGGGGTTTGAAGCTCTGTCAGTGTTGTTAGCTACAAGCAGGAAAAACCAGCCTCTGGAAGTGAGGCTGCTGCAGCAGGTATGTGGGCCAGCAGGCTCCTTCCAAATGGATGTGCTTTCTCTCTCCCACACACACCTCAGCCTCTGTGGTCCCTGGGTTTAGTAAGCCAGGAGCCAAGGGAGGCATGCCTGGGGTGCCAGTATTTGGGATGCAGCAGGATCTCCAGAGCTCCCAAAGGAGGGCTTAGCCAGCTTTTTCCATCTCACACCACAGGGAGCCAGCAGGCAAACACCAGCTACAAAGTGGTGTGGAAGCACCACTTTAGTTTCTGGAGCAAAAGTAGTGTGGAAATGGGCAGCACTCCTGGAGCTTCACTTTTGCCCTGGAGGTTCTTTGACTGCTCTCAGTCCTCAGCAGCAGCAGACACCTCTCTCCATCAAGAGCTTCTGAAAGCATACATCTTCTCCAGGCAAGGGAAGTTCTTAGCCCAGTTTACCAGCAAATTTTTCAGCCCTAGGCACTTCCACCTGTCACCTTCTTGCCCATGCACCCTAAAGCCTCTCCTCCATCTCCCCACACCATCCCAGGCACCTTCCTGGTGTCACTCCTTGCTTGCTTAAGAGTCCCCACCAAGCATAACCCCCTCCAGTCCCTCCATCAATCCCTTAAGTTCGCCCTTCATCCCCTCTTCCTCCTCTTCTATGTAGCCTTTTCTCACGGGGAGTGTGACCGCATCCCTTCGCCCATCATCTCTCCAGCTGTGCCTCTGCACAGTCGCCGCTTTCCTCCTCCCCCTCCTTTTTTTTCCCCCCTCCTCTCAAGCCGAAAAAAGGCCCTTTCTCCTTTTCTGTGCCCTTTTCCACCTGCAGCCCGCGTTCCCGGCTTTCCCTCCCGTGCGGTTCCAGCTCCCCTCGCTGGACGGAGGTGGGCAGCGCAGGCAGCAACCCAAAGAGATGGAGGCAGCAGCCCCCAAAGATGCAGGCAGCAGCTCCCAGAGATGTAGGCAGCAGCTCCCAGAGATGCAGGCAGCAGCCCCCAAAGATGCATGCAGCAGCCCAAAGAGATGCAGGCAGCAGCCCCCAGAGATACAGGCAGCAGCCCCCAGGGATGCAGGCAGCAACCCAAAGAGATGCAGGCAGCAGCTCCCAGAGATGCAGGCAGCAGCCCCCAGAGATACAGGCAGCAGCCCCCAGAGATGCAGGCAGCCTCCCGGCCCCCCCGGCTCATCAGGTGTGTGGACAGAACTGTTCCCCCGGTTTTGCTGGGGCCGTGATGCAGATTACACTCTGTGCCAGCTTTATCTGGCAGCCCAGCGAAACCTCCGTGGTTTTGAAAACTCACATCTTGCATGATTACGCGTCTGTGGCTGGAGCACTGCAGAATGTTAATTGGGGCTAGATAACGAGCTCTAAAAATATGGCAGAGTTTTGCCCTTGTGCACGGGCCTGTTTGCGACAACAATTACAGTTTGCTTTGAGAATTTCAACCTCTTTTACTTAGCCGGCAAGGAAAAAAGTTTGTGTCAGCAAGGGAACAAGCACGCACTTAGCACAGCAAGCTGGGAAAGGGCTGATGGAAAACCTTGACAGTGGCTTCCAGAACTGAAGTTATTTTCAAGATGCAGTCAGAGAGTTGTTTCAGTGACAAACAGGCTCTGCAAGCACAGGGACAAGCTTTTGCAGAACAAGAGCCATACCAGCCCTTGGTTTCCTTGGTGTATTCCTACGGTGACGGACTCCTTCCCACCCTCCTTTCCATTTCTTCTACATTTGGATGAGTGCAGACTTGAGATAGATTTGAGTTCTTGTGTCCTCTGATAGAATGCAGTTTGTGCAAGTGCCCATTCCCCTGTTAAAACCTTCTACTCTTTCACTGGGGCTGTAGACATGTAGAGAGATGGACCTTGTGGAGGTGCACAGGCTCTTCAACACCGCATGCACATTTATATTTCTAGCAGATGGTGAAATGCCCTATGCTTAGACTCTGTCTTCTTTTTTAACCATTCGGTCTCATTCAGGGTATGGCACTGTGTCTTGGGGCTCCGTGGTCAATTCTTGCATTTTGGTGAGAGTAGCTATCTTTGAAATATGGTTAATTTTCACGACTGTTTGGTCTGGCACATCTCTGGTATTTTCTTATCCTGTCTTCTCATTTTATCAAGCTCATCTCTGCTTTGGTAAATTCACCTCACAGCCCAAATTTTATCTGCAGCATCATGGACTTGCTGTTCACATACAGACTGAATGGTGGTGGCTGACAACCTTTCCTTTTGGAGCCTCGGCCACACTTCGCTGTGTCTGGCATGTGAGGGAGAGGGACATCCTTGAAGATACCACAGCAAAATCCAAAGCTTTGTCAGAAACTGGATAAGTTCTACAAGCTCTTTCCTGCCTGCACTTGAAGGCATTTGCACTTTATAATCTTTTTCTGAGTTAGAAGAGATGGTTGTTTTGTGAATCTACATCGTCCATACATGATTTGCAAGGTTTCATTTTAGCTTTATAAATGTATCTTGACACATATAATAATTCTATATTGTTCAAGATGAGAATGTAACATATTTTCTAGGCATGCTTAGAAGACTCTATTTTTTTGTCCCTTTCCTTGTTCATTACAGGATGACAGGATGTCTCTCTGGTGCTTGTGGATTTTCCCCATGACTTTTCAATAAAAAGAAATGCAGTTACTGTAGTTTATTTTCCTCTGCTTCTTTATGACTCTTGCTACCTGCTTGGATTACAGAAAAGCACTTATTTCCACAGTTAGCAAATTCTCTGTCACAGGCATTTTCAGCACATGTATTAGGAGTTGTATTTCTGTGGAAAATGTTATATATTACATAATCAAATCTGCATGAACACAACCATTGAAATTTTGTACCTTGAGAGTTGTTTTACCACTTGTTTATTGAAAGATTCTACTTGCACAGAAAATGCAGTAGCAGCACAAACTATTTCACCCACATTCAGCTTCACAATACTCAGGGGCTGAGAAGCAAAGCTCCTTAATATGGGCCACTGAGCTACAGGACAGATGTCTGGGCCTTGATCTTTAGCTTACAGAAAAAAATTGGAAGAGGACAAGGAAAAAATTATCTAAGAAAACCCGTAAATTAACAAAAAAACCCCCAAACAAGTACAAAAACCTTTCTTTGGTGCAAAGGTGTCCACTCACTGGCTGATTCAGATTTGTTCTGACCATTTCTCCTCACCATAAGGGCTCCTTAGAAACTTCCCTCTACCAAGCACTCATCAGCAGCCTGCCTCATCACCCCTTACATTCTCCCCCACTCAGCAACAGAGTTAGAAATGTTAAAAGGCTCCCTGTTCACCTGACAGATGATGCAGTGCAGTATAGCCCCCCCATTCAGGCACTGCCTTACTTTCTAGTTGCCAACCAAATGAGAAGATGCTGAAGTCCTGCAAAGGGAAACCAAGACTGCTCCACTTAGAAATGCTCTGTCTCTAAATAGTGGCTAGGTTTTCTAACATTGGGAGACAATGGCAATACTAAATATCTTCAGACACCCCAAATCCAGGCTGTTTAGTCCTTCTGTTAGCAAGACCCTTGATGTTCAAGATGCACCCGTTTTTCACATGATAGTGTTGCAACTCTTGCCCAGGAGGAAGGAGGGATGTGTTCGGGGCTGGAGCTGGACTGGACTCATCATTTAGAGGCTGTGGCATACGGAGAGCAAAGCCCCCTGTCTCAGCTACATCAGACAAGAATTTTACAAGGTGAGAATTTTACCATAGCAGTCGGGACACTCAAATAAGCGGAGAAGCTCCCACAAAATTGTCATGGTTTAGGCACAGTCTGTATCAAGCAGTCCTCCACTCACTCACCCCCACCTCTCGTTGGAATGGGGAGGAGAAAATTCACCTAAAAGCTCATTGATCAAGACAAAGACAGAAATTTTTTCACTCCCCAGTTATGATAATGGGCAAAACCAGACAGAAGAAAAATAAAATTAATTTAATCTATCAGGAGAAAGAGACACATGACCAGACTGTAACACCTTATCCTCCCCTCACCTCCCTTCTCCCCAGCCCCGGATCCCGTCCCTGCTGCCTCCCCCTCAGGGCACAGGGAGGGACAGGGGGGGTTTGGGGTCAGTTCCCCACACGCTGTTTCTGCCGCTCCTTCCTCCTCAGGGGGAGGACTCCTCACATTCTTCTCCAGCCCCACAGCGGGGTCCTTCTCATGTGAAAGGGAGTCCTTCAGGAACCCCTCCGTTATGAGTCCCTCCCACAGGTGCAGTCCCTCAGGAACTGCTCCAGCCCGGGCTGCACACAGAGTCACGGCTGCTTTGGGAGCAGTCACCTCCTCTGGCACGGGGTCCCACACGGCTGCACATCCACATCTGCCCACAGTGATCCTTCAGGGACTGTAAATCCACATTTGCCCCAGAGTGTTCCTTCAGGGGCTGCTGCACCGCGCTCCTCCGTGGGTGACAGGGGCACAGCTGCCATCTCACCACGAGCTGTGAGGAAATCTCTGCTCGGGCACCTTCTCTTCCTCTGTCTTCACAGACCTTGACATCTCTGTTCTGGCATTGCTCTCATCTCCTCCTCTTCTCTGCTCTTGAGGTCTTTTTTTTTTTTTGCATTTTCATTTTCCCTTTCTTGACTATGTTACTCACAGAGGCACATCCAGTTCCCCCTGGTTTCTTCCAGGAGCTTGTCACAGCCACCCCACTGCATTTGCCCAAAACAAAAGTGCACGCATTTCCCTTCAGGTTATCCCTGGTTAAAATGCAGGAACTGCTTTGTCAGCAGCCAGTCAGCCAACCAAACCTGACCTCTGCCACAGTGGTCCCTAACTCTAACCACTCTAACCAGCACAAAAATACAGATTCTCCATGGGAAAACAGTGATGGGAGAGTTTTCAAGAGATTCTTCACTTAACACCTCCTGCTAATTTGCTTCTGTCCTTTTCTAGTCATGTCAGAGCAGGACTCAAGTCAGCCCACTGATGTGAAGAATATCTCCTGGTGGCTTGAGTTAGCATGAGTTGAGTTTGAGATTCTAGCCAGAGATGGTTTCTTTCCATGCTGAGTCCATATTATCTGGGTTAATATCAAATAATTTATAAAGAATTATATTTATTTCTTCTAGAAGTTTCTTAAGATTAGGCAGAAATGTTCACAGGTAGGAACCAAAGAGGCAGACTATGTATGACCGCATATTTTGGGCTGCCATTTTCACTGGCTCATGAGCAGCTAGTACACTTAAATGTCAACCCAGAAACCAGTCTTCACATACAATAACTTGTGGAATTTCATATCCATGGTAACTTACTATATAAAGCCATTATTCCAGTTCAAAAGGAGAAATAGTCCCCTTGGATACCTACCTAGGCACTTAAAATTCAGTGTGATGTACTTCTGGGTAATTGCTTGTAACTTCAAAGTTTTTCACAGTTATGCTCATCAAGAGGTGCAAACAAAACCAAGCTAAACTTCTGAGAGACGCAAATTAAACTATTTACATCGCGTAAATATTTTTGGTGTTTTTTTCAGGTTTCATACCAGATGTCCAAGCATATTGAGCATAGAGGAAATGAAGGCCTTGGACATGTATGCATAATACGTGCATAATAATATCTACACCAGAACAGTTCTGCATGAACTATGGAACTATGAAAACACTTGATGTTAAGCATAAGCTTAAACAAAGCACGGTGTATCAGATGCCTTCACAGTTTCCAAATTAAGACAGAATGTGGGTTTTGTCTGTAATTTGCAGAAATTAACCCTTAGGCAATAATCATGACAGAAGGGATGTGAGGACAATGTTAGCTGCTAGAATGTTGGCAGCATATGTAGCAATGGATATATCTTAAAACTGAGTAAGTTCACAGAATAAATTAATCACTAAGTGTTTAGAGAACACCTGAAATGCAAAAAAATGTAATCCCAGACAGTAACATTGGGGGCCCAGTTTAAAAGCCACTTTACAAATGGGCGTAGCATGGAGAACAAAGAAGAGGAGTTAGTCATGTTCGTGCCTGCAGGACTAAGATGTTATCAGCATCACTGAGAAGTGGTGGGATGACTCCTACTGGAGTGTGGGAATGGATGGGTACAATCTCCTTAGGCAGGGAATGAGGGGGTGTTGCCCTCTACATCAATGACCAGCTGGAGCCCATGGAACTCAGTGTGAGGATGGGTGAGGAGCTGTCCAAGATCTTACAGGTCAGGGTAAAAGGGAAGACAGGCAGGTGATACCATAGTGGGGTGTGCTACAGGCCAGCCAACCAGGAAGACAGAGGAGAAGAGGCTCCCTAAAGACAGGTAGAAGCAGCTTCATGTTCACAAGCCCTGGTGTTCACAGAGTATTTCAGCCACCCCAAGATCTGCTGGAGGGACAACACAGCAAAGCACCAGCAATCCAGGAAGTTCCTGGGATGTGCTGATGACAATTTCCTCCTCCAAATGCCAGAGGAACCAACAAGGAAAGCTGTTATGCTGGACCTTGTTCTCACCAACAAGGACAGACTAACTAGTGGGGAATATGAAGCTTAAGAACAGACTCGGTTGCAGTGACCATGCATCAGGGAAGGTGCAAAACAAGCTCACTACCCTGGACTTCAGGAAAGCAGACTTTGACCTCTTCAGGGACTTGCTTGGCAGGATACCATGGGATGAAGCCCTGTAGGGGAGAGGAGCCCAGGAAAACTGGCGAATATTCACAGTCACCTCCTCCAAGCCCAGGAGCAATGCATCCAATCAAAAAGAAAGGCAGATAAGAATATCAGAAGATCTGCATGGATAAACAAGGAGTTCCTGGACACAATTAGGCGTAAAAAGAATGTCTACAGAGGATGGGGGAGGAGTACAAAGATATTGCCTGAGAGGCCAGGGATCATTTTAGGAAAGCTAAAGCCCAGATGGAATTCAATCTGGCCAGAGAAATTAAGAGCAACAAAAAAAAATTTTCTACAAGTATGTGAGTGGTAAAAGGGAGACCAGGGAAAATGTGGGCTCTCTCCAGAAGGAAACAGGAGACCTGGTCACACAGGATGGAAAATGCTGAGGTCCTCAATTACTTTTTTTCCTTGGTCTTCACTGGCAAGGGCTCTGGCCACACCATCCAGGCTGCAGAAGGTAATGGCAAGGATTGGGAGAGGAAGAACTTCACCATTGTAGAAGAGCACGTTAAAGACCATCTAAAAAAACCTGTAAATTCACAAGTTTGTGGGACCTGATAACACCTATCCTCAGCTCCAGAAGGAACTGGCAAAGTCACTTTCCATTGTATTTGAGAAGTTGTGGCAGTCTGGTGAAGTTCCTGCTGACTGTAAAATGGGAAACACAACATCTATTTTCAAAAAGGGAAAAAAGGAAGATCCAGGCACAGGCCAGTCAGTCTCATCTCTATGCCCAGCAAGATCATGGGACAGATCCTTCTGAAGACTCTGCTAAGGTACAGGAAAAAGCATTCCTGATAAATTTGATGGACTTTTATGTTGGGGTCACAGTGCTGGTGGACAATGGGAGAGCAACTGTTGTCATCTACCTAGACTGCTGCAACATGTTTGACACTGTCCTGTACAACATTCTGGTAAATCAATCAGAAAAATATGGATTTCACAGGTGGACCACTCAGTGGATAAGGAATTGGCTGGATGGTCACTGTGTCTGAAGAAATAATTTTCATCTGTAGAGGATGGATGTTTTAAGCGAAACTGGGAGCTTAACATCAGGTTTGAAACACCCCCATATCCCTACCCCAGCCCCTCCAGTGTTCACATAGGCACATTCCAGGGATTAGCAGATAAGACGGAGTTGCTTCCAGTGCTGGGTGCACTGATTGCACGTGACAGCATGACCCAAGCATAAAAGGGAGAGAAAACCAGAAAGGAGTTGGAGAATGACTTCTGGAGGAATAATGTAGTTTTTACACCAAAGGACTACCATTAAACTTTTATTTCAACTATTTTGAGTTCTATTTTGGGGAAGACTTTTTTTGTGAATCTTGTCAATGAGTTCAATATTGTAAGTCATTTGTATCTGTATGTTTATAGTTGGGATAGTGCAATAAAACTGTTTCTAATAGGTTTATAAGTAGCTTCTATTTATGATTACTTGCTGAACCTCAGACCTAATGGAAACAGTCACACTCAAAGAGTTGTGGTCAAAGATTCAATATCCAAATGGAGACCAGTGATTAGTGGTTAGGGTTAAAGATAGGGTTAGGGTTTAGAGTTAGCTTTAGGGTTAGGGGGCCAGAACCTGGACCAGTGCTTTTTAACATATTTGTCCATGACATGGACAGTAGAACTGAGTGCACACTCATTAAGCTTGCCAATGAGAGTGTCCTGGTTTGAGAGGATCAGGATAGGGAAAAACCTGCCTGGGATACTGCATTTGCTGGTTTTGTCCCAGGCAGTTTTTTTCCATCCTAGTCAAACCAGGGCAGACACCAAGCTGTATTGTGAGGTTGACATCCTGGAGGGAAAGGATGTCATCTGGAGAGACCTTGGCAGTCTGAAGGGGTGGTCCCATGCCAACAGCTTCAAGTTTGACAAGACCAAGTGTAAGATCCTGCACCTGGATCAGGGCAATCCCAAGCACAGAGTTTGGGTGGAAAATGGATTGAGAACATCTCTGAAGAAAAGGACATGGTGGAGATGTTTGATGAGAAGCTCACAATGAGACAAGAATGTGTGCTTGCAGCCCAGAAAGCCAATTATATCCTGGGCTGCATCAAAAGAGTGTTGACATCAGGCCAAGGGAGGTGATTCTCTCTCTTCACTCTGCTCTTGTCAGACCCCATCTGGAGTACTGTGTCCGGTTCTGGAGTCGCCACATAAAGACATGGGGATGTTGGAGCAAGTCCAGAGGGGGGCCATGAGGAAGATCAGAGGGCTGGAGCACCTCTCCTGTGAAATCAGGCTGAGAGAGTTGGGGTTATTCAGCCTGAAGAAGAGAAGACATCAACAAGACCTTACAGCAGCCTTCCAGTACATGAAGGGCCTGCAGAAAAGCTGGGGAGAATCTTGTTACAGCGCAATAATCTTCAAGATTAGAAAAGATTTCAAGTGGGGACAAAAATCTCACTTTTGCAGTAATATCATCACAGGGATGATGGGTTTAGTTGTGAACATGCTCAAAAGACTTTGTAAAAAACATACAGTAGATTACAGTGGCCTTTTTTTTTCACAGTACAATCATCACAAAGTTTTCTGAGCATGCTGTCTCATCTCCGTGATTGAAGGAGTAAAAGATGTTGAAAGAGGCTGGGTTTTGATGTGGTGTAAGAATCCAGTCTATCAGACAGCAATGGAGATCACACAAGAAAGCACAACTTGCAGCTATTAGATCAATTTACTTGCATTTTATCACCAAAGTTACCTATATAATAACTAGCAAGCTGGTATGCCATGAAGCAAAAAAATGTAAGTCATAACAACCTTTGAAGACAGGCCAATTGTCAGTATTGATGGGAGATCGTCTATCAAAAGAGTGATACTGTTAAATTAACAGTAATATAATAATAAGCTTGCCTGAACATTTGAGTAATGAAGATATTCCACACGTATAATTTTTTAGTTTTATAAAAAATTACCACCAGGAAAACCAATTCTGTCAGCTAAAGGCAATATCAAAGAAAGATAGCTCCTCTGATACCAAACTGTGGGGTTTGTGTGCATATATTTTAAACAGATTACTTCCAAAAAACTGGAGTTACTCATTCTGAAATAGCCCCATGGACATTCATGTGTTTTCCATTATCCGTGATGAAACTTATTTCTACACCTGTATTGTACCTGTACCTGTAGTGCAGATCTTGACCAGTTCCTGGCCACACTGGACACATAAATTAGTTCTGAGAAATATCCTTCCCTTGTCAGTTTAAAAATTTAAGACAAATTCCCATACACACTGGACACATAAATTAGTTCTGAGCAATATCCATCCTTTGTCAGTTTAAAAATTTAAGACAAATTTTAAGGTTTTGTTGTCTGGATTCAGAAACAGAAATTAAGGTAAGAAATGTGTGTGAGTAGAGATTACAGAATTTGAGGTTATTGATAAATAAATTATTTTTCAGTCTTTGGACATAACAACACAAATATTCATCTATCAGTGACTCCTGGAGTCCCACAGTTAGACCATCACCATACAATCACTTGATACAACATGCATCAGCACATAATGCCTTTGAGACAAGCCTGCAAGTGTAGATTGATCTTAAAATATTAGAAATGGAAACATTTATCAGTAACTCCAGCCTCTGTGGCCTCAGCTCATGTGGCATGTGCTCTAGTGAGAGCAGAACACTCTACCTCAGTGTATTACAGACAGCTTGGGAAAAACTTTCTCTCCATTTTGATTTTCTTGTAGACTCCTCCGGTCACAACAGCATCAACATTAGTGACCTGATGATTGAAGAGTCTGATGCTATCGATACAGGAAAGTAACAAAACAAAAACTAAAACTAAAACCAAGATCTCTGGACTGAGCTATGGAAGTGGGTATCTTGAAGCTCCCTCTTTGCAGAGCCAGTTGCTGTGGTTATTATCCTAAACCTGAAGGTCCAGGCTTGGGGATTTCTGAAGCCCGGAACTAGATGCCTTCCTCTTAACATAAAAAAATACCATCCCTGAAAATCCCTTCCTTTATGAACTGCAGGTTCAGACTGTAGAGCACCTGAACTCAAAATTTCCCTTCTTCCTACGTGTGAGGATACTCCTGAAAAGAGACAGTGTGGGGATGAGTGACTGACCCTGCAATGGAGGAAGGCCCAGAGGAGCTGGACAAGAATGGTGAGCTCAGAGGAAGAAGGAATGACATGAGGAATAACACTGATTTGTCACAAAGAAAGCTGAAATTACCTTAACTCAGGAGGAACTGGACTGTAACCTTTGTTTAAGCAAAGGTACAGCTTTATCAGTCATCCATCAGACTGAATAGCCAGCCTTCCCTGAATTAGTCAAGAGTAATGTTTTCCTGAGCTACCCAGACCAGCGTAGGAGGGAAGCCTGTAAGTGGCTGAGTCCAATATTAAGTATAAAAAAAGAACAACTTGAAAATCAGCTTGGAAGAGAGCAACTGGCCTGAGCTCAGTTTAACCTACTTGTTCCTTCCCAGAAACTGGGGACCCACAGTCTCATGATGGCAAACATTCAGACACCAGTGATCAGAATTTGTACGGTGTGTCTGTATTGCAATTATCCTGTGTGTTGCAATCACTATGTGCACTTGTGCTGTGATTTTGGTATAATGCTCTATCACTTTGCTAAAGCAAAGTCCCTCCTAGGTAGGTCTATGAGAACCTAATCTGACAGCATTGGACTCTGTATGCAGAACTGTAAATAAGCCCAAAATGAAAGAAGAAACCTCTACTGAATGCAAGAGTTCGTTCTTTTTATGGATTCCCTGCTCCAGGTCACTGAGTGGAAGATCTCCTGGTAGGAAATCACAGATTCAAACACTGAAGAGTTGATTCATCTATAGATAACTAGTACAGCCACTGACCATAAACTTCTAGGTCAAAACCAGTGAAAACTGAAAGGAAATGAGAAGCTCATCTAGCTTGTTCAAGTCCTCTTCCAGATAAAACAAACAAACAAACAAAACAAAACAAAAAACACCTAAACAAAAAAACCCTATGCAAACTACTAGCTTGGTGGTATTCTCCACACTCCTCCCTAACTAAAAGATGTCTTAATAGATGTCTAGGTTTGGGCCAGGATAAAGGTGATTTTCTGGTTTGTACTTTTGCTTCCAGCTAAGTCTCTTGTAAGCAGTTGCACTTGCTGAAATTAACAGCAAGTTTCTCAGTCAGTGTCTGCTTCTGGGACTGATAACACTCCATGTTTATAGTTACAGCCAGAGACTGGCATGCAGAGCCAAGGACACTGCTCAGCTCTCAGGAATATTTTACCCTCCAGAAGGAGCAAGGAGGTCCCACCTGAAACCCTCCTCTGGGGAGGACCAGACAAGATAGATGTCAGAATTGACCAAACAGAGTATTCCATCCCATACACGTCATACTCAGTATAAATTTGAGGGATCACAAGGGTCAAACACTTCCTTCTTCCTTCCTGTTTTCTTCCTCCCTTCTTCCTTCAGCATCCTGTGAGGGTTCCATCCGTCCCTCTGCCTGTGATCCTGATCCGTGCCAGCCTGAATCTGTGTGTTCCTGCCCCCAGCTCCCAACTGCTGCTGACTCCAGGATTCCAGCCTGGACTTTCCCAGGGCTGCCCTGCAGCCTCGGGGGTGACCTGAGAGTTATTGGGGAAAGGGGGGAGGAACGTGGTATCAATTTTCCTGTATATTTGTATATATTTAGTAATTTTTTTCCTATTTATCATTACTGTTTCATTAAAGTTCTGTAGTTTAGTTTCCAACTCACAAGTCTCTCTTCCTTATTCTCTCTCTTTTCTTTATCAGTGAGGAGAGAGAGATTAATATATAAATCTGTTATTCGGTTTAAATCTGTTATTCGGCTGGGCCAGTGTTAAACTGTGACAATAGATCACTAGATCCAATTAAGACACAGAGGACAATCACGTTTTCAGAGGTTCCAGGAATGTGCCAGCCCAGGCTTTACAATCTAACTTGCCTGTACAATGGGAGGAGGCAGCTACAGGAAGATCATTTTGTGGAGCTGGCAATAAAAGATTTAATATTAGCTAAATGAGCTAATAGTGGCAGGACTGGGGGGAGATTTAATTACTGCAATGATTTAATTATGACAATGTAATGTATCTATTCTCAATAGAGATTCTTATAAATTTACTTCTGAGTAACTGATTTAAGTGTTCGACTTAAGAATACGCAAGATTCCCTTGTGAACTGTTTGTAGTTACTCCCAGTGGATTACACAACTTTGCAACACATTTTTTTCTGCACACTTCTAATCTTCAGTCTTTGTAACAGTGTAAGGCCTTCTGTCCATTTTACACAACAAAATGTTGCATTCCATCAAAGGATCCACATAAGACAAAATTTCTGTTGAAAGAATTGAACAGGCACAAAGAGAAATCTGTAACAGCAGTTACTGTCATCGTGACATTTTTGAATCAAGTATCCTGTTTTGCTCTGTTATTAATAAACCATCATAGATAAAGTATAACAAATAACCTGCTGTGCTTAAAACAGGAGTAACAGACCTGAATCTACAGTCATGACAGACTGGAAGCACCAATGTGCTTTAGCAGATTGTGTTTTGGTTGTTAAAATTAGACAGTAGCTCAAAGCACTGCGTTCAACCCTGCCAAAGCCACCTGATGAAGTTGCAAGCTGACAGGAAACAGATAGACTTATGGAGGAAAACCTAAAACAGATCTCAGGAAAGAAACAAAGCAAAATGGCAACTAGGAATAGCTACCTGGTTCCAAAGAAATGTGTAATAGAAGTATTTTAAAAGGGACTTAGAAACTGTTGTGATTTTAGTCTTACTCAAGCAACTACCTTGCTTTCCTTCTTCCTACATTCAAACTGGAATCTGCTTTGTACTTTCTTCAGGTGTGAGAAAACTTCAAAATTCACACAGGCCACCTGTACCCTAAGCCCTCACAGAAAAGAAAATCTCAGCAAGCCAGAAGATTTCTTGGAAAGCTCAGTTTTATTAATTTGCTGTCACAGTTAAGACCACATTAGTAACAACATAGACAAGATGGCAACTGGAAGCAGAGGAGGGAAAAGGACAGTGACAAAGGAGTGCCTCAGTGTGACAACCTGTAACCCAGACACTTAGTTCTTAATTTTTTTCCCTATAAAACATACCTCTGGATTTGAGCTGCCCCAGTTAGACCAGGAAATCTAATACTTTGCAGAGGTGTAAGGAGAAAGAAAGAGAACACTACACTCAGGTAGGATAATCCTACCATGGCAAAAAGGAAATCAGGGCAATAAGGGCAAGTAAGCCCACGTTTTTCTTTTTAGATGCAGCTCTAATTTCTGTCCGTCGAAGTATCAGCCATTTTCAAAAGCAATTAATGTTCAGATTTTAAGGATAGGGCCTTTTTTGAGAGTTTTGCTGCTTTCTAACTTCCTTGATTTTTTTGCATGATTAAACAGGCTTCACTGAAGTGCAGACACATGCATTTTAAAAAATATCAGCTACTTCATTTTTAATTGGACAACCAATCATTAAAATGTGTATCTTTATTTCCCTGCAGCACTTGCAGGTGTTCTTTGGTGGCCTGATTCTGCTCCTTCTGCAATCAGTGAAACCATTTCTGGGCATCACCAAGACCATCGTTAAGTGCCTCGACAAAGCCTTGCACTAAGTGTACATAACCTCAAATTCACTCTCAGCCACACTCTGTTCCTCTGTAAGCATAAAGAAAGCTACTGTTAAAAAAGAAAGAAAAAATGAAATAAGCAAACAAACAAACACAAACAAAAAACATCCCCACAGATTTGTAAGGTATTTAACCTTGCATTCTTTTCTCCTGTAAAGGAATTCAGATTTTGTAAACTAAATGCATATTCTAATTCTGAGATGCTTGCATTTTCAATACATTACAAGTGTATCAAACAGAAATGACAACAAATAAAAAATGTGATCTCATTTGTTTAAGTGCTTATTTACTGGTTTAGAACTCTGGAGAGTTTTACACACAGAATCAGCATTTAATTTTTAAACTAAATTTCTTGGCCTAGCAAAGTGAAAGCTGATATTCCTGACTTCTAGGCGGGTACTTCCACAACTTCAAAATAGTCATTCGGCAGAATCACGTAGCCTTTTCCTGCCAATATGTCTTTTTCTTTCTGAAATTGAACAATCTCTCTCAGTTTTTCAATTTGTCTTTCTTGACGCCGGCATCGCTGTTGTGCTGTCTTGAGCTTCTTCCGCAGTTTTTCAACTTGTTCCTCCAGCTGCTGAATTCTTTTTCTCTGATGAACTGTATCCTCTACGGTATAATTGTGATCACAAAAAACAGCAAGATTGCTAGGGGTCTGGAGAGGAGGCATCAATAATCCAATACTTGGATCTACAAACCTGGCATCTATTTGAGATAAATGAAAAGAAGGAGTTGATGGAGATGGTGGTAGTGCTGGAGCTGCTGGTGGAGGTGGCGGTGGTGGTGGCGGTGGAGGTGGAGGTGGGGGAGGTGGTAGTGGGTCTTCTGGCTGCTCTGCAAACTCTTCTGTCTAGAAACAAGAAAAAAGGTATATTTTCATGCTTAACAATGTTTACAACACAACTCGCTTACTACTGCTCCAGATAATAGAAACAGCCAGGTATGAAATTAATACAACAAATTTCAAAGCCTATATTTTCATAACTGACAAGCATTTCTGGGCCTGTTTTGTCTGGCTTCTAGACTGGAGATATTTTTAAGCAGCTTCATTTTCATAGCTCTTTGAAACTCAAGTCCTTGATATATCAAATAAATCAAAACCTGAAGAATGTAGAAATTGCTCACACTTGAAGATTTAGATCAAATACATATCCATTGCTAAGAAGTGATAACACAGGACGCAGTTCCATGAAACAGTTCAATTGACCTAAAACTCCTCACTCTCATCCCATTACTCATTGTCCCTTCCTTCTTTCTGCTGCATCTTACTATTATACATTTCAGAACTAATAAGAAACACAGCAGAAGTGAATAATTTTCTTCAGGAGCAGATAAAGGGCCATCTACTGAAGGGGCTGGTAACTTGGCAGAGCAGAGGTAGATGTAAGGCCTGCCTCTCAACAACTGGAAAGGACCAACCACGCCACTGGTTTAAGGTTGCAGCATAAGGGTTTGGTTTCATGGGATATGATGAGCAATAAACATTAATGCTGAAATAAAAAACATTAATGCTGAAATAAACAGCTCTTCAGCAGCAAAGCAGTCCTCCTCCCAGCCCTGGTATTTACTCTTCGCTCAAATACAGTAAGTTGCTAAGATGACACAAAGCTATTTGCTCTCCCATCACTGCATAAGTCTTCTGTCCTTTATTAAAATTCAAAGCAATGCAACAGGAGGTACACCTGCGCTGGCGTATGGAAGGAGTGAGAAACAGGACTGGAAGGATGGCAGATGGGATGGAGCACGACTCTCCCTTTTGGCAGCAGCAGAACACTAAATGGCTCAATTCCACACAAAACTGCATTCTTTATCCCACTGCTCTTGACAGGTTCACTTGTATGGTACAGGGCACCACAGATCCCTCGCCACTTGAGGACAGGCCAGAGCAGATAATCAGATTCTTTCTGCCCCAAAGGAACACAGTATAATTCAGAAATGCTTCTGTGCACACAAAAAAACAAAAAAAAAAGACAAAAAACAAAAAAAAAACCAAAAACCAGCACTGTTCAAAGAAAGGAGCTTGCACATTGCCTGTCAAAAATAAAGTCTCAGACATTCTCAGTGAAAGGGACACTAAAACAATTTTCTAACTACCCATCTTTTGCCAATATTATTACTATACATGAAGCATAAGGACAGGGACAATGTTGACTGTAAGAGGACCTGACAATCCTCATCATGTAAATACCAAGCTCATCAGATCATGAATGAAGATCATGTCATTAACTTAGTTGACTTAACACACAAACAAGATAATATTTGGTATTGGAGTCTCTAGATATCCCTCTTGCACAAAGTAGAACACTTGGCAGACAGTAACTGAGCAGGCAGTTTCATGACTGATGTTGATGGCAAACCTCACATGCACTTAAGTATTACAGATCACTTTAAAGCACAAAACCAGCCAACTTCCACTCTTATTTCTCAGCTGTGAGAAACTGCTGCTAACATCTGCCTATCCAATTCACACATGAATATTCTAATGAGTTAGATCCTATCAGCTATCAAACTTTTTGACTGAAAAACCTACAAGACACAGATGCAATTGGCAAAGAGAAATTCACCCTTGCTGGAAACACAAGTCAAGATCAGATCATTGGCGGACAGCTGAATTCACTCAGAGACTTCTCTTTGCAGCTTATCCAGACCACCCTACCTCTATAAAAACCTCACTATTGTCACAGTGTATCAAGGAGAACAGACTGTTGGTATCACTGACACATCACAAGTGAATTTGAATTACTTCTTACAGCCAAAAAATTTCTTATGTCTCTCCTAAGACATAAGAAAAAGTATTTCAAATTAAATTATACAAAAGATGAAAAGCTGTGTTTCAAAATCAGTGTGGATTTCATTGCAAAACAACCACTGTGATTCTGCTTTGTTACTATGTTATTTCTTGAAGATAGGTGGCAGTTCATTGAAAAAGCAATGAAGCAAATAGGAATAGCACTAAATCCTTCTCTGCAGTTAAAAGACAGTATTTTGTGTTTTTCTAGATCCAGGCATGATAACAAAATGGAGAATGTGGATCACCACTAACCCTGCTGCACCAGTCACGCTTTTACAGATTACCCTAGACACCCATCCTGCTTTTAGGCTGTAGAAAAATGTGCAACTATTTAACACGTGGCAATGAAAACGTGGGTCCTTAACAAGTAGCAGGGAAGTGCCATCAAACCAAACACTTAACACAGCCGTATTTACCTGAGTCAGCAGCGTGCTCAGGTGTTCAAGAAGGCCAACAGCATTCTGGCTTGTATCAGGAATAGAGTGGCCAAAAGGAGAAGGGAAGTGATCATGCCCCTGTACTTGGCACTGGTGAGGCTGCAGCTCAAGTACTGTGTTCAGTTTTGGGCCCCTTGCTACAAGAACAACATTTTAATTGAGCTGCAGAGAACAGCAACCACACTAGTGAAGCTTCTGGAACACAAGTCCTGTGAGGAGAAGGTGAGGGAACTGGGGTTGTTTAGTCGGGAAAAGAGGAGGCTGAGAGGAGATCTTACTGCTCTTCTACAACTACCTGAATGGAGGTTGTAGGGAGGTAGGTGCTGCCCTCTTCTCTCAATCAAACAGTGATAAGACTAGAGACAATGGCTTGACGTTGCCCCAGGAAAGGTTTAGACTAGATTGGAGGAAGAATTTTTTTACTGAGAGGGTAGTCAGGAGTTGGAATAGGCTGCTCAGGGAGGCAGTGGAGTCGCCAACCCTAGAATTATTTAATGACTGTGTAGATGTACAATACATCTCACAGCAGACTATCATCAGAAGTGCAGACATAAGTTTGAGACCAGTCTGGCTGACAAGAGGTAAGACAGAAACTTTCAGTGGAGACAGATAGAAGGTGCAGCTGCTGTTCTGCCCTCTGATTGCACCTCTTGTCCACTCAGTGAAGCCAGAGGGCAGTGCCCTTTAGAAGGGACAGTTGAGTTTCAGGACTAAGGTTCATCCTCTCTTCAGTCTTAGCAGTAGCCACCAGTGAGCGTGGGTGAGCACAGTGCAATTTGCAAGTATGATCGAAGGCTCCTACTACAAATATGCCACAAACACAGTTTAACAACTTAACTAGAGGGAAATACTTTCTTACTTTAAATAACATTCCATTAAGTGCCGCACAGGATTTTAAATGAAGTTACAGTGCTCAAGCTTCTGTGTATGCACAGAAGAGCAAATCAGAGCTGCTGCACACCTGTACAATGCTTTATGTGCTCCGGAGCCTCAGACAGCCTACATAAACTGCTCTTGTCAAAGCAAATGAGAACAGCTGTTCCACACCTTTCTGCCACCACAGCCCTCTGCCTGCCTCCAGGTACACATGCTGGGGCAGTATCCTTGACAATCTGCACCTTCTGATGGATATTCTGATGCATCAAGCCCTGCCAGGCTAGTAGGAGCAACACACACACATCCCAGTATCTCAGACTACACGTGCTTCGGGTTTACCTTTTCACTGGGTTCAGTATAACAAAATATTGTGGGCACAGCATTTTCTTTCAGAAGCTTGTTGTTGCATTCCCTTTTAAAGCAATCGGGAGTAAAGTGTTCTGAACAAATGCTGCTATACTTGGTTGGCTTGAAGTTTTTCCTTTTAACAGCAGCTTCCCACTTCTTGCAAAGATCGGGTCTTGTAAGAGGAAACCTGTAAATAAGAAGTACTTTAAGCTTTCCTGGAGAGCCTGCTCACACGGGGTCGGGTTACAGCCGGGCACCGCTATGACTAACCGCAGAATCGCTTCGTCTCCCTCCGAGTTAAATCCCCGCATGCCCGGGGGCAGACTCGTCCTGTCAAACCAGACCCGGCGCACGGATCGGGCCGGGGCTCTCGGCCCCCGGAAAACCCGGGGCGGGGGGGTCCCGCTCTTCGTCATAAAGGCGGCAAAGAGCGCGCTGTCCCTGGGTTTCCTCAGGGAGCGGCGGGGGTCGGGGCAGCCGGCGGCCCCGGGGGGGCTCGCGCTCGGCTCCCGCTCTCTTCCCGCGGGCGACCGTTGGGTTGGGTCACGCCCCGCCCCGCCCCGCCCCGCCCCGCCCCTGGGCACGCCACGCGCGTGCCCCCCGCTCGCCGCAGGCCCCTCCCCTCGGCCCCGCCCCGCCCCGCCGCCCGCGCTCACTTGTGGAAGGAGATGGGCTTCTCTTTGTCGTATCGGTTCCGGCAGCGGTAGGCGGAACAGGACTGGACCATCCTTCCCGCCCCGCGTCCCCCGCGGCCCGGCGTCAAAGAGACAAACTCGCCGGCCCCGTTAATTCACCGCCGGGTGCTCATCCTTCCCCCTCGCCCCCTCCCCCCCGCCCGTGACCCTCCGAGAGGGACAGGAGCGGGACGCGGCCTCTCCCAACTCCAAGATGGCGGCGCCAGCTTCAGCGCAACTCTCGCGGTAACGAAGAGCGCCGCGCTCGCCCATTGGTGGATTGGGCGCGGGGGCGGAGCCTCCCTGGGCGGGCCTACCAATCAGGGCTCCGTCTCCGGACGCAAGGAGAGGTTCCCCTCGCCCCGGCCCCCGCCCCGCAGCCCCGCCCGCCGCCCCCCCGCCGCTGTCACATCTGGGCAGCGGCGGCTCCGGAGCCCGGTCCGAGCCCCCCTGCTCCGCCGAGGAGCCCCCGCCGGGCGGAGGCGAGGGACGGGCATCTCCGCTAGACCCCCGCCTCAGCGGCGGAGCGGGCCCGGGCTGCGGAGGCGGGCGGGAGCTGTGGCGGGGGCCTGCGGGGAGGAGCTCCCGTCAGGGGGATCTTCCGCCCGCGCCGTGCCCGGGGCCCAGACAGGGGGATGCTGGATCCGGGCTGCCGGAGGGTGATACGGGCGCAGGAAGTTGACGCCGTGAGCCCCGAAGTTTCTAGGCCCTCCTCACCAAAGCAGAAAAAAAAGAGAGGGTGGAAAGGAAAAAAAAAAAAAAAAAGACAAAAAAACCCACCAAACACACACCACCAAAAAAAAAAAAAAAAAAAAAAACAACAACCCAAACCCCCCAAAACAAACACAAAAAAAAGAGACATAACACCCAATTGTGTTACAGACGTGTGGAACAATTTGCATTTCACTCAGCCAAACTTAGCTTACAGATGCGTGGGGACATACTAGATAGCTATCCAAATTAATTGATGTGTTGTTGCAAGGAAGTTTATTTCGAACAACTTCTGCTTTTTTCCATTCTGCAGGCTCACCTTCCCAGCTCTGCATTGGAGAAGCGATTAAAAAACATCCTCTGTTACTGACCCACAGGTCTTGACAGAGGACTGAAGAATGGACCTACTTTTCGGTGTCATCCCTCCCATCTACCCCATCATATCTAAAATTTCTCTGTCAGTGACCCCAGAGCCAAGTGAACCCCTCAAGATCTTTCTCTGTCTCCACCCAGGACCCCATTTTCTTCTTAGTCCACATTCCCTCTCGGCACTGAGGGAAAGAAGAGAAGCTGTACTGACTTCAGGGTAGTTCAGAGGCTACAGCTTCCCTGCTTCCCTAGCTCTCCGGTCAGTGCAGAGGTGCTAGTTCTCTGCCATTCGCTTGCTGAGGCAGACAGCAGGAAGAGGCTGTATAGCAAGCAGCCACAACACTTCCACAAAGTCCCCAGCATTAGCTGTTCTCAGTACTCTGTTGGCTGAGCGCTGCTAGCGGCTGCCCCTCCGCTGCTAGGTCAGCCCAGAGGCACGGAAATAAAAATAAGCTTTTTCTAGCACCACCTTCCTCACCGAGATGCTTACTCCTCCCCTCCCCACCAAACGCCTCCATTTCTGATGCCTTGCTTCTCACTGGAGGCCTGCTGTTGCCAGCTTTGTGGGCAGGTATTCTGCCACAGCCTCAGGGAGTGTCACAGCTGGGCTCTCTCATGAGATGTCTGCAGGCATCCTGGCCTGGATCAGGAACAGCGTGGCCAGCAGGTCCAGGGAAGGGATTCTGCCCCTGTACTCAGCCCTGGTGAGGCCACAGCCCGAGTCCTGTGTCCAGTTCTGGGCCCCTCAGTTCAGGAAGGAGATTGAGGTGCTGGAGCAGGTCCAAAGGAGGGCAACCAGGCTGGTGAAGGGACTCCAGCACAAGTCCTGTGAGGAGAGGCTGAGGGAGCTGGGGGTGTTCAGCCTGGAGAAGAGGAGGCTCAGGGGAGACCTCATCGCTCTCTACAACTCCCTGAAAGGAGGCTGGAGCCAGGGGGGGTTGGCCTCTTTTCCCAAGCAACTTTCAACAAGACAAGAGGACATGGTTTTAAGTTGTGCCAGGGAAAGTTTAGGTTGAATATTAGAAAGAATTTCTTCATGGAGAGGGTGGTCAGGCATTGGAATGGACTTTCCAGTGAAGTAGTGGATTCTCCATCTCTGGAGATATTTAAAAAGAGACTGGATGTGGCACTGAGTGCCATAGTCTAGCAACTGCAGCAGTGGGTCAAGGGTTGGACATGATGATCTCTGAGGTCCCTTCCAACCCAGACAATTCTATGATTCAAATAAAGAGAAAAAAAAAAAAAAAAAAAAAAAGATTATCTGGGGGTGGCCAGAGCCAAAGCTATGGGACTGACCAGCCCGGGCAGTGCCCTGCAGCACCTGGGCAGGGCCGGCAGAGCAGGCACTAGTGGTTGAACTCAGTGACACACCCAGAGGAGGCGAGGTGATGAACCACGTAGGAGGTACACCCAGGGAGTTGAGGCAGAAGCAGTGGTGGATGGTACCAGGAACAGGACTGGTAACACAGGTCCAAGGTTGTCACGGTTTAACCCTGGCCCAGCAGATAAACAGATTTAAACCGAGTAACAGATTTATATATTAATCTCTCTCTCCTCTGATAAAGGAAAGAGAGAGAGAATAAGGGAGAGAGACTTATGGGTTGGAAACTAATCTACAGAACTTTAATGAAACAGTGATGATGAATAGGAAAAAATTACTAAATATATACAAATATACAGGAAAAGTGATCCCACGTTCCTCCCCCCTTTCCCCAATAACTCTCATGTCACCACCGAGGCTGCAGGGCAGCCCTGGGAAAGTCCAGGCTGGAATCCTGGAGTCAGCAGCAGTTGGGAGCTGGGGGCAGGAACACACAGATTCAGGCTGGTGTGGGTCAGGACCACAGGCAGAGGGACGGACGGAATCCTCTCAGGAAGCCGAAGGAAGCAGGGAGGGCAGGAAGGAGTAGAGGGGTTTTACCTTTGTGATCCTTCAAATTTATACCGAGTATGACGTGTATGGGATGGAATACTCTGTTTGGTCAGTTCTGACATCTATCTTGTCTGGTCCTCCCCAGAAGAGGGTTTCAAGTGGGACCTCCTTACTCCTTCTGGAAGGCAAAATGTTCCTGAGAGCTGAGCAGTGTCCTTGGCTCTGCATACCAGTCTCTGGCAGTAACTATAAACATGGAGTGTTATCAGTCCCAGAAGCAGACACTGTCTGAGAAACTTGCTGATAATTTCAGCAAGTGCAACTGCTTACAAGAGACTTAGCTGAAAGCAAAAGTACAAGACAGAAAATCACCTTTATCCTGGCCTAAACCAGGACAAAGGTCCACCCAGGAGATGAGGCTGGAGAAAGGAACACCTGAGAGATATCTGGGGAGGGACTGAAGGCCCCTGGGGCTGAGTTGAAATGGAGCTCTTGTGTGCAGCTGGGGGCCCCAAGGTAGGTAACTCAAGGTCACCAAGGCCCTAGTTAGTACACGCAATCTCTGGTTCTCCTGCGGATCTGAAATGACATGTCTGGGGCAAAGTCCTTCCTGACTTGAGACCGGTGTCCCTGCCTCCTCCCTAACCCCATCCCCTTTCGTGGCTTTGGAGTGAACCTGTGCACGGCGGAGGCAGAGCACGGCCACCCACACGGTGGGGCTGCAGCAGAGCTCAGCGTCGTGGCTAAACCCTGGGAAAAGAGGCCCTCGGTCTTCATGTGCCTGGAGGAAATACCCGGGGAGAAAGTACAAGGAGACTGCAGAAGAGTGATGCAGCCTAACTCTGGGGATGCTGATGGATCACACCATGGATGGGGAGAACTGGTGAACGTGACATGAGCCACTGAGGCCTTCAGTTAGCAAGCTGACTTAAAGAGAGCTTTCAGTAGCTCTTCCAGGAACACCTAAGTATCCCCGGCAGAAGAGATTTTTAAAAGACCGGGTAGAAAGCAATTTCCTCATCCTGGAAGAATTTCAGAGACTTGGAAAGGGGTAGAGGGAGTTAGCCCAAGCGAAGATAGAAAATAAATACACCCCCCAAACTGAAAAACAGTATTTTCATGTTTCAGTAATTTGGAAAGATATGCTGTTTCAAAACCTTGCTCTAAACTTTTTTTTCTCTCTTTTCCCAGAACAAAGGCTACGTCAGACCCCTCTCCTTGCGAGTGGCTTTTGCTTTGACGAGTCGGTGTGTTTCCTTCCCGACGGTCAAGCGTTTCCCCAGCAGACTTCCCAGCCCGCGCTGACGGGAAGCTTTAACCCTCGACACCTGCACGGTCCTCTGCCCTTCCACCACCGCCCCCTCGACACACAGCTGCCGCCGCGCGTGGGCTTCGCTCGCTTTCCTCCGACAGGACATGTGCGGCGGCTGGAGCATCCCCGGGTGATGCCCACGGGAAACCCCACCTGGCGGGGGAAGCCCCCGGAGCACCGCCTCCTCTCCCGCTCCGCACCCGCGGGGCGAGGCTTGGGAGGGAAGCAGCGCGGGTTCCCCGCGGACACCCCCCCGAGGCAACGCCGGGACTGCGGCGGGAAGGATTTTCGCGCAAACCCGGCGGGAGGGGGAAGGAGTGGGGGGACGGCGGCGTGAGGCGGTGGCGGGGCGGGAAGTCGGCGGGCCGGGGGCGTGGCGTGGGACCGGAGGCGCCGGGAGGCGGCTCAGTCCCCGCTGCCAGCCGAGGGCGGCGGGCCCCGCGGAGCAGGCGCCCAGCCCGGTCCGCTCCGCACCGGAGCCGCCGCCGCCGGCCGGCGAGGGCGGCAGCATGAGTGGAGGGCGCAGCGGGCGATCCGCCGTGAAGATGGAGGCGCCGTTTTACCCCGAGGAAGGACTGGAGTTGCTGCCCGACTTCGTGCCGCTGCCGGCTTTCGGCACCGCCGGCGGACCCGCAGCCGAGGCATCGGCGGCAGGGCAGAAGCTGCTGCTGGGCGCCGGGAAGAAGCGAGACCTGGCGGCTGCCGCCCCCACGCCGCTGTCGGGGCCCTTCGCCCTTCGCCCGCCCGCCGGCGCCCGCGGCACCACGGCGGCACTCCGCTTGCTACCGCCGCCCGCCGCCGCCCCGCCGCCGCCCGCCGGCTCGGAGCCGGGGGGCGGCGGCGGCGGGGCGGCGGCGGCCCGCGGCGGCCCGGAGGCCGCGCTGGGCTCGGCTGCGGAGCTGCCACTGCTGAAACTACCGCCGGCCGCCGACCTGGAACAGCTGCTGATCCAAGGGGGCGCGGGGCTGGGGTCCGGCAGCCCGGGTCCGGCGGCGGCGGGGAGCGGCGGGGCAGCGGCGGCGGGGCCGTTTCTCTACCGTCAGCCGGTGACGCAGGAGCAGGAGGGTTTCGCCGACGGTTTCGTTAAGGCCCTGGCCGACCTGCACAAGCAGAACCAGCTTTTGGCGGCGCCGCCGCCTCTCTCCACGCCGGGACCGTGCTGCACCGCCCGCCCGGGGCCGCCGGGAGCCCCCGCCGCCGCCGACCCGCCGGCCGTCTACACCAACTTGAGCGGCTTCAACCCCGCTGGCCCGCTGAGCCCCTCGGGCAGCGCCTACTCCTCCGCCCCGCCGCCGCCGCCGCCGCCGCCGCCGGGCCTGGCGTTCGGGGCGGCGGGTCTGGGGAGCGGCCGGCTGCCACCGGCGAGGCCCCTGGAGGAGCCGCAGACCGTGCCCGAGGTGCCGCCGTCGGCAGGCGGGGAGGGCGGCAGCAGCGCGACGACGCCGCCGTCGCTGTCGCCGCTGGACGCGGAGAGCCAGGAGCGGCTGAAGGCGGAGCGCAAGCGGCTGCGGAACCGCATCGCCGCCTCCAAGTGCCGCCGGCGGAAGCTGGAGCGCATCGCCCGGCTGGAAGAGAAGGTGAAGGCGCTGAAGGGGCAGAACGCCGAGCTGGCCGCCACCGCTAACCTCCTCCGCGCCCAGGTCACCCAGCTGCAGGGCCGCGTCCGCAGCCACCTTTCCTCCGGCTGCCACATCAACGCCGCCGGGCATCCTCCCCCCGCTGCCGCCGCCGCCGCCGCCCCCGGTCAGCCTCGGGAGCCAGCCCCCGAGGCGGCCGCCGCTTCCGAGACCAGCGCCTGCTGAGGAGGGACTCTCGGCCGGCAGTCGACCGCGGGGACGAGGAGCTCGCCCGCCGCCGCTCCGCTACCGCTACTTATTGTTATTAATTATTATTTATTTGCTCCCGGAGAAGGCGGTTGCAGGAGCCGGGTGTTGCTAAGCGTTTCCCGAGGTCTGTCGATGTTGCACTCAGCAGCAAGGGTCTCCGTGGGTGGTTTGGGGGCAGGTGGCTGGTGTTTTTTAAGTGAAGTACCTGAGGTCTGTAGAGATTTCGGAAATTATGGAAGTTCCTGTTTACAGAAAGATTCAACTTTATTTTCATGGGGGATATAAAAAGTGTGTTTCCTAATACACCTTACTGAACTGTATAGCAATGGATAAGCTTTTCGAACTTAAAAAAAAAAAAAAAAATAGCCAGAATCATACCCTTTTGAAAAGATATGCCTGTATATATATATTTAAAACATAATATGGCTATGTATATTTTCTTGGTATTGATAAAGAACTTTTTCTAAAATACTGTCTTTCTCTAGAGCTTTAATTTGCTATTGAGAGCTAAGACAACTCTGTGGGTGCTCTTGCACTTACACGGCTTCAGTTTTGAAATCGAACCCTGGAGGGAAATGATTTTTGTTGTAAATCTTAAGCAGGATGA
Organism: Phaethornis superciliosus; assembly: GCA_023637945.1. Classification (NCBI taxonomy): domain Eukaryota; kingdom Metazoa; phylum Chordata; class Aves; order Apodiformes; family Trochilidae; genus Phaethornis; species Phaethornis superciliosus. The sequence goes on from JAJQWJ010000004.1 coordinate 19,166,337, forward strand.
AATGCATTGCTGACTCAGTCATATGAGAATACTTTTCTAAACTGTACGCTCCATATTTCATGTGCCAGTGCAATGTTGGGGCATTGATAGTTATTTATTGAAACTTGAACACTTTTGGATGTTGCCTAGACCTTATTTTTCTAGATAACATGTTAGTAGTGATAACAGTTACTTTTGCAAGAAGAGCTTTACCTTTTTTTCCTTCACTGTGTACATTCCAGTAGTGTTTGCTCTTTACATAGTAGAGTAACAATTCAGTGCTATACAGAAAAGGGCTCAGTTTTGGGGTGGGTTAGCTATAAAGGTGGTAATTTCATTGTATTCTATTTGAATAAATCACAGAAATATTATGGAAAAGTAGATTTATTTTTTAGTAGAAATCTGTATATCTTGCTTCTTGGTACTTTGTTCTACAGAAATTTTCTGCAATACTCTATAGACAGGAAGAGTCAGTGCTTTTCTGGGTGGGAAGAATCAGTGTGGTTTATTTCTTGGTCAAGATTTTACTAGTGGAAGAGAATAGCGAAGGGACTATTTCCTCTGTTAAGACATAATCCTCAATACGTTTTTGAAAGCTTTAGATCCCTTGCTCAGTACGACTGCCTGCCTTGCTTCTGCTGCACCTGTGTATTTTGAGCATAGCCGCTATCTCAGCGCTGTCAAGCCCTGTGGCGTGGTGCAGTGGGAAAGGTCTGTCGGAGTGTGAAGGTCACCCCACCCAAAAACCCCTCGATGCGGGGGCCGCGGGACGGGCCTGCTGCTGGGGGGAGGGCAGGGCTTCTCCTGAGCAGATCCAGCTGTGGAGCAGGGCCCACACCCCTCTGTAAAACTGTGCTGACAACTCTACTTGAACTCAGAGGCAAAATGTACATGGGGATATTTGTCTGTGCCAGCTGCTGAAAATGGGGGATTGCATGAGGAGCCAAGGGGGCATAGACATCTTTATGTGTACAAGCCATTGATCAGATCTGTTAAACCCACTCAGGAGCTGTTCAACATTTCTTACTTCTTCTGGAGGATATACTAGATGCTTTGAAATTCAAGAAGAATGGGATAGACTCACAGTTGTTCTTGCTTTCACTGGGGATATGTGAGTGCTATCTGCTCAGAAAGTTGTGCTGCAGCAGTCAAGTGTGTGAGCTTTTTCTTCTAGTACGTAGCCATTCCTGGCACACGTGTCAAATGACATGACTGTGTAGTATTTGTGTTGTTGTAGCTGTGGTGCTGTGAGGATATTTCTTTTCTTAATGCATATGCAAATTAGGTAGAAGCCATATTATCATTGTATAGCTGTTTAATCATGTCACCAGAGACTCTTTACAGTGGCTGAAATGATTGCCTGTAACAGTACCTTCTGCTCTTAGAAATAATAATGAACATATAAAAAAATTACTTTGGTCTTAACACAGCTTTAAAAATTTCTTAAAGCTGGACCAGACAGCATACAATCTTGTAGCACTGCCTTCTATAGTTTAACTGGGTGAAAAATAACTGGGGCTTAGTATGTGGAAGGCATCACCTATCTGCAAAGACGCTGCAAGACCAGAGAAACTGATGAAGATTTTGCTCCACACTTTACATGCTTTAGCTAATGAGAGGGGTAGTGCTGCCAGGTGGATACATTGGTATGAGATGCTTACCATCACTGTATGTGTAGTGAGGTCAGGTTTTATTAAAGGAATCCTGGAAAAAATATGCAAAAATTACATGGGTGGACACTGCTGTTTCAGTTCTTGTATTTAAATATGAATGTAAGACTGGGAGAGGTTCTAGCAGTAAGACACAGGACAGTGGGAGAGGATCTAGCAGTACGACACAGGATAGTCATAAATGTAGCTTATGCCACACGTGTTCTGGGCTCATTTACCATTTCTGGTCAGAAGAAATTAGCAATGTCTAAGGAGAAGGAGGAATCCATAAGACACAGGAAAGCACTGCAGTTTCTCTTCCCAGCTAAGGGCAGGTCTGTAACCTGGCAGGATAATGATGAGCTCACCCTTTTCATCATGGTAGTGCTAAAGCTGCAAACCACCACATGTTACCTCTCACCCATCTGAATTTTCTGCAAGAGCAGTCCTGCATCCCGTCTCTCAAAGATCTCATGTGGTAACTTCTCTGCTAGCCCACTTTATGTTCTATCTGACATCTGCTAGGTGGCAGAAGTGCTGACAGGCCAGCTCTGTTACTCCAAGGACTGGCAAGAGGTTACTAGAGAGGCTGGCAGCTCCAGCTCTCTCTACCATAGACCACTGCTCTGGCAGTCGGGCTGTCCAAGATAAATGCATTTTCTCTAGACCGACATGTTACCTTCAAAAAATGCCTTCTTTTCTCTGGTATTTGGGTTGAGATACAAAATCTAACACTGACATTACCAAAATCTGAGAACAGTATGAGATGGTTGGGTTTTTTCCCTATTGATCCTGCTAAAGGTTACTGCCCCTGTGTCAGAAACTTGAGTGAGTAGCCTAAACGCCTAATGGTCTAAACCAATAAAACAAGACTCAGGAGTGCTTGTCTGCTGCAGCTGTCAGGCTTGTTTGTTGCTGCCTTCTGAAATGGATTAGTACTTTGACTTTCACCCCTGTAGTGTTCCTAAATCTTTGTATCTGTCATCTTTATTCTGTCCTTCCTTTCTCCTGTTCTTTGCAGCTTTTCTCCTGGCTATTTCTTGTTTTAGGCAGAAAATAAAGACCTACATCAGTCACTGTGAGCTACTAAGAGATAGAGAATGCCTAAAAGATTTCCAGACTGTTTATATGATTTTTATCAATGTAGCTCCTTTTAAGTAACTGCAGGCAAGTTGGCTGTGTCACTGTAAATTAAAAAAACATCAGTTTACATTCAGCAGAACCTCAGTGCTTTTTAGTGGTTTTTATCATCCTTCAAAACTGTTGCATGTTGGCTATATTTGGGCACACTGTTCCCCAGTCCTTACAAAGATTCTCACTGCCTGACTTGATTTGCAGGCTACCTGCATGCCCTTTTAATCTGCTTTTGTGTCCCAGGTGCAAAACTATGAAAAATAAGCATCTCTCTTTTGTTCCTTTGCCCTATGTGTAATCTCTGCTCTGCAGGTTGTGCAGTCCTTTTCTTTGTTTGGTGGAAGCTTGTTCCCATGCACATCTTGCTTTCTGCTCATCAGCAGATTTTGAACGTGCTTGAACCTATGTCTTAATCTAGATGTGAAGTGCCTTCCTATTTAGGTACTACAGCAAAATAGTTTGATTCATAAATGACTCTCATTTCTTTGAATTGTTATCAGATCTTAGTTCTGTCTTGGCGAATAGGAGGAGTGGTGTTTGTGGTGAGAGAAGTCATGTTCACTCCTTGCTTGGGCAGAAGGAGGAGCTCCAGTCAGATCTGCCCCTGCTTGCTCCGAGTGCAGGGAAAGTACTCTCTTAGAACAGATTCAAATTATGTCATTACTAGAGAAATTGACTGGGTTGCTCCCGGCATGGAGCAGGTAGTGAAATCTCCGTATCACAAGGTGTCCAGACAGAACTGAGTGAGAGGTTCCTACAACTTTCATTCAGACTCCATGTTGATCCCATTTGACAGGCTTAAAGAGCAACTCCCAAAACACAAATACTTACTTTGAGAAGCATGGTTTTCTGGGGGTGGTAAGTCATGGTTACAGAGCAGGGTGATTCTTGCAGTGGTGGTGACATTTTTCTCATTTTTTGCCTTGCCTTGTCTCTTTTTTGTCTCGCAAGAGGTAAATACTTAAAAGGATTTAGACTCTTCATGCATGTCATGAGTCTCACTACTGACTCATGCACTGTTCAAGATCAGAAAATGACCCTACAGCAATTCTCCATTACCTTGTTTTGTGTTTGTGTCATATGTCATTACTGAAGGAAGAGGAGGCATGCTTTTTTTTTTTTTTCCTTTTTTTTCCCCATTTAAATATCTGATTGACTTTGCCTGTTTCACCTTTGACAAAGGAGAGATCTCCCAAAGTTAAGCCCTGAGGCATTCTGCAGTTTGCAGCTGTTAAAGTGGAAATCCTACTTGGCAACTAATTTCTAGTCAGTTACAGATATCAGTGATACTGCGTTACTTACTGTGTAGTGTTTTCTAGTCGTGTCTGAAGTACAGATGAATGCTAGATCTGAATTACTAGTTGTGATAAAAATAGTGACTCAGCTGCCATAATCTGAGTCTTGGCTATTTGAATCCAGTAGCTTCTTACAGAAAATTTCCCTATGCCTGAAATTTATATGCAAGAAAAAAAATCTACTTGTAATGTAAGTAATTATTCAGTACATTTTATGTGTCCTTCTGCTTGTGGAGTTAATTTGAGAAAGCAATGAGTCACATTTTCATTTATTCTTCTGTGCAGCTGTAATTACTGCTGGATAATTTTGCTCTTTCTTTACTTGATTTTCTAAGTTTCTATGTTTAGGAAGTAGACAAATTGGAGTATGACATATCTGTGTACATATTTGATTTGTAGCAAACCACTTCCATTTTCCAAGTATTTTGTTTACTGTTCTACTGTAGCTGAGAATGAATGTTGAAGAGTTCCTAGGCTGTTGTATCAGCCTTTGGTCACTTCATCAGTATTGTGTGCAGCGACTCTGCATGTTCCAGCAGAGGTGGACCGTAAAATCTGTCAGGGCTTCACCTTTTTAGCATTTGGCAAGATGTGTAACAGCAGAAGAAGCCTTGAACAGAAAACTTTCACAGTCCATAATAATCCTGCAACTGTTGACTGATCTGTCCAATGCCACAGTCACTTGCTGGGTTTACTGTACCTGATGTGGTATCATAAATGTTCTTGTGACAAACTGCAGAATCTGAAGTTTCTTACAAACTTATCTTTCTGCACATGGTGAAATTTTACTGTGAAGGTGTTAAATTAAATCTGAATATATGGAGACTTAGCCTGTTACTGAACAGTGTGGCTGTCAAGGGTTCTTACTAATTTTTAGTGTCTCCTGATCGAGGTCTCAAAGATCTCTTTATGCTGCCTATGAAGTGGATTGCAGCTGTTGGTGCTGCGAAACTTCTCTCTTCATAGTGTCTGGTAGAGGCAGTACAGAAGCAACTTCTTCACAAAGTGGTCATGTGTGGCAGACTAAATGTAGGTTTCCGAAAAACACTGCAATGGTTAGTGCACAGTGAAGAACCTGCTGCTGCCCACGTGCTGAGAGCCTAGAAATGTACGCACCTTGCTTGTAATGAGGGTGTCTTTCCAAAACACCATCCTTTTGCCTTGCTGTAGGTATTGATCCTTGATGCTAACTTTTGTTAGAAGCAGTTTTCCTAAGCTATTGTATACCAGAAGGTTTACTTTCTGTATCAATGTAGTTGCAAACCGGATCTCTGCTTGGATGTTGAAACAGTCCACTGCATTTAGGTCAACAAGAATGCCATGCTCGAGCTGTTTCTGCAGAGTCCTGCTGAGGAAACCATGGCAGGAAGAGGAAGGAAACCAGTCTAGGATCTCTATCTTAACACCAATACCATGTTTTGAAATGCAGCTTTCTGTTGAGGAGTCATTACAAAAGTGTGTATCACTGATGTAAAAGCATTGAATCTTGGTCTTGTGTCCACAAGGGACATGAGTTCTTGTGCTAGGGTTCTTTATTGGGTGGCATCTTCTCAATTCAGTGCCAGCCACCAATATGTGAAAAGCCAGCAAACCCAGCCTTTAGGAAAAAATTCTACTGAGGCACACAGATACCTGCAAAAACACGTCAAGATGTTGTGCACAGACACTCATATTCTTAGAGAAGGGCATGGCCAGATAGTGAAACTGATTTTCTTAGCTGCAGCGGTACATGATGAGGCATCTTCAATTAACTTGTTTTGGTTAAGCTCTTCCAGAAGAAAACTAAGCTGCAATTCTGTGTGTGATTTTTGATATGTTCAGTCAGACTGGAGGACTGATAAATCCTGCAATGCAACATTAACACAAAAAGAACATTTATTTTTAAGTCCTGTTTAGCCTTAATGCAATCTGATGTGCTGAAGTTCATATGTTATTATTTACTGCGAAGTGGAGGAAAACATAAATAATGTTTGCAAGGGAGTTGCCCTAAATAATTACTTGGCTTCTCTTTGCTTTTCTCTGTGTTACCAAAATGTCTGCATCCATAGCATGGCTACCTATAAATTGAGCTTTGCTCTGAATTTCTGATACTAGTAACAAACATGGTCTGCAATAGTTTAAGGAGTATGTGTGCTGGCTAGATGGCTTTTCTGGAGGAATTATGAATTCTGTAGGAATTGATGAGTGATGGTTGACTATGAAGCCTTGCTAGCACATGGAGATAATAGATATGACCAGTTCACTGTGCACTAACACACTGCTGGATTCTGGTATTTAGCACACTGCTGAAAGATTTACTTATACTGTTATTTATTGGTTAAGAACTAGCTCAGGGTCAAATTTTCAGCCACCAAACAAAGTTCACACAGTCTGGAGAGCTGTGTCACTGAGATTAATAACAGACCCCCTATCGCTTTGCAGAAAACAAATCTTTGGGTTCAATTTGTTTTGGTTTGGTTTTGCAATTTTGTTTCCTTTTCTAGAGCAAGTCCGGTTTTACTCTTCCTTTGAAATTTATTTAAATAAATTTGAAAAATTTTTCTGCTGAGTAGAGAAGAATCTCTTGCAATGTTCACCTACAATCAGTAAGACTGTGGTATTCTGTCATAGATGGGGAAATCTGAAGGGGTTAAAAGTCAGGCTGAACATTTAGGAAAAAACTGAACATTCAGGAAATCATAATCAGTAGCTTGAACTCTGTCAAATACAGAATGCTTGATACCATTTTCTTATCTTCTCCAGAAAGCTTCCCACTGCCTTGAGGGATGTGTGCCCCCCTGATGTCCAGCAAGGATAACTGACCTTTAAGAATGAGCAGTTTTTTTAAGAAGAGGTAAAGGTAGACTTTGTGGGTCGCTCTTGAGACTTTTGAAGGATAATATGTTGAACTTGAGAACTTTTCCTGTACCTCTGTTTTATAAGTCACCAGATTTTCTTGTAATGCAGAACACAAGCAATGTGGTGGTGTAGAATATGTTATAGAGAGTGTACTTAAGATACCCTCCCTCTTTCCCTAGTAACTTCTAGGGTATAATACTAGCAGAAGGTAAAGCTTACCTTTCTTATTAATAGTCAGATGTTGAATTCATGTTTTTTCAACTTTTACTGTTCTGTCCTCAAGGAAGGATGACAGAAATAGTCAGGAAATACTGAGTACTGTTGAGTTAAATAATCTTTTCATATATAACGTGTCTCATATGCTATGGCCATAAGTAGCTAGGACACCTACTCTGTTTGTGAGACCTTCAGAAAATCTCGCAAGACAACCTGCAGAACAGGGACATCTAAAATGCTGTCTTAAGTGTCATTACCAGTCCAAACCATTTTGTGCCATTTACCAAAACAGTATTGTAGGTCTTGAAAGTTTTGAAAGTGTTTGAAAGTTTTTGTGGACACACTGTAACTGAAATCACAGTACAAGGTATCTTTGTACTCTGATACCACTCTCCCCGCAGGACAAAAGTGTGTAATGAAGTCTGTTCTTTTACTCCTTTCCCAATGGTAATAGTTAGAAATTACACTTGGAGGAATTGGCAGCTGTAAGAAAAAACAAGGAACCCAAGGAAGAAATAAATTTATCTCAAATACAGTATTTAATGGTAATATTTGTTGATTTTTTTATGTGGCAGAGAATTAAGACTGCTCCTCCAAATACTTTTCAGCTTATTCTGTTTTATTATTACTCTTGAAATGTCCTCTGCACTTCTCTTCGTTGGCAACTCTGCTCCTCCCTGTTTGGCATGATGAGTGGTAATTTCACACTTAACCTTATTTATTTAAAGCCATAGCAACCACCATACTGAAATCTCATCAGTTAAAGTCCAGGTCTGAATTCTGGCTGATGATGTAAAGGTCTGCTCTCTAATAAAATGCGGTCCATGAAGGACGAGCTCCATAAGGCAGCTACGCCCTGTCTTCAAGCATTTGCTCTGATTTCAATGCTTTCGCATGTGGTGTTGCTCAACATGTAGCAAAACAAGTTCTTGCGAGCCCCTTGAGCATTCCTCTGTATGTAGCAGATTAGATATTCAGGCTTCGTTAGTTTTTTCTTCTGCCTCTCCCCTCCCCCCAAAAACCTCACCAAAGCTGGAACAGAAGACCCAAATACAAGTGAGTCTTGGAGAACTGTTTCACCTTGTTGCAAAGTGCTATTTATTTATTATAGAGGCACTTAGCACAGTTCTGACATGCGAGCCTTCAGTGTGAACACTTACTTGCACCAGCAATTATGCTTTGGTTGCTTTTAGCTGCTTTGAAGGGGACAAAGGGAAGGGAGTAGGTGTTGCAATGTAGTCTTGTGCAATTCGTGACTCTCAAATAGAAAATGATGAGCAAGTCTGCCTAGGCCTCTCACCCACCAAAATTTGGCCACCGGTTCTTACCACTCCCACTCTTCTTAATTAGGAATGGGTTGACTATCTTCTTCAAAGTCAAAAGGAGAGAAGGGTCAGGATCTTAAGAGAGGGCATTATGAAGGATGTTCTGCTGTATAAGGCCCTGAGTCTCTGGAGCCTTTAAATGCAAGATAATCTGTTGGATTTCATCTAGTTTTTATCGTGTGTGGAGGTAACCTTTAGGCTCCCTGTGCATGGTCTTGCCAGGAGAGATGGCTGGGTCTGTGCTGCTGAGTAAGTCTCACTGGTGAAATAGCTCTTCAGCTTTCTGTGTTTTTCAGTATGAGTTGGAGGATATTTTCCCAGAAGACCTGTTCTTTTTTCCTAGAACAGGTCTTCTACGGCTAGTGTGCTCTTTCTGGATTTTCTGCCTAGACTGAAAATCTTTCTGGGGTTTAAGGCACCACACACTTGCCCTTGCTGTGTGATGTTTGTGATGGCTAATGTACCATTCAAAATATCCACCCTGAGAAAGGAGAAGCTCTTGGTAGATGCAGACTGGAAAGATTAAATCCATCATTCTTTTGGGCAGGATGTCTTTGCATCAGTTGAACAGAACAACTCAGTCCCCCCAGCTAAAAAGCATAGACCTCTTGGGTGATAGGACCCAGCTTTGGAAGCAGTTGGTGGTTTCTGGTGCCTGGTTCTTGCTGAACTTCTGTGATGCAGAAAATACGCAATGCCTCGCAGTACCATCATCCTTGAAGTATCATGTGTGGGAGCTGCTGCTGGGATCACGTGAATCCTGTGGTCATTGTTGGGAGTGCAGCCATACCATGTGCTGATTAATGGACCAAAAGGATTTCCTGAAAAGGAGAAGCTGCTCTTCCCTGCTGGGTAGCCACCAGCATCCCTGAGCTCTCATCCAAAAGGAGAGGTGTAAGCAACTGCCAGTTCCCATAGCTCTCACATGTGAACTGGTTCTTCCCAGGCCTTTGGGCATAGCACTGAAAGTTTCTCATTCAGGACAGCTGCTCAAAACGAAAGGTGTAAACAGATTTGTGCAGATTTGGCTTTGCTCTTCCAGTATCTTATGTGCAACTAGTTGGTGGGTGGTTGTCTGCCTACATCCTTTCCTGGGTTCTTGTAAGTTGGGTTTACATGTACCTTCTTATTCTGCCTTATTAAATGAGCTGGCACAGAGGAAGCCTCTGAGAAGCCCTTTCAAATTACCTGTTTTGGGAAAAATTTTGAAAAACTATAGTATTTGAACAAATTAAAACCAAACAAAGCAAACCAACAAGAAAAATAACCTAAAAAACCCCAATGAAACAAGTTACTTTGTATGGATACAGAAATATTTCCCCTTTTTTAAAAGCGTGATTATTTTGGGGAGCTCTTCAAACAGGTGTGCTGGCAAGGACATTGCACACAGAAAGGTGTAATAACCATGAAAAAAAATTCAGTAGCTACTCGTTTGCTGGATTTGGTCAGGAGAGGTTAATCAAGGACACTTCTGACAGCTTTTTTCTGATGTGGTGGTATTTTTTTTTAATGAACAGAAGCTACAGGGCTTAATATACAACTGAGGATTATGTCCATTGTAATTTTCTTATGCTACTTTTATAAACTATGTAGTATTCTATTCAAAATACTTATTTCTGATACAAAGTGGAAAATATTAGTTGGCATCTTGCAGTTGATTACGCGTAAAACATTTTCTTAATTTAGTGATGTGTTTAGGAGAAAATTGTAACTTACTGATTATACAGCAGTGATAACTGTTTAAAATACTTTCCCAGTTCCTACTGTTCAGTGGTAGCCAACTTGCTTAAGAATTAGAAGTAAGGTATACTGTGATTGGCAATCTTGGAAAAATTAGCTCAATGCTGCTACCGCTAAATACTGTGGGATGGATACCAGAGGTTTAAATGGCTGCAGAATTGTATTCCAAGCCTCTGTCTTAAGTACTTATGACTAAAAGGCGGCTTGCCTTGTGCTCATTTATGTATCCCTGTGTGTAGTACATCACTTAGAAATCTGTTAATGATTGCTTTGTAATACTAGAACCTTTATGGAGATCACAGTGGATTTTTTGTTCATTTTTTTTGTTTCTGAACAGACACTTATACATTTTGGAATGTATAACATTGATCCTTGTGCTGGAATTGTTTACATGCAAAAAGGTATTTATGATTTTTTGCAAACCGCAATGTGCAATTTTGTACATGTGTTTTCAATTAAAGAGTTTATAAGGAAGATATTGTATGTACAGTACTTGGACATGAGTATTATTTCTTTGATATAAATATCTAGAGGAAAATTAAAATTGCTTTATATTCATATTTTTGGCTATGCTTTTCATTATTTTAACAAGAAGTTTGAAGGTCAGATTAAGGTATAGTTGTAATTTGGCTGAAAAAGCCAATTAAAATTTGTTCATCTGTGATTTAAAAATAATACTACCTAATCATGCTTCATATGTCAGTCCTTTCAATTGTATTAACATTTTGAAGTGCAAGGAAGATTTTTTTTCATGTAAAAATGCTGCTTTTCAGGGTAAGTTCCCTATGCACTAGTGCAGATGCAACTCAAAAAGTAAACTTTTTTAAAAGACCAAAAGCAGAGAAGAGAAACTCTGTATCTGGTGACATCAGATTTCGGGCCAATAGTAAGAAAATCTGACTGGAGCTGTCAGCACTATGGGGTCCAGTTGCTCATATCTTTTCTGTTTGAGCAGAACGAGCGATGGAATTTTTTTTGCCATTTGATCTATTCCAAAGTCACATCTGGAGCAAATCTGTTGAATCCAGGGACTCTTTGTTTCCCATGATCGTTCTTATGCCCATTCCTGCATCTTGACATATTCCCAAAGGAGAGCTACTCAGTAGCTAAAAAACACTTCTTCAGTGCTAAAAACACTTCTAAAGTCCCATTTGAAAGCTCAAATGGACTGGGTGCCAAACCCTGCTGAGAATGCTCCAAGGATGCCAAGTTTGAGGAGGAGTGGAGGAGCGCAGCAGTGCCGGTGGCATTGGCTGTGCCAGCTCACACCCAGCACACAGCTGGACCCTGGTTTGCTCTCCAGAGGTGCTTGCCTTCTCTACCACTGAAAAAACCAGTTTCTTCTGGGTGAAGGTATGAATGCTAAGATTCCAGAAGCACACAGAAGTGAGAGGGGGGAACAAAAAGGAAGCTGTGAGTGCACTGTAGTTCAATCTGTGCATTGGCACTTATGGTTTATGACCGCATAATCAGTTTGGTGTGGGATTACTGTGACTTCTAAATGTGAATCATGCCTCCCTCAGTGCTCTGGGAGGTACTTAATGCCTTTTCATCTCTGTGTTGTGTGTGGCTGCAGGCTGTGTTTCACACGTGCTAGCCAGTCCTTGTAGATTTCCAGTTTAATACAGATTTCGTCCTTGGAGAGTCTGTAGCACTCTTGCAATATTGATGCTTTCCAAATCAAATACAGTGAAGAGGCAGATACAAGATGGTGAGATGAAAAGCTTTTAACAATTTGATAGATTTCATTGTTATTATTATTATTTAGAGTTCATTGTTGCTAATTTTATATGTCAATTTGAACTTCAGAGCTTAGTCCGATAGACAAGTGTTTTGAGTATGTGGCAGAGGGATGGATCTACCTGCTCTCTTTAAACCTTCAGTTATTGTGGCCTTCAATATTTCGAAGTGTTGCAGAGTGGTGCTTTCAGAAGTGCTCAGGGAGTACAATTTAGACTTACTGTGCTCTATTATCCACAGGGTGTGGAGTAAAAGCTGGGTGTCTTGCACTGGGTGAGTAAGCTGCAGGATTGCGTTCATCTGAGATGAATCCTTTCTCCGCCCCTTCTGTCTCTAGGGTCCTTTCAGGGGTGGAACAGACATGGCCCTTACACAGCTTCTAAAATTTGTGTCCTAAGGTGGTAATTCAACAGGTCATCACTGATTCCTGGTTACTTCCTGTCTTGTAGATTAAATGATGGAAAAGCCTAGTGACGCTCTCATAGCCTCCATCCTGGGTGACTCAGGTTCTGTGTGCTTCAGGTGGATCTGGCAATTGCATCAGTCGCCCAAAGTCAAACAGCAAATGACACACACAATCTGTGAACCTCTTTCACTTGTCCTGGTATGGGCTGGTTAATTTCTGTTTCACCTGCAGTTAGCTGCAATAAAGTAATTTTTTTAAAATGTTCCCTTTCTCTGGTGTGACGTAGCAATGTGCAAGATATGACACACATGCTGGGCTGGGTTTCCCCCCACCAACTGTAAATGAGGTCAGAGAGTGTAAATGGCAAGATTTTAGCACATTTGGGCAGATGTCTCATCATCTGAGCCATTCTGCCAAATTCAAAATTTGTGCCTTTGTCATCCTTGCTGCAGATCTTAAATGTCAGTCCCAGAAAATCTCTGCTGCAGGGGAGCCAAGCAATGGGTGCATCAGTTCAGACAGGTGGTTAGATGGATCAGGGCTGCTCCCTACCATCAGCCTGGGGTCTGTGAATCAGGCAGGGATGGACGTGTTACTGCTGAGATTCCAAGTTGCAAAGGCCAGTTACAGTTCCTTGGATACATCTCATGGCCAGAGATTTTGGCTGCTGTGGGGAATGTATCCTAACGATTAACTTTCAGTAGGTATCTCAAAGCTCAGTCTTCAGGAATGAAGTAACCCAGACCAGGAGGTGCATGAAGTGCAGGAGACAAATAGGACAGCCAGATTCCTGACCACACCATTGCAGCTTTTACTAGTCTGCAGATGCACCTCCAGCCACCTGCTCTCTGATGTACTCCTGCTCCTCATTGACCTGGCATCTGGTGTACCTGTAGCCACAGTCACACAACCCACAACACAGCAGCTATCAACGCTGCACTGCCATTCTTTTCTCAGCTTATTGTGTTCAGTGTTATTTTTTTCTTTAATCAAGCAAGAGTTTTTTCCCTTGAGATCTGGTAGAGCATCTCTGAAGTTTCTGTAGGGAGCTTGCTGCTCCTGGTGACTGGCAGGCAGGACAGCAAATAATTCAGTTGTCCATGGCCTTGAACTGTGGTCCCAACTGAAAGATTTATGAAATGGGGTTGTTAGCTGCAATCATTACACCTGCATGGCAGCCTCATTGAGGGGCCTTGAGCAAATCTCAACCCTGAAGGAGGTTTCCAGATACCGATGATCTGTGCTCTATACTAGAATTGTATATACTGGAATCATGCCCCTGCATTATCCTGTTCTTCATCAGACAGGTGCACATCCTGATGCTCTCAGGTCCTTATACACAGCTGCAGAAATAAACTCTCTACCTTCTTCTACACCTCTTTCCCTTCATTTCTCTGTGCCTGAGCTCTGCCATGGTAGTACCTCCCACTCATCACTTTTCTCTAACCCTAATGCTGTGTCCCCCTCTGCTCCCCCCAGCTACAGCTGGAAGACTCCCTAGCTTCTGTCTCCCTTCCCTCTTTCCTTGCATTCCATGCCCAGTGGGGACTTCCCTGCTCTGTGTTTCACTGAATACACCCTCCCAAAGAGGGAAGGACAGGGAGAGTGCATACAAGCAGGAGCGTCCCCTTCCACAGTTTCACCTGTCAATGTGCAAAAGGGGAAAATCTCAGTTCCATGAATTAGTAACCTGGGCATCAGCTGCTGCTCTAGAGGAGAGGCATAGACTGACATGTGGACTCAGGGGCTGGGTAGGGCAGGGGTAAAGCCACAGTGAGAACCTGGCCCTAAAAACTGGGCAGGCTTTGCAGATCTGCCTCTGGATCTCACTGCTCTTTGGGATTCATGATTAGCATGCTTAAGTGAGGGACAAAAAATGAAGGAAAATCCCAGAGAGAAAAAGGCACAAACTTGAGACTAATGTAAATACTTTGGGGTAAAACACCAGAATGGGGAGACTTGTAACTATTACCCAAAACACACTTTATAAAGTCAGCAACAAAAGAAGGTAATTAAGAAAGCACAACCAGACTCCAGATAACCTCTGCTGGCTTGCCACATGCATACTCTCTCTCAGTTGGAGGTTAAGGAAGAGTTGACTGAGAAGAGGTCTATTCCAGTCTCTTTCTCTCCTCATAATAGTCTTCTGGGGAGAGGTGGAGATTTAAATATGGGTGCTAGCCAGCTGGGCGATATCAGGATATTAACCACTCTTCCTTCTCACCTATAATGTTTCTCTTTCATAGTGCTTCTATTTTTAGTGGGAGGTGGACAAAACACTTTCTTACTGACTATTCTGAAGTCTGTTTCCAGACAGCCTGAGAGCATGCAGTGTGGATAAGACAAGCCAAAATCCAGCTGTGCAAATGATGTCACCTTCTTAAAACACTGGACATCCTTAACCCTCAAGGTCCCCCTTGAATCATCCCTTGGCTTTCTGTAGGCCCTGGACTGCCACTGACTGCCGCAGCTTTGGAGATTTTAAGGGACACTCTTGACCGTGGGCCAGTGTTTGGGAAAGTCCACACGGGCTTTCCAGTGCCTGCATAGCTATGGCTCTGGCAGTGTGACTCATGACAAGCCTTTCCCAATGCCTTACCAGTGAATCCTTTCAGTTGCTTTAAATGAGACACGGAGCAAGTGTGACTCATTGTCGTTTTCTGGAAATGACAGATTTACAAAGTGTGGCCCAGGGGAGTGTCTGCCTTGTGCCACGCAGCTGGGATGGATGCGCAGCCACCTCCTGCCCTCAATCCCTTTCCCATCTACTTTCTACTTTCCTTTTGACAGGCAAAACGAAGAGAGACTTTCTAATGTCCTCAGTTGCCTTTATGTGAAGTGACTGTGCTGTGCTAGAAAGAAGTTTCTTGAAGGGAAGAATTAGATACACGTCCAGCTGCTTGCTGGCATCGCTTTACTAAAACCACACGCTTTGTTTCCTCACACTAGCTTTGCAAGAAGCTGCAGAAAGATGAGTACCTTCTGAAAGGAATCTATGTCTGTTACAGCTGGGTTCTGCTGTCTGGGCAGGCAGGCTGATGTATCCATCACATTTACCCCTCTCTCTGTGCTGTTTCTCACAGCTTCATGCCCCAGCAGCAGCTGCACCATCCCCAGAGCTGGCATCCTGCAGCAGAGCATGCCTGCCTCAACAGGAATGGTTACAACAGATGGAGCCTGATCTTTTGGTGTCCTCCTTCTCTCCTGGTACCTGGCAGCTTAAAACCGTGTGAGGCCTCCTGCAAAGCTGCTGCTCCACCCCAGCAGTCCTCAGGGTCTGCATTACCCTGGTGTTAGTCCTGTCTAAACTCCCCTGGGTGCATCGGGGACACATTTGCCATCAGGGCACACAGGGAGCATTTCAGATGTTTTTGCTCTGCTGCCATGTAACAGGAAGGATCTAGCTGCACCTCTGAGCTTTTGAGGCTATGAGCTTAGGAGAGGAAAGAAAAAAAATGTTAAAAGTAACAGGGAACTCTGTTTCCTCTTGCTCCTTGAGCACTACATCAGGGCTCCTCCAAGAGGATTATGAGGCATCCAGACAAACTGAGCATGGTCCTGGGAACAAGGTAACACTTCTGCTTTAATCAGACAGGC
Source organism: Phaethornis superciliosus (assembly GCA_023637945.1). Taxonomy (NCBI): domain Eukaryota; kingdom Metazoa; phylum Chordata; class Aves; order Apodiformes; family Trochilidae; genus Phaethornis; species Phaethornis superciliosus. The sequence continues at coordinate 19,182,256 of JAJQWJ010000004.1, forward strand.
CTTGCACAAAGATCCTGAGCCCACCCGTGCCCACTGGTTGGCCACACAGGCAGGAGACCTGCTCCTCCCTCTCTCCTCTGCCTCCCTGTAGTGCCCTGTTCTGGAGGGAGGGAAGGGCCACACAGGTTGGCTCTTCTTCCCAAGCACTGTGCAGTAGCAATGGTGAGGTGGAGACTAGAGGTGACGATGGCAGTTTCTGCAAGCAAGGGACCCAAGGATCTGTAGGAACTTGGGGACCCCAACCAGCAGCACTTTGCTGAGACCAGGAGACCCAAGCAGCCTTCTAGACTGTCTCAGGTGCAGCACTCCTTGTTTTCTACAAGTAATAATTTTATAGAATTGCAGAATGGTTTGGATGGAACCTTAAAGATCATCTGATTCTAACCAATCCTCCTGCATGGGCAATAGCATATCCCACCATACCAGGTTTCTCAAAGTCCTGTCCAATCTGCCCTTATCTAGCTTGCATCTCTTCATGAGAGGACAGCCCAGTGCGATAAAACTACACAAATTATGAAGTGCAGCTTTCCCAAAGACAGCTCTGCACTCAAGGCACCTGCATGTTGCCTTGAAAAAGGTGCAGCCAAGCCTCCACTTGTCTGGGCTTGCAGCAGACCAGAGCCCCAGCAAAATGACAGAGAAGGGTTTAGCATTTACACAAAGGTCTCTGGAAAGCAGTCCTGGTGTTTGCCCCTGCTCTTCACCTCTCAGTGCTTACTGCTGTGCTGGGCACAGCTGGCACACTCTCCATCAAGAAAGTGAGGAGGGTTTGACAGCCTGGTCATCTCTCACTGAGTTGCTGCTTCTTCCACATTTGCCAGCACTAGAAGGAAGGCAGCACACAGCCTGTGCTCTTGTGATCTGGTATCTCTCTGAACACCCTGGGTGTGGGTGGGGCAAGAACCATGTTCAAGGCACTGAAGTGAGAACCTGGGCAAACAGGAGTGAGGCAGCGTCTGAGACCACAGAGCAAATATTTGCCTGCAATGCACTTTGACAGATAACTGAAAGGCAGCCAGCAAAGGGTGGAAAAGCCCAGTGGAGACAAAGCACTGCTTGTTTTCTCAGCCATGCAGAGGACACTAATGCGAAGTTGGAGCCCCTAGGCCTCTTGGGCAGGTGCAAAAGATGAAAAACAGGAGTGTGTCTGTCTGCATGTGCATAATGACTTCTGAGCACAAGTGTGAGCATCATCTCAGAGATGGCTCACCTGCCTCTGATCTGCTGGCTTGCACCTATGAGAAACAGCTTTCTATGCAGAAAAAGGTCTTTTTGTGCCATCTCTCTTCCTCCACATCTGCAGCAGAAGCTGCTCATCACTGAGATCCAGCTAGGGATGTTGTGTGTGAACTAAGCTGGAACCCATTTCTACCCCCATCTTGAACCTTCAAACCCAGTGTTTGCTTACTGTATGGTCAAACAAGCTGCATTTACATCCTGCTGGGTATGTGGCATTGGGTGTTTCATGACCCACCCAGCTGGGAATCTTTCTGCTACCTAATAAGATGTAATGACAGATCATATGTCACCACTACACTTGCCCTCTCCTCCCACTGATAGAAAGAAAACCACTGGCCTCGTCAAAATTAGACACCCTTTATATTCAAGGGACCAGATTTAAAAAAAAAAAAAAAAAAAAAATTGTGGTTACTCTTTCTGAGGAATAGCAAAACTCGGGCTCCATCTACATCAGCAATGTCTGGGTTGACCCAAGTGGGTGACATTCTTTTTTTTGCACCTGGCTTTGCTGCTTACAAAATCTGTCTGTATTCTGCTTCTTCAGACAGATTTGGTGGCACATCAAATGACTCACAGCACCTCCTGAGTCTCTTTCTGAGTGGCAACAGCTGCTACAGAGTCTATCAGACTGCAGCCAAGCCAAGGGTTGCTGTTGCCCCATGCACACTATTTTATGTTCATCAAAGATGAATGTCATCTTCTGCTTTATTTCCTGATTACTCTGTCATTGTGATATCATTAAAGAGGTACAGCTTGCTAGACTTTTGGCTGGTAGGTAAACCCTGAAAATGTAAGTAAGGATGCAGGATCCCTGAATTTGCAAAAAATCTGAAACAAGAGCACAAAGCGGAAAACAATAATTTATTGTCTCCCCTCTGCTTCCACTCTTGCTACTTACCAGAAAAACAGAGAAGAAGGATTGATATACAGAGATCTACCCTATCCATGCTTGTTTGGTTTTTTGTTTTTTGTTGTTTTTTTTTCACTTTTAGGGCACCTTTTGGAGTTGGTAAAACTTTTGGAAAGCCTAGAGCTGCTCCAAACACTGGACTGTACTTCAGCACCCAGTGCTGTTGCTGGGGAATGGTGACTTTCCCCACAGCAGATGGAGCACTCATGTGACACTCCGTACGTACACTATGTATCATCTATTTACATCTTTTTTTACATTAGCAACAGATGGCTTGGCATAATTATTTTTTTAAAATTAGAGGGGAAAATGTATCTAAAACTTCACACATTTTCTGGAGCCTATGGTTTTTACTTTTACAGCACCAATGCTAAGGTCTTCTGCAAAAGGACCCCCCTCACTTTTCCATTACCCTCTGTGAAGAGGTGTCACAGTGAACATGTAGGTAGAGAGGACAGCAGTAAGCATTCAGAAACTCTCCCAGTCATGCAAGGAGGTAGAGAAAAAGGCAGCTTTGAAGCAAGAAAGACAAAAGGGAGAAGAAACAGCACTGAAGTCAGTAGCAGGAGGGGAGGGAAAGGAGAATAGCTTTAACACTGATAAACTCTACCTGCAAAAGCTGATTGAACTGAGGTCCTAAAAAAGCAGAAGCATGCTTCAGAAATGTGAACCATTAGTGAAAAGGTTGGTTTCTTCTTGTTTCACTTCTGGCACACCAGGCTGGAGGCACCGAGTCTCTAATAACATTTTTTTTTTTTTTCTGAGGAAACATGAAGCTTTGCAGGGAGGAGTGTTAATGTAAACCAGGACTTTCCCATACTCATGTGACTCAAAGTTGGGGCTGTAGGCTAGATGCCAGCTTGATTTGACTTATCAGTGCTGATGCTGACAGAAGAAAAAAAGAGGCTATGGAAGAGATACAGGACAGAACAAGAGCAGCCAAGGCACTGAAATCTCTTTATCAGACTACATATGCCTGGAAAACAAAATGGCAAAGATGGCTTGGGATGAAAAGAATTCCCCAAACTGCCAAGCACAAGCATCATTCTGATACCCAGTGTCAAGCCTTAAGCAATGTGCAAGGCTGCTGCCATCTGTTGGGAGGTGGCTGGGGCTCAGTGGGAGAGGGGTGTCAGAGGAGGACATGAGAAGGCTGTTGGTACCACAGGTTGTTTCATCTGCATCCTTACTGCAAGGGGCCATATCAGAGTCAATGCTGGTCAGTGCTGCAGTATTGTCTGGCAGCAAGAATGTGATCTACCTTGTGCCAACAGGAAGAAGTAGAGTACTGTGTTAGGTACAAATAGCCTTGATTGCAATGGTCCCTGTGAAATATGTCTCAGAGAATGGGCACACAGGCAGTCCCAAGATCAGCAGACAGAGCTCCCAGCAAAGGCTGCAGGACCCTTCATGGACCAGGGGTGATGTGTTTGCAAGCAGGTCTTTCCCATCTTAGCTGTGTACATCTGGTGTCTGAGATGTCCGTCTATTGCAAAATTATTTTAACCCATGGATCTTGCTGCAGTAAATCAGATGATGTGCCTACTTGTTCTTGCTTGGTGTTTTTTAGCAAGCAAACATGGTATGGTGGGTGGATGCAAACCTAGTTTACATTTTTACGCTAGTTTTACTCCTCTGTAAATCCTACTCAGTAATGACTAATCCCCAAGTTGATTCTCCTTTCCCATTCGGATTATTTCATTTTCACTAGATTTTGGTACTTAATAAAGTTTAACCATTTAGAGTCTACCTCTTGTGATTTTTCACAAGCTCTAAGAATAGGTGGATGGCTCTAAGGGAATACCCCAATGCACCTTAAATGCAGCAGAAAATCCCAAATTCATGGTAAAAGCAATGGAGATTGGAGGACACTGCTCCGGCAAGAAAGCTTAAATATTTAAGGAAAATGCACAAAAAGAGCAGATTGCAAAAGAAACAATGGCAAATGCCTATAAAGACTCAGGAGAGGCACTAGGGCTGGGTGTACTACCCCAAGGAGCCCCCTCATCCTGGGTGTTTTTGTGAAATTTCCCATAATGGCAGGAGCAGCTTGTGCTATGCAGCCTCTGCTTACCTGCCATCCCTTTCACCAGGAACAATGCAAGCAGAAGTCATTCCCCGGGGCCACAGCAAGGAGGACACAAGCTGGTGCTATGCTCCTTTGTGAAGAGCTGTGCAACTAATTCCCAGTGGGCTCAGGTCATTATGTCTACACCAACACAAAGAAAGGCAGCAACAGATACTCTTAGAAGACAGGTGGCCCTCAAAAATACTGGAGAGCCCTGCAGCCACATCAAGAACCACAGTGTGAGCAGACTCACCCTATTACCAAACCAACAACTTGCAGGGGTGCTGAGCCAGCTGCTGCCTCCAGCTCAGCCCTGACCCCAGGGACTGGCTTGTCTCTGGCTTGCAGTGAAGCTGCTGAGGGTGCAGTGAGGCAGGACTTGCCTTGTTGTGGCTCCCCTCCATCCACTCACCCACACTAGGACCCATAACCCAGGCTGCAGCTGCACTCTGGCCTTGTTTTTTGACTGTCTCACACTTCTCATGGGCTCTGCACAAGCCTGCAGGCTCTGATCTCATCACCTTTTGCAAGTCAGTTTACCTTACTGGGGGATGTTCTTTCAGGCTTTAACCAGCAGACAGGTGGCACCCTGGTTACCCCTGTCCCTCTCTCTCCTCCAAAGTGTAAAGTTCTGCATACATCCTTCTCCTGTTTCTTGGCAATGAAACATCTCCTAGCTTACAAAGAGGTTTTACAGCTATTTCCTACACCTTTCTATCCCAGATCCACTGTGGGGTCTGCAGTGCCCCCATGAGACAACGAGGCACTTAGTTGGGGCAGCAGCACACTGCAGAGCAGAAAGACAGCAAAAGGTGTACCTGGAGCTGGCTATAATGAATATTTCTGCTATTGATCTAACACCTACAATTACTGCTATCAATGGCCTTTTTCTTCTGAGCAAGGCAAAAAGAATTAATAGCAAAGCTCTGAAACCAGGAAAGGGCTTGTTTATCAGCCCAGAATGGGAACTTCAAGGGATTTCCAGAGAAGCAGCTTTGCTGACATCATGTTGCCAGTCCTTGGGGTTTTAATTATATCTTTATATGTCTGTCGTTTTGTTGTTTTGTTTTTTTTTTTTTCTAGGGCTCTTGCAGTTGCATTATCATTACTGAGTTCTCTCATCTTCTTTTCATATTAAGACAATCCTTGCTTGTGGGAGCTATAAACAAAACTATGAGAACAAGAACCCCAGGGGCTCAAAATACCTGTATGTAAATAAAGGGTAAACCACAGAGATCCTTTTCAAATCAAATGGCTTGTTTTCCATCAAGAAAAGACTTGCTCCCAAAAACCTCAGTGATGGAGAAAACCAGTCTCTCCAGACATGACTGAAACTGCATGCAAAAGCTCCTTCATACGTGTGCTCTTCTCCAGCCTTCCAGCCTGTCTAACTGGAGGTCTGCTTTAATGTTATGCTTGTTCTGGTCTTTGTTCTTGACCTGCAGTTATGAAAACCATGAGGTACTGCTGAGGGAAGTTATGGGGATAAGCCAAAAGGTTTCTGGACTTCAAGTCCTTCACCCTTCTTGGGGGAAGGCAGCATAACCAGAGCTCCTTACCTGGGGAGGAACTGTCTGAAGAGAGTGAACTGACTTCTTCAGGTTGCTACAGGGGGAATTCAACCATTTAACCCGACACCTTTCTGCCTTCTTTATTTATGCATGGCCTGTGAGATGCAAAAGAGCTGGGGGTTTGGCTGGAAGCAATATTCATTCGTAAGATGTGAGCTGTTGTTTTGTATGAGGAAGTGATTCATCAAAATTTGCTTTGTGATCTTTACTGTCATCATTACATGGATCTTTACTCTCATCATTACACACCACAACACAAAAGTCAGAGAGTAATGAACAAAAGTACAAAAACCTGCAGAAGAAAAAGAAAAGAGATTAGAGCAGCTTCAGGTTGGTTGGTTGGATGCTGTAGACCCTAGATAGGATGAAAATATAAACCATAAGCTGTTACAAACCAGCTCACAGATGAGGCACATGATAATACTTTGAGTCAACCTAAATTAAATCAAATACCATGACACTCCTTAGACCCTAGGCACAAAGCCAACAGAATTAGGCATCACCAACCACTGGCACCCAGAGAGTGAAGAAGGCAAAAAACCCCAAAGTGTCACCTCTTGCTTTGGAGAGTAAGGACATGTCCCATGGGATAACAGGAGGCCTCTCCCTGGAAAAGGTAATCTACTCAGGTGTGTTTTCACTTGCCTGTCTGAAGTGTGGCATGGATTATTTTCATGTTATTTTCAAAGTTTCTTCTGAATCCCCATCTTAGTAAAAGAAGAAACAAATTTCCAGAATGAAGGCAGAAGGGGGGAGAAGAAAACAATTCTTGACTGTGAAGCACAACATATGCTTGTGTGAGGCTGAACAGCTTTCCACGCAACATATCCAAGCCAAGCTATTAGTAACACCTGATACATCCATGGTTCCCCATCAGCTACCTGCCAGCAGTAAGCAATTGACTCAATATTATCAATTATGTTCCTTTCCCCTCTCCTTTCCTCCCACCAATTAAGCATCTGTTAATCATGTGAAATAATCCTCTTCTTGCAAAATATGGGACAAAAAAATTAGGTTTTGTAATAAAATGAAATATTATTGTAAATAATTAGTAAGTAAGTTTATAATTAGTTTCCCACAGTGAGGTGGAGCCATATCACTACCCCAAGTACTTTAAGCATTATTATTTAGAAAAACTGCTGGGTATGGGTCAGCTGGTCAGGTCTGCTAGCTGGTGCATACAGGTAACATGTCAAACACCAGCACCAAGACAGACTGGGTCAGATCGGGGTCCCATGTCTGTTAAGTTCCAGACCAGTTACCTTAAAAGCAGATACCTTTTCATTCATTTGCCTGTTCCCCAGACAGGACTACCTGTACAGAAACTAGTCCCCACAGATTGTAGCTTTCCTTCAGAAGCCTCCCAGCAGAGGTTCCACCAATTTGTTGCAACTGAAACTTACTGCTACTTCATCCAGTCAGTTATACCTAACACAGAGAATACCTTTATAACAAATTTAAAGACCCATATTGTCCTCAGCCTCCCGTATGGGCAAAATACCAGTGTCCCCAACTTTTTCTTATGTATGTGTTTTCTGGAGTTTTCATTATTCTTGTGCCATTTACCTAATATTAGCATAACCAAAAAGAGACAAGTTATTTAGACATCCTCATACCCCTTCTTGGACTTAATCAACTCAACAAAGCAGCCCAAAGGATTGTCATGGAAATTGCTATAGAAAAATCTAAGGGAAGATCTGGGATTACCAGGGCATAAACAAAATATATCTATGATATACTCTTACATGGCTGCTGAACTGATGTATATCTTATGTACTGCAATCTGATACAGACCAGAGCCATACAAAGAGACTGAACCCAAGCTGCAGTATAGGAAAATCTAATCTCCCATTTGCCTCATATTGCAGTTTTAGTTATTTATTTTATTACTGGGACTGACTCCTCACACTCTCTGAATGAACAGAAAGAACAGTTTACAGAAAGAACTTCTACTTAAAATATCCTCCAATGATGTGCTGGCCACAAAGGAACAGTACCTACAGCTCCATCTCTGCCTTATCCAGCTGCAGGTCCCTGAGATGAGAGAATCATACATGGAATGAAATTCAGCAGCTTCTTTTCCAGGTCAAAACCCCAGTGCCCAGAGCAGGGAAGAAAATAACCCACTAGGATGCTACAAGGAAACATGAGATCTCAAGGAAATGCAGATAGTGAGACTGCTCTGCCTCTTTGTGCACACTACATGAAGTTCAACAAGGTCAAGTGCAAGGTGCTCCTCATGGGTCAGGGAAATCCTAAGCAAAGTTACAGTGTAGGTAGAGAATGGATTGAGAGAAGCCCTGAGGAAAAGCAGTTGCAGATGTTGGTTGATGAGAAGCTCAGCATGAGCCAGCAATGTGTGTTTGCAGCCCAGAAAGCCAAGCATATCCTGGGCTGCATCAAAAGAAGTGTGGCCAGCAGGTCAAAGGGGTCTCCTCCTCTACTGTACTCGTGTGAGAACTCACCTGGAGTACTGTGTTCAGTTCTAAAGCCCCAAAACCATGAACATATGGAGCTGTTGGAGCAAATCCAGAGGAAGGCCATGAGGATGATCAGAGTTCTGGAGCACCTCTCCTATGAAGACAGCCTGAGAGAGTTGGGGTTGTTCACCCTGTAGAAGAAAAGGCTCCAGAAAAACATTATAGTGGCGTTCTAATATTTGAAGGGCCTAGAGAGAAGCTGGGGAGGAATGCCTAGTGACAGGATGAGAGAGAATCATTTTAAGATGAAAGAGGATAGACTTAGATTAGGTATTAGAAAGAAATTGTTTCCTGTGAAAGTGGTAAGACACTGGCACAGACTGACCAGGGAAGCAGTAGACGTCCTGTCCCTGGAAGTGTTCAAGGACAGTTTCAATGGGACTTTGAGAAACCTGTTCTAGTGGAAGGTGTTGGAACTAGGTGATTGTTAAGGTCCCTTCCAACCCAAACCACTCTATCAGTCCATGACTTGAACAAATGCTCACATGGCTTCCAGTAGTGGTGACAAAAAGAGAGCTGCCTGGCTGGCAGCTGGAAGCAGAAAATCTACCTACAACTGCAGCTGTTCAACAGATCTAAAAAAGCCATCTATTGGGGCACAGCTATTCCTTGGCTGAGGAACTCCTGAATGTTCAGCTGAGCTTCCCACAGTAAGTGCACAGGCCTCAGCTGGAAGGGCAAGTGTGTACCCTCAAACTTTCAACCTGATTTAATAGCTTCTTACCCAATATATAATTACATATTTTTCTATAAACACTGCAACCATGTACAAAGTTCACCTATGAGTCCAGAAGGCTTGGCCCAACTTGGCCCTGGGCTTCCCAGCTAAGACTTGTTGCACATTTCCTAGCAGAATGGATCATGTCTTCCTGATACCCAGAGGGTTTTCATGTCATGAATCAGAAGCACAGGATGGCAGCACAAGTCAGTCATGTCTGTTCTTCTCTGCTCCATCCCAACTTTCATCCTGTAAACCTAGATGGATTGCTTCCTCTTTCCTTCAATTTACTTCACTAACTGGATTCTCATCCACCTGCTTTATGCTTTTGCTTGCCTGGAGAATTGACATGTGAAGGTTCTAATTAATCATCTGTACTGGTTTATCACTCTGAAAGCACAGTGCCCATGGACCTGACTGCTCAGGGACAAGACAGCAAATGTGCAATGTACTTTTGGGAATAAGATCTTACAAATGTTTTCATCCTTATAATGGCAATAATGATGAAAACCTCTGAGTTACCTCTGAACATTCTTCCCACAGACATTAAGGTAAGAGTCAATCAAGGTTTCAGGAGAGCTACTGCCAACTATAGCCCAGAGAAGAGGGAATAAAACAGTTTCCCACCCAGATAGTCAGTAAAATAAATCAAGAGAACATCTTACTTTAGTAGCAATTTATTATCATTAGAAGTAACAAGTAGGTTTAAATACTTTTCTCTTAAAAATCTAGTATAACACACAGGTCACTACAGTTCTATGAATTCTGTGGCAAAATTGTATCCCCAAATCACACTGTTATGCCTCATTGTCATAGACATAATGGTGTAGGAAGCAAACAACACAGAAACAGATTGCTCTATACAGCACTATTCATAAAGATGATCATTAGGCCTCAAGATGCTACAAGTTATTCTGTAGCAGCTATTAAGTATAACTTTAGTTTTTCCCATTGTTAATATTGCTGAAACAGTAAAATAGTTGACACAGGTTTTGGTGAAACCAGAATTATCTTTTAAGCATTGTCTTTTTTCCCTATGTCTCTTCTTTGCTGCTAAAGTTTTCCTCTTTTTTTCTTTTCCCCTCTTAGTAGCACCGTTGCCCCATTCCAGGTGAAACCACAGTGGTATCTGCAGTCAGTCTCCACTTAGCATCACATATTTCCTTCATATTGTGAAGCCAGTGCTCAGCTCTACTACTTACCACTACCTTTAGCATTGCTGCAGAACATTTTGGGAGCACACAGTTCAGGAATACTGCATGCTCATGAACTAATCTCTAGCTTCTTGGGAGCTTCAGACTGAAAGTTAAGTTCAAACAAGGTACCCAAGGTAGCTGATTTACAGCTAGTTCAGATTTGTGTAACGGAGCAACAGCCAGGTGCTGCAGGACAGAGGCATCTTCACATTTCAACTGTTCACAAAAAAGCCTGAGCAAATTGTAATACTGTTCATCAGTGGCCTGCAGGACCAAAATACCAGTCTCCACAAGTAAGCATACATAGTAGTGAAAAGGCAGGAGAGTCATAATTCTGGCAGATATTTAATATGTTGAACTTCAGCATCCAAGGTCACTCAATACTTAGAAGTAAGCAGAAGCCTCTAAGTAAAACTTTTCTGGCTGGCAGACATGTAGTGAAGGAAGAAACAGAACACAGGTAAACTTTATATAGCTACTCAAATATGGTTTGTACATGAGTTCAGGCACATAAGAAGGTCTGTTCTTCAAGAGCAGACTCCTTAGGCGGGTATCTATGCATGAATTTTGCAGTTGCATGTGAAGTTGGGGAGCTCAATGAAAATAAATCAGTAAGCAGTTTCACGTATATCTATAACCCTTCTGAACTTAGAGAGTCACAGGAAAAAGTATAAACACAATCATAAGATAAACATATGGAGGAGGTTCAACAGATTGTATGAACAGACTCAATTGTTCTACAACAGTATTTCACAGTCATCTCTAAGCAGACCCAAAAGTTAAAACTCCAAAAAAAAAAAGAGGTGTTACATTTACTAAATTAAAACCACTTTTTTGGAGTTTGATCTCAGCTAGATCTCTTGGGGAAAAAACACCAAGAGAAAACAATGCTTACAGCAAAACTGCAAAATCATGTCTTACCTAACATCCTAAACTAGCCTCTTGCATTGAACAGTCTGTCAATATTCCACGCTTACTCAATAAGACCTTAATTAATTTTAACTGAGGCAGCCACTAAACGATCATCATACAATAGCAATGCCAAGATAAAGGAAAAAGCTTATCAAAGATGCTCAAGAACAGTTAGTTTGAAAAAACCAGTAGCATTTGCTTCCAAAAAAATGTCATTTTCTGTCTTGCTTTACTCCTCCCACCCCTGTTCCACTTCCTGTTTCTCTTCTTGCCCATATTTAACCAACAAGCAACAAGAAAAAAATTAAGCTTTCCAGTTCATTTATAAGAAGCCTTTGGATTTCCAAAAATAAAGTTTTAAATTAAGAACCTGTGAATCTGCTTTTAAACAAATGCCATTTAAAGCACTGACACTGAAGGACAAGCTCCAACCCCAGCCACTGACACAACAGGTGCCAGCTCTATCATCTTCCTGCACATGCCTAGGTGCTAAAAGCTGTGGAAAGATGCCTGTGTGGGGAAAAACACGGAAGTTTTGAAAAGGTCCCTTTTGCTTTAAGTCTCATTGCATACATGTAAACATGCAAAGAATCACCTGTCTAGTCACTATCTTTCAAGTACTCAGGAAAAATTATCATTCCTCTAGATAAAAAGTACATAGATCTAGGATACCCTTGACATCTCTCCAATGGCATAATTTCTTTAATATGCAAATCTTTTCAAATTATTCTGTAGCTTTGAGGGCCTACATTAAAATTCAACATTGAAAAAATTATCAACTTTAAGGATAGTTAATACCCTGGTATTTTTTAAAAAATTTCCAAGATTTTTTTGTGGTCCCTCACCATGTGTCAATATCCACGTAATTCATAGCCTCCTCTACCCACATCCAAATCAATCAACAAAGTAAGAAAACGCCACCTGGAAATTAAATTCAAGTCCAATATCCAAATTGTTTAACACTTGTATTGCAGAATCTACATTTAATTAAAGTTCTGTAGTGTAAACATCCAGTACTGACTTGTTTTCTTCAACCACTATCTAAATTTGAGGGTTACCTCTACTGGGCACAGCATTTAATGCAACTAAAGGAATGCCATCTCTCACTTCAGATACACTGCATTGACCCAGAGGAGCATAAAATCTGCACTTTCAAGATACCTATCTACTAAACAAACAAGACTGAAGAGAAGAGCTCCCATTCAAAATTAGAGCACCAGCCAGCCTGACATGTATCATATTGGGTTCTCTATCTATACCGGATACTGTGTGTATATTCCCAAATACAAAAATAAAATTGTATGAATTGCACGCAGCTGTACATAGTGCAGTTTAAGCAATACTGAGGTGTTTTCCTTGTTTTTGTGATGCATTTGGACAACAGCAAACTGCAGTGTGATAATTATACTGCAGTCCTCGAGTTTCTCCTTCCACAGAGACACACAAAGCTTTTATTTAAAAAATCTCTAGCCCACAACAGGCAGACATTTACAATTTAGCCATAACTGCACTGTGAAGAATTTCTGAATTCCCTTATTTAAGTCTAGATTACCCAAAAGGACTTTTTCTTAGAAGTCCTTTACTAGGACTCCTTTTTTACAAGCCACACACCAAAAAAGGTGTTTCCTGCTTTGATTACATACAGTTCATCAGGTGGAAGTAGATGAAGGTAGCTTATTACATTATAAAACTAAACTCATCCTTATGAAGTGTATCTAATACACAAATTAAAGATTCCTGCTAAGCATCACCACATACTAACCCTTCATAGTTTTATAAGATGACCGACTATGAAATTATAACTACTGCAACTGTACAGAGGCACCTTGTTATATCACACTTATGTTATAGTTCTCTTTTTAAAACTTTCCATAACTGCCTCTGCATTTGGCAACTTTTTATCCATTTCATCTATTCAGCCGTTGTGTTACTACTTCTCGGTACATGATAGAGATATATATCATCAGAAGAAAAATTACAAAGAAATCATCCAAGAACCCCAGAATTCCAAAGAGGGCTTCAGGAAGAAAATCCAGAGGTGAGGCCAGGTAGAGCACGGCTCCAAGCAAGCAGAGGAATATTCTGATGCGAAACATCCAGAAGAGGCCTCCAACAGAAAACATCTCCCTGAAAGCATGGCGCAGTAAAGTGGGCAGATCCATAATTCTTTCCATAATCTGTGAAGAAAGAAACCAAAAGTTAATATTCTGCTTTAGCAACAGACCTATTTAGCAAGGACCTTTCTTTTAGACTGAGGTTTCTATTATGACATCACAGCTTTGGAATCTGTTAGCTATTAAGAATTACAATTTTAAAAAAACAAACCAACATTAACACAAGAGTTTCTGCATTTAGTTTTGCTAGGTAGAAAGTCAGATACAGAATATACATTTTCAAGAAAGTCAAACTGTGTTATTCTATACTGTAAAACATACATTTGACTCTATAAAGCATATTGGCATATATTAAAATGGAAAATCAGTTACTACTAGAGAACTTAACTCTCCTTCTCAGCTATTTATAAAAAAAAACCTCAAAACAAAACCAAAACCAAAAGAATACTCTTTCCTCAGAGCAATTTTGGAGGAAAATGAAAATTCAAGAATATAGCTTGAAATCTGAGAAAGGAGGGAGAAAGGCACACAGAGTAGAACTTGAGATTCTTCTACTCAATATAAAATCAAGTGAATACTCTTCTTTGTATAATTTACTTTAAAATTTTGACTAATTACGAATCCTTTCAAATTAATGAGTTGTATTTAAAAAAGAGCTTAACACATGAATAGGGAACTTAAGGCTTATTAGCAGTTCTTACTTCCAACACAAATGCAAGTTTCCATACATTTCCACAAATTACAAATAAATATTATGTGGGCATGCTCTAACTATAGAGATATTAATTTCCTAAAGGAAAATTTGCATAGTCCCTAAGCATAATAAAGACAACATTCTTATCCCAGAAGGGGGAAAAAAACCAAACAAAACCCAGGAGTTACTTAATCCCCCCTAAAATCACTGACTTCCATCCAAATTGATAAAAAACTTACAGATCTGGGCTGTCCTGAGAACCTCCGATTGTAATCATTAACATCATGAAGTATGTGGGTTGCATCCTGCTGATCTTCACCAAAAAGTGGCAAAAACAATGTCACCTGAGTACAGCAGACAGACTTTGTTACAAGTGCAACTGTATTTTAAATGGAGGCATTGCCAACTAGGAATGAAAATTGCACAGAACAACCTTTGCTTTAGTTGAATATTTAGTAGAAAAATAAAATGAAAACTACTAACATGGACACAACTGATAAGTTTCAACAAAACAATTTTTTACAGATCTTTTAGAGTATTATTCTTAGTAAAGGTAGGAACCATAAAAACAAGCCTAAGAACCATCCTTCCAAAAGAGGCTTCAAGGAAATTTTTCTAAACATGCAAACTGTTTATGTTTCAGAAGTGGGACAGATGACTGGAAGAAAAAAGTTAAATTTGCCAAATTAATCTAGTTTTGCTTCTTAAACTGAAAATCAAATAAAGCAAATAATGAGCACATTCTTTTTCCATGATTAGAATGGCCTTGCATTTGCTGCAAAAAGCAGCAAAGCTCATTTTCCACATGGATATTCATACCAAGGCCAAGAATTTGCCAACAATACAGAATAATAAGTTCATAGAAAAAAGTATTAACCTTCAGCTCTTCTGTAACCTCAGAGAAATATGCCAGATTCTTGGGTTAACTTCCATGCAAACATAGAAAAACATGTAGAGTCATATTCACATACATCTCATGTTACCTTTCTATATAGTATTTTCTCGAAATTTAACATTTTTATTTGGAAAAGATGTTCAGGTATAAAATGCAGATTACTACAGAAAACAGAAAATACATAGCACTTTAAATTAGTATTGTCTTCAAAAGCTTCTTCTGTACCCAGCCCCTAAATATATCTTGTACCTGTGCTACAGTCACATCTAGCAAATGACAGCATGTGCAGAGCTACACTCACCTCCTAGCCCTGCCACAAACTTTCTGTATGACTCATGCTGTTCATATGTACATAACTTTATTCCTCATTTACAAACTAAACCTCACTTTTCTTTACAGAATGAGAAGGTGAGAATGAATGCATAACCATGCAAGCAGTACCACCCAATTTACCTGTTACTTGGAGGAAAGTAGAATACCTATGTAAGGAGACACTAAAATAGCATTGGTTTTGCCTTTTTATTTTTCACCACCTTTATTTTTTTGTTTATCTACTCTCAGTGGCTATGCTCTAAACCTATTAATTCTTCTAGTCATACCTATTTTACTTTCCTTCCTCTCTCTTCTTACAGTCATTTGTCCTGCTGATACACAGAAACAAAGCAGGATATAATGTATGGGTAAGGGCATGAAGCATGCTATATAATTAATCAGAAGTTAGTAGCTCTGTAGGTTGTGCACTGTTAAAATACAGATGTTCTTTTGTTAGATCATACACTGTGAGAGTCTAAGTGTTAATGAGTTGAAGGGACATATCTCAAACTGACAATGCAAGTAAGTGTGTAGGAAGTAAATGCTTGCTCTAGAGAACTCAATAATATATATAAACTAAATAAAGGGACAAAATAGAAAGCCGACATTCATTGGTTTTTTTGTCAGGGGGAGAGGGTACTTCTCAGAAATCAGTGGTTTACTGCCTTCTGACAGTCTTCCAAAACTGACATGTCTTCCAGATGCAGGTTCTGCTGAAGAAGTTGTATAACATCCCAAATGGAAAGCATAGAAAAATCAGTTTTGATTTTCAGTTTTCATATACTCCTTAACAGAAAAACTGTCTGAGTTATCAGTGTGGTTCCCTTAAATTTGAGTTGTAGAAAAAATTGGTGCTTTTTGAGCTACTTGGCAAAGCAAAAAGGTCAATACAAACTAATATCCCCCATCTGTGTTTTACATATCCATTGTATCCATTACATATCCAGCTCTTTCAGCTTCTCTAGACCTCTTCTCGCAGTCTAACTATTGCAGTTCACATGTAAGTGCTTGTTTGGTAAGCTGTGCTAGGTAGCCAAACCATCAGGTTCATGATTACTTTACTTATTACCGTTTGTCTGCAGATGGGACAACGGATGGCACCCAGCCACGACCCGTACCTCCAGTAGGCAATAATGCAGGAACCTGATGAAGGTAAGTTACAGACACTTAAACTTCTGAGCTGAAACACCCATTGCATGAAATCGTACACCTTACACACCAAGGCAATCAACACAAGTGTATCAACAGTTAGGCTGCATCTATTCTGGTGTAATTATGTATACAGCAATCGACCAATGTGTTCACATTCAATGCTAATAATGAAAAAAAATCCTGAATGGGTTCAACTCCATAATTAACTTCAAGGTATTAAGGTGTTTATCCAAACCCTTTGGTTTTAATATCAGTTTCACCAGGTAAAGGAATATATAAGAATCTAAGAATGTTAACTGCTTTACAAATTTTTAATTTTTTTCCTTTAAGTAACAAAGCATGGTATGTGCTACATACCACACAGAATTAGATGCATGCAGTGAAAGAATCCTAACTGAGAACCTGAAGGAGAAGAAGCAAAATGCTACATAGTAAACTTATATGTAAATTTGAATAGCTGGGCCTCAAAAAATAGAGCAAACACTTCAAGCATTGTGAATTTCAGTCTTAATTCCTCAGGACTTCCAAAAAAACCCAAAGCAAAACCACACTGAGATAATGATAATACCAAGCAGTATTTTTTACACCTTCTAAAGCAAGTTTTTAAATGGTACATCCCCAGTGTTCTTTAGCTTCTTCAGTTTTTTACTAATTGGAAATAAGTTATACCATCTGTCCCTGACATTTTTTAATCAATTACAGCTTCAGTCCTGATAGCATAGAAAAAAATACAGCACACTCTGAAAGTGATGGTGACTCTTAACTATGTTTTTCTTTCTAAAGCAGACTAGAAGGTAAGCAGTTAAAATCAAAGAAGGCTTTGCATTAGGGTGCCTGTACTAGTGCCAATGGTTTGTATTTCTGTTTTGCTTTTATCTTTGCATTACTGTTGTGGTTTTATCTTTAAAGCTTGGGTTTTTCTTGCTTACCACAGAAGAGATGTCCACAGTTTGTTTCTATAGGAAATGTAGCCTGCTGCAAACAGACTGGGCAAGACATATCTGTGTAGAAGTGATGTCTATCACCATCAGAAGTATCCTGTTGGAAGAGAACAGAAACGCAAAGTGTTAGAGGCATTATTTTTATATAACTGAGTTTAAAAAAAATAAATCCAGTGTTCATCTACTAGAAGTAAAACAGTCAAATGCAAAACTATGTGAAATGAAAGAGAAATGGACTTAAAATTAAAAAATCAAGCTTACTTAAATTTGAAAACAGATTAATTGAGCAAATTCTTCTTGTGACAAGCCCATTATTTTCCCTTCCTCTGTTATGTAAGTATGTGCTTCATGCCAGTTAAAGACTGGAATGAAAGAACAAACATCCTTGGTCCTTCACATTAACTCAGGTTAGACATGTTGAAGCATGAGTAACAACTCACATCTAGACTGTTACTTCATTAGCCTAAGAAGTTCTGTCTGGAGCCAGGCAATTAAACTGCACTGCTTACCAGTTACAATATTTAGTGTTCCCAAGTGCTCCCACATCTATGCTTGCATAGATATCAGCTTGTGTATGTCACTGCCATGTTAGGGGTTTTCTCCCCATTTTGCCATATTTGTCTTCCAAAAAAATATGCACTGCAGTTAAAAACCTGTTCTTTCAAGAAGTCTTATGATGGAAAACTCTCCTCAATACTCTCCAAATGTGACTTTTCACTCTAGGGTGTGAAACCTGGTTTCCTGGTTTCCCATCCCCTACTCTACATGTCAGGAGAGGATGCAATCACACAAGTGCAGAATGGTTTGGTTTGGAAGGACCTTTAAAGTTAATGTAGTCCAATTCCCCTGGCATGGGCAGGGACACCTCCCACTAGACCAGGTTGCTCAAAGCCCCACCCAGCCTTGCCTTGAGCACTTCCATGGAGAGGACATCTAGAACTTCTCTGGGCATCCTGGCCAGGTGTCTCACCACCCTAAATGTAAAACATTTCTTTCTTTATGTCCTTAAACCTATTCTCTTTCAGTTTAAAACCACTGTCCCTTGTCACTGAAAGGCTTTGGTAAAAAGTTCCTCTCTGCCAATCTTTGTTGCTTGGCTTTTGTTGCTGTGCCGTTGTTCTGTTACACACAGCTTATCACTCTAAACATCTAAGCCCTGTCCTGTGGCAGCAAGCTGTACTCCAGATTTCCTTTCTTTTGTCACTAAATTCCCAGGAACATAACAGGAAGCACACAAGATAATATACATATTACATACTCCACCTTGTGGCAAAAAAATGTCTGAAAAAAGAACCAACCATTTAAAATACCTAATTTATCCATAGAAAAGACTGTTATCTCATTACTTGATAAATTTCAAGAATGTGTCTGTACAATAAGTTTCCATAATTTTCAAGACCAACTTCTTCAGGAACCCCACTGCAGTCTACACTACCTCAAACCAGAGTTGAACAGTGCCAACACTTTGCACAGCACCTGCTCGCTTTGAAGCTGCTGACGAAGAGCTCGCACTAGCTCTTGATTTTCTGGGTGTATGTTCTGATGTTCGTTTCTGTGAAAGGAAATACAAGCAGTAAAAAAACCTGAACACTGTGACACAAGACTTAAAAGTAACTCACTGAAAAAAAAAAAGAAGAAGAAACTTGAACAAAGAACAAAAAAATAATTCTTTCCTGTTATAAAGGGTACACACATAATTAAGGAAAGAGAATGTATATTCTATATCTTAAAATTACCCTGGATATTTAAAGCTGTACAGAAGTAATATTTTTCAGAGATTTTTACCAATCATGGTAAAAATGGATTTGAATCTGAAAATAATGAAGCCATGGACCATCAAAATAATCAAGTTGCTTGAAAGCTTTTGTATTCCTCATGCAGAAATATTTTTACTTTTTCTCTCCATTGCTAGTTTTTGTATAGCTGGTCCACTTATATTTTTTTTTTTACTACCTAAGTTACACAGGTGACAAATCCTAATTACTTCAATTTTATCTGCTACATGAAAGATTAAGGCATAACATTTACATAAGAAGGGGTAGGCAAACTCTTAGATATAGAATGTTGAATTTATGTAACTATCAGCAGACTGGATATAAAAAGAAATCACTTTTAAAATCACTCTTTAAAAAGAAAGACTATGGGCAAGAAAACTACAGGTTAGATATGCCAATGAAAACCATAGGGAAGGAATAACTGAAGAAAGAAGGCTGGATACATTACAAATTCGAAATTCAAAAGCACAATGGGAACAGATTTGGAATTAAAAGTTATGCTGACAACACGAAGAGGTGCTGAGTGTTCAGTTATAATAAATATGAGTCAACAGCATCATATTCAAAATTGAATTTTTATGTTTGTTGATTCAGATGGATTTCACTGGTGATAGATTCTGATCAGCACTGTTGGGTTCTCAGCTGGATTCTGTTTTCTATTTTAGGCTAAAAGCACAAAAACACATAGAGAAGCTGGAGGAAGTTCAGAAGAGAATAAGTACTGCCCACATATTTCACACATTAGAGAGAGTGAAAAAATGTCAGTTCATATAGAATACTGTTCATGGCGAGAAAAGGGGACAAGATAAGGCTTTCATTCTATAAGCAAGAGCAATTATTTCCCACTGTTATCTAAGGCTGGTGAAAAACATTTAAAACTGCTTAGTGTACAAATCAGAAAAGGTAACCTCAGGGCAGTGCAATCCATCTTTGACTAAAAGTTAAATCAAAAACCAGGCTGTACTACTCCCAGGGATGACCTAAGCAAGCTGATCCTCTGTCAGAGCTAATGGATGAAATTTTAGGACATGTCCTGGTTGCAGTCCTTGTCAGGGTTTAGGCACAGCCAGTACCAACCAGGCCTCTGCCCGCTCCCCCCCACCCCTGCAGTGGGGCAGGGAGGAGAAAATCCACTTCATTTGTGGATTATGTCTCATTAATGGAGACAAGGACAGGGAGAGTTGCATTCCCCAATTACAGTAACAGGCTAAAAACAGACAGATTGAGCTTGGGAAGGAAAAAACCTAATTTAATCTACAAAAAGAAAGAGAAGACAGGCTGGCAGTTGCTGGTGGTGTCTCAGGCAGGTTTTTCTAACCTGGTCCTTTCCAGTCAGGATAGCCCTATTCACATATTTTTCTCAATGGCTCTAAGAACATCCACAGTATTTTCCTTCATTTGTCAGCAATCATACTACTGCTTTGCTGCTACCTTTAACATAGTTAAATATACACACACACTCTTTCTCCAAAGATGCATAGACAAACTCTGTATCTTACTAATAGTTACCTGGTTATTTGTAATAAATAGATTTATTTAACACTACTGTGGGTGACATATGCTATATGATAGGAATATAACATCAATCATCCTTTTATAAACCCCTTCTTGCCTAGCCTGGGTCTCCAAGAGTAAGATTTTGAGCATGTTATACATACAACAGGTATGACAGATAAAAGTATTTTCCTGTTTACCTGCTACAAATGAGCATATTTTACACCTTTACTTTGCCAGAAGTTTGATATATATTAAATGCAGATCAAATCACACACCAGGGGAAAGTGTGAATTGTAAGCAAGTTTATTCCAATTTCTTCAAGAACAACTAATTGCAAAGTTGCTGCTAAAGTGTTATCCAGTGAAGAGCTATACTAAGCAAAGAATAATCTTAAGTGATCAAATTTAAAAAGGAGATATGGTAAAGTTACCTGGGCAATATTCGCAAATCATTCTTACGCATTCTTACACTTCTTTTGTATGACTTTACACATACTACACTGAACACATAAAAGTGTTTGTAGATCTGTAGAGGTACAGTATATAGAAGTTCTGTCTCATGCATAAGATGCTCAGGTAGCAGAACACTGTACAATGCCCAGGAGGGGACAGGCAGAGTTCAAGACATATCCAATTCACAACTTCTGTCATGCAGCTAATAGTGTGAGAAAACAAATGCAAAACAGACCAGTACTATGTCATTAAAGGCATTATCAAACATGACCCAGAAAGAAAAAAAGGTTACACGTGGCATCTTTTAATTTCCTTACTCTGAGTGTTGGCACTCCAAAATTTGAGGAAAAAAGTCCCCTGGTGTGGAAAAATTGTGCTATGTATCACTAAGAGCCTCACCCAACTATAATTATCAGGAGGAGGAAGGCTGCCTACTCATTCAGTGTGCAGTTTCACACAGGCACAGTGAAGGAGAGTTCTTACAGGGACTAGTGTATCACTGTGCAACAATGGCTGCTGTTAATTTCTGAGGATTATTGACTGTAAATACTGACTTGATCTTATAATTGAACCACATGATGGGACAGAAAAATGAGAGAAAAAGATCTAAACCTGCAGACTGACAAACATGGGTTAGGTGATGCATCTAGAAGAAGTAGCATATCTGATACCAAATACTGGAGGTTTTGGGTTTACTGGGCTTCCTTCAATTTGATGTATAAATTAAATATCCCCATTCTTACCTGAACATGCTCCTATCCACCTTCAGTATATCAGATATTTCATACAGAAGTATGGGTGGCAAAGAAACTGGGGTAATGGACACAGTATAAGAAACACACATACCACTGCATTGCCTAAGATAACTAGAGAGGAAAAAGAAAATACTCCTTTTCTCTCCCACTTCCCCTTTTGTGCTAAATAAAAAAGAATTATTATACTTTTTGCACTGTACAGCTGTTCTACAATATTGTGCAGATTTTCATGGGGACAATACAAAGGAGGCAGAGAAAATATGCTGCTGAATACAGGCAATTTCAGAAGGTAACAGCAGGCACAGCAGAAAGCTGAGGATGCTGATAGGACTTTCCATACTCAGGCATACAATACAGAAGTAAAAAAAGCTTCAAGACTTCAAAAGTATTGGGAGTTTTGTGTTGGAGCTTATTTCCCCTCTGAAAAAGAAGTTATCAGAGCATGTCCAGGATCCACAGAAAAACTTTTTACTTAGCTCATTACACTGTGAAGGTAGTTAGGAAATAGCCCTTCTCTCCCCATCAAGTAACCCTTTATCATCCATGTATCATCTCCCTGAACTCCAGCCCCAAGTGAACTCCTACTCTCTTGCCAATGATCTTCTTCTGCTCCCTTTTTAATCTAACTTGCTTTCCTTTATATAATGTTCAAAAATAAAATGTTAAAAAGTAAACTAAACACTTAAAATTGAAGTCAGAAATGCAAAAAAAATGTCAGCGTAAGAAGTACAGAAAACATAAGAGAGCAGATGGAAGAAAGGAACTCTTGAAGCCATCTGAACAACTCAAACAGCCTCAGAGAGAAAAGCAAGATGAAGTCCATACATTTCTCCTAGATTCCTTTGCTGTCTCCTGGTCCGGAACAGCAGCACTGTAAAGAGGTTTTCCACTTCTGCTTTCTTTTGTAGCTTGCTCTCAAATAACTCCTGCCCTGCTAACACTTCTTACATGGACAGATCCTCCTCAGTGAATTCCATAATGACAACACATTAGAAATATTGTGTTCTCCTAGTTGTTAAAGTCTTCTGTGTTCAGAAGTCAACAGACATTAGTCAAAAAAAAAACAACAAACCAAAACAAAAAAAACCTCCAAAACATTCCTTATCTGAAGTTTAGATTTATTTTCCCAAAACATGTAGGCTAAGATATTTGTTAGGTTGTGAGTAAAAACTCTGAAATTAAAAATAAGCTTTGACTACCTGGCCATTAAAGTTACTGAATTCTGAACTTAAAATTTTGCTTTATGGAAAGCATATTAAAATCCATTGTATTCCAGATTATTAATTTAGAAACAAATGAGTCAATTTATTCAGGTTTGGCATTTCTAATTTTTTTTTTTTAAGAGGAAGACTGTAACTAGAATATGCATTTGGTGATTATATCCAGTCTTAATTATGGAGTCACTATTCACAAGTTTGTACTTTGTAGCCAAATAAAACACACCAGCCATATATACTGTGAATTTGGCCATTTTCAGTCTTCAGGAATGATGAACACTATTCAGTTTGACCATTTGAAGATTAGGAAGAGATAAACTTCACTTCTGAGATATATCATTTCACTCAAAATCTGAATTAAGTTATGAAAGTCTACCAAGCAATTAGATAAACATAGTAAGTGATCAATCATTTCCTTCATGTCACAAAAATCACGGATGTTTTGTACACCAATGCAAAAATTTGTTGAGAAAGTTAGAATTACAAATGCAAGTATGTAGATCAATTCCTAACAACACATTCTCACCTTAAAAGCGTATATACCAGAGCAGCAATGAAAGTGAAACTGAGCACAACTGCCACCAGTACCTGGTCACTTATTCCTTCTATAACTGAACCATTATCTAGCTTCAAACTCTGAACTTCTGCTTGGTGACTGGCCATCACAGCTCTAAAATGTAAAAAGAAATATATACATACATATGTATATTAAAACATACACACATGCATACATTTTAAATGTAATTACAAATAATACATATGCACATCTATTCACAGACCTTATACATTCCTGAAGCAACAGATTAGTCATTGCTGGGGAAGAAAATTATAAAAGAAGAAGGAAAAAATGTACTTTTACCAAACACTGAGCTTGGTGTAGAGGGCTGTAAAATGTCTTGCACAGTAGCAAACACATCTTCAATGAGTGTTGTGGTATAAAGACTTATTAAAAAAAAAAAAAAAAATCAGTCAAATACTTTACTTGAGAAATTTTACCAGATAACTTGCCTAGGGATAGGTCATTGCTGAATTAGACATATTTGAAGGTCAGTTAACTTATAAAAAGTATCGTGACTCTGCATTATCAGGAATTTTAGCTATTACACATCATTGCTGCTAGCCTGAGACGAAGTATTTATACAAAACTAATTTTCACTACTTATGTGACGAAAGAAACAAGGTTATTTGAGGCTTAGGTGTTTTAGAGTGTTAAATGCTTATCTGGATACACAATAGTCACCTCATGCACTTGGTATTTTACCCCTCTTTCCTATTACCATGATTCAGCTGGGAACATGGGAAAAACTTGACAGAAAGAGTAGTATCAGGCTTCCCTGCTTAGACTTGCTTGTTTTATACTCATTTCACATAAGCAACACTCAGAATTACCTGACAAAACTGTATTTAATACTCTACATCATTAAACTACAACTGGAAATAAGCAAAATAAAATAATTTCCAACACGCTGCTAAATCACTCCTTTTGCAACCACAAACTGAAATGAACTACAGCTGTGAAAACTGTGAAACCAGGAGAGGGAAGCTAATGATGGCAAATGACAAAAAAAGTCATACTGAGGTTGTGTTCATACACAATTATAGTGTTTTCCATACAGAACTAACATAAAATCTCAGCATCTTTTTATGGCATCAGGTATGACCGGTTTAATTTACTTGACTTCCTAGTCCAGTATGTGTACCTTAACCTTGCAACCTCTCATCAGTCTTTCTCTCTAGTTCACAGCTCATGTGTTATGTTTTAATTCAAACCTTGCTATCTAGCAAACATCACTAAATGCTGTGTGGCCCTGAATTAATTGCAAAACTGAGATGTAATACAAGTCATCAGGATTTTAGTGATACCAGTGATGACACTCTTCTCAAGATTTCAACATGCCATCTTGCCACTAATACAAAAGTGTCATCTGCTACTCTTATCCTCCAGATCCTTTCTTGTACCAGTTGTAGGGCTTTTTCCAAGCTTTCCAAGCTTGTATCTGCAGAAGCCATCCTCTGTGGCAGCAATGCAAAAGAAGCTGGTATATTCTAACACTACTATAAAAAAGAATAAGCAATGCAAGTAAGTATGATGAGAGCAAACTCATGGAGAATGAAGGGTAGATTCCTTTAATTGTTGTATTTTGTGGCTTCTACTGAGAAAAACACAATTAAATAATCAAACAAATATAAAGCAAATCAATAAATAACTTATCCTAAGTGTCCCAACCTGAAATGAGATTATTATTTTTCTAACTACAGTCATAATTTTTGTTAATGACAGCCTTCCACAAGCAACTGTGTCATAGTCTAACTACTGAAATGTGGATTATTATTTGGAGAGTAACTTTTCCCAAAGGTAGAACACTGGTGACTCATCAAGAGCCATGTTTGAAGTAGGTCAGTACTGACACAGGCTTCACATGCAATAATAAGACCAGATCTTTATGGTAAGGTCTTACATAGGAACAACAGCCTACACAAAAAACTATACCATTTACCTGTGTAGCTAGTTACACAATTATATTGCTGTAGCTAAATCCATGAGGCTAAGGTGTTGTGGAAGTTTTGAGGAACAGCTCCTTGATTCTGAGGATCTGGACTAGTGAGTGTGCTGTCATACTTCCACCATCCCCGGCTCATAATTCCTAACCTGTATAATTTGTTTCTTTGCAGATACACCCCTGAAGGAGCCTCTCTCTCTTTCATTACTCTGAGATGCTAATTTTTCACAACTGTGTCTCAGGCAGCATTTCCACATTGACTTTTTGTAAGCACCATTACCAGTCCACTATTTTTATTGTGTCCCACTGTCATTTCTAGGTTGACCACAAAAGCAGACACAAGTAGCAAGAAACTATTAAGAGATGATTCCTCCATTGTCTTGCGTCAGCTCTGTTACAACAGACCAACATGCTACTAACAACTACACCCATTAATGTTACAAGCTTTAACAAAGTCACACCGATGCTTTAACTGCACCTTTGAAATGCAAGCATTTCTCACAATGAGCCCCGAAAATCTGTTCCAGCTTGCTTGGTTCATTCTGAACTAACACATGAACTGTAAACTTCACAAAGTTAACTCAGTTTCCCTGAGCAGCCTTCAAGATAACCACTCTAGACATCTCTCCCTTTCTCTGCATATTCTTTGCAACAACACTCTTACTCTCTGTCTGCCTGCCATCAACTACACTCACTACATCTGCTTGCCTTCATTTCTCTTCATGCATTCTGCTTGAAAAACCAAACAGTGTTGACCAAGGTTATGGCAGGAGAATGTAAGAACAAATCCTTAACTCCTCTTTCTTCCCACACAGAATACCAGTTACTTGTATCTACTTCAACCCTTCACCTCTTTGGCTTTCCCAATAACCATTTTCACACAAACTCTGTGTTCAAAGGAAATTCCTGCAGTCTTTCTGGCTACACAGAATGCCACTCCATCAAATATTTTGTCTTCACTTTCTTACCAATACTGTAAAGATGTGTATACTGGTGGAGTGGAATCCCTGCCTTGGTGCCTCTCACAACTTCTAGAGAAGGTGGGAGAGCGATGCTTAAAGCTCATGCTCTTCATGTCTTGCTTGCTGCTTCTGGAGCACCAGCAAGTGCTGAGCATATTCCCCTTATTATCTATAGCACATTACACAGAAGGGCTGACATGAATTGTGTAGACTAGGAACCACAAACAGAAGCATTTAACTTAAAAAAAACCAAAGCAATACATACTTTCCTGGAATAGTTATTCAAGCTTCTGTGGAGACACCAACAATCTCCTCCTACTCTTATATCTGTGTTAGCATGTAAAAAAAAGCAATGGCTATGAAGAAAACTCTTCTAAAACACACTGTCCAAGAACTGTCTCACTGAGGAGGAAGGAATTTTTTCATCTCAAGTCCATTTTGAACTTTTTCAAACAAAAAATTGTAGAACTGCAATTCATGTTTCTTCAGGTGCAACTGCAACAGCCAGTGAATGTATATGCAGTGGCCAGAATGCATAATAGACTAGCTAACAGTTGTAAAATAACTGCCAGGGAATCTTGATTCCAAGCCCATGTGTTTATCAGTGTTGCTGTTTCAGCTGGTAAAATAAATAAGCAGACTATAGGGGACTTAATTCTAAAACAAAGTAATGCAGACCCCTCAGTCTTCAGAGGCGGTCAGCATTGTCAAGGACTAAGAATATATCAGCAAAGACTTTCAGAACCGGACTTTATCACAGACATCTGATCTCTCCTAAAAAAACAACTGGTAATAATTTGATGTAATTTAATAGCAACTTGATGCACTTTGCATTTCAACTTTATAATGTCTATTCATTATATTAGTCTGGTTATGCAAAAATAACAGTATTTCATAAACCTTTTAATCTCATAATACTTTTCAGATCAATGTTCTATACCACAAGCTTTTCAGATATTAATTTTAAAACAGCTCTTTCTTCTCTGTAAATTTGTGCTACTTTTTGTTTCTTTTTATAATTACAAAGAAGGTCTGAATTTTTTTAATGTTGTGCCTCTATTATTTTGTACAAGAAATTCATTCCTATAGCCGAGAAAAGTACCAAATTGATAGAATGACTCTAGGAAAAGAAAGGCAGTAACTGAAAACAGAATAAGTTTTGAAAATTGATTTTCTGTTATGCCTAGAATTTTTTGCCATTCAACAAGGATAGCTTTCCCAAATGAAAGTATAACCCCATCCTGTGTCCAGTTAGTGTATAAAAACAAACCCACATCTAAGAACATTTACAACAAAACTGGAATTCATACAATCAACATCAGAATGCTAAAGTAACAGTTGTAAAGTTTAAAAAAAGAACAAAAATTTGGGGCTGTTTTCCTTCATTAAAGTTGACTTAATTTCTAGTCTCATTTCACCTTGTCTTCATACTACTGACACTTCCTTGAAGTAAAACAATACAACAGCACAGTGAGGGGCAAAGAGACAAGAAGCTACTCCTCCATTCCACTTGTGCTAGCTAAGTTACAGATGGATTTTGCAGCACAGTACTTAGACAAGGACCAGGTCTATCTACATCATAATTCTCTATGGCTACAAAATGTAAACCATCCGAGACAGAATTATCTGCAAAACACTTGGAAATAGAAAGGAATGGAATTTATAATTTGTAAACTCACACAGTTTTGTTTGCAAAAACCACCACAGACTAACCTGAACAAAAAATTACTCAATTTATTATCAGTTTCTCTAAGAATGATCACTGACAGAAAGCAACAGCAATTTACTTACATTTCAAATTAGAATCTGGAGGCCTCTTCCTCTGTGTCTAAGTACGAACAACGCATGCAGGCTTATGCAAAAAAAGGAGAACCATAACAAGCAAGACTGAAATGACAATGTCTTTTGTTCTATCAACCTCACACAGATCACATTGAAATATGAGGGTATACACTAGTGTGGATGTATTATTTCTTAATTTTTCAGATTTGAAAAGCATAATGACAACTCTCAATGTCTATACTGTGCCCCATCTGTAAATCATAAAGAAATGCAAAACCATTCAGTGTTTGCCTGGATATATTAAATACTTGTTGCCAGCTATGCAAAGTCAGAATATCTCCACAGTTTTCTGAAGCAGTTTTTCCATGTTTATCAGGGAATTATTCTATGCTGATATACTCTCAAAATCACAGATATTTTTTAGGATTCACTACAAGCATAGTTATTTATCACTAAGAGGCTTCTTCATGTCTGAGAAGTAACCAGTGAAATAAGGCACAAGCATTACCACTGTCAGATACAAATTAGTAAGGAAGAGCAACATTTTGTTGAGCTTGAGAGCACTGTACAATTTGTGCAACATCTGAAAGATACCGTGGATAACAATGTGCCCTTCAAGGAGGGGCTGGGAGTGAACTGTATGGGAGTAACAGGATTTGATTTTTTTCCTACTTTGTTTTGGCTATTTTCTTCTCAGTGCAGTACTGGCAAACATCTTCATTGCTTGAAATAAATTATAAAAACAAGACAGTGGTGTGGGCCAGGGTTCAAGTCAGAATGTTTTGCCTGCTGTCTGTTATTAGTGGAAACATTACCCGCTTCCTTAAAAATGCTTACTTTGTAGGGATTGTGTGTTCTCCAGGACAAGCTGATTCCTCTACAACTAGTAATAAACTATGAGTCACATTTTTTTTTTAAGACTGAAAAGGCTTTTAGCTCCCCAAAATTTTCTTTTGTGGCAATAAGAACAATAAATAGTTTTATTTGTATCAACAGGTTTCTGGTTTTGATAACAGAAATAAACTTTTAATAATTTAAGCATATTAAAAAGGAGAGTATTTATTATGTAACTCACCCCTCATGCATATCAGTTTCTACAGAAAAATCTAAACATAAATTTAGTGTTTTTCTTGTAAAAGAAAAATAGACAAAGTCCCAAAATGAAGGCAGATTCTTAAATGTGTAGCAATAACAGAGACCTGTCTCATCAGAAGTTACCCACTTAGTTTCTGCTTCAGGGGAGCAGCAGGTCGTGGCCACCGAATGGGACTTTGTGAGTGGATTTGACCCAAGAAACTGGATCCTACTACTATTTTTACTCCCCTTCATTAAGCACTCAAAGGTCTGCCCAGACTGCATTCAGAAAGTGTTAACAACATCAAGAATTAGGCATGCATAATGAAAAGGAAATGTACTAACACCACTGAGACAATAGTGCGAGTTTACATGCCTGAATTACCCAAGTCTTAGGTTGACACATTTTATCTAGGTACTTCATTGCACTTATGTTGGACATTGAAATAGCAGTCTAGACATTTGTAACACTGCAGAACAGAAATAGGGGAAGAGATGGATGGAGTGGTAAGAAAAAGCATTTTTGAAGAAACAGTATTAATTAGCTTTTCTTTTTTTGTAAGCAGTCTTATTTGAATAAAGCACAGACAATAATCTCTATTATTAAGTAACTTCATATGTTTTGAAAGTGTTTTTTAAGCATTTTTAAATGTTTTGGTTTTTTTTTTTAAAAAGGAAGAGACGACCTAGAGGGCACATTTTCTGGGAGAAATTATAAAACAATTCACATAGCAGCATACAAGTTGATAAACTGTGAGAATGTTATCAAAACTGACTTGGGAATATATTACTAGGATTTAATGCAGTCTGTTAATACAGCTTTTTTGTAAGTTAGCAGCAGGCTCAGAGTAACAAATCAGCTCGGCTGGTACAGCAAAATTAAGAGCTAAACTCAGTGGTATCATATTCAGTTCTCTCTTCACTCTAAACTACCTTTGCTTTCAGGATGATGCTGGCTACATTTATGTGGACATGTGCTCTTTGCAAAGAGAGAGAAAGAAACCCAAAGAATCTCACCAAAATAGAAGAGAGGGCAATTTCAGTAGGCAAGTAATAGTTTTGTTCAATATACCTTAATCTGTGACCAGATGAGGCACTTTCCTGGTAAATCAGGTCTCTACAAGATCTGAAGTCAGTAGTCTCTGATGCACATTTTTTCCTAAAGAGACAAGAAAAAAAAAAAAAAGGATAGTACTTTTGCTGGTGGAATCATGCTTTGCAATTTAAAAATACTACAGATGCAAGCTCCAGATACAATTCTGTAATTATTCTGAATTACTCTCAAAATTCTGTAATATCCTGAGTTAATACACCATTCTACTGGGAAAACAACAATCCTCCAATCACTTTTCTTACGAGTCTGAAACTATGTTGATGACTTCAAGCAAAAAGACAAATTCAAGAGTCTGTATAGCATTACTATTTGGGATATCTGCCTGGATGACGCATCATCTGTGTAAACAACCCTCAACAATGTCTTCCACTGCTTGATAAGGCTAAAACATTTAAACATACTGAAAGGTATAAAGTTCTTAAAAAAAGAAGAAAAAAGAGGGTGGAACAGTCTTCACACGCAGCTGGCAACATGAGACACCTTGCTAGTGCCTTCAGTTTGAATATCTGACTTTTTTGATCACACAGGAAAAGAAATGTAACTTAATAACAATGCTTACTGAAATATGTTAATATTTTAGCTAAGGAGGAAAAGACTTTGAAGAAAATTTTGATCACTTTGAAGAAAAATGCTCAACAGTTCTCGGTTGTTTATGCAACCCTCAGCTGTTATCAGTGTGCTGTGCTTGCTGCTCCATGTTGCAGGTCAGGCCAGCAAACTGATAGGGAACTGTGAAGCTTATCATGAAGCCCGACATTCTGACTGCAAGCCTCGAACGGGCCAAAACTCAGCTGAGAGCTTGAACTCTTCATGCAATCCCCCTGAGGAAGGAGGGAAGGCTGCTCACTCCGCCTGGGGCAGCAAGGATGCACAAAACTCACTCCCTGTCTCCGTAATTAAAAATTAACCGGATTAGCTGCAGCGAACGCGAAAT
The DNA here is from genome assembly GCA_023637945.1 of Phaethornis superciliosus. Classification (NCBI taxonomy): domain Eukaryota; kingdom Metazoa; phylum Chordata; class Aves; order Apodiformes; family Trochilidae; genus Phaethornis; species Phaethornis superciliosus. Next base: position 19,213,521 of record JAJQWJ010000004.1, read on the forward strand.
AAGAAACTTTCATTTCACGCTGATTATTTTTTACTACAGCAGAGTTTTCCTTAGAGGAAGGAAAAAAAAAAATCCCGTTCTACTCCAAAAAGAGAGGAAAGCCTCGCAGAGGCTGCTCCCTCCGCAAGCCAAGCCGGTTTACTTACTAGCAGGAGAACGCCTGGGGGTGCAGCCTCCTCAAGCCCACGCTCTCCAGCCCAGGGACAGATGGGGCTCGGGGTGCTGCTGCCGGACCCTCCCGGACCTGCCAGGGACCCTCCCGACCCGCTCCGGCCCGGCTCCGGCCTGCGCGGCGGCACCCGGGGGCACCCTGCGGGGGGCGGGGGAAGGGTGGGTGCAGACCGGGCAGGGGGCGGGGGGCGTACAAAGGCCTCTGCGGCCCAGCGGACACCGCCTCGTCCCAACGCAACGCAGCACCGGCACCGGACACCGCCGCCGCTCGGGCGAAACACTATGAAACCCGGGCTGGGCCGAACCGAACCGAACCGGACCGGAAGAGACGCAGCGGAGGACGCGCACAGAACGAGTCCCGCCCTTCGCCGGCTCTAGCGGGGCGGGGGTTCCGTCTGGCCCGTCCCGCGCTGCTCTCCCGCACCGCCCCGGCCCCGCCCCCGGCCCCGCCCCCGGCCCCGCCCCCCCTCCGCCCCAGCTGCACGCGGGAGGGCGCGGCCCCGCGCGGCGCTGCCTCAGCTCCTTGCACGCGCGGCGCTCCCGCCCCGCCCCGCCCCCGCGCGGCGCAGGCGCGCACGGGCGGTTCCTGTCAGGTCGCTGTGACGTGTCGGCGCCAGGGCCCGGCCCGGGACCGGACCGGACGGGACGGGCGGGAGTGAGAAGGAAGGGGCGCCGGCGGTAGCGACCCGGCCGCGGCCGTTAAGCCCCTTCGGCCGCGCCCCGCCCCGCCATGTTCAACGTGGAGAGCCTGGAGCGGGCCGAGCTCGGGGAGAGCCTCCTCACCTGGGTGAGTGCCGCCGCCAGGCCCCCGCCCCGCGGCTGGGCCGCCTGCCAGGGACACTGCTCCGGACGCGCCCACCGTGCCCGTCTCAGCCCGGCCGCGGCGGGAAAGAGGGGGGCCTCGCCCCGTCTCCCCAGCCGCCGCCCGGGCCGCTTCCTGGCGCTCAGGCCGGTTTCCAGCCTGGCCGGGGGCGCCGGAGCCCCGGGCAGACCCGTCCCTCCTTGTCTGGCCGCGCCGGGGCGGGCGGCCTGGGGGCTGTCCGCGGGGTGGAGGGGTCCTCCGCCGCTTTGGCGCTGCCCTCGCCTGAGGGGAACAAAGGAGCCGGCGCCCTGCGGCGCCGTGACCGCCAGGCCGGGGGGGCTGGGGCCTGCGGCGGCGCGGCCGGAGGAAACGAGCCCCCAGCCCTGAGCCCGGGCTCGGCCAGCGAGCTGTTGCCCGACGCATCCATGCATCCATCCATCCGTCCGTCCGTCCGTCCGTCCCTCGCAGCCCGCGCCATTCCCGGCATGGGTCCGGTGTGCCAGTGCTGCGCTCTCCTACCCTGCCCGCTGCCCTCGGCGGGATTTCTGACCGGAAACTTCCTTTTCCTCTGTTTCTTTCTTCTACGTTGAAGTAGTGCTTGAATCTCGATAGGAAAAACAGTCTCCTGAGAAGTCGAGGATAGTAAGGGATCGCCTAAGAATTACGTTAATGTTCGCAACCTGATCTGTAAACATCCTCAGGTTGTGCTGTCATTCAGAGAGCAGCCTGGATGTAGTGGACATTGAGCCTGGCTTTGCAGCTACTCTGTAACTTGAGCAGTGACTGTAATGTAGCCATGAAATTTATATTTCTGTATCTACTGATCTATTGGTTAGCTGTTTGGAACCACGCTATTTGGTTTGGAGGGTGGTTTTTTGGTGTGGGGCTTTTTTTGTTTGTTTGCTTGTTTGTGTTTTTTAATTGTAGTTTTTTGTTTGTTTTGGTGTTGGGTTTTTTTTCCCCTCCCCTCCATAAATAGAATAACTAAGGAAATAGCCACTATATGAAATTCTGGAGTACAATTAGTAGTTGAAGAGAAACAGAAGTTTTATCTTTACGTGTTTATTCTGTGCAGGGCCAGGATTGACATAAGCTGGTGGTGGTGAGGAAGTTACTGGAGAATGATAGGTGAGGTTTCCCTGTGAAAGTCAAAAGCGGATGAGTAAGGCAAATAGCAGTGGCAATTAGAGGTGGGCGGGTGGCCTGAAAGTACATCAGGCGGTGGATATGGGGAGAAGCGTGCCCCAATGCTTCATGGAAGTCCAGAATAAGTAACCTAGTTTCTCTTCCCTTCACAATTCTGCCGGTCTTTGCATCTTTGTTGCAGTTGGCCGCTTGTGCTGCTTTTGGCTTCCCCTGCGTTCTTTTTTAGATGTCAGGAATTAAAGTCTTCTTAATGATAGAACTCAAGAGGAAGTTGATGTGTGTGGATCCTGGCAAAAAACCCCAAGACCTGAGTCTTCAGAGGCTCAGTGCTAGGAGAAAGCAGAAGGTTTACTGAGGGGCAGGGCCGTGGTGGAGGAAGATTGCCTCTATGTTTTTCCAGTTTCTGTGTGGTTTTGTTTTAGTTGTTCAGATATGTTCCTCTTGTGCTTTCTGGCAGAAAGCAGCTATACCAGTGGGAGAAGCTCAAAAGCAAGTGCTTCCATCCCAATGCATTCCTCACTCCCCAGATTTCCATGTAACCAATAAACTAGCTCTTTTCTTTACAAGTGAGAGCACTGTACTAGTAACATGTAAGCCACTGCAAAATGGAACACAGTAGATTTTCTCTTGTGTGGTACTTGCCTGTTCATAAGTGATTTGGGCTCTTGATCCTAGCTGTTACCAATTAGAGGTCTGACAAAATTGTTAATGACTTAGTTTTGAAAATTTTCAGACTTCATCAGACTTCTGCAGAGATGCTATACTTGAACAAAATATCCCAAAGAATATTTCCAATATCCTGTTATTTAAGAATGTTGCTCAAATTGGATTTTGCCGTGTTAGTATTTCAGTGAGGTGAATTTTAGAACTTTGTAAGGTTACAGCTGTTTGCTAGCTAGTGAGGGAAGCCACAAAATGCAGAGTCAGAAGGCAATGGCTACTTCCTGTTCCACAAAATAATTCTTTGTACAGCTTAATATAGCACAAACTAGTGGTTTATATGTGTTCAAAAGAATTGTTTTGTCAGCCTCTGCACATCTTCATACATGGTAGATGTTGAATTACTCTTGTTGGAAAAGAAAATAAGACTCACCAGTTCTTGTTTGTGGAGATGAAGAGGACAAGTGTATCTCTATGGTCTGCTCAGTAAAAATCTCCTCTGAAAGAACCAGTGACTTGTTTGTTTGTTTGTTTTTCCTTGCTGTTATTAATGTTGCTAGCTTAGGCAATTAATTTGTTGAGCAGAAAACTTTACTGTTACCACTGAAAAGAAATTACACTTTCTTAGTAAAGCTAAACCATTGGAAAAAACATCTTAGTGTGAAAAGCTGTCCTGGAAACACAGGTATAAAAATGGAAAGCTTACAGAGAGAAATCACAGAAACAGAAAAACTCCTTTGGTATTCATCATCTGTAGGAATTAGTCATATGGTCATGTTTGAACAGTAGTTAGTATTTGTGACACTTTACCTATTTGGTGGAGTCTTGTCCTGTCTGTAGTAACTGTCCATTCAGATCCCTTTACATTTCTGACCTTAAACCTCCTTGGACAATGAGCTAATCGGGAAGCTAGCTGCAGTTTTTTTGGTTAGGAGAAATATTAGTAAATCCTTCTTAAACAGCACTAGAATTAGCCAGTGTGTTTCTGTGATGGATGTGTGAAATAGGGATTATGTTTGTGATTTCAGTATTTTTTGTGAATATGGCATTGAAACAAACTAAAAAAAAATTAGTTTCAGTTTATTCTTGTATACATGAAGCTTGCAAAAGAGGCCCTGATGGTTTTTAGTCCTCAGTGAAACTGACTGCATAAACAAGACGCTTTTTTTTTGCCTGGCTTTCTCTCAAGTCCAGTAATGATTCTTGGGGAACTGTTCCTTTAGATGGGAGAATAGAGCTGTCTTAATTGCATTTTATGCATACCTGGCGTGGCCAGGCTTTTTCATAATGCCAGAGAAGCTGGCTCTTGTGAAGAACTGGTTTAACCTCCCAGACTGCTTGATTCATATTCGTGTAGAAGTACTGGAACTGGTTTGTCTGTGTTATGAGTAGATAAGGCTTCCCACAAGTCTGAGAACCTGTTCAGCCAAAACTGTATGTTTGCTCAGATGGATGTAGGTGAGATGAAACTGCGAAACTGCTCCTCCCTTTGCCAGCTCAGGATTTTAATGAATGAGAATATCCCTTAAGTCTTTTACATTGCATGCCTGTGATTCCCATCCTGGTGTCTTTTAAGCTGGAGCAAACTGTGTACCTGTAAATATGTTTTTGTTTTATTCTTTAATAGTTCACCAACATCTCCTTTTTGGTGTTACACTCTAGTTTGGTGTGTTATTCTTTTTTTATTTTTTTTTTTTTTTTCCTCTTTGGCAGCATTGTCAAATGAATAAATTTTGTTCAGAATTTTAAACAGCTGGGAGAGCTTTTGCTTCCTACCACTTTAGCAGATGACTGATTTTATTTTGAGGCAGTCAGGGTAGTGGCAATTTGAATGAAACTAAGCAAGGGACTGGAGCCCAGCTATTGGCATCTCAAGGTTGTTATGTGTACTTTAGCAGTGTTTGCAGCGTAGGTTAATTGTAGAACTATTACTCTGCTAGAAATCTCCCAGAAGCCTCTTCTGAGTCTATTCTAGGCATTGTGGTACAGTTATCCAAGCTGCACTGCAGCCAAAGCAGTTTAGAAAAATGTGGTTGTGAAGTAAACCTGCAATGGTACTAAAATTGTGTCAGCATGGCTAATACAGGTTCACTTTATCTTTTCTGTTTAAAACTTAGAATTGTTGTACATACGAGCCCACTGATAATTCTTTTTTTCCTTTGTGTGTCAGTAGTGCTTTGGATACTGAGTACTTGGATACTGAGTAATTTCTTATAACATGAGCAACTGTCAAATGTGCATGTGAGAGTGGCACTTTAGTATATCTGAAATCAGTGTGATGGCTACAAGCTTTCGCTAGTTAATCTGAGAAAGTTTTTTTTTTAACATATGATAATATGAAGATACGATAATGAAAAGATTGCTTAGCATTGCTACATAAACAGCAGGATTACTCAGAGGTCACAGCTGTCTGCTTGAAAGTAGAAAATTGCTGTGGAGATGTCATGAACTTTCTTTTACTCATTATGGTAAATATCTCTTGCTTCCACCAGGCTGCATCCTGCCTGCTTTCTTTCTCTTCCAACTCTTAAGGCCAAATATAGTTTCTGTGGTAGACATGTTAGAACTTCTATGAGAAGTGAGAATTTTGTAAACACTGCACAAGGCCCCCATTTCTATATGCTCCATTTTAAAAGCACTTTGGGCATTTATGTGGTTGCAGTCCTCTGACCTTTCTCCTTTTTCACTGAAAAATCTTCACATTGCAGTGTATCTCAGTCTTCTGAGAGGTTGCCTATCCCCAGCTGTAAGGATATGCCTCTAGTAGTTTGAAATACAGAGACCATGTGAGCAAGTGCTGAAACCTTAAGAAGGCTGCTTGTAAATGCATTGTAGGCACCCTTTTTGGAGAGGATTAAATCTGGTAGAATTTACTCGGAAAGCTGTGTCTTCTTTATGGTTGTTACCCCTGTTTAATCTGTGCTGGTTTTGATCCTTGTGGCTCTTTGGTTTTAAGTAGTCTTCTATTTTCTTGTAGATGCAAAGATTATGAGAGACTCGCTAAGCCTGTTTGAACTCTTCCTTCCTTAGGGCCTTGATCATTGACCACAAAGGTATAGGTTTTCATTTTCTTCTGATGATATCATCACATAAGCATCTTTTACCTCTTGAAGAATACATCAGATTTCAGGAGTGGCTGATTGTGATGGTGATGGCAGCAGGTCAGGAAGATAGTTCTGTTTTAATACGTTGCCACTCAGACTGATTTTGCTAGTATTTGTGGCATGTGGGTCGAGGTATCTGTCAGATCAAATCCCAGTGTCTGCTGTGTGTTGGTTCAGTGACCTTTTTTACTTTTGATGACCTCTCATTATGAAGAAAGTTACTTGTTTCTTCACCCTTTTAGCTGTGGTTGTTTAAAAGAGTGATGTTCTGAGCATGTCATGCGCTATGTTTGAAAGAATTGGGGTGCCTGGTTATAGGGATTTTTTGGGGTATTGCTGGAGAGGTCAAACAAAGACAGGAGTACTTATCTTAAAGTTTTGTAGAGCTAGAGCTAGTGAGGTAAGACTGATAATATATTAATATGATAATTAAAGAATATTAAGGTACATTTTATATGCATTCCTCCCCCCCTCCCTTTTAAGTCAGCAACAGAAAGAAAGGCCAAACACAGGATATTGGAGATGCAGACATTATTGTTCACATGTGCTCTTTGACACAGTATTAGATTTTCATTCTCTGGGGCCTTGTCCCAGATTCTTCCTTTTTTTCAACTTCTTTCTGGAGAGCTGCTTTATAGCAGTGGTACATTTTTAACAATTGCTAATTCTCCAAAGAAAACCACACTCAGATATGATTCAGTATATGAACAATTTCAGCTCCCAGTTCTGCCACCTCTATTTTTTTTTTTTTTCTAAGGAGGAGCATGGAATTGTGAGATATTGCCTAGAGAAGGAAACAAACTTTCTGATAGTTCATTAATCTCAAAGCGGGAGGTGAAAAACCTGTTTCTATCTTCTTTTTGAAATAGTTTAAGTTTTTTCAAAGAGATTGTCAAATTGTGAATTTTGCAGTTATCTTTGTCTTTCTTATTATGGTGCCATTTTGAGATTCTTGAACTAGAAAACAGTATTCTGTCATTCTGTTCCTCCTGGACCACTACGATGTGTTTGACTTCTATAGAGCAACGATAGACTTTCAAGTTGTGGAGCGGTGGAGAGAGAGGAAGAGAATGGCAAAACTTGGTTGCTTTTAGTGCTGTCTGCTTTTTTGGCTGAGCTGAGTACTGTCATGGCTTAGAAAGACTTAACTAACCAGTTTGCCTTTAGCTTCCAAGCATAAATCCAGTGTTGCTTAACCAATTTAATATGCAAGTCCGAGTCACTAATTAAACCAACGAGGTTATTTTCCATGCAGCAGCTAACACTAGCAAAAAGTTAAGGCAGGAACGTATGGCTGGAAGTGAGGGGCAGAGGGTAGTAGTGTCCTTTTTATTGCTTTTGTTGCCAACAGCCTGGCAGGTAGTGTTTTCCTGCCCTGAAGAGTCCTGTGAGTTACTTAATACTCATTTGGGGCACTGAAAAAGGGACAGCATGGAAATGAGGAGGGGGGTTTTGGTGGAGAGGAAAACTTTCTAAAGTTAAAAGGCAGAGGGAGTCCAGCACTTCTCTCTTGCATGTGGCAGGCAAAAGCTTTAAAATTAATACAAAGCTGGAGTTGTGTTTCAGTTGACTTTAGGGGGCTACAAAGGGATGGCAGCCTTTCAAAGGAGACTCACAGGAAATGTTTTTGGAGTGGTTCATATAGTCGAGCAAGTACTGCACAAAAAGATGTATTGTAAATCTCATGTTAATGTGCTTAAGCACTAGAATTTGTAGGGGTCTTTCATGCCATTTATATGTAAGCTTCTTTGCAAGTGTCCACTACAATGCAAGTGTATCACTTTGTGTCTCTGTGAAAATCTTTATGACTTTTCAGAAATAAATCTCTCAGGGTAGATAAGTTTAAATACTTAAGCTAAATGGCAAGTGGGTATTCACACCCTACGTGGTATATGCTGCCAGTAAGTATATGTATTTCCCAGTAAGATTGTTTCAAAGGGGGCACATCTCAGATGCCTGCATCAATGCACAAAACATGGGGAATAAACAGCAAGAGTTGCACGTGTCTGCATACTTTAATGGCTATGGTGTTATTGGTATCATTGAGACATGATGGGACAGCTCCTATGACTGGAGCTTGGGGATTTCTGGGTATAAACTGCTTAGGAAGGACAAGGAGGGCAAAGGAGAAGGGGGTGTCACCCTCTACATCAGTGACCATCTGGAGTCCATGTAGCTCTGCTTGGGGATGCAGGCAATCCCATGCATGGATACAGGTTGGGAGGAGAAAGGAATGAGGACATCCCTAAGAAGGACTTGGGGATGCTGGTGAACCAGGAACTTAACATGAGCTGTCAATGTCTACTTGCAGCCCAGAAAGCCAACCATGTCCTGGACTGCATTAAAAGAAGCACAGAAAGGCAGTCGAGGGAGGTGGTTCTACTTTGCTTTTGTGAGACCTCACCTGGAGTACTGGGCTTTTGTCTGGAGTCTCCAACATAAGAATGATATAGAACTCTTGGACTGTGTCCAGAGGAGAGCCACTAAAATGGTCATCAGGCTGGAGCACCTCCCCCATGAAGACAGGCTGAGGAAGTTGGTGTTGTTCAGCCTAGAGAAGAGGAGTCTGTAAGGTGATCTTACAGTAACTTTCCAATACCCGAAGGGAGCCCACAAGAAAGCTGGGGGAGGCCTTTTGAATGGGTGTGTAGTGAGAAGACAAGGGGAAAATGGTTAAAACTTGAAGAGGGAAGATTTAGGTTGGGCCTTCGGGAAAAATTGCTTCCTGTGAGGGTGATGAGACACTGGAACAGGTTGCCAAAGAAAGGTGTGGCTGTCTCCTCCCTGGAAGTGTTCAAGGCCAGGTTGGATGGGCCCTTGACCAACCTGGTTTGGTGGTAGGTGTCACTGACCATGCAGGGGGGTGGGATCTCAATTTAAGTCCCTTCCAACTGTAGCCATTCTATAATTCTATTATGTCTTCGGGAGCACTAGATCTGGGAACTGAGCATCTGTATTTTGTTTATTCCAGAGTTACAAAGTATTAAATGCCTTTCCTAAATCCTGAATTATGTAAGATATACCTTTAACTTCTTCTTCTTTTTTTTTTTTTTTTTTTTTTTTTTAATATGGCCATGAGGTATCCATAGTTTACTTCTTCAGGATAGGAGAAAGTAGAAATCAGTTTGCATTTAACTGCACAGAGATTGTGGTTGTGTATCAATTCTACTGCCCCTTTGGTGGTCAGGAGAAAAACCCAAACCATCAAGACTTGGTCAATCCAGCATGGCTTAGCTGATTCTATTTTATGAACAGTGCCAAAAGGCAACAACTTGTGTTGGCTCCTGCCATTCTTAAGGAATCATGGAATTTGGTCAGCCTCTGAAAAATCTTGTTCTGCATACTTATATGGAGTCCATGAAGTTTAGGAAAATGTTCGCTGAAATAAAAATTCTGGAATATGAAAAGACATGGAACTTAAAAATATGCTGAATTGAGTGCTGTGCTGTACATCTGTGTTACCAGTTCTAAGATCTGATAGATTTGAAATGTCTTGCCTTATAAAAACTTCCTGCCAGCTCTCTCTGAATCCTATCTTTTAGCAGCTACATATTTCTTATTCATGGGATCCTGTGAAAGACTCTGGTTTCCACACTGATCAGAAAGCTTGTGAAATGATATTACAGTGGAACTTAGTGCTCTTGGATTCATCTTCTGTGCCTTCGAGGGAGAGTTCTTTATTGCACCTGCCAATAGAAACTGTACTTTTCATCTGAATTATAGCTGATAAGGTAGTGGAGTTGTAGTCTTTATATATTGTTCTTCTGTATTTTATAAGGGGAAAGCTGTAATTTTTGACAGCTGTTTTTGTTTGGTTAGGGTTTTGTTGTGTTTTTTTTTTGTTTGTTTTTTAAGTAATATTAGGAATATGTATAAATTTGGACAACTAATATGCAAAGTTTTTCTGGCTAACTACTAGCCAAGAAGTGCTTTATTGGATAATAATGGGTTTTGCTTTGCCTTATGCCATCAAATAAAGCTATACCTTGCTGCCTGTCCTTTATGTTAGTATGGATCAATTTGGGCATTTTTGCCAGGTGCTGTTGAGAAACTTTAAACAGCAAGTTTAAAGACCTTGCTATTTCATTGATTGGCTAGTTGAGTACCTAAATTAATGGCTGGATTACAAAGTAACTCTTGGGATTTTAATAAGCAAAGTCTGACAACCTAAAAATGAGAGAAAAAATCTGGAAATTTCAAATCTTGGAATAGAATTGTTGCTTGCTGGAGAGACTGGATGCCCTTTGTTTATTTCATGCAGTCTGCTGATGTCTTGGAAAGCATGGAAAAACAGCTTATGACATGATTATCCACATAGAAGACAGCAGTGCTACCAACTAGGATGTGAAAAAATGGGTGAAGAAACCTAAAAGTTGTCCAGAAGCACAGGATCTTATGTCGTAGTAGTATGAGGACAGAAGTATCCAGCCCTCCTTAATTTGCTCTGCCAGTTAGCTCGTGTAAGTGTTCTTGCTAGTGGCTTGTGTAGTGATTTGCATCCAGTCCACTGAAGCTGGTTTCCTTCACCTTATGCCTCTTAGCCACCTTAGTCTTAGCTGTAGGATCTGTTTCTTCTATGGTGGTACAGTATTATTCTAGGCAGTAACTGGCAGCTAGACAGTAACCTTGCATAGACAGTTCCAAAAGCTTGCATAGACAGTTCCAAAAATGCAGGGAAATAATAGATAAATAATTCTAAAGGTTCATCTTCAGAGTCAGGAGTACTTTGCTCTGATAGGTAATTGGAAATTATGCATTACCTTTTGTTGTGTTTGTGCATAAGGTAACCAGTAACAGTGATTTTTATCTACTAAGAATCTCTAATAAAAAACTTAGGTATTATTATAGAAGAATACATGAAAGGTCTATTACGTAACTGCACCATCAGTAGAAAACAAATTAGGTATATAATCACTGGGCAAAAAGTATGCCTTAATTAACTTAGTGTTGACAAAGGAAAGGTTCTAGTGAGCTTTTTTTGTCTTTGGAGGAGCTGAGAGCTGTGATTTTTTTTTTATTTTTTTTTTTTTTTCCAGTTTCTCCAGCTTCATGGGATGTTATATTCCCCATCGCAACACTTATTCTGGTCTTCAGCTACGTATCAAGAATGTTTTTCATACAATATGTTTTTGCTTTCTATCCTTACCAGCTAATAAATCCACACTATTGATATGTGTAGTCTGGAAAACTCACTCAAATTTTCTAAGGTTCTGACTTCCTTCAGCACTTTTAGTCTTAGGTGATAGCCTACCTCCCATTGAAATACTCACCTGCTACTCCTTATTTTAAGATTTGTATAAAAATTGACAGTTCATGTTTCTGATTGTGTGAATTGGAGGTCTGGATTAATTTTTAATGAAACAAAAAGAACCCTTTTCTCTCACTATGTGATAGTTGATGGATGATGTGAAGGACCAATGGTTGGTAATTTTTTTTCTCTAGACTGCTGTCTGATAGAATCACAGAATAGTTTGGGTTGGAAGGGACCTTTCCAAAAGTCACCTAGTCCAACCCTGCTGAAGTGAGCAGGGATGTTTTCCTCTAGATTGTATTGCTCAGAGCCCTGTCCATCCTAGCCTTTAGTGGTGCCAGGGGTGGTGCATCTACAGTTTTTTGGACGGTCTGTTCTAGAATTTCTCCACTCTCATTGTAAAAAACTTCCATATATCTAGTCTGGATCTACTCTCTTTGGTTTTAAACCATTATCCCTAGTCTTGTTGCTACAGGCCCTACTAAAACATCTGTCCCCATTTTTCCTTTGTGTATTGAAAGGCTGCTATAAGATCTCCCTGCTGCTTTTTCTTCTTCAGGCTCAACAACCCCAACTCTTTCAGTGTGTCTTCATAGGAAAGGTGCTACAGCCCTCTGTTCATCTTCAGGTGTTGCTCCTGAAGTTGCTCTGGTGTTGCTCCAACAGCTCCACGTCCTTCCTGTGTTAGCAGCTTCAGAACTGGACACAGTGCTCCAGCTGGGGTCTCACAAGAGCTCAGTAGAGGGGGAAAATCAGCTCCCTCAACCTGCTGGCTACCCCTTTGGTGCAATCCAGGATATGGTTGGCTTTCTGGGCTGCTCATGGGCTGCTTTCTGCTGGCTCATATTGAGCTTCTCATTCACCAGTACCTTCAAGTCCTACATGGGGCTGCTTTCAATCTCTTCATCCCCCAGCCTGTTCCCTGATAATGAGGGTTGCCAGGGATGATATGCAGGACCTTTCACTCAGCCTTGTTGAACCTCATGACATTCACATGTGCCCGCTTCTTGGGCTTGTCCAAGTCCTGAAGTATGGCATCCTGTCCCTTGAGCATGGTGTCAAGGCTCCATACAGTGGTAAAAGAACTGGAAAAAAATAATAATAACAGGAAATAGGGATTTAAATACAGTTTTGGCGTTGGGGAACTCTCAATAGAGACAGTATTGCAAACACTCAAGAAGCAGGAGCAGGATGAGAGGAAAGTCTTCCAGATGGAAACACTACAGTGCACAGGAAGGACATTGTTTTAACAGCTGTTATTTAATAGCTGTTCAGACACACGTACTCACACACACAAAAAATTATCTGATTCTTTGTCTCTACAGCTGGACTCTAATTCTGCATTGCCACATTCTTATAATTTTTCTCCCTTCTGGAAAATAGACTTTGCTGTTTCTTAGAGTGTTTTACTATTTTGTGGACCTGAGACTGTAGGTGGTTAACCGACAAATTTTTAAAGTTTTATGCAGGTTTTTGTGGAAAAAAAATTCTTACCTTTTTGTCTGTGAAGGATATTAAAAAATTGTAGATCTTCTGTTATAAGAGTTGAACAGATGGTTTTTATCACAAATATGACACCTTAATTGAAATATTATGCTGAATATTCCTTCCCTATGCAAGCAAAAATATTTATTACAGAATCTAAGTCTATGTGAAGAAACAAGGCATATAATTGAGTTTTAGTCTTTCTTTATGTTCTTGGTCATCTAACTGTGAAAACATTATTGTCCTTGGTGGCAATCTTGCATGTGTGACTGGGGAAAAGAATACTTCAAACTGTTTACCTGAACCTTAATGACAATTTTGACCTTTTCTCACGTATAAAGTCTTGGGGGGTGCTATGTTGATAAAATCAGTTACAAAACTGTAGGGGCAATGCATCTTGTTTTTCTGTGTCATGGAAGTATAGCAACCTTCTGCTAATATATGTAGATATCTCCTACATACACTTCTTTTAGTCAAGAAGATGTTCCATATACAAAATTATTTTTTAAAAATCTGATTAGTTTGCAATCTGCTTGAAGTATTGAATATTTGAAAAGGGCATTGCAGTTTGACTAGTTTTGAAAAATTATAATAGTAGTACTTCTTAAGTGATTTTCTTTGCTATTGTGCAGCAAATGGATTTAAATTTTCATTGTTTAAAGGTATAGCATGCAAAATTAGGAACAACTTCTATTGTCTGTGCATGAGAATTTTATGCATCTAGAATTTTAAACCTCTTGAAGCGTAAGCATACAAGATGTCATAGAAGGTTTTTTTGCTAGAAAGTATGATTTCCTGCTTAATGTGTTGCTGAGTTCATGTATTTGAAGTCAGAATCATCTGTATTCCTTCAACAGAATTGTGTCAATTCAAATACTGTAGCTAAATGCCTTCTTTATTATGTGTTATTTTTCATGTATGGGCTTTTCCCCCACTGCCACATACTCTGGTTTTCAGCTACTGCCCTGGAAGTCTTTGATGGCTTCTTTATTCTCTGCCAAGGTAGGGATGAGCTGTGTTTTCTGGGTAGCTCCAAGCTTCTGGTAGTTTCCAAGTTATAGGCAAATGCTTAATCTGGACTGTGGAAGTCACTTGATTTTGAATGCTATTGATTTGTTCATGTGCTTTTGGAACATGGACATCGTTCTTGACTCTGTCAGTTACTTTTGAACTTACTCAGCAAACACCCTCTGACAGTTCATTTTTTTGGCTTTTCATGGACATTGTTGTTAGGTTTGTTCCAAATTGAGTGCTAGGTGAGTGTCAGGTGAACTAGCATAGCTAGCAAGTCCCTCTAGATGGATTGCAGGTTCTTATACAGGTTCCAGCAAAGAAAAAGTTGCACAACACTCTTTCATTATTTTTCTTTTGGTTATATAACTAATGACCTTCTGCATATGCTCTGATTAGTGGCTAAGCAGGTCCTCGCAGGGGTGTGATTTTTAGCATGCTGACTAGTACCAGGTTACTTCAGGTTACCCTCATGTAACCCCCTCCTCCGCCTCTCCCATCCCCCTGGTCAGGGGGTGATTCAACTTTGAAGGCCTTAGCTCATTCCTTTGTAATCTTGTGGCATCTTGTATTATCTTGTTGTGATTCTTTACTCTTGACGACCACATCTGGATATTGTGTTCTTGGTTTCTTGAGATCCTCCACAAAAAAATTATTTGCAAAGTTTCCCGCTGTTATATGAAATTTAATATATTTGTATAGAGGGCGTTTATTGGGAAATATCTTGGACCAGCATGAGTGCTACTAATTGCTACTAAGGCATGAAAGGTTTGTACGTTATGTTCAGAAAAGAATGACTGATACATTTATTTAACATTTATGTAGCCTGAAACTGCAAGTCCCCTTGTAGACATATCTGTGGTGCATACAGGTAGTGCTTCCTACAAATAACCCCAAAACTTCCTCTAGTTGGAGGATAATAGCATGGTGCATTAGGCAGATACCTTCCAAATAATGTGTCATCCAAACTGTTTTCACAAAACTTATCCTTACCCTTTAAAACTAATCTTTAAATTAAAGTAAATGATTAAGTACCTTTGAAAAGATTGCTGAAGCAGAAGGACTTTTCCACACCAGTGGAGACAGGGAGAAGAGTTTTGCCTTCTGCATTTGTACATTTGCTGATATAGTAAGGGGAGGGTTTCAGGTAGCCTGTGTGCTAGATGCATTAAAATGAAGTTGATGAACGGGAGCCATACAGAAACTGTGTATTGATGAGTGTTTTTTGCTAAGAGATTATTCTTGCTCCTATGTGGCCTAGAATATTACACAGCATCCTCAACAAGTTCACCTTAGATCAGTTTCAGGAAATTGTGTTCAGTGTGCAATCTGATGGGGAATTTGTTAACAGATCTTTAGTTGTAAAACGTTGTCATCAAACAGCTCAGTCTTGTGGTCCTTAACATTCCCCTTCACAATGGCAGCATTTTTGAATTTTATCTTCCATCTGAAGAACGAGAAGCTTCCTGTTACATGGACCTTACTGTCTGTCACTGTGTTAATAAAACAGCCTGAAATAATTGGTACACTAGCAGTGCATAGATCCACTGGGCTGTTGCAGCTCTCCTGTTTTACCTGATAGTAGGGAATAGTTATGTTTGGAGTAAATGTGTCCTTATACACATTGATCTTATGGTTCTGAGGAGCCTTTGAGAGTTTGGTGTGATCAGTTTTACTTCTAAAAGGTGAACTTCTTCAATATATCCCTTGAGAAGGTGTACTTGAATATACAAAGAAGCTGAATGGGAGAACAGAAGGTCCAATGATTTCCCAAATTAGAAAACAGTGTGGAAAACTTATATGTTGGGGAGTATACTGTTGTTATTTGTAGTGGAGTTTGTGAAAACAAGCTGAGCCCTGTCAGTAGTTTATTTCCTAGATTATTCATATATCTGAAGCTTCTCAATTCCTACATGTAAATGCTTGGGGTTTACTGTGTTCTATTTGCTACTTGCTAGCATTATTTATTTTTTTTTAAATTCTGAAAATCTCTTGCTTTTGAATTAACAGAAGAAACCTTTTCCTTTCTCCCACAGATCCAGACATTTAATGTTGAGGCACCATGCCAGACCGTGGAAGATTTAACGAGTGGGGTTGTGATGGCCCAGGTTCTTCAGAAAATGTAAGATATTGATTATTTAATAAACACACAGTTTTATTAACTATATTTTTTTCTGTATTTAAGTGTATTTTAGTTCAAACTTGGCTCATATTACATAAGGATGTGGATTTTCATATGTGTAGGCAGTATGGTAATCTGAAACATGACTTACATGGGATTTTTCTCTGTAGTTTTCAGATAACTATTTTAAATGCAAAAAAAAGTTTTGTTTTAGGGATGTACTTATTCACACTTGAATTTACTGGAAAGAAAGGTGGATTAAAACTAAGCTTACAAATTCAAACTTTAAAAAGCTGGAATGAGTGCCAGGTAAAGTATTGTCCGTAACCACTGTTTGGAACCATAGTCAAGATATCAGTAATATTAGAACTAGTTTCATGCAATAAAACTGCTATGATAAGCTGAACAGAACTATCAGTTAAGTTGTTTGCAAAGTTATTAAGCTTTTGTAGGTAAATGAAGGAATAATAGCTGCTACACTAGAGAATGTTTTTGTCTTTTTAGACTTGAAATTCAAATATGATAAAATGCAGTAGTTCAGCTTCTTAATGTAATCTAGGATGTTTCTAAGGACTACAGATATATGTTTGAAATGTAGCTCTATGCAGAATTACCTGTTTTCACAGAAATGCAACTTTTTATCATTCGTTGGAAACTTAATCAGCATTTGCCAGTGTCTTCAAATTGAGTATAGCAATTCCTACAGACCTATTTTTTTTAATAGGAGTACAGTTTATTCGTTTTGATGTGAAGAGGGTACTGCCTTGTACCCAGAATAAAATATTTCCTGTGTAGTTTGTTGCTGGATAAGTACAGAATGAATACAAACATCTTTGTATCAGAGTTCTTCTGGTTTGCATCAGAGTCATAGTGTAGTTGGGGTTGAGAGGTACTTCTGGAGTACTTGATCCAGCTCTCTGAGTCTGTTAGGCCAAGTTGCCCCAGGGTTGTGTCTGGTCTGTACAGAAGTATGGAGACTCTACAGTTCCTCTGGACTGCCAGTTCCAATGTTCAGTTGCCCTCATAACTTCTTAAACAACAAAAGCAGCAGAGACCAATTTTTTTCTTTCTGTTCACATGGAAGTACTTGTGTTTCAATTTATGCTCACTGTCTTTTGTCTGTTCACTGGGCACCACTGAGAAGATTATGTGAGGTTATAAAGAAGAAGGAGCCATCAGTTATTTATACACAGGATTGATAAGATCCTACTGAGCCTTCTCTTCTTGGCTCTAAACAGACACAGCTCAGTCTCACCTTGTATGACAGATGCTCTAGTCTGTTAATCATCTTAATTGCCCTTTGCTGAGCTTCCTTGTTGGTCCAGGTCTGTCATATTGGGGAGCTCAAGATACATAGCACTTCAAATGTGGTATCATCGGAGTAGTACCTCTCTTGGACTGCTGGCAATGCTTATCCCAGTGCAGCCCAGGATATGGTTGGTCTTTGCCACAAGGGCACATTGCTGGAATGTGTTTAGCTTGGTTTCTACCAAGCTTCTTCTCTGCAAAGCTACTTCCCAACTAGGTGACCCTCAGCATCTACTGGTGCATGGGGTTTGCACTTACCTTTGATGAAAAGGGTACAGTTCCTCTCTGCCCATTTCTTCTCCTGTCGAGGACTTTCCAGATGGCAGCACAACTATCAGGTGTATCATATCAAACACTCCTTCCAATTTTGTGTTATCTGAAAACTTGCACTCTCGTCCAGAATCTAGACCACAGTAAAAGATGTTTAATAGTATTGGGTGTGTTACTAGCAGACTTCATGCTGCTGCACATAACCCTGGAAGTTCAGCAGTTCTTCATGCCCCCTCACTATCCACTTACCCAAACTTCATCAGTTTGTCCATTGTGATGTTATTTGGATCAGGCACTCTGTAGCAGGCACCTATAACAATGTCATCTGTGTTGGTCTGCCTGGTCATCCTGACCCTTAATCTCAGATGGCTTATCATCCATCCCAAAGCAGAGATCATGTATTCCTGCTGCTCTCCTTGTCACTGCCTTCCCAGCTTGTTCTTCTCAAAGAAATATTAATTTGTGGCACTAACCCTTGTTGTGTGAGCTATCCTACCATGTCTACATGATCCCAGTGAGACTGTGGCCTAGTAACTGCACACAGAGCTCTGTGTCCTTCTGTCTGTTCTCCATGCTTCATGCATTTGGCACAGGCACTTCACATGTGCATCCAGTGTTGCTGATTCCTGACAATCCTTGTAGGGTTTTGCTGTAGACCTTTACTTACTTACTGCATATCACAGAATTGTCCAAGTTGAAAACACCTATAAGATCACTGTATCCAACTGTAAACATCACATCCCCCTGAATAAAATACATGTATCAGTATCTGTGTCACCTGCTAGAGCATGTCCTGAAGTGTCTCATCTACATGGGGTTTAAATACTTGCAGGATTCCACCACTTCCCTGGGCCGCCCATTCCAATACTTAACTGCTGTCTCAGTAAAGCAATTCTTCCTCCAATCTAGTCTAAGCCTCCCATGGTGTAACTTCAGGCCATTTCCTGTAGTCCTATCATTGATCACTTGAGAAAAGAGAGCAGCATCCATCTCCCTACAACCTCATTTCAGGCACGTGTAGAGAGCTGTAAGCTCAGCCTCCTTCTCTTCAAACTAAGCATTCCCAATTCCCTCAGCCTCTCCTTGAAGGACTTGTTCTCCAGACCCTTCACTGGCTTGGTTGCCCTGCTCTGAACTCTCTCCAGCACCTCAGTGTCTTTCTTGTAGTGAGGGGCCCAGAACTGAGCACAGCACTCAAGGTGCAGCCTCACCAGGGCTGAGTACAAGGGCATGACCAATTCCCTTCTCCTCTTGGCCACGCTATTCCTGATGCAAGCCAGGATGCTGTTGGCCACCTGGGAACACTGCTGTTTCATATTCATCTGCATGTCAACCAACATCCCCAGGTCCTTTTCTGCCTGCCAGCTTTTCAGCCACTCCAACCCAAGCGTTGCATGGGGTTGTGACCAAAGTGCAGGACCTGGCCCTTGGATTTATTAAATCTCATTTTATTGACCTTGGCTCACTAGTCCAGCCTGTCCTTTGCAGAGGACAGGTCTGTCCAACCTTTGCAGAGCCTTCCTACCCTCAAGCAGATCAGCACTCCCACCCAACTTAGTATTGTCTGCAAACTTTCTAAGGCAGCCATCAATCCCTTCATCTAGATCATTAAGGAAGATAGTGAACAGGACTGGCCCCAAAACTGAGCCCTGGGGAATACCACTGTTCCATTGACTACAACCCTCTGGATTTGGACATGTATCTAGTTTTTATCCCAGTGTAGACTACCCCTGTCCATGCTGTGAGCTGCCACCTTTTCTAGGAGATTGCTGTGGGAGACAGTATCAAAGGCTTTACTAAAGTCCAGGTAGACAACATCCATAGCCTACCCCTTGTCTGCTAGGTAGGTCACTTGGTTGTAGAACAAGACCAGGTTGGTCAAACAGGACCTGCCTTTTCTGAAGCCGTGCTGGCTGGGCCTGATCCCCTGGCAGTCCTGCACTTGCTGTGTGAATTCACTCAAGATGAACCACTCCAGAATTTTTCTGGGCACCAAGGTCAGGCTGAGAGGTCTGTAGTTCTCTGGATCCTCCTTTTGTCCCTTCTTGTAGATGGGTGCCACATTGATGTTAACTAGACTGTTGGTAGATGATAGAGAGAGTCTTGACTAACTCCTCTGACAGCTTCCTCAATACCCTTGAGTGGATCCCATCCCACACTATAGACATGTGAGTGTCCAGATGCCACAGCAGGTTGTTAACTTCTTCCTCGTGGATTATGGGATGGTTGTGCTGCTCTCTGTCCTCATCTTCCAGCTCAGGGGGCTGAATATCCTGGGGGTGGCTGGTCTGACTCATGAAGATGGAGGCAAAGAAGGCATTAAGTATTTCAGCCTTTTTCTCATCCTTGGTTTCCCCCACATCCAGTGAGGGATGGAGGTTATCCCTGTCTCTCTTTTTGTTATTGATGTTTTTGTAAAAACTTTTTCTGTTTTCCTTTATGGCAGCAGCCAGATTGAGCTCCAGCTGGGCTTTTGCCTTCCTAATATTTTTCTCTACATGACCTAACTAGATCCCTGTACTCATCCTGACATCCTGCCTCCCTCTAAAGACATCAAGATATTGGAGAGCATCCGAAGGAGAGAAACAAGGATGAGAATGGTCTGGAAAGGATGACTTATGAGGAGTGGCTAAGGTCACTTGGAGTGTTCAGTTAGGAGAAAAGGAGGCTGAGGGGTGACCTCATTGCAGTCTATGGCTTCCTC
Source organism: Phaethornis superciliosus (assembly GCA_023637945.1). Classification (NCBI taxonomy): domain Eukaryota; kingdom Metazoa; phylum Chordata; class Aves; order Apodiformes; family Trochilidae; genus Phaethornis; species Phaethornis superciliosus. Next base: position 19,233,555 of record JAJQWJ010000004.1, read on the forward strand.
ATGAGGGGAAGAGATAGGACTGGAACTGATTTCTTCACTCCTATGACTGAAGACAGGACTCTGTTTAATGGTAGGGAGCTGAATCAGGGAAAGTTTAGGTTAGATATCAGGAAAAGGTTTTTCACTTGGAGGATAGTTGAGCAGTGGAACAGGCTCCCCAGGTAAGTGGTCACAGCACCAAGCCTGCCTGAGTTCAAGAACCATTTGGATGCCATTCTCAGGAACATGGTCTGCTCCTGGGGGTGCCCTGTGAAGGAATAGAGTTTGATTTGATGATCCTGATGGGTCCTTTCCAACTTGGCATTTCCAACTATGACTCTGTGATCTTCCAAAGTAAGTAAACTCATTTCTTCCCCAGTAAAAGCTACCTTTTCTAATAGGTTTGTCATCTTCCCTGCCATTTTGTCCTATAGCACATGGGGGCAGCCTGCTCCTGCCCTTTTAAGATTTCCTTCTTGAACAATGTCCAGCTTTCCTGGGCCCGCTTCTCCTTTAGGACTGCCTCCCAAGGCACTCTCTCAGCCAGTGTCCTGAACAGGCTGAAGTCTGGCCTCTAGAAGTCCATGGTGGAGGTTTTGCTAACCCTCTCCTTGCTTCACCTAGGACTGAGAACTTGACCATTTTGTGGCTGCTAAGCCACAACCACTACATCTCCCACCAGTTCCTCTCTATAACAGGAGATCTAGCAAGGCACCTCCTCTCGTAGGTCACTTACCAGTTGTGTCAGGAAGTTATCTTCCATACTTGAGGAACCTCCCAGCCTGACTCTACTCTATTATACTTTCAGCAGACATCTGGTAGGTTGAAGTTCCTCACCAGAATGAGGATGTGTGATTGCAAAACCTCAGCCAGCTGCTTGTAGAATGCCTCCTCTGATTCCTTGTCCTGGTTGGGCAGTCTATAACAGACACCCACTAGGGTATCTTCCTTATTTGCCTTCACCCTCATCCTTAACTGTAGACATTCAGTGTTATCATTTACTATCATCAAGCTCCATGCAGTTGAAACACTCCTTAGCATACAGAGCCACCCACCACCTCTTCTTCCCTGTCTATCCCTTCTGAAGAGCTAACAGCCATCCCTTGCAGCATTACAGTCATGAGTTGTTCCACCATGTTTTTGTGATGGCCAATACATCATAGCTGTCCTGCTGCACAGTGTCGTCCAGCTTCTCCTGTTTATTGCCCATGCTGGGTGCATTGGTGTAGATGCACTTGTGCTGAGCTATTGGTTTCACTCCTAGCATTGCCATGCTACCCCAAGGCTCATCTGTACTGGACCTCTTTTTATCCCTTCCCCCCCCTCAAACCTAGTTTAAAGCCCTCTCAATGGGCTCTGCCAACTCTTGGCCAAAACTTCTTTTCTGTCGCGTGGATAATTCTGCTTCATCCCCTCACCAGCAGGTCTGGTGCCATGTAAATATTCTCATGATCTAAGAACCCAAAATTCAACCTTTGGCACCAGCCTCTAAGCCACGTGTTGTTCAGGTGTGATTTCTTATTCCTTCAGCATTGCCTGCCACCAAAGTAAATGAGGGAAATATCACTTGTGCTCCTGATGCCTCAACCATTTGGCCCAGCACCCTGAAGTCCCCTTTTATTGTCTTGGGACTTCTCTTGGTAACCTTGTCACTGCCCACCTGCATGACCAGTAGTAATCTGAGTGTCTGACCAGAGCTGGGACCTTCCTTGTGACACTGCTGCCCCCAGCTCCAGCAGACTTCCCTGTGGGATGGGTCTGGCTGGCACACTGGGCCCTCTCGTCCCCTCAGGACAGGATGCCCCATGACAGTTACACTCCTTGTATTTTTTAAAGGAGCAGACCTAATGTGTGAGAGGCTGTTTGCCTCGGCAGCTCCCTGCATGGGCTTTTATCAACGTCCTCATTACACAGGTCCTCCAGTTCTAGCACCCCATATCTCTTGTGCAGGGGCACATGGAAAGGTGGGGGAGGTCAGAAAGAGATTTGCCTGCCACCCAAGGGAGGGACCCATTTGCATTCACCCCTATCTCTTTAGTTCCCTCCTGCCTGGTGACTGGAGAGCAGAGGGTCCTCTGCTTCTTCTGGCACCTCCCCTTGCTGCCTTTGCCTTAACACCATCAAGTTGTGGCTCCACACATATTCCCAAATACTCCTCAGTAGTCCTCAATCTCTCAACCTTCTCGTTGAGTTGTAGCACTAGACTGAGCAGGTCACTCCTCCAGGGAGGAGACAGCCACACCTTTCTTTGGCAACCTGTTCCAGTGTCTCATCACCCTCACAGGAAGCAATTTTTCCTGAAGGCCCAACCTAAATCTTCCCTCTTCAAGTTTTAACCATTTTCACCTTGTCTTCTCACTACACACCCATTCAAAAGGCCTCCCCCAGCTTTCTTGTGGGCTCCCTTCGGGTATTGGAAAGTTACTGTAAGATCACCTTACAGACTCCTCTTCTCTAGGCTGAACAACACCAACTTCCTCAGCCTGTCTTCATGGGGGAGGTGCTCCAGCCTGATGACCATTTTAGTGGCTCTCCTCTGGACACAGTCCAAGAGTTCTATGTCATTCTTATGTTGGAGACTCCAGACAAAAGCCCAGTACTCCAGGTGAGGTCTCACAAAAGCGAAGTAGAACCACCTCCCTCGACTGCCTTTCTGTGCTTCTTTTAATGCAGTCCAGGACATGGTTGGCTTTCTGGGCTGCAAGTAGACATTGACAGCTCATGTTAAGTTCCTGGTTCACCAGCATCCCCAAGTCCTTCTTAGGGATGTCCTCATTCCTTTCTCCTCCCAACCTGTATCCATGCATAGTATTACCTCAACCCAGGTGCAGAACCTTGCACTTGGCCTTGTTGAACTTCATGCAGTTTACACAAGTCCACTTCTCAAGCCTGTCAGTGTCCCTCTGGATGGCATCCCTTCCAACTAGTGTGTTGATTCATCACACAGTTGGGTATCATCAGCAAACTTACTGAGGGTGCATTCAATTCCACTGTCCCTGTCACCCACCAAGATTTTAAACAGCACAGGTCTGAGTACTGACCCTTGGGGAGCACCACTCATCACGTGTCTCCATTTGGACAATGAGCCATTGATCACAACTCTGTGGGTGTGACCATCCATCCAGTTCCCCTATCAGTGGTCCTTCCATCAAATCCATACCATTCCAGTTTAGAAACCAGAAAGTTGTATGGGACAGTGTTGAAGACACTGTCAGTATAGCTACCTCTCATTTAGGATTTTTCATCAATGTATGTTCTTTGGGGCTACTGATAGGCCAATTACTTAAATGTGGGAGGGGAGAACTCTGATAACTTTTGAATGCATTGGGACTCTTACTGTAGTAAATTAATGTTTGACAAATAGCTGAAAGAGCAGATTAATATATCCAGTGATGAACAAAGAAAATGCAGCCAGTGAAGAACTCAGTTTAAGTTCAGCAGAATATTGATGAAAATGGGAGGTGGTGGGGTGATCAAATGATCTAGGACAGTAAGGATAGCATTTACTCTTTAAAACTTTAACGTTAAAAAGTCTCTGTTCTTTCTATTTTTTAACTTCCACCTTCACAGAAAGAGTCCACTGGTACTTGGAGGGCAGGAGATAGTTGTAACAAGATGAAATTAAGACTAATTTATGATGAACACTTTCAAAGAGATCCCTAGTTCAGGGAATTAGTTGCTTTAGATATGTAGAAAATCTGCATAACACAGAACTGTAGGTTTTGTTGTGGGTGAAAGAAGAAAAGAAAAAAATACTGCTTATTCATCAGCTAATAAAAAACAGCTGTGCTTTGTGTCAAGTGTTTAGAAGGGGCTAGCAGACCCTTCCATTGTTCTCAACTTTTTGTACATTGTTCTCAATATATTTTGCAGTCAAAGTAGCAGCTTCTTTTAAAGTAAGGGCCGTTCATCAGCAGTAACAACTCATGCACCAGAATTTTCTGCAATAGAACTGCTGGAAGAGGCTGTGACAAAAAAAAGGATACAGAGGGAATTACTGACATCTTCAGAAGCTTCTTACTGATGTAGTGTGTTACATAATATGTCAGAAATGTGTGGTATGTGACCAAGCATGAGCGCTGCGCTTAGAGATTCAGTTGCTAATAAACACGTGTAGGTGCATCCCTAAAGGATACACCCAGTGCATACAACCCAGTTTTATCATACAACCCTTATTATGATGTTGTAGGTGAAAGTACCATTGAATGGATTTCTCCACCTCTAGCTGTATAATCTCAGAGGAAGAAATTCAGCCTATGTTTTATCTAGTGTTTTGGGGGTTTTTTTTGCGGGGGGGGGGGGTATTATTCTCAAATTTTCCCTGTTTATTTATGTTCAGATTTGAAGGTTACTGGTCCCTCTGTCTAGAATTGGTATCAAATACAGTAAGATGCTTGTACACAGTGTTGATTATTATTTTGCAAAGTGCTGTACCCCAAGAGTGAAAATTAGAAGCAAAAGAAAAACGTTTGAACTGCCTATGAGTTGGCTGTCTGCATAAAATCATGTAGTTTATGCTGTTTAGAGCAGACAGAAGTACCATAGCTTTCTTCTGAATTGCTTCATGATTTTGTTTTGTTTATATCCTTTGCTGATGTTACTCATGTTTCACTGTCCATTGACATTCCTCAAACAGCATGATTACGTGTTCTATACTACAGTTTTATATTTTCCTTTCATCCCACACTGGAGACTGCTTAATACCAGATGTCCTTGTTTTAATTCTTTCTTCGTCACTCGTACTGGCCTTGCTAAATGTAAGAGATGGTACAGATTTTCATTTGTCATTTGTGCGATGTGATCCACTTAATGAATTATTCATTTGTAATATTATACAGTGTAGCATGCTGTTTATGTTTTGACACATGCAGAACACAAAAGCCAGGCCTTTGTATAATGCTGGGGGAGGGCAATTTCTGTAAACAGACATTTCTTAAAGCAGCTTAGTGTACCACTGTTAAAATGAGTAATAATCATGAGTTACACTACATGCTCTGTGGGTTGGTTTTCTTCAGAAGAATATTTCTGTCTCTTGGCATCTATGATGTGGAGAGATGATCAGTTAAATAAAGGGAAATTTGCATACAAAATAAGATAGAGATGGTATAAATGTGCACTGCTGAAAACAACATCATGTGAAGTGATAACAGCATTAACAACTGAATAAGTATCTTGTGCTCTGAAGAGAAGTCAGTTATCTGTGGTACTGCTCAGATACTAGGCAGCAATCAAGCAGTATAAAAATACCTTTATAAACCTGAGAAGTTATCTGGTGCAGGAGTTTGTCCAAGTTTGAATATAGACACAGGAACTTACTGACTGCAAAATGCATGGTTCAAGCAAGTCATATCATGATAATTATGATGCTTCAGTCAGTTTTCTGCTGACCTTGTTTAGTGACGTACCTCTTAAAAATGTTTGAGTAGGTTGTGTAATCACAGCTACTTGGTTCTCAGCCACACATTTTCATATTTGCTTAGGTGATGTTTTTTCAAATGCTGTAAGAACTGGCAGCTTCTTTAGGGACTTAAAGAACTCTGAATCTGATTCATGATTCCCAAATATTCAGCAGAGGGAGACTTGTTTGCAGCAAGGGCTGTGATGACCTAGTATCTGGGCATTAGAAAGTACTTCTATAAATACTGGGTATTTATAGAATTACTTTAGAAAGTATTTCTATAAATTCTGATGGAAATATTTTTGTTTCAGAAATGAGAGAAGAAAAAAAGCGTTAATGTTGGTATTAAATCTGAAATGGAATTATAATGGCACACTAGGAATGATACCCAGGTGATCTGTGGGTGAGGAAAGGATGTTTGTTCTAGATTTGCTTGGTGTTCATACCCAACCTGTTACTTTTCTGCTTATTGTACTCTTGGCAAAGTGTTTTTGCAATATACAACTAATTATTGTGTAATCTGTATGGAGGTGGTAGAAAGGGAATAATAGCTTGTACTGTTCTTATCACTGTTAGCTACTGGTGGTTTAGAGTAGATTGCATATGAACTTCTGAACCCTTGGGTATTTCCATAAAGTTTGTGTACTTAAAAAGAAAAAATAAATGGGATCTCTGGGAGAGGACTACCATGCTAAGTTTAGATTTAATTCACAAGGACCTTTCTTGTTTTTGTCTGATGACATTTGTAGAAGTGCAGGTAGCCCAAAGACTTGTGTCGAGACAGTGAAGGTGAGCTGTTGGTCTGTGTGTTAGTTCTACTGCAGTAGTAGCTGAAAAATGCTGCAGACCCTGAAATCTTGTTACTGTTGGTTAGCTGATGCCCTTATTGTTGAAAATTGTGTACGCAGTATTAGACAGACAGCCAATATAAATATAATTCTGGTTCCGGGCAGTTGCTTATGTTTACCCATGTTGTTTCTTAGAGTCATTATTAACAGTGAAAATAGTAAGTCAAGAATTGATACATTCATACTGTCTGCAGCCTTAATGCATCTGAAGATTATTTTAGTGACCCAGTGAAATCCTTAACATGATAAGATACAGTCCTTAAGAAAGTTCCATTGTTGTTTGTTTGTTTTGCTGATGTAGCACAGGTAACTAGATATACCTTCTCTCTCACTAAGCTGCATAAACACTTTTAATTTTGTGTGTTGAAAGCAAGGCTCACATGGCTATTGGAAATTCTCAAAAGATCCATCTGAAGGCTAGAAGGGTTCTTTTTGAACTCTACACTTCAAGCAGAATTAAGCGGGGCTACCTAGGACTTGAACTCTGCATTTTTTCATTACTGTCAGATGACTTCATTGTGACTGGGTGACAGGCAAATTAAGACTTTTTGCAAGGAGAGACATTTGTTTCAGGTAAAAGCAGAGCCACCATAATCTCTAGTACATGTTGGGTGTATTTGAATCAATTTCATTCTTAGGTTTACCTGTATTCTGAGGGCAAAGAGGCCATTTGAAAATTATCTGAAAGCATCTGTTTCACAACCAGATGAAACTCTGGATAAGACATTGCTTTTGCTCTTTAATTGTTTAAGATTCTGTCATCTCTGCTGGAGCTGCACTGTTTTTGAATGGGAGTAATTTGGAGTCATCAACTTAACTAGTAATTAAAGCTGTTCTTCCAGCTATATGTGTGCGGATGCCATGTCAGAAGAAAGGAAATATGTCATAATCTTCCTCCAGAGTCTGTAATAGAATGTGCAAAAATAGCAATTGGAATGTGTCAGTAGAGAAACATGGCTGTTTGTGGTCTCTCTCCATTGCTGTATATTATATCATGGGCTGCTTGCATACCTTGATGCATTGTGAAAAAGACATTGTGGGGAAGATGGAGTACAGAAGATACTGTGCATCAGGTACAAAAGTGTGGCTATAGAGTTTGTGCCCCAAAGTAAGTACTGATGTAGTTGCTGCTTTACAGTACATATGATGTAGATGTCTTTGAATCTCCAGACCGTTATAGAATACCTTAAGTTGGAAGGGACTTTAGAGATATCTACACCAACCTCCCTGCCATGGGTAGGGATGCCTCTCAACTACACAAATGTGCTCAAAGCCTCATCCAGCCGGTCCCTCAACACCTCCAGGGAGGGGGCATACACATCTTCTCTGGGCAACCTGTTCCAGCGTCTCACCACCTTCATACTGAAGAACTTCTTCCTAAGATCTAGTCTAAACATATTCTCATTCAGTTTAAAACCATTTCCCCATGTCCTGTCACTGGACTTTATTATGAAAAGTCTCCAGCCTTCCTTTAGGTTCCCTTCAGGTATTGGAAGGCAGCTGTAGGTCCCCCCAGAGTCTTCTTCAGGCTGAACCACCTCAGCTTCCTCAGCCTCTCCTCATAGCAGAGGTGCCCCAGCCCCTGGATCACATTTGTGTCCCTTCTCTGGACTCATTCCAATAGATCTATGTCCTTCTCAGGGTGGGAACACCAGAAGTGGGTGCAGTATTCAAGGTGGGGGTCTCACAAGAGCAGATGCATCCTATGCATCGAGATATGATTGGCCTTCTGAACTGCATGACTGCACTGCCAGCTCACATTGAGCTTCTTATCAATCAACAACTCATATCCTTCTCTTGAGGGCTACTCTCAACCCATTCCGTACCAGCTTTTAATTGTGCCTGGGACTGGCCCAACCCAGATGCAGGACCTTGCAGTTGGACTTGAGCCTCCTTCAGTTTGCACTGGCCCACTTCTCAAGCCTGTTAAGGACCTTCTGGATGGCATTGCTTCCCTCAAGTGAATCCACTGCACCACACAGCTTGGTGTCACCAACAGACTTGCTGGGGGTGCATTCAGTGGCATTGTTCATGTCACATCTTGAGCTTTTGCTGAAAGATACAATGGCATCTTTCCAGATGCCATTTCCAGAAAGGTCCAGAACCTTTCTATCTGCAGAGAATACAGCAGAAACTCTTAATAGTACACCATGGCAATATAAGTCCAAAAGTTAGACTGTTTCTCCTGAAGCTCTAATCTGGCTTCCACACTCACTCTGAAGAAACTTGTGCTTAAAAAAATGCTTATGCTTATAAAAAAAGTACTTTTGTCCCCTGACTATATTTACTTTATATATTGGATGAAATATATTCCTTTCCTTATACTGACCTACTCCTTTATGATCAGTAATTTGTAGTGCAATCTCTCTCCTTCGTTTTGATTATATCATATTCAAAATTATGTGTTCTATAAGGAAAATCAGACTTAAGTGAACAGTAGAAATCGTTAGTTGATCTTGGAATCTAGGGCAAGAGAATTTTGGGAGTTGTTTTGAAGAAGCAACTTGTGGAAGGTGCTTGTGAAAAAAAAGAAGAGAGGGAAGACATTCACAGAAGTAGAAGTATACTTTACAGGCAGTAGGTGTTCTGTTAATCATCTTTTAAGGAAAAATTTTTGTTCTGGTTTGGGCCAGAATAGACCTAATTTTCTGTCTTGTAATTTTGCTTTCAGATAAGTCTTTTGTAAATAGCTGTACTTGCTGAAACTAATGGCAGGTTTCTCAGATAGTGTCTGCTTCCAGGACTGATAACGCTCTATGTTTATAGTTACACCTAGAGAATGGTGTGCAGAACCAAGGCCACTGCTCAGTTCTGAGGAATGTTTTGTGCTCTGAAAAGACAAAAGGAGTAAAGAGGTCACACCTGCAACCCTCCGTTAGGGAGGAGCAGGCAAGGTAAATGGCCAAAGTTGACCAGAGTATTCCATCCCATATGCATCATACTCAGTATAAATTTGAAGGATCTGCCCTCTTCCATCTTTCTTCCTTTGGTTTTTCACCTTCGTCTGTCACTGTTTGCTTCATTATCCTGGGAGGATCCCATCCATCCATCTGCCTGTGCCCCTGATCCATGCCATCCTCAATCTGTGTGTTCCTGCCTCCAGCTCCCAATTGCTCCTGACCCCAGGATTCCAGCCTGGACTTTCCCAGGGCTGCCCTGCAGCCTCAGGGGTGACCTGAGAGTTACTGGGGGAGGGCGGGGAGAAACATGGTGGTTTTTTTCTGTGTATTTGGGGTTTTTTGTTTGTTTGGTTGGTTGGGTTTTTTTGCTTTTTATCATTATTGTTTCATTAAAGATGTATAGTTTAGTTTCCAACCCATACCCAACCCTCCTCCCTTATTCTCCTTTCTTTAGCAGGGAGGGAAGGGGGATTAACAGAGAGCATCTATCATTTGGTTAATTGCTGGCCCAGTGTTAAACTGTGACAACTTTTAAGGAAGGGTGTTCACAAGGGTGTTCACAAAAAGATTTGTCTAGGGTTAGCATCAAAAGACACTTGGAACAACTGATGGTGTTTGGTAGATGATGCAATAGTAAAATGTGTTCTCAGTAGTAAGAATTTCAGTGTGCTTTTAACCTCTCCTCACTATAAAAATACATATATTGTTCAGTCTCAAGCTTACCATTTACAAGTTCAATAGTTGTAAACAGGATATAGCAGTAGGAATTCAAGTGTGGAAAAGTAATATATTTTTTAATACTCTTAAGTAATGCAAGCAATTATTGCTTCAATAACAGCTGATAAAGCAGAGGAAGAAGAAATTAAAGAAGGAAAAAGTGTCAAAATGCATTCCACATACAGCAACTTCCATAAAAGTATTAGCTACTGGAGGCACACAAATGAAGCTGTGCTGTCAGATGGGTGCAAGGCCGTAGAAGAGTGTTCAGGATTAGTTCAGGTTTCTCAACTTCTGTATAAGGACCTTGTGTCAGTTACTAAGGTGGTAATTGAAAAAAGCCCAGCCTGAGCTAGAGGATTAATCACTAAGATATCCTCTAAGTTTCTATGTTTTTTCTGTGTTTTTAATATTTAGTCTTAATTTTTTGTATTTCAGAGATCCAGCTTACTTTGATGAAAACTGGCTGAACAGGATCAAAACAGAAGTAGGAGATAATTGGCGGCTGAAGGTATTGACTTGTTTTACTTGTCTGTGAATCTGAAATTCAGTTCTTGATATATTATATGTAAATATTATCATATTTCTAGATTAAGAGCTTGCTTTTATACTGCAGCATTTTAAGTTTTAGACCATTTAAATTACATTTATTTGTTTTAATATTGTTATTGTCCTTCACAGTTTATCAAAGAACAGACATTTTAAAATAGGTTCCAATTGTTTAAAATAAAAATATTAAAATACATTTTATGTATAAATTGCCCTCCTGTGTTTTTCAAATGTTGAATTAAAGATTTTTTTAAACTCAAAGTGTGGAAGAAGCACTAAAAGAAGCTCTGAATAGCAGGTGCATAAAATAGAATCACAGAATTGTCATGGTTGGAAAGGACCTCTATGATCACCAAGTCCAACCATACACACACAGAATAAGCCAAAAAACAACCCCCTACAATCTAAGCCACTAGACCATCCCCCGAAGGGCCATAACTACCAGTTTCTTAAATACCTCCAGTTATGACGACTCCCTGGGCAGTCAGTCCTAGTGCCTGACCACTCTTTCAGTAAAGAAATTCTTCCAGTATCTGATCTAGACCTCCCTGGCCACAGCTTCAGTCCATTTCCTGTGGTCCTGTCGTTATTCACTTGGGAGAAGAGGCCAGCACCCACCTCCCTACAGCCTCCTTTCAGGTAGTTATAGAGGGCAATGAGGTCTCCTCTCACCCTCCTTCTCCAAACTAATCATGCCCAGTTCCCTCAGCCACTCTTTTATGACTGGGCCCCGCACCAGCCTCGTTGCTCTCCTCTGGACATGTTCCAGCAGCTCAGTGTCCTTCTTGTAGTGAGGAGCCCAAAATTGAATACAGTACTTGAGGTGCAGCCTCACCAGTGCTGAGTACAGGGATGTAATCACTTCCCTTCTCCTGCTGGCCATGCTATTCCTGATAAAAGCCAGGGGTGCTGTTGGCCTTGTGGGCACCTGGGGACACTGCTACCTTACGTTCAGCTGACTGCCCGTGGGCACCCCAGGTCCTTTTTTGCCAGGCAGCTTTCCAGCCACTCTTCCCCAAGCCTGGGGCATTGCCTGGGGTTACTGTGACTGAAATGCAGGACCTGGCACTTGGCCTTATTGATCCCCAAAATTGGCCTTGGCCCATTGGTTCAGCCTATCCAGGTGCCTTTGCAGAGCCTTCCTACCCTTAAGCAAATCAACACTCCCACCCAATTAAGCATCATCTGCAAAACAGAAGAATAATAAGTAATTTATTTAGATAAGATGGCAAGGTGGTGGTTCCTTTTACTTCATCTGTCCTGTGCACTATTGAGCTTTAGGAGAGGAAGTTGTTTTTTCTATGTCGTTTGTACTCAGCTTGTTTTTTAACCATGGTCTGTTTGCAGGGTCATTTGTATACCTTGGTATTCTAATACTTTCCCCGCAAACCTTAAGGTAACAGGACTTACAGTGGTACCACTGAGGAGCATTTTTGTTTATAAAACCTGAAGAACATACTTTCTGATGCTAGTGCAGTTTCTGACCAGTTCCATTCAGAGAAGGATACATGTGCATTCCTAAATTGCAATTTCCATCCTAAGTGGGGAATCAAGATAGTGATGGTTTGTCTGTTAGTTCATGTCATTTGTTCCAGCCACCATAAACCCTTCTGGTCATCTGGGGAAGGGCTGCAGGTGTGAAATGCTCTAGTATCGAGAGTTTCATCATCACTGGCTGAATAAGAAGAGACACACAGATAGATGCTGCCTGACAGAAGGGTGGAGCATACTGGTGCTGGATAAGTTTTGACTTGGCTTGCAGACTTTGTCATCATGGTCTCTACTGTTTGGCCAGCTGTGTGCAAGTATGGGCTTGTCTGTGAGGTCTGCCATAAAAAATGTGAGTACCTTGGTGAGGATATATTGACTGGCAGAATAGAAGACCTAAAAAAGGTTTTTTAGTCCTGCTGTTGTAGAGCAGTTGATTTAAATGAATTGCAAGTGAACAGCTAGATAGAAGGTTTGCTCTAAAATATTTCTGTGGCTTTTTTGTAACGAATATTGAAGTCTTTGCTGTTAAATTCAGAGAACCACAAATTGAGTACTCTTCGTTATAATAGCATTTCAGCTGATTGAAAATGGAGCAGCAGCATCTCTAACTCTCATGTGGAGCTTCATGAATAACTTTGTCTCCCAGCAACCTGGGATACACTAGAGCTTAGCAGATGTGGGGGAAAAAAAGACTGAGCAATCTAGTAATTTCCTTAGGTGACTGAGGTTAGAAAAACAGCAGGTAAAATTGCAGTTCTTTACTGATGTCATGCGTTCTTGTTTTTCATATATCCACATAAACAAGAACTCAAGACTATTTTTTTCTTTAAAAGAGATGTATACTCCAGTTGCCTTTTCATGAAGAATACCGAAAGGCACAAGTGTGATAATGTGACTCTTATTTTACAACCAGGAAAGTAACCCTATACTCTGTCTACTGTTGTTCTTCCTTATATGTGAATAAACACTGTTAGTAATCCAGTCATTCAAATGTCTACCAGTCAATCCATCATATATGGTCTGACTTGTAGGGACGTTTTCAATCTGTGCACTTTTGTTTGTCACTAGATTTAAAATTTAGACAACATACTTCTGCATGCCTCAGTGATACAGATTACCCATCAAATTTAAAGCACCATCTAAGGTAGTTATCTCACTACCTTAGTAATTATGATAGAAGAATTAATTGTATTCTTGTTAATTCTAAAACATAATTGCTCTTTGCCTCTGATATCATATGATGTAATGGTCACCACTTGTACAGGTTCTTGCTATTATAAACTACATGAAAGAGCCAGCGTAGAAGGGGAATAAATTTAAAAAACAAAACAAAACCAAACTGTAGTCTAGAGGTAGTTATACTTTGTGGAACAGTAGATAGGGAGGCCTGGCAGAGGTTAGTGGAGGTGTGATACAGCCTTCCTAACCAGCTGAGAGACTCAGGAGATCTTGCAATTTTTAGCTTTGAAATGAAAGCTGCCCTGTATGGGAAATAAACAAGAATATATGTTTCAGCTTTCTTTTTGTTTTGGTTTGGGTTTTTTTTGTGTTGGTTTGTGGTAACAGCAAGAATACTGTCATATTAAAAACATTTTAATGTAGGATACAGCATACATTCATAGAAGTATATATTTTACCTTAAGCAAGAAAAAACCCTACTTCTCTTTGCTGCCTTAGTTACAGTATTTATGTTCTGGTTGGGAAAAAAAATGACAAAAAACCAAAAAGCAAAGTCAGATCTCTTTCCTGATATACAGTGGAACACTTTCATGTAGTCAGGTTCAACTGTGTATACACTAGTATTTCATGGTGATGAAGACATTTTGAAGATAAAGTGCCTTTAATGAAAATGGGAAACAGAAAATGTTGCCAAAATATTGCAGGAATGAAATTCCCTACTCAGGAAACAAGAATAGTTCAAGTCATACAAGAATACCAGTAGCAGAACCAAAATGTAAATGCTTAATGATTTGATAACACACATGTCAATTTTGGAAATTACCGAGTAGGTTGTTGAATGTTGGAGGCATGGGATAAAGCTGGCACCCTTTCTTTATCCCCCCTGCTATTCAGTGTGGGTGTGCCTAACTTGAGAAGGGAAGGATATCTGTTGTTCATCCTGATTTCTGACTTGTAATCTTTTTACTTTGGCATTCCCAGTACAGCATCAGTCTGAAAGTACAATTTTTGTCAATGTTTATAGTAGCAAGCTGTATTTGTTCCACTACTGAATGGTACATTCTGCCATTAGTACAGTAGTCAATGAAATTAGAGTACAGACTATTTAGTGCTGTAATCTAAGTAAACAAACCTTATTTTTGAGAGTTAGGTTTAACTTTCTGCAGTAATTCAATTATGCTTGCTCTGAATTCTTCTATGCTACAGGCTGTGTTGACTGATGGAGTAATAGAAGCTCATTTTCAGTGTACTGTAACATTCTTCTGCTTTTTCCTTTGCTCACTTTAAAAGGAGTGAGCAGTTACATATGAGCAACCTTTTAAACATGTTTTTTTCTGATAAGAATAGAAGTCTATCATAGAATCACAGAATCATCAAGGTTGGAAAGGACCTCTCAGATCAAGTCCCACTGTCAGTCCTGCACCACTGTAACCAATAAATTGCCTCCCAAAGCACCACATCTACTCATTTTTTGAATACCCCCAGGGGCAGCAATTCCACCGCCTCCCTGAGCAGACTGTTCCAATGCTTCTCCACTCTCCTGGTGAAGAAATTTGTCCTAATACCCAATTTGAACTACCCCTGGCACAACTTGAACCTGTTACCTCTTATCCTGTCTCTAGTCACTAGGGTAAAAAGGCCAACACCTGCCTCACTACAGCCTCCTTTCAGGTAGAGAGCAATAAGGTCTCCTTTCAGTCTCCTCTTCAGGCTGAACAGCCCCAGCATTCCCAACCAATCCTCATAAAACCTGTTCTCTAGAGCCCCAAACAGTAGGTGCCATTCTCTGCACCCTCTCCAGCACCTGGGTGTGCTGCTTATACTGTGGTGCCCAAAGCTGCACACAGTACTCAAGGTGCAGCCTCTTGAAGGATGAGAATAAGGGTTAGATCATCTCCCTGGTCCTGATGCAGGCCAGAATGCCCTTTGCCTTCTTGGCCACCTGGGCACACTGTTGGCTCATGTTCAGAAGCTGTCAGTCAGCACCCCCCAGTCCCTCTCTGCTGGGCAGCTCTCCAGCCACTCCTCCCCAAGCCTGTAGTGCTGATGGGGGTTGTGGTTGAAGTGCAGGACCTGATATTTCGCCTTATTGAAATTCATACTGTTGGCCTTGGCCCATTGGTCAAACTGTCCAGATCCCTCTGCAGAGCCTCCCTATCCTCAGGCAGATCAACACTGCCACACAGCTTACTGTCATCTGTGAGTTTACTGAGGATGCACTCCATCCCCTCATCCAAACCATCAGTAAAGATGTTAAACAGGAGCAACCCCAGCCCTGAGCCCTGGGGGACACCACTTGTGACTGGCTGCCAGCTGGACTTAACTGTATTGAACATAGCTCTTTAGACCCAGCCATCCAACCCATTTTTTATCCATTGAAAGGTGTGTACATCCAAACCATGAGCAGCGAGCTTCTTTAGGAGAACGCTGTGGGAAACTGTCCTGGTTTGAGCCAGAATAAAGGTAATTTTCTGTCTTGTCTTTGTCTTTTCTTCAAGGTAGACAACATCCACAGCCCTCCCTCCCCTTGAGCCCATAGATTTGTACACCTCTATATGGTGCAGCAAGTTGCTAACCATTTCCTCCTGGACTGTGGACTAGTCATGCTGCTCCTGTTCCCTATCTCCTAGTTTAGGGAGTTGGATTCCCTCTATATAACTGGTCCTATTACTAAAGAGTGAGGCAAAGAATTCATTAGGTATCTCAGCTTTTTCCTCATCCGTCATCACTGTTTCCTCCAGCATCCAACAGGGGATGGAGAGTCTCCCTGGTCATTCTTCTCTCGTTGATATATTTATAGAAACTTTTCATGTTGTACTTTACCACAGAAGCCAGTTTAGTTTCTAAAAGGCTTTTGGACCTTCTGACTCGGGAATGAGATCTATTTCATGTGAATGTATTTCTGCTAGAAAGAAATTACAGATGTACTGTAAGCTAGCATTCATTTTTATCAAATAAGATCATTAGAAATCAGTATGTTTAAATCTGTATTAATGCACCCTTATTTCAACAGTGTCTTCAAACATAAGTTTAATGTGAAAATTCTCCCTGTATTAAGCCCCATTTGATTATTGTTTTTCTCATAATTTAACTCAAGAAACTGTCAGTATCTCTTCATTTTGGAATTTCTTTTTGCAGAAGAAAGGTTGGAAGGGGTAACCCCCAAAGCTGGTGGTATAGTTTCTCTGTGCTTCATTTATAGTCAGTGAAGAGACAGGCTCCTGCAGAATGTGTTTCAGAGCAGAATCTCTGAAATATGCACAGTCTCCCCCCCTCTCCTTCTTTTCCTGTGACACCTCCTTTAAGTGCTGCCAGGAAGAACATGTGCATTGATGAGATATTTGAAGCCAATTGATTAAGAATTCTCTCACCACTTGCAAATGTTCCCTAGCAACACTTCCAGAGGTTATAAGATAGTTAATTACAACCTGTTGAAGGGAGTAAGATCTGTGTCTAGTTACCCAGGAAAGATACTGTTGAGCATCATTTCAGAACATGAGGGTTGCTGTTCAGAAGCTGAGATTTACATGGATAAGTCAGTTTACAGAGAGTTTTCAGCACAAACAGGATTTCAGTCATACATATGATATAAGGATAAATGCAAAATTGGGGATTGGCTGTCATAATGTTAGAGAGAAAATGAGCTTAGATAACTCATGCCTGCTTTTTGTCAGCAATCACAAGCTTAAGGGCATTCCTCTGGCCACTTAATCAAGCTTTCCTTCTGTTGCTCAAATATTGTTGTAAAGAGAGAAATCTGGACAGGCTGCTATTACAGACCATCAATTTGCAATCAGTAAATAAGTTGTAGTTTAATAAAAATAGAGATCTCATATGAAAATTGAGGGGTAAAAAATAGGATAAAAAAAGAAGCCCACAAACATGGTCACATGGTGCTGTTAGATCAGTAACCCAGAGCACATAATCTCTGGTTTCATTCGAGTCAGTTTATCCAGTTAATGCTATGTAATAAGGGTCAGTCTCATACAGAACAGTATGTGCTAACTATGTAGCACTACACTACAGCCAAGATGGTTGTAAACTGAGAGGGTAGCGATCATTTAATTTAAGTAACGTCCACACATCTCTTCTGTGTATGTTTGTGAAATTCAGGTGTTTAAAAATTAGTGATAACATGCCTTTGTAGATGTAATAGTTCAAGGTGAAAGTCCTCTCCTTTGTAATATAAGATTAGGGAAAGAAAACATGGAATGATGGGTGGAAAAAGAGACTGAAAATTAACAGAGATTAAACAATAAATATTCTTAATATAAATAATTAATAATCCATCTATAGTGAGTTGCAGCAGCTTTTGAAGTGGAGTAAAGCATAGTTGTTGTTATGTTTTTCCACAATAAGTTTCATGTCTTTTCGTACAGACACACGGTACAGATAATGGATGTGAAAAGGTTTGGGAGGGTATTGTATGTGTTCTGAATGGAAAAAGAAGGAAGTCACATTACTAGTGCAAGCAAGTAAGCATCCCATGTGATCATGGGTTGATCTCCAAACAGTGCTTTGTAGTCATGATCAATATTGGAAATTTTATCTGTTGTGCTCTGTCACTGAATGATTTGATGGCCTTTTGTTAATTAGTTATAGTTAGGTTTTCCCTATTTGCAAAAGAAAAATAGAAAAAAGCACCCATCACCTGCTGTGCTGTGGTGAGTTCTAATGTAATTAGTTGTCTTTAACACTTTTTTTTTTTCTGTTCATTTTCATTCATCTCTGTTTGAGTATTCCTTTTAAGAACTCATGCTATGACCTGACAAAAGTTAAGGGAGCCACTGAGTTGATTCTCAAAAGTAAAACATTTGTGGTAGCTTCCCATGATGATTCTCTGCCAGTAGCAGTAGAATCATCTAAGACCATTCACTTCAGATAAGTTAAAGAAAAATCAAGAGCCCTCCAAGTACCGCTGAAGATCATTAAGTTTAAGCCAGTCTATGAAGAATCTGCTTTAGCCTTGTAACTGTCTTGGTTATGTGCCAGATTGAAAGATGGTATAGTTAACTCTTAAAAGCAAGTTATCCTAGCACTGCCCATTGACGGTGGAATAAAATGGGACCTTGGTGACAAGAATTTTCTTTCCAGTTTCGTTGCTGTTTTCTTTTTTCAAGGATGCTCCCTATGTGTTACATTTGATGACAGATATCAATAAGTACTGATTTTGTTCCAACAGGTTAGCTAAGCTCTATGAAAACTATGTGGAGGAAGGTGACTCTGTGTTTAAGGGATTTCATTTTGAGCAATGCTTACAAAGAAAGGGGTATTTCTTTAGCAGATATTTTCCATTTTGTTTCTCATATATTGGGATTATGTTCAAGTTCAAGGTTCCTCACAATGTTCTCATCGGTAAACTGGACTTAAATTCAACAACATGGCCTTTCCATTTCTGTGGCATGTTCTGCATCAGATTCAGGTAAATTACAAACTAGAAGATATTAATGAATCAAGCTTGAAAGTTATCTCCAATCATTACAATGTTCTTTGTGGTGATTTGACATAAAAATCAAATTATTTACTTTTCTTTAAATTCTTAAATCTGCTGCAGACTTTGATTATGATTTTGCCTTTGAGAGGTGGTGATGATTGCTTTGGGGCAGAAAACTGGAAGATTAGTTGCACTTTTTACAGAAACACTGTGTATTGTATGTAATATTGTAGTAATAGCATGTGTCTTAAAACGATTTTGCCACTTGTTTCCAAAAGGGATTGGGTTATTACGAGTCAGGTAATCAACCATTATCACTCTGGACTTTATGGCTAAATATTTTAGTATGTGTGTAGCCTCTTCCTTTCCTGAGTTCCTTTTACAAGTGTCTGGATTTTTCATTCATCACCTCGTTTTCTCTGTTGACTGTGTTGAGTGTATCCCTAGATTTCACTTCCATGGAGTCTGTTTTCTGTAGTGTTTCCTCAGATCTTTTGGAAGATAGATGGCTTCTGTCAGTGGACAGAGTTTCTTAGCTTGATATTTTTGGAGTATAATCAAGAATACAGAAGTTATTGTGGTCTTTGAAGTTGGGATTTGAGAGTTTTTTCTCTCCCTTTGTTACAGTTCCATACTTTGCTGCAATAGCTGCTGTTGTCAGCATCAGCAGTTTGTGAATGCGAATTCAGTCAGGTTTGTAGAACCTGTTTATAGACTTCATAGAATTATGTAGATTGGAAAAGACCTTAAGATTGTCCACTTCAGTCATCTAACCTAACGCAGCCACTTCCACTACTAAACTTATCCCTAGTTGCCACATCTACAATCATATACCTTCAGGGGTACTGACTCAACCACTTCCCTGAGCTGCCTCTTCCAATTCCTTGACAAGGCTTTTGATGAATGAATTTTTCTTAATATCCAACTTAAACTCCCCTGGTCCAACATGAGGCCACTTCTTCTCTCCCTATCATTTGTCAATAGGGAAAAGAGTCCAACTCTCCCTCATTACAGCCTCCTTTCAGGTAGTTATAGAGAGCAATAAGGTTTCCCTTCAGCCTTCTTTTCTCCAGGCTAAACAACCCTATTCCTTCAGCTTCTACTCTATTACAGGAAACAGTGCACTGCTACTATTATCTAAATTCCTTGCTTAAGGATTTGAACATTGTGTTGGGAATCTGTAGCAATTACTTTCAGCAAAGGTGTCTCCTTTTTCTGAATATCATCTATGAGCTTCACTGGGCATTTTTATAATTTTCAAATGCAGTCTTTATCTCAGAGACTTGTTGTACATGGATTTTTCCTGTAAAGAGAGTAGTATTCAGTAGTAGGGCACTGTGGCTTGTATTCTGTACAGCAGGAAATGCTTACCTGATGCCATTGGCTATGCAAGTGAACAGAAGCTATCTTTGTATGTCAGTGAAGGCACCAAGAAATGTGAATTTTGCCTTGATACTGTAAGGCAGACATTCAATTGTGAAGGACTGGGGAAGAACAAAAATGGAAGAACTAAGAGGAATGGTTTATGAGCTAGTTAATAAGTTGAGCTTACATGGTTTGGTAATAGAGGATATTGAGCTGGTTTTGCTTTAGAAGAAGTTTATCTGTGCAGGAAGTAGATCACTAGGGTACTGTAAGAGAAGAAAGGAAGAAAAGAACATTTCAGTTTCTGGATACAAAAATAATCCCAAGATAACCAAGTAGTCAAAAAAGTTTTGTGCTTTAAAGTCTGATCTGAAGGCTATCCAATAAAATGTCATGTTTTTAATTAATTTAAATGAATTCTGTCAATAAGTGGAGATGTGTGATCGGGTCTGGAAGTCCAATCATAAGGCACTATTGTATAAGGTTTGGGATTCTAAATTAAACTGCTCAAATAGAAAGTCTTATTGTACAAATAGGTGCAATTGTATGATTTTTTGGTGTGATTCTTCTGTGATTGTCTGTTTTATGATCTTTTCTCTACAATGTATTATCTACACTTACTGTGTTTCTTTCTTCTTGTTAAATAGGTTAGCAACCTGAAGAAAATTTTAAAGGGAATATTGGATTACAACCATGAGGTAAGAACCATTTTAAGTAAACTTCATCTTCTTTCCTATTATGTTACATATTTTAGTTAACCTGTAAATTATATGCTACTGATTAAGTTTTGAATTTTTCTTGCACAGTAATTGGCAGACAGAATGCTTCATGGTCTATTCTCAGGTGTCAGCCTTCTCTAAGACTTTGCACCTGCTTTATTGAATAATTAGAGCTTCCAGGGGAGTCTGATGTGCCAAATCTGCCATCATCTCATATCCACAAACTGTGGATATCTTTCCTGACTATATTCTGATGATCCTGATGCTTTTGATTTTCCTCCCACTCACCCCCCTGCTCCAGCTAAAGACTACCTCTTTCTGTCCTCTTTCCTTATTTTTATTTCTGGAGGAGTGAAATGAAAGAGCATTGTTAGCCTCTTCCCACATTAAATTTTTTAATGAAGTGTTTTAGTCCTGGGATATTGGAGTCTGTTGTTTATGTTCTTTCTTAGAGTATTGAACAAACTCAGAAATAAACCACTCCAGGGGAGATAGATGTTATTGAAAATTAATATTATTATGACAAAGTGATGTGAGCTTCTTTTCAACCATTTGGTATGTATGATGACTAAGTTTCTGGTGTGAGAACTGTACTAATAAGCGAGTTTTGAGCTGCTTCAAGCTGTTCAAGTTCTCCAAAGGTAATTCACATCTATAACCTTGACTTGATCTAAGGAGAACAGGCTTAGACTGGATATTAGGAAGAAGTCTTCAGTATGAGGGTGGTAAGACTCTAGAGCAGATTGCCCAGAGAAGTTGTGGATGCCCCCTCCCTGGAGGTGTTCAAAGCCGGGTTGGATGAGGCTTTGAGCAACCTTGTCTAGATAAGAGGCATCCCTGCCTCTTATCATGGAAGGGAGGTTGGAGTAGATGATCTATAAGCTCCCTTCCAACCTAACCCATTCTATGATGATTCCATTATGATGATTTCTTCTTTTGTTCTGCTGAAGCAATGCTTGTGGTGATAATAGAGATCTGGATTCTACTATAAGTCTCGATTAGCACAGAAATCTCAGAGTGCTAGGGTTGGAAAGAACCTCAAGTGATCATCGATTGCAACCCTTCTGCCAGAGAAGCACCACCTAGTGTAGGTCACTAAGGAACATGTCCTGGTGAGTTTCGAATGTCTCCAGGGAAGGAGACTCCACAACCTCACTGGCAGCCTGGTCCAGTGTTCTGTCACCCTCACAGTGAAAAAGCTTTTTCTTATGTTTACATGGAACCTCCTATGCTCCAACTTGCATCCATTACTCCTTGTCCTATCATTGCTCATCACTGAGCAATAAAACATTGCTGAGGTCACTCCTCAGTCTCCTCTTCTCCAAGCTGAAGAGACCCAGCTCCCTCAGCCTTTCCTCATAAGGGAAACCACTCCCTTTATCATCTTGGTTGCTCTGCACTGGACTCTTTCAAGCAGATCCATGTCCTTCTGGAACTGAGGGGCCCAGAACTGGACACAATATTCCAGATGTGGCCTCACCAGGGCAGAGTAGAGGAGGAGGAGAACCTCTCTTGACCTACTAGCCACTCCCCTTCTCATTCACACCAGGATGACATTGTCCTTCTTGGCCATCAGGGCACACTGTTGGCTCATGGTCATCTTTCTGTCCACTAGAACTCTCAGGTCACTTTCCTCTGTGCTGCTCTCTTAAGAGGTTAGTCCCCAACCTATACTAATATGTGGGGTTGTTCCTTCCCAGATGTACGACTCTACACTTGTCCTTGTTGTAATACATTAAATTTCTCCCTGCCCAACTCTCCCATCTGTCCAGGTCCCTCTGAATGGCAGCACAGCCTTCGGGGGTGCCAGCCAGTCCTCCCAGCTTTATATTATCATCAAAGTTGCTGAGAAGACACTGTCCCATCAAGGTCATTGATAAAGTTGTTGAACAGGACTGGAGCCAGCACTGATCCCTGTGCTCCACTAGGCACAGGTCTTCATCTGGACTCTGTGCCATTGGTCACCACTCTTGGGGCTCTATTGTGGAGCCACTTCTTAATCCATCTCACTGTCCATTCTATCCCACATTTCCTGAGCCTGCTCACAAGGACGTTATGGGAGACTGTGTCAAAAGCCTTGCTAAGGTCAATGCAGGCTGCATCCAGTGGTCTCCCTGCATCTGCCTGTTCAGTCACAACATCATAGAAAGCTATCAGATTAGTCAAACGTGATTTGCCCTTGGCAAGCCCATGCTGACTACTGATAGCCTTCTTCTCTTCCATGTGCTTAGAGATGATCTCCACAACGATCCACTCCATCATTTTTTCAGGGATGGAGATGAAACTGACAGGTCTGTAATTGGCTGGATCTTCCTTCTTACCCTTTTTGATGACTGAAGTGACACTGACTTTCTTCCAGTCCTCAGGCACCTCTCCTGTTAGCCATGATCTCTCAAAAATGATGGAGAGAGTCAGGGCAATAGCATCAGCCAGCTCTCTCTACACCCTTGGGTGCATCAGGGACCATGGACTTGTGCATATTCAATCTGTGTAGCTGATCTCCGAGTCTTCACTGAGTCTTTCTGGAGTCTTCCCTCCTCCAGGCTTTCTGTCTCATATCCAGTGTCTGGAGTTCACAAGGTCAGGTCCTAGGAGTGAAGACTGAAGCACAGAAGGAATTCAGCAACTCTGCCTTCTCTGCATCCTCTGTAATAAGGGATCCCACCCCATTCAGCAGTGGGCTCAGATTTTCTTTGTTCTTCCTTCTACTACTGATATATTTGAAGGAGCTCTTCTTGCTTCCTTTGACATCCTTTGCCAGTTTGAGTTCTAAGAAGCCTTTAGCTTTTCTTGTTGCCTTCTTACATTCTCTGACAACATCCCTAGAGTTCTCCCAAGTGACAAGTCCCTTCTCCCATGATGTATAATTTTCTTTCTCTCATGAGACTCTCTTCAGAAGCTCCACACAGATCTCTTACCACCTCTACCTGATTTTTTACTCAGGGGAATGCATCTAACTTGAGCTTGAAGGAAGTGGTATTTAAAATTATATATTTTAATAATCTAATAATTATTCATAAAATAAAATAAAATAAAATAATAAATTATATTTTCTTCAGCCTGACTCCCTCTCCTTGTCCTCACCTTTTACAAAAATGTAGATAAAAATTTATATGGATTTTACCTGATGCAGCCAAAGTGCATATGCTAATTTTGTTCATCTTCAAAAATTAAAAATTTGCATTTATGAGGACAGACTTTCCACAGCTATCCTATGTTGCTGTCTTTGTGGATTAGACTATGGAACAAGAAGCCATAGTTACCTACTTATATCTTGCATGCTTTGTTATACTCCAGTAATATTGCTGCAGAAATCTGCTGCTCTGGAATTGAAACTTTTTTTGCGATTTTTTGGTAAAGACATATTTATTCTTTTGTAAAGAGAAAAAATACTTTTTCATTCAGTTTTGGGATGGGGTTTTTTTGTAGTTTTGGTTTGTTTGTTTGAATCAAAATTGTATCTCATGTTTATTTCAAAGTCCTCTACTTACACTTTTGCATCCTTGTCCTCTTCATAGGGCCTGCTGATGTGGCTCTTTCCCTCCAGCTTTCTTAAAAAGCAATTATGTTGCCAATAACTGTGAAGCAGTCATAGTATTATTAACTTTAATCTGGCATTGAAGGACTCAGGAACTACAAATCAATATGTATAGACATACCAGATTTGTATAATTCAAATAATACTGTGTTTTACTATATTATCACTGTTTGTGGTAATACTTCCCATTGTGCTTGATGCACAATTTTTCCTAAAGGAAATATTTTCCAGTAAGAAGGAATCCGGGTCCTTTAAACTTCAGAATTTTTTTCATAGTTTTGGTTCTCATTCTTTAAGAAAGTTGTTTAAAAGAAAATAAAATTACACCATACAAAAAAAGAACAAGCTCAACCAGAAGAACTCAACAAAACTCAATCCTGGAAAACTTTGAACAGATTGATTTCCATGTATTCTTTATATACATCTATTAAATTTTCTTTATAAACACCTTTACCTGATATTTTGTTTTTCTAGATTATTAACATGAAAAAGGGCATCCAGCAAACAAATGACTGATTCCCTCCATAGTCATTGTTTCTTTATTGCACCCCGCTTAAGAAGTGACAGTTTCTTTTTAACGGCAATTAATGTGTCAGAGATGTATTTAATTCCATATTTCATGTTCATATTTTCAGCCCCCTGAAAGCTCTTTATGAACAATTTGGCAGAAGTGTTTAATTCCTTCCACTGACAATCACTAATGTAAATCTTTCTTAATTATAAATCAGATCACATTAATTGCAAGTCACATGGGCTTTTTGGTTTGGGTTGTGACTTTTTTTTTCCCCACATGTGGGCTGCTTAATTATTGTACTACTACCTCAAATTGTGTTCCACAAAACTAGCTTTCTTATCTCTGAGACTTGCTAAATATCCTTAAATTTTCTAAAAGAGTGAGCTGGAGTCATCAAGTTTTTAGTGTGTTATATTTGTAATACAGCAGTGCTAGACAAATGTATTGGATAAATGAAATATTTCAATTTCTATCTTTCTAGTGGAAAGAAATGTGAGATCTGTGTATAGTATTTTATGCTGCATAAGGTGATTATAGACATTAGATTTTTTTTAATTGAGTGATTTGAATTATCCATGTGATTTTGCTCAATTTGTGGAAGCCTTTCTTTTTAACCTTTCTTATCTGAAGAACGGAAATGTTATTAAATTTGAAACGGGTCATTTGTTATTACGTGATACAGCCAGTTTTGTCCTCTTCCAAATATTAGTTGTGTCATTCAGTATGGTTTAGAATTTGGATGTTCTGTGTTAGACAATTTAGGTTTTTTTAATGGTGGATTTAAAACTCTGTTAAAGTACTAGTGAATTGCTCTTGTTGATTCTGAATCATTGAGATATGTGTGAACGTATATGTGTACTGATACAGACACGTATGTACTGTGTCTTTATGCAGATTCTAGGACAACAGATTAATGACTTCACCCTTCCTGATGTTAACCTGATCGGAGAGCATGCCGATGCCGCAGAGCTTGGGAGAATGCTTCAGCTTATTTTGGGATGTGCTGTGAACTGTGAACAGAAGCAAGGTACTAAATTTTGAAAAGATGTTTTCTTCCAGGCAGTGAATTAAAATCCAGCTTGTCGGAGAACTACTTTCCAGAAAAATCACATTTCTCAAGTTGCTAATAGAGACTAGTGTAATTTTTTTCAGTGATGACATTGTTTTGTCCTACAGATAACTGTTTTGTTATAAGCCTCACTAGTTTTGAAGTCTCAAAGTGTGGACCTGGTTTTGCTTCCAACATAAGTATTATAAATTTTTGTTTGCTGAGCTGAAGAGGCACACTGCAAAGGAAAATTCTTGGGCACACCCTTTAACCATTGATGAGGTAGATAGTTAAAAGCCAAAAATGTGATTGTTGAAATATTTTTTGTGACTTTTGGTTTTAGGAATGCATTTGAGACAGCATCAGTTTGGGTGTTTGTCTGAAGATGTGTCTGTTGTGATTTGGGATATTGTAGTTTCTGAGACTTTTGCATGGGGCTGGTAAATAGAAGAAAGCAGTGTTGGCAGCTGTGTACTTCTGGTTACCTTAATGTAACCAGATACCTTAATGGCATCCAAATGTCTCTTGAGGCATCTGTAAGACAGTTAAATCCCATTTCAGCAGTCACTGAAAGAGATTTCTGCCTCTCCTTACTCCCATGACATCATTTATCTGATCTGCACAAGTGAAATAGAGACCCATTTATGTTTCATGCAAATGGTATGGAGTATGGGATGAGTAGAGACACTTGTTGAAGTATCCCAAATCTTATGTTCCTTAACCTGCCTTGGATGCAGGGTGTCTTATTGTTACCCAGTTACCTTAAATCACACTTCGTTCAAGCTGGGTTAAGATAACAAAGCAATTACAAACATGTTTTCTTAACACCTGAAATAGGAAGCATAGGAATGTGTTTTACAAAAGCACGTGAGTAAATAAAATTATATTTACTGTATTTATATTAAAGTTGCATCAAATAGCTGTCTCTTCACAATTTAACTAATTTTGGTTCCCTTTCTGACAAAATGGCAGCCAGGATTTCAGACCTTTCGTCTTCCTCTTGCATGGTATATCCTAGTTTTTCTAGCTTGTTTCCCTTTTCCGATTTTCTCAGGGGTCTAAATTACTTGGATTTCTCATCCTGATACTATATTTATTCTTCCCTTCAGCAGGAGACAGTTTGGCTGTCCTATTAATTAATTAACTAAAAATAAATAATTAAATAAAATTATTTTAAAATAAATAAAATTATTTTTCTTCCATAAGTACATTAAAAATTTGGTTTTATTAGTCCTCCTAACTTTTCTGCTTTACATAAAATTATCTTCCTTCCTTTTGATGACTATTTGGCAAGTGGGAAGTATATCTTATTTCTGGTCTTAATCTTTCAGTCTGAATATTAAAAGTGTACATGTCTGAAGTAGCAGAACCGTCTAGTTTTATGTACTTAGAAAGAGACTAGGCATGAGATAATTAACTACTTGGAGGTGATTGATTCCCAGCATCTTCCTCTGGGCAAATCCATGAGCAAATACAGGTCTTGTATAGAACTAATCATATCTAAATGGAAACCATATGATACTGTGCATGTTGTAAACCACTTAACTCAGTCTAAATGTCAAAATTTGTCATCCTAACCTCTGTATCATCTTATAAGTTACCTGTTGTGTAGCTTTTATTTACACAGAACAGAAACTACAAACAGATATGAAAATGCCTTGAAATGAGGATGCTGTAGGAAGGCAGGACATTATTATTATTGTTGGTTTTGTTATTATTATTATCATTATTATTGATCATGTGCTTGTACAGTGTGAATAGTTTGGGAACCAAATGAGAAAAGAAATATAAGTAGTAACTTCAGAAGTGTGAGATGCCAGAACAAAAAAAAAAAAAAAAAAAAAGGATTACAGTCTTTGTACTTTTTTTATGGTTACAGCATTCCAATGAGACTGAATTTATGTTTGAATAGGCTCTGATAAAATCTTGTTGAGTTTATTGAGTTGGAACTTTACTGATGATTATTTATCTCTAGTGATTTTTTAGGAAGAATGCAGCTTCCGACCTCAGGTCCTGTGTGACTTAAGTTTCAACAGTAACATCTCAGAATGCTCTTATTTTCAGAGTACATCCAGACCATAATGATGATGGAAGAATCAGTTCAACATGTTGTCATGACAGCCATTCAGGAGGTATGCTGGGACGCTCACAGTGTGTATCAGTTCAGTCTTTCAGTATTTTACAAAAGCTTACAAAAGTGCTTTTTCTCACTTTGGAGACAGTTGAAAGTGAAGAATATAAGGGGCATAGGTTTTGCTGATTTACATTGAAAAATTTCTAATTTGTTGGTAGAAAAGCGAATCAGTAAAAGCTTGCTTTATGTCAAGGAACTCTGGTTGAATGTCCCACTTTTCTTTAAATCTAGAAGATTGAAACTTCTAGATATGTTTGATACTGGGTTCCCTTTCCTTTACCTTTCCTATCCCATGGCTCCTGAAGTGCACTAGAGTGCTTTTATGTGAGTAACCAAATACTACAGAATTTATTTAAAAGTTATACCTTGAAACTGTAAAACTCCATGAACTCTTTTTGTGTGTGTGTTTTTTGTCTGGGGTTTTGTTTTGTTTTGGTTTTTTATAGAAGGAAATGCATAGTCGAGTGTTCTTTTGCTGGCTGTAGTGTAATGAATAGGCTAATGAAGATATTTGTGATAACATGTTTTTACAAGTTAGTGAGTATACTGCAGTTTGTTTTATAGAAGTGCTGTTCAGTAGTAAATTAAGAGCACAGTGAAAATTAACCTATCAGTTTTCATAGCTGGAGGTTTACTGCAGGGCCATGCTACTAAAGAAAGCAGGAAATCACCAGTATTCCTATTTCATGCACCCAAACAAGAGAAATTAAAATACACATTGAGGTCTAGAGCAGTTTCACTTTTCTGAAATGTTTGAATGGAACAAAGGACATCAGTGAGCCTACAGGGACCCTATCCCCTACTATCACTTTAACCAGTGCTGCATCCATACAGTCATACATCCTGTTGTCTCTGTGTGGACTGCTATATCTAACATTTCAAAGAGGACTTTTGAAGAGGACATTGAAAGAATCCTGATGCTAAATCATCTTTCAGTTGATGCTGCCAAGCACCCATTTACCAGAACTTTGAAATATTTTACTTTTGCATTTTTTTAACGCAATAACGTTTAATACAATGATTTAGTGGCTTTTTCTGATGTTGTCTTGTATGTAACCCAACTTGCAGCATCACTTTATTATGTGGTAAAATTTCTATTTTAATTTTAAAATTAAAGTTTCTATTTTACTACGGTAAAATAGAAAACCTATCATCCTCCCTCCTTCTGTTGGAAACCTGATTTATTTTTGTAAAAGTCTCCTTTCATTGATACATAGCCAGATCTGAAGCAGCCTACAATATTTGGCATTTGATGAGTAGGTACTGAACTGGTTTGGTGTTTTGTACCCTTTCTCAGGAATGGGCTGTTCTTCTGTAACAGATTCTTGATGAATCCATAAGCATACTGTTCAGGTTCTGGTGCAGTTCTGCATAGCTTTAATGCAGTCTTCCAAGCTGTTTTGAAATAAATCCAAGACATCCAGAACCAAATGAAGATGATTTCAGGTGCTTAAAAAAACAGTCAGAAGCATCTAAAAAACTCTGAGACACTTTGAGAGTGGGACTTCATCTTTTGTCAATGGTCATGAGGATCTGAAGACATCCCAGTTTGCAAGAAGAAAAAAAATTAAGACTGGTAATCACAGACCTGCCTCACTTCAGTGCCTGGCAAAATTATGGAGAAGCTTATTCTGTGAATTATTAAAAAACATCCAGGTAACAGTGCAGTCATTGGTCATAGCTGGCACCAATTTACAGGGCACATATCCTTTCATGACAAGGTCACCTGTCTAGTTGAACAATGGAAGCTAGTGGATACAGGCTATTTCTGGATTTTAGCAAAGCTTTTGGTACTATCTCTTATAGTGTCCTTCTGTAAATGCCCAGAATACAGCTGAACAGGTCCATAGTACTTTGAGTAAGCAGTTCACTGGCGAACTGGGCTCACAGAGCTATGGTTCCTGGGTTTACATCAGGCTGGCAGCCAGTCAACAATGCGGTTGCTCAGGGTTCAGTTATAGAACTAGTGCTCTTAAATGTTTCTGTAAGCTATCTGGATGTACATTAAGTTCATTTGCTGATGATACTAAACTAGGAGGACCTGTGCATCCCCTTGAGGGTAAAGTGGCCTTGCAGAGAGATCTGGATAGACTGAAGAGTTTCCAACAGTTTACCAAGAGCAGGTGCTTGATTCTCCACTCGGGACAGGGTAATACTGGGTATGCATACAAACTCAGGGACAAGAGGCAGCCCCACATATCAGTCTGGGAGGTTGGGTTGGTGGCAAGTTGGATGTGAGTCAACATTGTGCCCTGGGAGCCACAAGGGTCTACTGTGTCCTGGGGTGTATTAAGCACAGACCAGCTAGCTGGTCAAGGGAAGTGATTGTCTCACTCTGCATTGAACTGGTGTGGCCCCACGTGTTCATTCACTGTAACACAAGAAGGACATCAAACTATTAGTTTGTCCAGAGGAGGGCAACCCAGATGGTGAAAGGTCTTGAAGGCAAGACT
Source organism: Phaethornis superciliosus (assembly GCA_023637945.1). Classification (NCBI taxonomy): domain Eukaryota; kingdom Metazoa; phylum Chordata; class Aves; order Apodiformes; family Trochilidae; genus Phaethornis; species Phaethornis superciliosus. The sequence goes on from JAJQWJ010000004.1 coordinate 19,263,821, forward strand.
TACAAGTTACTTATTTTGCTCAGCTTGGACAAGGCTGAGAGGTGACCTTATGGCAGTTTACAACATTCTCAAGGGGGGCAGGGGAGGAGGAGATGCTGATCTCCTCTCTCTTGTGACCAATGATAGGACATGAGGGATTAGATTGAAGCTGTGTCAAGGGAGGTTCAGACTGGACATTAGGAAAAGGTCCTTCACTTGGATCACTTGGTGGTGGATCACTGAAACAGGCCCCCCAGGAAAGCTGTCATGGCACTAAGCCTGTAAGAGTTCAGGGAGTGTCCAGGCCATGCTTTTAGTCATAGTTTTGTGAGGAGCAGGAAGGTGGACTCAGTGGTCCTTATGGGCCCATTCCAACTTGAGATATTCTGTGATTCTAACTGGAGTTCAGATCTTTCCAGAGCTGCACCTGCAGCCTGTCTTTGGAGGAGAAAAGCTTCACCAGATTTGAGGAAATTTTTCTGTTTCTTGGACTCAGTGATTTACTCCAAGTGACTTAGAACAAGCAATATGTAGAAGACATGAAAATGAAGTACGTAGGAAAGTAGCTCTATATGCATATTTGAAGAGTTGGTGTGTCATTAATACAAACATTTCACATCATTTCATATCCAAGAATACTTTCATCAAAGTCAAGCATGTAAAAAGACCTCTCTAAGTGTAAGTGATGGATTATGTAATTAATTTTGCTGTTTCAGCAAAGCACATGTAAATGGCTTATGATACTTCTTCAGTTTTCATAAATCATCTTACTCAAAATATTCATGAGGCTTAGTAGAACAGGCTTCTGCCTAGTTTTCTCTTTTTTGCACAAGGACGCTGATTTTTTAAATGGAAGAAGGAACTTTTTATTTGAAATTACATTTTGTTATTTAATTTTTTAAAATAACTTTTGATGCATCAGCTTTTCCTTTCTTAGTTTATATATATTTTAAAAATAAAACATTAGTAGTAAAATATGCCTCACACTCCATAAAGCTTTTATAAATAGAACAATGTTTTTCTGATATTTTATCAGTGCAGTCAAATTGATCTGTTCTGTTGTCTTCACTTAGATTCTAATCTGCAGATGTGCATTTCTAAATGCAAACTGTGCACAAGATAGAGAAAGAGCAAGACATAAAATTGCAAACACATTATATATAATTATTGATCATGTGTTGTATGCTATGTATGTTCTATATAGAATCATAAAATCGGCTGGGTTGGAAGGGACCTCAGAGATCATCAGGTCCAACCCTTGACCTGTTTATAATATTGTAAAATATTATTACTTAAAATTACTGTTACTGTGGATAATGTAACATTTTAAATTTCATAACTGGCACATTTTTTAAAGGCAAAAAATCTTCAATTACAGAATTATTTTGGCCATTGCTTATTACTCTTTCCTTTCCATGACAGCCTTTGGAAATTTTGCTGTCATTTTCCCAGGCTTTTTCTTTGAGGCACCAAGTTGATTATTGATGGAAGTGGTAGCTGTGGAAATTCTTTGACTTTGCTGTTTAGAGCATCTCTAAAGTTGATCACTTAGCAGGTGTCTGCAGGTCAAGCTGAGCATCAGAACAGGCTCACAACAGGAAAGTACTTGAGATAGTGTCAAAGCTTGCCTGGGGTGCATGGCAAAAATTGCTTCCTGTCTGGATTAATGCCCATTGTGTTAGTTCCACAAACTCTTTGGCTTGGGTTGTTTTTTTTTTTCCACTCTGTATTTTATTTTGAGTGTTTAAAGTTTTATCCTATCTGAAGTAGAAGTGGGTTTTTAATAGTTAGAAAATGATAAAAACATATTTCCTTGCATCTGTCTGTACTGGAGAAAGAAAAAAAGTCCAGCTGCATTAAATGATACACACTGTATCATACATAGCTTTGACTCTTAAAAAGCAAGCAAACAGAAGAATGTTTTAAAAAAGAAAAGCAACCTTCTGAATACAGCAGCTGGATTTTGACATTGTTTCATGGCACTAAAACAAGCTTTTGCAATATTAGTAACTGTAGAAGAAGCATTTCAGCTAAAGCAAATGTTTTGAACTGTTAACATCATCAACAAACTGGTACAGCTGGATTTGCAAAATCATGCAAATCATGAAGGGAAAAAAAAAAGCATAATTCATTTTATTTATGCATGCAGATTTTATGATAGTTTTACCCTTTCCCTAACCTCTATGTTTCCATGGCAACACCACTTCTTTGCATTTCACAAGAAAAGAAGTTAGAAAGTGAAGGTTTTAATAATATAAAATTAGCAGATCGACAAGTATTTTGCAATACATTGTACCAAAGCTGTGAGGATAAAAATGTATAGGTATAAAGAGGATTAACAGCAAATAACAACTGCTTCTCGTAAGACTAGACAGAGAACTATAAAGTTTTTCTATTGATCAGTGTATTATACCATTTAAAATCCAGAATGACCTCTTTACTGCAGAATAAGTTATTTTGATCTTAAATGACATTGTTTGTTTGAATAAATACTACTTCAAGTCTTCATTCCAAATATGCAGTATAAATCAGAAAAAGAGCAATGAAGTAAATCCTAGTTATTTTTTCACTGTGGGAATCTCTTCAGCAGACCTTTCCATCTACTGTAGAGGCCTAATGCAATTCGTTGGCTTTGCAGGCTCTTTTTATTTCCATTTTTAGAACTGATTAACTTGTAAAATGTTTGCATATCATCATCCATTAAAGGTGCCTGTGAAAATAGGTGATAATACTATAATTATTACCTGAATTGAGGGGTTGGAGCAGAAAACTAGTCCCACTGTTGCGAAATTGTGAAGGCAGACCTGTATGCTCACCTGCAGTTAGCTCCTGAAGAAATGCATTCCTGAAAAGTATCTCAGGAATTTGTCGGACTGTGAGCTTGTAAGTAAAGGCAATAAATAGCAATACAAAATAAGGAAACTGGCTTTAAAAATTACTAACAACCTACTGGTATCATCATAGAGTATTAAATAGCATGGAAAGATATCAAACAACTTACTTATGCAACTGAGCATTTTGGAGCTCCAATTTTCTGTAGCAGCAGAATGCTTAGTGAGAAAAAAAAATTATGGAAAGGGGAAGATAGAAAAGCCTATTACCTTATGTTTTTAGGTAGCTACAAGGTATAATGTATATTTTGAGTTTATATACACTTCTGTATGAAGTTCTAAAACATTCAGTAAACATTTTCTTGAATTTTACAGGAAAACTTATTAAACAGAAGTTTGAATGGGTGAGTTGTACCGCATTAACTGTGCTGTTTACAGCAAAGTTTTTACTATTAATCAGGGAGAAACTGAGTAGGGACACTCCAGAAGCAGAGGACAGTCAAGACATTTTGCTTACAAATACCATTATCCTTTCCAGGGTGTGGAGAGATGTATATGGAAAAGATGATGGCACTCATTTACCCTGATAACTTTATTTTTTCACTTCTCAATTTTTAACTAATGATCATAAGTTGGATTCATGTATTAATTCTGAATAATCTAGCAGTCTCTTTCCTCTTATTTGGTCATGTTACTGGATGCAGCACAATCCCCTATATATCTTCTTTAGCATCCTCACCATATACCAGGCCACAAGATTGCATGATCCTTCTCATTCTGTTGGGTCAGTCACCTACATGTGTATGTGGCTTTTGCCCTCAGTGTCTCAGTCAACTTCCCATGACATTCCTGATTTAACTCCAGTTAAATTCACAGATCCTGTGTAACTTTTAATGCTACACCACACTGTGTATCTCTACCACATAATCCTTCTCCAGCTAATGTCCTTCTTTCTGGCCATTTCTCCTAAGGGTTCTGAAGCATAGGAAGTTTTGGAAGAGGTGGTAAAACCCACTGAAAAACAAAGGAATATCATTATACTACTGGCCACAGCCTGTTTCCTTTATGGTAATGCATAGAAAGCAGCAACACTACAGTGGCCTCTAGTGGGTAGTGAAATGGAGTAATTGAAATGTGTATGAACATCAGTGAGCAGAGAGGAACTGAAAATTTTTGTTTTGGATGGCAAAATGATAAAACATGAAAAACATACTTAAAAAACATGACCTTAAAGTAAAGGCACATTTGTAACACCATTATATGGAAAAGACATGATTTTATTTTTTAGGAGACAGCTCAGAGACTAGGAACTTTCTAATTAGTGTTGCAGAGAACCTGGGTTTCATAGAATGCTTTATTTCCAGAGCAATTTGTCATTGCAAACATGTAGACAAAATGGAAGGAATTCAACAGTTAGCAATTAACATCCTCAAGAACTGACAACATCTGAATTTAAGCATGTTGTGCACAGCTATATCTCAGTTAAAGAGATGGGGAAAGGGAGAGAAATGTAAGTGTGTCAATATTTGAATTATCCAAATGTCAAACAGAGATCTTCCTTTGTACATAAAGGTATAAACAGAAAAGATAGAGAAGTGAAAGCTCTGTGCTGTGTATCCAAGGGACTTTTGCCAGTGAAAAGTAGTGGAAAAAACTGGTGTGTGGAAGGAATAAAGGAACCTCTGTCTCTGGACAGGACAGGAGGCCTTAGGAAAAAATCTTACCTTGATTTTGCTAAGGAGGGCCTTTCTGATTTTAACTTTCATTAATTGTGTCCTTGGAGAGCTCATAAAACATTTTGTGTTTGGACGGTCTTACAGAAACCATGAGTGTATTATGGTAGTGCTGCCTTTTGAGTTAGTTACAACATATTTGATATTTGGAAGCTTGTTTATTTTTGTTTCTTACATCTTTACCAGTAATAATTTTACCTTAATATGTTTGCTGGAGGTGGGTTAAAGGATGTCTTCAGGATTCAACTTATGTTACATTTTATGTAACGTTTAACTACCTGTGTAGCTCATCACTGAGTTACTGAAAGAAAACTTAGTTTCTTAGAAGCTTTGTATCCATTAGTAAGCACATTAGTAAATTTGGAAGGCTTCTTTTTTTTTTTTTTTTTTTTTTTTTTTTTTAACAAAACTCATGGTTAAAAGTGATAAGTGATGTTTTCTAGATTAAAATAACTACCAAACAGCCAATAAAATAGGTTGGGATACCAGAAAGTCTAATACTTGTATTAGAAATACTCTTCTGTAGAGCATCTTTTTAAATTTTCAAATTACACACAACTCCAGAGCAGAAATTTTTATCATTTTTGTTTTGCACAATTAACTGAGATAGATATGTTCCCAGCTTTAATTAAGAACATAAATAAACTGATGTGAACTTCCAGTTGATCAAAAATTGAAAACCACTGACAGAGAGCAGCTAAAGGCATTCTCATTCCAATGCCATGTCAGTAAAATGTCACTTAGCAGAGTGTTCTGTAGGTTTTGTCATGGATATAGATTGTGCATTTTCAGAAGAAATGATCCAAGGTTTCTCTTTATAGTCCTTTAAATACTGTAAATTCTAAATATTTCCTTCTGTGATTGCTTCTGAATATGTCATATATAAAAATAAAATTAAAAGTTTCAGAATGAAGTCAGATTGAGACTCTGAAAAGCTTGTTTTTTTAATTACAGTTTAGCTTTTAACGTAAAAGTAAATCCTTGCTTTTTCTAATCCAGTGTAATCTAATTGCAGTTGATGAGTAAAGAGTCTCCAGTCTCTGTTGGAAATGATGCTTACGTTGACCTTGATCGGCAGGTATCTAAGATTAGATGTTTATTTTCCTTCAATCCTAGAACACATGTGCTCAGTAATTTTGCTTTATTAAGAAGTCTGTCTGTCTTTCACTGATTATGAAAATGTTTTTGTGGTGAAATCAAAGAGTGGAAAACAAAATGTGAATATTTCACACTTTATACATTTAGTTAGCCCACTTTGTGTATTTAAAGGAGAGCAAAACTCAGCTTGAAAAGCAAGTTTAACTGTAGGACATAGTATAGCAAAACTGTGGATTGCTGCAAAGCTTCAGGTATTGAGAAAGATGCACAAAACAGAATGTGTAGCATTTGAATGAAATCTGTTTTGCGAATTCCTACTTCAAAAATCGGTTAAAGAAAAGACCCCATGGGTGTAGTTCAAATATCCTTAAATTGGTCCTGAGAACTGTTGCAATAAGTAAGAGAAATGTTCAAAAAGAATCACTCCCTGTATGATTTGTTTTAAGAGTATGCAAACCCAACTGTTCTTATATTAGCTTAGCCCCACCCTACCACCATCCTGCTTTCTCAGTTTTTTCTAATGGAAAAGGAGTGTAATACTCTGGCATTCCTTGTGGTCCTCCATCATGCTCTCTCTGCAGAAGTGTGTAAATTCTGGCAGATGGCATTAATTTTTTTATGGTAACAGACCCTTGAGAAATAAATTTGAAAAAATAAGATGTGATAATACTCTTTGAGAAAGACATCTAAAATTCATTATAAATAATAATACATATTGTCATCTCTATATACATAGTATGCATCTATGTTTTATTTTCTTGTAGCTAATTTTTTTGTGTTATCCGTTGAATTCTTACACAAACTTGCAAGATACTAATCTTTGAACACTGAAGGGAAGTATCTGAATATTTCCCACTGCTTATAAGATTTAATGCCCTTTTTCAGAAGAGTGTGCTTCCCCCTGACTATAGTAGTTGTATTCCTGTTGTGCATCAAGTGTAGCTTCCAGTGACTAGAGAGATTTTTCCCTAATTGTCCATTCCCTGTTTTCCACCTTCCAATCCTTTATGTATTTGAAAAGTAGGTTGCAAACTGATATATCACACACTCCTTGCATCCGTAAAGAAAAGTGGTATTGACAATTTTTTCAGTTTACAGAGTTGATGGATTCTTTGGACCCACATTGTTCACAATTGTTTTACTCGATTTGTGGAACAGATGTGATAATTCTCATGTATCTTTGTAACACCAAACACTGCTTTCAGGAATATTTACTTTTTACTGTCACACAAACCAAACAGTAATCATACCTGCTTTCCATACTTGGAATTGCTTTAGTTTTCAAAAATATAATATATTGCCTAAATATAAAAATAATGTTGCAGCCATGTAATACTTTGAGGCATTTCACAGATATGATGAAACTATAAATGTTTGTTGTTTATGGCAGCTGAAGAAAACTACAGAAGAATTAAATGAAGCACTGGCAACAAAAGAAGAAATTGCCCAGAGATGTCATGAGTTAGATATGCAGGTAGGTTTGCTGTATTTTATATAGTAATTTTGAAGTGGGAAAGAGATGTATTAAATTTTTGGCAGCTTAAAACAAGAAGCATAGTGTGGAAATATAATTTTTGAAAGGGAGGTGAAAATTGCATAGTAATTATTTTGTTTTACTTGTGCTAGCAGGATGAATGTCATTATTTGCTTATTTTGATGCAGTGTTGCCAGTATTAAGGTGATTCATACTAAAACTTTTCTTCAGTCAGAAGGAAGAGATTGAGCTGTGTGGTTCAACTCTCCCTTTAGGGAGCTGATAGAGATTATGCTGCTGTAAAAGTTTCTGTTAAGACTTAAATTCCAGTCAGAAATTACTGTAGGCTATCAGTTTTCTATGGATTTAGATTAAGCCTTACTGTGAATCAAGTGTATCTTACTCAAAAGACATGAAAAGTGTGAAGTGGGAGTCCCAAAAGGCATTGTCACTGCAACCCTACTAGATACTAACATTCTGTCTTCTGCTGCACATTAGTTCTACACTATGTAGTAATACATGAACTCATGCTTCAGCTGTTTTTTGAGTTGCAGCACTTTGGGTTCTTTGCACTACTGACTTTTCACTGTGTTGTCAGAAACTGAGTCATCTTTAGGACTGTTTTCCTGTTTCAGGTCTGCTTGACCACTAGATTAAAAAAATAATCTAGGAAAGGCACAGCCATCCCTTGGATATTCAGACCTGGATGTTTTTTGTGATTGGCTGGCATTGTTTCTCTTGGAAATCAGTTTTAAAAGATTGACTCTGGAGGACTTGTTTTATTTGTTTGATGGAAAAGTGTGCAGACTATTACAAATAAGTTATCTTCTGTCATAACTAAGACTTTCCTCAGATATTTCAAATACTTACTTCAGATACTTAATACAGTTAAGGATAGTTTCATTTTCTGTGTTGTAAATCTGCCCCTAATGTTGCAGTACGTTGTTTACATCTACAGAAATTGAATAGCTATTAATGTGACAGTATATTGTGAAATGTGATTATTGAAGCCTGTGAGTTTCCATTTGTGGATTGTGTTGATACGTTTATTATACAGACACAGAAATAGTACTCTGTAGCTGCATAGTGTAGTTATTCCAGTTTAATCTTTTATTACCACAGGTTGCAGCCCTCCAGGAAGAGAAGAGCAGCTTGCTTGCTGAGAACCAGATTTTGATGGAACGTTTAAATCAATCTGATTCTATTGAAGATCCCAATAGTCCTGCAGGTCGTAGGCATTTGCAGCTGCAGACACAACTAGAACAACTCCAAGAGGAGACATTCAGGTAAAGAAGCCACACTTGTTTAGATTGTTTGTAGCTGGCAAAAAACATCATTTATCTACGTCTAGTTCTACCGTCAGTTATAAATTAGTATAATGGGTAGTATAACTATAGTAATAATGGTTTTACAATGATGAACATGTTATGATTTACCATTTTACAAGCTCCAGCTTTAAAAAATTGCATAATTTCTTAATGACAAAATGCTGTATACATGTCCTTCTCTACTCTGTGAACATACTTTGAATTGTTTGTGTGCAATTTCAATTTTTCATTTCACCCCTGCTTTTCAAAACCAGCAAGAAGGAAAAGTAGTATACTTTCCATTATATACATTATTCTGGTTGTATTTTTCAGGTGTAGGAATTCCTAGCTGAATTTTTACTGTAGGCAGGAGTACAGGTGGTATTGGTATAGAGCAAAGTGTGTCCTTCTCCGAGTTTGAAAACCAATTGCTTCATATCTGAAATATGGAAGTTATCTGCAAGTGAGCCTTGTTCTTCATTTGCATTTCCTCAGTGTGTGGAAGTGCAGTTCCTCTTTAAATATCTTTCCTAGTCTTTTTGACTATTGCTTTCAGACTGTGTAAGCCTATTCTCTTGAAAAACCTGGTCCACTTCACCATCATCTTTTCATTCTTGCTGTTGCATTTTTCCTATTCTTTCTGAGTGAAACTATGGTATTGCTTTACACTGCTAGTTTCTCTTTCTGTCTTCTTCTGGTTGCTCTTTCCTTATTCTTTTGCCAACTGCCACATAACTTTATTTTTTGCCTGTTTTGCCATTTTTCTGCTTCCTCTTGCTAAGCCTCTTTCCTGTGTGTTCAGACACAATCTCTCCCTTCAGTTTCCTGGCAGATGTTCAGTGTTTCTCTTTCACAGCAGTTAGTGACTGTTTTTCTTCTCTCTATACATTACCATGCAAAGGAATGATGTAACCTTTTGATGTCCCCTTTTATTTTAACTTGTTCATCTCTGTGGTCTGGAGTGATTACTGCCTGAGACTAATATCAGTTCCTGCTTGAACAAATTTTTCCCCCATATGTAATATCTTCACTGCCTATTACTCTAGTTTCAGGTTCTGAAGGTCTTTTTAAACCCTTTACAACTGTGAGGCTTATCTTCTAGCTTTACCTCGTTCTCCTACCTTCATAGCATGTAATTTCTGATGTTGATTTATATGTATTCATTCTCCAGTTTATATGTACAGTTTAACTGATGCCAGTATAGTACAGTATTCTCCTCATCTTGCCTCATTATATCCTTCAGCAGTTCCAGTTTTTCAGGATTTAAATCTTTGTTGTATATAATTTAGATGACCTACTGACTCTTGTCTCCATTCTTTTTGAAGATTCTTTTTGGACTGCTTGGATTAAAAGATAGAGTACTTTTCCCCCCCTGTGTCCATTTCTCCTTTTCTGGATCATTTTTATTTTACTTTCTGATAAAAATCTCAATAGGGCTTCATATTCCAGGTTGTGTCCTATTCCACCTGTTCAAATTGCTTTGTCAAAGCTTGTTAAGGTATTTTTTTGCAGCTTTGCCTGTGTATGCTGTATGTAAGTAGTTTACTCCAGAAACTTTGATCTGAACTGAGGTCAGTATTGTTGAAGGCGTATAGATGTTGAACCAACTGAATGAAATCTTAGGATAAAAAGGTCATGTTCAAAGTCTGTATGACCCAAGATGAAAAAAAAAGATTGAAATTTCTGCTTGAGCTTCCATTGTAAAAAATTACTGCATCAGAAAAAACTCAAGATTTGTTTTTCTGAGAACATACATTACCTTGAACTTTCAAAACAGAAAAAGTGATGTCAAATTGGGACCATCAGAAAGTCAGTCTGGATCTACGTTTCTTAATATGCAGATAGCATTGCTATTCTCCTTTACTGTAGCAGAAGTAATTTTGTGTGTTTTTGGAGAGGATGATAATAAGGAAAAGTAACTGTGGCTAAAGATGATACATTATTTTCTGTTTTATTTAATTTCTGCAGATTAGAAGCTGCCAAAGATGACTATCGAATACGCTGTGAAGAACTAGAAAAGGAAATTGTTGAACTGAGACAACAAACAGAAGAGCTTACTACATTGGCAGAGGAGGCTCAGTCTTTGAAGGACGAGATAGATGTACTCAGGTAAACCTTGTTCCATTAACCCTTTTATAACTATTAATTTTTAATCCATATAATTTGCCTACTTAAGTCTTCATTAGCTTTTTAAAAATAATTTCAGTAACAAATACAAACACTTTCTCAGTTCCGGGGTTCTCTTGGATCCTCCAGTTTAAGTACCCAGACCACCATATGATTCTCTTCAAGTCAGTTAGTTATGTTTCATGCACTCAATCAATAACTGTTAGTAACCTTAGGAATCCTGCACAATCCTATGGTCATAACAAGTCACTCACTGGTCTCTTGAGTATTGTCAACACACCTTCATCTGTTCACACCAGGGAACTAGACCGTCTCCTGGATTTGTATTATTTGGACTTCGAGTGTTTCTTTTGGTTCATCATATAATGCTAATATGAACATCTGATACAGCTCTCAATTCCACTGGATTTTAGCACCTGAAATTGTAATGATTTAATTATGTTTATAGGGTGGGAGAGCCCCTTTTACAGTGGAGCATAATCCCTCACTGATGGAGCCTTGTTGCTAAGGGTTATTCAAAAAAGTTATCGACTACCCACCTGTATCACTCTTTCTAGCAAGTCTAACAAGGCTTTTTTTTAGTACTGCCTTTTCTAATTCACCAGCAGCTTTCTGTCTTTGCCTTCTCTGTCATCAACATCAGAGGTGAACTCATCAGGCTGCACAATTCCATAAACTGTGAGGGCAGGATGGGCTCAAAGATTAAATCCTTGCCCCAGCTAGAGGCTCTGTGCTTCACTGGGAATAAACGAGTTTTGTCTTGCTCTCGTGTCCCACAAACTGATCATCAGTTTGATGGGAGGCTCGCCAGATTTCATGGAAAATTGAGTGTGTTAATCTTATTGGCTCTAAAATGAAACTGGGGGCAGTAATAGTAGTGTGAGTTTGGGTGGCTGAGGCTGAGGACTGTTGCTGTCCTGGTAGTGCACCAAGTAGATCGAAACATCTCTGAAATATCAACAGAGCCTGCTGTTTCATCTTTTTTAGGAAAACTCAGGCTACAGAGCTCTTATAGTAATTCTGTGTCACCACATATATGCCACCCAGGAGTTGGATCTTTATGATTTTATTCCTGGATATAATTAAAGCAAATTGAAGGGCAGAAAATTTTATACCTACCTACATAAAATACAGGAGTGAAGACTGATTTAGATTTGAAAGAAAATGGCTGGAGGTGAAGGTTCTGTAACTATCATTCTATGTCTGGAAGCAGGTAAGAAAGCTGTGTTAGGAAGAGTGTTAGTGTCCAACCTCCATCAGCAACTATTTGAGTTGTCAAATACTTATGGGAGGGAACCAGACAGTTTAAAAGAGCATGCATTAGTAACAGGAGTATATAACCACTTTCCTATTTGCCCATGATGTCTCAGAGTGTCATCTCCTTCAAGGCAAAATACTGAGGAAACCTGAGGACGCTTGATTGTGTTAGTTTTCAGTGTATGAATTTCTTACAAATCTATCCCTCCAGGCATTCTTCTGATAAAGTGGCCAAGTTAGAAAGCCAGGTAGAATCATACAAAAAGAAATTGGAAGACCTGGGTGATTTGCGACGGCAAGTGAAACTCCTTGAAGAGAAGAATACAATGTACATGCAAAATACTGTGAGCCTGGAGGAAGAACTAAGGAAGGCCAACGCTGCACGCAGTCAGCTGGAAACATACAAGAGACAGGTAAGAACAGACATCATCAATGCAACAGTAGCCAATACTGCCAATAGCAGTATTTCTTATTTTTAAAAAAATGAACAGATGTTAACTTTTTTTTCTGAAATGGTTCCTAATTCATAGGCAGTAGTGGGGCTCGTATTACAGCCTCTTCTTTTAGAAAAAAAAGTATTCTTTTCACTTCCAGCAGTGGGGAGCACACCAGAGCTTTGGTAAATTATTCCTCTGGTTAAGTGGAATAACTTTTTTTTAACGTGGTGGTTTGTCTGATCTGTCTGGATTTGTCCCGTAAAGAAAAGAGAAGGACGTGTATCATTACTGTTATTTATATGCAAGCAGTAGAGTACAAAGTCTGTCACAAGCACACTCTGGAGTGAAAGGCATTTGTTTATCCTCCTGCTTATCAAAGTGCTATGTGATCCTGTTTTTGTTAAGGTGTAAGATGTCCTTAATCTTCAGTCTGCTTGTACGCTGCATTGATGTGACATCATTCTGGGATCTGGTTACAGGTCCAGACAGTATTAAAGTACTAGTTCCTGCTCTGTATTTCTACTGGCTTATAAACTTGAATGGTCATGGCACAGGTGTCCCAGTTAAGTTTAGGGCAGAGTAAAAATACAGAAACCACCACTATGAACATTGCAAGACCAGGAGCAATAGGTGTCTCAAAAGCTTGTCAGTGTTTCAGCTGCATCTGACCATCTTAGTTGTTAAGACATCTAGCTTCAACCTCTCTGGGCTAGCTGTAAGCACAGTCCAAATGATTCCACCACAAAAAAACCAAAAATTTGGACATGAAAAATGCTGAAGTAGAAGGAAATCACAGGGAAGAGTAAATATAGAAAGCAATGGCTTTTCACACATGAGTAGTGTCATGTTTATTGGCAGCAAATATTTTACTCGTTTGAACAGCTGATGTGTGATAAAGTTGTGTAACTGCACCATCTGCATCTGAACATTCTTATTTCACCAACATTAAGAATTTTGGAAGGGGCAGTCTCATAGTTTATGCTGCAAAAGTATTCCTTCTTTTCTTCATCGTACCCTGTGTTTTATAGGGTTTTATAGAACTTCATGTCTGTGGAACTGTTGATTTGTATAAAACTGTTCTGCTGGCTGAGACTGGAATAAACCTCCGGTTTCTCAGTTGACAAATGTGAGTTTTCTTCACTTAGTCACAGTGCCACAAAATGGACACACAGTGGTTTTGCCTTGAATGTCTGGAAGACTGGGATCCTTTTGAGACCTTCCTGTCAATCATGAGTTATCACAGAATTAATTTCTGGGAATCCTGAACTATGCTATAAGAATTAAGCCAGGTATAGGGATTCTTATATTATGTTGCTGCTAAGCATTAGGGTGCTCCTGGAATGTGTGTTGTATGGTGTGCAAAGAATCTGTTCCCACTCATGATGATGCCATTAGAGGAGTTACTTCTCTGGTTTAGAAGCACTGTGATCTGCAAGTGAAAGTGTAAGGAAATGGCATCCTAGCAGTTTCTGTGAGATCAGGGTAGCTGGGAGTGTGGTGTTCTGGGAAACTCAATAGCATTTATTTGATATGTTTTGTTCACTTTTCTGGAAGCAATCATGAGCTTTTTAAAAGAAACTTTTCCATTGTAGCATGAAGAATTGAATTGTGAAGATTCCAAGATTATTTTTTGTAGCTTTAATTCAGCCCCTTTGTGCATGTGCATTGATATATTTTACCAGTATGTCTTAATTTTCTTTGCTGCAAGATCTGTTCTTTACTCATTCCATGTGTCAAATAATGCTCAGTAAATGTGATGGTTGTTCATTATTTTTTAATCTCCTGCATTACCATGTAGCTCTGTATCTTTCCATACACTCACAAGCCCAGATTCAAGACAACTTATTTCCCACTGTGTTTTTCTGCATACCATTACCATTAGCATAGCATGGAGTGATTACAAACATTAATGCAATTGTTTACATTAGAAGTGAAAATATACCTGTTTTTCAAGTGAGAGCACAATCATGGGTGAAGATCTGCTTTTTTGGAGTTTTGTTTGTTTGGTTTTGTTTGTTTTGTTTTTTTTTAATACCTGCAGTCATTCTGATAACCTCAGTAATGGATGTCATGTTTGAATATTGAAATATTTTCATTTCTAATATTTTAATACATTTTTTTTAAATCTGATCATCTAAGAAATGGCAGGTCTGTGCTTTTTTTGCAGCCTTTAATATAAGAAAAACAGCAAAGTCCTTCTCTAAGACTTAAGACCATGCATATTTGTAGTCCTAGTAGTTATTTTGCTATAGCTATATGCAATGAAAAGGTAATGTAGAACGACTAGAAAGTCTTAATACAGGTATGACTACTGCTTTGCTTCACAGTTTTAAGTTAATCACTTGCTGTGTAAACTGGAAGCCACGAAAAAGCTTTCTTATGAGTTGCTTCAGAAGATGCTGTATGTCCCTTCATTCAGCTTTTGTGTTTTGAGATCAGTCTTTATTCAGCTTTCCTGCTTCCATGCTCTCTGCATTATGAGCTTTACTAATGCACTAGGAACACGTAAAGCCTGAGAGTTTTGAAAAGGAAGACTTGACTGATTTGCCTCCCATTCATTGATCCTTTCTGATCAAATATCAGATTTGAATTTTAAGAGCTCTTTTACTAATCTGTAGTTGGAAGTATACATGCAACTGTTAGCAGTGTTTCCCTCTGAATTGAACTGTTTATGAGCCTGTAACTGAATCTTTATATTAGTCTGTTAAAAACAAGATAAGGAAAACTCTCAGGTTAAGAAACATAACCTAGCTGATGGCTGAATTCTGGGTGAGGCTTGTGAAATAGAGATAACAGAAGGTGCAGATAATTGTCTTTCTTCAGAGATTTTCTTTTTCCTATGCTTCTCAGAAAGCAGGAGGAAGTTTCTACTTTTCCTGAGCTCTTTGATCTATAGAACTATATAGGTTTTTTCTGTAAACCATGCCTGCACTTAAATTCTTGGGTTTAGATGTACTGAAACCACAATTTTTTCTTCTTTTGTTTGTGCTACGACCTAGTATTTGAATGCTGCTGGTTTTGCATAAACACAGAACAACTGATGAAAGCAGTTTTCAGTGCATCCTGTAGGCAACTATTTCACTTGTTTACAAACAACATGACTCCTGGTGCATGGTAATTGGCTATTTTGTCTTGTGTAATTTGTTTTAATATTAATATTTGCAGACAAATTATTGATTCTTGTTCTCACAGGCAGTTGAACTACAAAACAGGTTATCTGAAGAATCCAAGAAAGCTGATAAATTAGATTATGAATGCAAACGACTGAAAGAAAAAGTAGACAGCCTTCAAAAAGAAAAAGATGTAAGTGCCAAGGTGTTATTTTTATTGGTAGTAGCAACAGCAACTTTGTGTCCTTTGTAACACAGAGATGTGGTAATTATAGTTAGCCATTTACAGCAAGCTTTTAAAATTAGGAAGTATTTTTCACTTAAAATTTTCTAATGTTTGTGTACAAGATCCTTTTTTAAGCCTATGAGCTGCACAGGAAAGAATCAAGTGACTGTACAACTTTCATATTTGGGATCTGAAGTTATTTCTTGACTATTTATCATGAAAAGGTTTATGAAACTAGGATAATTGAAATGTATTCTGGAAAACTATCTAAAGGAGGATTCCTAAAGTATCATCCTACAACTAAACTCCTGCTATGGTTTTTTTAAAGCATTCTTTGAGGTACCATCAGCATATTTCTCTTTATGGAGTTACGACTACTGCAGCAAAAGGTTTAGGAGTCACATAGAGGGACATGTCCTTTGAGGTGATCTCTGCTTTTACAACCGCTTCTTTTTGATCTATTTAGTTGGCCAACATGGAACACATATGATGGACACCAGACTATTCCTTTCCTCTCTTTCACTTGCTCCTAGTGATTCTGCACTATCCTCTCTTGCCAAAACTGATCCTTTGCGTTTCTTTTCTATTGCTTCTCACCTGTTTATTTTGCCTTGTTTATTAGGAAAATAATGCCTCAGACTACCCCAAACCACCAAGGCCAGCACTTTGAGTTTGCAATTTCTTAGGCTTGCTTTAGGTATAAATCCATTTATCCATCAGTCAGAATTTGTGTAGACTTTTCCATGAACAGTGATATTTCCTGCCTAATTATTTTCAAAATTCCCAACCCCTGAACTTGAATAACATTTAAATGAAAATTTCCAGTTATTTTCTGTTCATATGTCTTTGGTTTCCATATTTTAGTACATTTTCAAACTATAGTTGACATATTTCTGTGGTATCACTTCCATCTGCCCTGCAGTTCAGATTGGAATGTCCATAGTAACTGTATTTCTGTACTGTGCTTTGGCTTTCTTTTCTGCTCTTTATTTAAAGCTTGCTTTTCCAATTCTACTATGTTTGACAATGGCAAGGTTATGTTTGTGGCTTACCCATTGCTTGGTTGACATCTTGCACAAAGGCTCTGAATAGCAAGCCATTGTCATAGTTTTCAGCTTTACCCCCTGGCAAACAGCATTTTTGGGAGTGAGATATTGTTTTTCAGTACATTCTTTTGTATGATTATGCATCTGTGAGAAGCAGATCACAGCTAGTCTCTGGACACTTGAATTAATGATTCACTACCTGTGTTGACTGCCCTTTCTCTTCCATGTTTTGATGTAGGTATCAGTAACACTGCTCACCACAGATCACAAGCTACATAGTGGTATCTTGTTAGTTATATTTGGAAACAGTCACTAAAATTGATTTTGTCCCTGTCATTCTGTTCTTGCCAAGTGTGGTATTGTGTTTGGTATCTTCAGCTATGTAGCTTGGAATTTTACCTCTGTGGTATGTTGTATGATAAGTACTAAGATAAATGGTTGAGTTGACACTGTCTGCAGTGTACCAGTGAAGTCCTAGAGCTTTTTCTGGTCATTAAAATATTCTGGCATTTAATTAATCAATTTGGTGTTTCCTGATTCATAGCAGACTGCAAAATCCTTGCTTTCAGCAGCTGTTTGAGCACTCCTCTGTGTGCTATTCTTCTATAGTATTTATTATAAAAAAAATCTTTCACCTGCAGAGTTTGTGAAATGACTTTCAGTGCTGCCAGAACGTGCACTTTATTCTCATTGGTCTGAGAGCTGCAACACTGCTCAAAGTGCTGATCACCTTGCAGGATTCAGAAATACAACAGAAGACTCTGACACATCTCACCAAAAGATTCCTTGCCAGAGTGATTCCAAGACCTAGATCTTTTTGGGCTGAAATATAAAAATATGCCCAGAATAAACCATTAATAGGATGAAATACAAGGAGCTGTCAGATGACACAGCTCCAGACCTACACAGGGCTGAGATCTGTCCTGGACCTTTTACTAACACTGGACATGTCTGATTGCAGTAAACTGCAATTTAGATCTTACATGTTTGCCATGTTCTTCTCTCATTTATGAATCTTGGCAACCTTCTGCCCAAAAAGTTGGTGCTATGTGTAGATTTTTATCTTTTGCCAAAATATATCTTGTGCCAAATTGTGAGAGTATATGTCTGGTGCTATAATCTCTAGAGATACATTAAATTATTTTTTAAGTGTTGGAGTCTGTGTCTTTTGGCAATTTGTGAACAGTTAAAGATGGATTTGTAGTGCCAAGACTGATATCATTCTCTTTCCAATTATTCAGAGATTAAGAACAGAAAGGGATTCTCTGAAAGAAACTATTGAAGAGCTTAGATGTGTACAAGCTCAGGAAGGTCAACTCACCACAACAGGTAAAGGACTAATAAGGAGATTAATCCATCTTTTCTCAAGTTTGTGGGACTCATCTGGAGAGTATTGAATGCACTTTTGTTTAGCACAGAATAAATTTAAGCTCCTCAAAGATCAGCAAAAGCTGCTTCAGCTATTCACAACTTTGTGAACATTTGAAAAATGTTGAACATTATTTCAGTGTATCAGAAATTTTAGTCTCCTCCTCAATTTGATATTTTTATATAGTATTTCTGATTTCGGTGTAGCTAAATAATTTTTTTCAGAGAAATGCTAAGTTTTCTCAGTAGTATGATGTTTCACATTTTGTGATTTATTTACATGTGCAATGTTGCACAGCTTTACAATCCTTAGATAAGCTAATGAGCAGAAAACACACCACAAAATTACTTCATTAGAATGAAGACAGAAATAATGATTACTCTCCACAGTAAATTGTGTTTGTCTCTCTTGCTGCATCCTGACTTCTTGTTGTTTTCCATTGTATGAAGCTGTGAGCTTCTAGAACAGTGGTTCTGGTCTTTTAAAGAAAGTTACTGGTCTGCTTTTTAAATTTCTATCTTTTCCTAACCCAGGATTGATGCCTCTAGAAAGCCAAGAACCTTCGGACAGTTTAGCGGCAGAAATTGTTACTCCAGAAATAAAGTAAGCTAATGTGTTCTTTATTTTACTAACCTTATTAATCCCATAGATTGTTTGTTACTTTCTAGTATAAGAAAATTTCTACAATTAATGTTTGGTTTTTTCTCCCTTTTGGATTTCTGCACACCTGGAGCTGCTAGGCTTACAACAGAATTCAGTTGATGTCTCTTGAGTTTGTATAGTGTGCCAAAAAAAACCCCTTTATCCTCACGTTGTGTCTTTTCCTGCAGATAGTTCATATACTGCAGTTTATATGTGCATTAACAGAAAATAATTTTTGTTATGAGAAAGTGGTGTTGTCCAAGGAAAAAAATTACAAAAAATGTGAAAAATATGTTCTAAAATTACTAAAATTGTGAAAGGAAGCGTAGATTATAAATTCCATTTTGCATCTTGGCATGTATTTACAGTCTATTAAGGCGTTGAGGGATGTGCGTAGCTTTGCAAGTATGATAAAAGAATTTAACATAGTCATATCTCAGAAATCTGTTAGTTGTTTGGGAAGTCTTTTATCTCTACTGATATAGTATTTTAAAACCTGGAAAGCTCAATATGGGATCAAAACATACTCTTCAGTAGTGAAATGATACATTTTTAGAACACTAGTAATAGAAAAGTTTTGGGTTTCTTCCAGCTGTGCTGCTGCACCTTATTACAGGAGCAAACAGGGAAGGACTTGCAAGTGATGTGATGGTTGGAGGCTGTCTTGGACATCGTGATCATGAAGTGATAGAGATTTCCATTCTTGGAGAAGGAAGGAGGAGGGTCAGCAGAACTGCCACCTTGGACTTTTGGAGGGCAGTCTCTGGCTTGGTTGACAGAGTACCTTGACAGGCAGTGCTGAAGGGCAAAGGAGTCCAGAAAGGCTGGATGCTCTTTAAAAAGGATAGCTTAAAGGTGTGGGAGCAGACCATCCATATCTGTGGAAAGACAAGCTAGTGAGGAAGGAGATCATCCCAATAGGACAGAGCTTTGGCTGGAACTCCAAAAAAAAAGACAGTTTATGATAGCCTTTGGAAGACAGGGCAGGAAATTCAGGAGGACTGCAAAATGCCATGAGGCTATATGTAGGGAAAAAATTAGAAGTGCTGAGGTCTTTCTAGGGTAGTGGTTGAATACCCTGAAGGTAAATAAAAGATGCATAGACCACAAAACCATGTGGGAACATGTATTAGTGGCGGGCATCACAGTGTCCATGTCATAGAATCATAGAATGGTTTGTGTTGGAAGGGACTTTAAATATCATCTAGTTACAACCCTCCTGCATGGGCAGGAACACCTCTCACTAGACCGGATTCGTCAGTTTCCCTTCCAGTCTGATCTTGAACAGTTCCAGAGAGAGGCCTCCACAGTTTCTCCGGGAAACCTGTTCCAGTGTCTCACCACCTTTATGTGTGTTTAACCTAAATCTACCCTCTTACAGTTTAAAACCTTTTGCCCTCATCACTACATGCTCTTGTAAAAAGTCCCTCCTCAGCTTTTGTGTAGCTTCTTCAGGCCACTATAAGGTCTCTCTGGAGCCTTCTCTTCTCCAAGCTGAACAACAACCTCAACTGTCTCAGCTTGTGTTCATGGGAAAGGTGCTCCAGCCATCATCTTCATGGCCTTCCTCTGGACTCAGTTCTTATTGTGCTGAGTACTCCAGAACTTGACACAGTAATCCTTCTCTTCATCCTAACCTAACTACTGTTAGCTGGACTCATTGCTCTTAAGGGTCTTTTCCAATCTAAGTGATTCGATGAAAACAGACCATCAGGGTAGAAGGGTTTTGCCCAAGTTCATACAGCAGTTGAGAGACAGCTGAGATCACAACCTCCTTTAAAACTTGCTACCAAGCTTCGTGTTCTCCATATTCTGCCTAGAAGTCTATCCAGCTGTACTCTGAGATCCAATAAGGTTATTCAGGCAATTTCCTTGTGTTGTGCTTTCTAAAATCACAGCTCCTGTAAGTAGGTTTGTATCTGGAGATTTGAAAACATAATCGCTGTCTCCCTTAAATAGGTAATGATGGTCTTTATGTTATATTTAACACCTCTTGTTGTAAGCTGCTTTCTGATGCATAGCAATTGGTGTTTTTCTACAAATTGTATTTTATGTGTCTAGAGAGAAACTCATTCGCCTTCAGCATGAGAACAAGATGTTAAAGTTGAACCAAGAAGGTTCTGACAATGAAAAGATTGCCTTGTTGCAGAGCCTTCTTGATGATGCAAACTTACGGAAGAATGAATTGGAGACAGAAAACAGGTGAGAAGTTCTGTCCTCTGTTTCAGTTGACTTTTATAACAATGCCATATACTTTTGACTGTGCTGTGTCCAATACTGGCCTCCCCTGTACAAGAAACACTAATTGGAATGAGGCCAGTGAAAGGTCATAAGAATGTGATTACAGCACAGCAGCATATAAAGGAGAGTCTGAGGGGTAGAGATTATGTATCCTGAAAAAGAGAAACCACAGGATGGATCTTTCCAATGATTTTAAACATCTGATGGGACTGCCCAAAGGAGATGGAGCCAGAGGCTTCTCAGTGATGCCCTCAATCATGGTGAGAGGCAGTGCACAGAAATTAAAGCACATTAGATTTTATCAAAATATAAAAACATAAGAACTTATTTTGTTTGATTGTTCTGTTTTTTTGTTTTGTTTACTGGGAGAGCTGCTTAACACTGGAATACATTGCCCAGAGATGATATCTCCATCCTGGGAGATAGGTAAAACTTATCAGGACGTATTCCTGGGCAACCTGCTCTAGCTGACCCTCCTAGATAAAGCCATTCCAGCATCCTTGGGATGAGACAGTATGCATTTGAGGTAGTTGGCTGATATTGTTGTGAGGCTACTCTCTATCCAGTCTTTGAATCCAGTCTTCTCTGATCTTCCCTTTTGATTGGAAAAGGTTCCTGAAACCTGGGAAACTGTAAATACTGCACTAACCTTCAAGAAGGGCAAGACAGATTCCAGAGAAGTGTGAAGAGTGGTCAGCCACCACTCATTTTCTGGGAAATTCACAAAGCAAGTCCACCTGGAATCCGTTTTCCAGACACAGGTTGAATAAGAAAGTAATTCTGGAAGGCCAATGTGAATTTATACAGGAAAAATCGTACCTAAATCATCCAGCTGTCTTGATGATGACTGCCTGTATGAAGAAGGGTAAAACAGTAGACCATGCTTGCCACAGCTTTAGCAAAGCCTTTGGTACAGTCTCCCATAGTATCCTTATGTTCAAAATGGTTAGATACAGACTGAAAAAGTAGACAGTAAAGTGGGTGGAAAATTGTTTGGCAAGCTGGACCTAAAGCATTATCATCAGTAGTACAACCTCCCAGCTGGCAACCATCTCCTCAGGCATCAACAACAGGACCAAGCAGGACTAGTGCTTGTCATCACCTTTATTAACAGCTAATATGAAGGACTATATTTTCAGCCAGTTTGAAGGTGCTACCCTGTTGGGAGGAATAGTATGCTGAAAAGGGGAGCTGTTACTCATAGTAGCTCAGCAGCCCAGAGAAGTGAGATAATGGGAGCCCTGTCCTGAGAGGAGCCTGGCAATGCTGGCTGGAACCAGTAGGCTGTAAAATTTCTAGGGTCCTAGTGGGCAGCAAAGGGGTGACTCTCAGCTAGTGACCTTGCAGCTTATGGTGACCTTGTCTGTCCCCACCCGAGTGCAGTCAGTCTAGGAAAATGGTAATTCACCTCTCATCAGTACTTACAACAGCACTTCTGGATGCAGCTTATAATTTTGGATTCCCCAATACAAGAAAGACATGGGATGTACCAGAGTACAGCAGAATACTGCTGAGGTGAGGTAGTATGTGACATATGGGAGAAGACTGACAACTGGATTTGTTCAGGCCAAAGAAGAAGGTTGCATAGAGGAAATAATGCTGTGTTCTACATCTGCCTGATGGGGAGGTGTCAAGAAGACAGAGCCAGACTCTTCTCAGACATTGACACTGGAAGGACAAAAGGCAACAGGCACTGTATGAAGTAGGGGGGGATTGTGACTAAATACAAAGGAAAAAGCATTTCTAGGAGAAATTTCTGAGATGTAGAAGAGAGGCCCAAAAAGATTGTCAAGCCTTCATCCTTAGAGGTGTCCTAATCTCAACCAGATGTGGTTCCCAGCAATTTGTTGTAAGTGTACCTGCTTAAAGGAGGTGATTTAAACAGTCTCTGAAGTTACCTTCCAAGCTACAGGTTTGGAGAAACGTGTGGCTCTATAGAAGCAGTAAGGTATAGTAGGTCTCAAACAATAAAACTGAATGTTAGATACTCTTATTTCATGTATATGGAAATTATTTTTTAAAATGTGCACATGTGTTATAAGAGTATCAGAATGTTCTGGGTGATAGATAATGTCTGGAAATACTCTATGCTTTAATTACTGTTGTAAATTTTATGTGAATAAATTGCAGTATGGCATCTCTTGTGTAGATGACATGAAAGTTGTTTTTTTTTTTCTGAAATTAAAAATACAATCTCTTTCCTAGACTGGTAAATCAGAGACTTCTGGAAGTGCAGTCTCAGGTTGAAGAACTACAAAAATCTTTGCAGGATCAGGGTTCAAAAGCTGAAGATGTAAGTAAAAAAGTACATCAAACTTATATTAAAATAGTTATCATTTCCAAAACTTTCAACATTTTGTAAAAAGATATGTAAAAGAAATACACAAATAGAGATTTCTGATAGTTTTATGTGTTTACACATATGGTCTTATCACTAAATTGTGCTTTTCTAAGTAGGATGTAAAACACAGTAAAACATTTCTCTAGAAAAGAAAATCTTCTTAGGTAGTGATGTTGTCAAATATGTTTTATTTAATTAATTGTATGTGTTCCAGTATGAACTTAGTGTTTAAATGATTTAATTAGAACAGAGTTTTTGAGGGAATTAAGGAACCATTAATCTTCATACTCATAATAAAATATTTAAAGTTATTTTTGGTTTAGTTTTCTGAATGAAAGTTCCTGACACTCTGTAATTGTGGATGTAAATGTATTCTTGTACTGCAAGAGTCCAGGCAGGCCAAAAGAAACGAAAGTCGAGCAATTAGACCCTCAACCCACTGCAGCATTTTTGTTTCTGTATACAGCATTAACTTTATATTTATTGTAAGAATACAGAAAATGACCAAGTTAATGTGGAAAGCAACTTTCAGTCTTCCACTTAAATATTGTTTGTGATCTCCTTTGTTTGAGAGAAGAAACTCTAGAACTTTCTTGAAAGCAGTGATTTGCAGTACTGCACATGCACATTGTATGCTTGCAATCTTAGTGTATTGTGCTGCTAATCAGCAACAAATTGTAATGTGGTGCTTTCTGGTTTTGTGGGTATTACTAACAAAAAACAGTGGAAGTTTTTGCTGGCTGCTTATTTTCATTTAAGATTTGTTTAATTTAGCTTATCTTTTTAATTTTCAGAATAAACTGTATGAAAGTAAAACACTTAGTTGGGTTCAGATAAAAACTTGGTATGTGTTTTAGAATGCATTTTAAAGTAGGTTAATGCTGTCACATGATTCTGATAAATTCTTTCTTTTCTTGGTTATTGGCTGAAATCAGATTTTTCAGGGCAAACAGGAGCATGAAAAAAAATTAGTCTGATACTAAATACTGTAAATGACTCCTGTCTAACTGAATTCAGCTTTATTTACTGTAATTTAAATTGTGTGCGTTTTTGAGGCTTTGGTTTGCACAGTAATTTAGAACATTTCTGCAGCTCAGTTACAGGGCTGGTTGCAGTTTATGTAGGCATGTTTTGGTAACACCAGAACACCACCACGGCACAACCAGCTGTGTGTATCAGGCAGCCTTTCTTTCACCATGGTAGATCTTGCTGAGTTCAGTGTGTAGGATTTCATTTACTCCTAAAGAAGCAAAAGAGAGTATATATTTAGAAGTATGGAGGCTATAAGAACCTCTGAAGGTATGGATTATCATCCAGTCTCCCACACAAAGCAGGGCAAAATTAAATCCTTATAAAAACAGTGGTTCTTCAGAAGCATGAGAAAAAGGATAAGGAGAGACATAGCATACAGTTCACTGATGCATATTCTTCAGCATGCTTCTGTTTTTCACTGCTTTTCTGCAACAGTGCATTAAAATCCATATTTTTATATACTTATGCTATAAATTTGCAAATATGTTCAATACCGAAAACTGAAGATGCTGTTTGTATTCAGTCCAGAAATATATGATGAGGGCTTGGATTGTTATTTTGGATTTTTTTAGTTTTGTTTTGGTTTTCTTGTCTTGTTTTGGGCTTGGGCTTTTTTTTGGTTGGGTGGGTGGTTTTGTTTTTTTTTTTTTGTTTGATTTGGGTTTTTTATTTTGGTTTTTGTTTGTTTGGGGGTTTTGTGGGTTTTTTTGTAGTTTTGTTTGGTTTCAAAGATGAAATAGCTTTCAGGCTTACTGAAAAACTAGTAAAATCACTACCCTAACTTAGGCAAGTACCATTGCAAAGGTACATACTGATTACTGAAGTCCTTATTGGGAATCATTTTTTTATTTTGTATTGAAGTGCAGTGGAAGGTGGATGTTAGGAACAGATAAGTGCCATTTGGCCTGCAATTGGTACTGACACATCCAATTGGGATGCATCATTAGTCCATTGGGGCTGTTGCCTTGCTAGTCAGGAAAAGGCCTCCTTACCCCAGTCTCCCATACCACAAAATCAACTCACCTATGCCTAGTATGGTCAGAATAGCAAGTTTGATTTGTTGTCTTCCAGAATGCAGTGTTCATGTGCAGGGCTGCTCAACTGGTACCTTGAACAGCTGCCACTACATCATTTGCATGCCTTATCATAACTCTGTTTTGTCACCTTCATTCTCCCTTTCTCTATCATAATCACTTCCTGTATAAACAACGTGCCTTTAGTCAGTGCTGCTTCATGGGACCTAGTCTTGCTAAATCCATCTCAAATCTGGTGGTTTTCTTACTGTTAGGAATGCAATCCTGGCCTTATATGCTATTGCTGATACAGCTGCGAAGTCCTTCTGACTTAGCACCTCTCTAAAAGGTCCTGAAACTCTGTTACCTGCTCAGTTACCTGTGAAGTTCAGCCACTTCACTTGTTTGGTCAAACACTGGCACAGGTTGCCCAAAGAGGTGGTGGATGCCCCATCTCTGGAAATGGTCAGGTTGGACAGGGCTCTGGGCAGCCTGATCTAGTGGAGGATGCTTCTGCTCATTGCAGGGGTATGTTGGACTAGATGACCTTTAAAGATCCCTTCCAACCTAAACTATTCAAGGGTTCTATAATTACACTTGTCATCTCTGGAACCTGAATGTCCCTCATGGTGCTCTTTATAACTTTTGTCATCTCACAGTGTTACCAGTCTTACAAAGCAATTTTCTCAAGCAATGTGTCATAGTTTCCCTTAGAGCTACTACGTTAACTTAAGTGCAAGTTAGAGCCTAGCCATCTACCTGCAGCCTGGACAAGCAGAACAAAACTAAACTTTTTCCTCATAAAGGGGCAGACATGTTCCTTTGACTTTGAAAAAAATTACCAGCAAAAATGCCTTTTTTTTTGTGGGTTTTTTTTGGTGTAAAAGATTACAGCAATTAAATACTGGGGAGGATACTGTTTTCTACAGACACACCATATTATGTATTTTTTTTTCCTGTTGTTTTGTAAGTGGAACTTGTTGGCAGTGGGGGAAAAATAAACAGGCAAGCATGCCTTTGCTAATATTTACAGTTTTGGTTTAGAATATTCTTCTATAATAAACAGATAAAATGCTTGAATTAAGTTAAATGTTAAACTTCCTCAAAATTAGATAAAGCTTTTTTGTTTTTATTGAGATTTTCTTTAAGAAGCTGGTCTTCCTATGAGAGAACACCAATTATAGTCATTAACTCTTAGAGCAAAGGATTTGGATATGTGGTTTTGAAGCTGACTGAGACTTAAAAAATAAATAAATTAATGTTTGCCCATTTTTAGAATAATTTACTTAAATTATTCTGCTTTGCCACAAGTACATATGGGATCTTTGGGTGACTAAAATTTCACACTTTCACCTTTTATTCTTTTTCCTAATCTTGTCTCTTGGGTATATTACTCTGGGTAAACTTAGTCCTGCTTCTTTTAATTGTGTGTGTTATTTATCATTGTTCATTTCTTGCTTGTGAGAACGTTTGCTCCGTCTGTATGGGAGAGGGGTTCCTCCAACAACAGTGCTGGAACTATGCAGATAATATATATGAAAATATACAAGTAGAATCACTGTTGGCAAATAGTTGTGTCTGTTCCGAGCTAAACCAAATTGCAGTACAAGGTCTGCAAAAGCTGAGTGCAGCTTTTGTTTTTACTTTAAGAAAATGGGCACTGCTATCAGCTCTTCCCTTTGATGTCGAAACCAAAAGTCCCCTAAGTGATCAGACATGAGTGATAGTGCCAGTTCAAATGCTTACTGACCAAGAAAGATAAATGCAAACAGAAAAGGTGGTATTGCTGCAGTTGTTCAGAGGGATGGATAAGAAAAAAGCTAAATGGTCAGAACCTGCAGATGCTTAACAATTTTCTGACTCTGAAGCCAGCAGAGTCATGTTGGGTGGTTACATGCCTCCCACCCCCAGAAAATCCAACATTGAAATAATGAAAAAGCATGATCAGGAATGTGATCAAAAACAATATTTTGAAGTAGTTACACTGTAACAAAGCCGGAAGCTTGTTCTGGATCAACACAGTAATTCTCTTCATTGTCCAGGTGTCAGAAAAAGCACTGTAGTAATTTTGTTAATTTTATCTTACATTTTGATGATGTTCTGGACTATCAGTCACATGGTACATCTCCCATGTGATTGGTACTGGATAAATACAAACAGATAAAGCAGTTTATGTTTTAAATATTGTACTTTTATCTTGAATTTGATCAGTGTGGCATTAACACAATTCAGAATCACTCCACAAAAGCACATGCATTTCTGAATTTTGGTTGTAGCCCAATAAGCTGCATATTTTCTCCTGTTTTTCTATTTGAATGATTTTTGTTTTAAAATTACTTTTAAAACAGCAGTTGCTCTCCTTTGAAATTCTGGTTTAAATACAATGATTTACAAATATGCTTCTTTACTATTTTTATATTTTTGTTTTCAGTTATATGTTTTAGAAAATGTTATAGTATAAAAGTACTGATAAGAATAGAGGAGAAAAATGCACATGCGTGAAAAAATGCAAAGCTTTGACTTTTTCTGTTCATGACTTTCAAAATAGTTTCTTCTGTTGGCTGCTGTTTTGCTTTATACTAATGTCATCTCTGTTTCTTGGCATGGGCTTCTGCTCAAGGCTATTGTGAGTATGGCTTTCTATTTACTTAACACTATTTTCAGTTTATAGACTTCTATGTGGTTTGTTTTTTTTTGTTTTTTTTTTTTTTGGAAGATACAGCATGTGAAGTGAGTTTAAAATTAAAATTTACTTTGAAGCTGTTATTCAAAGAGCTTATCCAAATGTCATCTAACTAGAAAGACGAACACTGTAAGTTGTATGATAATTTTCAGTAACAGAAAAAGGGTAAAATTTCTGCTATACTACAGTCAGAAATGCTCTATTCCCTCTAGATCCTAGGGGGACAGAAGCTTACTTCAACTGATTAGCTACATATCTTCATGCAAATCACTTAGCCGTATTGGTAGGAGAGCTCTCCTAGCAAATTTTTTCTGCGCTTCTCAGTGTCAAGTTAATTTTTAAAGTCTAATTACAAAAGTACTGAAGTAATTTAAACAAGTCACGTAGAACTTTGTGGTTTATGGATCCTGCTGTTATTGAACTAGTTTCTGGGATAATCTTTTTAAAGTTATAAGTTCAGGAAAGCTCCATTTCAGGGAAGGCAAACAGCTGTGGAGGGAAGGATTGCTACCACAAAGGATAGCTTACAGCTGTGATCTAAAACTGAGTGAAGTAAAAAAATCAGATTTTGGTTAGCATATCATATTTATGTTTTGAAATAATTTTAAAGCTCTACAATAACATTTAACTTTCTATTCTAGTCCGGTCTTTTGAAAAAGAAACTTGAAGAACATCTGTAAGTATTTTGCCTATTTTGTTTACCATTTGAAACAAACTGTTTTCCATATGTTATGGAAGGCAGACAGTCATTAATCATGCCTCTGGAAAATATACAACTAAGATAAATTATATGACACAGGGGAATACGTTTGGGAATGTGCTGTTCAGATACTGTCATTATCTCAGAAAACCTTTGTAAAATCTGAAAGAACCATCATTTTGTAGTGGTTAGAAAATCTTGCTTAACTCTGTGTAACTTTACTTTAGAGGAATCAGTAATTTTGTTCTGAGAAAAGCACACGAATGTATACAAAATTGATTTGTTTACTTTTTAGTATACATTATGGTGTAAAAGGTAACATTTTAGCAAGTGTTATTTTGTTCTGCCATTTCTGCATCTATTCCCTTAAATGCCAGGAGCTGTATGCTTTTTGGCTGACTTGAGGAAAAAAAAAGTTACTGTTGCCTTTGGGTTTTGCCATTCTTTGCCAACATAATCTCAATTATCAGTATTCATTTAGGCACTGTAAATTCTTAAGTTTGTAATTGCTCAAAATGAAGCTCTTTGTTGTTACGGCTCTTCATACACCATAATGTGTTTGAGGATATTCAATAAATATTTCCACAGTGATATTGTCATTTGACCCCATGCCCTACAACAAAAATCAGTTGTGTTGATAGGAATACATTGCTATCTGAGGATTTTTTCTATTGCTGAATGTTCATTGAGGCACAATTATAATATTGAGAAAACAGTATGTGCTTTTGTGGTTTATAACAGTGAGAAGCTCCATGAAGCTAACAACGAACTACAGAAGAAACGAGCTATTATTGAGGATTTGGAACCAAGATGCAATAACAGTTGTGAGTTAACCTTTGTGGTCCATTTCTTTGTTAAGTATTTCATGGGCAAGATCTTTAATTACAATACCTATAGGAGATGTGAGATAAACAAGATATGTAATTCATATGGTAGAGAGATGTATATTAATTTCTCTAGAAGCTATGATGACCAAAAAGATTCTTCTAACACTTGAAATTTAGCGGATCCAATTTAAGAGATCACTTTAGTAAAAGCTGACAATGGCTATATAAATAGCAAGGTACTGACATACCTGTCAGAGAACCTCAGCTGTTCACAGCTGTTATGTCTCTTAGACCCTAATTTAGGAGATCTTTGCTGCTATTGCCAGTGTTATTTTTACTCTCAATATATATTCCTTCAGTGGCAGAAGATCGCAAGCAGTGGCAACTTTTCTGGTTTGTGCCAAAGAATTTTATTCATAAAGAGACTGAGGAAGACATAGTTCAGTTCAGTAGTTGTTACATATGTTCTGTATCCAAAGAGAATTTTCATTCGTGTTGAACTCAAACTGCAGAATGTATTATAAATTATGCATCTTAGGAAATGGTAGAACACTTGGGAATGAGGGTTCAGGGACTTAAGTTGCAGCTAATAGACATAAAATCCTGTCACACTTGGTCAACTTCAGTGTAAGTTTTATAGCAGTCTCCTGACTCGCTTCTGAACGTTAGGGTGTATTGAGGCTTCTGTAGGTAGTTTCCTGAAGTTACAAGTTGCCTTTTAAAACTCGAGGTCTGAACTTCTGTCTTGGTAAAACAAAAATAGTTCCACTTTCTTCCTTTCTTTCCACACTCTGGAAATGTGTGTCAGTTATTTTTTCAGATCCCTTTAATCATCCCAGATATGGCCAAATTGCTTGTAGAATACCGTGGCACATCTTGAAAAATGGATTCTTGCAGTCTTTGACCCCATCTGCTATTGGTTCTCTTACTGAGAAATTAAGATCTTACTTGGTCTTGCTACCAGCTTAGTGTTTACCAAGTGCTTAGAGAGAAAACTGTAGGACAGACATAACAGAACATTTCAAAGTGATGCTGCAAAACAGATGCATTGACAGTTGCTGATTATCTAACATTGTCTGAGAACAAGGCATCAAGGATATATGCTGTTTGACATAGGATCATGCATCAATTAATTTTTTTCCTGCCATCTAAGATGATGTACAGAAGATGTCTAAGAAATAGTGGCTTATTCTTGCGTAAACACAGGAGAAGTCTGTGCATTGCTGCTTAAGAAAATGTGAGGGAAAAGTTAAATTTAACATATTGAGTCACAGGTCTTATAAGTTGTACTCAGTGTTACAGTCTAACAGATTAAAGCAAGAGTTGTGCCTGATAAGAATTATTCCCCTTACATAAAATAGGAAAACCCATACTTATACCAAGATATTATAGTATCTGTAATTGTCTAAATGTGTTCAATAATGAGATTGATTTATCAATCAATATTTCGATTTCTCATTATTTTTTCATAATTTAAAAAAAACAAATAAACCAACCAAATTGATGTGCAAAACAGCCAGCTCATGAGACTATGTAGGGAATACACATTTTTAATGTGTTTCTGAGCTGCTCAGTAATTAAAACTATGGTATCTGCTATATCAGGTTTGTTATGTTATCTTGAAATAGGTTCTATAAGTATCTGTTGAAAACCTTGAAAATAAGCATAAACATTTTATTTTGTAATGTGTGCATCTCCTCACATAAAGCACTCAAAATTGAAGAATTACAAGAAGCTTTACGGAAAAAGGAAGAGGAAATGAAGCAAATGGAAGAGCGATACAAGAAGTATTTGGAAAAGGCCAAAAGTGTGAGTATATGTGTTTCACATTAATGATCCCTTTCTAACAGACTGTACCATACTTTTACTCTGCAGGAATAAAAAGAAAGTATTTTTATCTTTAAATACACTAGGAAGTAAAAGGGAAAGAAATCCCAGTGAATTTTTTGTTTCTTCTTACTGTTACAGTACCTTGTCCTGATGAAGTCTGCAGAAGATTTTAATGTTTTTGTGTTCATGACTGTCCTCTTTTGCTACCTGTCCATAAGCCCTCTCTGTTGCCTCTGATGTGAATTTAACAACATTCAGCTGGGGTTTTTTACAGTCTTTACAGCCTTCCAGTACAGACCTTCTGCATCCTGGTCTACTGTGTAATTTCTTAGAAAGACTCATAAATCAATTAGAATGCTTTTGCAGGATTTAATTAAAAGCAAATTGTTTTGTTTTTTTTTACAGGTCATCCGTACTTTAGATCCTAAGCAGAACCAGGGTGCAGCTCCTGAGATTCAGGCTCTGAAAAATCAGTTGCAGGAGCGGGAAAGAATGTTCCATTCATTGGAGGTAGTAATCTTTATGTTTCCTGGAAGATGGGTATTTCCTCTTTTTTTTTTTTTTAGGTAAAGGCTGATAATTTTACTATAACCCTAACACTAAAGTAAAATTTTGCTAATTTTACTATAGTTTGGTTCTAAATATATTCTTTTTTTATGTTTTTTTATAGAAAGAATATGAAAAAACAAAAAATCAAAGAGAAATGGAGGAGAAATTTCTTGTTAGTGCCTGGTACAATATGGTAAGAATCTCCTAAACTTGTTATTAAAAGTAAAACAAACAAGCAAACACACACACACACACAAAAAGGAACATTGCTATTAATATTAGTGGTTAATAGTTTATTTATAGCAGTACTAATTAATTTGCTGGGGCTTTTTTGTTTGAAAAGCATTTTCTAACACACAGAGATAGAAACAAATGCTTTTCAATAATTTTAAGCTATTGCTGTTCCAAGAGTATGTTCCTGTGATATCCTTGGAGAAAATTAAAAAGAACCTGTTTGTTATTTGTAAGTTTTAAATCCAGAAATGGCACTTTCTAGAGGAAAGGATAGATGAGATTACTATTTCATAATCTAGCCCTTCCATTTCACATATGTTCATATGACATAGTGTTCAATTTTACTTTCTTCTTTGATTCTCCACTTTCCAATCTTCCAGTTTTTCCTAATGAGAAGCAATATAAAAAGAAAGGAAATAAAGAAAGAAAAGCACAAGAAAAGCAATACAGCTTACTTGCTGCAGTAAGTACTCTGAAAAACAACCCCTTTAACTTGGGTGCTTATTTAGACCCATGCAAAGGGTGAGAACAGGGGACAGGTCCTCACCTGAATTCTTTGAACCATAAGGAAGTGATCTGTCCTTGAAAAAAATTATGCCTCGTGTTTGAAATTCAACTAGCTTAGTCAGTTCTGGTGAAAGAAATAATAAACAAAATATGAGTAAAGTTATTCATTGTTATGTGTTGATATATTCCTTTTTGTTCATAGGGGATGACTCTGCATAAAAAAGCAGCAGAAGACAGACTGGCTAGTACAGGCTCAGGACAGTCCTTCCTGGCTAGACAAAGGCAAGCCACAAGCACGAGGAGATCTTACCCTGGTCATGTCCAGCCAGCAACAGCAAGGTAGAGAAGCCTTGCCCTTAAAAAGAATACTGCCCTGTGATCCAGGCCACTTCTGTTCAAGTGACAACATTCAAGGAAAATCAATCAGCATCCTTTCTCTTTCTCCCTTGTTATTGCTATTATTTCACAGTCCAGGAAAGGGTTTTATTACATTTTACCATTGTTCTGTAATGACCTGTGCTTATATTTCTTCTCTCTCTCTCTCTGAATTTTTTTGAATGTGCCAAAGTTTTGGAAACATCTAGAGGGGTGCTGTATGATAAGTGTCTTATTTGTATAGAGCCTCATCTGTTGCAGAAAGCCTCATGTGGGCTGTGTAACAATGTAAATTTCCGGTTACAGTTGATAATCTTTGTGCCTACAAGAGTTGTTACACTTTTTAAGACTTTGTTCCAAGGGAATTGGGATTCTTACTTCATTCTTACTTCATGAAATAACCTGTTATTTCAAAAAAATGCTGAAAACACATTACAAAAATGCAAAATTAGTATATAACATTATTAACATTATTAAATGTATATTAACATTATTGTTAAATTTATATGCTACTAAAAAACTTACCTATGGCAAAAATAATTATTTTTTTTTTATCTCCTACATGCAAAGCTTGCTTTTATTCTTGACATTTAATAGGGAAGCTGGATGCCTGGGGGTTTTTTTAGGTTTTTCTCTATCTGCTGGTATTACCTCTTTTGCTGACAGAGCTGCCTGTTTTCAAAGGGTTAGTTCCACTCTTCCTGGTCAAGTGTATGCTTAATATGAAAAGATTGAGGAATATTTAGAATGCTCTAATATGATACTGCATCATCCATTTAGAAAGGACATTTGTTTTAAAATTTTAATTATGGATGAACAGTTCCTAATGGATCAAGGTCCCAATTAATATTGTTGATGTTAATATATTCTGATTGTCATTCCTGACTAAAATAATTGCTTTTAAAGTACTGATTCAGGGGATAATTGTATCAGTTGCCTTACTAATGGTACCAGTGCCTTCAGGTGAGTTTGTTGCTGACTTTGTTGGAAACTGGCTGTGGTTTCTTTTACAGACTTCTTAGTATATAGCTGGTTGGCCTGTCACTTGATGGATTTGGTTGTAGGTCACTCATTGTAGTACCTTCATGTTGATCAGTGAGGTGCCTGTTAGCACCTACTTTAAATTTAGGTTCTGCTTCTACAAAGTTCTGCTTTTTTCCCTGACTACTTCTATTGTTCTTTTTATAATTTTTGTCAAAGAATTGATGGACATGAAAGACCTGAGTGTATGTACCTATACATACATCTTGTAGTGATTTATTTAGAGACTGTTTGGGTCTTAATGTACATGCAGCCTCTTGTATAAAGTCATTCCTTTACCTTATTTTAATGCCCTCCCAAGTGAAAGCATTTCTTCATAAATCTCATTAGAAAAAGATATAGTAGCATTTATTAATCATTTGAATGTCTGTATGTTAGTTCACAGCTTGGGTGGAATGAGCAAAGGATAATTAAAATAAGCATACCTAGATTAAAGAGTAAGGAGCAGGGGAATGATACTTTGAAGTACTGCTTTATCCTCAAGCTCATCATGTGTTTTATTCTAGGCTAAGAAATGCATTCAGTATGATTCTAGAAATATTATCAGTTCTTGCTTTCCCCCCAGTAATAGTAAAACAGATGCTGAGGTCTATTAACTGCATATAGGTTTGTCTTTTATTAATCACATTTGGAAAAAAATTAATTTCAAAAAATCTCTTACTTGTTCAATGTATGACATGTCTTTGCTATGCTTGCAAGATAAAACAGAGAAAATATCTTCCTGTATGCAGAAAGGTAACAATATAAAGGAAGTCCAGGACAAATTTTGTAGCTCTGTGAGGTGACACTCATTTTGCTGTCTCTTACTGAAATACTGAATACTAAAGAGACAACAAGCATCTGACCACAGTTTGTGTGGGATAGCTTTTACTGATCTTACTGATCTAATTTGAAGAACTGTTTACCACATGCCATGTGTGAGCAGGAGCAAATTGATGGAGGGAAGTTGATGTTCTTGTTTGGAATGACAGCATTTTACATCACCCAGAGGACGAACCTAAGAATACCTAAAGCTCCATTTTTGTTTTAATCTGTCTGGCTGTGGCTGTCACCAAATTGACAAAGCCCTTTGTGAAAGAAAGGAATACTAGGACCTTAGCATGAAGTTTAATGTCTTAATTTTGTCTAATGATTTAATTTCCTGTTACTATTAATTATGTACAGGTCTAGTAACTTGAACACAAACTGCACACAAGAAGAAAACCTACTTTCGCTTCGACTGTTTTAATGTTTGTTTTTTCATTTTGCCTCCGAAGTTTTGATGACAGGCAAGTGCCTGTGGCCATTAGGAGATGAAGAGATGCTGTTAGGAGCCTCATTTTTAGCTTTTACTCTCCTGTCTCTCATTAATTCTTTCACTTCTTGCTGCTTGTTGACTTTGTTGATCTTCTGCTTTGTGGTTCTGGTTGGTCTTTTCCCTTAAAGTAAGACACTGCAGTTGTTTTTATAGTTCCTTTCAAGAACATATACCATTATATAGCACCAAAGAGCAAGACAAATACTGAATTTGTACTTCACTGTTTGAAGTATTAGGCAAGAGAGAACAAGCGTTTCATCTTTAGAGATAATTCTAAGAATTAGCAAATTTGTAGAAATTCTGGTATTTCTGAGGATTTCTATTGAATATAAAAATATTTAAACGTACTGCAATATTCTAAGTTGCTGTCTATTTCCAGTAGGTTGTTTGTTCAGTCTTCTAATGGCAATCATCAGGACTTTAATTCCTTGTTTTTCAGTGCTTTACTTCCATTATTTGAAGCATATGTCAATTCTTAATCTTTGAGCATGGATGAGTGAGATAGTGAACATCATTAAACCTTCATGCTTTGCAAGAACAGCTTCTTAATTGAAAAGTTTCAGCTTCATTATTTTCCTTGCTTGCTATGTAGCTTCAGAAGTGTAGTAAGAATAAGAGGAGTCTCAGAGTCAGATTTCAGGAAATAAGCACCTACATAGATGAGCTACTAATAAGTGACACCTGTTTCTTTTAAGCAATGAAATAATATCAGCAAAAAAACACTGTAAAACATAATTCTATCTGCATTAGATATGTCTACAAAGCTTTTAGGAAGACTTTTTTTCTGAGGCAATGAAGAACTTTTACATCAAAGTCATAATGGTAATTGTTAAACCATTGCTATATTCTGTTCTGATAGGTTACAAAAAGTTAAAGATTGAAGTTAAAGGGAAAAGATTCTTCTTCAGTTATTCTTCTGTATTAAACAGCTGAAGAGTTCATAAGCATACATACCTGAGCATTTTGCTGAGGATCTGTCCACGATGATCTTTCTGAGAGATTTTAATTGCTGTCAATAAAAGGTAGTAGATAAATGGATGAGTATTTTTATTGTTCAGAGCTAAAGGTCAGTTTTCCTTTAAGAATGTATGGGCAGTCCAGTTCCTATACTCCTGTGGAGAGTTGAGTTGTTAGCATATCTAATCAGACATTACAGAAAAGAATATTCAGGTTCTCCATTTTCTTGATAGCATCACATAACCATTTGGTTAATAATATGTATTTCCCAAGCACTGTGAAAACTGAAGTAATCTAAAGGCTTTGTGTTCCACCCACGGGGCAAAGCAAGCACAGGGCATGCAGCTTTATACATTGTAAAATTAAGTAAATATATGATGAATGCAAGATGCTTTCAATAAAGATAAGGAAATGGTAATCTTGTCCTCTTCTGATGTCACTTGAGATAGCAGTAATGCTTCTGCATGATTTTGTGGCTTTCTATTTATGTAAGTGGCACCAGAAATTTTATGTTCACTGTGTATTAAAGAATTAACAGTGAATGTTCCTATTACTGCTTTCCTATGATGTTAAATATAAGTAAGTGGTATGTGCAGGCTGTCAAGAAAATTTAAGAGGATCTGGCCATTTTGAAGTATTCAGTGTTTTGACATATGGAAGTTTTGACTTTTGCTCTTCCCTCACTTCTCTGATCTGTGAGACTATCCAGTTAACAGCTTCCTGGAGAAATTTTAGTGGGCTTAATTGTCTTGATTTGTTGACATTTTCTCTAGATTTGGTAGTTGGGAAATATTTTTATTTCCCCACTTGATTTTCTTCTAGCTAGTGCTTTGGGGGAGGACTCTCCTGAATGTGAATTTTTCATTTTCTTACAAAGCAAACAAAACAGCAACTGAATTTTACTCATTTTATAGAGATTTCTTTCTTTCCCAATATTTTGGTTTTTTGCAAGAGCTGATTAATTTGGAGGTGGAGGAGACAGATGTAAGTGACTATTAAGGCTTACAAGCAGTATGTTTTTAAACATTTTGCTTGAGTTTTTTCAATTTAAAAAACAGTGGAGCATAACCTGAGCTTTTGAAGCTAAGGTTTGGAGGTTTTTTAATAATTCTGAATTATAGCTGATTGAATGTTAGAGGTTTTACCTGTGGGAATAAAGCAGAAGCTATCGGTATCAGCCACAGCAACCTCGGACTTCATGCATGTGAAACCCTGGAGACTGTGACTGTGCTTCCAATTTCATTGCACCAATTGGAGATGCTGAGGACTTACCTTGCTTTGTCCTCTGTTTTTCCTTTTGTGAATTCATTCAAAAATTGGGACACAAAGTTAATTTTTTAAATGTATTTGCTCAATCAATTAGATAATGAATGAATGTCAATTAAGGAGCTCACGAAAAGTTGACAAATCATATGGTCCCATGGGGCACTGAAGCAGCTCCTGGCAGTACAGCCAAGGCAGCTTCCCAGAGGAATTGTTCTGCTGTCAGATTTTAGTCAGTGGATCAACAGGAGCTTGTGATAATTGCTTTAATTGAAGTCCTCATCTGTTAATTGCTAGAAGATGGTTTTGCTGCTGACATTACTATTGTACTGATTCTAACCTTCACATCCAGGCCTTGCCAAGGTAATGCAGGACTGCCCTGGAGCAGCTTCCTGCCTTAGTTGGCTCTGGTGGCAAATCAGGAGTTTCACCTGCTGCTGTTTTCTGTGTCTGTATAGTAGTCTGCAGAACTGTGTATCTTTCAGTCTCCTTTGCACTGCATATTGGTTCCAGACTGAAAGCAGGTTCCCTTTGCTAGATAAAAATTTCTTGCTGTTCTGTTGTTGCTTTGCATCTCAGAGCTTGATCCATGCAACATGGAAAGCATTGCTAGTTGAGGGAGCTCTAAGGCAGTTTGAGAGCCTTTCCTGTCTGGTGGAGATTTTATTCATAACTTTTCATATCAGAGGTCCTTTACTATCAGATGAAGTTAGAATATCATGTTTCAGAAAGAGCATCATGGTTATTTTAATTGTTACAACAGCTGTCAATTGTCAGCACTCTGACAGTGTGTTAACTAATGAAACGTGGCACAAATCTCAAATAATTCAAAAGCAAGTATTTCCACATGAATAGGGTAGTTTATTCTGCAAATTGAACTTTAATACCTAGTGATTATCCCTAACTGAAAGAAAAGAGAGAATAAACATAAAGACCAATTTTTAGCTTGTTAGAGTGCTCTTGTTGTTATCATGATAATGAAAACAAGCAGAATTTTAAGAGAAAATCCTAAGTGGTGTAGTATTTACAGAATTATAAAACTATTGTAGTGAGACCATCAGACTTTTTATTTGGATTTGAATGTAACATTCAGTAGGTGGTTTAAATTTTGTAAAGCAGATATTACAGTTCTCAGTCACCAAAGCTTACTAAAACGGAGAGCAAACCAATTTCCTGGAAGTAGTTTTGACATGGGTTTTAATTCTATTTTTTAGCAGTATCAGTAGAATCTTGGAATAGGTATGAGCATGGCATTATAAGGCCACATTTCTTAGAATTTATAGTCTGCTCTGTAGTCTCTGGTTGTAAGAGTTGTAAAAATGCAAAGTGGTGTCAATACAGTTCTGGAAGATGCTATGTTGAAAGGCTCCTTTAAAAAATCTGAAGGGAATTATAGCAAGGAAGACACAGAAAGAAGAGATAGAGAATGAAGAACTTGTAGAAGCCAGTAAGTAATGAGGTGAGGAGATGTGCAGGAAGAGAACTCTGGAGACAGATAACTTCAAAGCAGAAGCCTGGCAGAAATATTTTGGAAGAGTGTTTAGTGTTAAACCCATGAATGAGTAGACTGCATTGTTCTGATACCTTTGGTGATTGGTTTACAAAGTACTGCCTACAGACAGCAGGCTTGGCTGCAGAAAAGAAAGCCTGGTCCCTCTTGGGAGCAAATATAGAATGCAGAGGAGAAACACTGTAGCTGGGTTTTGGGAGGGTTTTTGCATCAGATCTGACTTCTGTGAGCCGTGCTCTGAATCACAAGTTCTGGTGTTGGAAAGTTCTTCCAGAGCTTGACAGATTAGTGAAAATGGGTGCCATCCTTTCTGTGGCTTCAGTGTGCTGGAGTTGTTCCACTCATTTCTGTGTGCTGAAAAAACAGAAGTGGACAGTGAGAAGCTAAGGAAGATTTTAAGGAACAGGTCACTACTTGTAATGAAGTAGAGTTAATCAGAACTAAGGCACTAAGTATTGAAGGGAAAGGCCTGACCAAGAAATAATCTCCCAGGCTGGCAGCAAGCCTTCACTTACAGCTGGAATATTTTGGACTGGCAAGGGAAAGTAAGAGAGTCACTCCTGTAGGTGCATCATAAACCATCTTGCAGGTCTGTTGTCTTCTGAAGTGTTATGAAGTGACTTATAAAGCCTCAACAGGTAGCTTTAAAATAGGCTGATTAATTTTGAGTAGTTCTCTAAGTGAAAAATGTTTACAAGCAGGGTTTTTTTAGAAAAAGATTAGAATTTGTAGTCAGGAAGTGTCATTGTCAGATGAATTTGCTACATCCTTGAAAGAGAATATACAGTCCTGATATAAGTTTTCTCAAAAGTACTATTAACTTGAAGGGAAACTTTTGATGTAATTTCTGTTTATGTGCAACGGGATGCTTTAAGTGCTACTAAGTAATAAATCTGAACTAAGTATAGCCAGCTGAGATTAAAGGACACTATGTTCATTTATGCACAATAGAATAGATACATACTTGTGTAGCTTGAACTTTGAATTTTTGTATTGACTAACTACGGTAATCTTCATAGTATTAATCTTGAACTCTAAATTTATGCACCCAAGCAGTGCCAAGCAAGCCTAGCAGACAATTATGATTCAATATGCACTCTTGAGAATTGCTTTGAATGTGTTAACTTCTAAAAGTTTTGTTCCATTTGATACTTGATGTATGTCTCTGCTTCTATTTGTTTTTCAGCTATGATTAGTATTCTGGGTTGGTGAATGAGGAGGAAAAAAGGAAAGATATACAAGATGAGGACTTGTAGCAGACAGATTTTTTGCAATAAGTCCATTAATATTATATTTACTTATATATGTTCCTCCTTATCAATTTAATCTGGATTTACTGTCATAAGAACTGTTAGATTCATTTTTGACCAGTGCAATACTAGGGAGAAAGAAATGGGGCGAGAAACAGTTTTTGCATGCTTTAATTTCAATGTGATGAAGCTGGTTTGCTTTTTTGTAAAGTCACAGTGAGTGTAGTGCAAAAATGAGAACA
Organism: Phaethornis superciliosus; assembly: GCA_023637945.1. Taxonomy (NCBI): domain Eukaryota; kingdom Metazoa; phylum Chordata; class Aves; order Apodiformes; family Trochilidae; genus Phaethornis; species Phaethornis superciliosus. Next base: position 19,304,349 of record JAJQWJ010000004.1, read on the forward strand.
AGGAGGTAGTGCTGTGCCAGGATATTTGTGTTACCTGGGGAAGCTGTGTCAGTCAAGCATTCCACCTCTCCACTTAGACTGCCAAGAAAGGTGCATCAGCAAGGGTGGAGAAATATGGCAACCCTGCACTTCTCTCCCAAACTTAGATTGCCTTCCACAGCATTGTGATGAGGAGCTCTTTGGCCCATACTCAGCTTATTTTAACAAGAATATGTATAGTTTTCTTGCAATTCAAATCTTTATTTGCATGCAATGAGTAGACCTTGCTGGTGCAGTGTGGCAGTGATGCTGTGATAGCCTCAAGCACAGGATGACCCTGAATGTCTTCTAGTATATAACCACATGCAGTATTGGATGGGCACCTTTCACTTTAAATTGCTTTGTTTTTTTACTGTTTTATTCAAAGACAGCAGGAATGCCTGAGACTTTTTCATTGCTGTGTAAACTTAGTTTCCATAGCTGCATTAGTTGAGGATGGTACCCTGAAAAACTTTACTCAGAATTGCTTAAATTTGTCTAATTGTGTCTAAATTTAGGTATTGTTCAGGGGTGGTTTTTAGCTCTGTCCGGTTACTGGTGTGTAACCTTTCTGTTAATTTGAAAAGTTGCTCTGGAAAAAGATGTTTTGCACAAGTCCTAAGTAGAGACAGCCTTACTAAACTGCTCTGAAAAATTCCTGTCCTGTTCTCTGTTTTTTTTTAAATGGTAATATGTTATCTGCTTTTTAACTTTCTTCTTTTATTCTTTTATTTACAGTGATGTGGTTGCATGACCTGCAGCATTATTATAACAGGGACTGTTCAGTGCATGACTTGCTTTTCTGTCCAGACTGCATAACCAAAACTTAACCAGTTCAACACTTAAGACTCATGGCCATCTGATTTCAAAGGGGATCTACTTGCAGAGAAGCTTACCATCCTGGGGAGTGGCTTTCCCATTTCCCACTTCCATTTACTCTTTCTCTTCACAAAAAGTCTCCTAGGAGGCTGGAAGAGAGGAAATGCAGTATTCAGAACTCAACAGGCGGCATTCTGCAAACTGACAGAGCACTGTCAGCTCTCCGTTTTACTTCTGCCTGTCCACTTTATTTAATTCTGATTAACAGTATTAACACACAGACTTCCTGCAACATTTTAATATACTGAACTATAAACATCTAGTCTTAATGAGTTTCTAAAAATGCTTTTTGTTATTGTTAAAATTTCAAAGCACCTGCACCCTTAAAGGATCCGCTTTGATTCTTTAAATAATAAAAGTAAAACAAAGAAGGTGTTTTACCAGAATAAATGACTAATGAATTGCTGCTTGGCTATCCCATCTTCCTTAAAAAATGAGGCAAGGTTTATCTGATAATCTCCAAGCCAGGCAAACTACTGGGTGGTACTTTGTTCACAGACACTGCCTGCTTCCTTACTATGTATATACACAGTAGTTTGTGGCTGTTGTATTTTTATCTCTGCATCTTAGCTATGTTGTCAGTTTCTTTCAGAAACTTTTATTTCAATCTGTGTACAATTGTTAAAACAATCCAAGGAGAGAACTTGCATGGAGATATGTATGAAAGGTGTCTACACTTCCAGTATTATGCAGAGTGTCCTTGCCAGTTTATAATTTGGGTCGTTCATCTTTTACCTGTACTACTTTTTTCTTTTCTCCTTATTGCAGTCTTAGCTATTTAATTTACAATTGCACTAGCTTGGCTGTTTCTTTATATTATGAAATTTAGCTATAAGATTTGCCATATGTAGACAGTGTAACTCAAAATGCTTTGTACTGCCTATATTAATTTTAAAAGCTGCTTATTTAATATTCTTAAGTATCTGCACATTTGTACTACTGTATCTTTGTTTTGTATTGGACATTCAGTACTGGCAAGATTCAGAAGATGAGGGAGTACTGCTGTGTTTTATGTTAGGAGGTTTATTATATACAAGTTAGTTTGTAACGAATGAGGAGGGGGCTTTTAAGCCACAGGACTTTCTGGAAAAGCTGAAGAGTCTGATGAGTACTCTTCAAGTGGTTTGGTTTAAGTCCAGTTCTAGAGAACCCCCAGTCTTGCTCACTTGGATTTTAATCCTGCAAAAATATAAATATGTATGTATGTACTCTGCTTACTGCAAGAATGGTTTTGTGTATTCAGGCAGTAGCATAACCACCAGCCCTGTTTTCCATGTTAGCATCCCCATGCTGGAGGAGTGTTGTGTCCACAGTCTCTGCAGTCACTTCGGGCCACAAAACAGAGGGCATGGCTTGTCCCGGGCAGAGCTGCACCTTGTGTGCTCTGACACCTCTGTGTGTTCAGTCCTCAGGGATCCTGATACCACTGAGTCATTAGCACTGTGCAGGAATGACTTGGAGAAAAAGGCAGATCATGTCCCTGCTTCTGTTCCCACAGGGGAGTCTGTGCCAGCTGGCAAGGGAAAGGGCAGGTACAGCCCCCCAGCACACGGAGCAGGAGAGGGAAGGGTGAGCATTAAGCTCCCAGTGGGAAATGCCTGGCAGGTTCCCTTCTGGATACTTCACCAGAGAGGGTGCTCTGGGTGACAGCAGTCTGGAAAGTCCTCCAGAGGGGCCTAGATCTTTCCTGGCACTCTAGGATCTGGGATAGTGAAGTCTGATGGGACCTGCAGGCAGGAGTGGGGGTTTGATGGCCACAAGTCAGGTATTCCTGCAGCAGGGGCAGCAGCACTTTCCTCAGACTGAGGCCAGCAGAAAGCGTAAGGGTTTGTGCCTTTCCAGGCCCTAGCCATGGATTCCTTGCTTCTGTCAGGGCAGGCATTATTAGAAAACACCTCTTTAGTTGGGTGTTAAAGGCATGGTTTGTTTGCCATTTGTAAGTTCTGCTTTGGCTGTGACTACAGCCTGGCTGGATGCAGGATCCCTGAACTGAGTGGCTCTGTGCAGGGTGGGAGGGGGTGGCTGTGTTTCCATGCACCTGCCCACAGAGGTGTCCCGAGGTGAAGCCAAGCAGTACCTCATTTCTCCAAGTGGTCTGTACAAATCAGAGACTTAAGTATCAGTTATTCTTGAGCCTGAAGACACTTGTATGTGTGTTTAGCTTGTTTGCATTCACTAATGCAACAGAGGGATGTCAGGTGGAGCCAGTAACTTCCAGCAAGTGAGCTGGCTACTTTAATTAGATTAGCCTAGTGCCTCTGTCATGAAGTGATTGTGTGCTCACAACTCAGAGGGGATCTCCAGCATGTCTGATATACTAACTTCATTTGTACTGCATAGAAAACTCTTTTACTTTTTTAGTAGCAGCTTGTTTGACAGTCTTGAATTAAGTGTTGACCAATTATCAAAGTAACTGTTTGTGAAATTGCCAGTGATATATTTTCTGTAAAGGAATGGATTCCTAGAGTGTCAAAACATTTATTTCCCATATCAGTTCATCTATGAATTGTGTAACTACCAGATTGTCATGGTAGCAGTATTAATATACATATCTGTATATAGACAAAAAAAAAACCCAAACCAAAACAAACAACTCAGTAATGATCATTGGAATCAAAAGGTTTAATATTTTTCCCAGTTAAATACACTAATGCTCCCAAGGTGACAGAAGAGTGTACAGTTGTTAAACAAGTTGTAAATAAATGCTTATATAAAATGTAAATGCTTGTTTTTCCTTTATTTGTTTGGTACTTGAGGTCAATGCACAATTCAAGTTCCTGGCCTGAGCCCAAAGTGCTGTCCTGCTGTGTGACATGGTGGCAGCTGGTGGGGGCTTTTGCAGCCAGACAGTGACTGGTCCTCAGCGAAGGGGGAATAATGTGGATATAAAAACCTTGCCTTTAAATGCACTTAAAATCAGTCACTGCTGGGAAAAAAAATTTGGACTTTTTATGAAGCACAGCTACACCTGGCAGGTCAGCCTGATTCTTACACCTACAACTGGCATCTTGGAAACACATTTCCTGAGGCTGTGCAAAGAGGGTACAGCAGAAACCACAACCTCCTGACCTTTGCTGGGAAGCCCCCACCACAGCAAGAACTGCCCAGCACAGTTTGCCTCTCAAAGGGCTGAGGCCTGCTGCAAGCATTGCTGCAGAGGCAGCTAAAGGTGGGGCCAAAAATCACTGCTGGTGTGGACAGAAACAATTGTCCTTTCTTCCTGCTTTGGTAAGCAGCCTTGCCACCGGGGGTGGGAGGAGGAGGCAGTGTCAGACATGGGCAGATGTTATCAGCTGTGAAAGAGAAAGCAACAGCCAGAAAGAGATCCTGAGCTCACAAGTGCTGAGCTGATGGGGCCGAGGAGGTGTGTGGTGCCCCTGACACAGCCTTCCAGCGTTGCTCTGTAGAAAAAATGGAGGAGCAAAAGCAGGAGGGACCCTGGTGCCAGCCCAGCCCTCCTCAGCCTCCCTCGCTGAGCACTGCCGTGGCTGCAGCCTTTCTGCGGCAGTGTCAGGAGTGCTGGGGGGCTGGGGTGGGACTGGGGTGAGGTCTGCAGGAGAGCCCCAGAGGTGGTGGCCAGCGCCCTCCCGAGCCACAGGCAGCGCCAGGTGGTGAAAGCTGCCAGAGCCTCACCTCCAGCTGAGGGCAATTCACTGGGGTCCTCTGCCCCTCTGAGTCCTTCACCAGTTTGCTGCTCTTAACCTTGGCCATTACTCCAGTGTCTCCTCCCTCGCTGCCAAATTCTCCTTCATTTTGCTGTATTTTTTGTTTGTTCACAGCCTCCCCAGCCAGGGCACTGAGACCCAGATCAGCATCCCCTGTTCTGGCCCATCCCTTCCCTGTCCCTCAACCTCTTCCACAACAACTCCAGGAAAGCCGAGGTCACCATTTACCCTATTCCTTATGGAGATGGGGAGGAGGCAGAGAAGCAGAAGTCTGTGCCCCCCCACAGCTGCTGGCCCCACAGGGAGGACACAGCACTGCAGGTTGGCTTCCACTGGCACCTCCCACGCAGCTGCAGAGGCCCTGCTGTTATCCCTATAGATTATTTGTGTTTAGCCTTGTGTTACTGTCGATGCTCTTGCAGGAGGTAACATTCAATCCTGTGCTAAAAAAAAAAAAAAGCTGCACAGGTCCCCATTAGTTTTCCATATCCTTTTTGTTTTTTGTTTTTTCTCTTTTCTTTCCACAAGTAACTTTGGGCAGTGCAGATAAATACCTGCAAATAAATCTTTGTGTACACAGACCTGCCTCCAGAGAGCCTCTGTGCAATGAAGGGGAGCCCTGCAGATTTGTACTCAGGGTGCTCTGCAAGCAGCAGCCAGGAGGGCACTTGCAGGGGGGCCGCAGCTGGGAAGGCCTGGAGGGCAGGGTGAGTCTGCCCTGGGAGAGCTAAGCACAGGTACTGAAGTCTTTTCTTAGGAGATGAAAGAATAAAATGGCCTCAAAAGGGCAAGGGTTCCCATTTATGTGCGTGGCAAAGCGGGCTGATCCAAGACATGAAGGTCAGGTACCTCAAGAGGAAGAGGAAAGGAGGATTAAGTGATGTAACCAGAACCTTCTTCTCCTGCCCAACAACTCCACTGCTTTCACGTTCAGGCCTTCTGAGCTGCATCTCTGCCTTCTGGGACTTCAGGCTGATAACAGAATTGCCTTTACTTCTGCCCAACAGGGAACTGTCTCAGAGCAGCAAACGTGAATGTATTTGGATGTTCCTTTTCAGGGCTAAGCTACAATGTCTTCCAACTACCTGTGACCACAACTCCAGGCTGCGGAGGTGTCCTGGTTTGAGGAAGGTCTTACAACCCATTCCCAAGGGTGTAGGGTGGAAAAAAATGAAGCCACCACCCCTTGCCCATCCCGGGGGGCTGATGAAGGCAGCTGCAACAAGTCCAAGTAAAATTCGAGGTGGATCAAAGTTAAAATGCATTTTCATTGTTTATCACACCAGTCATGTGTCTGTCTTTGGCACTGACCAAAGGAGAAAAAAAATAACAGAACTTTTGACTAAAGCAGAGCCCAAGTTACAAACAGAACATGGCACAATTCCAAGTAAGCTTTCCATGGACAGTCTGGTGGGCTTGCTCCCCAACACCTTCAAACAAAATCTGTGTACCCTTCATCAACTGCCATAAAATACTGGCAATGAAAACGCAGCCTTCAGCCTGCTCCCTCCCGCAGGAGCCTCCTGGCACTCCCCAGTACCTGAGCAACCTCCCACCCGCTGCGCCCAGAGCAGAGCCCGGACCCAACCCCGGGCCCAGCACCCGAGGGGCAGCCCCGGGTCTGTCCCAGCCCAGCTCCCACCCTGCACACCCAGGGAATTCAGCATCACCAGGGACGGGGCTGCACAAAACGCAGGCTGCTGCAGATAGAGGTTTCAAGGCAGGCCATGCCTTTTACCAAGGCTTCCTTTTCTGACACAGCGGTGTTTGTCTTGTGATGTGCTTTGGGGGTTTTTTGGTTGTTTGGAATTTTCTGACCTCCCACAGGGAAAAGGCAACAAAGCAGTAACCCCCCGCAGGATTCTCCTGCAAAGCTCCTGAAGGCTTTTTTCATTGTAGCACAAAGCAACTTGAGAATTAACACAAATACCACCATGAGAGTGAAGAAAAAACACTTAAAGCAAACAGGAACCAGCAGACTGTTAGAATAAAACCTTCTTAGAAGCCATTTTCATATAATTCCTAAACCTAAAAAAGCCCTGAAGGCTTTAAGAGTTAATGTGATATGCAAGAACAATTTTAAATTCAAGTGGGCATATATATTCAAGATTCAAATGTGCATGGATAATAACTGGTTTGGTTTCTCTTTGAAGCAAGCAGTGTGCAGCTCTAAGTCAAGCACTGCAAATCCCCTCTGGAGCAGAGCCCTGGGACACCAGGTAGCAAGACACTGAGAACTGCCTGCTTAGAATCAGCATTGTTCCACGGAAACCTGGACTTGCCTACCTGTGAAGAGTTTAGAGTTACATACTTAAGCACCTGCCGAAACACGTGGCTGTAAAATGTGTTTATGTAAATCACACAGGATTTCTACACGAACTGGTTCAGTACACAGGCATAACAAAGAAAGCTGCAGAATTTTTTGGAACAAAACTGTTCGGGTGATTTATAAAAACCAAAGACAATCAAGTGAACAACAGTCTTGAAAATGCTTTATTGAACCGTGTGTCTTATTGTAATGTGCAGAAGATGTGTTTGAAAATACTACAGCTTCAAAATTTTTTTTAAATCCTCAACAATCAATAAAAAAGTCCCTACTGGGGGTAACTCTCAAGATAACCAGAGGCCTCATGTAAATTTTCCCTTGAAACATTTTCTGTTGTAGAGACTAGAAGAAAACAAAGCTAGTACTGCTCTATGTGGAAAGAACTGGGATTTGAGGATGTAAAAAAAAAAAAACTAATAGAATTTAAACTTCAGACTATGAGGTTGCTTCTTTTGCTGCTGTAATTTTGGATTAGCATACACATCACAGTTCTGCTGTGAACACCAGCTGGTGTTCAAGTCTGTAAATTTACTCTAAAATACTAGCAATGCTGCAAGAGATGAGAAGACAGAGAAAAAGAGGGGGGGGTGAGGTGATAGATCTGGAAAGACACCGTTATGATATAAGCCTACTTTAAATTTTCATCAGAAGCTGTGTGCACTTTTATTTATATAATCTAACTTTACATTCAAAAATCCCACCAAAGGAAAAATAAACCAAAAAGCCAAGGGTGGGGGGTAAGAGAAAACCATATTTCCCCCTTTTTTTTCCCCAAACCAGTAGGGTTAACAGTATAGGCATGTAGGTGACACGATTCAAGTGAAAGGCTTTTTCAACTTTTTTTTTATACCAGCAAAAATAACCAAAAGAAACAATAAATAAAAGGTGCTAAAGTTAGCATAAAGAATTAAATTGTAATATAGTGACAATCTGGGAATCCAAACCCTCAAGCTCTCCTGATACTGATAGGTCTCAGCAAACTATGAAGCACATACATAAATAACTCAAAATATGATTGAGAGAGACTGTGAAAGGCTTTTTACACTAAGACAGCATGATCCAGGTTAACTTTTTTTTTTTTTTTTTTTTTTTTTTTTTAAACACAGTGAATATATGAATTGTCTACACCTGAATAAAATGTATTTAACAATTTAAAAAAATTTAACAACCACAAAAAGGAAAAACTTTAAACAAAAGTGAACATCATTTGATTTCAGGGCACAGAAAAGCCCCTTGCAGTAGCTTCCAGCAGTGGCCTTACTGGTGTGTCTCCTAGAGATGCATAAAAGCAAGTTCATCTCCACACCAAGGTGATGGCTGTCAGAGCAACATAATGGTCACATACAGCAAAATGCCACACCCTGATCACAATATACCCCACTGCAGTTTCCATTCTCTCCAGAAAAAACACAAAGATGTCATTCTGTGATGTATTATTGAAAAGCTACTCTGTGGCCACAAACTGCTAGTCAGCACTAACCTTTTTGTCTCGTAACCTTTGAATAATGGAAAAGCTTTGGGGTTTATAGTCTTACTCCTTGTATTTAAATTTTTAAATGACAAGGTCACTGAAACTCATGCACGCTGCAAAAAACGTCATGCAGTAGTTAAGGTAAACCATCCAAGCAGTTTTTATTCATTAATATTCATAAATACACACAGCAGCTTCATTAGAGATTTTTCTTTTTTTTTTTTCCTCTTCAGTTTGAATGTGGAGTATTAGGAGAGCCTTTTGCATGTCAAGGTACAGAACACAGAGCGTTTCGCTCTGCACTGTAGCCTACATTTACCTGCTAGAAGTAAAAATTAGTTAAGTGGAAATGATTATCATATATATCTTTTCTCTCTTTCTTTTGAATGTACACAATGTAACAAGAGTGACAGACCTGAAATTACAATCACCAAAACAAACCCAAGATAGTTGTTGTCCACTTTCATTGGCAAATACAGCACAGAGGACATTGTCTGCAAAGTGGGATGTCATCAAAGAGGAGGTGGAGGAGGCTCATTTCCTTTATTACTCTCTTTTAAATTTAGGTTTTCTAAAGCAACATCTAGAGGCATTATATCTACACAGCCCATAGCACCAAAATCTGCAATCTCCCCCCGCTCATCCTCATCTGAGGAGGAACTTTCTTCCCGCATCAAAGTGGACAAAAGAAGCTCCTGAACAAACAGGCTGCAGTCTGCCCGTTCACTTTCCATCGACTGACGCTCTGCTTCCGACATCTTCGGCTCGTTCAACCTGCACAGCAACAAGGGAGGAGAAGACAGGCTGTTGGTGACAGACCCTTTCACTGGTGACACAACTGAAAAGAACTTGAAAGCCACTCCTTCAGAACAGAGCTGTGTGCCCTTCAGCAGGTGCAGCTTTGGCACTGCCACACCTCGGTGCAACCATGCATGTAACAAACCACCCCCTCCCTGTCACCTGTGTCCCTGCAACAGCAGTTGAAGGGAGCATAAGGCTACAAGGAAACAAAAAACTATTTGAGGTTTCCAGCTATTTAGGAGTCTTTTTTCCTAGACACATGACAGGTTTGTTTCTTGGACAATGTCTAAGTTCACATATACCACAAAATACAGTACTGCATGAATAAAGCCTAGGGACTAGCACACCACAACACAGCCTTCTTTCCTCTGCTTCTCTGAGGTTACATTGTGTTCCATGACAGGAAAGGAAATCTCTCACCCCAGCTCCAGAAGTCACAAAATGGGATGGCTGGAGGAACTTTTAAGTTTCTCAAATAAGAATGAGTTTCTGATTGAAAGATGTCACATGGTGTTATTTTGCACTTGGATAAAAAAATGACTAAAATCCATGTTTCTTGACATAGGAGACATAGAATGTGGCAGGGGAGATTTGGGAAACACTTTTATTTTGCAAACACAGCCAACCTTCTAAAAGAAATAGGATAACACAGTGGGTGACTCCTCTTTACAATAATCCTGGGATCTAAGTGTAATTTCTAAACCAAATAAGTATTCCGCTAATTAATGGCATCTTTTATTTACTTTGTTATTCACCCCAGAGTCATTCATATGTAAGCCCCTATTCAACCTTCAGCTTTTACTTTTACTAATTCCTATTAAGCAATACTCTCTTCTGACTTTTTCCCTCTTCACTACAGCTCAAGTCTATGTGCTTGTATGCTGGCAATACAATTGTTTTGTTGCAAGTAGGAGTGGAAACAAGCACAATTTAGTGAAGAATTACTCCTTTTGTTCTCCTTGAAGCTGAGATGCAGCAACTAATGTTAACCCATTGCTCAGGAGCAGACAGGCAATAGTTTTTTTAAAATGTTATAAATGCAAACAAAAGCTCAATATGTTTGTTCCAGACAGAAGTCCTCTGCCTGGATTCTTAAGTAACTTACTCAGCCAAAATTAAAAACAAATCTCCTTCTCAAGGTTTGCAGAAATTCATCTTCAAATGTAATTCTTTAAACACTTTCCCAGGTGCATCAAAAATAGTGCAGTGCACTTATGTGAGATTGCTTCTCTTCTGTGAACACTAGAACACATCAGGATATTTCTGCAGTCAGCTCCTAGAGCTGGCTTCCCAAAAGCAGACTTGCTCTCTCTGGGCCAGCTACAAGCTATATATTACCAAGTTTACCTTCATGCAATAAATGCGGATGAATTCCACATTCTGTGACCACTGGTTATATCTACTGTGGACATATTCTGTATGATTAATTAGCCTGTTACATCTGGGATATATTTGATCAGGCACAGCTTATCAGGGCACGTGCCTAACTCCAAACACTTAGGTTTCATTGAGCCCTATGTCTTGATCAGAACTAAGGCTAACAGAAATGGTAAACAGTATATACACAAAACAAGTTACCTTGTAAGAAGAAACTGGGAATTCTGAATAGTCTGCTGACTGTTCTCTGTGTTACATGTGTTGGTTGTTGTTGTAGACTGTGCCATAGTGGTGTTGACATTGATCGTGTTGGTGCGTCTAGTTGCATTCCGTGCAGTCTCCAGTTGTTGTCTTGCTGCCTGTGCATGTTGTCTTTCCAACTGCAGTTGCATCTGCAGCTGCTGTAACTGAGAAGCAGAGGGGCCAGAGGAGTTGAGCTGTCCTCCTGCAGAACGCCTCACACCTGACAGCTGAGATAAAAGCTCTGCCAGAGAAGAGAAAGTTCCCATGATGAAAGATCTTAAATAAGAATTACACAATGGAATCAAATCAAAGAATTAAACAGTGATAGAGCCCATGAACCTCCTGAGGCACCACTGAGTGCCTCGAAGGGTAAGGAAGACTCATTTATGCAGATTTACTCCAAATAAAAAGTCAAAATTTAATGCCTTCAAAACAACAGGAGAGCCAATCCACAGGGACTGACTGTCAAGTGACATCCTTTGTAGCAGTCCTCTGAAACTTCAAGCAATGGACCAAAAAACTACTTTTGGCTTTGTTTGACGATTTTATTTTCTTCTCAACAAATGTTCCCTCAAAAACACAGGTGTCACCTTCCCAATATCGCAGAGGGGAGTTGTGCTGCAGCAAAGAGAAATTTTGTACTATAGCTTCAAGCATTTAATTAAAAACAGTTAATTAAGAAAACATATTAAAGTACTTTCTCACATCAAAACTGAAGTTGGTCAAGCAGTTTTACTCTAAGAATTTTTACTTCTGCCAAAAGTATAGAGAAGGCCTAACAATTAGAAAAAAACCTGTCAAGTCTTCCAATTCAGAGGGATGGAATGTTACAGGAAGCTTCACCCCAATTAAGTTTTTGAAATAAGTATCAGCAGGAAATTACTGCTCATTGCAACAAATTATTGTGTAATCTCCTCTGCACCCTGTGTAGAAGGTATTTCTTACGTCATTTGCTTGTTGTGCCTGATGCACAGGCAGAGGAAATAGGGGACAATACTGCTCCTGCCCCATAGTACCTACAAAACTACTGTGTAGGTCATAACTATCTTCCTTCCATTGCATTAAATGCAATCCTCCTGAGTCAGGCTTTTTTTGATGGAATAAAGCAAAATGCAGTTGTTTTTCATGTCAGTAATTCAGGATGACCAGATCATTTTTGTCAGCACTTATAGCAATACAAAGATTAAATAACTTTTAATTTCCTTTAAATTCTTAGAAAATGCTACATGTAGAAAAAAAATGTAAAAAATACGTTACAGACTATAAACTTATTTTAAACAGAAAAATTCTGGTTGTCTGTCTTACTTACCACTCCCATAAAAGGGAAGACATAAGTAACTCCCAGAAAAGATTTAAATGTATGTTTCCTCACTTTAAGTTAAAACACAAGTTAAAACTTGGAGTATAGAGAAATAGTATTTAAGATACACATCTGAGGCTGGGACTAGAGTCAAGGACACCCAGCTCAATGTGCAACTGAACTCTAAGTACAAAAACACTGCTTCCACCAAAAAAAAGTTTCACCAGATTGCTGTTTTTTCCCCTCACATTTAATGTTGCTAAGTGGGAGAGCCCCACGGAGCTGAAGACAAACCTCAGCAGCCATTCCACATTTCAGTGAGCAGAACAGCTGTCCTTGTAAGAAAAAGATGAAGCTTTGCTCTGAAAGCTTCACAAACATCCTCCCTCCTTCGACCAACTCTACTCCTGTGACCTCACCACTTTATTTGTTTTCTTCTCTTGATGGGATTATTGAGTTAAATCAGGTCAGAGAGAGCACCAGCAGGACACCAGAGCCAGTAGAAGGCAGTAAAGGAGATCAGGATTAAGGAAGGCAGTGGAGCCACAGCTCCTGTTTCACAGTGGCAATGCTGAGCTCATTAAGCTGTCTGGCTGGCTTCTTTCCCTCTGAAGAAGGTATAACATGATAGCAGGGAGCTCCACTGTAAGCACTATTCCTTCTTGGCATTTGAAGCAAAAGTAGATTATGGCAGAAATTCTGTGGTTTCCCTGGCACTTAACACTTACATAGTCAGAATACTGCATAAAAAGTTTATATTGTTCCTTAGTAAAAATTGTATTAGTGGTCAGAATTGTCTTAATTCCCTATTTTTAGTTTCCTGTAAAAAACAGTTATTTTCACATTGAAGCTAAACATCTGCCAAACAAGTTATTCCTGGGAATCCTAAAGACGTTTCTTCATTATTTTCTGGGGCTGGAAATGGTGGGCTCTTCTCACCTCACATATATTTTCTAAACCTGGCCAAAATACACTGAAATTGTTGCAACAGTATGTTTATGTAAGAATTTACAGCTACACCTGAAAAAATATGTGATATGAGCAAGTATGGCATTCAAACAACAGCCTGAATGCACACTGAACATACCTGAGATGTCCATTTAGTACTCAAATTCAGCTAATCTCATCTTCCCTGAGACAGATACTCTCCTTCATGAACACCTTTATCCACAGGGTATTTATGTAATAAATTACATAAATTACCACAGGGTAATTAATGTAATAAGGTAGGTAATGGAAGTTGGACGCAACCACTGGTGAAAATATACAACACCTGCATATAGAGTAGGTTTAAGAATAAGCCTTGTGCTGTCTAGAATCAAAAGGCAGCAGTTTCAGCTCCAGCATCTGCATGCAAAGGCCCAGTGACAACCCAGCCAAGCACATGGCTCCTCTGCAAGCAGCTGACAATCACACTTGCACTGGGGATCACATCAATACAGACAACTTCACTGCAGCAGAAAGCAGGGTCATGCATTTTACTTCATCTGTATTAGAAAGACACAGGGGTGAAATTCATGGTTAAAGCTCTTACCAGCTATAGGATCCATGGCTTCCCTATTGCTTGGAGAATACGAACTCTGAGAAGATGAAAGCCCACCAGGGGAACTGGTAGTAAAGTGCATGTTTGATCTACGTGCACGGGGACCCCCCAGACCCCGGCCTGGGTGGAACATCCTACGTACGTGCCGAACACCACTGGATTCATCATAACCAAGATGTTAAGAAAACAGAACAGTTTGAGTATTAGGTTACAAAGGCATTTGGTGGGTGAAATAATTGGGTACTCTTCTTCGTTCATAAAATAATGGTTCAGCTTTTGAAGCAAAGCTAAGGTATACACACTGTAGCTGTGCAACTGAGGTGCAGCCCAGAGTTAGTGACCTGAACTCAATGTATCCTGTACTGAGGACAGTCAGACATTCGAATGGTCTCCAGGGGAAGTGGTGGAATCACCACTGTGGAAAGTTTTAAGTCTTAGCTCAACAGGGTGCGGAAACATATCATATAAACAACAATATTAGAAGCTTGGGCAAATGATCCTTGAGGTAGCTTTCAACCTGACATTCTATGATTCAATGATACTCAACTCAGTGCTGTGTACACCGAACGTCCTGTTTGATAGTGTCTTTTTTTGGTGTCTAAGAAACATTAGGCGTAATTTCTTAGTTTTTTTAGATTGAAGTTTTCTACTCAGTAATCTGAAAACTGACGCATGTACAGCCAATCTTATTAGAGACATAGGGATTTTATTCTCCCTCTCCAATTCTTATGTTAAGTACTGTAAACAATAAAAAGGTTTATTGCCATTCCTATCAAAAGTACATAATAGATACTGTATCCTTTTGACTTTTATACTTCATACTTTTATCCACAAAATTTCATCACTTCAATCTTCAAGAAATTGCAGGTTTTAGGTGTATCCACTACTTCTATCACACACCCTTTGTTTTCATTTTCTACTTTTGGCCCAAAATAATATGATTACTTCCAGTTTTTACTTTCCCTGTTCCCCCCTTTTCTCCCTATCAGATGCTTGTACCTCAAGTCATACCTTTTATGTTTTCTCATATAAATCAGGAGACCAACAAATCACTTAGAAATACTTCTTGTCAGAAGGTAAAGGACATACCTTGCAATGGCTGCACAAAGTTGATAACAAGAAACACATGCTGCCTTCTTTGACAGCTTAAGAAAAAACACATCCTCTTCATCAATCTCATTCCATCTCTACTGAAGGGAGAAGCTGGCATGAATCTGCCTTGGTGGATGGGTACCTGGCCATGGAGGACCTCCCTGAACAGCTGGGACCAACCTCACATGGCCAGAGCCACTGGACTCAGCATCCTGCTCCTCTCAACTGTCCAGAGCTCCACTCCTGTCCCCAGGGAAAGGTGAAGCAGAGATAAATGCTTTCATCTGACTTCATACTGTTCTTTGCATTAACAGTTACTCCTTTACAGAGCCAATAAACACCCAAAATTCCTTACACTAATACAATCACTGTGTAATAATTCACATGCATGTAGTCTATCCTGAACTTAAAACATGGCAATACTAACACTTAAATGAAATCAAATACAACCATAATTGAAATGGAGCCATCTCTTTAAATGCTGTATCCCTTAAGAACTCCAGTTGCCAGGACTCAGATTGTTTTCTTTTCCCTTTTAAAAATCATACAAACAAAAAAGACACTATCAAAGTCATAGTCTTTGTGTCTGTTTAAAGGAGACACAAAGGAATACTTCAGAGATATTACTAACTGCAGGTAAGCTATGTAGCCTGTGTTTCATTAAACAAAAGCCCAAACCAAAGTGTCTGATCAGTTCACCCTAGGGAAAAAAAAAATTGCTAGAACAAAGATAATTAAACAAAATAGTTCCAGCTCTTCAGCCACCAAGCACAGATAAGTGCATAATGTGCTGCTAAGGTAACTGAAACAACACCCTTGTTTCCAGGAAATCTGAAAGGTTTCAAAGTTATGCTGCAAAATGTCAGTAACACTATGAAATTATGTTATTAAAACATGGTGTTTGAAGTAGTTGAGCAAGTTTAAAATTATTCATCAAAGTCAGCTGAGCTTGAATTATCCTTAGATCATCATGATCTTGTCAAAAATACTTATAGCACAATACTGAACATGGATACATAAAGCAGCATGAAAACTATTGAACAGGCAGAAAAAAACCCTGCAAGGAGAAAAACCTCTTGGTATTAACATTCTTCAAATGTTTTTGCTGTTGGAGCAAAACGTACTGTTCAGGAGACCTACAGTCTAATAAAAATATGATATTTATACTTTTAACTGGCAAATGAACCTTATTTTCGACGTACAGATCTTTAACAACTTAAGTTGCTAAAACCATGTTTCCAGGAAAACCACAGGTATGACCCTTTGACTTTAACAATCAAAACAAGTTGTCCTGGCCACTAGATGAAACAGACTCTGCATCAACTTGGAAAGGATATTAAATCTCTAGGAGCTCTGTGTTCCAGTGTAAGATGAGCAGCAAAGTCATCTGTGACATGATTTGGATCCCCTCCAGGTAATGCTGCACATATTGGACAAATCTGAAATGACAAAGTAAGAAAAAAAACAACTCCATGAATTTTACAGAAAAAAGAACTTGTATGATTGAGTCAATCATTATATGTTGATTCTTATGCTTTAAAATAATGTTTTAAGTATTCACAGCACATGGAGAGCAAAGCATTCAAAAAACACTGAAAATTTATTCAAGTGCAGACGTATTAATTTAGAGATATTTTACTATAAGATTTTCTGAATGCTATGAAACCAGAGACAGAATTTTCAAATTCAACTTGAAAATTAAGTCTTTGTATACCAATTCTTTCACAGAAAGTAAAGTCTGATAATAGATGTTTATTATTTGCTTGCTTGACACTCATACCAGCAGAGGAATCAGAATGAAACCACGTATACATAGTTATTGAAGTTTCAAACTACAGGTTTGGTAGAGAAGGGCTGACCTCCGTATCTGACCTCCACAGAGCAAAGACATGTTATTAGAACATATTTTTAAAAATACAGTAAATACTCAACTATGCAAACATACCCTGTAGGGACATAGGAATGGATGTATATTGGACAGATGGCCCATAAACTCATTTGTAAATTGCTTAATCTTCAAGAATGTGTTTCATATCAACAACAGAAAATACCTTCAAAGAAAATTTTTTTTTTATTTAGGCTACTCCAAGGAAGTAGAACCCTAACATGAGAAGGACAACACACTCTGAAAGAAGCAAAGCAAAATGAAGTTCTTTTGCTAACAGGACAAAGGTATGATGAATTGTGCATATTTGCCTGAAACTAAGAGATACAGTCCTCAGAAAAACAGCAGCTAAGAGATAAAGATGTTGTTCATAAAGAACAACAAGGAGCGAACCTATGTATCTCAACTATAATTCTAAACATGAGTTAAACTTCCAAGAACTCACTGACTGGGAAAAGCTACTGAAGCACTGTTAAACACAAACATTTAACTATGCATAAGCTTTGGCAAAATAACAACAAAGACTGCAGCATCACTGATTAAGCATTACACAGCTAAAAATCATTATTCCTAGAACAGGCATGAACAAATGCAGAGGAAAGTAAAACACTGTCACAAATTTCTTCTGATGTTAGGATCATTGGTATTAAATAATCATCATGTTGCCCTGAATGATATATGAAAGATGACTACAAGGTTGGTAGTCAAACATTCACAGAACACCTGCCAGTTTCCAGAACTGTGCTTGTATTAGCTTAACACTACTGTCCTATTTACAAACAAGGTAAACATTTTAAGTGGCAGTTTTTCTGTAGCATCAAAAGACCCTCAATGATAAAATATAAACCATTCCAACTGCCTCAGATTGTTTCATTACTGGAAAAAAGCTCTCCTCAATTTTATCAGCACCATAACAACCTAATCCTTAGAGTTCATGTACAAGGATCCTGGTTACTGCCCTGCAAAACATGAAGCTGCTGCAGTGCAATGTAATAGAAGACAGTCTGTGTCTCTGTTCTGAAATGAGATTCAAAGGTGATATTGGATAAAGTTCCCTAAAATGTTTTGTCTTTACCATACTAACCGACTTCTATCTGAATGTTGCATTTTATTTGGAACAGCTGACTGACCTGAAACCCAATAGCAGTAATAATAATCATCATATTGACAGCCAGATTCTTCTGCATTTACCTCATAATGCTTACCATTACCCTTGGACATTTACTGGTGAAAGAATACTGGTAATTACTGAGGCTTTAGTACTCTCCCAAACCTTATGATTCACCCTTCTTAGGGTGTATAGAGACTTAATCACAAAACTTGGGAATACTCTCATAGACACCAGTAAAATTTTCAATTAAAATACTAAGAATTAAAACAATCACCTTCAAAGACCTATCCAGG
The DNA here is from genome assembly GCA_023637945.1 of Phaethornis superciliosus. Classification (NCBI taxonomy): domain Eukaryota; kingdom Metazoa; phylum Chordata; class Aves; order Apodiformes; family Trochilidae; genus Phaethornis; species Phaethornis superciliosus. Next base: position 19,322,353 of record JAJQWJ010000004.1, read on the forward strand.
ACCTCAACAATCTGGAGTACCTCTCCAAACTGCCCATATGCTAATACACAAAACATGAGGAATACCCACAATGAGTGGGAGATCTGCATGCAGTTGTAGGGCTGTGATCTTGCTGGGATCACAACAGACATGGTGGGATGGCTCCCCTGACTGGTGTGATGCAATGGAGCAATACTGGCTCGTTAGAAAGGAGAGGAAGAGACCACTCTTGAAGAGGAAGAGGGACTTGCTCTTGAAGTGACAGAGCAGTTGGGAGCTCATGAAGCTCTGCCTGGGGTGGGAGAAAAGCAGATGATGAATTTGCAGGTTGGGATTAAAGAGAGGACAAGTGAAGGTGACACTGTAGTAGGTGTCTCCTCAAACACAAACAGGAAGCATATAGAGATTTAGAGGGGCCTCAGCAGGCTGGAGCAATGGGCCCAATGAAGTTCAACAGGAGGAAGTACAAATGCACTAGGGAGGAACAACCACACCAGCACACACTGGAGGTCACCAGGCTAGAGAGTGGCTTTGCAGAAAAGCACCTGGGGGTCCTGGTGAACCATGAGCCAGCAATGTGCTCTGCAGCAAAGAAAGCTCTGGTGTCATGGGCTGCACTAGGAAGAGCAGTGCCAGCAGGTGATCCTTGAGGTGATCCTTTGCCTCTGTGCATCACTGGTAAAGCCACATCTGGGCTCTGCATAGAAGGAAGGCATGCACATGCTGGAGAGAGTCCAGCAAAGAGCTTCAAAGATGATTATAGGACTAGAGCATCTCTCCCATGAGGAAAAGCTGAGAAAGCTGTGAGTGCTCAGCCTGGAGAAGAGCAGGCTTAGGAGGAGATCTTACACATAAATACCTAAAGGCAGGTCAAAAGGACAACAGAGATAGGCTCTTTTCAGTGGTGCCCAGTGACAGGACCAGAGGCAGTGGGCACAAATTCAAACACAGGAGGTTCTTTATGAACACCAAGAAATATTTCTTCCCTGTGAGGGTGACTGAGCACTGGCACAGGTTGCTCAGAGATGCTGTGGAATCACTATCCTCAGAAATATTTAAAAGCTTGTCCCGGGCAACCAGTTGTAGAAGATGACCTCCTGATTCCTACCCACAAGTGCCAAATATAGTTGTATGTACTGATGCCAAATATATAAAAAAGTAATAGAATAATAGAATTTTTAGGGCGTGAAGGGACCTTTAAGATCATCGGGTTCCAACCCCCCTGCCATGGCCAGGGACACCTCCCACTAGATCAGGTAGCTCAGAGCCCTGTCCAGCATGGCCTTAAAAACTCCCAGGGAAGGCACTTCCACACCACGCTGGGCAACCTCTTCCAGTGTCTCACCACTTCTTCCTAACTTCCAATCTAAATCTACCCTCCTCTAATTTGAATTCATTCCACCTGACATCCAAATAAGTCCCTCACCAGCTTTCTTGCAGGCCCCTTCAGATACTGAAGGCTACAATAAGGTCTCCTTGGAGCCTTCTCCTCTCCAGACTGAATAACCCCAACTCTCTCAGTCTGTCTTCACAGGAGAGGTGCTCCAGCCCTCTGATCTTCTTCATGACCCTTCTCTGGACATGCTCCAGCACATCCATGTGTCAGGGGCTCACGAACTGGATGCAGTACTCCAGGTGGGGTCTCAAAAGAGCAGAGTAGAGGAGGAGAATCACTTCCCTTGACCTGCTGGCCATGCTTCTCTTGATGCAGCCAAGGAGCTGGTTGGCTTTCTGGGCTGCAAGTATAGACTGATGGCTCATCTTGAACTTCTCATTCCCCAGCACACACAAGTCCTTTTCCTCAGGGCTGCTCTCAAGCCAGTCACTGCTCAGCCTGTATCAGTGCTTGGGATTGCCCTGACCCAAATGCAGGACCTTGACCTTGCTCTTGTTGAACTTCTCCAGGCTGTCAAGGTCCCTCTGGATGGCATCCCTTCCCTCCAGCATGTCAGCTGCACCACACAGCTTGGGGTCATCAGGCAACTTGCTGAGGGTGCACTCAGTGCCACCCTCTTTGTCACCAAAAAGGTGTTAAACAGGACCAGTCCCAGTGCTGATCCTTGAGGGACTCCACTTGTCACTGGCACTGCTTGGACACTGACAGCCACTCTTTGGGTGCAGCCAGTTCTTAATCCACTGAATGGTCCATCATCCAAAAGTAAACATCTGCATCAGTCTGAACATAGGAATGGCAAAATTTAATGGGCAAAAAAGAATCTGACTCTTTTTTTTGAAAACTCCGTGTGTGTGTGAGCTGTAAAATGAAAGTGATTCCATCTCTGTAAACTTCTTACTGATCTTAATAAATATCAGAAATATCTTTGGAGCGACATGAGATATTAGGATTATAAGCTCAGTATCTAAAAAGAAAGAATTGCCTGAAAGCCTAAGACCACGAACATTTAGAAACCATAGTATTTTAGTCTCTGTTAATATTGTAGCCTTTTACTATCTACAGTAAGTAGAAACTACGTAAGTAAGAAAGAAAGCTGCAGTACCCAAGTAGTTTATGTGCACACACCCTAAACATTTATCACAAAAGCTAGATTCAAAATTTAGCACAAATATATATAATCCTATTAAGGGATTATAACATTATAATTGTTTGGAACAAAGATAAAACAACATTGCTGACTGACAAAAGTGAAATAAGTTTTGGGGTTTTTTTGTTGTTTTTGTTTTTTAAAAACATATAACTGTTCCAGCAATCAGAGTAGCAAGTATCTAGAATCACAAATTTAGGCTGTATGTTCTAGAAACCACAGATGCAAATAAGCATGTGTCAAATTCAAAACCTCTGCAATCTTAACACTGTCAGGAACGTATTGCTGACATCAAGTGGTGCAAATCAGAATTGCAATACTAAGCTGCCGAAGTCGTTCATCCAAATGTAGGAATTTCACAGTTGTTGCTACGTTTAAAAGTTGCAAAGCTAAACAAAAACTCAAGATTATAAAAATTCCAGTGTGTCACTAAGTCAAATTGTGATCCTTCAGTGTAAATGATTGTAAAGCAAACGGTTTCACTTCATCTATTTTTAAAAAAAGATGAGAACATCTTTGAGTCTCAAAAAGATGTGCAAATCGCCTCCCTTACCACTTCTTCACACAAGATCCTTAATAGTCTTGGAAAGGTTCCTTTTCTTTCTCAGAATTCCTCAGAGGCCAGGAAAACCAGAGGATTACAACAGAAAATCATTTTAAAAGTAATTTCTTCACAATGTATTACTTCTGAGTAGTCTTCATGCTTTCTGTTTGTTTTATAGGTATGAAAGACCAGCACAGCTACAAGCTTTGAGGACAATTACACACTGGTTGTGAAAGGGGAAACAATGCTACACAGAATAACCACAGGAATATTCTACATTTTGTCTTACAGGATAATAAACTACTAAACATGGCAGCCAGGAAAATCAAACAACATCCATCAAAGTAAAAAGCAAGTTCATTATATTATGATACCAATGAAACAGAAGAATTTTTACGTCACTGTCAAATGTAGGCTTGCCTTCTTCCACTGCATTTAAATAAAGCCATACTTCCAGAAAGAAAAAGAACACAATAGCAATTTCCCAGAAAAGAGAGACTCTTTTTAATACACTTCCACCAGAACTGAAAGCCAACAGAAGACTCTTACCACTTCTGTTGATGTTTCTGCATGCTCAGAAGTAACATGTTCTTGAAGAGATGTTTCCGTATAACCCATTTTCCCACAATAAGGACAAGTAAAAGACTGTGGCTGTTCTACAGAGAAAGCTTCTCCACCATAGTACAAATCTGGAACAGAAACAAACAGAAGTTACTTGAAAACACTACTTTAAATTATTTGGCTCAGGTAAACCTCTGTTAATAAATGGACTTTAACATAATCACTGCCCAGTTAATCCAGTATTTAATTTAAATGCCTATTTTTATCTTGTATAAAGGCCACAGGCCTGATGGTCAAGTACTGTTCAATTACTCATGAAAAAAACTTGTAAGGACTACACTTATTTTTCATTAGTGAACGTAACAGTTTTCTAGTATTCAGTAGGAGAAAACATGAATAAACTTACATTCACATCAAGATAAAAAGTGTGATTTTATCCATTGAGTAACTTGTAATCTCTACAATGCCTTTTTTTCTATGACTCATTGATAAGAAACTGAAATATATTTTCAAAGAATTTTCTACTATAAATTAAAAATTGGACAAGTCTGAAGATACAATAGAGCACATATTCTGTGTTCAAGGCAGTATCTATCTAATACATTCAGAGTATGTTTTTCTGGTATTTTAGGTCACAGTTTTCTAAGTTTTATGGTAACTTCTGCCACTGACCCCTCTTTATGGAATGATTAGGAAAAACAGGAAAACATTTTTGTTTCTGCAACCTTATAAAAAAGGATGCTTAAGCTAAAAATGTATAAAAAATATTTATATGTACAAAATATAACCTGCTATATTAACAGAGTATCTTGCATATAAACAGGTATTGAGGTCTAACACTTCAAAGTCAATATAGGAAATAATTTTCTGTAGTATCATGCTGATATGCAGTGTTACTGATATATAACCTGAATCTTGGTTTAATTTATTCACATGCACATGAAGAAAACATTATGTTGAAGTAACCAAAGTTTCCAGCCTATTATGTCTTAGTTTTTCAAGGCAGCACTTGAGGCATCATTAAAAGTTTTCTACAATAGGGCAAAGAAGTAACTTTTCATTAGAAATTAATGGGAATTAATCTGCATAACAGCTGTGACTGAAACAGAGAACTAAAACCTGAAAGTCATCAAGAATGTAACTTGGAAGAACTGTCCAAAAGATTAGCATGCCTACCCGCAATGTTAAAGTTGTGTATACAGTACTGACACAGACGCCTTGGAACCATTATCAGAGGGAAATTCCAGAAGTCTGTGCACAAAATGAGTCAGGACTCTGTTCTGAATGCATTTAAAATATTAAATTTTAAAACCCAATTTTTTTTAAAATTGTATATAAAAAAACTTCCTCATCTGCTATCTAAAAAGAAAAAAAAACACCACAAAATTTAAGTCTAAAAATCTCTTACCTATAAATCTAAGTAGCTCATGAATGTAAGTATTTTGAAATATTGTAGAAACACCAACTACAACTGCTTGGCAGCAAAGGGCACAAGGCCACAACCAGCCCAAATAGAGTGGTAAACAGATAAGCATGCAGATAAAACTATCTTTTCCTGAGATACGTGTTAGCTCAGTCCAGATGTCAAGAATTCCAGGGGCACACACTGTTCTCTCACAGAGGGGAGAGTTTTAGCAGTACTTGTCATGTTTCTGGTCCTTACTTTTAGAACATAAATGAAGCCATTTATTAATTTAAAAATCAGTTAATTTTTTTCCTGTTTCCTGATTATATTCCTATATCTTATCCCTCTCATGCTTCCTTTCACATCTTTTTCATAATATGCAAGTGTACATGCACATACCAAATAAATCTTAGGAAAAAAAAAACCAAAACAAACCAAGAAATCTAAAAATGCACCTGCCAGAGGTGAAATCTTTCAATGGCAAATCCAAATATTTTTCCTTTGGAAGTTCACACCTCTCTTCTTTTTCCCCTCAACGTTAATCTCTCCCCACCTCTTACAATCAAAAATCAGTTTTATTTTTCTAATCTGAAATACAGGTCACTAGATAGTTTTTCTTCTAAAACATAACATTAATTATATTTTTAAAAAATAGGTTGGTAAATAAAGCATTGATGAATATGGGAAGGGCAACTGATGTCATTTACATGGACTTGCACAATGCATTTCACACTACTCTGTATAACATCTTTGTCTAATTGGAGAGACAGACTTGAGAGACACTTATTGTCTAAGGATTTGATTGGATGGCCACAGTTTAAGAGCTGAAGTCAACAGCTTGATGTCCAAGTGGTTGTCCACTGATGTTCCTCAGGGTGCTGTTTAACACCTTTGCAGTGACAAAGCACTCAGCAAGTTTCCAGTGACACCAAACTGTGTGGTGCAGCTATTGATATGCTTCAGAGCTGTACCTGTACAAACCACATTCAGTTCAACAAGCCAAGTGCAAGGCTGCGGGCACCTGGGTCAGGGCAACCCCAAGCACAAACACAGGCTGGGCTGAGAATAGACTGAGAACAGCCCTGAGGAGAAGGACTTGGGGATGCTGGCTGAGAAGTTCAACAGAGAATGCATTGGGTTTGAAGAGACCTCCACAGGTCATCTAGTTTAACCCCTGCGCAGTGAGCAGGGACACCTTTAACTAGATCAGGTTTGGTTTCTGAGAAGCAATCAAATTTGATGTGAAAACTCAACCAAAAATATGAGCAGTTTTGCTCTGTTACCCAGCTAAAGCTACAGACTGCTTCTATTTAACATTTAAATCTAACATATTCTTAAATTTGGCAGAAGGTTAGTATTGAGACAGAAATACACTAGGATTCCTTACATAAAAATCTATCTTTCTAAGAGGTGATTCAGGACTACATTTTGTAACAGCTTGTCCTTGTTTTCTGTTAAGACATATTTCTTTACAAGGTTACACAGCCATCAGGAACTTCAGTTTCATTTTTTCTTCATATGTATACTATAATACTCCATAGAAGTACTTCACACTACATATAAGTAATATAAATTCAGTTTGATACATACATGAAGTTAAAAATGTTGGTTTTGTGCAAGTTGCAGTGTATTTGTTTGGTTTTTTCCCAATGTTTGAAGAAACTAAGCGGTTTCTTCTAGAAATCACATTTTACAAAATATATACATTCCTGTTCATTGATCAAGCAGCCATACTACTCCAAACAGTATTACTTTGCTATAAACTTAAAGAAATAAAACCTACTTATGCTCTCCTTACAGACATTATAAAGGGACAAGACAACAGTCACTGGCCCTAAATTCAACCAAACCCTGTCCCAGGCAGGCAGAGCTGGGCAGCAGTGCCACTGGGGTCAGGGAGCAGCTCTGAGGAGGTGGTGCAGGGGGACAGCCATATGCCTAGAGCGGTGTAAGTAGGGGTGATCTCCTTGCCTCAGCACCCTTCAGAGTCTCCTACAGGCCCTCATCTGGGGCTTTCTAGTTCCAAGAAGACATGCAATTAAAAATAATCTCGCCCTCTGTAGAGAGGCAATGGAAAAAAACATACCCAAACAGCCCCTATGCCATCTCCATCACTGGAGGTTTTCAAGACACAAGTGGGCAAAGCCCTGACTAACCTGGTCTGACTGACAGCTTGGAGCAAAAGTTGGACCAGAGAACTCCAGAGATCATCCCAACTACAATTATCTCATGACTGATCCTAGGAAATAGATACACAGTGATGTAGCTGTGAGACTTAACTAGACTCTGTTAATCACCAATGCTGTCCTGCTTTACAGATAGGTGGAATCTGCTCTCAACAGGGGAGATCTGTATTCACCTCGCTTAGAACTCTCCCCATTCACTACCAAGGCATTGAAAAAGCCACATTTGCTGGAGTAAGATGCCAGTTTGGTTGAATCTGAAAATGGCTGTTTATTCCTTTCAGCCAAAGCATCACCATTTCCATCTTTCAGCAAGTTTCCAGTGCCGCTATGTCTAGCAAGAAGAAAGAGCACACCACCCATTTTCCTTCATGCAGTTTCATCCACTGCCTATCTCACTACTCAGCCCCACAGCCAGGAAGCACTGGGCTGTTTCAACATGAGACATGCTGCTGGCCTTAGCAATGATTACGTAGCAGGTATTCAGTTATTTGTCCAGCAGCAGCTGGGTGTTTTCATTCCTCAGCAGGTGTCAGGGCCTTGAGCTGACCAAGAAGCCACAGCTGCCTAGACCCACCTCAAAGCAGACCTCTGCAAACACTCTGTGCATGGGCTGCATCCAATGTCTGACCATCTGGCCATGAGCCACACTGCAGCTGCACCCAGCCCTCCTCCTGCCCTAGATGGGTTTCCTGCACAGGCTCCAGAGCTGACTTGTTATACTTGCTTTGTCTGGGCCTGTCAATGGGAGCTGATCCTGTTAACAACCCTGTCCTGCACACACTGGCAGTGAGGACATTGCCACTGTCTGCGGTGTGGTCACCCTCAGCTTCTGGCTTCTAACCTTGTTGAGCAGCCCTAGTCTTGCTACCTCCAACACTAAGAACCACATGCTGAAGCCATGAACGAGTGCAGGTGATAATGAAGGGTGCTAACAAAGATGACATTTGCAGCCTGTCTGCCAATACTGAGCAGCACTGAGCTGCTGCTCAAAGGCAAGGTCAACTGGCTGGGGAGCAGCTTTGCTGAAAAGGATCAGAGGATCTCAGTGGACAGAAAGCTAAACATAATCCAGAAGTTTACCTCTGTATCACTAAAGCAAATGATAACTTGGGTTAAATCAGTAAGAAAATCACATCATATCCAGGGATGTGATTATCCCACATTACTTGGTACTTGTAGGCAACACCAGCAACACAGTGTTCATTTTTTATCTTTTAAATTCAAAGCAGATATTGTAATCAAATTAAGAGGAATATGTGCACAAATGTATTCCTGTTCACCAAAACAGTTAAGAATGCTGGAGACCATAATGGAGTTCATCCACCCTTGAGAAGGCTCAAAGTGGATCTCACCTCCAACTTCTACAGGAAAAGTAAACACAGACAAAATAGAAGTATGCTCTTCAAAAGGAAGCATGGTGATGGGCTGCACGGACAAGCTACTTTAAAGGAAATTCTGCCTGGATAAAGAGAAACAAAGACCCAACATTCACTGTAACAACTAAATGCTGGAATAGGATGCATAGAACTGGCAAAATGTCCCTTCAAGAGAAATATTCAAGACTTGGTGTCCTGGTTTGAGCCTCTTCTAAGTAGCTGCCTTTGCTGAAATTAACGGCAAGTTTCTCAGACACTCTCTGCTTCTATGACTGATAATGCTCCATGTTCACAGTTACTGCTGGAGAAAAGTATGCAGAGCCAAGGTCACTGCCTGGTTCTGAAAAACATCTTGTACTCCAGAAATAAAAACGAGCAAAGGAGTCATTCCTGCAACCACTTTTCAATATATTTCATGATTTTTCCTCTTCATCACTACTGTTCATTAAAGCTGTGTATTTTAGTTTCCAGCCTATAGGACTCCCTTATTCTCTTTCCTTTCCCTATAAGGGAATGGAGGAGGGAGTAGATAGACAGCATATCATTTGTTTAATTGCTGGCCCAGTGTTAAACTTTGACACTTGGCTTGCCAGGACAGCCCAGCTTGTGTCCTTGCTTGTAACAGAAGGCTGAGTCACAGAATCATAGAAGGTTAGGTGTTGTAAGATCATCTAGTCCAACCCCCCCCCCTGCCCAGAGCAGTGTCACCTACAGCAGGTCATACAGGAACGCATCCAGGTGAACACATTCTCACAGTGAAAAAATTCTTCCTGATATTTATATGGAACCCCCATGCTCCGGTTTATAACTACTGCCCCTTGTCCTATTGTTACTCACACCTGAGAAAAGCTTGACTCCGTCCTCCTGGCACTCACCCCTTACATATTTATAAAGATTGATGAGGTCTCCCCTCATTCTCCTCCAAGCTGAACAGACCCAGCTCCCTCAGCCTTTCCTCATAAGGGAGATGTTCCACTCTTTTAATCATCTTGGTTGCTCTGCACTGGACTCTTTCAAGCAGCTCCCTGTCCTGGAACTGAAGGGACCAGAACTGCACACAATATTCCAGACGCAGCCTCACCAGGGCAGAGTAGAGGGGAAGGAGAACCTCTCTCCACCTACTAACCACCCCCCTTCTACTGCACCCCAGGATGCCACTGGCCTTCTTGGCCACCAGGGCACATTGCTGGGTCATGGTCATCCTTCCATGCACCAGCACCCCCAGAACCCTTTCCTCTGTGCTGCTCTCCAACAGCTCAGTCCCCAACCTGTACTGGTACCTGGGGCTGTTCCTTCACAGAAGTAAGACTTTACACTTGCCCTTGTTGTAATACATTATATTTCTCCTTGCCCAACTCTCCAGTCTGTCCAGGTCCCTCTGAATGGCAGCACAGCCTTTGGGGGTCAGTTTTGTGTCATCAGCAAACTTCCTGACAGTGCACTCTGTTCCCTCATCCAGGTTATCAATGAATATCTGGAATAGTACTGGTCCCAGTACTGATCCTTGAGGTCTAGAAACAGACTTCCAACTGGACTCCATCTTACTGACTACAACTCTCTGACTTCTATCCTCCAACCAGCTCCCAATCCACCTCACTACCCGATCATCCAGGCCACACTTCCTCAGTTTAGGATGCTGTAGGAGATGGTGTCAAATACCTCGATTTAAGATAGACTATGTCCACTGCTTTGCCAACATCCATCTAACTTGTTATACAGAACCTCATAGAAGGCCATCAGGTTGGTCAGACATGACTTACCCTTAGTAAAGCCATGGTGACTGCTCCTGATAAGCCTCTTATCCATGATGTGCCTGGAGACAGCAACAAGACTGAGTTGTTCCATCACCTTTCCAGGGATGGAGGTGAGTCTGACAGGTCTGTAGCTACCAGGGTCCTCTTTCTTGTATTTCTTGAAGACTGGATTGACATTTGCTTTTCTCCAGTCCTCAGGCACCTCTCCTGTTCCCAGTGACTTACCAAAGATGATGGAGAGCAGCCTAGCAATCCACCAGTTCCTTCAGCACCTATGGGTGCATCCCATCAGAACCCATGGATTTATGATGTCCAATCTCATTAACTGATCCTTAACACATCCCTCATCAACCAAAGAAAACTCATCCTTTACCCTGATTTACTCAGCAGCCTTAGGGGCTTGGGGCTTCTGAGGACATCCTCCAGCAGTACAGAGAGAGGCAAAGAAGGCGTTCAGCAATTCCACCTTCTTTGTACCCTCTGTCACCAGGGTACCCCCCTCATTCAGCAGTGAGACTACACTGCCTCTACTGTTAGATTTATCTGCTACGTATTTGAAGAAGCCCTTCTTGTTGTCCTTAATCTCTCCTGCAAGGTTTAATTCCAAGGAAGCTTTTGCTTTCCTAGTTGCCTCTCTGCATTCTGTGACAACAGGCTTATATTCCTCCCAAGTGGAGAGGAGGTTCCTTTCACAATCCTTTCCTTTCACAATCTATAGATTCTCTTCTTCCATTTGAGTTTACCTAGCAGTTCCCTGCTCAACCATATTGGTGTCCTAGTTCCCTTTCTTCATTTTCTTCCCATTGGGATGCATTGGTCCTTGAGTAATAACCAACCACCCTGAGCCCCCCTGCCCTCCAGTATCCTGTCCCATAGGATTTCCCCTAGCAATTGTTTAAAGAGGGCAAAGTTGGCCTTTCTGAAGTTCGAGGTTCTGATTCTACTTGGAATCCTGTTCCTACCACATAAGATCCTGAACTGAGAGCAACCATCTCATGGTGACTGCACCCAAGGTTGCCCTCAACCTTCACTGCTTCAGCCAGGCCCTCCATGCTGTTAGGACAAGATCCAGCAACAATCCACTCCAAGTTTGTTCCTCCACCAATTACATCAAGACGTTATGATCCATGCACTGGAGGAACCTCCTGGATTGGGAATGGCTGCTGAGTAGGCCTTCCAGCAAATATCTGAGTTGTTAAAATCTCCCCTGAGAACCAGGGCCTGTGATCACAAGGCTGCTACCAGCTGCCTATAGAAGGCCATAGAACAAGATGAACTGTTCTATGATGCTGAACTTAGCAAGATACACACTTATCAGACAGTTCTTCTTGTAGTGGCTGACAATGGCAAAAGCTTGAAGATGAATTCTGGTGAATCCAACCACGAAGTAAATTGTTATTTAAGCAGCTCCCTTTGCTTGGGAATCAGGCACAAATGGTGGCATGATCTTCTGTCAAGCACCTGAGCTAACAGCTGAAGATACACTTGTTCTGTACTTTGGTAATAGTAACACAGTATGATTTTGTCAAACAATTCTAACAGTTTGTATTACTTTCTTTGCTAGTCTAGCCCATTTAAATTAATTCTTAGCATCATAAAGCATCCTAACAGCTTAGGTTTCTTTTTTAGGCAAAAGAATATTGGGAAATTTGGACTAAACTTCTCCATTATCCTGACAAATTGTCCTAGAGAAAGCACAAAAGTATAATTACTGCCTGGTAACCACATTGCTATTTTTTACACAGGCCTACTGTAGTTCTGCTCTTTGACCCCTCAGAAATAAACTAATTGGGTTTGTGCTTTAAGGACTCCATGTCATTAGATATGAGACTTCATGTTTTATTTTAAGCTCTGTCTCTGTTACAGCAGTGTATCTTGTAGTGGATGGTAAAGCATTTTTTTCCAGTGTCTCTTGTGGGGACCGAAGAACAATAGCACTGCCAATGTTCTGTGTCCCATTTTGCTTCAAAACTAATACTAGGTCATAAACTGACTTCTGAAAGACAAATACACCAACCAGATGGTACAAGACAGAACACACGTGTAGCCAGAAATCTCTAGGGCTTTTTACTTGTTTTCACTGCTCTCATATAGTCCTATTGTCTTGAATTGTTTTTTTTTAATTCTTAGGTCTCCATTTGACCTAAGGTTGTCTGATTGTGACTTCAAAAATCCAGGCCCTAGGAATCCAGGGTTTGGAAGGAAATAATTTAGTGCTTTATCAAAAATGCACACCACCGTTTTAGCTTTCATGTGTATCTTCTTGGGCTTTTTTTTGTTTTGTTTTGTTTTTTATCTCACTTATGATGTAAATGTACATATTAAGTATATTTGTTATGTACATACATATTATTAAAATATATTTATTATATATTTTGCATATATAATATGTTATCAGACCAAAACAAAAATATAAAAAATATGTATGTAGAAATTTAAAAAAAATATGTACATCAGTTCTTGTGTGCTAAAATCAAAGACAACACACCTATTTTTTAGCAGATGAGAACCTCCTCTTATTTTCAGTGTGCTAAGGGGGGAAGTGATTGTTAAGCAGAAACATGAAAATCCTTATTGTTTGTAGACACAATATAGCAGCAAATTACTGTAGTGTGAAATTATCACTTACCAAAATCTACTCTTGTTAGTATGCACTGCATTGGATGGTCAGTTGTATGCCTTGTTGTTGTTGCACCACTTTCATAACAAGTTGCACACAGATCGTAATCGTAGCAAATTAAACACTTGTATCGGCGACCTCGAAAATTTCCTTTTAAACATGCATCACAGCTGACACCTGTAAGCAAAAAGAATTTTAAAATAGCAGTAAATGCATTTAAAACAAGCAAACAAAAAAAACCAAACAAGAGGCAGATTTACTGATACTGTTTCTCAGCAACTGAAAGGAGTGACCAAAGACCTTAAACCTGGGAAAAGATCACCCATCGAGCGCAGTGGGGGGTACATCCAGGCAGCTGCAGAGGGGATTTAAACACCCCTGGGGAAAGTGGGGAACAGGGAGGTTTCAACAGGGAAGTTCTCAAGGAAGTTCTCACGGGGCAGTTAGTGTGGGCAGGGAGTTGCAGCTTACTCCTAGAGTGATGGTGGCTTCTCAGGGAAAGAATACAGCATTCCCAGCACCCACCAAAACGGATATTGGTATCCAGGCCACAGGTTGTGAGGAATGCCACAGCCTTGCATGCCTTGGAGGCATCTCCAGCTCTGTCTGTGTGAGGTGTGAGCAGGATGATGACTGCTCAGCATGGTAGCACAGCTCCAAAATGAGGTGATGGAGCTCAGGGAAGACGTGAGCAGGCTAAGAAACATCAGGGAGAGTGAGAGGGAAAGTGATTACCTTCTTCAAATGATCTCCCCTAAATGAGATCAGGAAATAACTGTCAGGGGAACAGAGGATCCCATATCCTCTCATATGCAAGCCCCCCAGCACTCCCACAGCAACCCACAGGAGGAGGGTCAATGGGAACAAGACAGTGCTTGAAAGAAAACGGAGCAAACGTGTTCCCCTAAGAATTACACCACCTGTAGTGCCCTTGTAGAACAGGTATGGGGGTCTGCAGGAGGATTTGGTTACAAACAAGGTCAAAGGCTCACAAAGGCCACAAACACCACCAAGCTCAACAAAAGGAGAACCCCATCACCAAGCTCAATGGAAGGAGAACCCAGGAAACTCCAGGCCTGTCAGCCTGACCTCAGTGCCTGGCAAAGTCATGGAGCAGATCATCCTGGGGGCAATCACACAGCACCTGTAGGATGGACAGGGGATCAGACCCAGCCAGCACAGGGTTAGGAAGGGCAGGTCCTGTCTGACCAACCTGATCTCCTTTTATGATCGGGTGACCCGCCTGGGGGATGAGGGGAAGGCTGTGGATGTGGTCTATCTGGACTTCAGCAAAGCCTTTGACACCGTCTCCCATAGGATTCTCCTGGAAAAGCTGTCAGCCCAGGGCTCAGACAGGAGCACCCTGTGCTGGGTTAGGAACTGCTAGAGGCCCCCAGAGAGTGGTGCTGAACGGTGCTGATCCAATTGGCAGCTGTGGTGTCCCCCAGGGATCAGTGCTGGACCCAGTTCTCTTTAATATCGTCATCAGTGATTTAGATGAGGGGATCGAGTCCACCAGCAGCAAATTCGCAGATGACGCTAAACTGGGGGGGAGTGTGGGTCAGCTGGAAGGCAGGAGGGCTCTGCAGAGGGACCTGGACAGACTGGAGAGTTGGGCTGATTCCAACGGGATGAGTTTCAACACGGCCAAGTGCCGGGTCCTGCACTTTGGCCACAACAACCCCATGGGGAGCTCCAGGCTGGGCACAGAGTGGCTGAGAGCAGCCAGGCAGAGAGGGACCTGGGAGTCTGGATTGACAGGAAGCTGAACAGGAGCCAGCAGTGTGCCCAGGTGGCCAAGAAGGCCAATGGCATCCTGGCCTGGATCAGGAACAGCGTGGCCAGCAGGTCCAGGGAAGGGATTCTGCCCCTGTACTCAGCCCTGGTGAGGCCACAGCTCGAGTCCTGTGTCCAGTTCTGGGCCCCTCAGTTCAGGAAGGAGATTGAGGTCCTGGAGCAGGTCCAAAGGAGGGCAACCAGGCTGGTGAAGGGACTCCAGCACAAGTCCTGTGAGGAGAGGCTGAGGGAGCTGGGGGTGTTCAGCCTGGAGAAGAGGAGGCTCAGGGGAGACCTCATCGCTCTCTACAACTCCCTGAAAGGAGGCTGGAGCCAGGGGGGGGTTGGTCTCTTCTCCCAAGTAACTATCAGTAAGACAAGAGGGCATGGACTTAAATCTCTGCCAGGGGAGGTTTAGGTTAGATATTAGAAAGAAATTCTTTAAAGAGAGAGTAATCAGGCATTGGAATGGGCTGCCATAGTCTGATAACCACAGTGATAGTGGATCAAGGGTTGGACTTGATGACCTCAGAGATCCTTTCCAACCCCAATGATTCTGATATAATCCAGGAGAACACAGAGTGGGATCCAGGAGAGGGGCTCCTTGAAAAAGAACAAGCTCAATATGAATGAACAGTGGGCTGCAGCAGCAAAGGAAACCAACAGGATGCTGGGCTGTATCAACAATTATATCACCAAAGATACAGAAGTCATCATCCCACTAAGTGTTTGTCAGGCTGCACAGGCAATACTGTGTTCAGTTCTGGTCATTACTTTATAAAAAAGATATGTTTATGCTTGAGAAGGTTCACAGAAGGGCTGCAAAGATGACCAGAGGACTGGGCAGCCCTATCATACAAAGCAAGGCATGGAGAAAAGAAGACTTAAGGGAGATCTTATTGCCAAGTTCCAATACTTGAACGGTGACTACCATGAAGATGAAGATTCCCTTGTTACAAGGAGTTTCATGGAAAAGACATGGGTAATGGGTTTAAATTATTCCGGGGGACATTAGACATCTTAAGAAAATTTTTCACTCTGACAACAGTTGGACTTCAGAATAATCTCCCAAGTGAAATTGTGGATTCCCCAACACTTGACACTTTTAAGATTCAGCTTACCAAGATGCTGGGCCATCACATCTAAACTGTGTTCCTCCCTAGAAAGGTTGGACCAGATATATCCCTGAGGTCCCTTTCAACCTGGCATCCCATGATTCTGTCATCTCCTACATGCACATCTGACACAAGACTCAATTTTTAAATGTTTTAATGTCTTTTAAAGACACTGCTCACCCAAAACTAGAATCCTGAATTCTTGAAGTAAAATAAGGGCAAATTGAAGCACCTGAAATAATCACAGAATCATTAAGGCTGGAAGAGAGTTTCAGGATCACTGAGTCCAACTGTAATCTCAACTACCACAACCACTAAACCATATCCTGAAGCATCACATCTAAACACTTCTTGAAAAACTCCAGAGATGGCGACTCCACCACCTCCCTGTGCAGCCTATTCCAATGCCTCACCACCCTTTCGGTAAAGAAATTTTTCCTAATATCTAACCTAAACCTCCCTTGGCACAACTTAAATCCATTTTCTCTTGTGCTATCACTGCTTCCTTGGGAAACCAACAGCAGCCTCTCTACAACTTCCCTTCAGGTAGCTGCAGAGAGCAGTAAGATATAACATGCCTCCAAACCCCTCATCAGCTTAACAAGTTACAAAATGTATTTGGACACACCTTACTACAGGCAGCTTTAGCTGGTAGCACTGACTGATTTTTAGACTGTTTCATTAGAAACCTTGGGCCAAACACTCTTAAAAAGATAAACAGTAGACTGGCTGATGAAGAGGAAAAAAAACAGCAGCAAGAAGCAAACCAGATACTGACAAAAATACACTGGCTTTCCAGCCTTTGCTTTCACCCTTTCTAATACTTCAATTCTGAAAAACATCTTAACCATCCCTGACATTATACATATATCTTTCTCAACTGATATGCTTTTCTGTCAAGTTTCATTCATAAACTTGGAAGGATCTGTGATTTTGACATTGAGTCAAATGTCGAGTTTAATGATTTGGACATCGAGTGATCTAACTTCTGAGAATTTTTGTTTGTTAACTCTACAAGATGAACTTCATTGCTTCAGTTTGTTTACCTTCCCCCTCTCCCCACCTCCCCAGAGATCTACAAAATTTGACCTACACAGTACCTGTATGCCCAATACATGCTTTGCACTAAACAGTTATTGGAAGTACTGCAATAGATGCAACAGTCTTTTTGTTACCTACTAAACTTTCCAGAAAACAGTTGGTCAGCAAGTTAGACCTCACACTGAGATAAACAGACTAGTTCAACCTAGAGTCGATGCCAGACACTAACAGCTCTCCAGATGAAGTATTAAGCCACAGTTCTCAAATAATTAATATTTACATCAATTGAAATTTCAAAAGTTCATTTCTTTACCTGCATAAATCCCCGACATAAAAAGATAACACATTTCAATTAGCACAGCAAATTGTTCACCAGACACATATCTAACATTTACTTGTCTTTAGCTTTTTTTTTCAAACATAGCCAAAGCCCAACCAAGCTACCTGCCCCTCAGAAAACTGACAGACACAATTCTGCAAATTACCAACTCTTAACCAGCTATTGCAGACTGTACCTGTATGGAAACAAAAGACTGATGCAGAGAAACAAACATTTAAACATGAGGAGAAGCTGCTTTACTTTGAGAGTAGCAGCATACTGGAACAGGTTGTGGAGTCTCCATCACTGGAGACATTCTGCCTGGATACCACCCTGCTCTAGGTGAACCTGCTCTGGCAGGGACATTGGACTAGATGATCTCCAGAAGCCCTTTCCAACTCCTAACATTCTGTGTTTCTCTGTGAAATACAGCAGGTATGTTACAGATTCAAAAACATCAGATTAAACTGGATGCATACATATTAATCACAGATTTTCAGAAGAACACATGTTCTGGAGGGGTTCACACTGAAGCAGGGAACAAAAGCAAACAACCAACCAAAAGAAGAGGCTGAACAATGTGTGACAAGTATTTAGAGAGACACCATAGATTGCTGACTTTTAAAAGAATCCTTGAATAAAATCCTATTAGCCCTGAGTGAACGGCTATTCAATGAAAACTTTTGATTCACTTTTTGCAAAGCAACAACTTGAAGTTATCAGAGTGAGAGAGAGCAATTTTAATTACAGATTTCATTATTACAGATGATGAGGTGACTTCCTCACATTTTTTTTTAACTTCATTATTGCTATACAACTACAGACATAGACTGCATAACATATATCAT
The DNA here is from genome assembly GCA_023637945.1 of Phaethornis superciliosus. Taxonomy (NCBI): domain Eukaryota; kingdom Metazoa; phylum Chordata; class Aves; order Apodiformes; family Trochilidae; genus Phaethornis; species Phaethornis superciliosus. The sequence goes on from JAJQWJ010000004.1 coordinate 19,340,420, forward strand.
CTGTAATTAAAACCACTGAAAAATAATGTTGGGGTTTTCTCATGGCACACTGTTCCACTAGAGGGTAGCATTGTGCTAAGGAGTTTTGGTTTACTTTAATAATAAAGTTAGAGTTCCTTCAGCAGTGTTCTGTCAAGAGTCTCATTATCTCCAGTTTCCCGTTTTGACTGAAATTAATAGTGAGTTCAGTCCTACTAATAAGTATGTTTCACCCCTCCAATATAAAATTCTCAAGTCATTCCACAACTGCACCTAGCCAGGCCAATGACTTCAGGGAACATATCATAGGCATTTTAAAGTAGCATGCTTAATAGTTGTTTGTTTGTTTGTTTGTTAAAAAGAAACAAATGCAAAACAACCCCCCTACCAAACATGCTTTTGTGTGACACCAAGCTGCATGATGTGGTTGACAAGCTGGAGAGAAGGGATGGCATCCAAAGGGACCTTTACAGGCTTGAATGGTGGCCAAAGTCAACCTCATGTATCAGTATGGCCAAATGCAAGGTCCTGCACTCGGGTCAGAGCAATCCCAAACACAAACATAGGCTGGGAGGAGAATGGATTGAGAACAGCCCTGAGAAGGAGGTGGGGGTGCTGGTTGATGAGAAGCTCAACATGAGCCAGCAATGAGTGCCTGTAGCCCAGAAAGGCAATCATATCCTGGGCTGCAGCAAAAGCAGTATGACCAGCAGGCTGAGGAACGTGATTCTCCCCTATACACCAATCTTGTGGCACCCACTTGTGGTTCCCACCTCAAGTAATGTGTCCAGTTCTGGAGCCCCCAGCACCCGAAGAACATGGAGTTGTTGGAGAGATTCCAGAAGAAGCACACAAAGATGAACAGAGAGCTGGAGCACCCTCCTATGACAACAGGGTGAGAGAGTTTGGGCTGTTCAGCATGAAGAAGAAAAGACTCCAGGGAGACTTTATAGCAGCATTTCAGTACCTGGAGGAGATAGAAGGGAAGCTGCAGAGAGACTTTTTACAAGGGCATGTAGTGATGAGACAAGGGGTAGTGGCTTTTAACTGGAAGAGGGTAGATTCAGGTTACACGTTAGGAAGAAATTCACTATGAGTGTAGTGAAAACTCCTGGCATAGGGGGCACAGTGGCTGCCCTCTCCTTGGAAATGTTCAAGGGCAGGCTGGATGGGGCTTTGAGCAACCTGGTCTAGTGGGAAGTGTCCTCACCCATAACTGGTATTGGAACTACATGATCTTTACTGTCCCTTCCAACCCAAGCCATTCTATGATCATGACAGCTAATATAATTTGCTCTTATGACATCTAATTATTTTCACTAGGAATTAATAAAAAGGGAAGCACTTCTTCTGGGTTTAGCAGACACAAAAGGAAGCACATACCCTTATTTATAACCAACATAATGGTGGAGTTTTAGTTGTTGGATTTTTAGGTTGATTTTTTGTGTTTGGCTTTGTTTGTTTTTTTTTAAAGTCATTTGCTTAACATTAACTATCTCATCCATGGTCTACTTGTGATGTGCCAACCCTAGGCCTTAAAGCAAGACATTTCACTTTAGCTGTTCAGTTATTTGTAAGACTGAAGACAGAAAAATATATGCCACTTACCAAGATTAAAAAAAAAACCCAAAACAAATGTGTCATACTTTAATAGCCTCATCTCAACATCCAGATTAATTTGAAAGGTTAACTTCCAGGAAGGGAAGCTTCTGCTCTTTCTGTGAAAATTTCACCAGAAATTCAGCCAAACTACAAAGCTTTGGTTCTGTTTGTATTTTCTCACATTTTATAGAGCAGATTATGAAATTAAACATCAAGACAACCATCAACAGACCATACTCCATCACCCTTGCAACTCAAGGGTGATGAAGACAAAATTCACACACCACACTCCTGAAATAACTAAAAATGCTCCATCCTCTCACACATCCTGTGTGCAACAGGGCTGCACATACACTTTCTCCATAGAGTGAAAGATGAAACAATCTGACTAGTGTGTCTGCAGCATGAACTAGTAGGATTCAAGCTGCAGGCAGAGATTATGTTGACTTGAAATTGAAAAGAAATGGGGGAAGGAAAGGGAGGGAATCAGGCCTGTGTTAATCCAGAAGGGCAAAAAGGCTTTTGTTTTCTGAACAACACTCCTTCCTCTCTAGAATTAGGAGCAGAAATAGACCTCCAAATCTTCTCACCTGTCTACTGCCAAGAAGTTTCATGAAGCCCACTTGCACTGTCTGGTGCTAGTATAGAGCTGGTTTAGAAAGAAAGGATCAAGCAGTACAGCTGGTCCAGCAAGTTCCAGCCTTGATTCTAAGAGATGAGTGTCAGTTAGCCTGCTATAAAAATAAGGTTTTCAATTCTTGATTTTGTATCCAATGAATATTCACAATTCCAACCAAATAAAAACCATCAATATGAATTTATCGATCACTGTCCATAAACTGTAGTGAAGTTAATTTGCCCAATCAATGCTTGTCAATATTAAACATCAATTCTCTCCACATGATAAAAAGAGCATGAATTTTAAAAAGCTCATGAGTCCTGGGAAACTCCTTCAGATAAAATCAGAAAGCAGCTACAGAAGACCAATTCTCAAAACACATTTTTTAACTAGTCTGCCCATTTCTAAGGAATTTCCTAGAGCAATATTTGCTATGACTTTTATTTTCTGTTTTATTACTTTTGCAGGTTACAGCAAACACCACAAAACAGAAACAAACAGCTTTCTACATATGTAGAAGCCAAAAAAACCCCAAACCAAACACATATTAAACAGGTACTGACAAACTCAGTGGTGTTTTCTAGACTTCATATCCTGATCAGACTCCTCACTATTTTTTCTTAATTCATACAGAGAAAAAAAAAGCTACTTTTAAAGTCCTGGTTTCCTATAGCACAAAAGTTACCACAGACTTCTGCATTTAAAAAAAAAAAAAGTGTCTTCTCAGTATTGACTTTCACATTTAATACTTCTAAACATTTAGAAAGCAGCAGAACGCTTTACCTGTCATGCAAAGTGATTCACAGTGAAAGGTTTTGCCAGATTTTTTGAAATGTTTGTTTAAGACTTTTAAAGCAGAATGGTGTACACTGCAACGATTTTTGACCAAGCAGATTTGGATTTCTAATTTAATATTTAATACTCTGTCTCACATATCTCATCATTCAATTAATACAATGTAATTTGACTGTCAAAACCATCAACATGAAAGCATGCTAAAGTACTGTAAACACACGAAAATTAAACAAATTGCAACATATTTATCAGACTGCAGGAAGCTTGTAATGTGGCAGCAAGGGGAACTGGCACCAGACGTGATCTTACTTAACAACTCTGTTAATCTGGAAAACGGCAAACAGCATGTGAATTCTATTAACAGAAAAAAACTTAAATTGAGGCAGCTGTAAACAGTTCCAAGGAAACAAAATATCAGTAACAGCACTGGGTTGAATTCTATACCTAATAAAATAAATGAAAAAGCTTCTCATTTAATAGGACCAAACATGCCAAGTGCCACAAGTTCCTCTACCATGCAGCACAGAGTTGAGGTAAGATTTAGCACAGGCAGCAATGCAAAAGGGAGGCAGCACTGGCTGGACAATCACCCCTCTAAAGGTGAAAGAAAAGTTCTCATGAATCAAGTGTTCCAGTTCTCAGAGTAATAATGCCTTGTCATGACAATATGTCTCACGATACCTGAGACTTACAGTAAAGACTTGCGCGAGGTGGTCTGGAATTACACAGTTTTAATGTCTGGAAAACAGATCCCCTGAGCAGCTGGGAAAGGGAGGGAAAGACAAACAAGTAGTTCTCTTCACAAAGTAAAGCAGTGATGTCTGATCCAGGGCAGGCAGCCATACCAGATTCTGTGCTATAACCCAACTAAGTTTGCAGAGCAGAGCACAAGACCCTACTTTCAACATTACCAATGTCAAAAAAGGAATTTAACTATCCTTAACACCACAAGAAGTCTAGGAACTTGTAAAAAAAGTTGAATTTCTCTGAACACACTTAATTGTAACAGATATTTTAAAAAAATGGCAGTAAGAGGTTAAAAACCTACAGTACGTTCATTTAAGTAGTAGCAACATTCTACTCTGAGCTTTCTCAGGAAATTTTCTTACTATGAATATAAACAGAATGCCTTGGCAACCACTTTTACTCCCACTCTTTGCTAGGGAGAACAGCTTCTCAGGCTAGTGACACAGAATCATAGAATGCCTAGGGTTGGAAGGGACCTTGAAGATGATCTCAGTCCAACTGCCCTGCATGGACAGGGACACCTCCCACTCAGACCAGGATGCTCAAAGCCCCATTCAATCTGGTCTTGAATACTTCCAAGGAGGAAGGGGCATCCACAGCTCCTCTGGGCAACTTGTTCCAGTGTTCACTATCCTCACAGTAAACAATTTGTTAGTACTACCTAGTCTAAATCTCTCCTGTACATCCCTGCACAAACTACAATTGCTCATGATGTGAAAGCTACACCAGAGAAGTGATGTATGAAATGCACTATTTTAAAGCAAAAAAAGTTTCACAACTATTTTGGTCAGGCTTTGGGTTTGTTCAATTTCTGTTACCTTCTTCCAATTCTCCATAGCACATGTCATTGCTAATTGCTCATATGATGCCTGGACTAGCAACCAAACCATTTGCCAGTCATACCAAATACCTACTTCCCTCTTTCTCCCTCTCCCTAGAAAGAGTGTAATTTAGTTTTATTACTTTTACTTTCCTTTTTCTTCTTCTCTAAGAGCACATCTGCATAAAGAAGCAAAGATCATCATCATATTACCTTCCAAATGCTTCCCTGACTGTCCCATCCATCCCCTAAACATACATATCCAACTTACTTTTAAAAATAATTTACTAACCATCATACTTTGAGTTAGATGATCTTCCTAAATATTTTTAAGACATTTAACACCAAAAGCCATCACTGATTTACAGATCACACTTTATGAATCTCCAGTACTCATTTCTTTGTACCATAATCAGCTCAATCTCCTCAAAGCCAGGTTGGATGGGGCCTTGAACAACCTGGTCTAGAGGAAGGTGGCCCTGCCCATCCAGGGAGGTTGTAATGAGATGATCTTTAAGCTCTCTTCCAACCTATGGAAGTCATTCTATGCTTCCATTCTATGATTCTTCAAAAACACATTTTTAAAAAGTGTTTTTATTCAACCTTGTCCTCGAAGTAAACCTGATTTTCAGGAAGAAGACTACACATTTGGATTTTTAATCTAACAGAATAAAAAGGGAAGCATATTTGGGACAGGTATATAAAAAATAAAATCAAACAAGATAACAAGGGACCAGAAAACACTGAATATAATCTCAGCCTCACTATTATTTTGCCATAAGAACTCAATCATATAAATAAACTTAGGGACAGAAAGGGAGAGCTCATTTTTATCCCTAGCACTGACAGCAGCCATCTACAATTTCAAACAGAAAAAAAAAAAATCTCTATTTTTATCTGTATACCAACTGAAAATACATTATGGTCAGTATTTACAGATCTTATTTTTAATTGGAGGGGAAAACAACACCACTGAAAGAAATAATCACTCCAGTTTCAATCAGATGGCCTTGCTGCCAGTTCAAACACTAAAAGGCAGAATAAAGACAAAAAAAATTACATTTTTGTTCTACCCTGCCAGAATGTGGATCTCTCAGATCCTCATGTTAAATTGTAATGCAGTAAATTGCCAAGCACTTCGACTTACACACAAGAGTCAGACAGGTAACAATTCCTTCAGCCAAAAACCTTTTGCAGCCCCTCATCCTTAATCTGAATAGGAAACAGAGTTGTAACTGGAAAACTACATTTGCACAAAGGATCAACAGATTAAAACAATCTGAAACTTAAGAATTTCTGAGAAATGCTTAGTACAGAAGTCTAATGTAACAGATGAATAACAATTACAATTAAAAAACCCACCTTATTTTCTGAGTTCTAAAAATTTGGAAATTAAGCTTTACCAAAAAAAGACATTTTCCTAAATTAATATAACAGCAGTTTAAAAATATTTTTTTCTTTATTTGCTGAATTACAAGAATAAAGCAGGTGTGTAATGTTATTACAGTAGCTTACCAAAGCAGATAAAATATAACTCACTTCATAATTAAAGAAACAAAGATAGGGAGCATTAAAACCCACTAGGTCTCACTGCTCATTACTACAGGCTCAAATGCCAGGTTGGCCACAGAATGCACAAAACAGTACTGTGAAGACAAGGGAAAAGTCACATGCACAAACAAATAATCTGACTGATAGAAAAGAAAAAGAAAAAACCAAACCTGAGCACCTGCAAAGATATCACTGAAGAAAACATTGATAATGAACCTGAGAAAGGTGGAGGCATCGAAGATATTTTCATTGTTTTACCTCAACTTCTGCATCTTGGAAGCACAGACATAGTGAAATCACAACACTGAAAATCACTACTTTTTCTTTATATAAGCTCTGTTCTCCCATTTCCCACTGGACTTTGCTAAAACTCCACAGAGAAAAGTAGTTTTTGACCACTAAACAGCTGAGCCATTTCAAGTTCTCAGCAAAAACACACACCCTCATACTTGCATTTTCTGTAGTTAGGACCATCTTTAAATGTAAATATTTTGTAGACTACCTCACTGGACACTGTGATAGATTCTGAAGTTTGGTTTGGGAACACATGTCAAACATGCAACTAAGTTTTACCACAAAAATAGCACAGCCTTCTTGCCTAAAGATATCTATAACTGAGGTTGGATATGAGCATGAAACTCTACCATTCACCTTGACAGTCTTCACAGTGGTGTCACTGAGGAGCAGGGAGGAGGAGAGACCTTAAGCAGAACAGAATGTCCACATTCCTGGTACAGCTTTAAGCTGTTATTTTAACAGTTTTTTGCGCTCTCTACTAACTGCTAGAATGCCAGCTCCTACAGGAAATAGTAAGAATTAACTACTTTCCTTCCAGACTTTTCTGAATGTGCTACAGCTGGCAGCTACCTTGCTTCACTGATACAACTCCTAGCAGGGCACCGAGACATGAAAAAAATTCAGCACCTTCTACCTTTGCAAATTTTGTAATGCTACAGTAATTTTTCAGGAAGAAAGAAGTACAACACTGCACCTGAAAAACCATCCACATAAGATTTATTTTACAAGTAGCGTTTTGAAGCTTTTTTAGGAGTTGCAGACATCTTTCAGTACAGGTAACAGACCCACATACAGCAAAATTTAGAGCTTATGGTACAGCCAATTGTCCATTTTTAAGTGTACAATTAGAAGGCACCTTGTAATTGATGCAGGAGGAAATAAAAAAGACCCATAACCCTACTTCTGAGAAACAGATTTTTTAGTCTGTTTTACCCCTAAGGTCTGTTTCATCTTGAACACAGGCCATCAGACCTCTGAAAATATTTCCTCTATAGTAAATTTCTGAGACATGCCTCAAGAGTACCAGCAGTTTCTAATAGAGTTCCTGGATTAACTGGAAGAAAGTATAGATCTTCATAACTGTATACAGCTAAGATCTCCAACTTCTTAGCACTAAGCAGAAACTACAGGCAGTGTCATTTTACAAATTAGGGACATTTAATGTCATATTACACAAGTTAAGAAAGTGTCTGCTTTCTTCAGAAGAATGAATTTGTGAACAGTGACATTAGAAGAAAGGAAAAATAGTTTTGGAAGAAACTCAAGACAAAATTTAGTGCCAGCACTAGAAACAGTATTCATCAGCTGCTGACATGAAATATTTGCTCTTATATCATGGTATCCCTAAAATCTGGAGTCCTGCACTTCAATCAATTATCACCCCAAAGTACTTTATTCTTGGCTAGATAACTGTATTCTGTGATGTAATTCTCAACAACCCACTCTTTCAGCTTTCCAATCACTTTCCTTGAACAAAACATTAACTGAGCTTTGAGAAACAATGATAATTACACCTCCCAGTAACTGGCTCCAATATCCAATAAGATAAAAAATATACAAATATACCAAAACCCTCTGTTTATTTTTTTTTTTTTAATGTGACATCAGTTAAATAGATCTACTGCCTCTAAATAACCTTCAGACATCAGATTGAAATGACACAAGAGTGTTAGGTATAGTAACCCCTACTGCTATGAAATTTACTAATTTCAGTCAATTATTCTAAGGGTTCTTTGCTTGAAAAGAGAAGGTTATATTCTAAGGAATCTACACTTACAAATCTGCTCTTCTAAAGCAAAATCTCAAGATGTTTCCTCAGTTCCTCACAAAAGTCATCCACAACAAGGAACACCTGGTATGCTGTCAGATCTTGCCTGGAAATTCACATACCTTATGCCAAAAAACCTAGAAGATACTTGCAGGTCGTCAAAACCATTTGTTCTGCTTTCAAGAGGGCAAAGAAAATTTATTCACACTTGCAGTTTTCCAAAACCAAGAAAACCAAGAAAGAAGAGAGCTGGAAAATTTATCTGACGTCCTCCTGATTGAAGGCACTCTGAACAGCTTCTAGTCAGTCTTCTTAAACGTGTAATGTATCTAATTAATATAGTTTAGACTTGTACTTGTCAATTATAAAAAAATAATGGTCATAGTTTACAGCAGAAACAATTTACTTCCATCTATACAGTCAGAGATCAAACCACACTTACAGATAATATCATCTGATCAGAACAGTACAAACTATACCAGGATAAAGGCATGGAATCAAGATAATCTGAACCATGTTATGCACATAAAGATGGAAAAAAGTTTAGTCATTATATAAAAACCTGTGTGTTCTCTGTAGCTTACTTTAGGAAAGCCTATAGCTTACTTTGAACATGTGGCCAATAATACTAACAATTACAGTGCTGAGGTTAATGGCCTAATTTGCCTTCATAAAATAAAGAAGCAAGTCAGAAGAAACTTTGGAATCTGAAGTGGTAGAACTGTCTGTCCTGTTAAGCCACTACTGCTCCCAGTAAAGCTATTCTCACAGACTGTATTTAACCACTGAGCAAATAAGGTGCTTCTCACTACAATAATTTTCTACTTGAAAAGATATTCCACACCTCAGTTTGCACACTGAAACACACAAAATACCTGTTTGCTGAACACCATGTGTTAGGCACATCTCATCATTGCTGCCTGCATTAAAAGCACATGCAAATATTTGCTGTAATTCAGACATTTGCTTTGTTGGAATGCCTGTGAGGTCAGGGTATCCTGAGGACATAAGAAAAGCTTTTGTGCCTAAACCACTGATTTCTTCAGAGATAATTTCATTCTAACTATCACAAAAGTAAGTTCAACTGACACACACTTATAATCAGACTTCCAGCAGTTTCAGATTCATTCCAGGTGAACACCAGCGCCTGAGGCATATGTAGCCAACATACACACAAACAAAAGTTACGCAAAAAATATATTACCAGTAAAACTGAGGATTGCTTTTTTTACCAGAGTGATTTAATTGAAAGGCAGAATTTATTGACAATCACACAAGAAGTCCTTACATTACTATATCCTAATGCATTTCTGATCTTGAAAACCCTGTATGATCTGTTGCTGCTCAAGCTAGGATACTTAAGATAGATATCCAAAGGATATCAGCTGTTTAAGAGCTCACAGACCTGCTCTCCAACCTGCCACATCCAGGATCCCCCATGCAGCCTCCAAGTAATCTGACTGTTATGCTAGGCACATGACCACGTGCTTACTTCCAGAACCTGACAAGTTTCTGCTGTACCAGCTGCATCTGGAGAGCTACTCTGTTGATCTATAGAGGTACACGATTTGTTCAGAAATTCGTTTAAAAATATGATCCTCACACTACTATTAGTATTCTCAAACCACTTTATCCCATCTGTTGCAGTAATTTATGTTAATTTCTACACTGTTTATACATAAAGACTTCACCCCATCTTTATAATTGTAAAAGTAAATACAGCCTAAGATAGTTGGAGCACAATAATCACCTTCACACAAGAATACTATCTGCTTTAGTACCAATAAGCTATCAAAAGTCAGACCTTAAATACCTTTTACATTAGGAATCAACTTGTTGAAGAGTTCACTCAATAGTGTCTCTCCGCAACAAAAAATTTAAGAATTCATCTGTCATAACCTAAACTAGCAAGTAAAATTTTCACTACTAAAGCCACCTCCTCTCATCTAACAAACAAAACCAAAACAAATCCATCTCTGTAATAGGTCTGAGAAACGACTGCCTACAAACATTTCAAGCAACAGCTATTTGCTGAAATAAGCAAGAGCTAGTCGTACTCCTAAGAAACATCAGAGCTTTGCTTTTCAAAAAGGCTTACAGAGGCAGGCATTAAACTTCTATTGTACTTGAACTGTGTTTCAACTGGCCTTGAAACACAGGCCTACAGCTTCCCCAGGTGATTGTGAAAATCCCACTCTAGAGCACTCTAAGGAACAGAGGGGAAGCCCAGCAAAGGGAAGGAAGAACAATGAAAAGGATATAAGAGGGTAAAAGATCAAAGACAAAAAGAAGCAAAGCAAAGAAGAGAATTTATCCTACCAGAGACAGCACCTCTTGTCAATCAAGACAAGAAACATTGCCTCCCAAAAAGTATCTGGCACCAGGAAGTGGTAGAAGTGAAGGGGGAAGACCAAATCTGACCTGAGGTAAGAAAAAAAAATTGCAGTTATGATTTTGCTTCATCTTACTTTTGCAATTTTTTTTAAAAAATTGTTATTATTTTTTAGTTCATGTCTTTCTTCACTGGGATTTTGTCACTGATGACAGTGTGATGATCCAAATTAAATGTGAAAGAGGATAAAAATGTGAAAATATATGCAATTACTAAAATTAAAAGCAAATTTTAAGTACTATAGGGAAGCCATAAAAGTGATAGCTGCAAACAGTATATGCCACTGAAATGTCCCAATGAGTAAAAAAAAAAATATTAGAATGCTCTTGTCTCTATGTAAGTCACTGCCATGGAGTACAAAACTACTAATTGCTTTCTTTAGGAGCGCCTTCTGGCAAGACATAAAATCTGCATCTGATATCCCACATGCAAATGGAATAAACATCACGCTTTTCTGTGTCCAGGTTCCCCATTTAATTGTAATTTAAAAGTTTTAGTCAGTTCTCCAACTGAAAATAGGGCAACTTTTGCACAAAGTTTCCTAAAAGCTCCAATAAAGCAATCATTATAAAATTCACTATAGGTTGAAAAATGGGCAATAAAAAGAGGAATTATAAGGCAAATTATAAACTGACCCTAAAAAAAAATTTAAATATTTTAACACTGAAAAAAGAAAAAAGTTTTGTCAGAGAAATCTATGCTCTCCCTAACCATCATTCAAATCATATACTCAGAACAAACTGGGGGGAGGTATGAAATAAAGTTTTCCAAGTGTGTCAGAAGTTCCAGTGACTTTTATCTGTAATTAAAATTAATCCCAAACTAGAATAAATCACTTCAAGTGGCAGAAATCAAGCCATCACCTACACACATCTTTAAAATACAATTCTTGAGATTATGGAAGCAGAGAAGTTACATGAATGATGAAAATCATATTAAAGCTTAAGACCCTTCTACGATCATGCCCAACAAAAATGATCTTACTTCATTGTGTCAAAATTAATTTTAATGATGCTATGGAGAGATAAAAATGTGAATAAGCGTAAGGACCATATGTACAAAAACCAACAGGAGTAATCTCAAATCAGATGTTCTGGTGATGCTACAGGGCAAGTTACAGTAACCAAATGGGTCATTAGATTAGAGATGCTGTATAGCAATATTTGAAAATGAAATATTTAAAGAGACCTGGGATATAAAGTTTAAGATAAAAACCAAAGCTATAACTGTTTTATCTGGATTCTAGGTAGCACCAAGAACCTTAAGTGAAAAAATTCTCCATAACATCATTACACACTGTATAAAGAAGCACTTCAATTTTAATAACCCTCTTAAATGAATGGAATATCTTCTTCTCACATTTGGAAAGAGATATTACAAACTCTTAAAAGTTGATATGAGGAGGGAATCAGAGGTAAACACCTTTCCAATTTTCATCCATGAAGTAATTCACCCTCACACATGCCCTGAATCATGAACAGCACACTGTTTGGAGTTCTCTGAACTCAGTGTGCCCAACCTGCTTACAGTGCCTTTCACTGCTGTTTCTGTAGGGGTGAATAGCATTGCTGCGTGTCGTTAAGCTTGTATACATCTCTATTATGTCTCCATTTTCCAAACCTATAGCTACCAAAACCACCAATTCTAAATCCCATAGAGGGAAGAATGCATTGAGTGTAGAGGATTTAGCAGTCCAAGAAAAAAAAACCATGAAAATTCACGAACTTGCTAATATTAAAATATATGTAGCCTAGGATAAATCCATTATCAGAATCCATAGGAAATGCAATCTATCACAATCACATTCCTGTCCACAAAAATACCACCTCACTCAGTGCACATGGTGTTCAGTAAGCAAACAGAAAGGTCTCCATTTGTCTTACCATCACTGGTCAGTCTTTATTTCTCATACACTGCAAAAAATTTGCTTTGACTATGGATTACCTCATTGCTTTTTCTCTGCAAGCACTTCTCTACAGCATTCCAGTGCAGCACAAATATCAATGAATTAACCTTATCAGCTCTTCAATGCAGTATTTTCCTACTCTTGAAACAGAGGGGAAATCAAGGCAAATAATGATTTAAAATGTAAGTCCACTGAATCCAGTTGCTCAATCTGAGATTCCAAAGGATGAACTTGAGTATCTTTGATTTTCTAGAATTGCTTTTATAAAGCTCATCACTCCATTACTACAGTTGCAGTGGTGAATGGTAAGATCCCAAATCCAGACTCATGCCTTCATAACATAAGGAACTAACAGGCATCCATGAATTCTTGCCGAAGTGATTTGCTTACTAGTTCACTTAACTCTGCAGCAGAGGAGAGGGAGGGTCAATCCAACTTTCCACAAAATAACTCCACTGACAACACCTTGATGACCCTTTCTTCCTGTAAGGCCTCTACCTTCTCATTTGCTCTGCTCTCCTTAACACAGAGCAGTGGCCTAATGTACAAAACCCTGAAGGAGGCTGGGGTGGTACAGAGTAGAAAATACACAGCTGTGTAATCACACAACACAGATACGTAAAGGCTGAATTAGTGCTGTCTGTGCAACCAAGTTCGGGCACAACCCAAGGCCTGAGTGCTGTTCTTCAAAGCTGCTGCTGTAATGAGTAGCATTATGACTATGACAATAGTCATTATTCCCAGTTTTTACTTCTTAACAGTAACTTAAATAAAGATGTAATCATGCACAGTGACACCTGCAACTCTTCTTTAAATGTTATCAGTAATGTAAACATGAAATATATGTGAAAAGCTTTCTTCTTTTTTAATATTTACAGACTTTATTTTTCCAGTACAAATTGTCCAGTACAGTATTTGTTCTATGGCATTACTACTTATCTTGAGAGAAAACTTGAGAGAAAAAAATGGTCTCTCTTAACACATATTTTTGCAGGATATTGTTTGCAGACTCTGCAGGGATAGCAACATATTAGTTCACCCACAATATGTTTCCTAGACCATCAGAGCCAAAAAACTTTTCTTAAAAATTAAAACCTAACTTCCTCAAAACAACTAAGTATCTTTCAAGGTAAAGTATCACTGATGTGTCCAGTTCTTTTTATTATTGCATGATGTTCCAGCTTTTTACTGAAAGCAAACAGTTTAATGATAAATTATTGTGTTCCAATATTTCTAATCACATTTCCAGCTGTTTGCATTTAATATTAACATTTTTTGTCTCCTAGACATGCTTCTTGTTAGCTAAATTACTACACTAATTTACAGGTACTGCACTACATCTGTAATTATATGCATTAATGTACTGCCAAAAAGTAAGACTAACAACAGTGCAGAATACTTTGACATACACAGTCACATACACAAGCAGCTTGAAATCAGCAAGAGAATATTTGGAAACCAAACATGGTCCTCTGCCAGTCACTGCTCTCCCTTCTTAGCTTTCTTACCACCATCCACTCACAACTTCACATGGGGCTACGATTAACTGCAGACCTATGCTGTTTCTTAAGAAATGCTGACAAATGGACACCCTTGAAAACAGTTACCACTTGCCTAGCTGCTAGCTCTTTGAAGAACATATCCCTTGGTGAAAATTAGGAACAAAATACGGAACTTGGGCTGGGAGTGAGGTGCTGAGAGTCCAAGACCAAGAACCCAGTGGTGCAGGTGGTGTGTCACTGACTGGGAGCACACTGGAGTTTTCAGGTGTGCAGGCAACTTGGAGCCAGACCCTCCTACAACCAGTAAGGCTGAAGCAACCTAGATCCACAAAAGAGCCACCTGTGGGGGTGATAAGATACTGGAACATGTTGTCTGCCGAACTGGTAGATGTTCCCTCCCTGAAGTATTCAAGGCCAGCCTGAATGGGATTTTGAGCAACCTGATCTAGTGGGAGGTGTCCCTGCCTATGCACAGGGTCTGGAACTTGATGATCTTTAAGATCTTTCCAACTCAAACCACTCTGTAATTCTATAAAAAATGGTATTACAATGATATTCCTAGAAGTCATGACTATCAATTTTTCTGCTATCCTGGGTGTTGTCTAATGCCATTCAAGAGAATCACTGCCACATGCACCTCAAAATGCCTTCCTGTGTGCTTTCTAGAGTATACAAAAATTATGTACCTGCTCCTTGTAGAACATCTAATATTATATCAGCACATACACCTCAACAAAGGGGCTAACCCAGAGAGACACAGGGAACAACCCCATGTTGCATTCTAGAAAACCAAAGGCAGAGAACACCAACCTTCTTAACACCAAATCACAGCATAAAAATGGCTTTGAAAAATTTGAAGTGACTAGCAATAACAAGAGGTGAATAAACATTAAAAGCTACTCTTGACAGTATTACCCATAAAACCTCTTAAATGCTGAACGAATATTTAAAGAATAATTCAAGAATAATAATTCCAAGTTCTAGTTGTGCTCATTTTCCTAAATTTGGGAGAAATGTGAGCCCAGAGCTCATGTATGAAATGACAGTACAGTGACAAGGCAGGCTGTAGTCTGACTTTTTTTGAAGTGTAGCAAAATACCTTATTTTAAAGCAACCAAGCATATTTTATGCTACTAAATGAAAAAAAAAAGCAGTCAAAACACCCCAGTGGAAAGTAACTCACATCTTTATCAGATGCTTCATAACCTATTTAACATCCCAAGACTTCAGAATTCTAACTTCCCTCCCAGAAGACATCAAAAAACTGATAAGGTACACAGATTCTGTCAGGACCATTCAGTAAAATTTTTTTCCATCTTGGGAGTATGGATCAATTTAAAGGAACCACACAAGAAAAATAAAACTTATTAAAAATTACTAAAGCACGCCTTTTCTCTACATTATTTTCTTCTAAGACAGACCTTCCCAAACTAGTTGTGTTGGATCAAAAAAAGGTCATCAGTGAATGATGCCATACAGATATGAAAAAAAATCACTTCTTCATTTCTAAAGGCTTTTCAGATGTCTAATAAAATTATGTATTCAAAACACTTTTCCATTAAGTTGGAAAAGCATGCTTCCCATATTTATGTTGACTTAAGTTGACTAAACCAAAACATCTTAAATGTAAACTACTAAGATAATTACTGAGGAATTAAGAGAGAGACTATACTTTTTATAAAAATACCCCCACAGTGGCAGATGTAATTTTAAATCTCACTGTTCTCCACACAAACTGGAGTTTTACATCCACAATACAAAATTACAAATACTTGCATTCACTTATCAGGAAAAACAGACAATTATTTTCTTTTTTTTACAACTAAGCATGTCTAGAAAGAACCAACACTGCTTAATCTGTTTTGGAAAGCGAATATTAAGTGTGGTTTCATTAACAGTCACTCCTAAAAATATCAACAAATATATCCAAGCAAGGGAATGTAATTTTCCCTGCTACAAACAGGACTTAACATAGAGCAGAAAAAATTCTGATACAGCATCCATCAGAAACATATTTAAAAATGAACTTTTAACTTTTCTGTCTTTTAATTTTTCTGTCTTAACAAAGAAGCTGCTCCAGGAGTGAAATGTCATTTTAGCAAACATCACCATCTTTCTCAACAGTCCATGAAGTTTAACACCAAAAAACACTGAAGAACAACACACACTATTCACTTCTGCAATTTTAACTTGTTCAAGCTAAAAATGCTTGTATTCTGAAGAGTACCACAGATACATGCATCACAGAGACTTACAAACTGCATAATCCCGCATCATCACTAACACATACTTTGTCATCAATGCTGATTTCACCCACTGTTGATAAAAAATGGGATCTTTAATCATAAGCAACTCTAGCACCTCCACCCTCTCATGAAATCATGTATTTTAAACCAAGAGGGGAATAATAAAAAAAGAGATAGATAGACTTTAGTACTGCTACTGAATTTTTAACTTAAAAAAAAAAAAGTTAGGATTCAGGGAGGACAATTCTTTGATACAAAAGCACGCATACCTACACAAACAAGAAGGCTGCAAAATACTGTGACACCAAAAACCCATCATATACCACTGTACAGCACCAAGCCATCAACCATTAGCCACAAATACTAAATTATCACACTGTATTTCTATCAAAACACTTCAAGATCAGATAAAACAGAAGTAAGAAATCAGGTAAGACAGAGAAAATGGAGACAGCTGCTGAATGAAGTTTCTAATACGGCAAAAAGTTCTTCTTTCAGGAGACAACCCTAGTTTTAAAAAGTATTTTAATACTAGTGCAAGCACCTTACCCACTGGTAAAAAAGAACAGAAAAGTCAAGCGACTTTCTCTCCAGTTTCCACACTCCCATCTTCTTCCTGTAGAAATACCTTTCTTAGCTTCCAGATCTCTCTCCATCCTGCTCCTTTTAACTAATTCTGAACCAGACACCGAACGCACCCACGGCAGTAAACACAGCGATACCAAACACATAAAACACGTTTCTCTGTCGGCCTCTCAACAGCCCAAAACATGCTGCTACACCATGGTTTCCTCTGACACAGGGCAACACCGACAGAGAGCAGGCAGGTAGCTCCCGGGGCTACCAGCACACTGGCTGCTTTACTCCTCGGCAGGACCACGCAGGCTGCCTGCACACCCCTGCCCACAGGCCCCACGCCGCGGCCCGGCCCCTCTCACCGCCCTTGGGACGCGACCCCCAGCACCGAGCAGCTCCCGGCCCCCCGTCGTTCCCCCCAGGGTCCCGGCCACCCTCCGGGCTCGGCCCCCTGACGTTCCGTTCCCCTCGGGGAACCGTGCCCGGCCTGACCCGCCGCTGCGGCCCGACACGTCGGCAGGCCGCCCCGCGCCGCCGCCCACCCCAGCCTGGCCCGCTGGTGACTGGGGGCGCCCCGCCCGCCCGGCCCGGCCCGGCCCTACCTCCCCGCACCCGTCCTTCAGGCGGAGGAGAGGCAGGAGAGGGGCGGAACAGCCCCCCGCTACCCCCCGAACCCATGCGGCGGCATGCCCCTGCTCCGCGATCGGAGGGGCGGAGGCGGCCGGGCTCACCGCAGGCCGCGGGGGGACAGGGCCCGTAAACGCCGCGGCCGCCTCCCCTTCCATGACACTGCAGAGCGGGGCCCGGCCGCCGCCCTCCGCCGCCGAGGCCTCCTTCCGCCGCCGGCTCCGCGGGCCCCCCTCCCGCCGGCGGCGGCGCCATGATGATCCGCCCGAGAGGGCGCCGCGCCAGGCCCTAACGCCGGGCCGGGCCCCGGGACGTGCCCCCGCCGCCGCGGCCTGGCGCCCCGCGCCGCTCACCTTCATGTCGGGACATCCTAGTCCAGAGGCGGTGGCCCAGGCCCGTCCAGGAGCTCCCGCGGGCTGCTCGGGCGCCGCTGCGGCCTGGCCCCCCCCGCCGCCGCCGCCGCACGCACGGAGCTCCGGTGCGAGAGGAGAGGGGCCAGGGGCAGGGCCGGGAAAGGAGCAAAACTACAAGAGGCGGCGAGGAGCCGGCCTCCCTCTTCCTCCTCCCTCGCTCGCCCTGCGGGGGGCGGATCCGGCAGCAGCGGCTTCCCGGGCACCGTGACACGGTGACTATGGGCCCCGCCGGCTGCTGGCGCCGCCTCCCACTCCGCTCCGCCCGCTGCCGCAGCGACGGCGGCGGCGGGGCTGCCCACCGCGCTGGAGCGCTGCCTTCCCCTTCCTCCCACCTCGGTCGCGCTTCGGGAGGAAGAGGAAACACCGCGCCCGGGCGGAGGCCCTCCCGCGCGGGCTGCCGGGCCTGGGGTGGCGGCGGTCCCGCCAGCGGGGCGAGCCGGGAGGGCTGGCGGCAACGAGAAGCGGCGGGGCGGGCTCCAGGGGAGGAAGCGGCCAAGGTAAAGAAGCCCGGCAGCAGCCAGGGCCGGTCTGAGCCGGGGGACGGGCGTGAGTCAGTTTTTGTAGTAAAAGGGACGGGAGAAAAGTGAGAGGGAGCAGTGCGCGTGCCTCGGGCCGGTTTTCCGGTGGCTGATAGCGGTACTCAGGTCTGCCAGCCCTGGGGAACCGCTCGCTACGGATTCGGGGTCAGGGTTTACGGCCTTTTTGCCCTTGCCGCTCTGTCGGGGCTGCAGAGCACTCCTGACGGAAGGGCCCTGCAGCCAGGATCCAGCTCCACACGGAGGAGGAGGAGGAGGAGGAGGCGGCGGCATCCCCACGTCCGTGTGTCATCGCCCTGCAGTCAACTGTGTTGCTCTCTCCACACCATAGGAACTTTACACCCCGTCATCGGCCCCTCGAAGCGGGCTCAAAAGTCCACGCCATGGCGGCATTCTTTTCCTGTTTCAGATGAGTGGAGCACATACATCGAGCAGCTCGAATCTGTGCTCCCACTCTTACTGTGACCTCCGAGCCGTCCCACAGGTTTCTTCCCAAATAGCACTGCCTCCCTCATCATCTCCGTCCATGCTACTCCCAGCTCTAAATTTTCATCTCCTGTTCTGCTCATGGCATTTCTCTGTCTTCTTTCTCTGCCGGTCCAACACCTCCATCTTTGCCATATTACACCACAGCCCCCTTATATCTGCCCCAGCCCTGCAATTCTTGTACATTCACGTTAGTGAATACCTCCTCATGAGTCTGTTTCAAAGACTGTGAGGGCCCACACACCACAGTGGCTTATACATCAAACTGCTGCTGAAAGGAGGATGTGACAGTCCCATTCCTTGAACCACTTCTCTCCTATTGCCAATTGTATTATGTAGCCTCTCCTTTCTCCCCTTACATGTATGTGCACACTTCTTGTCACCTGTACCCTGGCCACCTGCTTCACTTCCATCTTTTCCCCTGGCCAGGTGCAGTTTTTTAAACACCGTACCTACTGAGAGTGTAACCTGGACCCAGTTTGTCTTTTAGACTGTCCAGGGCATTGTGGGCATTTTCATTGGAAGCAAGAAATGTGTCTGCATTGGATAGGCTGTTGTAGGAACTGGGAATCATTTTGACTAATGGGGTCCAATGACTTCACTGCTTCCGAAACGAAGGCAAGAGTCAGAGACCACGCAAGGAGTTTACAGGAAGCACACCACAGAAACTGCTAAGAAATCTGCAGCTCGTAAACTCACTACCAATCTACAACAGTGGTATGTCCAAGAAAGTTCTGGATGTTTTGTCTATCTTGCCAGCATTTCACAGCAGTAGTGCAGAGAGTGGGGCAGTGGGTCATATGTTCTACTCTTTTTTTTTCAGCACTGGCATTTTTCAATTTTATTTTATTTTAAAATAAAATTTTAAATGCATTTAAGTGTTTAAATGTATGAAACACCACTGCACTGTGTACTGCTCTGTATACGAGTATTGCAGACCATATCACAACTACTTTTCTCAAGCAGCGCTTACCAAAAATAAGCCACATATTAACGCTCATTCCAGCTGCAAAAACACATATCACATACCCTGAATAACAAAGGTACGGCATGACTGGTTTAATCTCCATCCCTGTGAAATTTCCAAAGGAAGAGGTCTGATGGCTCAGCGAAGCCATATTGGTATTGGAGTTGGAATCCAAACTATTCAGGTAAATTAGTAAAAATTTAAACTGGACTCGAGCCAATTAGCTCGGGCCCCACGTTAGGTGCCAATAAAATCTGTCATGTTAAATGTTTAAATGATGTTTTGTCTATCCTGCCAGCATTTCACAGCAACAGTGCAGAGAGTGGGGCAGTGGGTCATATGTTCTACTCTTTTTTTTCAGCACTGGCATTTTTAAATGCAAATGGCAGTTGTCTTACCTAGATGCAAAATACAGACCATCATGTGCTCAAGGCTTATGCTCCCTACAAGAGCAAGCTATATTGAAAACTGGTAACTCAGCTAGCTAACAATATCATGTCTTTGTGCGAGGCTATTTACAAACTCTTGTCTTCCTGAGCACCACAGTGCTGCATTGGCTTCTGCTCCATTTTATCCTGTTTCTGGCGGAGTGACCTTCCACTGGAGCTTCTTGCTACACATTGAGTAAAATACAAACTGAGGCATTTCATTGAGACCCAGAAGATTCAGTTTATGGCCATGGGAGACTTTGGGCAAATCATATCGTGTCTCCACACATAAATTGCACAATGGTTTAATAACCTTTCCTGCCTCTGTTAAGTGTTACTCCCATGGATGTCCCTTGCATGCTCCAATACATGCTGGTGAGCCCCTCAGCACATGATTTTTCTGAAAAAAAACTGGTGCTTATGGCAGCCAAACAGAATTCTGCAGCCTCTTCTCCATCTTTGTAGGCTCAATTCCAAAGTTAAAACTTTAATCCCATTACTGTGTGCTGTATCCTTGCCTTGAGGCCAGGGCTTATACCCAATGGGACAGTATAGACAGTACTTTGGGAATCACATTAGAATATGCCTACACATGCATATGTATGTAAAACTCACCTGTCTTCTATCCATCAGTGGGAATTTTGCTGGTTATCTACTCTTCAAATGTAGGAAATACTGCAGATTTAAGATGGCCAGGCTCCCAGAGATGAGCATGTGGCAACTCTAGTTGAGTGTGGAAAAAGGTGTATAACAGAATTTGAAGGTCATGGCCACCAATAGAACATACTCTTCTTAACATTATCTTGCTAATTAATAACCTATACTGCCTGTGTTTTGAACAATATTTATGAAACCAACATGCTGTTACTTAATAAGCAGAATAAGCAAGAAAGATTTTGGCGAGGTTTATAAAGTTCTGGTGTGAACGGATCCTTCTATCCCTAAGGGAAGAGTTTGTCATTATCAGGTTTCTCATTCTTGGGTGCAGCAGGATAATCCATACGTGAGTCTTCCTATAAAACCACGAGGGAAAAAAAAATTCAACATTAGTATTTTCCTGATGGGTAATCACAAGCCAAGAAATGAAAATTCCTTATCCAAGGTCGTTCAAGGTCAGAGTGAGGCAGGGAGTTAGAGACCCAGATCTTATAACTAATTAGGCCATTGTACAAGCCACAGCAGGAAGCAGAAAGATTCATGTAATTTCCTAATATGATATCATAATATGATAAAATGTATGCCTGGAAGTAATAAAATCTGAAATTGAGAAGAGATGCTTGTGTGTCTTCATACAGTTCCTCTCCCTGCCACTGTGAAAGGGTTCAGGGTCTGGAATAGAGCAGGGCATGTTTGGGTACTAAACTAAATAGTGACATCCTAGAGCAGAACTCCAGAGGAGTAAAAGTTATATTAGCAGCCACTTGGCCCATTAATCTGGTTGAGATATTTTGCTCTTTTGTGGGCTCGTGAAAGCCCACTGAAATAGTGTTTTCACTAGTTTGAGTGATAGCTATCACTTCTGGGCTTCATCCATTTGAGGAAATGATTCTTGCTTCACTTTGCTTGGACATGTCTTTACCAAGGTTGGGCATCCCACTACATATGATAGTAGCTCCCTGTTAGTTCAGCTTCACACTTGGAGGTAAGATACGCTGTCATCACAGTGGTATAAAACTGAAATATATCAGTTGCTTGGATCAGTCCAGTCATCATTAAATAAATATGGAACTGCAGTTGTATACATGCTCAAATGTTAAATTGCTGCGGTGGTACATTCAGCGCTTCCTACTACACTTTGCTTTCTAGTTGCTGCTTTTCTGCCCCCTCTAGCTCAATAATTCTTCAACATGTTACGAAGTTGCGGACTAGATGTGTTTATCGTGATCTGCAAATAAAGCTCCTAAAATTAAAGACAGCCTTGCCGCCTTCTAACTTATAGGGAAAGATCTCAATGAACTTACTATACTTACCTTGTTATGTTTTCTTTTGGCGTCTGTGCCAAAGACACCTGCAATCATAATGGATAAGAAAACTGTGGACTCCTGTATCTGAATGCTAGGTAGGAAGTGGTACTTCCACATAAATACTGTGAAGTGAATCCTTCCACATTCACTGGACTGTTGAGTGTGTCTCTCAATCCATCTTGAAGTGTTCAAAGCTGTCTTGGGTTAGTGCAGCGGTGTTTTGGAATCGGGGTTGGCACAGGGGTGGCTTCTGTGAGTAGCTGCTGGAAGCTCCCTGGATTCCAATCTCTGTCCCACATCTGCCCAAGGCTGAGCAGATAAGGGAAGCTGGATGTGCCTCTGCAAGTAACATATTCAAGAAAGGCAAAATGAAACTATAGAAATATAAGAAAAGAACCCGCAGAGCAAAGGATGAAGTGAGAAATAAATGACAGAGAAAAGACACCCAAGGTCAGTGCAGAAGAAGGGGGAAAGGTGCCCAAGCAGAGATTTCCCTGCAGCCCGTGGTGAGATGGCAGCTCTGCCCCTGCAGCCTGTGGAGGAGCACAGTAGAGCAGCCCTTGAAGGACTGCAGTGAGGTAAACGTGGATTTGTAGCCCCTGAAGTGTCACAGGAGGGCAGATGTGAAGCTGCATCCTGTGCGGGATCACGGAGAGGGTCAGATGTGGATGTGCAGCCGTGTGGGACCCCGTGTCAGAGGAGGTGACTGCTCCCAAAGCAGCCGTGACTCTGTGTGCAGCCCGGGCTGGAGCAGTTCCTGAGGGACTGCACCTGTGGGAGGGACTCATAACGGAGGGGTTCCTGAAGGACTCCCTTTCACATGAGAAGGACCCCGCTGTGGGGCTGGAGAAGAATGTGAGGAGTCCTCCCCCTGAGGAGGAAGGAGCGGCAGAAACAGCGTGTGGGGAACTGACCCCAAACCCCCCCTGTCCCTCCCTGTGCCCTGAGGGGGAGGCAGCAGGGACGGGATCCGGGGCTGGGAGGAAGGGAGGAGATCGGGGGGGGGGAGGGGTAAGGTATTAAGATGTCATCGTTTTCTCTTTCTCCTTTGTCCTCGTTTGGGCCAGGATAAAGGTAATTTTCTGTCTTGTAATTTTGCTTTCAGCTAAGTTTCTTTTAAGTAGCTGCACTTGCTGAAATTAACAGCAAGTTTCTTGGTCAGTGTCTGCTTCTGGGACTGGTAATGCTGAATGTTTATAGTTACACCTAGAGACTGGTATGCAGAACCAAGGACACTGCTCGGTTCTGAGGAATATTTTGCCCGCCAAAAGGAGAAAAGGAGTAAACAGGTCAAACCTGCAGCCCTCCTGTAGGGAGGAACGGACAAGATAAATCAAAGAATCACAGAAACATCCGGGTTGGAAAGGACCTCTGAGATCAAGTCCAACCCTTAATCCACTATCACTGTGGTTACCAGACCACGGCACCGAGTGCCACATCAGTCTCTTTTCAAAAACCTTCAAGGATGGAGAACCCACTACCTCTCTGGGCAGCCCATTCCAGCATTTCTTCCTAATATCTAACCTAAACCTCCCCTGGCAGAACTTAAGTTCATGACCTTTTGTCTTACTGGTAGCTACTGATCCCCCCCCTGGGAGGGTAGACACTGACCCACCCCAGCTACAACCTCCTTTCAGGGAGTTATAGAGAGTGATGAGGTCTCCTCTGAGCCTCCTCTTCTCCATGATCTCCTCAAATGACAAAAATTGACCAGAGTATTCCATCCCATGCATGTCATACTCAGTATAAATTTGAGGGATCACGACAGTCAAACCCTTCCCTTCCTTCTTCCCGTCTCTGTTTGCTTCAGCATCCTGGGAGGATTTCATCCCTGTGATCCTGATCCCTGCCAGCCTGAATCTGTGTGTTCCTGCCTCCAGCTCCCGACTGCTGCTGACTCCAGGAGTCCAGCCTGGACTTTCCCAGGGCTGCCCTGCAGCCTTAGTAGTGACACTGTTGGAATGTGCAATGTGAATGCTATGCACATACCTTACTGGTTGCAGAAGCTGTTCCTTCTTTTAGGCATGCAGATCAGGTATAGACATCACATCACCTGCACATAGCCTGAAACTACTGCCTTCTCCCGAGGCTATTCCCAAAATTATTTTGGAAGCCAGACCAGTGCCATGAAAGTGTTCAGCAGATAGGTACTTGTACGTAGTCAAACGTGTGCATGCAGGCATTGCAGACTTCTAATTTATTGCTGTACTTTTCTATCAGCAAAATTATCTGGACCTCAGTGAAAGCAGAAACTATCTTGTTAATCTCCTCACCTTTCCAGACCACTTCAATTTGGAGTCAACATTCAGGGATTACCCGAGATCAGTCCTTTATTACTGAGGCTTTTCATCCTTCTCAACAGTCAGATTTTCATGTTGGTTAAGATACCCAATGCTGATATAAAGCTGCCTTTTTCTTTCCTACTTACCTTTATCAAGAATTCAAGCCAAAACAAACACTGGAAACGTATCAAATCACTGTCATACAAAACTCCTGACCATACACCCTCAGAATGACATGGTTCTAGTAGGCACACTGTTCTTTGAGAATCTAAAGACACAGTGTACTAGAAAATATAAACAGCTTTTAAAAATTCTCCAAATTCCAACTCTGCTCTCTGTCAGAAGAGAACAAACCAAAACAAAATATTCTTTCTTAAAATTATTGTTATTGTTCATTTGGAGATTGCTCCTGAACCATATAATATCCCTCTTCTTGATAACCAAAAATGTTGCTGTATTCACTCTATTCCATGTGAATGAATCAGAAACACAGCCTCCCAAGTGCTGTTACAGCAAGGAGGAGGTTTTAGGGATCTATCGTGTTTACTTACAAAGCTCTTTTACTGTGAGCAGGAGGTAGTAAATAAGCAAGATCTACTCATCACTATAAATGTGTTTTCCTCTGCTTCTCAGATATATTTTATGGGTAAGTTTCTCCGGGCCATGCTATAAGACTGCTTCAGGCTGAGATGGGTTTTTATTACCTCTTGTTTTTCTCTGCCACCCCTTTCCTCTTTCAAAATGGTATCAACACTTAGGCAGGTGTCCCATCAAGTCAAATAGTTCAATGACCCTATTTGACCTTTTTGAGTGCTTCTCTGTGCCTGTGCTTGCAGTGGATGCTGCCACCTGATACAGGAGGCAAGCTGCTCTTTGCAGAGTATAGTGGTCAGTCTTTGGATCCATATGCCTCTTATTTCAGTAAAATATAAGCCTTATGCCTAGCCTTCTCAATTTACTGCTGGGATTATGTTATGGGTGGGATACTGTGGTGAGGTGGTACAATGGAGTTGCATACACCAGTCTCCACAACTGGCCCAAGACTTGCAGGGTCACAGAGGCTCTTTGTGTTGAGTCCTTCTCCATGACAAACCTTGTGAAGTCACTGGAAAATCTTGTCAGCTTCATCACTACACGGGCTAAGTCCAGCATGTCAAAGCATGGGTAAAGCCTTGCCCTGCCCTGCTTGGATCTGCTATAAAGGCATGGAGCTGAGGAACAGAAAGCCAATGGGGCTTCTGCAGTGACAAAGAAACTGCTTACATCTGGAGGGGGGTGGGGCAGGGGCACTTCTGTGTACACCAGACATTTTCAAACATATGAGGATGTGTTTTCTGAAGTAAAACGTCCATGCTATAAAGTGACAGCCAAAAGCTGGCAGCATGGGATATAAAGCCCAGGGGCTGAGTGAGGAACATACCTTCGCTATGGCTGCTGTGTAGCAATCCTGTAGTAAAATAGGTTATATCTCATCTTTCTATTCCTCTTCTTTCCCTATAAATCTAAGCCTTCATAGCTTAGACAAGCACAGAGCTGCCAAAGTATTAGCAATTGAAAAAAAAAAAAAAAAAAGAGAAAGTCAATACAGACTAACCTGGAGGGAAGGCATTGCTCTTACTGCAAATGCACAGAACTGCTTGGTGTGCTAGGTGTGCTGTTTGGTTCTCCTGAAATAATTTTCTGTAATATTTTTAGCTGTTGTTTGTGATGCATGAGTAGTGATTTTGGGTTGCCCTAGACCCAGTCATCTCTCATCTTTCTTCTTCCTGCCACAATGATGGTAGAAAATTTCAGCTCCGAGATAGACCCAGCAATGCCTGGGATACAGCTAATGACAAGCACAACTTGTCCAGCTTTTAGGATTTTGTCCTGGCATCCCCTTCTAGCAAGAAATTACATCTCACCTAAACCAAATGTCTCTCATGCATTTTCCTTCTGAATCTCAGAAGCCGAGCAGCTTTCTATTCTCATTTTATGAGGTTTTAAATTTTCATTTGAATTATAAAAATTGTCATTTGAAAATGTGTTTTTACAAACAGATGTTTCTGAGTTTCATTTGCCCATTTAAAATACCAAACACCCTCCTTTAATTTATCCTTCAGCTGAGTTTAGAATCTTTGCAGGCTAGACTTCTAAAACAACTTACCAAGATGACTGACACTACCTCTCAGTATCAGAGTGCTAGCACAATGCCCTAAAGGGTTCTATGCAGCTATTCTCTTGGGCTGTGGGTACCTGCAAATGGTAATTTGGGTTCATTTTGCAGCAGAGAAACTGGTGGTACACAAATTAGCAAGAAGAGCCAGTAAGCAAATGCTGTGATGTATAGCAAGAATATGTCCTCACTGTCCTCTACTAAACCCAGGAATAAAACTCACATTCATGGTGTGGCTGAAAGCAAGGGAATGGTTAGGTGTGCACAAGTGCCTTGGCTCTGAAAAGGGAAGAAGGTTATCTACCTGCCACCTTCTTGTCCTGGTGACAGGCTTTGGTAGAAGGGGAAGGACAGGGAATGCACATTCCCTGGAGTCTTTCATGTTGCTGGTGTTTTGAGCTTGTAGCTTATGATTATATTTACAGTGAATCCTAAACTATGTGTTCCTGAATACGTATAAATTTCTGTTCTATACAGAACAGTCTGAGCTTCCTTTTCTTTTACTCCTTCAAAATCTTCTTGATAACAGCACAAGCATTTATTCAGCTGTCCTTGGGTCTGCTGGAGAGATGACTTGGACAACAGACAGGACACATCAGGAAACCAAGTAATTAACAAAATGTATCAATACACAGAAACCTAAAACCAAAAGAATGAGAAGCCCAATCACAGCAAGATCTCTTTTGCAGTGCCAAGATCACTGCTGATGGGCTGTACTGATACAGCAGCATTACACCTGTCACCCAACCATTTCAGTTAAGGGCAGAGTTAACAGAGCTGGAGTTATGCCTGTGGGAGTGAGCAATGGCAGCATGTCCTGGTAGCTGAATGCATACATACATAGGAAGCAGCTGCACCTGGGTCTCCCTGAGTGGTCAAGCTGGCTTGGCTGAAGTCACGGAGAGTACTCTCTGTTCACTTAAAATCCCTTGCGCTGTGGTGACAACCAACAAGACTCAGTTTTCTCAATTAGGCCCAAGTCCTCCCCTGACGTCAAAGAAGCAGGAGCAGGTCCTCTTGTCCTTCAGCTCATACATACACACATAAACAGACAGCAATCACCAGCATCTCATTACAGAGGGACCAGGGAAACTCACCATAAGAAGGCTGGCTTTAGTGGAACGAAACTTCTCAGCTTGTAAAGGTGCACAAGTGCAGCACATTTCCAGAGTGTGTTAACTGGCCACAAAACCCACACTCTGAGCAGAGAGGTTTAGTTATGTTGTTCTTTCATAACACCAGGTCTCAACAGTGTCCAGCTCTTGTACAGTGTCAGAAGAGACATCATTTCAGTTAGTGAGAAATTGTTCTCCAATTAACACCAACAATTTTTAGTGAAGATGACCGCTTAGCCCCTCCAAGAATACTTGTGCTTGAGCCTTCTATGGTGCTATGTATTGACTTACCGAGCAGCTGCTCCTCCGTGTATGATTAGGAGGTGTGGAATTAGTAGTGTTTTATGGAGTTGTCCCAGTTAATCTCTGCTTGCCTGCACATAACCCGCTGTGAGTGAACCCAGGGTGAATTTAACACTGCCATCTAGTGATTAAGATCCGCTTTCACTGCTAGGGAGCAGCAGAAAAAGGATACGGCAAAGATTTTTATTTCTCCCTTAGGCTGAAATCTTCAGTAGGCCTATATCCGTGGCTTCTTGAGAAACACTGATGGGTGACACGCGTAAGGGAGCAGAATCCTAGCCTCAGGGAGCATAAATAGGGCAACTGGTGTAGACAGCCTGAAGTGTAGTTCCTAGCTAAGTTTCATGAAACTTCTATTAGCTCTGTGCCAAGTACTTCTAGAAACTTAAATAAGCATGTGCACTCTTTATTTTGGCAGTCTTTTTCTGACTGTTCGCATGCAGACACTTCTCTGCTTCTTTAAATACAACAATGCTTTTTGTTTCTTCTTTTTCTTCCTTTTCAGAAAACTCAGGGCCCACTAACCCATCAGAAGGTTAGGGTATCATTTTCAGAGCAGGCCCAGAACTTGTAAATATATTCCTCACTCAATAGTGTTAGCAATTTCTGGTCCAGGAATAGCTCCCTAATTTTCAAAAGTCTTGTGTGAAAAGGGTGTATGTTCTTGACCCAAGTGATGAACTGAGAAGGGATGAACAGAGGAAGTGACCATGTAATTCTTACACTGTGACTTCCACTAGGTAGAGATCATCCCCATTTGAGCGCTTAAACATTAGATAACATATTGTAGAGAAAAACATATTAGTTGCTACTGTAAAGATTTCTATTTTCTGTTTTGGAATTCATCCACTGTTTACATGTATTCAGAAAATACCCATACAGGTTGTACTCATGTAAATGTACACAACAAACTTTAAACTGGCAGTGTTATTCATGTCCAGAATGGTACAGATCATTCCATACTGCCAGTGACTCTGGAAAAGACATTTTATAGGACAAAAATAATGCATTTTTTACATTCAAATGCAGTATTCTTACCCATTGTGATTAGAATATATTGTACCAAAAGCATGACAGTGCAGCCTTAAAGGGAGCTTGAAAATGCTTTCAACTTAAGGTATTTAATAGAGATACATACAAAAACCCCCTAAATATTGAAATGAAGGATATTTGACACTTGTGGCCTAGATGTGAAATGCCATACTGCCAAATTAACAAGCTTGCCAAAACTGAACCAGAAATCTTCTTACCCAAGTTTTCCAAATAAATTTGCCTTAAGCAGAAGATAAACTAGGGAAACCTTCTCCCAACCCTAACACCACAGAGCAATCACCACTTAAAACTAGACTTGGAATGGAAATTGCAAAGCACACACCTTATCCCACATATAATCTTATCCCACAGTAACGTGCAGAGGGCACTGTTCAGAAAAGGGCATGATCCAGGATGAAGAACATTTTTCTTATTATTGCATCCATTGTGCCACATCTGGGACAACATCTGAGACACCTGGCTCCAGGTGTTAATAGAGATGCTCGGTCTCCCTTTGCATAGACAGGGTAAAAAAAATCCCCAAACTGTTGTCTCTCCCTTGCTTACTTCAAACTTGCACAGAGGCAATGTGCACAAGCAGCAATTGCAAAGCTTTTGTACAAGGCCATGAGGGATGACTCCACACCATCACCCAGTGGTGTTTTCCGTACCCTTTTGTTCCAGAAGTCACAAGAGCTGTGAAGCATTTTGTGCTTTTGTAGGGGCCAATCTCTCCGTAAGCCCCTTGTCACCACCAGTAGCACTTACACATGCTTTGCATGGCAGCAGTGATTAGAAACCTCACTGCTTCCCTTCTGGAGGATACTGCTCTTGCAGAGGGTCCAGATGAACAGCATGCTCCCAGTCTGCCTTAGCATGGCCAGACAGCAGCCAACAGAAGCATTTTGTGCTAGCTGAGTTGGTTTTGTAATGAACAGATTAGGAAGGACACAAGCACTGTTGTGTCAGCCAAGTTGCAGACAGCAGGTAGAAGTCAGTAACAGCTTAGACAAGACGCAACCAAACCAAGACAAGAACATTGGCTTCTGATGAAAAGAGGCATAGGAAATTTCAAATGCTTTAATAGTTCTCTGTACTCTGTTGTTTCCATTGCACTGATTTACAAGGGACAGTTGTACCAATACAGTTTTTCATTTAGACACAGCACTGCAGTAATAAAATTGTACACAAGTCGCATCACTACATACAATCAGCAACAACAGTAAGTTTTCTTGTACATGAACCATTAGGACAAATCATTAAGCACCACATCTACAAGTCCTATAAATACCTCCAGGGATGTTGACTCCCTGGGCAGCCTGTTTCAATGCTTGATAGGAAAAATCTGTTTGCCAAAAGGGCAAACATTTAATCCAAACATCCCCTGACACAACTTGAGGCATTTCCTCATGTCCTATCACTTGTAAATTAGAGACCAAACCCCACCTTCCACAACCTCTCGTCAGGTAGTTATGGAGTGACAAGGTGTTCTCTCAGGCTCCTATTTTGCAGGCTAAACCACCACTGTTCCCTCAGCTGCTCCCAATAGAGCTCATGCTCTAGACCCTTCACCAACTTTGTTTTCCTTGTTTGGACACACTCCAGCACCTCTATGTCCTTACAGTAGTGAGAGGCCCAAAACTGAAGGCAGCATTCAGTTTGGCATTTCCCCTGATCCTAAGTAGTCAACACCAGCACGTTAAAGTCATATAACACTTCCTACCATTAGATCCTTCTCTCAGCACCTCATATTTTGTCAGCCTCCTACATTCATAGAATTCTGACCTATTTTCAAAATTTAAGTCTCAGTACTTGCAGTTGCAACCTGCCTGGCCAGCCTGTCATTTTTCCAGCTCTGACAACTCAGTATTTGAGTATGACTGACTACCACATCTTACACTAGGGTAATTTTAAAAAAATTTAAATTAATGACTGTCTCTACAAAAAATACTCTTATTCCAAATGTTCTCCCAATTTGTTTCGTGAAAGATATGGGAACTTAGTTACACTATATGCAGAGGAAATTCTGGTCCCTCTTCACTGATTTTTATTTTAAGGATTGCATTTGTCTGAATCTCTCTCTCAGGTTTCCTGACTGGTAATGGCAAATATATTGCTTTGTTCTGAAGACTCTGAACATCTGCCTGATCAGTAATCCATATTTAGTATAGTTTCAATTAGGAACAATCAATGAGGGTAGAAACATACACTTTTTGTTCTTTACGGGAACTTCCACTGTAGTAAAAAGAAAAAAGGTAAAAAACCAAAGCAGGTAAAATCTCTTCAAGTTTAAAAGTTCATACCAATTTTCAAATGTTCATGTTAGTAAAAAATGTTTTCTCCACTGATGAGAAAACAGCACAACCATAAAAAATGTACATCATTCCCATATGGTCAAGAGAGGCAATTCTCTCCTTCCCTCTTGTAAGGCTTTACCTGGAATACTGTGCCCAATTCTGGAGCTCCCAACACAAGAAAGACATGGAGCTGTTGGAGTGAGTTCAGAAAATGGTCACAAAGATGATCAGAGGGCTAGAGCACCTCTCCTATGAAGACAAGCTGAAAGAGTTGGGTTTATTTAGCCTGGAGAAGAGAAGGCTCCAGGGAGACCTTGCAGATAGGGATAACTTTCAGGTACTGGAAGGCTGCTATGGCAGGGGGGTTGGAACTAAAGAACCTTCCAATCTAAACCATTCTATGACTCTATGATATCAATTCCACTTCCTGTGAATTATTTTAGATATAAAGAATGTGTTGAATTATCTTGTTTCAAATGTTTAAAATATGGTTTAATTATAGCAGCACTTTTAATATTTATCAGATGCTCTAATGTTTATCAGAAATAAAGTTCATATTAGGGAATAAATACTAGTATTACCTTTAACAATCATCTGCAAAAAATGTTTCATATCAAACAAGCACTCTGTGCCAAGAGTTTACAGTTTACAACAGACATTTACTGAAAACAGGTTAGATGCAGCAGTTCTCGTGCAGGTGTATTTATCCTTTGCCTTTCTGTACTGTAGGTGCTTTCTATCTTTCACAAATTTGGAGGTCAAACACTTCTTGGCTTAATACCAGCATGGAAAAGATAAAAAAAACCTATAGAAGCAACAAGGTTAAGACATGTAACATGAAAAATTCCTCCAGGAAACCACTCCTGCTGTTCTAGTTCAGTGCAGTTATGTAACACAACCAGTTGGATTCTAATCTTTTCTGACCCAAGAGCAGGAAAATACTACACTGGTATCACTGTTCATAACTATTAATATTTTCTCTTTTGTTTGTGAGTAAATATTAGCCACTGTGCATACACAGTGCAATTAGCCCTACTAATTGCAAAGTAGCCTGCTCTATAGTTTGAACAAATTGCAACTATTTTAGGGAAAATGACAACACGCTGAAAGGAGTCTTAGGAAAGAGTTAATAGTGAGAGAAAAATGCAGGGAAAACAGGTTTTTAAACAAATGAGGGAAAGGGCTATTAAGAAAAGAAAGAGCAATTAGCTCTTTACCTCCTCACTGAAGTATAATCTCAAGTATTACCTCCTCATGCCAGGATCGATGTCTTTTTGAAGTCACTGGTCTTTCTGGTTCTCCTTGCTTGTTTGCTTCTTTCCTCTTAATTTTTATAGTAAAAAGTTCCTTCTTTTTATCAATTATTGCCAGAGGTTGCAAATTGGTAAATTTGCAGATCTTCCCTTTGTATTCAGCTTTTCCTGGAATTCTTTAATTCTTGTATCTGCTACCAATTTGCAATAGCTGTCTGACAACTTATCAGGAGTCATTTTGATGAGATTAGTCTTGCTATATTTAATGACTGTAAACAGGGAAAAAGCATTGCCAGTGTGGAAGGGGTTTTGCTAATGGAAATAAGTCTGATACATTTTAAACAGAGCAAACTGGCACCACCTCATGCTAGCTTAGATGTAATTTTGCTGATTCAAGAGGCAATTTTTATATTTTCAATGTATCCACATTACAACTGGATTTTGAACTATTTCATGATCCTACTAAGAATTGCTTTAGAACAGCCTGAGAACTTAACAGTGTTCTCCATCATATTCAGTTACTGCTTCTTGTGTGTCTGTGCTCTGTTCCGTGCCTGAGCTGTACTTGTTCTTAAGAGACCTTCCAATGTATCTCCAGTATTCCTTTCGGATGGAGTCTTCATTAGCCAGAATTTCACACAACTGTGAAAGAAAATTGAGAGATTGGAATGTTACAGTAAAAGCTTAAGGAATCCTTTGTTATCTTTATAAAATCTATACAATATACAGCTCAGCCAGTATGAGAAACACCTTTCTTGGAAACGATGTTTGTTTTATTCATTGTATTTGCAGCTGTCTCAATGACCTCAAACTGATGTCACCTCCAGTGGTAGTCAACCAGACACTGCACAAGTTGCCTACTTCAGTTTCAACTGCTTCCTTGCCTACCACACATCATCTACCTCAGTATATTCAGCCTGTGGTGTATTACAGTATATTTGCAAACTTCTGACAAGCTTGACTGTGACCCAATACGCTGTAAACCACCTCATTCAAAACAGTGGGAGAACATCCTGAATCTTCAGTGTTCCCGATGGATTCATAGGGGATAGTTTGTTTATGGTTCTTCTCTTAGCAAACTGCCATAAAAGGATTTTAGAGGTTTTAAAATTTTTAAAATGTTAGAGCTAGTGCTATGAAGATACTTCTGCAAGCTATAAGTTTTATTTTCACTGAGGTGAGCAGTGAAGGACAGAACTGAACCCAACTCACAGGCCATGTGTAAAATTTAAACCATATGAACACTTACAAATGTTCAAATGAATCTCCTTTTTGTTATGCAGATGACAGACTTACTCAGTTAACCAGAGTTAAGAAATAGAAGTTTTGATGCATAAATGAAGTCATAGCCACAGAAACAGTACAAAGCCATGTGAACCTGGGAGTTACAACTGTACTTATTTATACTCTGGTCCTCAAATATAAGGAAAAATGCTGAGAAAGAACACTGTGGGGACACAGATTCCAGACAAGAGATGGAGCTCCAATTACACCAAGTCTAGTCTGTCCCACACTGAAAGAACAAGTGTTCTTGCAAAAACTACACGTAAAACCACAGCAAGGAGTTCCATGAAGAGGAAGCACAGAGAAGATACACAATGTTGCTAAAAGCCATTTATCTGTAGGAAATGGTGCCCAGCATTCCTTACTGATGTCCCAAAGTCCCTGTGCCCTTTTAGCCAATTCTGCCAGCTTTTTTTCGTGAAGAGCTAAGAAGCACAAAGAGAACATGAAAGAACAACTCACACTATAGAGTGAGCACTAGAAACTCTTTGCTTCTTCAAATATCTCCTTTCTTCTGCAGACAATATTAGAAGCTTTCCTTTACTATCAGATGAAGAAAACTTGAGTCATTTTGTAACTGGAACGTTATAACTTATAAATTAACGAGACCCTTGTGATTATCTGGCTTTCATGTTCAACTCTTCATAGAGGCTCCTGTGATGAACAAGTAACCTTTTCTATTTACGAAAATCAATTCTGTCTTGTCAGCATCTAAAACAAGAGAGCAACAGATGGCACCCCTAAGAAACAAAAATAAGCTCTTGAAACATACCTCCAATGCCTTGTTCAGTGTTTCCTCCTTGTTATCACACTGGGTTTCGAGCATGTCTTCATATATATCCACAAGAAAGGCAACCAGATAGGGTGAACTGACGCTGGACTGTAAATTCAACAGTTGCTCTAACAGGTTTGGATATGTAGAAAGACCACGATCCTGTAGAATCCTAGAACAGAGGTAAATAGGCTTGAAACATAATGCTTGGATATCTGGTGTGAAGAGTTACAATTTGTTATGACTTCTTTATTTGGAGATCCATTTGGAAATACAGGTGCAAATACAAGTAAGGCTGAAAGTATGCAGCATGCAGCAATAATGCAGCTTAATGATCTAGTAAGCTAGTAGAATCACAATTAACTGCAGAGAAATTAGACTGAAAGCATGCTCATGACTTCATCCTCTATGCTCTTTAGCCCAGAAACATTACAGATCAGGTTTTAAAAGCATGAGAAGTACTTGCATCCTCTCACAAGAGCTACAGGGCCAGAAACTTACTGGACAGTTACAGAGAAACTATTTTAATATATTAATGCCTTGAAGAGGTTTTGCATGCCTGTTTAAGTGAACAATACTGGAATGAAAAGCAACACGCACATTCCAGTTAACAGCTAGATATGACACTTTCTACATATATTTTCTTTCCGCCACAGAGAGGGATGCCTCACCCTTTTAAATAGTTCCAAGCGCTTTCATTATGTGGCACTGCTGTGATCATATCAAGAGTGTATCTATTAGAAAAAGGTAACAGGTCATTAATGCAATCACTAACCTTGCAATTAAAAATTACCTCATTGTTCTCAGATGCTCCCAAATACATCCCTCTAGTCTGTATTTCAAAGTCTTTTTGCAGAGATCATCTCAGTTGGGTCACAGATCAAAAATGTCACACAATATGATCACTGCAAGTCTCGGAGAATTAGGCATGGTGAGAACTTGTGAATTCTGAGGTGTTTATATAGTAATGAAGCCTTTCTCAAAATTATGAGCAACAGCACTAAAACAACATGTTATATTCTTCTGGTATGCTAAAAGAGTAACTTGTATCTTGATGCTCAGAAATTGTGAGGAGCTGAAAAGGGCTGGAGTAATCAAAGACCAGGGAAACTACATAATGATGACTGCATAGTGTATTCTGTATCCTGTCTGCAGAACCTTTTTTCACAAAGCTGCACTTGACCAAACCCACAGAAGTGCAGAGCCTGAGCTTTCAGCTCACACAACCTTCTTTTAAAGTAGCAGTTAGGCAACTCCTCTAAAAGAAAACCAAGAGGCACCTGCCATAGTCAGAAAGCCACATTTCATTGTCACAAAGCAAACTTTACCTTCTGCCATTCCACAGCATAACCAGGCCTTCAGCTGACTTTCACAGACAGCAGATACTGACAAAGTTCTACCAACTACTGAAAAAACCCAAACTCAGTCTTTTTTCATTTTCTGCCATCACTGTGACAAAGACAGTTTACCAAGCAATTGGCAGCCCAACTACAGTTCCATAATGAAATTTGGAAGTCTTAACCTTAGATTGTCTGATTCTTAAGATGGTATTATCTTGAACATAGTATCATTTATAAACATATCATGGGAGGATGTCCTAGCCTCTGGAGACAAACTGGAGAGACTGCAGGACAGTGAGAAAGTAGAAGTTATGTACCTGTTTGCAAACACAATCATGAACCATCAACCCTAATCAGCCACTTGAGATGTTAAAACCATATAAGGAGGTGTTTCTTACCTCCATCTGTATTAAAATAAATGTATAGAAGCCCAGTTTGTCTTCAGTTACAAAAATACCACTTCAAAAGTGTTTCCAAAGCTCACTTCTCTCAAAACTATCAAGCTCACAAAGGTATATGTGCTGACTACGCACTCTTGGAAGCTTTTTCCAGGTGCATCAACTTCCTCACAAAAGGCAATTCTTCTTTCCACAAACCACATTCAGGTTAACTTTAAATCACTGTGGCTACTGCACTTCTAGAACAGCAGTTTAGTATAACACTGAGAGGATCTCTGCCTCCAAGCTTTCTAGGGTTAGGAGGCAAAATACTAATCAACAGCACAAATTCCACATTGCTGTTGTTGTAGATTTTCTGCAAGTTATTGCACTTAGTTAGCGATACAAACCCAAGGTTTTTTCTGAACAATGAACAGCAGGGCAGAAGACTGATTCATGAGAACAGCATCTAAAGGGTAAGTGTAGGTTGTGTCAGTACTACTCAGCAAGTCAGTGTCACTGACCACATCTAAACACGCACTAATACCTTATCTGCTGTCCTTTAGAGTAAGCCCCAAAACTGCAATAAAAACAGGAAAGACAAGCCCACAAGTCCTGTCAAGTTATGCCTTCGCTTTCATGTAATGAAGAATACTTAAACGAGTGTGAATTGCTTTACTAACTGGACTTCTCTGTCTAGGACTGCTGGATCATCGTAGCCGGTGGTACTGAAAATTACAAAGTATCTTTGGTTCCACACAGAGTTGTTTCTCACATCTTCCTGCAGAAGTTGGTCTACATAGACCAGTTCATTGTCCCATAATTTGAATTCCTACAGAAAGGAAAGAGCAAATCAGCATAAAAAACTTCTAATTGTTAAAATATTATCCTTGCCCCCAAGTTTTCTGAACATTAGATACATAGACTATTCGAAGAAATGAATACCAAGTTCAAAGAAATATAAGGCAAGGTGCACTAGTAACATGCTACACTATTCAGTTGCATACAGTGGTATTAGCTTATCAGTAAATTCACACACATAAAAGTGAGCAGCCAACAACAGAGCTTTTTGAACTTGCTTCCTAAAAGGCAAGTTTAAAGCTACTTAAAGCTTTAACCCTATATTAAAGTCCAATTGTTTTTGCCCTTTCAGCCTTAAGAAACAAAGTGCCAAATGCAATTCAGGTTATATTTTAGAAGCAAAATTTTACAACCTCAGCTGGTTATTTATTGTATGAAGAGTTCTGTAGATAGAATACCTGAATAACCCATTGTCTGTGTTGCCATGCATGGTAATTTTTGGCATCTTGGTTAAGTATGACAGCTATGAACTCAAGCTCATGGGATGGATCCTGCAGCCACTCCACCAACACCCGTCTGTGATGCCTAATGACAAGAAGAAGATTGTATTTTGTGATTTCAAATTACATTATATTTGACTTGGCTCCGAGAAGCACATGACGCTGTAACAAATTCTAACTGCACATATATACTGGCCTGTCACCTTCTTTTTGACAAGTTGTTTGCTTGAAGTCACATGCTTCCAGCTTTTAAAATTCATGGCTAAAGCCTTCCAACAGAATACAATCTTCTAGCTACTACATAACTTCTCTAGCAACAACAGTGCTGTTGTTTTGCCTATTCCCATGCACTTCAGGGAAAAAAAACAACGAATAAGCAAGCTCCAAGAGCCAATAAAGAAAAAATACCAATTTCTATGTGTCTTTTTGTTGGCTTTTTCATGAACTTTTTTTTTTTTTAGTCTGTCACACTTAAAAATTTTGACAGCTTAAAAGATGAAGTTAAAAGAAAAGAACTTTTTAGTATGTCATAATCATATGTTTAGAACAAACTGCTGAAGAGGAGTTTGGTAGTGATACTGATCCAACTCCATTTAACTTCTCCACTACCACCACTACAAAAGAAGCAGGAAGCAATTCTTAACAAGTTTTATGATCAATGGCCATAATTTATTCTAGACAAAACAAAAGTTACCTGCATTATGTTAAGAATGGAAAAGAAAACATGTTTTTACCAGACTTGGTAGTTCTTTGGCTGATCTTCAATGATAGCTGTAATATACTTAAGTTCCTCATGAAGATCCTTTCCCAAAGACTGCAGGAGAACTCTCCGAAAATGCCTGTATAAAAGTTAGGCATTAAAACATTGGAAGAGTGCTTTCCTAGAATTAACAAAGAATTCACCTTTGTTCACAGTTCTTCTGATAGATACTGAGTTAAAAAGAATGAAAAAACCCTAAGCGTCCATGTATCCATTTCTGGACATTAAATTATCAAACACTGGAGAACTGGAACATACTTGGTTATAACAGCATATAATCTAAAATTGCAGTAACCCTGTTTCAAATGAACTGTTGTCTACCCACGCTACTGTTATCACAGAAACCAAGTTATGTGCATAAAAATATTGTCAGCTTTCTGATTTTATGCAAGTTAGTGGAAGAAAGATGCATTAATTAGCCTTGAGTTAAAGGGTCCTACTCTGAATATCAGAAAAAAAAACCTGCTTAGTTATTACTTGATTATTATCTGTTATTGCCTGACAGATCTTCTGAAATGCTCTGTTTAGTAAGAATAGAATTATTAACATGAAATAGCAGCTATCATGCTTTTATGCTGTTTCCTGAAGTCAGCTGAGGGGGATCTTCAGCATTTTGCCAAGGCCACATTATCTGGTAGGTGATCTAATTTTAAACAGCAAAGTTATTTTTGTGGTTAATCCTGACCTTGATTGAGTATATTCTCGAAGCCAAATGAATGAGAACCACTAAACCCCCATAACACACAAAGACTGAACAAAGGCTTTCTTCAGAAGCTCAGAGGAAGACTACACTACTCCTCTGTGCAAGCTCAGCTAGTCAAGCCCCGATTAGAATAACAAAATATTTAAAGACATAGGAGGTCAGCAAACAAATGATGGTAGACATATAATCCCAAGATTATCACTCACCATACTGTGTAGTTTGCAGCATTTAACTCAATGGCATCTGCTGTTAGCTTGAAAGCTCTTTCACTTCTCTCATCCCGCTGCAGAACAGCCCGGAAGTAATCATAGACATCTCGAACTAAACAAAGAACATACCAAAAGCTAGGAGACAATTGCCTGATTAAGGGTGTAAGGTTTATAATCCTTTGGAGGTACTTCCTATTTTGTGTACTTGAAATATACCTGTTTAAAATGATATTTCCATGTTGCTCTGACAGTACTGTTGACTGAAACCTCTAAGAGATACTGGCATAGCAAAAAAACCTGCAAAGACACCTTAGAAATACACCACCTGAACAAGATCCTGCTACATTCCTTGCTGCTGACTCACACTAGTTCCCCAGGTGCAGTAGTTTTATACATCTCTCTTCCAATTGTGGGCTAGAAATGCCTTATTATGGGGACAAGACTGTCTGTTGCATTACATAACTTAAGCTAGATAACTTTAAAACAACATTGGCTACTTATGTGTCAGGTCTGAAGACTCAACTTGTGAGATGCTTGGTGAAAATGACACACACAAACACCTTAGTACAATATTTAATAATTTTGTCACAGTACTGCCCTAGAAAAGATGTGAAATATCATGAAGCCTCACCTTAACACCACTAAGGACAGATATAAACGTAACTAGATTTTCTGTGCAGAGCGTATTTAAAACTTACATTTTTCACTGTAGATGATCTGAACAACAGGATTTGGCCCATCATTTTGAGGGACGGGTTCAATATCTGCCCATTCCTTCCTGTCCCTGTAAACACATGCTTGAGTATTTCCAACGCTTCCAAAAAGCACAAAATGCTACTCAAACCACTAGACACACAAATCTGTGCCCAGCAGCACATCCTCCTTCCCTTCGGTGACTACTAGGATCAGTGTCAGTGTAACACAGCTCCGCACTTAACCACAAGTACAGGCGGCTTGGACAAGCCTGAAAGAACCCAAACAATCCATCTTCCATCCCAAGGCTTTCTGCTCCATCCGGAGACACCCTTGCCTTGGGGCGGGAAGAGGGGGGCTGACACCCACCTCCCAGGCCCCGGCGTCTCCCGGGGGCCGTCCCCCCCGGCCTCTCCATCCCCACGGGGCCCTGCCAGCCGCCCTCGCCGCCCACCCAGGTGGTCTCCGCCACCCCGGTCTCGGCTGCAGGGCGGCTGCCACCGCTCGCTGCTTCCCCCCGACCCGGCCCCGACCAACCCCGAGAACTCCTCCCGGCACCGGGCCCCGACGTGACCCGGCACTGCGCTCCCCGCCGCCACCCGCCCTCGGACCCGCGGCGGAAAAAGCCCCGTCCGGCAGCACGAAGCGGCCCTGCCGCCGCCATACCTGTACAGCACGTAGCCGGTGTCCTTCTCCGTCTCCTTCTCTTCCAGAAGCTCCGCGAACTCCCCCTCCGACTCGGC
This sequence comes from Phaethornis superciliosus, assembly GCA_023637945.1. Lineage (NCBI taxonomy): Eukaryota > Metazoa > Chordata > Aves > Apodiformes > Trochilidae > Phaethornis > Phaethornis superciliosus. Next base: position 19,381,260 of record JAJQWJ010000004.1, read on the forward strand.
GCCGCCCTCTCCCTCCGACTGCCACTCGATAACCACCGCCGTCCCCTCCGCCGCCATCATCCGCCGCCGCGTCCGGGGCCTGGCGGAGCTACAGATGGCGGCGGGGACAGAGCGGCCGCATGGCTCGCTATCGCCTCCCTTGGCGCGGAGCGGTGCTGGCGGCCGGCGCGGAACGAGAGGCCCCGTCCCAGCGCCCAGGCAGGGGTGGCGGCCCGGCCCGAGCCCCTGACTGGTACCGCTTGCTGCGCTCTGAAGCGCTGTAGTGTAGGGGTCAGCGACAGAAGCGTATGGGGACAAGCGCTGGAAGGGTAGCCCGGGCCCGCGTATTTCTCCGTTCTCCAGTTAGTTCTTCCCCTTCCATCGTAGGCGCAGCAGGGGTTTCTCATGCCAGCAGGAGCCTGCTTCCCGTGAGAAGCCCCTAACACCAGGATCAGGGCTTACAGGTGGAAGGCAAATCCAACAGCACCGGACTGGTGCTATGGGAGCACACAGGAGACCAGAGGCTTTGGGAAACGCTGCTACAGCATTTGAGGTGGCATCAGCAGATGCTCTCTGGTAACCCCTGTTCCTTCCCCTGCAGGCAAACAAAAAAGCATGTGAGAGAGAGACAACTTGGAAGCTAAAAAAAACACGGTTAACGAAACATTAATGATGAAAAATAATGAAATACGTACAACAACATACAAAAGCAGTATCACACTCCCTCCCCCCACTACCCAGTATTGCTCACGTCCCCACCAAAGGTGCTGGGCAGGTCCTGGACTGGGCTCCTGAACTCGGCAGCAGATGGGAACTGGATGCAGGAGTGCAGATTAAGAAATCCAAGAAGCACGACGAAAGGCAGAAGAACAGACAGAATCCTCCCAAAGATGCTGGCCATGGATGAAAAGAGCTTCACTCTTCTGATCCCTCAGATTTATACCGGAATAGATAATTTGTTTTGCCAATTTGTGTCACCTGTTCAGCCTGCTCCTCCTCATAGGATAGCTGCAGCTGTGACTCCTTTCCTCCCCCTTGTTTCTGGAACACAAGATGTTTTCCATAACTAAGCAGTGGCCTTGGTTCTCCAGGCCTTTCTCCAGCAGTAACTACAAACATGGAGCCTTATCAGTCTTACAAGCAGAGACTCTCTGGAAAACATGGTATTAATTTTAGCCAAGTGCAAGTTAATTTTATAAAGTGCTACCTTGAAGATACGTGACTTAGAAGTAAAATTACTAAAAAGAAAATCAGTTCTATTTTGTCTTCAACTAAGATAGGAAAGCTACTGAGCTGGATACAGCAGGTCCCTGGCATTACTAGTGTTGAGGCTCTAAGTGCAGGGTGAGCTATGTTTCCTCCCCTGTGGAAACTGACAAAGTGTCACCATTTTAGAATTCAGTTTTCTGACATTGTAAGGCCAAGGAACCTGGTCTCTGTAAAAGATGGAATTAGAAGAGGCTTTGGGACAGGCAGTTGTAACCAGTAGGTAAAACTGGGGAAGACAGGAAATCTTGTAAAGTAATTTTGGTCATCATGACAAAACAGGTGAGCTGAAGGTAGTTATTTGGAGAAGCTGACAGATTTGTAATCTGTGTCATGGTGAGATGCTTCAGAGAGGAAGGTTAAAGACAAGCAGAATGTATATGTGGTAAGGTTTGTGCATAAATCTGCATCTGTGCTGCACATTCAGGAAGGGAGGAAGTTATCTTATGTGTGGTTAAAGTCTGAAATTCTGAGGTACTCTGGCTGAAAGGGCTGTGCGTATGTCATGTGTTACAATAATTTTACAGAAAGAATGGTGCCAGAGCAACAATGACAGAGTATAAACGCATGGGAAATTGAAGCTCAAGATCCAGGACCTCTGAGCAGCTTTGGCTGCTTTGGGAAGTCACTTGATCTTTATGCATAGTTGTTTGGTGCCAAACAGAATATAGTAATGTAATGAAGGGGAAAAAAACAGTAATCTACTGAAAGGTTGCTTTGGGCTACAGGACTATGAATTGAACAAGAAATGGAGAAAGACATACCTAGATACAGAGAGGAAAATTAGCAGTGCCTAACTGAATGAAAAAAGTTAGGAAATGCAGAATATTCTTAAAAAAAAAAAAAGAGAGAGCGCGCACCTAGATGGGCCTAAAAGAAACAATACATGTTTAAATTATAAACATTTCAGAGGAAATGTGTGCATGTGAATGAGAGGAACATCTAAGACAATAAATCCCATTATATAAGAAAGAGCAGAAAGAAAATTCGTTGTTCCTGTTCCTGACCTGCAGAGGGGAAGTTTGCACTGAGTTCATATGATACCAACAGCTCTCCATGGGCAGGGAGCACTTGAGACACAGATGTTTAAGCAATCTGGTTTATTAGCTCTGCTGTTTGAGCAACAGTTTGGGGTTTTTTGGTCCTGCTTCCTCCAAGAACCTGCCATTGCTGTTCCTTATGCTATACCCAGCTCTTTAACATGGATGACACGTAGGCCAGATTCTGCAATAGGATCTTACTTCCTCTGAGTGGCATACCAGCCTAAGAAACAGAAATGAGCTTTCTGACGCCAGCCACTGGATGGAGCTGGTCCAAGACTATCTTTCTAACAGCAGAAAGCAGATAGGGGAGCACAGCAGATATGATAGCTAACCCACTGCCCTCAGGACTGTCTTCTGCATTTTCAGTCTGAACCTGTGGGTTGTTGGGATGTGTGCACTGCTTCTGAGGGCTTGAAGGATGGGAACAGAGAAAAGCAAGCCTGTTGCAGGAAGCTTTTACAAATAAGTTGTGTCCTCATGAGAGATGACAGATTGTGATCTGCCAACTGAAGAAGCTTAAAGCCATGAGTTCAATGATGGACCAGACTAAAAGTATGTGATATCACAGCAAATCCTTTGGTAAACTAAACCAGGCTTCTGATCCATCTCCAACCTCCCCAGTGAATCTACTGAATTACCCTTTTAGTGTCTTGCTAACTTCAGTCCTCTCAGACTCAGGGCACTCTGGAAGATTTAGTCTGGCCTTCAAAAGAAGGAGTTAGCCTTAGCATGGATCTGCTTTACAAAATAATACTTAGAGGTTCTTGCTGCATGGCTCCTGGCTCAGTCAGTGTAAATCATTTGTGTTACAAATAACCACACTTCATGGAGAGTATTAACAAACCACCTGAAGCTGCTACTCAAACATACACTCCAGCAGGTAGGTACACCCTCCGGGAAGAAGCAACAAATCAGACAAGAGCTCTAAATACAGAGCAGAAGATAAATAAATCCATCATGTCACAGAGGGCTGGATTCAGGTTGTCTGATGGTCTTGTGAGCCTCTTAGGCAGGGTGCAGACATGGACCACTCTCCACTCTTGTAGAGTTACGAGATGAGTTGTGTGTGTAACACTTGCATGATATTTATCACTCATGCATTTCTATTGAGGCACATTAAGGGTTCCCTCTGCCACCTCTGGGATTCTTCCTCCTTCTGCTGCCCTAAGTAATCACCTTCTTGCACCTCCCCTGCCTGCCATATCTGGTTTAGAAGCAGCAGATACAGCACCTTCCAGCATATGTGCATTCACAAAGAAATGTGTAGATATCAGGTATCTCTATGTTCATACAAATGTGTATGTATGAGACAGACCTGTCGGAAAGACAACCATCATCTCTTCACACTGGTTGGATAAATACGGGCTCATCTCTGAGCCAGCACAAGCAGCTTTTCACAGTAATTATCTCTCACCACAAAGAGCAAATGCCAAAAACTGCCTAAGGATGGGCCCTGCCTCTGGAAAACTCCGAGCTGGCAGACGGGACCATTTCCTGATGGCTCCAAACATTGCCCTGGGCACTCGGACGGAAGGCCGGGCGCAAGCCATGGGCTGGACCGAGATGCGCGGCGCTGCGCCGGGGCAGGGGACACCGGGACGTGGGGAGGCCCGTGTCACCCCCCCACGCCGGTCCTGCAGGCTCTGATTCGGGGCTCCACAACAACGCCCAGGACGCATTGATTTTTCTGACAGTCCTCGTAGCAGCGGCTAAAATTAGGACGCTGTTGTGAAATTCATAAAACTGCAAAAACCTCAATTTTGTCAGCGTCTGTGGAAAGCACTGACCGGGTGGGATTTATTAGGGGGTGGCGGCGAGGTTTTTCAGTGTGGGACTTCCAGGCAAATCAGTCCAGGCAAAGTGCACGGAGCTCAACATGGTTCACCCTGCGTGCTCTCTTTACGGCCTCGGGGACCCCAAAAAGAGCCGTGTTCCCCCCCATCTCCGCTCCGGGGCGGGCTGGGCGGTGGGCGGAGGGAGGTGCGGGGCCGCCCCGCCGCCGGGCCCCGCCAAGCGATCTCCCAACAGGCGCCCCCGCCTCCATCCGAGCTGCAAAGAGGTGCACAAACTGAAAGTAAAACCAGACAAACAAACCACCCCAAACTCCTTCAAACCAAACAAGAGGCGGAGGTGAGGCGGGAGAGACTTTCTCGGGGTGAGTAGAGCGGCGGGGTCCCGGCCGGAGGATGTCCGACCCGGGGAAGCTGAGCCTCGGAGAGAGAAGGGGTGGCCCGGGGGGGCCCGGGGAGGGCAGGCAGGGCGCTGGTTGGGATGCTGAGCCCGGGGAAACAGAGCTGGTAGGAAGTTTGGAGAGGTTTCCAGGGGAGCTGCAGCTTCCGCAGGACAGCCGGGGGTGGGGGTCTATCCCCCAATCCTTCGGGGCCTGCTGTCGGCCACCCCCATGTGGGAAAGCGCTGCAAGGCCATCTTTGCCAGCGCAGTCGGGACAGGTCACAGCCTGGTGTGGCCCACTCCAAGTATGGACCGACGGACGCGGCCTCGCCCCGGTGGATGAAATACTGAGTGTTGGGCGGTGCCTATGGAGGGAGTCATGACCCAGTGCAATGCCCTGGGGTAGTTGGTGAAGAACACCAGTGGTGTGGGTAATGCTCCCTTTAGGAGAAGACCTAAAAATGGGACGATTACTGCTCTTTTACGTGGGTAAGGAGACGATCAGTGGGTCATCAGAACCTTTTGCTATGCACAGGACAAACCATGCGGTGTTGCAGATACTGCTCTGCTCCAGAGTATGCCTCGAGTAGATTTTAACCAGCAGAGTTATGGGCAGAATTCAGCCCTTTCCGCTCATGGTGCCCCATTTTGGCTCTAGGTGTAGGAGGCACAGAAGATGCAGAGGATTTATAAAGATCCTGCCTGATCAGAGCAGTGCGAAACTGGCAACCATGCAGTTTTGTGCCCACACAAAACCTTCAGAAGCAGCTGTCCCTTGCAGAGCAGAACTCACACATCATGGTTTTGTGTGAGGTTTTTTTACTAAGAGGCTTTTCTAAAGGTTGGTGGGAAAGGATGAGTTCACATTACAGTGGAAGCAGAAACAAGATCATTTTTCTGTCTCTATCTGCCAGCATCACATAAGTAGAATTATGGCAAGCATCAGTCTAGGAACCCATCACTCTGTCAGGTTTTTTTGAACTTTATGAGTGGGATTAGACTGGAGAAAAAGGTGGCAGGTGTATGCACATGGAAACACTACAATCACACCTTCTTTTCATAGGAAACCAGCCTAAATTACAGTAGGGACAGCTTTGAAATAAATTAGCTTTAAAATAGCAATTTATTGAACATTTTTGGGTGTGTTTGTTCTTTCAGAATACCCACCTTTTCAAACTTCACTTCTGTGTCCTGTATATAGAGAAATAAAGCTGTTTCTTCTCTCTTCCATCCTCTCCTCTCTCTCTTTTACTTTTTTAAGATGAGGCTGTAATTTGCACATATTCTTGTTGGCAGGAGTTGGGATTTTCACATAATTACATCCAGCATGCAGCACAACAGTAGGACTCTGTAAAAGCTAAAAAAGCATTGGGGAAGAGATATTTGAGGAGAGGCAGACCAAGCAGATGTACATTACAGGAGAAGGGGAATGTTAAATTTAAATGGGTTTTTGGTGTGGAGAGAGTATGTCTGTGCTGTATGGTTACTTTCCCTATGCATTGGGGTAGATCTGCTCATGAACACAAGTCCCAGAAGACTTCAGTTCAGTAAGTTTCAAGGCCAGGTAGTTGTGTCCCTCTTCCAGGAGCATTTTCAGGGCTTGCCCAGGTAAGGAATTGCTTCATTGCTGTTTGTAAGTCTACTGAAAAGCATACAGTTTGTGATCTGAAACTCAGGAGAGCAGCTGCCCTTCCCACACAGGACTGAGCCAGGCTCATCAGCATCTCTCTACACTGACTGTAAAGATGACAGCATGTATGACCCTGCTCAGAGAGGATGCCAATTCCAGGGTGACCAGAGGGAGAGTAGATGCCTGGGGCTGTGCATGAGCGTGCTGTTTGTGCAGGCAGCTCTGTGGATACCTGGCTCAAAATGTGGCTGTGGCACCTACAAAATTTATGGGTGGGCATCACATTAGTCACTGAGCTTGAGTCTTCACTGATGCTGTACCCATTTTCAGCAGCGGTCACCATGAAGAAGAGTAAGGATGGAGTGGGAAAGCACTGCAGAAAAGACTGAAGACTTCAGAAGAGCTGACCTTGTTGATGCCTACCTTTTAAGTGCTCTGGCGGACCTGGCAGCACAGCATGATTAGGATGAGGAGGAAGAAACTGTGGGCATCTTGCTTCTGCTTTGCAGCTGCCTTTTTCCTTGTGGTGGCAATTCAGGTACAGGGGCAAGGGGAGGAGGTATGCTCTCAAGGCAAGGCACAGTTCTGGCAGATGAGAAGGAGTATTGAAGGCCACAGATGTCTTCTGTATGAGTTTGTGCTTTAACAGGCATGTTCAAAGAAACTCTGTCAGCAGCACTGACTTGGTGGTGATAGCTGACTCCAGAAGTGACATTGCAGAGAGAACACTTTCCTTCTATAGCTCCTTTGTTCCTGGAGGAGTTTCTCAGGAATGGTGTACTGCATCATGCTGTGTTGTGTTGCTTTCATCCAGTCATGCTGCCTCTGTTCATGTCTTTGAACTCATTAGGCAGGGTGGCAAGGCTGGATCTATTTCATACCAGTGTGGCAGACACATGGCAGAAATCTGAGCACATCAGTAAGTGGTTATGGTAAGCTGTCCATCAGTTCTAACTGAAAACTATTCTTAGTGTTGGGAAGTTCAGTAAAAAAAAAATATGAGAGAAACATGAATGTGGAGGTGTATTGATTGGTGACTGGTGCAGGTTACTTTAGATTTTTTTTAGGAGAGAACAACTTTTATACAAATTGAATCAGCCTTGGCTGGCAGAAGGAGACTGGAGGAGGCTTCAGTAATGGAAGGATCTGTCCCATAGATGTCTTTGACCTTGGCCCATACTCGGAACTGAGGCTCTGGTTTGGACCAGTACCTCTGGCCACTCCCAGTGGAAGCAGCAGGAGATCTCTGAAACTCTTCCTGGCTAGCTGCCTGCTCCAAATTGAAGCCATTACATGGGGGCATTCACTGACACTCAATGGTGACTCAGTTCTGTTCCCCTGAACAAGGCACTCCAAGGTGACAGGCCTGCCCTAGCCCTATAGGGGTAATGCTAGCAAGTCTTTAGGACCTTTATTGGTAGGGTTTGTGACTCTGCTGCACCTCCATGACTACACAGGTTTGCAGCTGGCTAGAACTTCCCTGTGCCTACCTACAGTGTTTTCTGGGAGTGTCCCCTGAACAGTGACACTTGGTGCCCTGGTGCTGGGACACACGCTGTCAATACAGTTGGGGTGTGTCAACCCCCAAAACTTTAGAGAGCTGCTAGAGATTCTATGCAAATGCAGAGACTCCTTAAACTCTTCCAGGGCAAAATTTGGAAGCAAAGAAGAAGTATATTCCTGGATAGGAGGTAGTTAAAACTTATTTCAGTTATAATTGATGAAGTTATATCTTCTCAATCTATTAGACTTACGAATATTTTCCCCAGCTGTTATCTTGTCCACTGGCCAATGTGAGAGAGTTTTCTGTATTTTTCTGTACAGCTGCACTTTGTACAGCCTCCTGAATATACTGTCCCAGTATCCCCTCTTGTGAAGAACCTATTTATTCTGGATACAGTCAATATGTTTTGCTACACAGTAAGAGTGAATGACACAATAAACAGCAAAATGAATACATGCTGTAAAGCTATGAGGAAAGAGAAATGTTTTCAAGAACTTAATACAAAAAACACTCTCCTGCTTTCCAATATCTTCCTTCAGTGCCATCTGACAAGGCAAAGTAGACTGGCCAAAGTTACTTGGTGAGTTGCAGTTCCTCCATCATTCTTGCAGCTGTTCCTAGGGTGGCATTATGCACTGCCTGTGATCATGCATACACAAAAAAACATTTGCATGGTAGCAGGAAAGTCTTTGCCCCTCCAAAGCCAAGAGCAAGAGCTGTATATGCAGAGCTAATACTTGTTGGCACCATTTCTGTCACTTCGCTCAACAAACATCTCTCTCCTAGGACTTTTTTATGGCAGGTACTACATGTCTGGCTTCATGAGCACCAGAAATCCCCAGACTGGGGTCTTTCATCAGCAGACTTTGTCATCTTCTGTCTGATGGCTAGAGGCTTCTCCTATGGGTGGAGAATTTTTATGATTCCTGATAGCGTTTTTAGATCTGTAAGTGATGGTCCATACTAGTCAGTCATTCACTTCTCCTCATACAGATGTGATTTTCTCCTATGCCCAGCTATGAAATTGTAGTTATATTGTCTTCTAAGACCTGTCTGCAACTAGTTTATTCAGTCAGTTGTTTAAAAAATTAATAGGAGTGAGTACAGGTGGTCAAAATCTCATGGGGTTTTTTTTCCAGCTAATTCTCAGAAGAAACCATGCTACTGAAGAGCTGTTCTGGGCTTTGTGCTTTTTCCAGGGAGAAAGGAGTAGTTGTGTTGGTAAATTGTAACATCATGTGGCCATATCTAAGTATAGAAATTAATTTCCTCCTCCCTACGAATTCAAATTAAAGTTTTCCCTTTTTCTGAGACCAGGTCACTTGGATGGTGGCTACAGCCAGTGAAGCATATGCACTTTGAATGGCAGAAACTTGACATGCCGACTTAGTTATTGCTTGATGCTTAAACTGATTTGTCAAGCAGATGTCCAGGCTAATGACAGTGATGTGCTCTGATATGTATGTTTATTTTCCTGAAGGTTATCACTGAACTAGGCAATTCAGAGAATAAAGTGGAAGTAATCTCTAGGTTACACAGTGACCCATTAAAGCCGGCGGAGGCACACGCTTTTTGGTTAAAGAAGCAGCTTCACATCAGCTTGAAGACAGAGTCTGACGTAAATCAGTACCCCATCCTGCTCTGGTGGTCTCCCCTAACTGGAGAGACTGGGAGACTGGGGCAATGCGGAGAGGATATTTGCTACTTTACCATCAACAGGAGCTACCACCACAATCAGAGGACGAGAGCATTTCTGTTCTATGGTAAGGACCTGTTCCTTTTTGAAGGAGTAGCTTTCCCTCCTTCCCAGTTATTTTCCTCTAAAGATTGATTATTCCAGGTGGTAGTCACTGAGAGCAGGATATGTATGCAGTTCATTGTGCTGAACTTTGCCTGGTGCTGAATACCATCAGCAGAGATCCAGAGATGCATGTTCTCTGAAAAAGTACTCTGAAAAGTGACTGCATGTATGTGGGATGACTGTATTCTTGTCTCATGCTGCTTTCCATTCATGTGCTCCCTGTTAATGGGATAAAAGATCATTTTCTGTTGCTTCCAAGTCATTAAAATACAGTCTGAGATGAAGCCAGCTTTTTCCAGTTTTCTGTCTTGTCACCCCTAGCAGAGGTTCTGCAAGGCCTTTGTTGCACTTGCCAAAGTCTTTTGCCCTAAAATAATGCCTGTGTTGGTAGCTGTGCAACTCCCTTGCCTGATATGCTTGGAGATTGCTAGCAGACTGCAGCTGGAAAGTAGTGAAAGAAGCTTACTGATTCTGCACAGGGAGCAGCAGCTAGTGCAGCCTTCTGAGTGGCTCTGGTGAGTATACAAAACACAGATGATACGTTTTAAAAGTAAGCCTTATTTTGGTTGTGGGTTTTTTTTCCCCCACATAGTTACTTTCCAGAAAAAAAGCGAATTTGACGAGCAAAAATAAAGCCAAATGCTTTTCTGTGATCTGTAGTTTCTTCTCCTCTCTCCTGGAAACAAAATAAAAAAAATATCTGAATCCTGAAGCTCATTCACTGAGCCAGGATACAGGTGAACTGGAAATATAGGAAAGAAGGGACTTTAATTTTGTTGTTAACAGTGGACCAAAAACTTCACATCAGTAGTCTTTTTAGAGCTCCAAGTAGGTCAGCTTTCTCACAGAATCACAAAATGATAAGGAGTTGGAAGGGACATCTGAGGATCATCTAGTCCAAGCCCCCCTGCTAGAGAAAGATCCCCTAGAGCTGGTCTGATAAGAATACATCCAGGTGGGTTTTGAATGTCTCCAGGGATGGAGACTCCACAACCTCACTGGGAAATCTATTCCAGTGTTTTGTTACCTCAGAGTGAAGAAATATTTTCTCATGTTTAATTTAAATCGCATGTGTGCCAGTTTGTGTCCATTACCCCCTGTTCTGGGGTTCTGTTCTGTTCATGGGACACCACGGAGAAGAGTCTGGACCCATCTTCCTGTCACCCACCCTTTAGATATTTGTACACATTGACAAGATCTCCTCTCAGCCTCCTTTTCTCTAAGCTAAACAACCCAAGCTCTCTCAGCCTTTCCTCACAGGGCAGATGCTCCAGTCCCTTAATCATCTTAGTGGCTCTGTGCTGGACTCTCTCTAGTAGTTCTTTGCCCTTCTTGTACTGGGGAGTCCAGAACTCCACACAGTACTCCACATGAGGCCTCACCAGAGCAGAGTAGAGAGGGAGGATCCTCTCCCTTAAAGCTGTTGGCCACACTCTTCTTAATGCACCCAAAGATGGCATTGGCCCTCTTGGCTGCCAGGGCACATTGTTGGCTCATGTTAAGCCTGTTGTCCACCTTGACTCCTAGGTCTTTTTCCCCAGAGCTTTTATCCAGGAGGTCAACACTTAACCTATACTGGTGCATGGGGTTGTTCCTCCCCAGATGGAGTATGCTACACTTGCCCTTATTGAACTTAATTTGTTTTCTCCCCGCCTAGCTCTCCAGCCTCTCCATGTCAGGCTGGATAGCAGTACAGCCCTCTGGCATGTCATTCACCCCTCCCAGCTTTGTATCATCAGTGAACTTACTGATGATACAAATTATCCCCTTGTCCAGGTCATTGATGAATATATTGAATAAGACTGGACCCAGCACTGACCCCTGAGGGATCCTGATCATCAATTTCCAGACTGACTCAGCCCCACTGACTACAGCTCTCTGAACTCTGTCCTTCAACCAGTTCCTAATCTATCTTGTTACCCAATTGTCCAATTCTCATTTCTCAAGCTTGCTTGTGAGGATATGATGAGGGACAGTGGCAGAATCTTTGCTGAGGTCAAGGTAGATGACATCAGCTTCCCTCTCTTCTTCTAACCACCTGGTTATGCCATCATAAAAGGCTATCAGATTGGTTAAGCATGATTTTCTCTTAATAAATCCATGCTGGCTACTCCTTTTAAGCTTTCTTTTATCTAAGTGGTTAGAGATGGCCTCCAGAAGAGCTGCTTCATCACCTTTCCAGGGATGGAGGTGAGGCTGACTGGTCTGTAGTTGTCTGCGACTTCCTTCTCACCCTTTTGGAAGATTGAAGTGACAGTATCTTTCTTTCCAGTCTTCAGGCACCTCTCCTGTTTTCCATGATTTTTCAAAAATGGTGGAGAGTGGTTCAGCAACAACATCAGCCAGCTCTCTCAACACTTGTGGATGAACCCTGTTGGGGCTCATGGATCTGCCCGTGTTGTGGTTTTGGTCTCTGATAGTAATTCTATTTGTTTGTTTCAGCATTAGAAGGGCTCTTACTGTTCATTTTTAGCAGGCTTGTGAATGTGTTTTACTTGCTTATTTCTGAAGGACTATCATAATGGGCAAAAGATTTCCTGTAGTTTTTTTCATTTTCTAGTAATGCTGACTATGAACTGTGCAGAGAGAAGTGCCAAGATATACAAAAATGTTTAATTACTTGAAAACCACAATAAATTATGTCACAATCCTAAATCCCATGGAGAACAAGGGTCACAGATGGCAATGAGGGTGACAAAAATGCTGCATCAGTAGAGAAAAGCTTCACACACACATGCATGGACCTTGATGTACGGAGCTGTGAGCCCGCAAAAAGGCATATTTTGGTGTTCAAGAATTTCAGCCTGCTGAGTGAAAACTTGAACATCTGCATTTCCATGCTAAGGTTGGACCAGGACACAGTTTCACCTTCCAAATAAACTTCATTAATTTTCCCCTAGTATTTCATCAGTGAGCTAGTCAAGAGAGGAATGATCCAAAACTTAGGGAAAATATTATGTAAAAATATGGGGTACAGATGTTTTTCATCAGAACCAGTTTACTAGGAGCACACACTTTCCTGCATCTTGTCCTGACTTACTGTCCTGGCCTGGGAAGCCCCCAAGTGTAGTTGATGACTTTGCTGAGTGCCACCATCTCCTGTTTGGAAGGAGATGGAATTCTGTCTCTTCTTTTGGGAGGGATTCCAAACTCCACCTTTTCAGTCTCACATGTGTCATAAAGTATTGCCTGTAGCATAAACTACCAATGCAACTAAGTCAGCATGAGCTGGACCTGCTGCCATACTGGCAGAGCCTCAGGGGTGTTGGTCCTAAGAGAGGAAGATATCCAAGGTTTTCTACATTTAATCCTACAAATCTTTTTGTCTTCTTTCTGGACTTGATTGATGAAGTGTTGAATAAGAATCAGTCATATTCGTGTGCTCTGAGCTGTAGTGCATTTTTCTTTGGATTCCTCTTTGTTTGATTCTCCCCTTGCTTAGTAGGTTTTACATGTTGCATTTTTCTCTCTTTCTCATTGCTTTTCTTGTCTCATTCTCTCCTGAATTTTCTTTCCCTTTTCCCTTCAATACTACCTTCAAGAGGGAGCTCCCTTGGGAGAGACAGAGCTGAAGTACTGTTTTCAATCCACAGCATTTCATTATTGTCTGTATGCACTGCTTCGTCTCTTCTGGGCATCACTTAGAACAAAGTGTTTTCAAAATCAGATAGGCCTTACAAGCTTCCCCGTGAGAATTTGATTCACTTTTAATTTTCCTAACCTTCTTGTACTGCTGTAACACCAGAGGCTGCAATTAGCATTTTTCAGTGGGCTGCACAGCCCTTCATCGGCTTAGTGCTGAGTGCTTAAGACCACCATTCAGTGGAAAACAGAAGGTCAAATACTTAATGCTCTTTAAAAAACCCACCTGATGTTCTTGAAGGATCTTGCCTTGTAGGAAGTTCTATGTTACTGGCAGCTATCATCCATCTTCACTGTAGTACTGAAGTCTTATGTTGGTTTTATAAGGTCAACATCAGAGTCATCTTGGCAGTCTCATGCAGCCACAAAGACCACTGACCACTTATTTTCCTTGTTTATTCATTTGTAGATTAAAATTCTGTGTTAAGACTTCTGCTGGCTCCCTCTTTTTTCCCATCAGTGGTTTGAGGCAAAGGTAGAATAGAGCATGAGAAGTTACGAGTGTGACTTCATGATAGAATGGTTTGTCCAATACGAAAGGATTTGTGGTGTTTTCTAAGCAGTTTGTTCCAGTTTATGGACCTCCCTTCCTTGACAATACCATTTAAAGGTTTTGCGTATTTAGGACCTGTACTTCAGTAAAAACCTCAGATAGTTTAAAAGACAGCGAGGAAGTATCCTGACAGAGATTAATCAGTTTTGCATTTAATCTGCAATTAGGCTAGCCATGTGATTGTAGTATAGCAGCACTGATAGGGAAGATCAGGTCAGATTCACAAGCTGATATTTTTAATTCAGTTTTGCACAGATGAGCCTTTGAGAGCAGGTTTCTAGGTTTGTCCTGAAATTTCCACCACAGCTTTCCTAAGCTGTTCTGGAGACCTCCTGTTCTCAAAAGGAGGCACAAGCAGCTGCAGTCTTCTGGTTTCCCAGGTTAGACATGGTTCTTCTCCTACAGTTGGCACTAGTTTGAGGAGCCATCTTCTGCCAGAAGCTACTTTTTATCTATCTGGTGGCAGCTGTGATACATCTTTGATAAACTAAATACATTGGCTTCCAAAGTCACAGAATCACAGAATTTGGAGGTTGGAAGAGACCTCCAAGATCATCCCGTCCAACCTCTGACCAACACCATAAGCCAACTACTCAACCATGTCCCTAAGGATCAGGTCCAAACTCCTTTTAAATACCTCCAGGGATGGTGACTCCACCACTGTCCTGGGCAGGACATTCCAATGCCTGACAACCCTCTCAGTGGAAAATTATTTCGTAATATCCAGCCTAAACCTCCCCTGGCACAGCTGACATCCATTCCCTCTGGTCCTGTCACAGTTCACCAAGGAGCAGAGGCTGTTTCCCTCCTCGCTCCAACCTCCCTTGAGGCAGCTGAAGAGAGCCATGAGGTCTCCTCTCACCTCCTCTTCTCCAGACTGAACACCCCCAGCTCCCTCAGCCACTCCTCACAGGACTTGTGCTCCAGGCCCTTCATGAGCTTTGTTGCCCTTCTCTGGACACGCTCCAGCACTTCTCTGTCCCTCTTACAGTGAGGTGCCCAGAACTGAACACAGGACTCAGGATGTGGCCTCACCAGAGCTGAGTACAGAGGGACGATCACCTCCCTGTTCCTGCTGGCAGGTCTCTATAGTATAATGTCTTTGCAAGTCTTTAAGTCATTCCTGTAATTTTTCTTCTCAACCCTGTCCAATATTTTAGCATCCTTTTTGTTGTTTTGTGATTTGAACCAAACTGACCCCTGATTTTCCTCACATCATAGAGGCAATACTATCTATTGCCCTGTTTACAGAACCACGGGATTATAAGCATCTTATTAGTTTAATTTCAGTGCACTAAAATATAAAATTCCTAGTAAGCCTTTGAAATGAGAGATCTTTAAGCTCACATGACATGAAAAAAAAGAGTTTCTAGTACTGATTACTGATTCTGTTTCTCTAGATTCTTCTGCTGCCAGATTCAGTTTTATCTGTCATAAGACTCCTCTGTCCTTGCATTAATTGCTTTTTTTTTTTTTTCAATACTGCCATGTAATCTCATAAATGTGATAGTTGCAGAGCTGATATTAAATTAAGACTAGACTTTTGTGTCTATGTTGCTAGTGTGGTGTGATAGATAGGGACAAGCTAAAACACTGTTTGCTTTTGTCTAGGTACTGACTTCAGTATAGACAGCCTACCCCTGCCTCGTAAAGACTATCATGAGTGGGCTCTTTTCCATGAAGAGTCACCAAAAAACAACTACAAACTCTTCCATGAACCAACCATCACCTTATTCAACCACACCGCAACCTTTAGCCGCCATTCTCACCTACCACTGACCACTCAATACCTTGAGGGTGTAGAGGTCCTGAAGTCATTGAGGTACATGGTCCCACTGCAGATGAAGAACAGCCTGAGAAAGCGGCTTGCACCACTTGTATATGTGCAGTCTGACTGCAACCCTCCTTCTGATCGGGACAGCTATGTCCGTGAGCTGATGTGCCACATTGAAGTGGACTCCTATGGGGAATGTCTGCATAACAGAGACCTTCCACAGCATCTCAGACATCCAACTGCCATGGATGATGTGAACTTCTACAAAATACTGGCACAGTACAAGTTCATTCTCGCTTTTGAAAATGCTGTCTGTGAAGATTACATTACTGAAAAACTCTGGCGGCCGCTGAAGTTGGGAGTGGTACCAGTGTACTTTGGGTCTCCCAGCATTGTGGACTGGCTTCCTAGTAACAAGAGTGCAATCCTGGTGTCCAGTTTTTCACATCCTCGGGAGCTGGCTCACTTTATCAAAACACTGGATACAAATGATCAAGAGTATGAGTCCTACCTTCAATGGAAACTGAAAGGGGACATTTCCAATCCAAGGCTGTTGGCAGCAATAAAGGAACGCAAGTGGGGAGTGCAAGATATCACCCAGGACAATTACATTGACACGTTTGAGTGCATGGTGTGTAACAGAGTGTGGGAAAACATCAGAAGGAAAGAGAAGGTACTTTTGACTTTCTCCCTGTGCCTCAAAGACTTTAAAATGTCACTATCCTCAGATTTGTTTCTGGAAATATAGTTACCAGATACCTGGCCAGCCTACCAATTGGTATTGCAGTGCCATTGGTTTAAGCATCCTCAAAGAGAAGGTGGGTGCATGGCCAGAGCATGTGTTCCTCATTCTGCTGCAGTGCTTGCTTGAGTTCAGTGAGTGTATCAGATGTTAAAATGATGGTCATTTTAGTTCAAGCAGAAGGCTTGAATTATTCAGGGAGAAAGTTTTTATCAGGCTACAGAAAGTAGGCTAACTTTTTGACTTGTTTTAGATGACCTGGAACATCTGGAAACAGCTTGTTCAGAGAGTTTATGGAATCTCTGTCTTTGGATGTGGTTTAAGGTTCAGCCCTGTGCTGCCCGAGGCAATTATATATACTTAGAACAGGGAGATGGACTAGATGATCACTGGAGATCCCTCCTGACTTAAATACTCTATGACTCTCTGGTTTTGCATCTGTGTGGGTAACACACACCGTGGTCTTGCAGGGATGCTGGCCATGACACCAGAAGACCATTTCAAAGGCAACATGAACTACTCAACAGGCTACAGCTGTGGTTGATTTGGCTGGTATAAACAGAGATTATACTGAAGCAAAAACTTCAGGTTTACATAGCAAGAGTCAGTAGCCAATTTTAAATGGCCCATGACCTTCATTAACATCTTAAACAAACAAAAAAAACCCACCACCTTTTTGTATCAAGTAATGAAATCATTCAGTGTCTCTAGTATCCTACAGTTGACCTCTATCCATTACACCATATATAAGTTGCAGCCTGACCAGGACACTGTGATCAGCCAGTAGAAGGGAGATGAAAAATCATTTTAAGTTCCTAAGGTGAGCTGAAGTGGTGGGGGATACAAACTGAAAAGCATTGCATTTAACTGGGCTTTTCTGTTTGAATCTGGTGAAAATCTGGACAGACATTTTATCTTTGAATTTAGAATAATGGAAAAGTATAGAATAGGCTAGGTACAGATATTTCTTGCTCATGCTTTTTTGTCTCTCTGTCAAGAAGACTAAGATCAGTTTGCTCTCCTGATCATGATCATGGCTTGTTTCTTTGTTCTTAAAAAAAAATTTAAAATCTCATTAGGTGTGTGCATATATAAGATGAAACCAGAAGATAATGATGAAGGTAGGACTCCTTGCCTTATGATTTCAGTTTGGTTGTGCTGATGCTACTCATTTGCAGCCAGACTTGATCTGAGACTATGGCTTTTGTCAGCTCTTGTTCATGCCCTGTCCTGGACACTTTGGGAGAGCTTGCCCTCTGACATCCACAGGGACATGGCTAAAGCCTGAAGTGGGAAGGAAAATGTCACTGACATGCCTCATTAGTTTATAAATAGCACAGCACCTTTTTTTGTCTGCCAGGGTCCCTGAATAACCCCTTCTATTTCTCTCTATTGCCAGGGATTGCTGCCCCAGAGGTGGAAGGCCCAGGCCAACCATCTGAGCTGCCCCAAACCAGAGGCATTCTGGTTCTCATCTTCAAACCCTGGCTGGACTTCTCTTCGAGAGATGTGGATACCAAACTTTGAGCAATCCAAGAAAGAAGCTTGGGCACTGAGGCACCTGGTGGAAAGAAACAGGAATTTTACAGCTCAAGAATTTTGGATGCTTGTATTCAAAGAATAAACACAATGACCTGATCAAAAGAGTGAGCTCCTCAGAGGAGTCCATGGGATCTTCTTTTGTAGGTGACCTTATATGTAGGATTGGTTGCCATGGGAACTAAACCTGTAAAACTGAATTTAGTATGTTCGGTGCTCATATATAATCTATATAACATCTGAACTAATGACAATATAATTATAAATAATTCTAAAGTAAATATAAATACTTACATACTTACTAATATATGTTTATCTTAATTGCCATTAATTCATATGTTTGACCTTTAAGGCACAAGTTGTCAAGATTCTCAAAGCCCAGTTTTAAGAGCACAATTAATTCCCATGAAGCAGATACATCTCTCTCCACCTTTAGATACATACCTTGTTTTTGTAGCTTCGGGACCCCTTTTCCCTATTTCAGGATGTTCCTTTGCTGTGCTGGTAGCCGGAAGCTGGAGAGCAGCTGATACTGGTACAATTTCTGGGCTGCTTTGGAGGTAGGGGAAAAACTTGGGACTATGTCCCTGGCTAGCTGTTTATTGTCAGTTTTTCTGGCATCAGCAAATTTAGCAGAGACTTGGCGGGCTTTGTGTCCTGACACTGAGTGCCAATGTAAAGTATGTTAGACCTTGGCACAAGGAAACACCATCTGTTAGTGTCCAGGGACAGGTTGAAAGAAAAATGTGCTGGCTCAGACTTACCCACTATCTTTTGCTAATAATAAGATGAGCATATGAATATCTCCACTCCCCAGAAGCGGGGGTGGCTTCAATCTGATTTACCTTCTTAAGTTTTTGATGATGGATTAGTATTCATACCACATAAGAAACATGGAATTATGTGCTTGAAAGGGCAGGGATAAAACAGAGAGTGCATTGGTGCTGAAAAGTCTCTAACAGGCACATGGGGAGGTAGGCAAGGATCCTGTTTTAGGCTCCTTTAGGATCCTACCTGTTTTAGCACAGAAAATCCCAAATTACCTCATCTGACAAAGAAAAAAACTTAATGATCTGGGTCATCACTTTCCAAAGGACACACTTTTGTGTAGTATGCAGTCTGTTGCAGTTTTCCTCCCATGTCCTTTCAACCTCATTCTATGGAGTAGTAAACTTACACAGGATCTGTGGCATTATCTGGGTGGAGCCATTTCAATGAGGAACAATTATTCTTACATATGCCCATGTATGATTACACAGGCAAATGTAACTACTAATAAGTTCTTCACATTGCTGGAAAGGCAGATTTTCACCTGTCTGATAATTTCAATGCACTTGTTCCCTGTAGCAAGCAATTTTGAGATTGTTGTCAAGCATTTGGCTGTTTTCTGAATGGATAGCCATGGTGAAGGATGTGAATAGCATTTATGCCAAGAAATTGAGCTGCAAAATCTATTTTTCTTGGAAAGGTTTCCTCACCAGAAACTCCTTGCTAAATATCTGTTAACATTTTAACACTTTTAAATCTAGTGACAGAAAGGCAGTTTTGTGGCTATGTAGTATTGGTCATAATTTTTATGAGCACGTACTTGGTTTTGATTAAGAAAAACTGTCCAACTGCAGCTTCTTCCTACTAGTATTTTGCCAGTGTGTCCAACAGCATCTCTTGGTCATGTCCTTAACTCCTTCCCCCATGGTCTACAGTGCAAACAATAAGTAAGTTCCACAAATGAACAGGCTACTTCAGAGCAACCTAGATTTGGTCTCTTGGACTTTAATCCGCCTCTAGATCATTTTTTCCTGTGCTGGGTGGAGGGAAGTCTTAGTGCATGTTGCCTTGGGAGACTGGAAAGCAAGGGTATTTGTACAGGCTAATCAAGCATAAGAAAGGCTGATCATCATGAATTTTAAGTTGTCTCTTCTCTCCCCCTACTGCTCTGAGAAGGAATAAGCAGGAGCAGCTGACCACTCTCTTTCGGTTGTTTTTTTGTTTGTTTGTTTGTTTGTTTGTTCGTTTTTGAGCTGGTTTGCTAGCCCCCTTGCCACGTACAGCTTTGGGATTCTAGCCAACAGAGGAATCCAGTTTGTTTGGCAGGCTTATGTATATCCTGGATGGCACAGAGCTTTCTTTTTATGTTTCTTTTTGCATCAGAAAGGCAACAGCAAAACAATAGAGAAAAACTCTGTATTTCCAACAATGAGACCTAATTCTGGAAGAATGAGTATATACTTTCCAATCTCTTGCATAGTGGTAACAAGCTGTCCTGATTTCCCTTGCTGTAGAACATAAGACATAAAGACAATTCCTGCTGGCCTTGCATTTATTTCCTGTGAACCTATATCCATCAGCTCCCCTGGGAGTCATACATGTTAGTGGCCTCTGAGCATGCAGTAGCATTTTTATATGAAATGCAAAATACTGAGACCAGACTGCCCCTTCAGAAGATGCCTGTGGTCTGCTTGGGAATCTGGGAATCTGCAGCACACATGGTGGGTCTGGGAGAGCCCTGGGGAAGGAGGTGAGTCTGGGTGCCAGCCTTTGACAGTTCTTCTGTTCTTTTGGAGTTCTTCTTCACTCTCTCCCTCATGAAAATCAGGATTGGAGCAAAGACAAAGGAGAGCAGGGATTGCTTTTACCCTTCCCTGCTACACTCCCTTGGCCTCTCTACAGCCAGCCTACACCTTCCACCAGCTGTCCCTGATGTACATGTGTCCTTGTGCCTCCTGTCCTCCATGGCATCTGGTTGTGTAGGGAAACAAAAAACCCAAACAACAGCAAAATAACAAAAAAACCCAACCAAACAAAAAGGGTGTGTTTTTTTTCACCAAAAACATTTGCTGACATTTCTCAACTTTAATAATGTCAGAAGCCTTAGCCTCCTCCCAGTCCTCCTTGGGGTCTGATTGCCTGTACTCAAGGCCACCTCTCTCCCAGTCCAGTGACACCTGGGATCAGACTGCAAGGAAGCAGTTAAGATGAGAAGGAGCTGGGAGTAGCCTCACCTGGGGCCTCCCCTGTCATGTCAGAACTGCTTTTGTGGTCCCAAGTCTGTTATCTGGGCTGTACTGCCCGTTCCTGCCCGTGCCAACCCTGACCGATGTGCTGGACTTCTGTCTCGATCTTGATCTCTTTCATCCCAATGGACCTGTTGAGTGATTGCTTGGCTGCAGCTGGCCCTGCCCTCCATCACCACCCCTGCCCTGTGTGCCCTGCCTGTGGACCAGCACCCCCTCCATCCTGGTGGGCATGCTGCCCAGTTGGTTCCACTCCCAGTGGATGTGCCCTACTTCGAGGTCCTTCTAGAAGGTGGGAGAAGTCCCCTGGGAATCCTGCCATCATGAGGCTCCCTCCAGCTATCTTAAGAGCTGCTTTGCCCTTTGGTGAGCTGCTCTGCATCAGCTGCCCACACACCACCCCTTGTGTTTGTCTGTCCCCTGACCATGACCCACAAGTCCTTGGCAGCTGCACCCCCTCTCCCACAGCAAGAGCCTGTCCTTTGCCTGTGATGCTTTGCCTCCTCCTTGCCTCCCAGGAACACTCTAGTGATGGGGCTGAGCCTGCCCCATTGCTTTGATCCCAAGCATGCACAGACTTTAGGTTCAAAATTCCCTTCTTTGGCCACTCATTTTACCCAGATTGGTTCATTTTTACCTATTTCTTTGTTCTTCAAAAATCTCCTTAACATTGAATCTAGCCACCATACCCTTTAGAAGACCTGCAGGGGTGGGGGTGCAGAGATGGGAGCAGATCATCTGAGATTGCTGTGCTAGACATACATAGAGGAACAATGGAGTATTTACCTCAGAAAATGAACACAAAGGCAATGGCTAGGAAAATGTTTAGAGAAAAGAAGTATAAGGAGGTCTCTCACTGTTCATTTCAATGCAGGACGAGCATCAGTCCTATGCTGTGGATGCACAACCTTGCACTCTGGGCTTCAGAGGTCAAATCCTATCCTTCCTCCTTCATTTAGTATTTTACAGAGGCAAAGATAAACTCTTGTGGCAAGCATTAAAGAAAGCCGAAGATTTCTATGCCAGTGATCACATTTACAAAGCACGTGATGTTTTGTTATGTTAGCAGTGCAATGTAGCCTAATGTGAAATACCATGAGGGTGGCTGTGTGCTTCTGTAGAAGAGTTTCAGGGAGCCACATACTGCACACCTCTGTGTAGACTGTTCATAAAACAGACTGAGGTTAAAGCCAGACTCTCTCTATGTAATTAGTGGAAAGACAGGACTCATCTGCGTTACCCTGCAAAGGAGCACTTTCTCCAGCAGCAAGAAGGAGGCAAGGCCAGGTAGTGTAGTGTGGACGTAAGCTGTTGCTGTGTCCTTCTAGCTGGTGTACCCCTATAAGTGTTTTTAAATCACTGTTACTGAATGCTCATCAGCAGACCTTGTTTTCAGTGTGTCTCCCAAACTCAGGGTTAATGAATTAATTAATAATCAGCTATTTGCTGATCCCTTAACTTTCTGGTCTTGGAAAAAGATAGGACATAGAGATAGCTATTTTGCATCTGGTCAATCAAAGGTCTTGAAAGTAGTCTTACTTAATCAATGTGCATATATTCTGTGAGTAAAAAAATTACCTCAAGATTTCTACGGTTGCAAATTAAAGCACAGTTAAGAACACTTGTGTAACCAGTGTTTCAAATAACAGGAGGATTGTCCTGAAATATCATGGGAAGTTTGGGCACCACCAAGCCCATGAAGACCAATCCATTTTGCATACCCTGTCCCATCTCTAAACCACACACACATGCACAAAACAGTTACCTTCTCCTTCTGCTCTGTTTACTTGCTTTCCATCCTGAACCTGGAGTCAGGTGAGAGTCTGGGTGCATCATTGAAAGAGACTTAGCCAGATTTTCCCCAGATGCATGGGAGACACCTGGTATCTGTGAGGCATTCAGCTTGCAATCCATAGTTTTCTATACATAGAAAGCCACATTAAGTGGCAAAGGCTGCATGTTGCTTTCTGATGAATTCAGAGAGCAACCTTCCTGGATTCTGGGCTCTCTAGGTATGCAGTCTGTGGTCCCATGGCTTCCCAGGCTGGAGGAGTAAGTCAAGCAGTGGACTCAGGAATGTGAAACATGCTGCACACAAAAGGTTTGGGGAAACCTGAGCAATGCCATATCTGTTTGATGGACTTTTCTCCTGGGCTTTTTGGAAGATGTGTCCATCTCCTTTCAGTGCTGTGTGTTACCTGCAGAGAAGGCAGCTCCCTCTGGCCCACCAGCATATGTCCTCTGGATAGTGGGGTGTCCTTTGGCCTCTGGTGGACACTAACTGTTGAAGTCCTTGAGGCAGGGCAGAGTTTGAGGCAGCTCAAGGTACCACAGCTGCAGACTGGAGATGAAAGTGACAGTGCATTGTTAATGATCCAGCCAATCTTCCAGGGTCAGGAGACTTGAAAGTTAAAGGTATTTTCTCCCCTATGCTGACAACCTTTTAGGATGTTTTGGTGTGCACACTTTGCAGTTTCAGGTATTGCTTTAGCACGGGTAGGGCTCAGAATACCTTATTTTATTTATGTGGTTAAGGAAACGCTCTCATAGTGTACCCTTGTTGCAGCCATTGGCACATTGAGAGACACGATAAAGCAAGATCTGTGATGAAACCAAAAAACTTGGCAGTCAGAGTATGGCTCCCCAGGAGGAGTCATAGTCTTGCTACAGATCCGTTATCCCCAGCATCATGTGTGCCTTTTGTAACTGTGCCACAAAACTCTCACTTTGTATAAATTAACTTTTCCGTGGAGTGTAAATTATTAATGCACTAAAATGTGCTGCTAACAGTTGTTTGCATTTGAAGCTATTAGTCATTGTTCCTGACTGATGCATTTGGTTGTTTGCCATTTTCTCCAAGTCAGCAAAATCACATCCTTTCTCTCCATGCTCTATGTTTTGTGCAAAGACCACAGAAACCTAAGAAGATCCATTCCAGGGGTGGGAGTAGTACACACAACAACAAAAAAAAACCGCTAATAATGGGTTCTCTGATCAGAAAAGTCCTGCCTGAAAAGGCTTAATCTTAAAATTAAAAGAAAAGCCTTCTCTCTGAGAGGTCAGATTTGAATTATCTGGCCTAATGACTAATGCCGAAGCAAGAGCCAAAATGTGACCATTCTGATAACATACAGAAAATTCTGGATAGGATTAAATTATATTATACTTAGTATAAGTCTCTTTGCAATGCTGTAGCAGTAAGCACAAGGATTTATGCTGGCTCTGCCCTCAGCATCTCCTGCACTGCAGGTGCAGAGCTGCAGACACACAAGAGGCCAACCTGAGCACACTAGAGTATCTCTCCCAAGACTTCTTCTCTAGCCAGCAGAGAACCACAGCTCTCCAGCAGGAAACTTGGAACATATCTAAGTTTTAACCAAAATTGCCCTCAGAAGGCACTTATGTCTCTCTGTTAACAACTGCAGGAATCAGCAGTGGCTAACCGTGCTGGGCTGGAGCTGATTGTCAGGAATCCCTTTCCCTGAAGGTGTCCAAGAGGAGTTTAATGTTCTGCTGCAGTATAGATCCCACAGAAAGAGGTGTGATCTTCATCTCAGCTCTAAGGATGCTGAATTAGCTCCTTAGCAACATGAGAGCTTAGAAAATATTTACAAGTATTTGGAGTTCAGGGGGTGGTGAGGTCCCAAAGGCAGCAAAAAGACTGCTTCCTGTTGACTTTGCAGCATCAGATCAGCTGAGGACATCATTCCTGACCTTCAGAAGAAGATTGATGTCAGGACTGGATGGAAGCCAGGAGCTTGGGCCTCAGGCTTTGCAGATCTGCTGTTCACTGCTCAGCTGCTGTCTCCTGGTAAATGTACAGCTTCTGTGTTGCCATCCAGACTCTTGCTACTTACAACCCCTTATGCTTCATGACCCTGCAGAGAGGAGTGGGTGTTTAATCTCTGTGGATGACCTTCCTCAAGGTACTAGAGTGAAACCTACCTACCTGTGTGTCCTGCTGGCTCAGGAGGACTCTGGCTCCAGGTGTGAGGAACATTAACACTCCACAGCAGAGCCAGTGGCTCTTGCTGGCATTCAATGCAGCCAGACCAAAGCCCTTCCTTGGAATCAGCCTCAAGCCAATCAATATTCAAATGCACTTGCCCAGTTAGTGATGGTCAGTGCCTGCACCCAGAAGACATGTAGGCAGATGGTAGGGTGAGGAGATTGTCCTATACCATGGTGATGGAAGTGGCAGCCCTGTGTGTGGCACATGGTGGTGAAAGGGCGGGAGTCTGAAGTGAAGATATATCCCAAAGTGGTGTTCTAGGGAGCCAGCCAGTAATCTAGCCATGACCTCTTCCCTGCCATGGATGGCAGATTCGCCTTACTTGGCTTAAGCAACAGCCAGTCCTAGGGACAGGGAAGGACACTTGGTGCATGTCACACCAGGAGGCTCCCTAAAACTCCAAACAGAAGATGATGTTAAGGGAACTGTTCCTCTGTCAAAACCAAACCCCATCTTCTTGATTTCAGGTCAACCCTCTCCTCAACCAAAGTGTCTCAGAGACACAGACAGAAAACTGACAAAGCATTTTGCACCATTTCCTCTCAGGAACAGCTCCTCTGTGCTATGCTGGGATGAGAGCTATTAACGGGCACATTCTGTATATTTGTCCATGTCCCTTCTCACATCTCTCAAAGTAGCTGGGGTCCTCAGTATCCCAGGACACAGTCTAAGGTGGCAGGATCTTGTGTTATAATTCATTGTTCAAAATGCTCTTTTCTGGCAGAGAAACAGACAGTTACAAAGAACCATGCTGCCATGATTCCTTCTGCCATTCCTACATGACAGCTGCTGAAACCAGAAGTAGAAAGACCAACTCTCTGCACTCTTTCATGAAAGCTGTCCCCAGTTACACCATTGCAAATCTACAGATCATCTGCAGCAGGGAAAACAGCTGGGATACAGCACCTACAACATGCCAGCATGCCAGTGCAAGCACTGGAGAACTGGTTCTATCAGCAGCTGTTGAACATGGGAAGCAGGAGAAACAGGGGAACACACTGAACCTTTCACCCTGCTCCTTGGCAGGTTGCTCCCTTCCACACCTGGCTCTTCTGTGCTTCCAAAGACTCCTGAAACTGACTCTTGCACAAGCATGCAAGTCCCCCACCAGAAGTGCAGGCATATTCAGCAGGACAAACATCTACCCACCTTGGAGCAGTTCCTTTTTTGCCACACTCTGTGGGGTGCAGAGACAAACACTAGAGGTGTCATGGTTGTAGCTCAAGCCAACTCATTTTCTTGACCACCACTGGAGACCAGGTATGTTGCCCAGTTGGGTCCCTGTCAGAGCAGCAACAAAAATAACTTCCCCTCCTGCCTGCTTTGCCCTTGGCATCTCATACACTGTGTGCTGCAGGGTTTCCTGCAGGAGGTGCAGGGCTCCTCTGTAGAAGTTGAACACAAGACATGACCTATCTGGACCCATAGCCTTATGTACATCTGTGTGGTGCAGCAGGTTGCTCACCATCTCCTCGAGGATTATCAGGGCTTTCTTCTGCTCCCTGTCCCTGTCTTCCAGCTCAGTAAACAACTGGTCCTATCACTAAAGACTGAGGCAAAGAAGTCATTCAGCACCTCAGCCTTCATCAGTTTGCCTCTGGATCCAATGAAGGATAAATATTCTCTTTGGCCCCCCTTTTGTTAGGGATATATTTGTAAAATGATGTCTTTTTATCTTTGACAGCTGCAGACAGATTAATTTAAAGTTGTGACTTGGGCCTTCTGATTTTCTCCGTGGTCGGTGATGACATGAGTCGAGATGTAGTCATCCTCTCCTGCCACAGGAGGGACCTGCTGGGTAATGATGGGAGTCAGAAAGCCGAGGGAGGATCCTCTGCCACAAGTTTCACGGCTGGCTTGGGCAGATGTATTTTCAGTGGTCTGAGAACCACAAGACAGCAAACATAAAAGCAAGGCTGAGTGGCAGGGAGGCTTCACAATGACACACTAGCCAAAGTATGACCTTCATCTGTGTTTTCTTAATACATCTTTACCACATCCTCCAGGCAGTCTCTCTTCTGCTTACCATGATTTTAACTGCAGGTATCTGTGATAAAAAAAGAATCAGTAGAAGACAATTGGATTACATTAAAAAGGGGGGATAGGGAAGCAGGATTAAACATTTTTCCCCTCCAGGAGACCTGACAGCTCAGCCCTTTTGATTGAGAATTTAGATGTCTCAGTTTAGTAAGGAGAGTCCTGACAAGATAGGAAATTCATTTATCATGATGATTTAAGACATCATGTTTAGTCATGATTTAATAGAAAGTCATGGATCTTCAACTGAAATTATTGCTTATTGTCTTGCTATGTGTGGGCTTACTGGCTTTTCTTATAATCAAAGAAAGTCTGATTCTCATTTGCTGATAAAATTCAGTGTATCCTTTGTCTGAGCTGAGCATACAGTCAGGACCCACAGCTATTTTTCACTCTGTTACAAAGTT
Source organism: Phaethornis superciliosus (assembly GCA_023637945.1). NCBI lineage: Eukaryota > Metazoa > Chordata > Aves > Apodiformes > Trochilidae > Phaethornis > Phaethornis superciliosus. The sequence goes on from JAJQWJ010000004.1 coordinate 19,408,374, forward strand.
TAAGATGTTTATTTATAATAATAATTTTTATTTTCTTTATGATATTGGAAGCTGATGAAGACCCAGTTGCTTTTCCTAGTTAATGGTTCTTGAGATCTTGGCTATACAGCTTCGGGAAGAGAACTGAGGTCCAGTTAGCCCCCCCAGGCTAGGGTTTTGTATGTGTGGAGAGAGGTATCTAATTTCTCCTTTTTTCCCTTGTAATTACATAGAAGTAGTATATGCATGCTGCAGAGGGAGGTTTGTCAAAACATGTCCAACATTTAAAACTAAATGATTTATTAAACAAAAGTAACGTGAACCTTAGGCAGTGATTTGAGTTTAGCTCCTGGTCACAATGACCTTCAAGACTTCACAGCAATAAATCTGATTTTATATCTTATTTATATTCATAGTTTAGAAGAGGAAAATTAAACTTTTCTGCCCTTCCTTTTACCTCCCAGTTCTCAGCTCTGAACAGCCAAATAAGTTATTCAGAATAAAGAAAACATTTTATGCAACTTTGAAAGTGACTGCTCTTACAACATGACTTAGTCATATCAAAACACCCTCTTCCCCATGACTCAGGTGAGGATTGCCACTGATTCAGCCTTTTCTTTTCCCTTCAAACAGTAAATCTGTTTTTGTTTGGTTGGTTTTGGGTTTTGTTTTGTTTTGTTTTGTTTTTTAAACTAAATTCACCTAATTTGACTGATTTTAAACAGTTTTGATTGCAAACCTTACTCGTATTTTCATGTCCATTAAAAAAAATGGTAAAAAGAAGGAAAGACTGATGTTCCCTCTACCTGAGATCTGCCAGAGAGGCAGGTATATTTTTCCTTTGACTTACTGTGGGACCTGGGCAATAAAGGCAACTGATGCCCAGAAGCAGCCCTGCTGCTCTTGTAGCAGCAAGCAAGGCAGCCTGAGGCAGTGATGGTGGCATGAGGCACTGAGCCAGCCCAGCCTTCTCTGCCATCTCCTCTTGTGGCTCTGGACATGCCTTGGGTAAAGCAATTCTAATAAATGGCAAAGCTAAAGATATGCTCCAAGATACCAAAATTCTGTGACCATATGTGCTGCACTTGTGAGAACTGGTGTGGGAAGGGTAATTCTCAGGGAAGATGGAGCAGCAACATGTTGAAGACAGTAGTGATACTCCTGTAAAGCTCTGGCATTTGCTGTGCTGGCCACAATATGCCTTCCTATGCTTTCCTGACAGAGGTCCCACCTTTCTGGCCCAAACCTTACTGAAATGTGTGGTGGTAATCACTGCCTACCATGGCCTATTTCTGGGCTGGTAGTTGAGGAGTTCATAATGCAGCTCACCACTGCCACATGGTGCAAGCTGGTGTTCCAGTCCATGGAGTCACAAGATGATGGAACAATACCAGATTTTATTTTTATTCTTTTTTTTTTTTGAAGTGTAAATTTCAATGACATGAAGCTGGAGTGACCTTCCCTTTGGTACAGTGTTTCCTTCTCGCAGAAATAGAACACATACACTGCAGTTTTAAAAATGCCGTGAGTTCTTTTCTGCAACTGAGGATGAGAAAAATAACCTCTTCCTTTAAGAGAAACACATAGCTTTACTTTTGCTGTAGGCCTTCAGTGGAGCATATGGGAACTTTTCACCAGGTCTTCATTAGAGCAGCATTGGCTGGTTTTAAATTTTAGTGATGATAATAAAAGAATGTGAAACTGAACCACAAAAATTGTTAAACTATATGGTGCTCAGTGACCTGATTTTTTTCCTTTTAAAAGCATGGATTAAAAAACATGAGTTTATCAAAGTGAGAAAAGAGAAAAAAATAGCACAGAGAAAACCACATAACATAGAGACTGATCACTCCTTTTCTGGTGTGAATGGATATTTTTAGTTCAGCCAATAAACCACCAGATTGCTTCTTTCACATCAGGAACACCTTAGGGTTTGCTTACTGTCTTTTTAGGCAAGCAGATGCTGCTGCTTACTCCGTCTGATTTGCACTTGTCTAGCTGTTTCTGGTAGATGCTCCAGCTCTTGTCTTCCTCTTGATGTTGTCTAGCTTTTAGCTCTGTAGCTCTGCAGTCAGTGTTGTGTCAGCTTCTGCCTTCTACAAGACCACGAAGAACCGCAGGCAGCCCTCCTGTGTGTGAGGAACTCTGGAGCTGCTCAGCAGGAAAACCGGGTGTCAGTTTAGCAAAAAAAAGGGTTCAAGTAAACTTTCCTTATTTGGCCATAAAAAATAAACTGGACCAGAAATAACTCCCCACAACTTTATATTATATTAAGTATGAAAGTCTGTGCTCCTTCCCTTTGCCACACCTACAGAGAATGGTGTGAGAGTAAGGCTGACTAGTTCATTCATCTGCTTCACTTGCCTTGCTGCCCTGTGGGAAGTATTTTTCCCAGTATTTTCATCAGGATTGCCCCCTTTTCTGTCCCTGCAAGCTCTCCTGCATCATTAGCCTGCTGAAGAAGCTTGTTTTCTGCAACTCCTCAGCTTCACTGGGCAACAGGCACAGCTCAGACAACTTCCCAGAGATGCAATTTCTTGCAGCTTATTGTAAGAGTGTAAGGAAGAACTCACAGAAATAAACATAAGTGGCAGGCTTATTATTTAGGTGTGTTTTTGAAAAAAATGCCTCTACCCAATCCCCCTACTTTTCAAGATCCTTCAGGGTCCTGATGGCACCATGTGTTCCTTAAAAGAGAGAGACTGAGCTAAACTCTGGTCATGGTCTGAGCCCATTCAGATCACAGCTCTTCTCCTAAGGTTTGCTAGCAATCCTGTTAAAATGGTCCGTGATGTCAAGAACTACAGATCTGAAGAGGCCAGAAGACATTCTTCTGGAAGGCTTCACACAGTGGAAAAACCTCCAGCTGCTTTACAGACATCTCAGACAGCTTGGCTCAGGGCCATGCTTGAAGAAATCAAGGAAATCTGCAAGGAGATGTAAGAGACTGAATGGAGAGGGTATCTTTGAGGCCAGACCTCCGCTGGCAGGTTCAGATCAAGAATTATATGGTCTCTGGACCACCACTATTAGCCCTTCGTCACATGGCAGACCCCCCTGCAGTGCTGCAAGAGGACTTGCCTGTGATCCTTGTTCCGCCTGGTGTGGCCTGTGAGGTGGATTTGACTAACATTTGGTGTGTCTAAGCAAGGATCAGTAGAGAAACACAGAGCACATTCACACAGAAAATTGGTTTACCTGCAATTCTGGCTACTTGGCATGTGTCTGGAGACAGGGAAAGGGCAAAATTTACCAATGCACTAACTCCAGGAGCCTGAAAGCCTGAGAAGTGTCTGGCTCCATGGTTAGTAAGATGTTATCAACTGCCTATGAGTAAAGCATTTATCAGAGGACTGAATGGGAACTGAGGTGTGAACATGCAGATCAGCTGCCCAGGGTACATGACCAAAGTAGCAAGGGTGCCAGATGGCAGCTGGAACTGCCAACCAAGGGATGACTTACACTCCTGGCAAAGTGGGGTAAGTCAACACTCAAGGATAAGGACACAGAGCACTCGCCTCCAAGAAAGACATGCTGGATGCAAAGAATGGGAGGAAAACCACAACTTAAATTACCATAGAGATGGAGGAGATACTTTCAAGGACACTGAAAAAAGCTGAGAGTTTTTGGTGTGGGTCTGCCTGAAAGGGCATGTACAAAGTCAGTAAAGTGGAAGGCAAGCTTGAAGTGGAACATTAGCTCATCAAAACCTGCAACACTGGAGCCAAGGCGACTGTATAAAACACAAAAGAAAAAATTCTTCTATGCAGAGGGGAAGGGAATTTTTGGAACTTATTGGCATAGGAAGTTGTGAGAGCAGACCATCTCACAAAAGAACTGGAAAAACTCATGTAAGTGGGAGGGCTTGTGTCTTGCCCCTAAGCATTTCCTACTGCCCTGTCTGGGGATAAGACACATGCCAAGAGGACAGCTATACATCAGTCGTAGAGTATTTCTTACACTCTCTTATCTGTGCCTGTTTCCACCAGGTCCCAAATATTTTCTCCTACATGCTTGTCCTTTAGAAGACTCTTGGTCAGGCACTGGAACTCATTCCTGGATATGTTAAAAAAATGTGTGGACATGGCACTTCAGGACATGTTTTAATTGGTATGGTGGTATCAGGTTGATTGGACTTAATGATCTTAGAGGTCTTTTCCTACTTTAATGATTCTATGGTTTTAGGAGCCATGTGATGGACAGTGTGAGGTGGGATGGAAAAATATTATCTGGGGCATCTCTATTTGAGGGGATCCTGTCTTTTGCTTAGCTAGATGGAGTCTCTTCTGTCTGGACCTGCAGCTCTTCCAGCCTCAGCTCAGTGGCAGACACTGCAGGCATGAGTCCATATAGTGTGGACATGTCAGCACATGCATCACTAAGATACAGTGATGGATCAAGGCTGGCAGGGCACGGTAAATGAGCCCTGGTCCCACTCAGCCAATGTCGCAAAGCAAATCCACTTCTCTCTTTCACTTTTTCTTTGACAAAATTGTTTTGATTATAGGGCTAAGAGCCGACCCAAACAAAGGGTCAAGTTATTGAAAAAGAAAAAAAAGGAGAATAAAAAGAATACAGAGTAGAAAAAAAGCACTGGTCACAAATGACTCATAAATTCGGCATCAGCTTCCTTTGGCCCCTAAGCCAAGTCTGCTCTAATGCTATTTGCAGATATAGATTGCTGTCTTTTTCATTACTGTTATCAAATGATGCATTTGTGGTGCAGCTCCAGAGCCCTCTTTGCCCTGGTAAGTGGATTATGCATCCTGGTGCCAGCATTACTTAAGTTATACTTTTAATACTAAAAATAAGAAAAAGAAATAATAAAATATCTCTCAGGCTTCTAGATTTTCTTCTCTCTCTTTTTCAAAGATGTAATTAAGATATTTATATCTCATCAGGCAGAAGTGACCTGACCTCTGCTGTATTAGCAAAATGAGACAAAAGGCATTTGCAGTCACTGCTATTGCCAGCTAAACTTCTGGGAAACGGTGTCATTTCTCTCCTCAGGGCAGGGCCCAGCTCAGCAAGATGAACATCTGCTCAGCAATCCAGCTGGCTGCCTCATGTCACTACAGCATTTTTTGTCCCCTTCCCACCCAGCACCATGTACAAGGAATTGCTTCTCAGCCCATATACTGCTGGAGTGCAAATAGAGAGGGCCCCTTGTTCCTCTCCCTGGTGCACATCCAGCCACACTGCATCCAAACACACGTGGCATGTTTTACAGATAGGTTTGACAGACCCACCTTGTGCTGGTGGTTGTGCATCTTGGAGATGGCCCAGGAAGTGACACATTGCTTTCAGAGACCAAGAACAATGTTAACTATTTTTCTTGGTTTGAGCTGGCTTTAGTAAACTTAAACAAGGCCCTTGAAAGGAGCATTTCTCTCACTCTAGGGTTGACAACACCATTGCCTGGGTGTATAGGAGACATGAACTGAGGTCTGAGTGCTCTTGAGCCTGTTGTGGAGCAGATATTTTTTTCTGACAGAAAAATACCACAGGTACAGTAGGTATTAATGAGGTCTTTTATCACAGTTGATTCATTCACTTTCCCTTCTTGCTATTTGCTTGCTTAAACACTAAGGATCTGAAAAGAAGCTGCTTCATTCTGAATTTAGGCAATATCATCTGGAATGAGAAGAGATCTTGACCATAACTTCAGTATGAGCACAAGCACACATGACAAGCACAGGCTACAGGACCCTCTGAGTCTGTCCCTGTAGTATGTGTTCAGATAGCAGAAGTGATCCTCAACTATTAGGACTATGGGAGCAGCAGGAAAGAAATTTAATTTGCCTGCTTTCTGTCTGAAATTCTGAAAATCTTGTGGATTTATGCTCTACTCTTGCTTGTTTCTTGTCACCTGCTCATGATTGAGATTCCAGACTGTGCCATTACATACATGCACCCCACCTGAAATCCTGATCTCTGCCATGAGCTGTGGGCTCTCCAGCCTCACTTATACCACGTGATTCTTTTCACGTAGACACCATATGTCTAAGGCTATAATGGCATCACATCCACTGAAGTTTTAGTTAAGATTATATGAAACACTAATGGAGACAGGATGAAAACGTTTCCTGAGACCAAAAGCAGTATATGAGAATGACACCAGAAGAGAAAAGCAGGCCCTGCAGTGTGCTTTTCCAATAACACAATATTAACCTCGAAGAGTGTTAATATTGTGGTTGAAACATGATCTACAATCTATTTTTTTCTTTTATCATTGAAAGATAATAAAATGTTTGATACCTGATGAGTCAGTTCTATAGCACCCAGCAGGTAAGACTCATGCTAAAGAGTTTTAGCATGTGAGACACCAGGCAGTTCTGTGGGTGCTGCATAAAGACTTACAGAAATCATCGGTCTGGTGGGATCTCAGCATGATGGTTGTGGAACTTGTGCAATCAGTGCAAAACTGTCTTGACTTAAGATGGTTTTGGATCAGTTTCTATTGCTGCAGTGAGGAGGAAGTGATCCACTTACCTTGCTAAACATTAAAGATGAAATCTGTAAAACCGTAAGACGTTTTTTCTGTCTTGCTCCCATTAATGTTGGTGTGGGATAATGGAATCATGGAATGCTTTAGGTTGGAAGGAACCTTAAAGATCATCTAATTCCAACCTGCCTGCCATGGCCAGGGGCACCTTCCACTAGACCAGATTTCTCAAAGACCCATCCAACCTGTCCTTGAATGCTTCAAGGAGGAAGGCACCCACAGCTTACTTGGGCAACTTGTTCAATGTCTCACCACCCTCACACTAAAGAATTTCTTTCCAATACCTAACTAAAATCTATCTTCTTTCAGTTTAAAGCCATTACCCCTTGTCCTATTACTACATGCCTTTATAAAAGTCCTCTGCTTCCCTTTAGACCCCCTTCAGGTACTGAGAGGCCTCTATAAAGTGTAGGGACATAAATATATATTTATAAAGTGTATAATTTACTTCTCCAGGCTGAGTAAACCAAATTCTTTCATCTTGTCTTCATAGAAGGGGTGCTCCAGCACTCTGATCATCTTCATGGTCTTCTTCTGGAATCTCTCCAGCAGCTTCATGTTATTCCTGTGTTGGGAGCTCCAGAACTGGACACAGTACTTGAGGTGTCACAGGATTGGAACAGGGGGGACAATCACCTCCCTCAGCCTGCAGGTTACACTGCTTTTGATGCAGCTCAGGATAGTGTTGGCTCCCAGGGCTGTAAGTGCACTTTCTAAGTTCATGTTGAGCTTCTCATCAACCAGTATCCCTAAGTCCTTCTCCTCAGGGCTGTTCTCAATCCATTCTCCTCCCAGCCTATATCTGTGCTTTGGATTGCCCTGACCCAAGTGCAGGACCTTGCACTTGGCTACTTGGCCTTGCTGAACTTCATGAAGGTGTCATGGGCCCACCTTTCAAGCTTGTCAGGGTCCCTTTAGATGACACCCCTTCTGTCCAGCATGTTGACCACACCATACAGTTTGGTGCCGTCAGAAAAATTGTTGACAATGCAATCTGTTCCACTGTCCGTGTCACCAAGAAATGTGTTGAACAGCACTGGTCCCAGTCTTGAGGAACATCAGTTCTCACTGGTCTCCATTTAGACATTGAGTAGTTGACCACAGACATTTGGGTGCAACCATCCAGTGAATTCCTTATCCATTGAGTGGTCCATCCATTGAATTAATATATTTCTTATTTAGGATGTGTATTTCTGCCAGGATGTCATGCAGTACAGAGTCCAATGTTTTGCAAAAGTCCTTGTAGTTGTCACCAACACTGTGATCCCATCATAAAAGGCCACCAAATTTGTCAGGCATGATTTATCCTTGGTAAAGCCCTATTGGTTTCCACCAACCACCTCCATTTTTTTTCTTTGCCTTAGTGGAGACTTCAGGAGGATCTTCTCTGTGATCTCACTGGGCATAGAGGTGAGACTGATTGGCCTGTAGTTCCTCAGATCTTCCTTTCTGAAAACAGAGGTTATGTTTCTTATTTCCAGTCACTGGGAACCTCATCAGGATGCTACAACTTCTCAAATATGACAGATACTATCTTTTCAGCTTCAACTATCAGTTCCTTCAATCCTTCCTGTGGATGGATTTTGTCAAGAGCCATGTATTTGTGCTCTTTCAGGTTCATGACCTTGAACCTGCTCTTCTCCTACAGTGGGGAGGATCCTATTCCCAGTCTCTGCCATTGCCTCTGCAACCTGGGTGGTGTGGGCAGAGCCTTGCTAATGAGGATTGAGGCACAAAAATCATCAAGAACCTTAACTTTCTCCATATCCTATGTGACCATGTCTCCTGTTACCATCTGGAAAGGGCTGACATTTTCCCTGGTCTGCCTTTTGTCACTGACATACCTGTAGCTTTTTTTGTTGCCCTTGCGGTTCCTGGACAGATTTGATTCTATCTGTGCTTTAGCTTTCCTAACCTGTTTCTTGGCTGCTTGGCCAACTTCTTTGTACTCCTTTCAGGCTACCTGTCCTTGCTTCCACCCCCTGTAGACTTTCTTTTTACATATAAGTGTGTCCAAGAGCTCCTTGTTTATCTGTGCAGGTCTCCTGATACTATTGTCTGCCTTCCTCTTTGATGGGATGCATTTCTCTTGGGCTTGGGGGAAGCAGTCACAAAGAATCATGAGCTTTCCTGGGCTCCTTCCTTCTCCATGGCTTTATCCCATGGTGCACTAGCAAGCAGGTCCCTGAAGAGATCAAAGCCTGCTCTCCTGAAGATCAGGGTAGTGAGCTCGCATTACAACCTCCTTGTTGCCCTGAGGATTCTAAATTCCACTATTTTGTGGTCACTTCAAACAAGGCTGCCCTTAAGCTTCACATTGTCCACCAGCCTGCCCTTACTGGTGATAATGAGGTGCAGCATAGCATTTTTTCATGTTGGTTTATCTACCTCATCACTTGATGCCCTTCAGCAGGCTTGATGCCCTTCTTGGCCTTCTTAATCCTGAGGAGAAGGCAGAAGAGAGAGAAAAGTGTGTGGGATCAGATTTTCAGCAGACAGAAACTTGTGCTGCTTAACTGAATTCAGTGGAGCCACACAGAACTACACCAGTCAAACTTTGCTCCATAAAGGTTGCAGAGACCTCAAAAGCAATAAATGGACTTATCTTTGACCAAAACTGTGGTGCCACTCTAAGGAGTCCTGGGTTCAGAAAAAGCAGAGCACAAAAATGTTTGTGTCATATTAACAGGTGTGACTTGCTGCTGGGGTATGTAATATCAAGGTTTCTCTTATTTAACACACTAATCAGGTGACTGGAATGAATGTGGAAACATAAAATCAAATTCAACACGTTAAAAATCAACCAGAAATAATAAGCACAAATACACAGTCTGAGAAAATGGTGGAATCTATTTCAGGGGAAATATGAGAAGAGATTGCCTTTGATTTTGAGAGCTGGGAACTCTGTTTATTTGAGGAGAAGAATGACATCATTGTCTAGCTATGTCAGTAAGAAAAGTTTTATGTGAAGAGAGATCATTACAGCTAAAGCACAGAATTAGCCACTTATCCCACAAGTGAGAAAGACACGGAGCCAGCTCGTCTTTGCTTAGGTCAGGAGTTAAGCACACTTGGGAAGAAGACAAGTTTGATCTCCCAGGCTTGTGCAGCTCAGGTAGATTGACCTGTAGAACTCATGAACCTCTAGTTGGATGACATCCTAAAAACAAGTGCTTCATGCAGCAAGGAGCTGCAGATCACAGCTTAGATCACCTCTTAACTGTTGTTTCTCCAGACACAGTATGAACATTATGTGCTCATTGTACAAGCAGGCAATGACAGAGTTGAAGAGCCAATTGGTTTGAGAAGAACCTGGCCACAATTTTTAGTCTTTTCCAGAGGTTTCTACTCCTCTTTGGTAGAATAGATAGTAGAGCAGATTTCTTCTGCTGAGGAGGCTGAATTTTAAGAAATATATGCCCGACAAGTCATCTCTAAGGTAGCCTGCTGTGTTTGCAGAGGTGGACATACTATCCTGGTTCTTCAAGTTTATTCTGTGCCTCAGGTCACTGAGAATTATTAATAGCGGTCACTGTTTGATGGCATTACTACTTCAGCATGCCCCTTTGCCCTCCGTTGGTTTCAGCTTCTGTCTTTGCCTCTTGGCTTTGCTTTAGTATGTATTTGTGAAGACCTATTAAGGGGACTCAGATACAGTGACAGAAGATGGGTGTAGTCAGTACTGGTAACTGAATGGATTACATAAAAATTTATAAAATGACAGTGTGTGAGCTTGGAGGTGCATGAAATGGAAGGCTTTTAATGCTGAAGTCTTGAGCTAGGAGGTTAGCTCAAAATGTCTTTGGAGATGGCATCTTTCTCCTTTTTGCCCTTTCTCCACTGAGTAATTAAAAATCCACTCAGAACTGCTGTGACAGTAGCTGATATGTCAGTGTTGTTAATTCTTGTTACAGGGTATTTGCTGGGCTACTGAAGAAAATGAGCATAGCTCCACCAAAGTCATTTGAATGTCTCTGACTTAAAGCAGCTGAGAATAATTTTTACCAGTTGCAATAAATAATGACCCTGACAAGCTGGCTTGGATCCAAAGTGCAGTGCAAAATTTTATGCAAGTTGTTGGAAGGAAATTATTCTGCAGGCTCCAGGCACTCCTCTGGGACACAAAAATTAATGAGCAGCACTTAAGTTTATCAGAATTTAAACGAAAAATGTCCTCCAGCAAGCCCCGGTAGTGCCTCTTTGTTGTATTAATCTTCAAAGATTGGTTCAGATTTCAGATATGAAGACAAAATTTAGATGAGAAAAAACATAACCAGAGGTTTACCAGAAATTAACTGTCAGCTTTTGGTGCAAGGACAGGAGGATACTGAAAAAGATATATTTTTCTGTATAAATCTATATAAGGGAAATATAAATGTCCATCTATCTATTTAGACACAAAGCTATTATGTATGATATATTACCTGCAAAGTGTCTTTGTACTGAAAATCTATGGGTGAATGTTTAAAACAAACATAAGCCAGACGTTTTTGAAGCATATGGTGTGACTGGGAAATCCTCTAGCCACAAGAATTCCTTGCTGCTGCTGTCTTCATGAAACTGAAAATTTGCCATTGATACAGCACAAATTTGGTGGAATATTTAATTGAGCAGAGACCTTCTACTGAAGAAGCAAAAGGTAGAACAGCCATTATAACAGCTTCTGCACAGTGGTAAGAGGGAGAGGAAAATGAGTGGGGAGCTTGTCTCACTTTCAGGTGTCCTGTTGGTTAAGCTGCTTCCTATGAATAAGAAAGGGTAGGTAATTAAGGTTTATAATGATGAAACCCAGTACACTTAAGTATAAAGTGATGAAACCAGTTGATAACTGATTCCATGAAGTCTTCAAGGAAAGCACAGTGTCCTCAAGGCCTCACTAATGCTGTCCATATGCTACATGCTGTAACTGGGTAATCCCTTTCTTTGTGAAGGAAAGAGATGATGGGGGAAAAAAGGACATGGCATTGTGAAAAGCAGGATGACTAGGCATGGCATGCCCTTTTCTGTCCGCTTTCTTACTGTCCAGGACACTCCCTTCTGCTTCTTACATCATGCACTGCTAAAATCCACCATGTGAATCTAAGCAGCCAGAAGAGGTAAAGCTGTGAAATGGGTCTGGGAAAAATATACTCCTTGGACAGGGAGAACTGCAGATTCAGATGTCTCTAGGCAAAAAGGGGATATGAACACAGGTCCTCAACTTCATGTGTGATATTCTTACAACTAAGGAGAACTGCTACCGGTATGAACTTGTACACATCTAGAGTCAAGAAGACCTGCTGGAAGATGAGACAGCCTTGGGCATACCCTGAGGCACGTACACGTGTGTGACAGTGCTTCCTCAAGATCAAATGTTGCAAGGAACAGACTCAGAAATATTAGCCCCTCCAGGACTTCAGCTGCTAGTGTCCTATGTTCTTGACAATCTGGTGCCAGAAGCTGGAGTAAGGAGAGAGAAGAAATGAGAGGAATCTTCACTGTTATGACCCACAGCTCAATTCCTCACCAACGGCAGCTCTGGGAGCATGTGTTGGTATAATAAGTATGATAATAGGCTAAATTTTCAAAGGGTGCTTGTGTGCTCATGTGAAAGTCATCACTGATTGAGAAGAAGAGATTTTGTTGCAGTAGCAAAATGCTGGAAGAAAGGTAAACCAGAGAAACGAGGCTTAAAACAACTTGAACCACAATAGACTTGATTCAGTAGAATGATGGGCTTGTTAAGGATGATTCCTCCGCTGGGATTGTTGATCTTTGGAGATATATATCTAAACCAATTGCCTATAAACCTGGCAGAAACTTACTTCAGCTCAAATTTCTGAGCTGTCAGTTCAAGTAAAGGGCACTTTCATGCTCCAATATTTATTATCTTCTTCCCTTTCTCATATAGTCAAAGAGCTGCAACCCATCACAAAATGAGGGGAAAGCCCTTGAATGTGAAAACACAAAGTGCAATAGAGAAAACAAATAACAGCCAAGATCCTGGAGAAGAAGAGGAGGTGAGGGAGGAATGGAGAAGCAATCATCTTGAAAGTGCAGGGCAACTACATCATAGAATAGCAGAATCACTGAGGCTGGAAAGGACCTCTGATTTAATAAATTCCAGCCTATGACCTAGCACCACCATATGTGACAAGTGATGTCTATAACCAATGGCCACTTTTTCCTGGGTGCTGCCTCAGGTGTTATGAGCTAACTTCATGCCATGCAGTATCACAAGCAGGCAGAGGTAAGCTTTCCAGAGACACAAGCAGGTCACAGTTAACTTAAATTGGGATATTTCACCTCTTTCAAGGGTTTGTAGATCTATGCTCAAGTACCTAAGAGCAACATCAGATTTCAGCCCGTTACATTCCTTAAAATCCATGATGGTCAGGCTGATTCTTACTCCTCCTGGTGTTGTCATCCACTGATTCCTGCCCATCCAACTCAGGTTCTTCCTCATGACCTTTCAAATCCAGACACAGTCAGCATGTAAGTGCTGATTAGGTTGAAAAGACATGTTAGGCAAAGCTACAGGAGAAAGGTGATGGTGCTTAGCTTCAAATAAGAGGGGAGGGATGCACGCCTATGGGAGAGCCCGAAGTGGGGGCTGGTTATGCAAAACTCTGTCTTGTCTAGGTAGAAAGTGCCTTGTTACAACTGTTGTATATTCAGTAGAATATAATTTCTTCCCCCCCCCCACCCCCACCCCTTTAAATTAGCAAGCCTTGAAACTGCAATGAAGGAAAGTCAAGGAGTCTGACCAGTCAATGCAAGACCTCTTGCCCCCTGAGCTGTGCTCACGGATACAGCTTCTGGTCTGGTTAATCTTTTTGAAAGCCAGCAGAAAAAATGACCTTTCTCTACATTCACTTGATAGCATGGTTACAGAGGATAGTGTGACATGTTCCACCAGCCACTGTCCTCTAACAGGCATCTATGCCAAACCTCCTCCCATTTCCTTTCTGGAAAGAGGAAACAGTGTTACCATTCTCCACCTTTCATCTTGAGACAAAAAATTGCAGACGTTTTGTTGGGTGCGTTTTGAATGAAGAACTACTGGATGATTAATGAGAATTTAGTGAGAAGCTCTTAGCAAAATGCCTGTCCTGGCTGTTATCTTCTATTTTTCCTAGCTCTACTTCCAGAGCTGCCAAACTTCCACATGGTGCTGGAGAAAAACATGCAGGGGAAGCAGATAGAAAAGGAATTATTTTTAATTATTCACCCCTTGTATGGCTCAGGTGTTCCATGTAGCTTGCTTGCTTTGTGCATCTCGATGCCTGTGGGACTGTTTTTTGCAGTGGGATATAGTATATCTTCGTCTGGTGAGCATGTGCCTTTAGTGACAACAAAACAAGGCTTAAGAACAAAGTATTGTGAGGCTGTCATGTTTAGTCATTGTTATGTCACTGTGAGGCACTGTTAAGTTACCAGGTATTTTCATGGGCAGAAAAGTATGTTGCAGAAAAGGTAACCTCTCTTGAGCATTTCTAAAGGAGGGAGAGACTTTACCATGTCTCACAGCAATGGTAGTTTACCTCCCTTTTGTGATGCCACTTACCATAGTGTCAATCTCTGGGAACTGTTCCTGACTCTTGGGCCCCCACAGTGCTCTTATCTGCTGCATTGATATGACCTGATCTCACATGTTTCCTTGTATTGTATGGGCTTAGACTGACTCTTAATTTCTCCCTCACAAGTTAAAGATGTTGAGCTCCTTGTGCATCTTATACATAATGCAGATCTCTCTGTTTTGTGAGTCCTTTTTCTTCTGTTGTAGTTGTTTGTTAGCCATGTCCTCAATCCCATTTCCACTGAGATTCCTACAGGCAATGGAGAACTGATAATTTGATAAAATCTGAAAAAAATCACTGATTAAATGATAAAAAAAATTTAGCTCTTACGATCCAGTGATTGCTTATGCAGATATTGTACATCACTCAAGTCTTTTAGTTTGCTACATTCACTTATGTCCTTTCTTTACTTAAGCCATGAGTCCACAGACTGTTTCTTCCTTATTTTTGGGAAAATGTCACCCCAGACTTGCAAAGGAAAGAACAGGCAAGGAGACAAAGAGTGTTTTTGTCCTGAAAACAGGAAGCTGCTAGCTCTCCAGAGACCACCTTCTCTCTGTTTCACTTAAGGATACCATAATGAAGGAAGAACATCTTCATCAAAAGCACTCAGCTACTTGGGACCATCCCCTACTGGACCACAAATAGGTTTTCCAGTCAAAATTGTGCTTCTACAACCTACTACATGAGGAATCTCTCTGTTGCTTTCAGGAAAATGTATCTTAGAATAATGCAGGTAGTGTCTGGTCTGCAGACATCACAGAGATAGGTGCGTTGATAAATCACTAAGACCTTTCCTGTCCAAAGTACCCACCTGTTCAACAGTGGAAAAGACTGCCAGAGAAAAAAGGGTCTGCTGATAACAGAAGTTTTGTCATCTAAGGCACAAAGAACCCTATTGAGCTAATCTGAAGAGTCCTGTGTGAGCTCTGCATGGTATGATGTTGTACAAAGAGAAGAGATCACTGGCGCCATCCTCGAGGGGTGTCCAGGGCATCAGGCACAGTACTGCAAAGAAGGCTGGAGCACTTGATAGCATGAAGCAAGGGTGGGAGCTATAGGTCCAGCGTCAAATCCTTATGGCCTTTGCATTTTAGCAGGACTTTGGTCTTGTTGAGCCACCTCAGCACATGACACTAAAGAAAGATAATGAGAATTAAGCAAAAGGTGTAAATTTCCTTTGCAGCAGCTGAACTTCTGAGAGCACTGTGTGGACATTCTCTTTCAGAGTTGAAAGGGTCATAATTCTACTGGGTTTAATTGACTTAGAACAAGAACTGTGTTAAATGAATTAGTGCCCTGTTTAACTAAACTGAGGTCATAGGGCTGTGGTGCAATTTAGCAAATCCCTCTCCAAAGGTATTCTGAATTAATTTCCTCAAATGTTCCTGTGCTGACAAAGAACAAATGTTTGTCTGCAAAGGGACGTTAATTTGATTAATGCTATGGGATTAACATAAAGCAAAAGGGTGATTTGTGGTTCACTTTCTCTGCATGAGCCATTCTCATGCTGGCATAAGTATGTTAATTAAATATAATCTGCTCTGGAGCAAGTGTTGTCATAGAGTGGATCACTAGGAGTAACTGTTCCAGAACAATTCCTGATGCAGAAAAGTGCTGAGTGCTGCAGAAAAATCTATTCTAAAATGCCAGTCCAAATTTAATTTCTTAATGTGTTGAATGGCAGTCCTTTGTTACCTTTGCAACTTAATATCATTGAAAACTGATATCTTCTTCTGGTCACTAACCATTACTTCTTCTTTTTAATTTATTTATTTTATTTTAAAGTGCTCAGATTTGGATCAGATAAGAAAAATAAGTCAGGCAGTGATTTAAATTCCAAAGCAGTATCAGGAATGCATTTTAGGCTAACTCTGATATATATATAATTGAAAATCTATAAATACATCAGGCTGATGCTGTCTAAATCCATGCCAAGTTTACTTCTATTACTAGCAATATTTGGAGTGGTCTTGTTCTTTTTCTCCTCTCCCACCCCCATTCCTTGTGACAGAAAATTGCACATTCCCTTTGATGCAATCATGACTGCAGATACCAGTACATGTATAATTTTAGTAACACTAATTCCTTAAATCAAATCCAGAGTAGTAAACTAAACAAACTGAATGAGAAACTGCACAGCCAGACATGAGGATGAAGGTGAATAGAGAGAGATAGACCCACTCTCTTTACTTAGGAGCAGAGAGACATTTTCAGACTAACTTGCTCAGAAAATGAAGGTTGTGAAATAACAGCAGGGGTATCCCAGCAGTCTCAGAATGTTTTGCATTTGTTGGCCAGTTCCCACCCAATTTGACAGAGGAGAGAGCTCAGCAATAATCACATTCCTTCATCAGAGGAAGGGGACAAAAAAATCTCAGCTCCCTCTCCTTCTGAGATGAATGCTTGTGTGAGGCGTAACTAAATCTGCACAGGAAACACACTGGAAAATGCACTTTGTTATTTCCATTGCTCAAGGAATGGCTGGGTTTTTCAGGAGCAGACAATGAGATATCTCTAGATTTTTCCAGTCTGTGAGGGAACACAGAAGTATTGTCTGTCAGTGATGGTTTCCAGTCAGTCTAAGCTTCTCCTCCCCAGGGTGGACATCAGCTCTTTTCCTGGCACTGGCACTGGCAAAAGATTTGTCCAGTGACAATAAACCAAGGCGTCAGGCATCTGCAGAAAATTTGCATCTTAATGTCCCCAGGAGAAAAATCTATTCTCTGCCCTTGAGGCCTCAAAATGCAGTGTTACAGCAGTAGCATGTTGGGGTGGGATAACAGGGTGGGAGCTCTGCAGCAGTGTACTGAGGGAAAGGGATGCTGTGGAGAGCTGGCAGGCATGTGGAATGTACACCAGCTTTCACAACCCAATATCACATGGCAAAGAGGTCTTCAGCTTGTTCACTCCTGGCCAGGTCACTCAGTTAGCTACACACATCCACCTTTCCCTCTGGACCACTGTATATCCCTAGAGCAAGCTGCCGAGCATACTGCACGCTCTGTAAGCTCAGAGAAAAGAAGTGATTGCCTCCAAAACCTGAAGTTTATAACACTGATCTGCTGTTAACATTAAGAAGTGCTGTTTCATTCTAGAGTTTTTCTTCCCCTTTCTGTCTTTTGTACAGACTATGAATTATTAGTAAATAACTGACTGTCTTAAGAAAGCTGCTTTGACTCCACGTGTCCACTAAGATGCTCTGGTGACATTCAAGAACAAAAGCAATTTAGAGAGGGAGAAATACCACAATAGGCTCTTAGTAAGTTTAGGAATATTCACAGTGCAGGCCTTGCATTGAGATCAGAACATTGCACAATGAATAAATTGTGGCTGACATTTGATCAGTGACACATTGCCCAAGTATTTCGAGAGGAAGTATTGATCCCAGTGCTCTGGAAAACCCCAAATGCTTTGATTTTAAAAAATGCAGCCTTTGGGGAAAAAAATAAAGGAAAAGAAAACATTTAGGATCTTTTTGTTATGGCTGCTGGGAGTCTCTTGACATTCATTCTGGACTTTCATTCCAAGCCTGCAAATAGTTTCCCCTTTTTTTCTTGTTTTCTCATTCTTTTTCCTACAGAAAAACAACTATCAGACTACAGAGATATTCCCTTTTTTTGGCTGACAGTGGCACTGTTGCTTGAAATTTATTTGTATGTAAACAGATTTGGAGCAGATGATTGAGACTTCCCTTGAAGCTAAATATCATTTAGATACATAAGAGCAATAATGGTATGTGAAACCATAGAGAATGTAATGAAACAACTTATTATAAGAAAGATATTATATTAACATCTTTTTGAGAATATTGTCTTTTTGATGTTTGCTAGAAAGGCAAGGTATCTTTGAAATTTATTTAAAGGTAGCTTTGAACCCTGCCAAATGCCCTTATTTACACTGTCCTTATGCAGATAGGTGCTATTCTGGATGCACTGTAGTGCTGATAAATCAAGCATGGGATTGATACTGTGAGTGTTAAGTCACGTTCCTATTCATTGGTAAGGCCAGGTTTCCTTCTCTGCGTTCCCAGCTATGAAAGTCAAAAGCAACTGGGTCCCTCAAAGAGATGTGGAATGTAATGATCTTTACTTTGGATTTCTGCGGGTCTGGTTTTATTCCTCTGAGCACCCTGTCACTGTTCTGGAAGAGAATGTCCATCTCTGATCTACCTACGTTACTCATTCGGAAGAGGTTCCCCCATTATTTTAACCTTACTTTGGAACAGTGGGGCAGGAGAAGGCATTTTGCCTGGATGTCTCTGGATTAAGTGTCCAGGTACTTACCACACATTGTGCATTCCTTCAAGCTGTGGTCAGGCTGGTCAGATATTCAGTCTCCTCAGGCATGTAGTCCTTGTCTGTGGGCTTCTTCTACTGTCCAACTTCTCTTTACCTTTCAGTGGAAGCTCCTCATGATATGCATAGGTGTGAGTGAGAGATTGCAGATGGCTTTTGTACACCAAACCCTTATTTTTTTTTGTCTACATCAGATGTATCTCTTTGTGTTCATCTCATGACGCTGCCCTCCTATATTTCTTTGGTTACAAAGGAAAATCTTGACTTCAGGAAGGTCATCAGAAAAACTTGTAGCTTTGGGAAGCAATGAAGCTTAATAATATGCAGACAAAGCTAGTGCTGAGTTCATGAAGGTGGATTGAAGACAACTGACATGCTTTTTTTTCATTCAGCCAGGCACTTCAAAATTTTGGACACAACAGGAAACCTCTGTCACTCCTTGACTTCGTTGCTGTCTCTACTATGGCACCTATTAGCTCTCTTGAGGGATGCAGCACTAATATGGACCCATACAGCATGGATCTTCAGTGTGGACCCTCTAGAACACCATCATTCCTCTCTTACCCAAGTAATGTTACAAAATGCTCTATCTTTTGAGTGCCTCTTAAAGCTGAAGCAGCACAGTGATTTCATTGTTTCACAGATTACCATGAGAAGCCACCAGGTAAATCACTCAAAATACGCCCTTAACCAACAGGGTCTCTTTTGGGGAATAGGGTTCTGCATTGGTCACAGGTGATTTTTCTGACAATTTTTTTTCTCCTTGCCAATTTAGTACTTGCAATTATTTTAAAACCACCTCTCAGCTGGCAGATCCTTTCTGTCATTTGGCAAGGAATGGAAATCTTGGCATTTCAGAAGGAGAGCTGAGGAATGTGAATGGGTTGGAATTACACAATAGTGCTCTCTGCCAAAAAGTGGTGTGGCACTTAATCAACTGAGAAGTGCTGTGTGCTTTATTGGACAAATTAATATAAGAAATTAAATGTCTGTCTCCTCTTCTAAAAGAGACAAAGAAGGATGTTTAATTTAAAAAGTGAGGCTTCAGTGCCTCCATCTTGTCCAGAAATAGCTTTGAGGTGAATTAAATATATGTGGAGATCAAAGGTCTGTGATGAGCCAGCATATTGCTCCTGCTCAGAGTATTGCCTTGCGTTTCTTTCAGTGTGCACTGCAGCAGGTCAGGCTGCCAGGGCCAGGAAAGGGTTTGAGCCAGGTTCCCTGGGCTTGAGTCCCCAGAAGTCAGGCAGCTCTGCACACAGAGACAGCTTTTCACTGCTACAGTGAATGTCCTCCAAATCCAGATGGGAGTTGGTGGCTGTGAAGAATTCAGCAGGAAGGTGATGGGGAGATGTGAGTTTTCAGCACCAGCTCTGCTTAGGTGGCTTGCAGATTTTCAGTCTACTTGGCTCAAGCACCTATTTCTTTATGACATTCTCTTTTAGTGTAGTACTTCAGATAGAGTGCTTTATTCTACTTCTTTTCCCACTCCCAAAGTAAGCTGAGGACTAATGCCTGAGCAGGTGGCTCTGTGCCTGGGACAGCACAGCAACAGTGGGAGCAATCATTCAGAATATGAGATCCAGTCTTACTCTTTCTCTCCTCTCCCAAGCTAGGCAGTGGAGGAGAGGTGGGATAACAGCCAACTATTTTGCCAGCTGTGGGAACTTTCTGTAGGCTAGGCTCTACCAGGGCGAGGGCAGAGCACAAAGATACCTCAGTGTGCAGGAGGTGTGGTCTGTGCGGGTGCAGGATCCCAAGTCCATGTCTACAGGATGTGTAGGAAGATCATGCAGGGATATCTTGCCGTGTAGGGAGGTCTGGATCTTTGCCTAGCAATCATCACTTCTTTCAGGGGGACAGTCACACACCAGAAATGCTGAGGCTTGAACTCATATAGCCCCACAGAAAGAAAGCATTTTTGCATGTGAGCAGTGAATTTTCACAGCTGACATCATTAGGATAAAGACTTTGTGTGACAGTTCATTACCCAGCCCCCTTCCAGGAGGACAAAGGCTGGCATTTTAATGCACATCCATTTTTCCCTGGCTTGTCTTCAATGCTTTTTAGACTGTGGAACACCATTCAGCAAGTTTAGAGTATTGCTGTGACAGCGAAAAAAACCCAAAAACCTCCATGTCTCTGAAGGTGAGAAACAGGAAGGAAACAAGGCATTAATTTTAAGTAAGTCCAGCACAAAAAACAAACAAAAGTTATGACCTGCCCAAAGAAGTCCTCTCTCCAGTCCATAACTCTGAATAAGAAACCATTCACTTTGACGAGACACTCCTAGAATGATTTCATGGGAAACACACTCTTACCACTCTCTTTCATGCTTTCCTGACATTTTTTCATCTCTCCTTTTATTATAGCATAGTCAAAGGCTGTGGTGTCCAGGAAAACATATTCTATGTTAACTGACCAATCTTCAGATCTATCTCTGAATTAATAACAGCTTTGGCAAGAATGTAGTC
The DNA here is from genome assembly GCA_023637945.1 of Phaethornis superciliosus. NCBI lineage: Eukaryota > Metazoa > Chordata > Aves > Apodiformes > Trochilidae > Phaethornis > Phaethornis superciliosus. Next base: position 19,429,189 of record JAJQWJ010000004.1, read on the forward strand.
CATACACTATTTTTGTCCCAAGAAGCTAGAATTATGTTTTTCTTCCTGTTTTATTTTGCCAAACCTAACTTTATTTTACTTGGTTGACATTCCCACTGGAGAGAGGCAAAATGACCTTTCTGACCCAAAAGATGGATAAACACCAGTAGTTTAATGAGAAGCAGTGTGTGATTTGATGGGGGTGGAATTCAGCTGAGACTAAAGATGCCTTGTTTTTCTCCTCCTTTGCTACTTACCTGCTGTAGGAGCTCAGAGAGCACTTCGCCTCTTTTCACTTTTCTGTCTTGTCCAATTAGATCATTTGCCTCTCCAGGAAAGCTCCAGATGTATCTGTTTTGCAGGATGTGTGCCACATGAAGCCATCAGTTCCAAGGCCCCCACGAAATTTCTGTTGTGCAAAGTATAGACAGGTGCTGCAAGATGAGCCTCACCAAGGCAGGGAGAGCTCTTTTGTCAGATTAACAACTGAAATATATATCAAACAGCCTAGCTGCTGCCTCCAAATAACCTGAACAGCTGAGGAGACAGAAACATCCCAATACAGTACACTCACCTTAGGCCCCTATGCTTGGGATTACTTGAAGGCTGGAGGTGTTCTATCAAGTAGACAGGAATCAGATGTCTTGGTTGTACTAGACATAAGGTTGAAGATGGTTGAAGTAAGACATAGAGGCTCCTACCCCATGAAACAACAAAGTTCAGGGTTCTGAGAAGGAACTAGTGAAGGTGTAGAGACGAAACAGTCAAAATGCAGATTTAGCTAGAAAAAAACATTAATCCAGTAAATTAAATCCTTGTTTCCAGTGTTGTGTTGTTTCCTGCTGATGGTACATATTTATGGAATAACAGAATTTTCTCCTTGTTGTTAATGGAACATAAACCTTTTTTAAGTATTTGCCTTTCTTAGATGAGAAAATACTGGGTGTCAGAATGTACCTCTCTGTGCCTGGGCTGCTTTCCTGGGAAACCTAATGTGATAAATGAACTTGCTGGATAAAGGGTAATTGCTACTTGCAGAACACTGAGGTATTATATTGATGAAACTGTAGATGAGGAAACCTAGAAGGAGCACAGTACACCAGCACTGAACATTTTACAATATTATTCTGTTCTGACTCTCTTGTTTGCTCTCAGTCATTTTAGACATGTGAATGACATAAGAGAATTCCACACTAGTTCATCAATCCATGGCACAAATTTTGCCAACACAAACCCAAGTTCATCGTGATGGAAAAAGCTTCACACTAGGATCTTGATGTACTTGTATCATTAGAAACAGGATACTAGATTCATGGATTCACCTTGAGTTAATGCTTCTACATGTGGTTCAATGGCAGTATCTTAATCTTCCACATCAATCCTGTATAACAGGCATTGCAGAGCTGTTTTCATGACTGAAGTTTACTCCTGAAATTCCACTGTGGGTGTGTCGTGTTCACTAGGCCTCACCCTGATTTGCCATCACAAGCATTTTAAAAGCAGTAGTGGCAACTGCAGCTGATAATTCTGCTTTTGCTGTTTGCTCAGGCTGTGGAGAATGGGGAGAGTGAGCTTGCTGCCAATGCAGAAATTAAGTCCCGTCTCACTGAGGGAGACACATGGCTCTGCTGGTCTTGATGATTTTACAAATTTTGATACAGGCATGTTTTGATAGCATTCCAAAAGCGATGTTTCTCATTAAGTTTTCCTGTTACTCACAACCAAAGATAGCATGCCTCTTTTTTTCTTTTTATCTTTCTTTTTTAAGGCTGACACTGAAGTGCCACTGAACAGCTATCATAAGGGTGTGAACACTCCACCTGAATTTGGCTCATGCAAGATGTAGATGATGGAAAAGCCCAAGTGTGGAGAGTACCCAGGAAAGTGGTGCAGCTGGTGCATTATGGTTCCAGCATTTTCTTTAAGTGACAGCAGCACATATATCAGCTCTGAGTTGTGCTCAGAGAGCATGAAGAGCATCAGAGATGCTGAAAGAACCTTCCTGTTAGTGTTTTCTATTCTCACTGACACAGACAACGTCCAGTGTCCTCCCAAAACTGCATTAGAAAGACATATAAAAATCTGGCTTGCACAGATGATGACATTTCTGCAGTTTCCCAGTCTTCCTGTCCATCAAAGGATCACAGAATCATAGAATCAGACAGGTTAGAAAGGACCTCAGAGATCATCAAGTCCAACCCTTAAACCACTACCACCTTGGTTACCAGCCCATGGCACTGAGTGCCACATCCAGTCTCTTCTTAAAAACCTCCAGGGACAAAGAATCCACCACCTTCCTGTGCAGCCCATTCCAATGTCTGATCACCCTCTCCGTATAGAATTTCTTCCTAATATCTAGCCTAAACCTCCCCTGGCAGAGCTTAAGTCCATGCCCTCTTGTATTACTGATAGTGACCTGGGAGAAGAGACCAACCCCCCCCTGGCTCCAGCCTCCTTTCAGGGAGTTGTAGAGAGCGATGAGGTCTCCCCTGAGCCTCCTCTTCTCCAGGCTGAACACCCCCAGCTCCCTCAGCCTCTCCTCACAGGACTTGTGCTGGATCCCTTCACCAGCCTGGTTGCCCTCCTTTGGACCTGCTCCAGGACCTCAATCTCCTTCCTGAACTGAGGGGCCCAGAACTGGACACAGGACTCGAGCTGTGGCCTCACCAGGGCTGAGTACAGGGGCAGAATCCCTTCCCTGGACCTGCTGGCCACGCTGTTCCTGATCCAGGCCAGGATGCCATTGGCCTTCTTGGCCACCTGGGCACACTGCTGGCTCCTGTTCAGCTTCCTGTCAATCCAGACTCCCAGGTCCCTCTCTGCCTGGCTGCTCTCAGCCACTCTGTGCCCAGCCTGGAGCTCCCCATGGGGTTGTTGTGGCCAAAGTGCAGGACCCGGCACTTGGCCGTGTTGAACCTCATCCCGTTGGAATCAGCCCAACTCTCCAGTCTGTCCAGGTCCCTCTGCAGAGCCCTCCTGCCTTCCAGCTGATCCACACTGCCCCCCAGTTTAGTGTCATCTGTGAATTTGCTGCTGGTAGACTCAATCCCCTCGTCTAAATCACTGATGACGATATTAAACAGAACTGGGCCCAACGCTGATCCCTGGGGGACAACACAGCCGCCAACTGGATCAGCACCTTTCGGCACCACTCTCTGGGGGCCTCCAGCAGTTCCTAACCCAGCACAGAGTGCTCCTGTCTGAGCCCTGGGCTGACAGCTTTTCCAGGAGAATCCTATGGGAGACAGTGTCAAAGGCTTTGCTGAAGTCCAGGGAGACTCCATCCATAGCCTTCCCCTCATCCCCCAGGCGGGTCACCCGATCATAAAAGGAGATCAGGTTGGTCAGACAGGACCTGCCCTTCCTAACCCTGTGCTGGCTGGGTCTGATCCCCTGTCCATCCTGTAGGTGCTGTGTGATTGCCCCCAGGATGATCTGCTCCATGACTTTGCCAGGCACTGAGGTCAGGCTGACAGGCCTGGAGTTTTCTGAGTTGTTCTTTCATCCCTTTTTGTGGATTGGTGTGACATTCACCAACTTCCAACCACCTGGGACCTGCCCATTGAGCCGGGACTGTTGGTAAATGATGGAGAGGAGCTTGGCGAGCTCTTCTGCCAGCTCCTTCATCACCCTGGGGTGGATCACCTCTAGTTCCATAGACTTGTGAGGATCCAAGTGGCTCAGCAGGTCACAAGCTGTTCCCTCCTGGACTACGGGGAGGCTGTTCAGCTTCTTATTTCTCTCTACAAGCCCCAGAAGCTGTCTGTGCTCAGGACAACCTGTCTTACTGTTGAAAACAGGGGTAAAGAAAGTGTTAAATACCTCAGCCTTTTCCTCACCTTTGGTAATTGTTTCCACCCATGTCCTACAAAGAATGGAGGTTTTCCCTGCCCCTCCTTTTGCTGTTGATATATCTGTAGAAAGACTTTTTGTTATCCTTAATGGAAGTGGTAAGATTTAGTTCAAATCGTGCCTTTGTCTCTTTAATTTTCTTTCTACATGACCTAACTATATTTCTAAACTCTTCTTGAGTAGCCAGCCCTTTTTTCCATAGTCTGTAGGCTCTCTTTTTACCCTAATTTCCTTCAATATCTCTCTGTTCAGACAGAGCAGTCGTCTTCCTCTCTGGCTTGCCTTTCAGCACACAATGACAGTCTGCTCCTGCGTATTCAAGATTTGCTTCTTGTAGTACACCCATCCCTCCAGGACCCCTTTGTCTTCAAGGGCTGTTTTCCTTGGGTACACTCAGGGTACACTCTGAATCAGTGTTCTGAAAAGGCCAAAATCTGCCCTCCAGAAGTCCAGTGTAGAGGTTTTATTGATGGCCCTCCTTGCACCCCTGAGTATTGAAAACTCTATTATTTCATGGTCACTGTGCCCCAGATGGCCCCTGACCACTACATCTCCCACCAGCCCTTCTCTGTTTGTGAACAGAATGTCTATCAGGGACCCATCCCTGGTAGTACCAGCTGGAGTAGGAAGTTATCCTCTACACGCTCTAGGAATCTCCTAGACTGCCTCTTCTCTGCTGTGTGGAGTTCTCAGCAGACATCTGGCAGGTTAAAGTCCCCCATGAGAACAAGGGCTGGTGATTTTGAGACATCTGCTAACTGCTTGTTGGAAAATTCATCACTCTCATCATCCTGGTTGGGTGGTCTGTAACAGACTCCCAGAGGGATGTCAGCCTTATTGGCCTTCCCCCTGATCTCAACCCATGGGCACTCAAACTTATTGTTCCTGACCTCAACTTTTACAGAGTCAAGAGACTCTAACATACAGAGCCATCCCTCCACCTCTCTTACCTTGTCTGTGCCTTCTGAAGAGCCTGTAGCCATCCATGGAAGCACTCCAGTCATGCAAGTCATCCCACCATGTTTCTGTGATAGTGACTACATTAGAGCTTTACTGCTGCACGATGACTTCCAGCTCCTCTTGTTTGTTTCCCATACTGTGTGCATTGGTGTATGTGCACTTCATCTCGGCTGTTGATTTTACTCTTAAGTCAGGCTTTCCACCCTTAGGCTCATCTCTGGAGAGACCGGTTTCAATCTCCCCCCCCTCCCTTCCCCTTCAGACCTCATTTAAAGACCTCCTGATCAGCTCCTCCAGCTTACAGGCTCTTGTCCTTTAGCCCCTGATAGACAGATGAAGCCCATCTGATTTGAGGACAGGAGGTATCATGGAATTTGCCCCATGGTCAAAGAACCTGAAACCCTGCCACTGACACCGTCCCTAAGGCATGAATTAACTTGCTGGATCTTCCTGCTAGTTCCCTCATCCATTGCTGTCATTAGAGGGATGGAGGAGAACACAGCTTGGGCTCCTGGTCCCTTCAGCAGTTGCCCCAAGTCATTGAAATCTCTCTTGATTGAATGGGTGCTTCTTGTTATTACAACATCACCACCCACCTGAAAGACCCAAAGTGGGTAATAATCTGAAGGACTCACAGGGTTGGAAAGCTTACTTGCAGCATCCCTAACCTGGGCACCAGGGAGAGAGCAGACCTCCCTGTGAAGTGGGTTTGGTCTGCATGTGGGGCCTTCTCCTCCCCACAGCAGGGAGTCAATGACCCTTCACGTTTTCATTTCGGGGTCAGTTTTGATGTCTATCCTGAGGCGAGTCAACCTTGGTGGTGTTTGTGGCCTTTGTGAGCCCTTGACCTTGTTTGTAACCAAATCCTCCTGCAGATCCCCATACCTGTTCTGCAAGGGCACTACAGGTGGTGTAATTCTTAGGGGAACACGTTTGCTTCATTTTCTTTTCTTTCAAGCACTGTCTTGTTCCCATTGACCCTTCTCCTATGGGTTGCTGGGGGAGTGCTGGGGGGCTTGCATATGAGAGGATATGGGGTCCTCTGTTCCCCTGACAGTTATTTCCTGATCTCATTTAGGGGAGATCATTTGAAGAAGGTAATCGCTTTCCCTCTCACTCTCCCTGATGTTTCTTAGCCTGCTCACGTCTTCCCTGAGCTCCATCACCTCATTTTGGAGCTGTGCTACCATGCTGAGCAGTCATCATCCTGCTCACACCTCACACAGACAGAGCTGGAGATGCCTCCTGCTGCCAGAGCAAGGCTGTGGCATTCCTCACAACCTAATATAATATATATCCTCATAGTATATATTCTTTCTCTTCCTGGAAGTGCTGCCCAACATTGTGACAGGGTTTCTGTGCCCCGAGATGCTTCTGCACAGTTCCCAGATGTAAGGGGGCTCTGAAGGCTCTTTGCCTGGGACCAGAGAGGGCACCAGATGGGGGCTGACAGGGGCCCAGCTGTGTGAGAAACAGATGGGCACATGCTGGGAGAAAACTCTTTCAAGCAGTATCCAAGCACTAGGCCAAGGAAAACACCATCCCTGCATCAGCAAAAGAAGCCACACCAGCAGGACTTTGTTCATCTTGGCTTCTCCACTATCCAGTTCAATGGAATGAGGCATGAGAATCAGGAATACCCCTGTCTGGTACTTTTCTCTCTACTTCAGGCATATCATAAAGCTACCCGAGAAATAATTCACTTTATTGCTGATGAGAAGAGCACAAATGGGAATTACCTGTCATCCAATACACAGTTTGTTGATTTCCATTCAAATTCTCTGCAGCTTTCCTATTTTTCCCAGTGCTGTAGTCAGATGCACACGAAGAAAATTCAACTGTTGCTGTGTTGTCCCCACTATCACATTACAATGTAAAACTGTTTTTCACCATATTGGATGCATAGCTTTTGCTTTAAGATAGATAAAAAAAGCTTAGGTGAATTTGAGCCTCCTATAACTCTAGCTAAGAAATATTTAAATTTGCCAAGGTAGTCTGCTGAAGATTAATTTAGCACAAAGCTCCAGTCCAAGCAGTTTCTTTTATCTAGCATTTGAAATATGTTGATTACCTTGAACAAGTTAAAATCACATGGGTAAATTCTGGACTAGGTATGGCCTTAGCCTTACATTGCTCAGAAAGGGGTAGATGCCAGCTGATGGAATGTGAAGAACAATACTGGTATCTGGCTTTGCAGTAGATAGGGAGCATATACAGATACTTTCTTCTGGACGCATAGTCAAGCAGCAGGCTTGGCCCACAGGCAGTTTAACTGCAGTAATACTGGTAGCATGATACTGAAAGAGAGCTAATAATATCTTTAAAAGTTATTAAGAGAAGTCTTGCAATATGTTCAGGAAAATGTCCACTTATACCACATGCCTCGGCTATTTTTCTGCATACACAGTCCTACTCTGACTCTGAAAACTGATTCAAAATGGAGCTGGGGTGATTGGACCACTGAATGCTTGGAGGATCAGGGTCCTTTGATCCTGCTTGTACCAGAACAAAGAAGCAAAAGAAAATAGAGGGGCTAATCATAGGGTTGTTCCTAATCTCCTGTTGTCATTTTCATGGTGCTGTTTTTCTAAGACTGTGTATAGTGAAGCTGTACAAGTCCTCCTGCCAGTAGTGATGTTCATAACCCTAGTCCCACCAGTGAAAGCCTTGATCCCAGTATAAACTATTGGTCCAAGGGCATGATTTTAAATAAAGACAGACTAAACTGGTATCGAATCTGGAAGTAAATTATTTGGGATCCTCTTGAAATTTGTATCTCCTTCCTGCGCATCTCTAATCTAACTACTTTTTACAAATTTCTCTTATTTTCCTGCCTGCTGGAGATCAGCATATGTTAAATTATTCCTGCTGAAGTTCTGAATCCTGTCTTCAACGACTGCTGACTGCGAGGTGGAGGAAACTTTTTTCACCATTTTTTCTTGAAATCACAGATTTCTGGTTTGAAGTATGATCATTACAGACCCAAAAGCAGGAGGTAGTGCTAAGAAAACCATAGGGATTTTGTACATTTCTGTTCCCGTCTTTCACAAGTGAAGAGACTCCTTTCCCCTGACTTTATGCCTCAGATCTTACTACAAAGGGAGGAATAAAAGGCTGCTTCCCTCAGGTCTAGATTTGATACACTTTTTTTGTTCACAGGGACTAAAGAGAACTGAAGGAGGGAAGTGCCTTGTGACTTATGTGACTGCTGTATGCAAAAGAAGAGGAACCTGGTTGGAAGGCAGGAAGGAAAGTTTACAGCAGCCTGCAAAATGGTAAAAGCCTTGCTTAACTAAAGAGTAATTAGCCTGACCCTGGCAGTTTTGAGCAGAGTTTGCACATGCTTGATCAATGGAAGGGCCATGACATGTGAAAAATAACTACAGAGATGGCAGTAGTGAATCTCACTTGCTGGAGTGTTGGCACAAGTTTCTTTGTTTGGTCTGTATCTGGACATCCTGGACAAGTGCTTTACTATTTTGTAACTTCATGGTTGAGTCAGAGACATTCAAGATTAAGTGGTTTGTACCCAATAAGTTATGTCAAGGAAATTCTTGTCTATCCCATTACAAATCTAGTCCTGAAACATAGTCCCCTCAATATAGTGTCAAAAAGCAAATTTCCCATCTAAGATCCCACCTGGGATTTATGTGTCTGTCCACGCACTATGACTTGAAAAGGATATATACGCATGCAGGCATGATGACTGCAATCTCAGATAAAGTCTGGGCAGGAGATCACTTTTGTACAAGAATCTTCATTTTTTCCCCCATCTTTTCCAGTGAATTCAAGCTGTTAGAAACTGCTTTCTTTGGCATATCTGACAACCTATGCCTTTTTGCAATAGCTGTTGTCAGTGATCATCCACAGAAATTCACTGGAGATAAATAAAGTACAGTACAAAGCAGAAGTGAAAGACCAGCTTCTCAGAAGATCTCTTTTCTAGGTAAGAGTTGCCTCTGAAAAGGGTAAAAGGTCAACATTTTTAAAAATCTCTACCTCACTACAAAATCTTATGGAGATCAAATCTCCTTCTTCCTCACTCAACTTCCTCAAGGAAGTCCTGTGCTCCTTCTGAGTCTCAAAATAAAATGCAAGGCAATGGAGTTTATTGATGTGAGAAAGAGGTGCCCTGGTTTAGTCTGTGTGTGGCAGGCTTTCCAAGAGGCAGACATACAAAACCATTATTGACTAGTTTTGAAGTACTGACAGTTTATAATCCCAGTTTGCAAGGCACTTCTTTTCTGTGGAGATTGTACTGGGGAGAAAAGAAAAAAAAAAAAGATAAAAAAGAAAAGAGTTTCTCTGACAGGTGAGGTGAAGCACCCTACAGGAGAGCTCACCTAACTGCACTGTTGTATGTTGCACAGTACATTTTTGGGAGGCAAAGCTGTCACTCTAGCCTCCATCATCTGATTGTTATGGTTATGATATCAGAACACCTTTGAAACAGGAGAAACTTGTCATTAGGACAGTCAAAGGTGTTCTAAAAAGAGTAACCCTTTCCTGATTTCTACAGGTAGGGAAAGTGAGAAAAAGTGAACCAAATAGTCCAAGGTCAAACAGAAGATTAGTGATGGAGCCTAAACCAGATATTGTACTTACCTGGTGGGTCAGCAACAGGTTAAATTGATGTCCTCTCCCTGGAAGTGTTTGTTCAAGGCCAGGCTGGATGGAGCTTTGAACATCCTGCTCTAATGGTAGCTGTCCCTGCCCGTGGCAGCAGGACTGGAACTACATGGTCTTTAGGATCCCTTCCAACCCAAACCATTCTATGATTATGTGATTTATAATCCACGCTATTTCCTAAATGTATCCACGCTAGAGGGTGCTGCGCTGCTTTTCTAAAGTAATTTCCTGTATTTCGTTTCAGCAAGTGCTAAGACTTCTTTATGCCTGACAATGACGATGTAAAAAGCAGGAACTGTTCTTGAGTCACTGAAGGTGGACATGCCCTTCAGTTTTGAAGAATTAAGCTCTTAAGAAGGAAAAAACCCCCCTTTTTAGATTGATGCATTGGCAAGTTCATTTTCCCAGGGAATACTGTACACATACATAACTGTACAAGTAAATAGGCTCTTTTTCCCTTTAATTAAATAAACAAAACCCTATTAATCTGAAGATGCCTTCAGATGAATAGGTGTAGCTGAGAGACTGTGAGCACAGGGTAGCGGTGACATCAGGAGGAATGACATTTCTAATCAGCCAAGGGATTGGGCAAGATTCTACTCCCCCTTACAAGAGCTTGAGGTTTACAGTGGCATTAATTTAAGATGATAGCACTAGCATTATGCTACCAAAGGTGTGAACTTCCATCCTTGACAAGAAATATGCATATACGTGTGCACAGATGTGCATGTGTACTCATACAGAGAGCATGCACATCAGCACGTCTCAGCTACATTCTTTGGAATGATTTTTTTTGGCCTCAGAGTGGGAAACAAATTTTGCTGTTGGGAATATAAGAACCCAGAATAGCTATTATAGAACGAGTTAAAGGATAGTTTTCTCAATGGGCAACTCAACAGGTACTAAATCAAATACCAGTGAAAGAATCCGTACCACGTGGAATTGAAATGAACATAAATTATGCTGGTGTTTTTTTTTTTTTCCTAAGCTCTCTCCTGTACTACAGTTACCTTATGTCAGCATTAGCCAAATTAGTGTATCTATTTTTAGGTGTCAGACCACAAGTACTTGTGAGAATGAAGACACTACCTGCATGCAGATTCAAGAAATACACAGTTTTGAGTTGCTTTCATCAAACTGTGCCTTCTCTCTGATCTTAGGTTAGCAAAATGCATAAGCACATCCTTTACAAATCTTCAGGTGTTCCAGTATTGTGGTTTGCATAACATCTTTCATGAAGAGTGTGAGAATGCTGGATTACTCTGGTGATAAGTTCATGACTGAGATGAAAAGTAAGGTTTTCAATAATTCAATTAAGTTGCTACTAGTCACTGTTCAATATATTGCCCTATAGTCACTCTGATATGTCCTTTTGAAATGATTGCATGGCTTTGCAACTTGTTATGTGTGAACTGAAAAGGCGATATGGCCAGAAAAGTATAGTATTCATTGATTAATGCTGAAAGAAATATCTCCCACTTTCCCACTTTCTCCCACAGGAAGGCAGCTGCTGGAACTGGATGGAAGAGACTTCAAGATTTAAAAGCTCTCTCCACAGCTAGAACTGCACATGATTGCACCCATTTTTTGAGTTTTCCACCAACTGTCCCCAGTTTCTGTGTTGAATTCCCACCTCTCTGCAACTTCAAACTCACGTGACACATGTGGTTTCCTTGTTCCCTGACTCTGGGAGAAATCCCACTACACCTACTCCATGGAACACTTTACTATGGCAAAAATTCCACCCTCAAACCTCTGCTGCTTGTGGTATTTAATAGCTCCCATAAAAAAAATTGGTTTATTGTTTGGATGGATGCAGTAAGCACACTTAGTGAAGTCAGAGATAATAGCTTTATCAAAAACCTTGATAAGTTCTTCAGACTTCAGGGGAGGCTGTTTGGACAAGGGAGATAATTCCAGGTGCATGAGCAAGGTGTAGTCTGCTTTTGCCCTCCAACTTAGCCTGTCTGACATGTTACTTCAGGTGGCTGCTCCATGGACCATGACAACCCCTTACTTTGTTGAATTCCTGCTTGGCAATAGTCACTTCAGATAACATATTCTGAATGTTTTTTCCACTGGTGTACTCTGCATATGTCATGGCTCAGATGGCAAGGTTGAAAAGGGCTCCAGCAGAGCAGAGGCATACAGCCTCAGGAAGGGGGGGGAGGTGCTCTCCCTGCAAGGAGGAGTTGGGCAAGGCAGATCACAGCAACCTGCTCCTTTGAGCACCATTGTGTGGCTCTGGGAGGTAGAGCATGTGTGGTCAAGGCTCTAAGGTGCTCTGCTATTTGAGCATCTTTGCACAATGGAGGTGATTTGTACTGCAGACTACAGGTAAAGTCAGCCAGGGACAAAACATGCTCTGTCTTTCTGTTCCAGCAGTATAAAATGCATTGGATACCATTTATCATTGTGCTCTCTCCATCTTTCCTGCCAGCTCATGGGATGTACATTTCACTGATATCTGCAGAGCCACTGTTAGAAATCCAGGCAAGTGAACTGTCAGTTGTGATTTGCATTTAAAGAATTGTCTCTGGCTGAAGAAGACAATACTGGCATTTCATTGCATTTCCTGACAACTGGGCAACTCAGGAAATTGAACCTTGTGAGAGTGATATTCTCAGGTCCTGGAAGAATTTCTTCAAACCAGGAGAACTCAGAGGGTCAATGCTCTTGTTCCTGCTTTCATCTCCACTGGCACTTGTGAGGAGATGCTTAAGGTCTGGGCCAGCCTCAGATCCAGCCAACTAACATAACTAATGATCCAGTTGACTAACATATGGCATTAAAGCAGTGAAAAGGTGGCTGTATATTTCCACTCTCCTGAAGCAGGGTGCAGAAGTCAGGGCTTTGTTGTCTCCTCTACTGTCATTGAAAAATACCTTTGGACCTGGGAAGGCCAGGCAGAGAGGACAAAACCCCAAGGAAATATTTTATGTTTCAGTCTGAGGAACCTTTAAGCATCATTAAAAAGCTTCAATTTCTTTGACGTTCTCCAGTAACATTTGCCTGAAGATCATCACAAGGAAATGTTAATGTTCCTCTCTGGCTCTTCAGCTCACTTGGTTTTCTACTCTGAGTTTGCTCTATGTGGTCTGGTGGGAACATGACGTGGGACAAGCTCTCGTTCCTGCTTTCTCAGGCTCCCTTTCCAGCCAGATATCCTAAAACTGCATGTTTAAGTGGGCATAAAATGCACACTTCCTCTCCCACATCGTTTGAATTATGAGTCAGAGTGGTGCCTCTGTTCTCTAAGGCTTGTCTGCAGAGCACAGCCACCCAATAGAGCAGCTCTCTGGTGACATTAGACCTTTAACCTGGGGAACAGCAGTGTCTGGTGACACTTATATTTCAAAACCTGGTAGACCATGTGGGTGGGCTCTTTTATTTGCATGTGGCACTATTTATATTTTCTTGTGTTAAAAACCTAGGAAACTGCTTAGGAATATATATATAAATTGCACACATGTTGCCAAGAGAACATTAGAGCTAAAAGTTGAGTATTTGGGAGTTAGGTAATGCCAAAACCACTTAGACTCCCTCATGTGTGCACATTATGAGACAATCTCAAGTTACAGCATCGCATTACTCCTTTTTCCACAGAACAGACAATAGTAGGTGCTGTAAGCTTGAGGAAAGCTTGAGTCCAGGTCTTTCCTGCTACTCTAAGAGAAATTAGGGGCTAAAATGCAAACCAGCAAACTGGGGGGGAAAAAGTCAGGTTTGGAAGCAGGTGTAAGTGGTAAAACCAGCTGGTTAAGATGCAATATCTCCAAAATGCACAGTAGTGTTTGGCACAAACATTCTGGTAGCAGGTTGTGTCTGCCTTCATACTACTATTGTGTGCTTTAGTCTGCCCTGGGAACTTCATGCTGAAAATTGTAATTATGACAGGCAATAAGATTCGCCAGCAAGGGAGAAATAGAAGGGAAAAAGGAAAGAGTTGTAGAAACAAAACATGTTTTGCTTTCTGCTTCACACTGGTGTTCTAGAGGTTTGGGAAAGGGAAGGGATTTCATAATACTAAACTACAGAGTTATGTGACAGATCAGCAGTTCTGCTGGGCTTCTGCTCCACATTGGCTTGGAGTGTCAGACTCCATGAATTCAAACACTTATCAAGTTTTTTTTTTAATTTTTTATCCCAGGGAGCACAGTAAACCTACTGTCCCCAGGCATGTGTAGCGGTCTGCTACATAGTAACACTTTGTTTTTAGAGTAAAGAAAAAATCTTTATCCAAAAAAGGAAGAAAAAGATGAAGATAATGAAAGGGGAAAAGAAGAGTGTACACATAGCCTGAAAATATCTTCCCTTTGCCAGAATTTCATTCATAACTGTCAGAATGTGTTTATTAATATTGAATTAACTTCAAACAAACACCTAGGGTGGAGGTAAAATGGGTGTCAACTAGGCAGATGTCACAGGAACAGCATAAATTAAGTGTCCTCAAGGTCAGCTTTAGGACATCTGTTGTTCATAACAAGTGCCTATATATAAATATAAAATTACTTGGATGATGGTGTTGAAAGCCTAGTCAGTACCCAGCTCTGGTTTCCATTTGTTCACCCTGGAGTAATTCCATAGACTTCAGTGGAGAAGGTCCAGGGTAACCCAACCCTGGTTAAAAAATGGAGAGCAGAATCTCACTGGAGAGTGCCAAGTTTACAGATAATGCAGAAAATGCAGGATGCTCAAGTAACAAAAAACAGTGTAACCAGATTCCAAGGGATTTGGATTATATTGCGATTTGGAGCCATCAGCCATCAACTACCCTGGCAAATGCAGTTTGTTGTCAAAATGATAAAATAATGATGCTGAATTCAAGGAGATGAGCTAGGGAATAACTGCTATGTACAGCAAACGCCTCATCACTACCAGAAAAGAGATTACAGAAAGATGATTGAAGGCCTCAGCCTCTTACACAGGAACAATAAATAAAAAGCCCTGTGAGGTACTGTGGTTAAGTCCTGTAGTAGGGGGAGAGAAAGCTAAAGAAGATGCACATTAGTCACACTATCTAAGGCACTTGCTAGGCAATGGTCTCTGGTTCTTATTATCATTATGCAAGGAAAACTATGCAATCATTTTCTTCACCTTGAAGAAGGCTTAGAATTGATCTGAACTATGCAATTTAGGAGAAAGGACACCTTGGTATGGTTTTGTCTCCATCCTTTCTTCCAGTACAATTGCTGGATCGCAGCTGACTGTATGGAGAACATCTCAGTGGCACACACACATTGAACACCCTCATAGGAGACACTGGAAACCCCAAGGGCTCTCAGATGAGAGTGTTTTAGGTTGGTAGGTATGAGAGCATTTCAATATTTAGGACCTGTATGGAGGTCCAGCCTTGTGATGAATAACCAGCATGAACACAAAACATCCAAGAGGAGACAGGTCTGTTTCTAACCACACATTCATGCTCTGTGCTGGCACCATTCTCGGTCTCAGATTGTGTGGGACCAAGAGAAAACCCATAGGTGCTATTATGAAGAATATTTTTTAGGATTTGGGTTACTTATAAAGGGAAGATATTGTACCTTTTCTGTTCATAAAAAATACATTCACATTGTTTACCTTGCTTTACAGAATTGTTGAAAAATTAAGGAGAAATCAGATGGCCAGTAGTCTTTTCCTCAGGGGAGTGACAGGACATTCTTCCCTGTACTATAGATTTGAAATCTTAGGTCAGTCTAAATGTAACAGTTTGCCTTTCTGAATTTCAAGAATCTGATTTCTGTAGTTACTAGACCTACCAGGATCACTTTGGAGCCAAAATGCTAATGGGTTGAAATAAGGCTGAAAGATTAATTTTAATTTCCACTTGTTTTTCCAAAATCAACCTCCCTGGTAAATCAACTCCTGCATGGTTCGGTGTACTCAACTTGTCTAGTTTTACTGTGGTTTTTTTGTCTCCTTTGAGAGGAGGTGTGAGAATGATTATACAGGTTATACAGGACACCACTGGTTATAATTTCTGCAGCCCTCTTGTAAGCATCAGCTGCCTCACTCTTACCCTGGCAAGCAGGCAAGCAGAGCTGAACGCTGCAGCACCTGCACAGTCCTCTGGAAGGGACAGGGGGTGGCTTTGATGCCAGCAAAAGAGTAGGTGGGGAAAAGTGGGTGAGATGGCAGCACACAGAGCGACACATGCTGTGGATCTGCTGGTACATGCCAGCCACATCTCAGACCTTGCATTTTACAGAGGTCTCTTCACTCTCACAGCACTGACACACTCTCTGGAAAAAAATTGCCTACCAGCCCTTCACAAAAGTCACAGCAGACTTGCAACATCCAGAAACTGCAAAAGGATCTGTAGGGAAAAGAAAAACAAACACCAGAAGGAATTTTTAACCTTGAAAAAAGGAGCAAGGGGCTGGAGAAGAAGACCAGAGACATTCTATGAGCTTATTTAAGTGTGCCACTATTGCAATTCTTTCTGTGTGAGAATGCATGGGTTCTATGTTGTGGACCAATCTAAAACCAAAGAGGAGAGATTTCTATCAGAAAAGGCCATGAGCAAGCAGTTTAACTGTCAGCATTTCATGGATTTAAAGGTCAGCAGGGACCATTAGCTCATTTAGGCTGACATCCGGTAAAGCACACAGGCTGTAGGACTTTATCCAATTACCTTCACATCAAGCCTGTAGCTTTTGTATGCCTGTAGCATATCTTATTCTGAAGAAGTGGGTTCCCCTGGTCAGCCACTTTCACCATCAAAAGCATGTGCTTTCCTAGCCATTTGGATGTGTAAATGCTGGAAATGCAACAGTTCAGAGCTGGTCACACTACATCTGAGACTGCAGCATAAAGGAGGGATGTGTAAATTACACAACTCCAGGATCTGCAGAGCAGAGAGTGCTGAATGAATAGGGAGCAGTGACAACTGGGAGATGACTGTGTTTGCAAGGATAATTCTGGGATGAGGCTCACCTGGGCACAAAACTGTTGCCCCAGGAAGAGAGTATCATCAGGTTTATGAATTACAAGCAATATTTTTGCCTTTTTAGTGATATTTTCCAATTTTTGACAAGTCTTTCTTTATGTCAGACAAAAAATGCCTGTCAGACAGCAATTAGGTTTCTAAATGAAGGACATACTAATCTTTCAATTACCTTCTGTATCTAGGGAGGTTTCTTCCAATATTTCTGTGCTTAAGGAAAGGTATGTTTGTGCTTCCCATTTAATGGGCTGGAAACTCATCTAAGGAATGAAAATATGTTTAAAAAATCTTTAGAATGGGCAGAATTTGTTGCAAATGTTCAAATGTTTGTGAGGTAGTCAAGAAAAAAATGTTTCACATGGAATTCCTCAGATAAAGTTAACAATGAAAATCTTTTGCAGAAAACAATCAATTAGCAGAAATCAGAAAAATGCTGAATGTCTCATCTGTGTTGTGGGAATAGGACTGAGTGTATTACACAGATGTTTACACCCAGCTTTTAAAAAATGCTCTTGGTTCAAGGACCATACTAAGGAAAACTCATGCAAAGCACATACAATGATCACAGGTTTAAATGCATGTCTCTATCCCTACCTACAAACTCCCTGTAAACGTATCTGAGCATAGCTACTCGTCTCTAGATGTACCTATGTAAAGCATTCCTAAATCCTATCTTGTCTTCAACATACCACTCACTGCCAAGGACTTTATGTTGGAGGAATTTTGCTCCTTCTGGTCTGATGCAGTTTTTAGAAGTGTTTTGTGGCTAAGAAATCAGTGGCTTCTCCATCCTAATGCTCCTCAGAAAAGGTGCCAGGCTCTGTACCAGCTCTGGTGGCAGGATCAGAAAAAGTGCAGAAAAGGAGGTGAAATGTACGAATGCACAGTTTAGAGGGCAGCTTCCTCCTAGAGATGAGATTTAATCTGCAGATAGGAGCGGAGAAAAGAGTAGTGGAGGAAAGGGGTGGCAAACAGTTTTAAACAGCTGGACATGAAGGTGTGCCCAATCTGAGAACCCCAGGCCCCTCTGCCCCATGCACCCAGAGGGCAATGGATGGTCCTGAGGCAGAAGCCTCAAGTGCTTATTTGGGTTCTGCCTTTAGAAGGACAACGAGGATGGAAGGTGAGGCAGATGTAGTCTCTTTTCTGAGGCCAGTGCTGCAAAGAAAACTTTGCAAGCCTTCCAAACTTTACCACATCAGCAACAAACGGGGCTTCTACTTTGGTACACCCTTCCAGGAACACGTTCTGGAGCAGTCCTTTTCCAATACACTCATGTTTTCTCTCTATCTTGCTCCAGAAGCTGGAGGTCTCTGTGGCTCTTCGCTTATGGAAGCAGTGAGTTGGATGAGCTCACACCACTGCTGCCTGCTAAGTGTCAGCACTAAGTGTAGCTCCCACCATCATTCAACACATACACCCTTTCTGCACTTTCCTCTTGGAAGGCACGTCTGGCCTTGCTAAGCTCTGCTTTCCCAAGCCAACCTCCTTGTTTACATCAGAGTAGCAAATCTACTGAGGAGGCCAATTAATTGAATTGTGTCTGTGGACAGTTTGATGCATCAAGCTGAATTCTTATTAAAGAATAATAGGAGATGGCCACAGAGATTATTTGGTTTCCAGGAAACAGTCTGCAACTGGGAAACCAATATGTTCAGTGCTGGGTGCCAAACTGCCAACACAATCCTCCTGTTTTGTCCTGCAGGCAGCAAGCAATCGGCCTCTGGTGAGCTCGGCCGGCCTGAAAAGCAGCAGGATGAGCTGCCGTGATCTCCCCTACCTTGCCAGATTTCCAGTAATATGTCAGAGCAGTTGACCCCTGGATGACTCAGCCACATCTCAGAAGGGAAATGCCTGGCAAGAAGATCATGCTGGAGGAAAGGTTTTAACAGCTGGGAGAAGCAGCACTGTCATTGCGGCAGAAGAGGAAAGGAAGAAAGGGAAGAGTGAGCACTACAGCATGATCTGGCCTACTTGGAGAACAGCATGTGAAGTTCAGGAAAGAAACAATGGATGGCCCTGTTGATGGTGGACTGTGGTTTTCACAAGTCAGAGCCATTACAAAGCCAGAGGGACCAAACTCTGGACAAGATACTCTGTAAGATGAGAAGTGTTGTGTCCTTACATGTTTTCTTACAAAAGCCAGTTAGACTGATTTGAGAAATCATTGGCCTGGTTCACCAGTAAGCTCAAGCTCTGTCTGCTTTGCTGCTGCTCCAGGGACTGAAACAAGACATCAAAGTGCCTTGTCTGATGACAGCATGTGTATGTGCTGATTTACACAGCCAGAGCAGTGACAAAGGAGACATAGGACTCCAAACACTTAATGTGTTCTCCAGGGTGGTACACATGCTGTATCAGAGATAACCAGCCAGTACTGTAAGGAAATTTACTGTCATAACAGACAGGCTGTTCATGGACCACTGTAGGTACAGAGTCTGTGTTCCCATGGCTTCATGATTCATAGCTAAACATAGCCCCCTTCTGCACTGCTCATTTGACACAGTATCCCAAATATTTTCCCATCTCTTACACAGCTATTCTCTATCTTCAGCTGCCTCTGTGGCCCTTTTATGTACTTGAACATTTGGCTTCCAAACCAGCTCAAAAGCTGAGTAGGGACCAGAACAATGACTATCCCAGTTGTGAACACTGGGACACAGTCAGAAAACATGTGAGCTTTGCATAACTTGTGTGTATCTCTTTCCAAATATCTCATTCCTCTGGGCTACCTCTAGTTCCCATTGGGCACAGCCTAACTTGCTTTTTATTTTATGTCTCCCTCAAACTTGTCAGATAGGAGCAAATTCTCTTACCTGAAAATCTAAGTCACTTAGAGGCACTGAGACCAAAGACAACAAGCATAAGAAACTCTCTTTATGAATATTTACATTTCAGTAACCCAATAAAATGTCCTATAATCTGCCTGGACCTTGTTGTAGGTGTTATAATGTCTCTTCAGTACAAAACCAGGAACTCCTGACCATGGTGCAGATGTGCTCCAGACCAGGGTCTTTCACCCTTACAGATGGCACTGGCTGACCATCCAAGACCTGTCCATTTCTCTGGGCAGCTTCATGATTTTGAAGCCATCAGATAGTCCTTATCTGAATTTTGAGGTGGAGCTTTGGTCTCACTGGGACTTGGATCAAAGAAAAGAAATTTAGAATACAGGAAAGAAAAATTCATTTCCTTAATCCTGGCCTTTTACTTCTTCAGGAATTAATGATAAAGGGTTCAAAAAAGACTTATACCTGTGTTTAATATTATAATCAGGAAAAATTTTACTAAGATTAATGGGACTACTCCCAGGATTCTGTTTATAGATGTATATAATTTTGAAGGACCTGTACCATGAACAGAATAATCTCCAGAGGTGTGACACACATACACTATAAGTTTGTGCATCCCTCTTCCTCACCTCAGATATACAAACCTAAGTGTAATTGTTTGGTCAGGCAAGGAAATATTGTGTTTCCTTTTCCAGAAGTAAGTGCAGGAAATATATAAAGGCGGTTTTAATCTTCTGGATCTTCTATAGGATTTCCCATGAATGACTCCATGCTTCTGAAAAGTTTGTACTTTGGTCCCAAATGTTATTTCTGTCACTCTCTGGGATGAGGCATTTCCCTTTGCCTTCCCTTTCAGTCATGCCTTATATAGTGGATGGCCCATAAAAGTTACTTTCTTCACAGTGTTTGAAGGCTTTACTTTCTATTTGAAATTGCTATTTTCTCCAACAGCTGAGAGAGAGAAACCATTGTCACTCTGCAACTATTTGAACCTCCACTGCCACACCAGAAAGATACACTGCTCAGAACAAGAGCAATAAACTGGTACCCAGGAGCCTCATGTTCCCCAAAAGTTTGTCCAAATATCTTATATTTGTTGCTCATGTGAGAGCACAGTGGTTTTGGTTCTCACTTGCTCACCTTCTTTACCTCCAAGCATATTTCCACCAACAAAATACAACAAAGTACAACAAAGTACATGCTGGGGCATGCCTGTGCTGATTGTAATGAATCTTTTCCCTTGGTTTTGTGTTTGTTGGTTGGTGCACTATTTTTCTGGGGGAGGGCGGGCCGGGCGGGGGGGGGATTTTGTTGGTTTGTTTTGTTTTGGGTGTTTCCGTGGGGGTTTTTTTGGGTGTTTTTTGTTTTTTTTTTTTTTTTTTTTTTTTTTTTTTTTTTTTGTAATATTGCAAGATTAATTATATTTCCTTGTATTTCTTACCAACAACAAATTGAGTAACAGAAAGTTGCCCTAATTCTGCAGAACATAATCTCCTATGTTATAACAGTAGTGTAATATAATTCAGAGACATTAGAAATGCTCCAGAGATGCAAACTAATGGTCAGTCTAGTCCAGGGACTGCCTACAGCAGTGGCTGGCAACCAAATGTTTAGGAGGAAGCAATAAAATGTGCATAATATTCCTTTCATTGCAAGACTTTTTAGCCCAGGGAACTCCTGTTCCAAACCCAGCTGCAGATCGGTTTATTCCCCAAACAACAAGTCTAAATACCCCACAGAAATAATATCCCAAGCAATGTAATTAATTACAAATGCAGATTGTCTTCATTTAAGGCATCTAATGCCTTTTTGGAATTCTTACTGACAAGTCTGCTTTTCTGCATGGCAACTCAAATTTAATTAGGCTTTGTGCAATGGGAATTCCCTATTAGCCTATAGTTACCTGCCTTTTAATTCTGTCATCTGCCATCCTCTCCCAGGATGAACACATAAATACCCAAGAGTGCATGGCTTATCTTTTCCTTTGCAAGATGGGCCTCAAGGGTTTCATTCTGGAACTGAGCACACAGCATCCTTTCCCTCTGGGAGCTGTGTCCTGGCATACTCTGGAGCATCCTGTTCAAACTCTCCCCTGTGCCTTTCAACAGATCCAGCAGGAGAGGGACTGTTCATGGATCACGTGCCTTCTCCTCTCCCTAGGGCCAACTCTTCCTGGGCATCTGTTTGTCATTGAGCTCATTTCCTGAACTCTCCCCTGAGAAAAGCAGACCTGGAATAGTCCCTTAAAAGGAACTCGGGAGACACCTGTCACACAACCTCTCACAGAGAGGTTTCTTGCTGGGCAGTAGGGATAGCACCCAGTGGGGTCAGTGAGGAGCATGGCTGAACTGGGCTGCTGATGTTGGAAGTGTGGGGTGGCAAGCCTAAAGAGCAAGCTGCTCAGAATCCTGTGCTGCTTAAGGACAGGCAGCTTGAAAGAATGAAACGTTTTTTTGAGTCTTGCTTTTAACATATCTGTGCAAAGCTGTCCTTTGCACCTAACCCCTTTAAAATTAATTTTGAAAATGTGTCAAAAATAGTTTTATGCAACATCTCAGTGGTCTGCAATTCTTCACTTCAGTGTTGCCATTCTGCACACCTTAATGCTATGCAAGTGTGCCAAATTCATCAAACCAAAAGTTACAGAGTGTCAGAAATAAAACACTGATAATTTTCATCAAAACCAGCATGTTCCTGTGGAATGTTTTAAGTTAATCACACAGGTATTTTTCTTTCAGACAGTTGTTCAGGGACAACATTTTTGAACATCTCTAATCAGACATTTAGCAAGTAGTTTTCAAATGCACCCAAGAAACTTAGGGAGTCAAGGCCTAGCACAACGGTGAGGAGTTTCTTGCTCCTAAACTAGTTGGTGCTGGGTTGTGTTGTCACTTTTTCCACTTAACATTCAGTAAGACCAAGAGGTGACAACAGAGAAGCAGGAGGCGTTCTAGAAATTGAGAGAAAAGGTCTGAAATATTGTCAAGGACCAAAAGTGAGGTGGAACTTCATTTGAAGCAGAGCTGGCTGTTGTAATGAATAGATTTGGCCACATGTCCACAAGGATAAGAAGGAAGAAAATGAGACTCAAGATTGAACAGAGCATCAAAGAGGGATCACAGGTACTGGTAATTATTCTGCCTGGGAAACTTCCACCACAGTGAGCTCTTTCAATGGCCAGGAAACTTTCTCAAAAGGTGTTGGGATGAGGAAACCACACAAGCTGCCAAGATTTTACTGAAGGTTTCTAATACTAAGCAATCTCCTTCTGACATATAAACTGACATCCTCAGTGCGATGGACCCAGGAGCCACTGAGCTGAATGAACAAGGAACCAAGCACTCATGCCTGAGACCATGTGTCAGTTTATAGCATTTCTTCTCATCTTGCTCTGTTGCTATACTCTTGTTATTTCCTTCTCCTCATCCTGAAGATTGTGCCTTACAGAACCAAGAGCTAAATGATTCTAAAACACACTGGTCATTGTCTATAGGACCTTTGACTGCTTTAATCAACATATGGAATTTGAATATGTACTGCCATTCCCTTGTGGATTAGTAACACTTTTAAATCTGCCTTGAAATCAATATTTTGCATCAGTGACTAAAGAAAATTAGCAGTGGGCTGGGACTGAAATTGAAACCTTCATCATATCCACACATCTCAGTCCCTCTAGGAAACTGTGCCATCTGCTATGTTGTGATCAGGACACTTGTCAGGCAACAAAATCAAGCCAAAGAGCTGTGGGGGCTAAGATCTCTTCAGTTCAGACTTTCACTGAGGTTAGGAAAATACCTTACACTTTAATAATCACTGTGAAATGCAAGTACTAAACCTCTCATGAATGCCCTTTTTCATGCCAGAGGTGCCCAGAGAGTCAGAAATGCCTTTGCACACTGCTTCCGAGTCCACATGTCCAAAACGAAGTTTTCCCACTGAAAACTTTTTATCTGTGGTAGCTGCTAAAGCTAACTGCAGGTAGCATCTGAAATAAATTTCCCCAGTGTGACCTTTCTGTAGGACACAGGCCACAGAACCCAGGGCCCTGAAGCATCTTAATTCCCAGTTGGCAAGATGCTGTGCATATTCCTGGCATGCCTGTGTCCTCAACTGATCTGCTGCAAACAGTATGTGGTAGGTAAATTATCATATTTTGCTCTGCAGGAAGATGCATAGTTTTCAATGCGAAGAGAATCTACAGCTTAGCTTACAAAAATTACTCTATCTGCTAAGCTTTTCCATCCTTTTCTGTCTTTGCAGCTCCTGGATTTAGAAGGATATTTAATTTTTTTTTTTTTTTTAATTTAGAAAAGATGTTTTACTTTTCTGTTTTGCTGTTTGCAAACCACTCTTTATAAGCAGTTTATACTTCCAGTTGTGCCTAGTTTTCTTGTTTGGTCCTTTGTAACAATGCTTTTAGAGTGAGCAATCTTACATCCTTTCTCTAGATAAACCAAGGGGCTTGAAGTCTGCTACTTCAAGACAGTGTTTTCAGAACTTGTATCACTTTTATCCGCTTTCTGGGCCCTCTACTTTCCAGCACATAGTATTTTATGCTACATCCCTTTGTCTCCTCAAGCATCCTCTCCATACCAGTGGCACTAAGCTGGACACAGCAGGCTAGGGATGGTGTTACCACACCAAAAGACAGCAGCAGCTTCCTGTTCACAGCCCCTGTTTGGAGGCTGTTAACTCTGTTAACTCTTTCAGCTGCACCTTCTCACACAAAATTCACATTAAGTTACCCTGCCAGAGGCATTGCTTTCTAGAATGATCTTCAGCATCACAGATGGCTGTGATGCTAATTTTTACTATTAGCCAAATGCAAAGTCATACACACTGGGCAGTACACAGTTCAACAATCTGTATTTCCCTGAGGAAAGCTCCCTTGATCATTCATTATTCTATGCATTCCTGTTCCATCTACAAATTTTATCAGCAATGATTTTCACGTTTCCTTCCAGATTATTGATTAAAATATTGAACAGCCCTTGGACTGAAATCCATCTTCAAGAATACAACTAAAAAAATTTGTATTCACAGACTGGTCCACTTGAACAATTACTTTCTGAAATCCATTTTTTCATCCATTTTTAATCCATTTAACGGGCCTTATTGACTCTTAACCATGCTTATTTTAAGGAAAGAGTACTGTAGAACACAACAGAAAGATGCATTTGGGAAAGTGCATTTATGGTGATCCTGGCAGCCTAGGAAATTGATGCCAGCTTCGGTCCTCACAACACAGAATTTGTGTTTTTCTACTATTTCCTACTACAGACGATTGCTATCCAAGCAGGAAGAATATTACCGTTATTTTAGACATGCTCTGTTTTACACTCCTTCATCACCCCTTTTCACAAAAGAATTTGCTTCCTGGTGGTAGTGGTTGTTAATTACCACTAGGGGCCACCTGGTGTTCAGAGCTACTGCCTGAAAGTTTCAGGATCACTACAAAACAGCTCTTTGTTTTAAAAAGCTGTGAGCAGGAAAATGTTTTAAGATCCAGTTTAATTCTTCCAAAATCATCCAGGCTTCCTTCCCTGGCAGAATCATTATGAATGCGAAGCATGAAAGCCTCCCACCCCTACTGTGACAACGCAAAAATGGCAGGCTAAGGACAAATAAAGATAATAAAGACAAATTGTTTGTCTTTAGCTGCACCTAACTCCATGTATGCTATTTATGCAGGCATAAGTTGTTTTACTGTGCTGTGGAAAAGACCTTTTCAGATTTATGGCTATTGAAACTGACCCCTCCAAGTGTGTTGAGAATCCAGGTATGTCTTTCAGTCAATAGTTCAACAAATTCAACATTGTCTGCAGAAGCATGTCTGTTAAGACTCCACACGTGAAGGGCTGATGTGAAAAGGTTTTTCTATTGTGCATAAGAAAAACAAATCCTGACACCATACCAACAACATGGCTGAAAGTCTGTCCTGACTCACAGAGAAGCCAACCCCATATGGAAGCCAAGTAGTCTGTCTGAACTGAGGAATACATTAATGCAATCACTCCAAGTAATAATAGCAATGGAATTTCATTTTCCCTTCCAGGAGACCCTAAATGGCACAGGAACACAGGAGACATTCCTGTTCACAGAAACATGTAATTGCTTGCCAGGCAGGTGGAGAGCTGCCTAGGTCCCGTGCACAGACCATTCACCCCAGGGACCAGCCTGAAAAAGTGAGAAAGAAAATGAAATGAGAATGAGATTTTTTGGACATTGTAGGGCAGTCCAGTTTGCCTTTAACAGTGCAGTGCTGCTGAGAAAATGATGAATCTAACATCCAGCTAACAAAAAAAAAAAAAAAAAGTGAGAAATGAGCCTCACAGTGGGCACGTATATTATTTTGCATGAAGGATAATAGGTGCCCCAACTGAGACAAAGATGCAGCCTATCACAGTACCTGCATATAGATATCATGTGTGCAACTATCTGCTTAGGATATTGGAGAAGATTACATGGAGACTTGTGTCTAGACAGGCTCTTAGAGACTGCTAGAAATAAGCTAATAGTGTTGGAAAATCAGTTTTGGTTGACAAAGGGGTGAGTGAGAAGAAAGATTCTGTATACTAAATGTATGGCTTTAGAAAGTAATCTTTGGAAGACACCTTTGGAAGACCCTCCAGAAGCATATTCAGGTCAAGTCAGAGATGTGGAAAAGCAAAGCCTTTA
Organism: Phaethornis superciliosus; assembly: GCA_023637945.1. Taxonomy (NCBI): domain Eukaryota; kingdom Metazoa; phylum Chordata; class Aves; order Apodiformes; family Trochilidae; genus Phaethornis; species Phaethornis superciliosus. The sequence goes on from JAJQWJ010000004.1 coordinate 19,455,025, forward strand.
TGTGTAGCTGAGCAAGTGACATAGGGAAAGTATAAGGGGGAAAGGTTTGGTTTTGTTGAGAACTCCCAAATTGATTTCTGGAATGGAAAGGCTTCATTTAATCCACCATGGAAGGAGGCCTCAGCTAAAACAAATAGCAGATCAGAAATAAAATAGAAAGAAAAAGCAATGGAGTACACCAAAACACAGTTTTGAATGGTGCATCTGTAGGCGTGAAGTGACAGAAACTGCACTCTCAAGAAGTGAGTAGAATAGATCATGGAAAATAAAAGAGCAATTAAAAATATAACAATTCTCATTTAAGCAACACACAGGCAGGAAACCAAGTCACATTATATTCATACATACACACACATATATTTAAAAATACATACACACACTTCTCGGCAAATATTTGACTTCTTAGAAATGATATATGGGAACTGATGACATATTTTTAAATGAAACTACTAATAAACTGTCTGCAGGAGAAACTTGGTGGAAGAGTGATAATGAGTACTGTACTGAAATGTCACACCAAGTGATTACTTACCCCTGAGCAAAATGCAATGAAGTGTTCTAAAGAGAAAGCCTGTAATGATAAAACAGCAGGTAAAAAATGTGCTACCGGGAGAAAGAAAACAAGTTCCAAGTGAGACCAGATTAGAACAATAGGAATCCTTCTGGTAAGTCAGAATTATGAACAGGCAAATCAAAACCTTGCAGGAGCAATTTACCAAGGGCATATCTTTCTTCCCTCCTCACCAGGAGGAGGATGCCCTTCATAGGCTGTGTAAATAGTGTGGGTGGTCACAGAGGTCAAGGTGAAAAGATAAGTAGCAGATGACTGAATACGTTCTCCATGTCTGTGTTTACTTGAAAAAAGATCTTAAAGGTTCACAGTTCATTTTCTCTGGGGATATGATGGAGGATCTGTGCCTAAATAAAGCTATAGAACAACTTTATGAAACAAAGAGTGGAAAAGTGACATTCATCTAAAACTTCAAAAGGAGCCCAAGTACGAAATTCCTACATCACCTACTGTGGCACAAGAGCTATCACTTAAAACATCTCCATTGCAGGAACAGGTGATAGTGAATAATGTACCAATTTTAAACGAGCTGTGAGGAGCAGTGCTGTGGGCAGTGCAGACTGGTAATTCTGATATCCACCCGGAGCAATACAAGATTGAATGTTTGGATACAAAAAATGTAATCAGGAAGAATCCTCAGGTTTTGCAGAAGAAAGCCAGGTTTCATGAGTCTGTGAGGGTCATTTTGAGGAGCCACTGAACATAATTGTGAGGAAGATGCAGTTGTTGGGTTCTCTGTAGATTCCTAAAAAAGGTTTTGACAATTTTTCCTACAGATTTTTGGAGAAACTTAGCTCCAATGGGCAAAAAAATAAAGGTGTTACATAGGTAAAGAACAGGTTAAAACAGAGGAATTATTGGGTGCCTAAGAGTCAGATCCACGATGAAGACAGGTTGCTAAGGAAGTGGATCTATACAGAAGTGTGTGTTGCACAGCCTTCTTACAAATGATTGGTAGAAAGAGCAGTTCCCTAATGAAGTAATCAACTTTGGCATGCAAAGTTGGGTTAGTAAAACAGCAGATGCTAAGAAGAGTTGCAGAAAACCCTCAAGATGCAAAATAATGCAGGAAAAGGTTGTAAATGAAACTCTGCACTACTTAATACAAAGTAGTCCCCATGTGGATACAGCAGTGTCAGTACTGCATACAAAGTGCTGAATTGTGAGTTCCACAGCTAAACCCCACATTTTTGTATTACCGTGGGTTGGTCTGTGAAAAGATTAGTTCAGTGAACAGGAAAGATACAAAAAACAACTAATATTAAGAAGTAGTAGATGGGAAGACAACAGAACAGACTATATTCTGACAGCATTTTCCTGGAGAAGCTGGCTACTTGCAGCAGAACAGTGTCCTCTTTTCTGGGTAAAAAACCTGCCTGACTGGACCAAAAGAGCTATGGTGAATGGATTTATACCCTGTTGGTGGCAAGTCACAAGTGGTGTTACCTCGGGATCAATGTTGGGGCAAGTTCTTATTTATATCTTTATCAATTATCTGGATGAGGTAAAAGAGTGCACCTTCAGTAAGTTTGCAGTTGACATCAAGTTGGGCAGGAGCATTGGTCTGTACCAGGGTTGGAAGGCACTACAGAGGGATCTGAACAGGTCAAGGCAAACTATGCCAGCTTCAACAAGGCCACGTACCAGGTCCTGCATCTGGGTCATGACAACCCCATGCAATGCTACAGGGTTGGAGAAGAGTGGCTGGAAAGCTATCTGATGGAAAAAGACCTGGGGGTGTTAGTTGACCGCCAGCTGAACATGAGCCAGCAGCATGCCCAGATGGTCAAGAAGGACAATGGCATCCTGGCTTCAGAAAAAGTGTGGCCAGCAGGACTAGGGAAGTGAGTGTGTCCCCATGTTTGGCATTGGTAATGCTGCACCTAGAATCCTGAGGTCAGTTTTGGACCCCACCACTACAAGAAAGACATTGAGGTTCTGGAGTGAGTCTAGAGAAGGGTTATGAAGCTGATGAAGGATGTGGAGAACAAGTCTTATAACAAGTGCCTGAGACAGCTGGTGTTGCTTACTCTGGAGAAGATGAGGCTGAAGGGAGACCGTATTGCTCTCTACAGCTACCTGAAAGGAGGCTGTAGCATTGTGAGTGTTGGTCTCTTCTCCCAAGCAACAAATGATAGACCAAGAGAAAGTGGCCCTAGGTTGTGCTAGGGGATGTTTAGATTTGATATTAGAAAAATCTTTTTCACTGAAAGGGCTATGGCACTCTGGAGTAGGCTGCCTAGGGACACTGTTGAATCACCATCCCTGAAGGTGTTTAAAAAACATGTTGATGGGGTGCTTAGGGACATTGTTTAGCACTGGACTCAGCAAAGTTAGGTTAATGGCTGGACTTGATAATCTTAAAGGTCTCTGCTAACTAGAACAGTTCTAGATATCCACAGATATCTAGGATACCCACATTGTGACTAACAACTCCAATTCACTCATCACAGAAGAATTTTGTAAAGCTAGAGGACCACTGTGGGGATGGCTATTGTGTGCAGAGGCTGCATCATGAAGAGTGATCCACTATAAGGAAGAGATTTCATCTGGAGAGGAGAGTCTCTGAGAAGCAACATACTGGAGTCCATGCTAGCAGTGAAGTGTGATGTGTGAACTCCATGGAACTTATGTCTGTAGTACTGCAGCACTGGGAATGAGAAAGAAATGCATTTTGGGATTCCTGAGCTGCCTGATCTCACTTTTAATTTGGATTTTGTGGTTTGTTGTTTGGTTGGGTTTTTTGTTTTTGGTTGGTTTTTTTTGGTTGTTTGGTTGTTGTTTTTTTTTTTTCTCCGAAGAAGTTTAAGTTATTTGTCTCTATATGGCAAGCAGGGCAGAGGACAAAGAATGATGAGAGAAAGGTTTCTAAGGGACCTGTCTTCAGCTGCTAAGGACACTCCCCCTGAAGGTCAACATGCACTTTTGGAGGGACACCCATTTTGCAGGAAATAGACTTCTGAGACCTATAGCTCTTCAGCAGAGTTTCTTTTTTACCCCCAGGCCTGGCATATAAAGACTTTCAACAGGGCCTGCTGAACTGGCAGATCTCACTATCATTACTATCAGTGCAGCAGTATCTGGAAATGGCCTCTCACTATGCCAAGATGCTGAACAAACATGCAAGAGGAACATAGTGTTCCACTGCTCTACAGCAACATTACCTTTTTGTGGGTATTAAGCATACCAACAAGAGGACAAGATGCTAAGCATGAGGCTGATGTTAAGGAAGGGAGCAGTGAACACCAAAGGAAGACATTTACTATATGAAAATGTCAGGACCTGATTGTTTCAAGTTTAGGAAAAATTTAACAATAAAACATTTTAATAGAGCCCACAACTTTTTTTTTTCTTTTAATCTTTCCCTGCTCCCCTTGCTCCCCGCCCCAGTTCTATTCTTTTTGAGTGGTCCAGGAAAACTGAATGGTATTTTCTTTTTGTGTTAGTGGAATCCTCATCCACATCATCCTAACTCTTGTATGTGACCTGTGTTCCTCACTACCCATCCCAGCTCCATGATGTCTATGCTCCCAAGTCCCCTGGATTGACAGGTGGAGGCCACTATGTCCAGTGGTCACTCCAGTTCATGACTTCCCCATATTATCTCTGTAACTCCTATCTTAGCTGTCCTCAGTTTCACATTTCTTTAACCAGAACTCTCTGCACTTTTTTCCCATCACAAAAGCACCACACTGGTTATAGGAATCAGTTCAGCTTTTGAGAGTAGAAGCAGAGTTTCCATCTGTGATCTTCTGTGTGTGTGAAAAATCTGTAGCACAGAACAAGAAGACCCTTCTTTATTGTGGTGTAGGGAAAGAGTGAAAGTACAAAGGTCAGTACAAAAATGAGTTGTAAAAGAGGAATTCTTAAAAAAAATAAAATTCTAGAATAAAATACCTAAACATGAAAGCCATAAATTGATCAAAACATCTTTGTGCTAGCATGAGCTGAGGCTAGTGAGGTTTGTGAGTCTGGTTTCACTGCTGGCTGGAGAACTTTTAGGAGGGGTGTTCTGGAGTCCCTGATAAACCTGCAGGGCTGTCATTGATACTTTGGAGCTGGTCGGAACTTATAACTAGTAGTAATTTTCAGTAGATGGACCTTCATCACTGCAATATCACCCTGGTCTGCCTTTACATAGCCAAGTTTTGTACTTTATTCATTCTGAACAATGAAGAGAGACAGTGCACAAACTGTAGCAGGGAAGGTTTGACTTTCAAGACAGTATGAGCAAACAGAGATGCTATCCAGTGGAGATAAGCCCATGGTACTGCATGAGGATGTAATACTCATTTGCACAAAGAGAGCATTGGCAAAACCATCTTTGCAGAAGGGATCTGTAGCTGAATGCAGATTGTATTGCAAAGACTGTCTCCTAATAAACACTAATTCACTTTAAAAAGGAGTCTATAAAAGGTCATGAAGAGCTGCTTAGATTAGCTTCTGGCAGGGTACAGAGAGCTAGAGCTGCTCCTTATTTGGGGTGCCTGGTGACTTTGCTGGGTGGCCTACTGTATGACCATAGTGACTAAAGGGCCAAACTTACTGATAACACAAATTCTTAAAGCGTGATCATAGCCAGTACGGCTCAAGATAAAAATGTCAGGAAAAACCCTCATTCAAAACCTTGGGTTTATGTTTTCTGAGCATTTACATACAGAAAGTGGGATAGTGACTAAAGACTAGTCTGGAATTAGTACTGTTTCTCAAACTCCTTCTCCCCATCTATAAACAGACTGAAATAAAGAAGGTATCAGAGGAAACTGGAGAGATAAGAGTTATTTTCCCTGGACTCTAGTTGTTTTCGTCAGACTATGTAAAACTAGTCTGGTGGGTGTTTTTATCTCAGTTTTGGTCTTCTTCTGGGTTGTGACTCCTGCAAATACAGGACCTCACCTTCCCTCTCTTGGAAGCCAAAACTGTAACTCTGCTCTTGAGATAGTAATGCACAACAACTTCAGTCCCCCCACAGCTTTATTTTTATGGGAAATAACCCCATCCACCCTATGATCTCCCTTTCTATAAGGTGGAGAAGAGTCTAGGAGACATAGGTCTCCAGGGAAGAAGAGGTATAGAAGAAGTATGAGTTTGAGTGTGTGATGCCCAGGAGCATGGAGAGGGGAGGCATGGGAGAGGGGCAGTTTTCTGGAGAAAAGATTTTGATTGACTGAGACAAACAGCAAAACAAATTCATAAGGCAAGAAATGGAAGATAGACATGTATAACCTCTAATACTCCAGTGACCCAGACATGCTGTCTGCATCACAAGAATGAAGAGGTTTAATTCCCCCAAAGGAAACCTGGAAATGCAAGCATAGCACAAAAATCCATGGGTTGAAGGTTCTATAGTTTCTCTATGCAAAACTTCTCATTTCATTTAAAGTTATGACTACACAGAGTAAGCTAGTTGAATGAGAGACATTTCACATACCAGTTTCAGAACAGAAAAGAGAATATGATAAGAAAACTGCTGTGTTTGTATTAACTGGAGTAAATACAAGTCTAGCAAATACATCAGACAAATAGTAATGTTACTACCTCTTGTGATAGCTTAGATATTACATGCACCTCTGCCTTCAGGAGTGATAGCCATGGTAGAATATAATCTCATTAAAAATGAAGAAACAACAAAAAAAGCCAGCTGCTGGCCATCATATCTACAAGTTAACAACTTGGCTATAAAACATAATCGAGAGGTGTCCAACCAGAAGAAAATGGAAAAATCCAGTAGTCATGTCCTTGGTTGCTTTGGAGGACATCCAGTGTGCAGGCCAGAGTTCTCTGTCCTAACTATGGAAGACAGTGCTTCAGCAGCCCTTTTCCCAGACTGATCTGAAGTGGACTATGTCACCGCTGAACACACCCTAGGAAAGGAGTAGGGCAGCTTTTGCCTCTCTATCAACTGAGGGACTTCAAGAGTACTTAAATTTTCCCTAACCTTTCAATGGAAAAAGTCCTTAAGATGGTGACACAACCAGTCTCAGAGCAGAGAGCTTGCCCAGCTGTTCCTTCTCCCCTTTTGGGCCATGAAATGTTGCCTGATGAAACTGCATCTGTATTTGCTGCAGAGCCATTATGTACAGGCTAAGGTCATGCAGACTCTCATGGACCTTAAGGCAGGCTGTCGCATAAACCAAATGGTCATTAGGCACTTTTGAATCAAATCTGAGTAGTGGATTGGCGTTCTAGGACTTTGGCATCCTCGACAAACCATTTGACAGAATGAGGAGCAAACACGTAAACAAATTCATGCTACCTTCCCAAATGGCACAGTCTGATGACAGTTTCAGGCTGTTTCATGACACTAAGTTGTGAAGTGAACAGTATCAATCACCCATGATATAAGGTCCAAATTATGGGCCAGTGGACAATCTTGCAGCTCTGTAGCAGCTATTTGCTGCAGTCAGGCAAATCTTTGTTACGGTACCTGGGTAAATTTTCATATAACTGAAGGCAGAACGCAAACATGGCTGATCCCATGGAAAAACAGAGACCCATCCTCCCAAGGACCTTCCTCCTTACCCATACTAATCCTTCCAAAGGAAGGCTTGGTTACTTGCACACAAAGCCTTGATGCACACAGAACCTCTCCTGTGCATCACTGGACTAGATTTTCCTGACACTGCCAGGAAATTTTAATCCAGTTGGCAGGAACTGCTGCCATTAAAAAGAATCCATAAGTAGCAGACAGGGCAAAGCAGTGGAGATTTTGGTTTAAATAGCACTTGCCACCAGCTTTCTTTTGGCATTCAGGGCCAAGAATGCTTTTTTTTTTTTTTTTTTTTTTTTTTTTTCCACATGGCCCAGCATAGGGAACCTACCCGATACAGAATGACCAGTGCCATTGGCTATGATATACATTACAGGTGGCTATATGAAGTGAAAGTCTAGGAGGCTACAAACATATTTCAGATAGCAAACCTGAAAGCAAAACTTTGTTCAGGGCCTGTTCCTGGGCTCATGTCATTGTGTGCCACCCTGAACACCATGGTAACTCCCTGCCTACCAGCAGCAAGGGCCACTGAGGGAAGGGTCTATCTGCAGCTCGGCTGATGCTACTTAGAACCCATCTCATCTGTACATTCAGGGAACAAGGTGGTTATTTCTGCTTTGGCTGTTGAAGGATCAGGATCAAGGAAGGTCTTGCAAATTGTTGAACTGCTGTAGCTGATTCAGAGTAATACACCTGCCAGAGAGCCCTTTAAGTATGTATAAAGCTCTCATAGAGAAGATGGCTTATCCTGGGTTAACGTTCATCAGTATGTTTAGATGTTACAGCAGTTAGCTCATTCACTGAAAGTGTTTTTACAGCAGGGTTTGCACAAAGGGCCCATTATAGTCAAACTAGCCTAACAGCTGCACTTGGAAAAGAAAACAAGGAAAGTGTCAGAATTTATACACAAATCAAGGTATTACTTTCATTCCACACAACTAATTGCCAGGTACCGTGTTTGTTGAGTCAGGGGAGAATCTAACTGCATACATGCAAGGACAGCTAGATTCAATGAAAGCTGGAACCAGCAATTTAAAAAACTCTCCTAATATTTTTAACTGAGGATCCAGGTATCAATGAAAGAATTTAAAAATGAGTTTTCAAGTATTCTGATGGAATTTGCAGTATGGCATGATTCATCTTATTTTCCTAGCAACCCACAGCTGTGCTATTGCACATCACAGGCTGGCTTGGGGAAACTCCTGAGAAGTGGTGAAACTTCAGAACTAGCTATGGACAAAGTCCATCAGAGAGTGCAGTCATCTCAGTCTGATAGTCATGGCAAAGAGGGTCAGCTGGGTCCAGTTTCAGCTTTAATGGAGATTAAGACTAAAATTTCAAGTAATTCTATGCTTATAGGGATGACTTAAGTTCTCTTCCACCACACTCTTCTCATAGTCAGAGCAAGTGGTCAGTGCCTTGAATATCTGCCTCTCTTGCATGTTATCCCTAAGGTTCTCAAGAGGAAAATGAAGCACTGGGTGTCTTATTGGTAGCAACTCTCTAAGCAACACTGCTGTTGCTCCACACTTTGTCCCAGCCACTGTTTCACTCCTCTGACCTGGTCTGGCTGGATTGCTGGCTGGACAAGAAATGTAAATTAATGAGGCAGCCCATAGGCCACAGAAAATGCCTGTTAAACTCAACTTGCATTCCTTTTACAGTGGATCTCCTGCCCAAGTTTCAGCTTCCACTAAAACTGTGGAAAGTTAATTCTCTGAGAATGTCAATACCTTCAAAGCTTATTACAGAACAGAGTGACTGATGGCAGACAGTGTATTTAAATATCCTGCTTCTTGAAGAATAACAGAAAATCATTTTCCATGGAGAAGGAAGTTCTTTCTTGAAAGCCCCATTTTCTGATGTACAGAAATTCTGACAAGCAAAAATATTTAAGAAAAGGAAGGAAACAAGCAAAAGTAATTTTCAGTGCCCTCAAAGTACTCATGTCTACATTCTAACAAATACCACAAGTATGGATAGTGAATGCAGATATTTCTGACTAAGGGTTTCTATTTTTATTCTCACCCGTACTATTTTATGGTTGGAACAAATCAATTTTCCAACCCATTCTACAAATAATCTCTCCTGCCTGCTGTCATCTTCTTTTGCCCTCCAAACTACAGAACTAGCTAGAAACCTGCAGAGTTCCCAGCAGCTAGAATGTGTTACTGCTTAGTGCTTGATTATTGCAAAGCTGAGCTGAATAGAAAGAGCTCTGGTCCAGATGACATTTGCCAGAGTCAGCTTATGGCAGGTGCAGAGCATTGGAGAGACGATGGTTACCTGGCTACTAATAGGAACAGGCTCCAGGCTGCTGTTGGAGGCCAGTCAAGAGGTCATTCTTTATGGGTGATGGCTCCCTAAACACATCTTCACTTGTGCTTTAAGAAAGCTGACACTGGATAGTCAGACTGGTATACTAGAAAACCACCTGCAATTATAGACAATGGGGTTCCTTTCCAGACGAAATGGTTTGCTACACCACCACCTGCACTCCTTAGATGAACCCAAGATAGTAGCAACCTGAAGCCCCATAATACACCTTCTTTTACTTTGCAAATGGATCTAAACCACACATCCTTGCAATATCCATGGTCTTAGAACAGGGCAGGGAAATCTGCCTGCCCAAGGTATTTTGTTATTTCTCTTCTCTTTTCTCCCTGAGGAAGTCCTAGGGCTTACTGCATCCAGCTCTGGAGTCTTCAGCACAGGGAAGACATGGACCAGTTAGGGCAGGTCCATGATCAGGGGTTTGGAACATCTTTCCTGTGAAGACAAGATGAGAGAGCTGGGGTTGTTCAGCTTGGAGAAGAGAAGGCTCTGGGGACACTTTATATCAGCCTTCCAGTACATGACGGGGGCTTATAGGAAAGATGGGGACAGACTTTCTAGCAGGTCCTGTAGTGATTGTACAAGGTACAAAGGTTTTAAACTAAAAGAGTGTAGATTCAGACTAGATATAAAGAAGAAATCTTTTACAATATAGGTGGTGAAACAATAGAACAGGTTGTCCAGGGAGGTGGGAGGTGACCCATCCCTGGAAACATTCAAAGTCAGATTAGATGGGGCTCTCAGCAACCTGATGTAATTGAAGGTGTCCCTGATTACTGTTGGGGAAGTCAGATGAGGTGTCCTTTAAGAGTCTCTTCCAACCCAAACTGTACTATGAGTTTATGATTCTGCTGTACTGATATCAATAATATAATTATTAATTACAGTATAATAAATAATTAACAATAATACTCACCTGGGGACTGAAATCTACTGCTGAAAAAGCACTTTTCTGGTAGCAAATGTCAAACCAGTAAGTGTTTCTTTTGTAATACCTCCTAGGCTGGAAGTGTTGCTTTTTTAAAATTTTTAACAGCAATGGCAACTGCATTGCATACCTTGATTTCAGGACTGTCATTCAGAGAGACAAGGAGTAGACAGGGACTGAGAAGAAAGCTCCCTTTCCATACCCCTGGTGGGCACGCTGTTCTACACAGCGTGCTTCTCTGCCTGCTAAAGGAGAGATGCCAGAAAGTTTAGCTGCAGGCTTGAACTGGGACTGTGGAACAGCTCAGAGATTTCTGGTCTCTTTCCTTAGGCCTTTGCTTTGGCATAAGAAAATCAATCATCGTTCAATGCAATGCAGGCAAACTTCGCAAGTTCAGACTGGATGGCCATGAGAGAAGAATGGAGCAGGAGGAAAGCAATAGAAGTGATTGTACCTTTTCACAGTGAGGCCACTGAACAGCATATCTCTCCCATTACATGATCCCCACCTTTTTGCTTTGATAAGTTTTAGAGGGACCTTGAGAAATCAGAGGAGTACCAAATTCCATTAACTTTGGTGCCTGACTGGTTACTGGTTACTGTCTAAGCAATAATTAATGGAGACAATTGTACATCACAAAAGTCCTTCATGTTCAAAGGTTTTAAAACATATTACAATCCCTCTCAGTCCCTTTTGTCCCCATTGCAACCTACCAAATTAACAAGGGAGGTGTCAGTGTCTCCTGACAGAATGCAATAGACATGATAGCAAAATATATAACAAGAGCAGTGTCTTGAGGTAGCAGTACTCTGGAAACGAAGCATTTTCTTGTTACCTCTGGTTTTCTACCACCATGTTGTTTCTCCACTGTGGTATACTAGAGAAAGGCTTCCCATGACTGCTCTAGCAGAGCATCAGACACGGGAGGTCATTTGGACCAACATGTTTGTGGGTGCTGGTTTTGTTCCAAAGAAATCCAAAGAACATGAAATATACTCATTGCCACTTTCCTGGCCAGGGCACTTGGCTGTCCAGAAGGCCCTTTTAGGGCACCAGAAATGAAGCATAGTTTCCTCTGGCTGCTGAAATGGCAACACAACTCCTCTGCATCTCCTGGTGCCAGTCCTCTAAGCATGTCTGGCAACAAGTGAGCTCATATGATTTGAAAATCAGGATGAAATACCTCATCAATTTGAAATCCATTCTTCTGGGGTGCTTGTCTGGATTTTTTTTAAAGAACTTTGTTTTTTTAAATCATTGACCTCAGAAAAACCAGTGGATGAATTATATTTTTTCCTATGTCAACTGTTTGTTATCAGAGGAAATGTCCTCAGAGTCAGGACTTGCCGTTTTTTGTGTTTTATCTGTACAGCAAATTCCATTAAGTGAAATTTAATGCCAAAGCTCTAAGATCTGCATTCCTGGGGAATGACTGTTTGGGGGGCATTGTCTTTGAATCAGGAGCAAACACAAGCTGATAAAACACTTGTTGGATTATTTAGTCATGCCATCTTTTACTGGATAGTTAACACACACATACAAATCACTAGAGGCAAAAATATTTCCTAAGTGGAACATTGATGATTCCTGACAGATAGAGCAATAGTCTTAGGCAAGTAAGGAACCCTACTGGTGATTAAGCTGCTCCTGACATACAAAACAACCTGAACAAGATCTCCCACTGCCCCCTCAGAGTGACAAATCTTGTTTGTGTCTGGTGATGTTGTGCAGCAACACACAAGGGGAAAGAAAACATCACCCTATTTCATCTTCTTAAAAACATAACTGTGGCTGACTCTTCATTGCTTTGCACCATAAAATTTAGTAACAGATAGAGAAGGCCTAAGACCCTCTTCTCATCTCCATCTATAGAAAGAAGGGCAGAGCAAGCTGAGGCAGAACAGCTTGCTTACTCAGGGACAAAGGCTCTGGAATCATTGTCAAGCTTCAGAAGAAGCTGACATTTCATTAGGGAGGCTCTGCCCTGGTTGTTCCCCTCAGCCACCATAGCTGGCCATATTTCTGCAGCTGAAAACTCATCAATGGCACATCAGTGATCAGAGATGAAGGACATGTTTGTTTTTCTCAATTTCTTCCTCCTGGATCCTGTTATTTTCAGGGCATAAGAGTTCATAAACCTAAGTAACAAAGCTACTACTAACCTGGTAGTAGTACTAGCCTTTGAAGACTCTCCCACAGCACTGCTGCTTGTAAGAGGCATGAAGATTTTGTTGAAGTCCCTTCAAATTATATTGGCTTATGAAAACCAGTATCATATCTGCTAGGCTACAGAATATGTTTAGGCACATGACTTGCGTATGGGTCAGAACGTGAGGGATCAGTACTGCTCAAATAGCAAGAACTGTTGGATTTGTTTAAACCCATGTGTTTGGCTACTATAGTTTTTTTAGAAAGCTGACAAGTGGACACAAGGTGCAGTGCTGTCTAATAGTTGTTGCAGACTAAAGCAGCACCCCTGACACAGTGATCTCAGACCTAATGGTGTTCAGATTAACTGAGTGATACCTACATTTCTAGACACAATTTTTTGAGACCATGAGTAGGCTGGTATTTAGCTTGAGCTAGCCTTTAATAAGTTAAATAAACCTCATACACAGAGGCATCAGGAAGACTTCTTCCAGAAGGAGAATAAACCACTTCATACTTCTCAATTAGAGGTTAGGCCAACCTCAGCCTTCTTCAGAAGTATTCTTTACTCAAGTATATGAAGCTACAGTCAGACAGAGGAAACTGTCCTTTGGTTTCTTTGATTATAAAGAACCTGCACTTCCACAGCCTACCTTCTCAGAACTGCCAGTGCTAAACCTAATTTATATGAGAGGAGATAAAAAAACACAGGTTGAAATAACATTTTAGTCTGCAATTTCCATTAACTGAATACTCTTTCCTGAAGGTCCCAATTTTTGCCGAACAGTGGCTCAAATGTTATCATCTGGCTAAGGAGACCTCTGCACAGTGGAGCAATTGTTTAACTCTGCAGAAACTGCAGAAACATCTCAGGAAAACGTCCCTGACTGTCTTCAGACTACATGCAGAGACTTTTCAAAGAAATGCATAGGGAGACTTTAGTGCTTGAGGAAGTGACACCTGGCTCAGCCTGACACAGGGGAACAGCAGGTGTCTACAGGAGAGCAGGAAGAGGTAAATTCTCTCAGGATTCCCAGCATGAACACTTCTTCAGCTCTTAAATAGTCTTCTCCTGCTTCTGTGCCTCAGAGCAAGGCCTGCACAGGGCTGCCATCCTGACTGGGATGAGGGAGATAGCATCTCAGATATTCACACTGGTATGTTCATAGTAGGTATGAGGCAGGAACTTTAGCTGTCCTTTCTCAAAATGAAAAGCATGCACTAATTTACTGACTACCCCAATGCAGGACTTCTGCACTCTTCCCTGATGGAGGTTTGTTTCAAGGTGCTGAAGGTGCCTTCACTTTTGTCATTCCAAAGGCTTTTGAAATAGGCTTGCTGCAAGCAGAAACTTGCAACACTGCAGCCTGCTTTTTTCTCACGGCTCAGTACATTTTCACCTGAGATGCTGTGGCTGTTTTCCAGATCATCTGCCAGAGCATCCTTCCTTTCCTGTTATGCTGTTATTCTCATGTTCTTGCCACCTATGACTCTGCTAGTGTTGCTGTGATTGGCTCCCATGGGAAGTGACTGCCACTGACATGAGATCTCTGCCTGCTTTCCCTTTTTCTCCTGCCTTTGTTTGCTTTGGTTTATATATGCATGAAACTTAACTACTAATCAGTGAGCAGCACTTAAATGGAGCAAAGCGTGCACTAATGTGTAGAGCATCCCATAAACCTGTAGAATTAGTAGAGAGTCTGTGCACCTAGTAACATGATTGCAATGGGGAAGTTTCATGAGGGATCAGCTACTGCTCTGGAGGTGACTTCAGGAAGAGGACATTTGCCTACAAGCCTCCATTACTTCTCTCCCCACTTGCTTTTGGAGTTTTTTTCCTGTCCCTTTCTCTTTCTTTCACTTAATTATTATTTTCCTCAAAAAGTAACTTCGACCATTACAGTCAATGGATGCTGTCATCTATAAACCCAGCTAATAGTTGTGCATTGTCTCAACATGCTTTGTGCAGGATGTTCCAGTGAAATTACAGTTCTCGAGGAAGTCCTTATCCATTAATAAAATGAGTATGTTTATATCCAATTTCAGACCCTGGATTCCTCTGTTCCACCTGCAGGGGAGCAGGTATAGTCTGAGGACAGTTGTGGACCCACTGAAGGCCCATGGGGCTACCACAGTGTGAATAATCACTGCTGGAATCCTCAGATCAGCCACATTTGGGTGCCTGAATGTCCTCAGGAAAGGGGATGTGTGTGGCAACTGTGTCTGACTGTGCTAGGTCCCCTGGCCCAGCTGAAGGAGTAAGCAGGTAAGCAGGCTGATAGCCAGAAGTGCTGAGCAACATCTGCATGCCCATAATATAGCAAGTAGCAGGTTGCCAAGAAGATGAAGTAACACAAGTATGTTGTGGTTGCTTTTGAGCCATGACCAGGTAAATTTGCTTGAAAATCTTTGATCAGACTGATAAAGTTAGTTGACTGCAATGGGCCCACAAAACTCTGCCATTCCACTCGCTGTATAAGGAAGGCTTGACTTCATCAAGGCATGTTTGGGAATGTGAGTGTCCCACTGGAAAAAGTGAGAGCTGCTGGGCAACAACTACGCTGCCTGATTGAAAGAATACAACTGTTTTGCTGAGCTCTGTTCCCAGTCTTACTGAGTATGAACTCAGTTGTTAATATTTTGTCACAGGCATTTTTCATGGATTAGGCATTTGGTTTCCACACTGTCATTATAACAATGCTCTGGCTCCACAGTGCTCCATCCGTCTGCTGACCTGTTGGTTTGCTGAGCCTAAAGGGGGAAGGTACTCCAAGGGGAATGGCTTTGGAAAAAATAGGCAGCTCATTCTGCAGCAGGTAGGAACTACCTGGTACTTCATAGATGTCAGTTAAGCATAGGGATCAGATGAGACAAAAAGGACTTGCATCTTAGAAATGTTCAGGGTCAGTTTCTGACACCCCTGAGCTCTTCTTACTGACTTACCTCTGCATGCATGACCCCTATAGAGTCTTCCAGGGTTTAGGCAGCATTTGCATCAGGAGGTACTCATGTGAGGAGGAAGTGGAGTGATATGGGCTCAGCTTCTATTGAAGTGCTAATTATCCGGAAATCCCAGGAGCCAGCATTGTCTAAAGGATTAGTACAGGAATTACCAGGCTCTCTAAACACCTCCTGAGTTTCCAGAAGCTTGGCTTAAATGACCTCACCTTGGAGTTCAGGGTTTCCTGGCTAGACTACAACCATCAAGGGTTATTTGAACTTTTTGTAGTTCAGCTAGGGAGTACAATGACTTAAAAAATAGTTTTCCCCACTGCAGCACAGGATTCATCTCTCAGTGTGTATCTGAACTTAGTACTGAGGCCATCTGGGATTTCCAAGGATCCATAACAGCACCAGATTAGCCTCAGGAGTCTAGTTATGCAGGCAGTGCCACTAGGATATGCAGGTGGGCTTCAGGAGGTGTCAGGGCTCAATGAAAAGCTATGGCTTTGCCTGACCACAACACCTCTCCCAGGCATCATGGCAGATTGGTGACACATTGTAGAGGGGCCTTTTGTCCCTCTCCCTGCAAAATCTCCAAGAAGCAGTGTGAAAATAAGGCCACTTCAGGCTTGCTTCTGAGTCCCCACAGTTCATCTTGATAGCATGGTGAATGCCAGCTGAAGCATCTGCAAGGCTCAGGGTTGACTCCTTCTTGCTGCCTGCAAGAATCCTGCAGCCCTCCTCAGGAGCCGTCTCCCTCCAGCTCTTACCTCCTTACATGTTCATTAATGGCTGCTTGTCCAAGACTATATTCATAGAATCATAGAATCACAGAATGGTTTGGGTTGGCAGGGACCTTAAAGATCATCCAGTTCCAACCCCCCTGCCATGGACAAGGACACCTCCCACTGGAACACATTGCTCAAAGCATCATATAACCTGGCCTTGAACACTTCCAGGGAGGGGGCAGCCACAACTTCCCTGAGTGACCCGTGCCAGTGTCTCACAGTAAAGAATTTCTCCTAATACCTAACTTAAATCTCCCATCTTTCAGTTTGAAATTGTTGCCCTTCTTCCTGTCACTACATGCTGTTGTAAAAAGTCCCCATATCCCCAGCTTTTCTGGAGGCCCTTTAAGGTACAAGAAGGCTGCTATAAAGTGTCCCTGGAGCCTTATTTTCAGGTTCAACAGCCCTCACACTCTCAGCCTGTCTGCATAGGAGCAGCTCCAGCCCTCTGATCATCTTTTTGTCTCTACTCTGGACTCTTTCCAACAGCTCTATGCCCTTCTTGTGTTGGGTACCTCAGAACTGGAATTATCAAGTGTGTCCTGCTCTCTGTTTCACTCTTCCTGGCCTTTTTTTTGCCTTCCAAACTGTCTGGACTGCAGCAAGCAATGTGCACAGCAGCACTGACAGCTGGTGCTCAGAACTGCCTGCTTGTTGACAGAGGGTGCATGTGCAGAAGGGATGCCTCACTTTGCCAGGTTGTTTCCATACTGTCCAGCTCTGTCCATCTCCAGGTGACATCTCTGTTCCAATCCAACCACAGATAATGATGTCCAGGAAGAATGAGCCTGGTCTGGGAGCTGTTAAGGTTTTAACACTGAGCTAGCAACTCAATCAATGACAGATGATTATTTTTAGTCCCTCTCCCTTCCCAGAAAGGAAAAAGAGGTAGAATAAGGAGGACTGACTTTATAGTTGGAAACTAAACGACACACCTTTAATGAAAAAATAACAAAGAAAAAGAAAATCAGTATATACAGACCGCTATCACACTAACCCAAATAATGTCACCACGGAGGCTGCAGGGCAGCCCTGGGAAAGTCCAGGCTGGACTCCTGGAGTCAGCAGCAGTTGGGAGCTGGAGGCAGGAGCACATGGATTCAGGAACACATGGCTTGAGATCAGAGGCAGAAGAATGGGTGGAATCCTCCCAGGAACACCGGTCATGGAAGAAGAGAGCTTTATCCCAATGATCCCTTAGGCTTATACCAAGTGTAATGTTTATGGGTTGGAATACTTTCTTTGGTCAGTTTTTGGTCACCTGCTGGGTCCATTTCTCCCCCTAGGAGTGTGACAGGTGTGACCCTTTTTTCTCCCTTTCATTTCCTGTGCACAAGAAGTCTAGCAGAGCCAAGCAGTGGCCTTGGTTTTCATAGGAATAAGTATATGCAAGAGCCTTTTCTGAATACCATTCTCCAGTGATAACTGTAAACATCAAGTGTTATCAGTCTTAGAAGTAGACACTGGCTGGAAAACATGCTGTTAATTTCAGCAAGTGCAGCTTGAAATTAATAAAAAGAAAATTGGTTCTATCCTGGGTCAAGCCAGGACAGGGGTAAAGAAGGCCTTTATTCCTCCTCACCCCATCTCCTCTGTCTTTTTCTCTCTGCTTTTTTACTGTCTCCACCTCTCAGCTCATCTTGCCAGGGTGCCCTGCTCTTGTTTTCCCCTCATAAATGGCTTTGGGGCAGTCTGGAGGAGTCCACAGAGAGAGGCAAGAATCCTGCCAGCTCCTCCAGGTGCTGCCCTTCTGTCCCACTGTTGGAGACTGCCAGGAGGACAGCTGGTGCCCTCAGCCATACAAAGCAACTCAAGATATTTAGCACAGAGTCTGTCATCTTGTGCCTGAGGGTGAATGGGAAGAAAGTGAAGGGTAGGGAATACCTCTTCCCACTGTGCACTGCTTAGAAAGAAACATGGTTTGTTATAATGCCAGAGCATCAAGCGTGTTATTGCTTAATTTGCCTCATGGGCCTCTTGCATGGCTTACATCATAGCATTTCAGCTCAGATCCATATGTTATCAGCTGCTAAAAGGACTAATCTGAAAAATATCTGACACTGTATGTAACTCTCCTAGCTGCTGAAACAGTTTATACAGATATGCTGTGCTTCTGTTAACACTCTCTGGGACACCCATAAAAATGCTAGTCACACAAGGAGGAAGATCTCTTTGTATCCCTCAAAACAATGATAATGTGCAGTTTTGGGAGACTTCTGATCCTGAAAGAAGGAACTGAAAATAGGCTTATTGAAAAAGAAACTAAAAAAAAAAAAAAAAGCCTAAAATTTTCCTTTGCAATTCATTCAGATTTGTCTCCCTCACCTACCCTCACCTGACTCTCAGGACTGCACAAAGCAGCTAGTACTTGATTAATGCCTTGCATGCAAGCATAAATCCAACCCTTCAGTGTGCAGGTTGTTCACAGCAAATTGCAAGGGCTGAAGCTGAGTCAGTGTTCTTAAACCAATTTTTCTTGCCTGCTATAGAGCAGCCTGAGAAAGCTGATGTGTCTAAACAACCTAGCAGTTACTTTTGTGGTCTCTCTGCCTCCTTTTAGTATGTAACTTTTTAATGAGACCTTGCAGCAAGGAGACTTTTGATAATGGCTTAAAAGTTGATCACTAAATCATACATACAGCCCATGTCTTGATGTGTGCTACCTGTATTTATGCAGTTAGGATCATGCTACTTGAAGAATGCACACAAGAAAATATTTATTATAGCTGGTAGCTAGGTAATACACTGGTGACATCATAGATTTTTTTTTCCCAGATAATTTTATTTTCAAAATTAATCATGTGACACTATCCAAAGTTTGGGTACCTCCCTGCATAGGACAGAACCAAGGACTTTTAAGTGGCCCCCAAAGGACAACCGAGTCTGTATTGTGGTTTCCCTTTTATTTTTTTTTCATAAATTCTGGACACCATTTCCTATTTCATTAGTTTAGCTTTCAGTACTCTTAGTCTGAAATTGACTTTGTCTCCCTTCTACCAAGGCTTTTTTTAATGCATGAGTAGCACTGAATAGGATACACCAGCATTAAAGTGAGACCAGAAGTCTGATCAAATTTCTGGCTTACTCTTGTTGCCTACAGCAATACAGCCTACACATCCAGAAAATGATTTTCTGAGGAGTTGCACTTCAGTGCACAAGTTGTAGCAAAAACCAAAATTAATTAACCTTTTTGACTTTTACCTTGCTTAGGCTATTTTCCACTTCCACAAATGTCTTTATTTCACTCTCAGTTGCACAGAAACCAGGATATAACTCAACATTTATCAACTAAAAAAAGAAGCCAGATGATACCCCCTCAACATTATTAAATCCTCTGTGGTTAGACATTAGGAAGAAATTCTTCACTATGAGGGTGGTGAGACACTGGAACAGGTTGCCCAGAGGAGATGTGAATCCCCCCTCCTAGGAAATGTAGAAGTCCAGGTTCAATGGGACTTTAAGTAACCTGTTCTAGTGGGAGGTTTCCCTGGCTGTGTCAGGGACATGGAACTAGAGGATGCTTAAGATCTCTTCCAGCCTCAACCATTCTGTGAGACTGTGATTTATGATTCCGTGATTATTCAGCAGGATACACCAATTTGTTTTCCTTTTATAAACAGCTGTAGTGAGATGACTACCTGTGAGAGCCTACCTGAGGCATGGCTAATCCTACAAACTGGCATCTGAGGAAGTGATAAAATTGGCTCATGCTAAAGTGCAGCATGGTAATTAGTGGTGGTCTTTGCAACATGTCCACTGCACACTTTAGGAAAACCCATCTTACCAACCCACATGTTTTTTCGTTTGTGTGGTGGTGAGAAGATGTTACCCAATCTGCCACTAACCCCTCTGCAGAAACAAAATTCCCAAGTTTGTGTAAGTGAAAAATTCTGTCAGTGAAATGGCATGAACAACAGTGTTGTTGTGGGAAGGTGTCCTGGCTGCAGCCATACAGGACTTAACCTGTGATCATGGAAAAGAAGAATTAGATGAGCAAAAGACCAAAGGTCAAAACTTCATCTCCATTTGGGTGTAAGAAACAGCGTTTTGTATTCTGACAGTTAGGATTTTTTTGTTCTCTGAGCCCAGGGTAGAATTAGGCACATGGTAACCAGGACAACCACCAGACTAAGCATTAGTATCAGCACTTGTGTGTTGTTTTGGACAGGTGTATTTCAACCCAGAACTCTGGAAAAGGCAGACAAGGGCACAAGAATGCTCTAATGAGCATAATACAGACATCACACCGGCCTGCTAATTGGCACAGTGCCTGGGATTTGTTAGTGGGTGACCTATAAACATGCCCCAGCCAGTCAGACAGTTTTCCTTCATCCTTAGGGTAAATGAGGATAGGCTTCAGCTTCTGGAAGCATATTGTTGGTAATTGTGGAAACCCGTTGTCATTATGTTTCTGTCAGGGAGGGTCTGATCTTGCCAGGAGCCAAGCAGACGTCTCCTGCCCTGCGGCAGACTCCCTTGCTGACTAAATGGCACTATTTTTCCACTTTTATATTTGTTCAGTCCTGCTTGCATAGTGGTAACTTCTAGTGGGCTCTTTCTGTGCACAGCTGTTTGCAACAGAGAGCCTGAACCATCTATTTTTTCAGCAACAACCTGCAAACATAGGGAGCTGGATAGTTCAGCAGTCCTATTGTTCTTTGTCCTATTAGTACTTCTTCTTGATGACTAGGAGAGAATTCCTGTTAACTTATAGGACACAAGAAAGTTGACTGCTGTGCACAGCCTCCCTATAATAAGCTTCTGTGAACTAATAAAAGTGCTTGTCCTTTCCTTGGCCACTGCATTCTTGCTTCAGCATGCAGGTGTTAGGGGCACAGAGACTGTGCATGGGCCCAAAGCAGAGCTGCAGCTCCCAACTACTGAGCCCAAAGGCCTGTGGCACTGTTTCTAACAGGGTGGAGTGTTCTTAAGTGTTATGGCCATGCTGAATTCTTACCTCTTCCTCTCATTAGCAAGAAGTTTATGCCACTCCTTTCCAGTTAAGCTCTCTGAACTGTTCCTGCCTTCTTTCTCCAAAGGTCCTAAATACTCCCTTCTTATACTATGCAACGTGGAGATGTCCAAGGAGACTTACCAGGCAGTCCATAGGAAATGGAAGCAACAGAGACATGCTATTTGCATCCTTTCTTTGAAACTCGTCATGACCTATTTCATATGAGCTGTAAGTCACATTGTGAGAACCAGCTACCCTGAAACAAGAGCCAGCCATATTACTGAGCACTCCAAATAGCAGTGTTATGTTTCATCTGCCAGCTGAGACATTTTTGTCTCCTTTTTATTAACAGCGCCAGGCTCAGACAAATTTCTGCTCCAGGGTATTTCCAAGAACTGGGGCATTACATGGGATTGGTATTTCATACTCCAAATATGTGCCATTTGCAGATGAAAACTTCCTGCACAATAGCTGAGGGAGAACCCAAAAGTATGTCAGTGGTAGCAAACTTCAGCTATAACAAGGTTGCAAGCTGTGAAATTTTCGCTGTCACTTGTGCTAATAGCATTAGCAATTTTATCTTTAATCCCAGCTATTGTATTAGCTGGGATTGCTCTAAGCAAAGCAGTTACTCATGCCGCTGCCAAACCTTTGCAGCTTTGTGCATGAAGGCAGGAACATTCCTTATCTTTGGAAAACCTTCAGAGTTCTCATCTGCACATCCAAACCATGGCAATATTGGGGCTAATCAGCACATACAGATGGGGGCGACAATTGTTTCAGAAGATTTTCTCCTTCAGGGCAAGTCATTGCTCTTCAAAGACCAAGAAAAGCATCAGAGTTTCTCCTGGGAAGGGCAGGGGTGAAGGCTCTGAGCATTTAACCCAGTTATCTTAATTTCTGTGTTAAAAGTGAGCAACTTCTTCTATGGAGAAGCATGAAAGCATTAATAATTCATAAGCAGGATTCCCTTTGCCCATCTACTTTAGAGTTTTTGCACTTCCCTCCTACAGAATCTGACTTCAGGCACTTCTCCTCTTTAATGCATTAGTGGAGAAGGCTGTTCCAGAAAGTTGGGACTCATTGAACACAACATGGATCATTTTGTACTTGGACTGCATGAGTCAGGTATCTTGGGGAGAGGGATGAAGGGTAATTTACTAGTCTGAGTACAAGAGTGGGAGCTAGGACCCTCCTGTTTAGTCATAGAGTTAGCTCAGCAGTTCCTGAAAAAGTCAGCTGTGGATCACCTTCCTACTGCTCAGACAGGAATAGCCAGGCTAGTAGATCAATGTTAACTACCCCAGCAGAGAACCTGATCTGCACTTCAAAATCTTTACAGACACAGCTAAGTAGTGCTAACTACAAGGGGGCTGAGCCTCTGCTCTGAAGTTCAGCATCACCATAATCCTCAGGCCTGACGGCACATTCCCCATCACCTCAATTTGGGATGAATATGTCTTGCTCAGTGAATGTAACAAAGCTAAATAGGAGCATGATTGCAAAGCTGTTTATCTTATACTCCTGAGGAAGAACTTCATAGCATCCCCTTTGTTTTGCTTCCTCCCAAAAGATTATTTCATTTCTTTAAACCTGAAAGATGTGGCAAGGTGGTAGGAAATAAACACAGACCTTTTACATCTTCAAAGAAAATATTTCCAAAGAACATCCTGGAATGACATACTGACATTGATGATGTGATCCTGGTGAAATAACAAAGAAGGAGCAGCAACCATGCTGTTCTCTTGAAGCTGTGAACCTATTGCAGTCCTGTAGGGACCAAGCTGAGAGCTGTCCTGCTGCTGAGCCAGTAGAAAGCCTGTCAGCTACACAAAGTTGTAAGGCAGCAAGTGAAGTTTACCGAAAATACTATACATGTCTCTTTTGAAATCCTAGAATGGCATTTTTAACTAAATATACAAGGCATTCAACTATTCAGATAGGCCCTGGACTATATCAGGCAGCCAAATAAAGGAAAGAGCTGAGAGTGGAATTACTTTGGAGACAGTCCTGTTACTTAGACTTCAGGTTACTTGGATTTTTAATCTGTTACCTGTACTTCAGTAATTATAGTTTCTTTGATTTGGTAAAGCTGTTTGTGACAGGCCAAACAAGTCCCATCTGAAGGAAGCTGAACCTGTAAATGAACATAATAAGGGCTAAAGTGTGAGTGTTCTTTTTTGTTATTTCATTGATATGACCCAAGAAGGTATGAGTTAGTACAACAAGAACTGTGCTGCTGATTATAAAACAGACACAAGATATCTGTGGTCTGCCAGTTTGTATTTGGAGTTTTATTACTTTGAGCTTTATTTCATAGTCATTAACCATCAGATAAATATTGCATGTTTTAGTTGAATATGGTAAGATGGTGTGTGCAGATTCAAAGACATCAGAATTACAGGGCTTTTTAGTAATTATTAAAATGGTTTGTTTATAAATAGGATGGTATTATTTTGTTTTTTGGAGCTTTTACTAGGGGATCATTTTAATACTGGATACTGAATTGTTGATTCCTGAATCTATACTGCAGCATTTGTGTCAGTGGAATTCATTTCCTATAGTTTTGGATTACTGCTTTCACAGCCCTACGAGTTCCCATTGCTTTTTCAAAGAATGACACTGTAGGTGCAGGTATCTGAATTTCTTCATATGCATTCATCAGCTTACTATCTGTTTCTGTGGAGGATATGAATCACCTTGCCCTTAGCTTGGGGGCCTTAGGTTGTGAAAGTGGAGCACAAGGTGGGAACCTCCCAAGAGCCAGAACTAAGGATGAAAACTGCTCTGTAGAGATTCTCTCACTTTGCCACATATAGAGGGCCCAAGACCAACGTGGGCATCTTCAGTGACTTTTTCTGTTTGGGAAGAATCCTTTGTGTCTAGGGTTATTTCA
Organism: Phaethornis superciliosus; assembly: GCA_023637945.1. NCBI lineage: Eukaryota > Metazoa > Chordata > Aves > Apodiformes > Trochilidae > Phaethornis > Phaethornis superciliosus. Next base: position 19,479,080 of record JAJQWJ010000004.1, read on the forward strand.
ATGAAATGAGATCCACCCTGCCACCCTTGACTCTAGTCTGAGTCCCCTCACTCCTTTGCCTTGCCTGTGTCTCCTCTGTTGTGGCCCTTCTCTGCAAGCTGTGATCCAGCCTGTTCAGTTGGGGAAGCATCAAGAATTCCCTTTCTATCTCTCTGCAGCACTGCAGGTAATTTTAGTTGCCCTTGTAATTTGCAGTGAACAAGCTCACCATTTTTTCTCCCTGCGGTGCAAAAGGCGTTTCCTCTTGCATGCAGGCAATTTTGCAGGTGCTGAGTGGATTTACTGAGGCATTTTTCCTCTCCTGTCACTGAGTGTGGACTGAGCATCAGGAAATCATTATAGCAATTTTGGAGACTGTATGTGTGTTTACAAATAGTGAACACATCACCCAGTTGTCTGCAATACTGTGCAGGGTAAATTAAAATACCTCCCACAAAATATTTGGCTTCAGTAGCATGGTTCCAAATTAGCCATTACTAGAGTAATGATTTAATCAGTTGTTAAAAATTATTGTACTTTATGCAAACTGATGAGACTGTAACCTTGCAATGACACCCTTGCCACCTCCTCTGTTGCTCTCTTTAGAAGAGCTGGCCTTCTTTCAAGTGGTTTCTATGCACTGCTGCCAGGGTTCTTCTCTCCTGAGTCCCCAGGGCACAGTGTCCAGTGCAGGGAAACCTCTTGGTATCCCAAAGGGGAAGAAATGAAATGGAAACCTCAGCAGCTACCATTTAATTTTCAAGTCCAGCTTTCCACTAAAGTTAGTGCTAGGTGACTTCCTGGACCTAATGGCTTAGAAAGTGGGGTTGAGCTTTCAAGAGGAATCAATTCTGTTCATACTGAGAACTTTGTCTCAGTCTCAGACAATCTGTACAATGCTTAGAAAGTGCAGAACTCTAAATACCTCATGGTGGAGAGACCCATACTGTCCACAAATCCCTTGACATCGCAGCATTCCTGGATGTGCATAGGCTTGATCATGTCCCACCTCTTACTTGCTGGAAATTGTGGAACTTCCCTTAAGTCTGTGTCTTGATGGGTGGAAATGGGAGGAACAGGAATATACCAATGATTTGTGACCTGTGTCCTGTCACACTGAGTCTGAAGATATGGGGAATAATTTTGCAATCAATTGAATTTTTCTAATAAGAGCCAGTTTCTAATGACTCCAGAAAAAGGTCATAGCATCAGGTAGAGGACACACTCTGGGATCAGGAATCCTCAAAGCTCTGTGTCTTTTTTTCTGAATGGTAAAATGAGATTTATCCCTGAAGCCCAGTGCCATCGGTAAGGGTCTGTTGTCACTAAAGAAGAGTTCTCAGGTTCATAACCTTAGCATAGCCCATGCTGCTTTGCTTGCACTACACAGGTTAATCATCAGTGACTAACTGCAGTGTCTTGAGGCATTTGGCATAGTTTTCTTCCCACTGGCTGAGGGAAATAACTTTGGGAATATGCCATCCAGATCAGATGCTCACAACTGGGTAGAGTTGGCATGTTAAGAGCATACCCAGCTGTGGGCTGAAGAAATAAGGAGAAGGGTTTGCCTGTTTTTCTTTAGTGTTCTTGAAGGTCATCTGCTTCCAGGCCTTGTGGAGCAGTGCAGAGGCAGGAGCTTAACAGGGACAGACAATAGGATAAAGACAGAATGGAGTGACAAACGGTGTTTTTGCAAGGACAGCCATCTGGGACACACAAGGATGTGTTCCCTAAAGCACTCTGATCTGTGTCAAATGACTGTTTAGTCTGAGTAGTTTTTTATGGTGTTCAGTTGTATTAGAAATCCTCTACCTTCTTCTCCCACCCAAGAAAAGCTTGTGGGAATGCCTGAAGAGTAGACTGGTGTCTCAGAGTAACCCGCTCCCATTTCAACAGCTTGCAGTGGAGGGAAAGAGAAGCATCTTCTTTTCTTCAACAGGGGTACTGTGCAATGGGATGCTGGCTTGGGCTTACTCTGAGGTAACAAGGTGGTGACCCAGCTAAAATGTTCAGATGAAGGAAATAGCCTGAGCACTCAGACCCTTGGTTATAGGATCCCTCAGCATGCAATGGAAAGACAGGCAAATTGTCAGAGGGGGACTGAATCTTTTTTTTCCAAGCTCTGAGTGGCCTGCAATGTCTTCACTCTCTGTGTTGAGAATAGTGGAGGAAGGGAGACAAAACCCACTCCTATCCTCCCTCCCTTCCTCTCTCTCTTCCTCCATCCCTCCATTCTTCCATTCCTCCTTTGTACGATATCTCACTCAGTAACTACAAGTAGGTGGGCAGAATACTAGCTCCATGTTTCCACCTGGCTGGGAAAAAATAGGTGTGAAACACATCCTGGATATCTTTGCTGCATTCCTCCCTACTTTACTCACTCCCAGTTTTTCTCTTATTTAATGCTTGGCAACACCAAATTAATTTACATATTAATATCATATAAGGACAGGCAAATCAGGCATCTAGCCAGACCTCTCTATAAGAGTGGAAGATAGGTGGAGAAGGGTATGATCAAGGCAAGTTTACATATCTCCATATTATATGACCTTCATATGTTTTCAGTTCAGGTATTTCCCACACCTGATATTGTTTCCATGGATTTAGTAATTCTCATTGGATTACTGTCTAGTATCTGGACCACACTGTGAACTTGTGGAAACTTTTATGATCTACAGCCTCCTTGAACAGCCAGTCTTTTTCTACTGTCTACAAGATAATCATGTTTCTATAGACCTTTGTGATATTTCCCCCTGGCTGTCCTTTCTTCCAGAATAATGAGACCCAGCCTACTCAGTGTGCCCTGGACCTCAATGGCTCTGGATATCTGCTCACCCATGTTGCTCTCCAAACTCTTCCCTATTATACCATTACTATTCTAATACACAAAGACCAGGACTACTAATTGTATTTAAGATCTGCACAAATCACAAATAAATACAGTGGTATGGTCATGTAATACGATAATTCCTTGTATCTGATTTGCTTTATTTGCTTATTGAGCAGTGAGGTGACATTTTTGTAGTGCAGGCTCCCACAGCCCCAAGAATGTGTCATTTATGCCCCCATGCCCCCAGCCCCCATCCACCTAGTAATGGTCAGGGTAAAGATAATAATTCTAATTTAAGAAACTAAAACTGTTGTACTGAGAATCTACAGTGTCTGCCAGAGACCTCCATAGGGATGAGTCAGAAAGCTCAGGGAACAGTGGCCCATAAGGACGGAACAAGACCTTTACAACAACATTTGTATCTAGAAAGATGGTGGCTAGTGACCTGACACAGTCTGCTGAGCAGCTGGGCCACTACAACACATAAACAATTTAATCCAGCACCTCTTTTACTGAAAATGAACAACAAAACCTTAATAAATCAATAATTACTTATTGCTGTATTTGGGATAATAAATTCTTTAGTTTATCAGTAGCTTGTGGCTTCCATAGCATGTTCTTTGAACAGTTTGCCTTTCAGTTACATCCCCTTTCTCTCCTGAACAATAAATTAGCATTCATTTTTCTTTTAAAGGAAAAGAGGGGAAAAAGAGGATATATTACAATTTTCTTCAAAGCAAAAAGAAAAATGCGACATATTTTAGACATATATCTTAAAATAATATGAGGATAACTTTCTCCGCGTGTTAGATGCCTATGCATAAATAATAAAGGACGTTATGTTATTTACAGTGTTACACAATAAACTAAGAGAGTCTCGTTTAACACATAATCCATAAAGACAGTAAATGATGAAAACATCCAAGTATGTACAAGATGTATTTACAATAGAATAGAGAATTACAAATGATGATAATTGGCCATGTTCGTTGTCTGCCCTTCTCTGCAGCATTTCATAGGTGCTTATTTTTGTTTCTTACTAGAAGTAAGTCCCAGCTGATGTTACGTAGCCACACTGCAGGGCAAAGAAATGTTCAACAGGCTGAGAAGTATGTCTTTTGAGGGGACACGAGTGTGCTACCCTGGGTGCTCAGGAAACTGCTTGCAACGTGTGTGAGAGAAGCAGCGAGATGGAGCGCTGTTGTTCTAGAGGACTGTAAAGAAAAGGAGCTTCCCTATTTCCCTGATAAAGGCAGTGATTGATCTCTTAGACCTGGGGGTGTTGGGGTGGCTCAAGTGAGGAAGGGGACAGCTGGGCCAATCAGAAGGATTAGGTTTTTCTCTTTTACAGGAGAACTTCTATGAAGCTGTAATGATTTACGCCAGCTGAATGGGCAGGCTGTACCAGGTTATACACAAGGTATTCCAGCTATATGCCCTTTAAGGAAGCCTTTTATCCTGGAATAATTCCTGCATATAAACACATACACGGGAAAACTCACAGCTCAGGTTAAATGACACGGAAAGAAATTAGGACAATCTGAACAACTCTGCCACCACTGGAATATTTCCCCCCCTCTTCAAAGTACATTTCTCCTTGCCATGGCTTTCAGTTGGCAAGGGTTACACAGTGATGGCCCAAGGGTGTTGGGACTGCCTAGCTCAGAGGTCTGGGTAATGAAACAAATATCCCCAACAGGGGAGCTGGCCTTTCCCGTAGGCACTTGCTGGCTCTGCTCCAACCTGCTGCAGTCTCCAGCCCCTTGGCCAGCAGGAGCTGGCTGCAGCCTGCCATGGCCACGTAGACTTGCTAACTTGTGGATTTGACTGACATGGAGCACCCTTACAGTGTGCTAGAAGCAAGTCCAGAGATGAGGGGCCGCATCCTGTTCCCACTTCTGTGAGTGCCAAGCCAGGACAACTCCCATAACTTGCTGTTGCATGAATTGTGCTGTAAGGTTGGGTTCTCCCCAAAGACCTAAGGGCTTAGGCAGCCATATCCCCAATTGTATTTTCTTGTTCTTAGGTCCATGTGGAGTCCCCAGCCTAATTTCATGCCTATCCTGTAACAAACAACTATGTGTACTACAGAGAGAAGGAGCAGGGACTGCACCTCACTTTGACACTGAGGCAGTGCAACAGAAGAGATGTGACATTTTCCCCTAGACCTTCACTGACTAACTTTCACATGTACAGCTCCCAAGCACAAAATTGCTGCTTCTTTTTATACTGGCTCTCTATAATTATAGTGTTAGTAGTCAAATAATATACTTCTGTTCAGGGCAAGTTCCCTTTCTATCCTGATTAATCTGTCTGTGCTATCACAGACACTTCAATGAGAGCTGGCCTTGAGGGTGATCTATACTGGAGGAGCTTACAGAAGACCTATGTTATAATCTCTATTCTGCCACTAAGATGGGTGATTTTTGGACAAATTTCTTGTTCCTCTGCCATCCTTATTCTGTCTTGTCTAACCTGTAGGATCTTTGCAGCATCAGAGACCTTAATGAAAGGATAGATTTTCAAGTGCCTTTGGAAACTCAACAGCACAAATCCTTTGGAAACTGGCGGTCTGCATCAGGAAAGCCCACCTGGACGTCTGTACCACTGAGCTGCAGAGGTACCGGGGAGGTGGATATTCTGCTGCATGGGACTGTAGATAAAATAGGGATGACTAAAGGGATGAAAATGAGTGTATACTATCTAGAATTCATAGAGAGATTTTGTTTTGGTCTGCAAAGGCAAAGTGTATTAATCACATGCTAGCTCTTAAGTCCAGACAGTGTGTGTATGACAAACCTTGCCATCTCCCACAGACTTCTTAAATAAGCAGTGCTATTTCAGACACCATGTCTGTGCAAAGCTGTGGTAGTTTCCTAGCCTTTTACTTCTACCACCAACATCCCACTGTACACCTTTCTCTTCATCTTCTTCCTGTACTAAGGCTTTCTTGTTCTTTTTCTGCTGAATGTGGCGGTCAGGTAGACTCACCCATGTTCTTATTAATGTGACATGGTTGACTTATACAATGAGCAACTTGCTGATTTTCAACAACCTGGTAAACAGCTTCCTTTATTAGACCAGGCTTTCAGGTTTCAGACCAATAGAACACCTTGTTCAGCAAAACTCTTATGTGCATGCTTAAGTTTATGCATGTGCTGGATGCGTCAGTGGGAGTTTAGCACATGCTGAAGATAACTTTTGCCGGAATTAGCATAAGCATATGCTTGAACAATTTACTGAATCAGGACTTTAGTTCTTCAGGTTTACATCTCACAAAATTTCCTTGACTTATTTCTCTTCATTTAACTGGGACCACGATGTGGCCCAAAGGATGAGTGTAATTTGGCTGAAAGTCATTTTCTCTTGACATGGCTCTTATTTAGAGTCCAGTAATACCTGTAGAACATGTGTTCTCATTTTCAGAATCCCTGGAGTCTAGGAAAAACATTTGTTTTCCACATCAATCCTGAGTCTATGCTGTGCCAACTGAACACACAACAAAAATCAAAAGAAGAGGCAAAATGACCCTGACTAAACTGATGGGAATTCAGTGCAAAAAAGGCCATTTGCTTCTGTCTGAACAGATGTAACCACTCCAGCACTGACAGCATCCTTGTTCACTATTAGTCAAAGACTTCAAGGACATCACTAGCTATATAAACATTGATATCAAATAGCAACGCACAGTATGGCTGTAACTCATGTGGTATGCTTGCCTTCATAAATGGGTTTTGCATCACCATCACCTCTCTCACCTCAAATAATGGAGTAAATAAAGGTGAGTAGAAATGAACTCCATACTTTTGCTGTGTCCTTGATGGTTGCCTATACTTTTTAACCACTCAGCAAATCAGTTCTGCCCTGAAAGTAATTTCTTTGTCCAAGAGTAACCCGTACTCCAACAGTAACTCTAAGAAGGTACTGGTAGAAGGTGGTCTGGGTTCTTTCTGAGGAGGAAAGAGGAGAAAACGGAGAGAAAACAAAAGAATAAATCATCTATTAGAAGTCAACATTAAAAATAGAGGTGAAAACTGATTGCACTTTTATTAGTGGCGTTTGTTTTCCAGCTAGACCTCTTCCTTGCTTGGTTACAGATATCAGCTATTATATTTGCCCCATTAACTTAAACTAATATAATTTTTTTTCACTTTTTTCACTTTTTTTTTTTCTTTTTTTTTTTTTTTTTTCTTTTTTTCCCCCCCATTTTTAAATAGAGTACTGGGTTCAAAGCCTCAGCTAACCTAAACCCTAAGGGATAACTAGAACAATAATATCTGGAAAATAATGAAATGGCAGCTCCTAGTGATTACAAGCTGACCTCTGATTAATAATATATTTGGTTTAAAATCACAGTCTTACTTTCTTTCTATAAGTAACATTATTTAATGCAAGTTGGCTTTTTTTGTTTGCTTGTTTTTGTTTGTTTTGGTTTTTTTTGTGGTTTTTTTCTTTGTTGTTTCTTGGTTTTTTTTTTTTTTTGTTTTTTTTTTTTCATTTTGTTTTGTTTTGTTATCCTGCTGTACTTAATAGTAGCATGCTGTTGGATCTACTATTATTCCCGTGCTCAATGAAGCAAACCTTTTGGCTGGCAGAGAGCAGACAAAACTAATTTACAGAAAGCAAATAAAACCTCTTATAGAAGAAAATTTTTTGTGTGTTTTTTTCAGCTTTTTCTTTTTTTTTTCCTTTTTTTTTTTTTTTTTTTTTTTTTTTTTTTTTTTTTTTAAATGTGTGTATCTGTGTGTGTGTTTTTCTGGTGGGGTGGGAGTGCCATTACAGGACTTTTTGATCTGGGGATTCTACAACAAGCAACCAGAGGGACTTCTGCAATTCTTGCAAATCATACATCCAGTCATTATAATGCAGTGCACAAAAAAGCCAGGACAACTGAGGGCTAGAAGGTTTTGCAAAATACTATGGGACAGCAGTCATTGTAACTGTACAAAACTTGCTCTTAACGTAACATAACATAAAGGCACCATTGATTTCTTTCCCCATTTTTGAAATACTGTAAAAAATTGCTACATATGGCACATAACACATTTGTACATACGTATATTTAATTTATAAAAGTTTTTCTTCCTCTCCTGTTTTCTATCAGCGGAATTGCTAAAATAAAATAAATTGTTTAATTTAAAGGTGGAATACTTCATTATATAAAATAAAGTTTTACATGTGAATCTATGTGTTTTATGTTTTATACAGCAATAGGGTCTTGGTTAGCTATCACACTGGACAACCTTGCTTGCAACTCCTCTGGTGTGGAGAAGCGGTTTGCCGGGTTAGTCCTGCTCTCAGCCAGCCGGTAGCCAGCGGCCGGCTCCAGACTGGTCGCCATGGGGTTCGGTATGCTCAGGAATGGTGTATCCTCACCTATTCTCTCATCTTCGGTTTCGGTCTCAGAGCTGCTGCTCTCAGAGCTTGTGTCAGAATCCACTTCCACCCTGCTGGAAATGTGGCCATTGGGTTTTGTTCTTTTGACCCTCCGGCTGCTGGAGAGTTTCTTTGGAGGCTCCTGTGCTGGTTCATATTCCTGCGTGGTCTCGTACTCCTCGTCCTCCACTATCCGCAGAGGACTTGGTGGCAGGCTGTTGCTCTCATGGGCAGGATTGTGGTGGAAGGTGTTGAACTGCTGGAGGTGGTGGTCGTACTTCTCACGTAGCCGTGGCGGGGTCACCAGGAGCAGCGGCCGCTCCTCTTCTATGAAGGGACTCACTGCCACTGAAGGGACAGAGACAGTCAAGCTGGAAGCCAGTGGTGACATTTTGGAGGAGGGGGACTTGGGAGAAGTTGGAGTGTGGAAATCAACAGGTGACATGCGAGCTGGTGTGGTCATAGCTGAGACATACCTGAAGAAAGAGATGGGGAAAGGTTGCGAGCACAGCAGCGGTGTTGATACGAACGCGGCTGCTCACGTGAGCTGGGAGGAAAAAGGCAGGGATCCTTTAAGATCCCAAACATCCCCACATATGGCTATCAGAGAAGTTATCTTATTGCTCTTAATCCTACAAAACCACTGACTTCTGGGACTCTGGGCAAAAATTTTCAAGATCATGAGTCGCACAGCAAAGGCCCCAGGTTTGTTTGCCTCAGAAGAGCCATGGAGATGCTGTAAATTATTTGCCAGAATAACTTCTTGGAATGAATTCAGGAATGAGATTCAGAGGCTGGGGGACTGCCAGAAACAAAATGCATTTGCAAGAATTTTCTTAAATGGAAAATGGCTGCTGCACTTCTGTCAGACTTTGAGCAGAACCTGGGGTGCACACAGACAGGAGGAGACTGTCTTCTGACCAGTCTCAAGCTAAGGAGGACAATAAAGTCTGGAAAAAATCTAGAGCTATATTCTGCTAATTTTAATCACTGGGGGTATTCAGAAGAGTATTTGCAGTAGTATCCCAGCAGCTTTGTGCTGCTCCACTCTCTGGATGCTAGTTACCCTGGGTGGCAGGTATATCTGCAAAGAAATGTGGACTGTATTTCATTCTCAGGTGGGAATGAATGCTGATGGAGAGGAGCGTCTAACCCAGCTGCAAATTTGATTTGTCTGCAAAATTTGCCCCTATTCCTTCCTAAGTTTCTGTGGGAAAGGGCATAGTCAAAGGTGCCAGTACAGAGTTTATCCCAAAAGAATAAGAAAGAGGAAGAGGACAAAAGAGGACAAAAAGAAAGACGATAAAAAAACATGAGACTCTCATCTGTTTTGAATCAGTGAAACTCCATAAGATGCTATGAGATCATGCATATTCATGCTCAGTGAGGATCTACCTGAAAACTCTTGATTAAAGGCACATTGCCCAGCATGACATGCATGAATGCATGCGGAAGCATAGTTTGGCTTTGCTTTTGTTCTTATCCTAAGCTTGTCTGCCTGAATTTCATCTATGTCCAAATTTAAAATCTATCTAAGCTCTACCTCTAACACAGGCCCATTGACACACGTTATAAAGCTCAACAATAATAATCAAGTTATTTAGTTTTCATTAGGGATTTATTTATCTGACTGTGAAATTGCCAAAATAAACCTGAGTCCAACTTTCTTCAGTTTATGACTCAGTTGCACATATTACATATGATTAAAACAGAGTTATTGGATAAAAGAAAAAGTGGGACAGACCCTAAGCTGATGTGCAGTAAAGTAAATTGGTTTCAGTTGGGGCACATTGATTTACATCAACTAAGGAACAGAAGAAAGAAAAACAAAACTGGTGTTATGCATGGGAATTATTCAAGTCAGTTGCAAGAAAGAGCAAAGGACCATTAACATGTTTGTGCACTGAGTGAATGAAGCAATTCTTTATTTTCCCTCCCACGAGTGAGCTTTTCATCCCTTTCACATTTTTAAACAGACATTGTCTGAAAATCTGAACCCTTTCTACTGTCCCAGCTGGTACAGTGTTGATTACACATCTGTTTAACACACTGGATTTTAGCTAAACTGGTTCAGCTAATGCACCATGCTAGTTAAATGTCTCCAGCGTACCGTGCACACTTCCATCAGTGTCAAGTTACTCATACTGTGGTGTTGGGCATTCACACATTTCTGGTGAATTCCCCCACACCATATTGGGGTAGTGCTAACAAGATGCTGTCCACGAGCAGAACACATGCAGCTCTAGCCCATACTGAAAGGAAGGTTAAAAGGCAATGAATTTATCCAGCTTCACAGCCAACAAGAGGTAAACCATACTGTCTCAGTGAAAGGGGATCAGCGTGTATCCACAGCCAGCCAGTGAGCATTAACAAGTTACATTTTGACAACTTCATCATATAGTCCAGGCTTTCATGCAGAGAAAGCACCTTCATTCTGTAAAATGGTCAAGGACTTAATAAAATATAAGTGCTTGGGGCCTCTGATCATGTAAATGGGTGTCAGGGCATGGGATCCAACAAAAGGATAGGGTAGTACAAAATAACCCCTCATAATGTCTGTTCAATTTCATTTAAAAATTGTGAAGGAGCTGGGATACTGGAAGGTGGAGAGAGCACAGCCTTGATCTACCAACTCACAGCACAGCAACATTTGAAGGCTCCAGGAAGTAATTTGTCAGTTTGTACATTCCTTTATGTTTTGGAGTAATTTTTAGTTGCAAGTAACTGTCATTTTCCCTCTTGTGTACACACACATACATAGAATCCAACACAGAAAAAACCTGCCATGTATTTCTTGCTTGCTTAAAATAGAAGAGGCTTAATTTAGTGCCCAGGGAGCTATCTTCTACATTCCAAATTCATGGTTGCTTCAGGCAGGCTATGCAAATTCAGCAATCCCTGGTGAATTATCACAGAAATGTTGCTGCTCTTCATCTCTAGCATAATCTTGAAGAAACACAATAATTGATGAAATGCCGTCTTTCTTCTCATTGAAACAGAAAAGTACATTCTCCTCTCCCCTTTACCCCCATCCCTTAAAATCTAAACAGCTCACACAATAATGCTTCTTGGGGTGTCCCATGCAATGTGGGAAGACAGTGTGAATGACCTCTGCTTTTAACATGAAGATGCCCAATATACTAAGCTGTAATGCTCACTCTTGTCGTGTGCATCCTGTATGGTTCCCAGGCGGGAAACAATACAGTATTTACTGTTATAGGTCCTGATCCAGCGAAGCACTTAAGCACATGCAGAGCACATGAATGATCCTGCTGATTTCAGTGGGGCTACTTGCATGATTAAAAGTTAATCTTGATCAAGTACTGAGCTGGACTGGGGCCATGGTTGTTTATGTCATGTGACACATCTTGAAATTAAATAACAGATAACTTAGAAGGAGAGAACTAGTTCACTACTCTCAGTAGTCCTACAGGCCTTACTCAGAGAGCTGTCAGCCATAGTGCCTTATCCCATTGCTAAGCATCTATTCTTTGTGTAGCAGAGGGAGGACCACCAGAAATGGCTTTTGCTGTACTTCCACCTTCATTTTTCTGTAAACCACAGAAACTACATTTTTCTGTAGTCTCCTATACAACTCCTTCTCCTCGGGGATCACCTGGATGTATTTTTGACAGCATGGACTACCCATGAGATCAAATACATTGTGATTTCACAATGCTCAGAGAATTCATCCAGTAACCCTTTATTTTCATTTTCTTCTGACTTTTGGGAGCAAATCTCTCCTTAACTGCTTCTTCTCAGTCTTTCTTTGCTATCTTGGGGCCACCCCATGCACTGGAGACAAAATTCTAACCTAATGCTGGTAAGACTCAGTAAAAGTTTTCTTGTAACTGATGCATGTCCAGGCAAACTGAGGTCCTGATGAATTAGCCTTTCCATGGAAAAAAAGCTACTTTGTTGGAAAGCTCCTGATCAGCTTTATTTTTAAATGATTTAATAACAGCCTGTGTTCTTCTGGCTTGCACTTTGTGTTCTTTGCTTTTATTTAATAAAATGTGAAAGGGACTTTTCAAAGGACATAATGGGTTAAAGAGCTGAAACCCTCCAGAAAATAGCTGGTGGCAGAATTCCTATACTGCTTTGGAGTCCTTAGTGTCCTCGTCCTATGGATCAATACATTGCCTTCTTCCCGTTTTTTTTTTTGTGTGTGTGTGTGTCAAAAAATCCCTCAGTTTTGTCTCTTACTTTTCTTAAGGAACTGATAATTAGGGAAAGACCTGTTTTTACCATGGAGATTTCTGACAAATTACTTCAGTGGAGCTTATCCGAATGTGAACTGCGGGCTATTAGGAATAAAGCCAGCAGAGGCAAGGGAAGAAATACATTTGGTAGTCTTCAAACTACTACTAAGCTCTCTAGCTTTAGAAGTGAGGCAACGTACATCCTACATGAACAGCTGCACTGTTGGCTTTGAAATCATCTGGGAACACCAGGCCTTGCCATCTGAAAGCCATGAGGTGGTGTGTCCTACCTTTCACTGTGAGGAGAGTCTCGGTAGGAGTCAGGGGTTTCTCTTGCATGCCGGAGGAAGCTGTTGCCTTCCCGTGGGCCACTGATGCCATTGAGGCGTCCCCGGGGCCCCGCTGGACTGGTGTGCCTGCTGTTCTCCATGGAAGAGCTGATGAGCACCGAGTGGCTTTCGGAGAGGATGCTTTCAGTGTGGCCATTACTCCAGCTGGAGAGCAGCAATCAGGAAGGAGAAGAAGGGAGGAGAGCATGAGAGGGTGCTTTGGTGGCAAATGTAGATGAGTTTAGCCATGGGAAAGGAAGGGCTCTTTTGCTGCTTGGGTTGTGCAGCATAACCCTCAGGTAACTGGGGTTGCATAGTTTTGTGAGCTGTATGAATCCACATGCATCAAGGTGATTTTGCATTTTTGGGTAGAAGAAGAGGGAAGGAGGGCTTTGCAGTCACCAGAACTGTCACTGATTTGTCAATTTGCACATACTAAAATTAATTGTAACTGTCATAAATTGTAATGAATGTTAATGCAACATTCATAACTAAAACATTACCAAGGGTGCACAGATTTATTTTTTTTTTTAAACAAATCTTTTCTGTTCTGCAACAGGAACAGATCAGATACTACAGGCGCTGTTTCTCTTCCCACTCCAATACCTGTGGCTAGGTGTCTGGGTGACTGTCACAGAGTGATGTGTTGTTGAGGTGTAGTGACTCGTAGAAAATGAGGTCTCTGTTTCTCGTTCAATGACATGCTCGCTGGAGATGACGTTTTTGGAAACGTACTGCTGAAAAAGAACAGGCAAACCTCAGGTTTACAAACTGTAAATTACAGCGCACTTGCAGACATAATTGTAGGTCCCTCCTTCCTTCCCCCCAGGTCACAGGGAAACCTACGTTCACCAGCTGGACATTATCTGGCGGTGGGTTGGGGTGGTGTGGCCCATTGGCCATGTTCATCACGTTATTCCTCTCTGAGCGCAGGCTCTGCCGAAGGCGGTCATGCAACTTTTTCCTCTGCTTCCTGTGCACGAAACACGGAAATTATTTTAATAGACAAAGGGAAAGCAGCTGCACCTTTAAGCATGTTGATGAGGGTGATAATAGTATAACATCTCTTTTTTTGCCAGCACTTTCCCCACCGCTGCAAGACCTCCAAATAATTCTGAAGACCGCAGGTCTAACTGCAGCTGGAGCTGTGGGGACCTGCAGGGGGGGAAGGATGTGCGGGAACCTTTCCAGGAATCAGCAGGCCACAGAGGGAAGGGAAAAAGTGTGAGGAAGAGGGAAGCCATTTCTAAGCCACAATCCATCTCAGGAGGAGATGCACTCTTTTCTGCACTCAGAAGGGAGGGAGGACAGATTTTAACCCAGTCACCTTGACACCCTCATCCTGGCCTCAGCCAGGTTTCTGACAGCCCCACTGGGTTATGCTTCTTCATTCACCACAGGGAGTTGAGGTGGCCTGGCTTTGGGCTTGCTTGTGGCTATTGGAAAACATGGTGCATATCACAGTCTTTGTTATTTGGTAGCTACACATTTTTTGTGGGATTCATCTCCTACTTCAGCCCTGCACTCCTAAGACATAAATGCATGAAAGAAGACAAAGGTTCAGAGAAAGCTCCATAAATCCAAAGTGTGTGAGGTGTGCCTGAGCCTGCAGCCACCCTGGCAGATCTAGAAGGTTTCGTTACATAAATGTAAGCTAAACTCTGGAACCTAATGATTGCCAGGAGGATGCCAGGCTGCTAATGCATTCAGTAGAACTATCCATCAATCACATGTACTAATGGTGTGGTCTCTGGATGACTTGGATGCTTCTACTCTGCCCCGTCCTCAACTGCTCTTTCCTCAGTTGTTAGTCCTTCCAGTTCTCCTCAAGAGAACTTTAAGGAAGCCATTACAAGATGTTAGCTGCAAAACTTGCAGCATAGTAACACCTGGTTCTGCAGAGGCCATGCAGAATGCTCTAAATAAGAAGAATACATACAGACAAAGAATAAATAGGGAAAGAGCTATCTGATTTCAGACTTAATTTACTGACATTCCTCAGATTTGTCTGATTATGCTGGAAAACTTCCACTATCCTGCCACAGAATCCAGAGAATGAAGGGAGGATGCAGGCTCCAACACACTGTACAGCACATATGACCTTGGCTGGGGCAAGAGCTAAAGTATACACAATTCCCTAAGCTTTATGCAGACGTGAAGATAGTTTTGGCAGGTTAGGACAGTGTAAGATACAACCATTTTCAGTCCCATTTTGAACTCAAGGGGACTATTCTAAGCATTCCAAAAAGTACAGGGGAGGGAAAACAATAAATATCTTGAAGCCTGACAGCCAGGGAAGCTTAAAGACAAAGAAAACATGACTTGACACACTGCATTTTATGTATTTTCTCTGTGTGCTTGCATAGTGGAAGACATTTATTTTATGTCACTCCACATGAGCGGTATAAGCAGAAAAGTCTGCCTTGCAAATGCTCCTGCCTCAGCAGGACATAGTTCTTGGTCCATGTGGGCTTTGTGTTTGGAGGATAACCAGGCATCATGTTAGGATACAGGTGGTAAAGGCAGATGGAGAGTGAAGTGCCAGAAATTAATCTGAACAGCTACCAAAGACAAGCCTGGGCTGTGAAACAGACAAGGGATACACTTGTTTTCACATCACCCCTTAATTAGGCACCTTGGAGACCTTGAGAGCTGAGGAGACAATCCAGGTGCCCTGAGATGGCAGAGAGAGTGGGTTCTAGAAGTAGTTTTATTTCACAATCTACGGGTCTGAGATCTAGGCACATATTGCCCAGGAATCTGTCCCTAGGAAACTGCATTTCTTCCCAACGTCAGCAATCAATATGTTCGCTGCTTGTCCTCCAGTAAAAGGAAACTAATAAAAAAAAAGGAATTACTCCAGGAAACTGAGAAGAGAGAATAATGGGAAAGCTAATGTGTACTTCACTTATTCTGAGAAGCCCTTTCCTTACTGTAAATGACTTGCAAATACACAACCTCTGAATTAAGACTCAGTGCCAGAAGATACTGCCTTAGCATTTGATCATCTGTATCTCTTGCAAAGAAACCAACAAAATCTATGCCATCACATTTTATTTAGTGTGTTCTCCTAACACTATTCCACGATTTACCCAGCTTTTGGGTTGTCCCCTGTTAAGAGAAAGGAGCCTGCAGAGAACATCTCAGAGGTAGCAGTCTGGCACCACTGTTGTGTTTGGAGGGCCATGAACTGGCAGCTCACTTTCACTCTCATCAGCTGTGTTTGAAAACACTTCATTTTTTGGCTGGAATCACTGATGTCTGGGGCACATCATGACAAAGCATAATCGTCCCTGATGGGTTCTGGCAGCTATTTATATAGAATACTGTATTTCAGGACCGTGACAAAATTTACTGAGGAAAGATATTATTTTGCTACCCTGGCTTACCAGTCATAATTTCTAAAAGCAGTAATTGATCTGATTCTTTTTACTGTTTCAGTCATTCCCTGCTGACCACTGGCAAAAGGTTGTGGGTAAAAGCAGTGCGTGTGTGTGGCTGGTCACTCAATGAGGAAGGCAAACAATTGCCTTTCTCTCCTCCTTTTAACACATCCATTATTAATGAGGCTCATCAGGCTCAACAACCCAACTATCTACCAATCAGGTTCTCAAACAGTAAGTCAGGTTTATACAAATGTCGAACATTTATGATAACAGTTTTCTGTCTCGGTGGGGAGATTTATAAGAGCAGCAAGACATTTTGGAAGCACAAATCCTGCTGATATTACACATAATTTATGGTCCAGAGTGACTCAGGCATGTTTGACAGTCACCTTTAGTAACTTCCACAGAGAATGCATTTAAGTGCCTACTTTTGCATTGGGAGCGCTTTTGTGCTCAGATCTTTGGCCTTTGGTGTTTTGTAACTTTTAGCTCCGTTAATCTTGCCTCAAGTGAAAACAAACCAGACAGATATATAAAATTTACTGCTGGGAGCAACATGATTCCAGTGTTGGGGTTTGTTCCTTTCCATCTGGAGAAACCAGCTGAAACTGGAAATAGACAAAGCCAGTGAAATTCACTCGAGTCACATTTGAATGGTGAGAAACCTTTCAGATACCTGTTTTGATTTTCACTGCTGATAGACATAGAGACCTGCATCTGTCTGGCTTGGACCAGAGCACCCTGTCCACAGGTTTGTCTCTTCAGCTCAGCTCTGGAGAAAACCCAGATAGAAACTTATGCTCAGAGAAGCAGAATTTACAGTCAATTGGGAAGGCCCATGACAACCACAGATACAAAAAAGAAGAGAAAAGTTTACTTGGTTTTGCAGTAGGCCACCACACACATGATGCCAACTACTAGAAGAGCAATGCAAATGCCAGTTATGGTCAGCACCCGTTTCTGGTACAGTTCCTCAGCTTCTAGAAAGGGACAAAAACAGAAAAGGTCACAACATGGAGGATGGCTAAGCAAGGAGCACACAATTAACAGCTAGCATGCTACAAACCACTGCACAGATTCACACAGCCACACGAAAACCACACTTCAAGCAGACTCACCATAAGCTCTCAACACAGTAGTGTGAATGAATCATCATCCATACAATTACAGTTAAAAGTTTTTTGTTGTTGCTGTTCAAGTCAACAAGAATAATATCTAAGAAACAAATTCACAATTGACAAACACTCAGCATTTGCTGAAAATAAAATTTCAATGCTTTAAGGTAATAACATGAATTTGCAAATGCTTTGAGAGTTTTACTCTGCAAAGACAGCTGGAATGAAGGTCAATTTTTAAGATAAATTTTTTGGATTGTTTTCATATGCAATATTCTTCTGTGACATGTCAATATAAATCTCAGTTGTCTTTACAGGTGAGATTTCAAAATATCCTTCTACATTTGAGATGTGAGCTTGGCTTGTAATTGTATCACCAATGAAAATGAGTACAGCTTTTGAGCTCTAGTCATAAAACTTGAATTCTTTCTCCAGTGCTCCTCCAAAAACACACCAACATCAACAACATAGAGTGCCTTGTATCAGAGAAATTCAGGGTTTCTGCTTGCATCTCTTTATGTCCAACAAACAGAACTGCTCTATCTGGAGTGGCAGCTTGCTCAGTGTTGACAACTTGTGACTGATCTCATTCGTAAGAGATATATAACTGCTATAAAGGCATTAGTAGCACTGGTAATGTTTGGGTTGGAGCTACCCAGGCGTTCAAGCCTTGCTCATGCTTGACAAAGGGCATTGCTGCCTGTTGTGCTGGGGAAATGTTACGCAAGGAGCACTAAACCAGAGCGTTCTGTATTGATGCTTTATAGATGTGGATTTGTATTCTTGCTTTTAAGAAAAATAGGGTGTTCAGCTTGTTTTTTTTCCCCAAGCCTTATTTTTGATTAAGCAGACAGTCCAGAAAACTTGCTCTGGAGGATCCAGACTGTAGAGTGGCTGTGGGTCAGATTGCAGTATGACCACAGTCAGAATACTATCAGGTCATTAAAAATAAATGAATTAATAAAAGCCGTACAACTCTGCACTACCTTTGGGATAAATGCCAGCATTATCCCTACTGGAAGGGACTTGACATGAACATAAAAGGACTGTGGGGTAATTCACCAGGAGGTACAGAGGCACAATGGTCCCTCACATGTGCTGTGAGATTCTGTCCAAACTAAGGCGCTTAAAAAATGTCCTGTCATAAATACCATGACAGTTCAGAAGAAAATGCTCCCTGATGAGAAGGGAGCAGTCATTCCTCCAATGTGTTTCCCAGACATATCTAGTTTAGTTTTAAATTGCTGTGGGCAAACAGCAAACAGTCTATGCAACAAAACACAAAGCAAAGAACATAATCTTTATTTCTCTGATACAATGCACCTTACCATGAAACAAATTTATTCTACAAGCCAAACCCACTGTAAACCAAAACACCAGCAAACAGGTCATGAGTATTGTCAGATCAAATTAATAGCACTGATTATTAACAAAGGGAGAGGAGTGGGGAGGGGAAAAGGTGAGTTTGGTAAAACTAAGATGCTGCAAAAATGTATTAAAGAACATAAAAATGTAACTTAAGGAACAGAAAGTCAAAAAAAAGGGGAAGAAAAAAGGGATGAAACTCCAAAGCAAACCAGGACAAAGAGAAAAAGAAGGTGAAATATAGGGAAAGACAAGGTTACAGGGTTGAGAAGTCAACTGCAGGCCTGCCACAGCATGCTTGATATTGGAAAAAACAGAGAGAAATGTCTGGGGACAAAAAATAAAAGGCTGAAGCAGAGTGTGAAAGGATTTCTCATACAGCATAACTCCTTGCCTATGCTAGTTAGTGGCACTTGATCCCCTTCCCAGTTTTGCCCCTTCTGGAAGCACATATTAGTTAGCCATGGAAATGGTGTATTATGAGGATGTCACAGGAAACAGGAGAATTGTGCTAAGCAATTTTGGGGCAAATCTGAAATGCTTTGAATTATTATTTTTTTTAATTATTATTTTATTTTTTGGTCATGCTGTCAACTGTTAGCTTGTGAAAGCAAAATGAAGGACTTATCAACCTGTTTTTCTTGGAGGGGGAGGGAGAGGAGGAAGAAGATTAATTAACAGTGGAAACTCTGCTTGGTTGTTTATACTCAGGGAAATATTGCACTGATACCAGGAGGTCTACTCCAGGCTGAGGCTGTGGTAAATGAACTGGGTGGCTGGCTGGTGGTGACATTGCTAAGGCTGCCAGTGGGTTGAAGCTTTTTGCTTATGTTTTGGATGCTCCTGGGCTCTCACTCACTGCAGGGGAGAGGGCTGCAGTGAGGGTGAAGGGCTGTGGGTGCAGCCCTGAGCAATGTTCTTTCCATGGGCACAGCTGCTGGGACTGAAGGGGCATGGCAAAATAAACCCTCGTGTCTGCTTCCATTGCCTTAACTCCTGCATGCACCCTTCAAAACAAGACCCTCAGGATGATCCAGCTTGACATGCTGTGCATGAAGGTGGTGATGCCGTGGCCTCCCTCCAGCCATGGTGGGAATGGCTCCCTGGGCAGACACAAACCAGAAAGCTTCCATATAAACCTGGTTTTGCTCCTGGCTGACAGACCCCCTGCTCAGGACAGCAGAGCCCAAAGGGGGATGCAGGGGTGTCTTGTGTGGGTGTCTGTGGGTGGGCACCCTGTCCAAGGCTCTACATAGTGCCTTGAGGATCAGCCAGAAGAGTTTCATGCAGAGGGGAATAAACTCCAGCAGGGAAGCTATGGTTATACTGGGTCTTGCCCCCAAACTGCCATCTCTCCCTGACATGTGATAACATTTACAGAAACAGCTAATGATGCCGAGCCAAATAACACGTGCTGTGTTTGCAGAGCTCATCAAACAAGCTTGAATAAAAATAATAGCAGCCTTGGGCAAAAGTTTGTAGGGAAATGTACGTGCAGTGAGAACTGAGACGACATTTTAGTCAGTTAAGTATTAAAACTTGTTTGAATATATTTTTTTCCCCTGCAGAATACTAGGAAAATCAAATCAACGTGAGACTTAAGTCAGGATATTAAACCCTACTATGTGCAGCCTTTCAAACATGCACATTATTTTATTAATTTCATATTACCCTAATTTATGCATAACTGATGATATATTTAGTCTTAAATTTGCTGTGTTAAAGTTTTTACTCTTACAAGTCTCTGGGGATTTTTAGAACTTATTTTCAAGAGATAGTTCCACTGAAGTAATTTCATATCTATAGCAAAATTTGCAAGTAATTTTAAAAAAGATTTTAGTTTACTTCAACATATGGTAAGGTAGTCATTTACTATAATCCAGTACCGAGAAGTAAGAAATAATACCATCTTGTCATAATAACAACAAACTGGATTGTGAGAGCTTTTATAAAATTTGGAATTGTAATGTTTTTTTCACAGTTCAGATGTTAAGCCAATGAGATTCTGTGGGGGCATTTTTTATAAGAACACACTGAAACTGTGTGAAAAGCATCACTGGCTAGTTCTTCTTATCTGCTGACAATTTTAGGAGATTCCAAACAAAAACTGACTTGAAATCCAGTTTAGCCTATTCAAGAGATGCATTATTTCTATCCCTGGTTACTAAATGTTAGTAGTCAGAACAGTACATTCTATTAAAATCTACTTCTATTATATTTAAGCTGAAGTATAAAAATAGTACCAACTGCCAGCATTCTTGGTTGGGTGCAGTATGAGTTTGGTATTACATGTATTGAATATCTTTGCTGACTTGAGTATGGGAGTCTAGCTGTGAATCTCTACTGAATTTCCTAAAAAACTGTCAGTGCATTTCTACTTTACAGACTTAGAAATTACTGTATATTTGCATATCATTTACACTTATGTATATGTGTCTGATTTACATACCTAGCCATCGATTTAGACATAAAACTTTACTTGGAAATCAGAGCACAAAATTGTGAATTTGTAGGCTTTTAAATGGCTTTAGAATCATATATAATATGATAATAATCATATTATAATAATCATATGATTATTTTTTTTTAATAGACTAGTTAGTCATTTTGCTCAATCCTTGCAGTGTTTCCAAAACTGGCAACCCTAGAAGAACTTAGCAAAAGAAAATGTTGAAACTACACAGCAGAAAAAGGAATGAACACTGCTATGATTACTTCAGTAATTCCTAGAGGTCCTTAGGTCTGAAATATCTTATTACTGTTACCATTTTAGTGAGCTGATCTCCTTTGACAAGGGTTGTTGTTATAGCTGTATGATCCCTTCTAAAGCATAAAGAAATTGGTTAGGAATTGAAAAGGGGAGGTGGAGGAAAAAAAAAATAAAAAGGGGGTTATCTCTCAGGCTCTAAAGTCTGCAGGCTAAAAGGAATGATTGGTCCATACCCATAAATTCAATCCCAAGATGCTCTGCCAATGCAGAAGTTGACAAAAAAAAAAGAAAGAAAAAAGGAAAAAGTTTCAGAAAAGAGCAATACACTGTACTCAAAAACATATCACAAATGAGAATTACAGCTATTCTGTGTCTGCACATGAAGCAGAACATGTGGTTACACGGGTGTTCAAGTGCACCTCTGTAAGCTAGAGAGCTTTCTGCAAGGGTTACACACCAAAATGCATCTGAGGGTTCTGAACAGCCACAGTGTAGGGAACTCAGGAGGAACCATTAACCCTTGAAGACTGTACTGAGATGAAGGGGGCTGTGGCCTGAAGATGCCATGTGAAGCAGCTGACTACTGTCAGATGGGACCATGAGAGCATTGGGATGCTTTACAAGGGCAGCATACCACTGCAAGTGGGTCAGGCACTGCCCTCCCTTCTGGCACTGCTCCTGTCCCCTCTATGTGGCTCCTCTCTCTTGTGGGTTGTGACCTGGAGGTGGCTGGAACTACTTGCTCAGCAGTGGGAGCCCTTCACAGCTTTGCAAAGTGACTGCAGCAGGGCTCCCGTTTCTGGAAAAAGAGGAGGGAACCCCTTTTTCCTTGCCTTTGGGCTACACTGTGTCGGCAGAACTAGCCACTGGTGGGCTGGATGCACCCTGGGTAGCATGGGCTGATGACATTTACATGGATCACATGCCTAAACTGCCACCCCCAGACCCCAGCAGCAGGGTCTGAGAAGGAAAACAGATTTTCCTCCAGCAGGTACCCTAGGAGACCCTTCCCACTGGGCCCACACCATAACTCTGTAAGCTCTCATATTCTTTGTCCTTGTGAAATATAAATGCAATCCTAACTTTCTGACCAGATGTATTCTTATGTAGGTTGTAGACATGGGGACTGCCAATTCCTTCCTACCAATCAGTATCATTTTAAGGGTTAAGTAAGTTGGAATCCATCCAGGTTTCTTCCTAAAGAGCCAGTATTACATGCCCACATGAACACTGCTAATGATATAAATTAGTTGCATAGAAAGCTTGGTTAAGTCTTCAATAAAATGAATGACATGCCCATGCATATATGTTGTTGTATTTATGCTTTCTTATAGGTAAGATGCCTAGCCTGGATGTAACTTAATTTTAGGGGAAGTAATTCATATCATGCAGTTTCTATTCCAAATAAGTCAATGGGAAGTTGGTATTTAAAATGGAAATATATTCTGGCTAAACACCCTAACAAGAAAACATGCTGAAGAAACATGCATTGTTTATTCAAACCTAGATGGCACATAGCTCTTATTTATCTTTGGTATCCCCAGCTACATTCCCTAAGCCTGATCAAAAGAAAGCAGAATATCCCAACAGTTCTCATTTTATAAACAGGTTGTTATTTTTGCTGTTTTTCTATTTCATAGAATCATAGAACGGTTTGGGTTGGAAGGGACATTAAATATCATCCAGTTCCAACACCTCTGCATGGGCAGGGACACCTGCCACTAGATCAGGTTGCTCAAAGCCCCATCCAACTTAGCCTTGAACCTTCAAGAGAAGAGGCATCCACAACTTCCCCAGGGAACCTGTGCCAGTGCCTCATCACCCTCACAAGAAAGAATTTCTTTCTAATGTCTAAAATCTCCCCTCTTCTAATTTTAAAGCCATTGCACCTTGTGCTATCACTCCATGCCCATGTCAAACATCCCTCTCCAGTTTTCCTGTACCAGAAGTACTGGAAGGCCTCTATAAGGTCTCCCCAGAGCCTCCTGTTGCCCAGGCTGAACAACCCCAACTCTCTCAGTTTAGCTTTGTAGGAGGGGTTCTCCAGCCCTCTGATCACCTTTGTGGCTCTCCTCTGGACTTTCCCAAAAAGCTCAATGTCCTTCTTATGCTGGGGGCTCCAGAACTGGACACAGTACTCCAGGTGGGGTCTCACAAGAGCAGAGCAGAGGGGGAGAATCACTTCCCTTGACCTGCTGGTGATGCTTTTTGTTTCTTTTTAAAATTTAACCCAAAACTGATGCATATTCTTTACACGCAATGTTGTTCCTATTGCATATTTGTCCAGAATATTTCAAAGTATAAATATATTTTTTATTTTATTTTTTTTAAAACAACTCAGTTTTCATCCTGTATGTGATTTTTGTGGGGGCAGCATTGGAAGAAGAAATGCTTGAGGTGCAGATTTTTTCCCAAAATGTGGTTTCCAGCTCTAACTCACTGGATATATTGTAGCTTAATGGTATACAGGGACCATGATGTCTAAGATGCTAAGACAGGTCTCCCAGGACTGCAAGCTTTATTGATGACTGGCATGCCACAACTGTTGGGTACCCAAGGTATTGGGGTGACTATTGTATAGAGTTAGAGGGACTGAGGACCTGGTGCTGTCCAATGCTGGGTGAGCATGGTTGCAGGTTTGTGTGGAGACCTTGCACCTGACAAGGGAAGAACCTATTAGGATCAGTTGAATGCAGGAACAGAGAGAGGTTCATGAGACCACCTCTGAAATATCTACATACTATATTTCTTAAGTCATTGATTAGTTTTTTTTTTTTTAAATGTGTTCTCTGGGCAATGAGAAATTCCAAAAAAAGAATTCTTTCTCATTTAATTTGAATTGAAAAAAAATCTTAAATCCCCCAAACTATCCCAGATTAGAACTCCTACATGTCAGACAATTTTTCTTGAGGAGCTGAAAAGTTGTGACTCTTCTCAAGGCTTAGGATCCACTCTGGATCCTAAATCTTGGTTCCTTTCAGTAGTACACAAACTGCAAAATCAATTTTGAACTTGAGGTGTTAAATCCTAGCAATTTTAGCATTTAATGAGCATTAACTGGACAGTTTACAGTGAAAAACTGTCATCTTTAACCTTGAGCCAAACACAGACAATCCCATTTTCCAGATCTGTTTGTATCATTTAGGAGCCTTGGTTTCAGCAAATGAAGAATACAATTTAGCGTGCTGAAAGGCTTTAGAAAATGAAAATCCCAGGTAGGATTGCTTAGTACCCTCATACAGACATGACCATTTGAAAAATATATGGAAATTAAGAAATACTGAGATAGTAGAATTGCTGTAAAAAGGATTTATGAAGATATGTAATTTCTGTAGAAAGACTGAGAAATCAAGGCCTTTACAGAGCAATACCAGTTCTGATAATTCCTCTAGTATATCATAGACTCAATTCTTGTCCCTTTTGATTTCAGCCAGACTCATCTTGACAAGAAGAGGCAAGAGCTGCCATCTAATGAGAAATTTTCCTCTGCTCCTCTTGATACTGTCCTCCTTGTTCACCAGGGATGGCAGAGATTTTCAAACTGGTGTCCCATGATTTAATACTTGCCTTCAAGAAGGCAGGAATCACATCCAATTAATGCTGAGACAGCTCACAGCATGTCCCAAAAGTTGCTCTATATTCACAGTATGTATGTAACAACTAGTAAAGTTATCAAGTCAGATAGCCTTTTGGGTTGCATGCCTGGTCAGTCTGGCAGGACAAAGGGTTTAGCTGTGGTTATGCTCTAGAGAAGTTTCCTCAACCTTCTGGACCACCTTCTGGTGTCTCATGGACTAATGCTGGACCACAAGCCTCAAAGTCAAAACTGCCACAACAAAAAACCAGGCTATTAGGGAAAAAACCTGGTAGCAGCTGTGACTGCTGTGCTCAAGGACAGGACATTACAGGGTCTGCCAGCCAGACTCCAGAGACAAAAAAAAACCTATCACAGTTTGTTCTTTGGATTTCCTTAGTTTGCAGTGGTGGTAAGATGAGCTGAAGGGAAAAACTGTGTAGCTTCAATGCTGGAGGTGACTGTGGAAGTGGTGAATCTAACAGCTACCACACCTCAACCACAGCAGGTTGCCCTATGATTTGGTGTGTTTGCAAAGCTGGAAGCCAAGGGACAGCCATCCTAAACATATGTTTTCCAGTAGTCTCGGTTACATCCATTCCCATTTATGGTAACATCTTAAATGACAGACAGGAAAGATGTTTCTATGGAAGAATTTTTCTTAATGCAGAGATCCACCATGTTCCCTGTGTCCCTTTTCAACCTGTTTCTAGTGCACCAAGAATGGAATCCTCCAAGGCTAGCCAAACCACTGCCAAGATAAGCCAGTTATCCTTGCACTCTGTTGGGATGAGGTACTTCCAAAATGCTCAGCACTGGTCTTGTTCTGATCTTGCAAAAGACCCTCAGAAAATCTGGTAATTTCAGCACTCTTACTAATATAAATTCTAGGGTAGATTTCTGAAGCTAACTTTTTCTCAACAGGCCCATAGAGAGCTTTAGGGCAGTAACAGCTCATCAGTAGGCACTGTTGGCATGGAACCCCATTAATCCTGTCTTTTCAAGGGAAGACAGACCCTTGTGAAACAAGTAAAATTAGATATCACCTTATAATTCACATGTACACTTTTATTTCTTATTGACACTTATGCTGTTTAACATCCCAGTTTGCTCTGGACTCTGCAAATGCTGCATCTACAGAGCTAAGTTAATCACTTGCAATGCTTAATGCATACGTTTGGCTTCAGGCTCCAAATGCAACATTTAATGGAGAGTAACTCCCATTCTAAGATTCCTTTTTAATTGTATGCTCTGGTCTGCACTGGGTGTAATAATAAACGGTCAGATAAATGCTTCTTCACTCATCTTACTGGTTAAATATAAATGTACCTTCACTCTATATTGACCAGAAGTGTCATTTTAAGATTTGTAGTGGTATAAGAAACCTGATGTTATACTGCAGGTGCACAGTAGCCTGAAGTGTCTCATAGCCATTGCCTGGGCCCTCAGTGTAGCCTGAGGAAGGTAGTGGTGCATTTCAAGGACATGAAGGATGGACCAATTTAAAACACTTACAGTTAAGCATAATTTTATTAGCAAGGCAAGGACATCTATGCCTTTTCTACAGACTTAGCTTCAGAAGATCCCAACCAGAGTTAGTGAACTAAAGAACTACTGAAGGAAAACCCACCTAAATCTCCTCTCTCTCTATTTTTTTTTTTTTTAACTGAGTAGGAGAATGAATTTATGATCAACATATGATTCCTCCATAATTTTTAGAATAAATTAAGCAACAAATAATGGCAATGGATCTTATATTTTTTCGCCACCTCATTTTCATCTAAGATTCGAAAACCTGAACTTCACTTTTCACTTTAGTACACAGGAAGGCCGCTTAAGACTAATGTTTGATAAACTTAAACATGGTATCAGCATAAAAATATTCAAATCCATAGTTACCAAAGGCATTTTAAAAAATTAACACTAAGAACACTTTAAAAAACAGGGCATAAAATACAAACATGAGTGCTGGAAGATCTGGTCTGCGGTCTGCACCCTTGGGATTTATATGGGTACCTTCATGATGGGCAGTATGAATTATATATGGACATTTTTCATCCATCAGTTTAAAAGAAAACCTATGTAGCTCTTCAGGCTCCATATTGTCCAGCATACAATAACAGCTTTTTGTCATATAGTAGTGGCAATTAAATTAAGGTAGCCTATAGTCTTAAAAATCTTTCTGTGGTGGCAAGTAATCCATCAGAAAAATAGTTCCTATAATATCGATCTTAGACCATAGTACATTCTCAAGTCACAGACAACTAATTAGGAATAGTACATATACATTAAAATTTCTTATATATTACCTTTGACTTTGCTATAACCAATGAGAGAAAATAAAAATTCAGTGCACTGTCTGATTCCTCCCTGACAAGTAATAATATTAACCATTCCCTCTATGGGAAATGTTGTGAGATATGTGACTGCTGTGCTGATTCTACCAGCAATCTGACACAGAGAGAGCCCTCTGTGTGTGTATGTGCGTGTGTTTGTCTGGAACATTTCTTTAGCGAATTAATATGGGTCTGAAATACTTGATCTCTTGCACCTGCTACCCACAAATAAATATGTCAGACCCCACAGTTTATGGTGTCTATCCCCCTTTTCTTTTTTCTTACTTTACTCTTTGCCCTGAAACTTGCACAATGAGGAGAAAGAACACTTTGATTCTGTTTGGTATGTGCTCATTAGGAATGATGTAAGCATGTCAATTAGCTTTAACTTGCACATCTAAACACAAATCTCACATATACACAGAGGATTAGCTACCTGTCCCTTTGCTGGAAGACAGAAGGTTTTTGTGGCAAACAAATAGCAAGACTTTCAAAATGTCATTTTTGCACCTTTACTGCTTGATGTCTGTGGGGAGTTGGTATCACACCAATCAGTGTTAATTTCCCCATGTTCCTACGTTTAGCAGTTCCCCATGTCCTCAGTGCCAAACAACCCAGGAGAGTATTGCAATTGCTTTTTGTTATAATTTTCATGCAGCAGGCAGAGACAATGAATATTAGGCCTTAGGCAACAAATCTAGTTACAGATTTAAAAAAAAAAAAAAAATTGGAGGAAAGATGCAGCGACAAGAAAGCAGCACCAACTGAGCATGCTTCTACTGCGGCACAGACAGAAAGGTAGTGGACGTACTGTAGAAGCTGGCCATTACGTAGTTTTGGCAGCGATCACCAGTAAATTCATTTGGGCACCTGAGAGGAAAAACAAACAAAAAAAAAACGGTAGAGAAAAAACAGAGAAAAGAGAAGAGGTGAATATATGCTAAGAAAGAAGCTCCTTCAGTGTGAACTGATATGACTTGGTGAGTTCACTTTCAGAAACTGAATCTCGGTTTAGCGTGTCAAAATGGTTCAAGATGCTGAGAGCAACTGATTTGCTCTGTGGAAATGAAGAGAAACCCGCCCTTTAAACCAGCCAAAACCAAACCAATCCAGTTAATCTGTGTTTCCAGATGTAAAGAGAGAAATCCACCATTCCAAATTCCCAAATTGCTTTTAGGATGCACTTTCCACAAGGCAGCGAGGACACAAGATCTGTACATCCCTCATCTCCATGAGTTTGCTCTTTTAGGGTTGCACTTTACAGCAGTCTCCCAAACAAGAAAGCTGCCAGTGTGTGCAATACAAATGCATCTGCAAATGGATGGAAAGATCAAAAATCACATAAGTGAGATACATTTTGGAGGTCAATGATGCCATGGTGCACAGGTTTTACTTTAGAGAATCAGGTCATAAATTAGTAAGTAAAGAGGCCGGTTCCAGCTGAACTGTGAAAACACCAAGTACTATTGATTTTGTTGCTGTAGTTGGGGAAGAAAGCAAAGTTCAGATTATTTAACATACTTTCTTGGTTTTGGATTTTCATGGGCAGAGTTTCAGTACATCTTGCTCCAGTGAATCCAGGTTGGCACCTAAAGGGCAAAAACGTGATAAGCAATAGTACACCAAAACCACTGCACTAACAGACTGACATCTGCTGGCCTATGGAGATGGGAGTGCATTAAGTGATCTCCTGGTTAGGTGTTAGTGAAAAATGCTCAGAAAAGGGGCAAGAACGTGTAACCTTTCCAGAAGATACCACTTTGTAAAATTTACAGCAAAAAGCCACCAGAGCAAAATCTAGGAAGTCTTTGTGTCTTCTGGAAAAGAAAGGAGAATCAAGGCTAGCAAAAATGTGTATCAGCTCATTGTTTATTCCCTCTCACGAAGGGGCCAGGTGGAATTTTAAAAAAAAATTTGCAATGCAGTGTGTAACAGCAATTTACACTGTTGCTTTCATCATCAGATCTATGAAAATACCACGATTTCCCTATTTCTGTAATGGCAAGTTGTATCTTCCAGTAATTTCTTTTGAAGAGGAATACTTAAAACAGCAACCACAGAAAAACAAAAACAAAATTCCAAAAACTGAGAAGACAAACTCAAACCCAGTGGCAGGAATTATATTTAAGAGTCTGAAAAATGCAGAAATAGTCCACTCAGTGAGTAAGATGACAGTACAGAGATGCGCTCAAAATCTGAAGCCCCACAGCTGTCTGCCCTTTCAGTTCATGTCCTCTTCCGCAGAAAACGTTAGTGCATCTTGTCCCTTGGTTTTTGTCAAGGAATTTGTCTTCTGTGCTTTGCCTGTCTTTTCTTCTGCTTCTGGCTGTCAATTCTTCCTTCCCTCCAGCCTCCCTTTTGTGGCTTAGTTCAGGCATTTGGTCCAAAATACCACCATGGCAATGCAGGTTTATGTGCTTCAGACTTAAATGTGAATGACTATCCACCATGCTAAACATCTATAAATTTCCATCTTTCTTCCTCCTCCTTCTTCTATTCACTCTTAATTAGTGTGTAACCTCAAATTATCTGGCATCTCCTTCCTTGAATACATTTTGCTTGTGTTGTTTGTCTTTCTGATGGTCTCTGAATTTTCCATGATGCAGAATCTCCCCCTCTTCCTCTCCTGCTGCTCATCCGATGCTGGCCTCCATTTAAAACACTTCATCGTCTCCTTGCCAGGGGCCAAAGAGCCTTCTTATTTTCAAACACGACTTGTTCAGAACAATCCCCCACCTCTTCTATTGACTCTAATTTCAATTGTATTGAAATCTATCTTGATTGTTAAAATTCCACTCTTCCACAGATGCCTCTAGCCCTAATGGTCAAGGATGCTACCACTGCAGCAAGTGGGACTTCCAGAAAAGAACTTTGGCAGAGGATCAGTGTCAGGCATAAACACTAGTATCTTGTTCAAATAACCCACATAGGAATGTTTTTTGTATTATAAAGATATATTTTGAGGATCCGCAGATGATTGTTTGGAGCTGCTTTGCTGTAATGATCAATCTGTTTCTTATGGAAGGGAGACTACGTTCTTCAGAGCCAGTTACATCTTTTGATAAGTACCCAGAGTAGAGAGATACCAGTCTCCACAGATATAGTCAGTTGAGAAAAATGTTAGCAAGGATAACTTTGCCATGAAAAGGTGGTATTGCTGGGGTGTGATAGAAGACTTTTTTCACCTTTGATATACGACAAAATGCCTTTGATAGAAGGTATTTTGATCTATGTTATTGAAAGAGAGTAAAGATGTTTCAATCAACATGTGTTCAGTTTTATTTCGCACTACTGTCATTTTGTTAAATACTTGTCCCTGGAAAGCTGGCATTCACGTCTGCATTGGCTTTCTTTTTACTTCTACATCTTGTTCGTCAGTGTCAGCCCTACATAGTACTAATGAACATGCTGCTGATGAAAAGGCTCAGGATTTGCTCCTCCCACTGGCCAGGGATGGTTGCTAGTTCTGTCCCTGCTTGTTTTCAGGTGTTGGTGCAGCTGTGGAGGTGATGAAAACAACTGGAGCCCTAGTGCAGACACTGACAAAATCACTTCCAGACTGAGCAGGGTCAGCCCTGTTGAGATGGTGCTCAAACCAGTGCAGGTGTGTTTATACTTGCTCTAAAATCACTGTCATTGAATAGACTGCAGCACCTGCTGCTGAGAAAGGGTCCAGAGTGGGCCAGCTGAGATGATAGCCGAGATGAGCCTGTCTGCTTATGATTATGTGTGAATGCTCAAGGCACTTTATTTCTCAGAAGTGCAGTGCAGGACATTTCCACTGGTGTTATCCAGGTTGTTTACTGCAGACTGTATTTTTACAGATTGTGATGGTGCTATTTTCAAAACACCTTGTCCTACTCAGAGTTTCCAGACATTATTTCTTATTCTGTCTTTCTACTTCATTACCCATGTACCATATTCTTTTATGACACTACCAAAATCTGGATTCAAGCAACTTGGAGCAACAGCGCTGCCTTACAGAAGTAGACATTTGTGATGTGGGAGCCTTATAATTTCCTTCCTGCCTAGAGAAGGGCTACTTGGTATATTTATTTATTGTGTTAGATGGATGAAAACACAATACTAAACCACATATACAAAAATTACTGCTTTTTCCCTCTGTACATAGTAGTTCCAAAGAACCATATTTATATGCATTCAGAAGGCCCTTCTCAGAACATGGAATGCATATCATCAAACAGTGTTTTTTGGCAGAAAAGGAATGGACCAAGACCTCAAATAATAATTTCAAAGAAAATGCATGATGGGAGAATACTTTTTGGTTTGTTTGTTTGCTTGTTTGCTTTTTCATGGGAGGTGCAGTGCACTCTATATTTAGTAGTCCATTTCATAGCCTAAGTCAGAATTAGTGTTTCTATCCTGTCTATTGATAAATACCTCTGGAACTTTTGCTGTCATCACAGAAAACAATCTCCTTTTGCTGGTTTCAAGCAATTCTGTCAAATCAATTGAACCAAGGCTTTTACATGAAAACAGATATAGAAACTGATGGTATCATTAAAAGTATGTAATTCACTCTTTTACTGTTATGAAAACAAGCAGCATTCTTTGGCTAGAGACAGGCATTATTTTCATCCAGTGAAAATTATTTTCTCCAGTAACTGCAAAAATACTAGAAAAGATAATGTCTGTGAGTAAGAAATCATTTAGTCAGTGCAGCAAGGCCCTCATGGCAGGATGCTTCAAAATAAAAGAGTAACATTATATTCTTAAAGATTTTTCTACAAGTAAGAAGAATTCCATTTGGAACTATGGATTTAACTTCATTTTTATTGTAAAAACTATCTGATTTTTTGCCTTCAGTGAATTTGCGGACACATTTTCAACTGAACAAATACAACTTAGGAACCTCAGCCTTTCCAGGCTTCCTAAGTCTATGGTATTTTCAAGATGTGACTCATATCCTTATGAAAATTGTGAAAATTTTATATATGGGCTTATTTAAGTACTCTGAAAGATTCCTTTTTCATCTTTCATATTTTGAGGCTGTTTTGTTCAGTTTGGGGCCATAGTTAAAATGCTTGTAGGAAATACACATTCCACCATAGATGTGGCTGTACAATACATTATTAAGTCTTCACAGATTTCTTCATTATTTCACATAGTTAACCTTGAAAGGAGGAAATTTTCTCAACATTCACACCAGTATCCATGACAGCAAGATACGATACAGTCTGGATCATTTTACTATGTATTTTACAATAGAAAACATTTGTTTGTTTGTTTGTTTCTTAAGCAAATAGTTGGATTTTAACAGAAGATAGATTTAGAAGCTCCTTTTTTTAATAGAACAGGAGGTTTACAAAAAGAGAGATACCACTTGGAAAATTCCATGGTTGTGAATCTGAGTCATGGGGGGGGGGGCTTTGTTGTTTTTTTGGTTTTTTTTTTCTGCTAGGGGTAAAACCAATTTAGAATGATATGGCTCATGCTTTAGAAATTTTGTTTTTGCTCTCAACAGATGGGCCATATGGAAAAATGTGAACTTGCTACTGAGGCAGAAATATGAAGAGCAAGAACCATATTTCAAGCATTCTGTTTCCACAGGCATGTTCTGGAGGAAGATTTACTTTCTGAGAACAATGAAGGCAATGTGTACTTGTTAGATACTTATTTTAATTAACACTAGAGTAGTAGAATTAAAAGTAGGCATCTGTATTTTTAATGAAATAGAAAGTGAAATGTATTTCGTCTCTTCAGTTTGCCAGTATGCACACTTTCAAGTACTTTTATTTCTTACTTAGTTCCACCATGTCCTGTTTTGCTTTACAACATAAAGGGCATAGCAGAAAGCCCTGCAAAATAGCAGTGGCCCTGACTCTTCTCAGGATAAGAACATTTTTCCACTGCTTTATTGTAAATGAGATACACCCTCTCTGATTTTACAGTTCTGATGCTTTTTCCAAACAGGTCATGGGCCACCCAGAGAGAGACACCTCTGCCAAATTCGGAAATTGCCTTTTCTTTCAACTCCAGCCCCAGAATTAAAAATGAAAATAAATCATCTACAAGAGTGAAAAGAATCCTAAATTAATTAAAGTGTCTCAAAAAAAATTAATTAAAAAATTATCTAATCAGTAACATCAAAGAAAAAACACAGAACTCTGAATCTGAAAAAAAAAAAAGTCTCCGTACTAGTGAAAATGGGATGCCTCTGACACTGTCAAGGCAATGCTAATTATTAGCAAGCCTCCCAGATACTCAGCTCTGCTGCCCTGGACTTTTTCTGAGAAGTGCTTGGATTGTAAGTTGAAACAGGCAGGTAGGCTCTCATACACACACTGGAGAGTCATAGGAAACTGCTCATCCTCCACTATTGTTTTATAACTATCATGTAAATTTAACACAAACCCAGCCCACCAGAGGCAGTAACTTCTCCACATTCACTTTAGCCAAAAATGATTCTAAAATCAATGAAATATTCAGCAACAGAGTAATTTGTGAAAAACCAAAGCAAGATAAAGCTCACAAAGCATAGGTACACAACACATTCTTCTACAAACAAGAACTCAAAAAGAAAGCCCAATGTTGCAAGGTTTTGTCTTTGTCACAAAAGTGCCCCCTTTGCACTCAGTCCTGCCAGGTCCCAAAGACATTTCCCAAGGTTTTAATGCTGAGCTCCCTCTCAAGTCAGGGATATGCAATAACTTACTATGACCAGTTCAGCTCCAGAGGTAAATGCTGCACAATGTGCTACCAGGCTGGAGGTAACTCCAGTCCTGTACTGTAGCTCTTCAGGGATGTTCCTCAACATAATAGACTATACAGCAGAGACTAGGACAAGCTTGAGAAATGTGCATGAGAATTAAACTAACATGATTTACTGAATCAAGATCCTCACACAAAAAAGTAATGTCTACAAATTACTATGACAATAATTGTTTTTTATGCAATTAAGCACAACAGCAAAAAAATCCAGATGTGAATCCAGTCTCATCAGAAAGTGTGCAGTTACTACAGCAGACAATAAAAATAATCAGTTTGTCCTGTTAAATGGTACTTATCCAATGCAGTTACCCACACACCTTGTTTTGCTATTTGCAGTGTATTTAGTTTGCGGTATCTGTTTCATTATTTATAACATCAGGCTCAAGTTGCATTACTTCATGCCATGTAACCATCAATGGGGCTTGCCCTTATCACATGGGAAGATTTTCAAGTTAGCCTCTATTATGCCTCATATATGTAACTCAGAGGACATTATTTGTAAGCTATTTTCACTTCCATGCACTTAAAAGTGAAAAGGTATTTAATGCTGCAAGTACAGAATAAGAAATTATTCAGGTGCTTCTTTCAAGTAAAAGCGTTTCTGGAACCTGGTGGCTCCATCAAAGTAAGCAAAATAGGATTTCTTACCTGCACAGGTATCTTGGGGGGTTTGGGAGGTCTTTAACCATGTAACACTCTCCCCCATTTACACAGAAGGCTTTCTGCTTTATGTCACATTTTGTGAGATGACTTGTCCCCGTTGTAGATGTAGAAGTGGCTGGAAAAGACAAGTGGGAAAACACAGATCAGAATGGCTTAGGTTTTTCTTCCTGACTAGTAAGCATACTTGCACAAGAGTGAAGAAGTACAGCCAGGAAGCCTCTGGGAAGTCCTATGAGTTACCTGTTGCTACTACAAGCACTAATTATCTGACTCTATTTTGTGGATTAACATAGGAGGGTGGAGTTTAAATGGATACCTCAGAGATACACTACCACATCCAGACTGAAGAAAGGGAGGATTTCACCAGCCCTGTTCCTCCAGTGACCTTAAGTTTCTGCAACATTTGTGCATTAAAGTAAAAATGTATAATTTATGTGCAGTGACTTAAACTGCATACACTGCATTCAAACGATTGTGGGGTGTGAAAGTCATTACAGACTGCAGCTATGCTGCCCAGTAAAATGAGGCTGTGCATGGTATTTCTTCCTGAAGCAGGTGTTTTTCAGTGGAGCTTAATCTGAGGCCTCATGCTGATTCAGTCCCTTGGGACTGAACCCCTTGGTCCAGCCGATGTCTTTTTCCGAAGGGGGATGGTGACCAGCTGCATGCTGAATGCCTACTGCTGTAAGAAATCCCAGCATTTAGATTTCCCCATGCAGCTGAGGAAGCAACAGTGCCCTGACCAAAGGGAGTAGTGCTGTGGGAGAGCCAGTGCTCAAAAAGCCTCACTGCAGTCACTGCTGGAAACTACTGGTCTAAGCTGAATCCACCAGAGGTTGCCCTAAACTAGCTAACACCATCAGAGATGACATCAAGTCCACATTAAGTCCTCAGCTCCTCATGCTGCTCTGTGCTCTGTAAGCTAAGTCAA
Source organism: Phaethornis superciliosus (assembly GCA_023637945.1). Taxonomy (NCBI): domain Eukaryota; kingdom Metazoa; phylum Chordata; class Aves; order Apodiformes; family Trochilidae; genus Phaethornis; species Phaethornis superciliosus. Next base: position 19,514,608 of record JAJQWJ010000004.1, read on the forward strand.
ACCTATGTCAGGCATGTAGTTGCTAGGCTGCACTGCAGACCCAAACTATCATCTCTGGTAGCCTGCTAGTTTGGATAAGTTTTGGTCTAAATTCTGTCAAAACAAGGTGGGCATCCTGCACACCAGTCAGTACCCAGAAAGCTTAAGCTCCTGAGAATACGCCCCTAATTTTTACATAACTTAAACTAACTGAAGGGACTTATCTGTTGTCTGTAAAAATCAGGGAAGATTTGCTCATGCGTTTTGTTTAGCCATATCCAGACACAGGGAAGTGACAAAATTTGTTAAAGTGCTGAACAAATACCACTATTTTTGTTTCTGAAATAAGAGCTTCTACCCTGAGGTGGAAAAATTCCTTTGTCTACTGTCCACTGGAATTGACTACAAGCACCTACACAAAGATTGTCTGATTTTCAAAGCCTCTTCTTACATGAAGTCACCCAAAGGACATATTTATATAGGCAATGTGTGTTGCTATACCATTTGCTACAGACACTGAATCCAAAAGAAAACATGTTTTTAGATGATCTGCTATCCACAAATACCACTTCTACATTTTCACAGAATCATAGAATCATCACGGTTGGAAAGGACCTTCAAAATCACGGTGTCCAACTGCCAGTCCTACACAATCTTTATTTCCTTCTGAGAATAAGGATGAAGTAGTCCAGTGACATTTGATTTTCACATTTCCCATCATAGTCCAAGTAAAAGATAATTTTTAGAACTCAGCACTTGGGAGAATGGACCATGCTGGCTAGTGTAATTTTCAGGGTGCTTTTAGCTATCATGTTTCAATGAGATAGTGACTGGGATGTTTTAACTCCCTCCTTTAACTCCATCAAAATCCCATCTGCCTGTACAGCTAATGTCTCGCCTACCCCCTTCCTTTGCAATTAACCAACAGCATGACTGCTTCTTTCTTTCTTCCATAATGACTTGCTTGCATGGTGTGCCCTTCTTTGGTGGACCAGAAAAAGCCCTCTGTGACCTCTTCCAAAACTGAAGTTCCCTCCAGTTACCTTCTTGCTGTTGTACCCACCCAGTATGTCACTTGTCCCCAGATCCTGATCTTGACCGGGGCCTCTAAGTGCTAATGAAATGCAAACATGGAGTACTAATTCCTCATAATAACACATTCCTTTCTCCTGGCCTCTCAAAGCATGATTTATAACCTCTCAGACTAGGATAAATTTATGCTTTGCCTAGAGGCAGGAAAAGGGGTCATGTTTTAAGAGTAGTCTGACACTCTTTTGGCTAGCATCAGTTCAATCTGGACTTTGCACCCAGTGTTGACAAAAGGCTGATGAAGAGATTGCCATCAGCTCAGCAGTGAAGGGTCATCTATGCTGGATGTCAGTGGGGTGACCACCATCCTTGACATGAATCTTGGGATGGGGAAGTTTGCCTTGTGGAAGAGGTTTTCTTCTTCCCTAGCTGGGAAGGAGCCTGGATTATTAGCTGAAAAGAGATGCCTGACATAAGACTATGGCATACCAATACCTCAGATGTGACAAATGTTGGTGAGTGAATCCTGTCACACTTTGAAGCCTTTTGTAATTCACACTTTGAAGCCTTTGTGAGTCTTAAAAGGTAAACTCACTATTAGCTTATCTCTGTTGATAGTCTATCCAACACTGTATCCTCTTACCTTATTAAAATAATCCTGCAAGTGAGACAAGCACTCTGAGGTTGTACATGAGCTCAGAAAACCAATGTATTAACTTAGAAGAGGAAAAAAGGAATATTGTCTGCAGTTTTTCTGACAAAAAATATTTTGCTATCCTGCTGGGCAGTGGAATGTTCCAAATCGAATTATGAAGGTAGATACAGTAGCAAGTGGGCTTGTAGCTATCTATGACTGTTCCATTGCCCCGCTTACTCTTTTTTTTTTTTTTTAAGCAACAGCTCAATCAAAAGCAGATCACCATGGAATTTCAAACTAACAATTTATTTCCCAGCTGATGTAAGTCAGTTTTGGATAGCAGCAATTGCTCTGAGCTGATTGCTAGAGATAGAAATAATCTGCAGTTCTCAGAGAATTCTAATAATATAAGAGCTTTACATGTATTTGTGAGAAGTGCCTCTACCCACATTTTTGGCATCACATGTTCAAAACTGTTGCGTCAGTCTTGCATGAGAATTTCCTCTGCATTACTGCCCCACTGGTACCACAGTCCCAATCTGCCTGAGTTTCATAACTCCATGGGGTGGGGGTTGGTAAAAAGTCTCCAGCAAGTTAATTCTGATCTTAGTTTTTCTTTTCAAAGAATGCATAGTTTTTATAGCATATGGCCAATATTCAGTGTATGCACTGATAGACTATTTTGCAAGTTGAATACAAGAAACATAAACTATGGTTTTGGGTTTCACTTAAAGCCATGTAATGGAAGAAATGTGGTGTTTGGGAGCAGGTGTTCATCAGAGCCCATTTCATACAGCCCATAATTAGCCCCAAAACACTGCCTTTTCATAATTCTCTAGCAGAGAGGGGCTTAGAAGGTGCATAGTGGCAATGAGCTGCAGTAGTGAAGTAAAGCATAGCTGTAGACCATGTATCTGTGTGTTCTTTATTCACCTCGTCAAAATTCGTATCTCCTTTCTTTTCTGTAATGTTTTCTTCAGCCATACAAGCACAAGAGAGAAAAGCTGGTTTGCTCTAGAGCCCTATACCAATCCCCTAGATTAATGAAAAGTCTAAGTTGTATGCTTAATGGAATTTGAAAATATCATGCAAGAGATAACATATGAAAACACTGCAAATTATACTTTTTTTTTTTTTTTTTTTTTTTTTTTTTTTTATCCGACAATTTAAAAAACAAGTGCAGGCAGTAAGAAAAAGTCTTCTCTAAAGCAAATACTCATATGGCACTGCAAAACAATGAGATCTGCTCCCACCTATGGGAACTGCCTAAATCTGTTAACAAGAAGATAAATAGAAGCTATTATAACTCTCAAAAACTACTGTCAGAAACATTAATTTCTGCTGTGCAACTACCTTAAGACCATTTCTAACCAAACAGACAAAACTTCTTGTAATTCTGAGCTTACCTGGGGAATCTCTGACCTTTTTTTGTCCTGAAACAGAAAAATGCATTCTCTTTCTCTCTCTTGCTTTCCAAAAAACTCTCTGAAGTAAGATGGCTACAGCAGTGGGACTCCCAGGCCCTGCACAGGTGAGTCAGTCTGCTGAGAGGAGTCCTTAGGGATGGCTGAGTAAAGACTGAGAAGGAAGGGCTGTGCAACCTAAACAGAATATTATCCATGACTCTTTGAATTGAGTTTCTGCAAAGCTGGTGTAAAATCAGAGGACAGGCTCAAAGTCATGCAAGGAGACTAGTGAGATACTTATGGCTCAGTGGAGAGCAAGGCAAGCGGAAGCTGCTGCATGTAGGAGGGTTTGCCATTCTCACTGCAAGGTCACTTATGGGATATAAATATGTCACCTTATTGGACTACAGGTGGAGACTTTTCCTGTCTCCTTTTGTGAATAAAACAGTAATTGCTGTGGAGGAACCAAATAAATACTTCTGCTTATCACTGTTTTCTAAGATTTAAGCTTGAGCAAAGGCTACTTGCCACTCAGGCCAATGAAAGAGGAAGGGATCTGCATGGAGTGAGGAAAGAGAAGGAGAGAAGGAAAGGGAGAGAGAACACAGAAAAGCAAGCTTTGGAGTGACAAACTGTGTGCCCCCAGAAGTCAGCTTTATTAGCTCAGACTTCCTCACTTGTAACTCTTCAAAAGCACAATCCAATTCCTTCTCGACTTGCTGATGGGCAACTTGAAGATGTCCAGCCCTGATCTGTAGGGCAGAGTGATTTCCCATGTAACCTTGCCTGTAGCACTTAGACATTTGTCTATGTCTTAGTCAAACCACCTACATTTTCTTCCCACAGAGTACTGAGCCTCTTCAGCTAACTCTGACTTCCCCAACAAACCTGAATAGACAAGAATTTCCATGTTATCAAGTGTGTAGAAGGGTGTGTTCCATGCCTTTCATACTTACTGGTTTCAGGGCTGAAAGTGCGTCCATGTTACTCTCATCATACCAGAGGTTTAAAAAATACCCCACCAACACTAACAAATACCTCAGAGAAAAAAATCCCAAAACTCTATAGGAGGCATTTTGGTCTATGTCAGGGGGCTGCTCAGAATTTTTCACATTGCTTTGGTGATGTAATACACTACTGCATGTTCAGTCTAGTTATAACATTTCTTCAGCCTCTGTCTTCACAAATAACAAGACATCTAACAGAATCCTGTGACTTCCACAGGAGACCACATAAGCAGTCTGCTGTTTTGCCAGCAGCTGGAATTCAGTGCTTACAAGTTATCAGAATTACTCTCTGGCCCTAAGACAATGACTTCTCACTTTGGCACTATCTCCATGAAGATCAGGGCCAGCGAGAAGGAAACAGGAAATCACTGGGTCTGTAAGATAGAAACTTCAGGAAAGATTGAGAGCAAATAAACTCTTGCTGAACCAAGGCAGCATGTCCCTCTTCTCCCTACCACACGGACTTGGTGTCGGTTTCCCCTCACAAATCCAACCTTAGCAAAGCAAAGGAAAGCAAAAAAAAAAGAAAACAAAACAAAAGACAGACGCTTCAACTCGAGGCACCACCCGATCACTTCCTCCCTGATAGGCCAACAGACTGACCCAGTTGGCAGGCTCACAGCTGTGAGACCTGCACAACATCTGGCTCACCACAAAGGGTCAAGGGGTGACACATGGTAAAGATGGCCTGACCAGAAACAACTTTGTTTGCTTCATTTAACTCTGGGATGGGAGGAAAGATGGGCAGAGATATACACAGCCCATGCGAGGGTTAGTGAGGAAAGCAATTACTGCTTGCAAACACTGGAGTTTTCAGAAAAGAAGAGGCAACATGGGTTGTGGAAGAGTACAAGAGTACATGGAGAGACCTGGTTGAAACTAGGGTTTGAGACAAGACATACTTTTCCATTGCCACAAAAGATGTCAGTTTTCACTTTAGGGTAATGTGATAAGCATCTGAAGAAGGTCTACAAAGGCCTTTAGAAAACATTCTTCACACAGTGAAGGGAGATGTCAATGGTGAAACACAAGGCAGTGACAGGACAGAGGGTCCCTAGAGGAAAAATATGTGTGTGGTGGGGAAGGGCTGAAAAAAAAAAGAAAAAAAAAAGAACGAAAAAAAAAGAAAAAAAAGAAAAAAGAGAAAAGAAAAAAGAAAAAAGAAAAAGAAATAAAAAGAGAAAGAAAAAAGGAAAAAAGAAAAAATTAAAAAAAGGAAAAAGAAAAAAACAAAAAATAAAACAGAAACTATGGACGAACTCCCAAACAACCTCAAAAGTGCCAGAAATGGGTGGGAGGGTCTGAAAACTCATAGGCTTTAGATTAAAGCAGAAAGCAGATAAGAAGCTGAATGCAACAGCCTTGATACAGTGAACTTTATCCAGTGTGGAGTCCTTTGCTGCATTCGAGAACATCCCACCATGTGGAAAAGTATGGGTAGCCACATAAGCTGTAGGAAAGTACTCCTTGCTTCAGAAGCTACACCCTGCTCTTTTTCACGCTTGCTGTGCAGCAAGGTAACCTAAATAACTTGTTGGGCTGGAAATTCATAGCAGAGGCAAAGCCCATGCAAAACAACCCACAATACATTTGGTAAGATGCGTTCTGTCACAGGGGACCTTACACCTGTGTGTCTCACAGAGCTCAGAAAGTTGCCTAGATGGGTACATAGTAATACTGACTGGGATATTTCCTTATCCCATTGAGAACTGAAATATTTACATCCCATTATAACAAGGTCTGTCAAAATCTATTCTGGTTAGTCTTTCCTCTGAAAGATTCTTATTAATTCCAAATATCCAATTATACTTCTGCAGGTAAGTGCAAAATCTCTTCTTTAGTGCTATCTGCTCACAGAGATGCAGAGATAGTATAGACTACTCAGCAGCTTATGAAAGGAATCATGCAAGCTTTCTGTTACAACTGATATTTCATGTAAAGTCAACATGAATAATCCTTGTCAGAAACCCCATTTCAGAAGAACATTTCTGCAAGAACATACTTAAAACTGAATATATAATCCCACACAAAATCAAGACAGTGCTCAAGAACCTACCTATTTTAGAGGTTCCATTTCCATATTTTTCCTAGGTGTCTTTAACAAGTTTTTCTGAAGTAGAATGGATTGCAGAACTGAACCTAAGTGTTTGGCTTTGTTGAAAGAAAAGCTTGCCCACTGAAATACCCCACATTAAATAAATTTTCAAGTGTTTGCAGCCCTCCCATCATCAATAATCCTGAATGTCCAGCCCAGGATTCCTGGGCACGCATTAATCTCTCTTGCATACCCTGCGATGAAAAACATTTACTCGTATACTAATTCCACAGTGAATCAAGCTTTCATTGCATTTGTAGTACATCTTCAATGTCATAATGGGAATGTCCCCTCTCTCTGCCCCCAACCCCAAAGCACAGAGGACTATTTGTTACTTTCCCAGTGGTCTTCTTCTTCATGCAGGAGGCCATGAGAAGAATCTATTGGAAATATGAGGCATGAAGGGGATGTGCTAGTCCTGAGGCAATTACAGTTCAGCCTGAGGTCCCTGGGTGTGAGGAAAAGCAGAACAGAGACTGTCTCTTTGCATTTAATAGTGGCTCTTGGGACACTCTTGGAAACACGGGCTAGTACAGAAATACACCTCCATTTCTGAGTCAAACATGGCAAAGGAAGCTTCTCTCAGAAAACACACAGGATTGCTCACATATTGCAAAGTATCTCCTTGATATCTATGATAAGAAAACATTACAAGAAAGGATCCTCAATTAGGCTGGTAGGTATGGGAGATAAGTAAAGAACAAGAATGCTTATCAAAGACAGCTTCCTTCCTGATGCACTGAAGCTCAAATTTACTTGTCAGTGTACTCTGACATTTGCATTCCAGCAGAGATTTCCAAGGCCTCAGGGTTGGTTTTTTGTTTTTCTTTTTTCTTTTTTTTTTTTTTTAGGTTTTTTGTTTGTGGGCTTTTCTTTTGTGTGTGTGTGTGTGTTTCTTTGGTGTTTTTTTCCTTTTTTTTTTTACATCTTCTTAAAGGTGATTTACAATGCAAAACAAGTTTTGAGGTACGACTGTTAGAAAATAAGTCTTACTCTCCTGCTGTTAAAACTTATTCCTTACATTTGAAGGGGACCGTTCCCCTTGGAAAAAGGCATAAGAAAGAGTTAGACAGAGCTGCTGCCTCACTTATACAGGCTCTGCTAGAGAATCTAGTGTCCTGGCCTGTTCTGATGTTCCTTCCTGAGACAAGGGAGAAATATCTTCTCCAGATGGGTGCACAAGGAAATTTACACCCAGCACAGCCATGGGACCTGCCTTTTCTGGAAAACACACATAAGCTTCCCCACTTGAGATTTCTCTCTGCGGAGGACAGTGGTGGAGAGACTATTATGTGTTTTGCTTGTAGCAAGATCCTTTGGGCACCACAAGCAGGGCCCTTTTATAGAAAACTGTCGAAGCACTCGAAATTCCTGTCAAAGAAGTGCTTTCTCCAGTGAGGGAGCCTTGTCTCATTTCCCTCCCTAATTTCCAGCCTGGAGGTATGAAACTACAATTTTTTATAGTGAAAATAAGTGCATATGAAATGGTACTCAGTGAAAATATACTTGTGCCAGTAAAAAGGCAAACAATAATGGCCTAGAAAACATGACTAGAAGGGCAAAACTGAAGGATTTCAGGTTTCTTAGCCTGAAAGAGGGTTTTCCTACTGGGACTGACTCCACCAGGCTTCAAAGGATGGCATGCCATGTCAGGAGCAGCTGCACTAGTGGGCACCAGCTCAGTGTGTCCCCAGTGAAACCTGTTCGTGAACTGCTGTTCCTGCCCAGGACCTCTTTGAACTGCTGTGATTGCAGTTGTGAGTGCAGAGGTGCAAATGCTTACACCCAGAGACAGCTCTGTGAGCCTGTGCTCTGACTTCTGCTACCATCAGCATTAAAAGTTGTGCACTACTTCACCTTGGGCTCGCTGGCAAAAGCTCTGTGGCAAAACTTCAGGTTATTGCAAAGAGAATGGGAGGCTGTCCTTAATTAATATCTGCTATCAACTTAGTTTTGTAAATTTGAATGTTGTAAATTTGTTGCAATAGGAAGGACACCCTCCATCTATCAAAGCCACTGTTAGTTCTGGTACTTTATTTTATTTACCTGCTGACATTATTTTATTCCGCAGTTATTTCTTCACTGAAGATACATTTTAATGTGCTAAAACAGTAACTGTTATTTGATCACTACCTGTTCTAAAGAAACATCAAAGAGGACTATGCAATAAACATGTCACTGTGCCAGACAGCCTTTAAATGTATATGAAAAGGTTGGAGTTTGTGTTTCTTTTTCTTTTTCTTTATTTTTTTTCCCCCGCTTTAAAAGAAGTACATTAAAACAAGCATAAGGTTATTTTTCTAGCTTCTAAAACAAGTCTGGAAAGAAAAAATACAGCCCTGTAGGAAAATAAAATGTGTTCATGTTGAGACTAAATGGCACATTGCCTCCAGCAGTTAATTTCTACAGTCTGGTTATAAATCTGTCAAAAAAAAAATAAAAAAAATCTATAATGAAATGCTAACAGATTCCAAGCAATTGCTGTCTTAGTGGAGTCACTGTCATACTCACGTATTTGTGCAAACACAGACCTGCTTTAAGGATAGATCTGCATGAATGAGATAAGGGTTCAAACAGCTTGAACAGAATGTGTCACTTTGCAAGAGGCTGTGTCAGAGTGAAGGAGAATGTGCAGTCCAGGCAAACTTTGTACTTTTAACAGAAAGCCAAGATTTTTGTCCAGCTAAAGGACAAGATGTGGCAACAGTGCATGCAGAGTCACATGAAGAAAACTTGTGACAAAAAACCCAGCCCTGCTTACCCATGACAGCTGCACTTCTAACATAACATTTTTGCTAAGGCAGTGCTACACCTGGTCTTTGCTCTTCAGCTTAGAAGTGGTTCTTTGCTGGTATTTATTATTTCTGTCACTGTAAACTGAGTTAGGATGCTGTTCTGCACCAGGATCAAGGAGAACAGCAGCCAGAAGTGTGACGAGCTCACAGGGCATGTAAAGGGCAAGAAATGGGGACTCAGGAAAGCATTGAGAAGTTCTTCATGGTGACAGCCAAAGTTTTCTGTCGGTTCTTCCACAAAAGAGAATATTCCAAGTAAGATGGAGACGCGTGGCTTACAGGGAGCCCTTCCAAGCAGGGAACATTTGAAGTGGATATTTGTACAAGTGTTTTATGGAAAACAGCACCCAGTTGCTGCCTGGAAGTGGAAATCTGCACCTATAGGGTGAGCAGGAGGGGAGAAGGGAACACTTGTAAGGAGGCTGTCATGAGATAAGAAACCCCTGGAGGGATGCAGAAGGAAAGCACTGGTGTCACTGGAAAAGCCTGATGGGGTGGAGGTCTTAGGTGTGTGGGTGAGAGCAGAAAGCTGTGCTCTAGTGGTGTCATGCATAGGGAGCTCTCCAGACACAGAGAGGTCATCCACTGAGCCTACACCTTTTTAACCTCTTTATTTCAAAGCACCACATGGAGTAAAAGGATCACCTTAGACTGGGCTTAATTTTTCATACTTATTGCAGAAAAGTATTAGGACATGAGGTACCCTACAACAACCTTCTGTGAAGTTTATTTGGTGCAAATACCCTTTGTATCAAAAGGACAGCACATTTTCATTACCAAACTCTTTTGAATTTGTTTTTCCATCTTCTTACAGTCTACAAATTGAATTGATAGGGCTTCTCACTTGCTGCACCCCTTTTGTAGGACCATGGTGGGTATCTTTAACTAAAAATCTGTGCCAATGAGAATGCTGAGCTTCAAATATGTTATTGCTTCCTGCAGGTGCCTGGGGAAACTACCATCTACCCTCTCACAGGAGAGACCCAAAGGATTTCCCATGTCATTTTGCTTGTCTGATAGCATTATTTCCTGGGTTTTAGCCAGTAATTTAACAAAGTCCAAAAGACAACCCAAATGCTGGAAAAGAATCGTAAACCCAAGCCGAGTGAAGTTAGGTGCAGTTTCCACAAAAACCCAGAATGTACTTCACATGCCACAGTTATTGGGCAGATGCATCAATCTATTCCATGCTTATTCTAGGGCTGGGAAAAAAGATAAAATTCCTGAAGATCTCCAAGACATGACAGACATTTGGCACAAACCAGCGAAGCTACCAACTTCTTATGGCCAATGTTTTAAGGGAGCACTTGACAGTGGCAGTGGTAGAGCTCTCTTGAAGTTATGGAAGAGGTAGGCTCAGCATTTATTTATTTAAGAATATTATCTTGCAGTTTGAGCTAAAATAAGAAGATCGATAGTCTCAGACATTAAAAACCCCTGATTCAAACTTTCAGAATCCTGAGATTAATTTAGAAGAACAGCAAGACATAAAAAGAAATAATCCTCCCCGTGGTTTTGTTTTTCTGTTGCTTTTCAGTCCTTTAGCCTATCTTCTATTGCAACCCCAAATTTAGGCTTTACATTTTCCTTTCCTGTGACAGCCAAAATATAGATTGAAAAAAACCTCAAACAAATGCTGCAGGAATTCCACCTACTTTTTGTGGTGGTAGGATTGCCACAGCATTTTATCAAAGTCTTAGAAACAATGTAATCCACTGCAAAACTGTTTCTAAACACTGCCTTCAAAGGATCCTTGGCTGCTGTACCCAGATGGAACTGCATGGAGCAAATTAGCACACTGGGAGGTGATGAGCTTTTTAGTAATGACCAATTTTTTTGGCTCTTAGGTATACTGAGACAAGACGAAGGTTTTTTTATAGGACGAAAGTAGTCACTGGCTGATTTTCCCTAGGGCTGAGGAGTGTGTGTGGCGAAGGACTGGGATGCCAGCCTGGTGCCTGTCAGCCTTGTGACTGTGCCCAGACAATTCTTCATCTCTGCTGCCACAAGTGATGCCATTGGCACAAGGCTGCACCCAGAAGCAGCCTCGCAGGGAGAACTCCCTCTGCACTTTCCACCATCAGCCCTCCCCTGCAGCCTCCCTGACCAGTTTGCACCTCCAGAAACTCAGTGAGTCTCCTGGCTCAAATCCCCCAGTGAATATAAAGTAAGAACTGCAACTCTAGCCTAAACCCATCCTGCTTTTCACAGGATGCATTTTCTCACTGTAAAATAGTTCAAGGTCAATGAAAACTCAGTAATGTTTGAGTATCTCAGGGCAAAACGGAATGATTTTTTCTTTCTTCAGGGTATTCTCTTACAGTCAAGCAAAGCTGACTTCATGACTTTAACAACTTTCCCATTGAATCAGAGACCTATGTCAGCTGTCTGCCTTATTTAACCTTGTTCAGCCAGACACAAAACCTAAATGACAGATAGTGCTGTGGCAGACACCATTGTCTCCCTCCATTTACCCAACATGGCTTGCTTCCTTTCATCCAAAGCCACTTATTTTGTTACCAGTGGTGGCAACATCATGGTACCAATGACTATCTTGCATTGGTAGTATGCCAGCGGTGAGCTAGGTCACAGCTCACCTCTGCAATTTGATTTCCTCTCTGCAAAAGATTGCCTCTGCAATCTTTTACTCACCCAGTACTGTAGAGATGGCCCCTGGGTGCCATTAATTTCCATGGTCTCTATGAAATTCACTGAGTGGGATGAAACTGCATTTTACTGTGCCAGGAGTCTGCTTTGAGACAAAAGGGAAAACAGGCAAGAAGGATTTATCTGCCACAGTCACTTACGACTTGACTAACATGAGAAAGAGATCCCAATGAGAAAGAGAGAGGGAGGGAGTGTGTTCTTCTCCTCTCTGACATTTTTGCATGATTTATCTGCATTTATTTACATGCATCAGTGAAGAGCGGTCCTTGGAGCAGTTTCCTTTAATGATTCTAAGGCCAAGAGCAGCTATTTAAATTAAACAGTTTGAGACATTGCCTGCATGAAAATGTGTGATTTTGAGCATCCAGATTAGAATTTTCCTTTTTAGTGGTGGGTGAAAACGAAGACTGTTTAATCAGACTATCTTAAAACACTCACAAGTGGGGGAAAAAGAGTCTAAACTGGTAGAAGAAAGAGTTCACTAATGGAAAAACTATTTATGGATGATAAAACTACATGTAATGAAACACATTTGCCTAACTTCTTGCAGTAAGCTTTTTTCTTTCTTTTTTGTTTTGGTCTGACTGTTTTGCATGGTCACTCAGAAATGTGCTGAGGAAAAGGATCTTCACTAGTCAAGCTGATCAGAAGAAAACAGGGTATCAAGAGACATCCAATTTACCAGATAACTTTAGAGAAAATAAAATGAAAAATCTTTCATGCATTTTGCAAAGCTAGAAACAAGTTCAAGAAGCACAGTGAACAAATGAAACAATTCTGTGCTTCCAAAAGCATGAGGAATATTTTTAACTTCCTAAGTTTTATTTCCTAACTAGTAATAACAACTAGAGAAAAACTTCAGAAAGTTAGTAGACAGCAGCTAATGAGGCAGCAGTTAAGAAGAATATTTAGTATTTTTAGAAGGCTTTGAAAGTAAGTGGATGGGGAGAGGAAGTGGATCAAGATTTAGCATACAGTTCTCTACTTCCTTGGAAAAGAATGGGAAGCCTATGAGTTACAGTTTTTATTTTCTGCAAGGAAACAATCAGCGTCTTAATTTATCATTTTGATTTAAATAGTGATGAAATACAATACATGAAAATCAGTAGAAAAGTAAAAAATATTTGAAGGGAGTAATTATCAGAATCTCTTATGCATATTGTCAACAAATGCAACTCTGGTCTGTGCATATCCCATACATGTCTTTCAGACTGCTGCAGTGCAGGCTGCTTGTGTCATGTATACTGATTAAGGAAGCAGAAAATTTCCTATGTCTGAAAAGTCATGATATTGTTTTTTCAATATATTCTACCAAAAGTCACATCTTCTATAGTCATTTAGCGTTAGGCCACATAAAATAAAAGATTCAAGCATTTTGCTGTAGAATACTGCTGGTTTTGGTTGGACCAGCTCAAGATCTCTTGAGCTGTCCTGATTCTCAGACAGACTGGGTTCATCCTGCATGGAAGCTGTCTTGAATTATGGAGTCCAAAAAATGGAAGTACCAAAAAAATCAGCACTCTTTAAAATCTGCGTTTTAATGCAACAGTATGAACTCCCAGTGGAATTACCCTGGGTCTGTCTTCTTGTAACTGAGATCAGAGTTTGGCCCAAAGTCAACAGCAGACACATTTTACAAATAAGTGAGAACAGGATGCCATTCATTACCTCCTATCTTTTACACATATTCTGTGTGATCTGGTGGAGTGTGTCACATTGCAAAAATAAATCAAAGAGGTTATGTCTTTGAGATAAAATGGGAAGAAGCAAGTTTCAGGGATTTCATATTTGACCTTATTATAGTTTGCAATTTGCAAACTAGATTCAGTTTCCAGAGGCTGAAAGGGAATTACAGATGCCTAAAATGTACTTCTGACGGAGTACAGAGATGGAATCCAAGCCTGGCTCTCATTGTTGCAGCAGTGGACCCACAGAGAACAGTGCTTACTTCTTTTTGTTTTCAGATCCTTTCACCTTCCCCTCAACACTGCATTTGAGGCTGTGCCAGACCAGCAGTCCAGTCTGTCTCAGTCTTTGTTTCTCACCATGTTTCTTTCCTTTAGTCATCCCCATAGCCCTACAGCTTCATCAGTTGAAGGCATTTCAGCTTATTCACCCTATCTCACTTCAGTGACATTTCAGCACTGCAAGGACAGGAGGGATATTTTGGGGCTCCAGAAGCACCAGACCTTGAGGAACACTGCCTTGCTCTGCTGTGAGCTACTAAGGCATGAAGCAGCAGGTGATTTGCTGGGCCAGCAAAGATGCTCACTGTCCTGTGACTCACTTGAACAGGACTGTCCTCTTTCCTTACCTGCAGGTGTGAGTTTGTCTGAAGGGCAGGAGAAGTCTGTAATCTGGTCCAGTAAGAGGTGCTGGGCGGGTTCTTGCATGGGAGCGGGCTCGACACAGAAACCAGACCCATCAGTAATTGCATCCCCTGCATATGCTGGTGTGCCTGGCTCCTCTCCTAGACTGACTGCTCTCTGGAGACAGGTCTGGTTATATCTTGATACAGAACATGCCCTTGGAGTTAAATAAAGGGTCACAAAGAAAAGCCTAAACTCAGCTACTTAGTCTGACAAAAAAGATCTTTTAAAGCATTTTTTAAGTGCTCCATTTTGCTAGGACTTCAGAATCCTACTTGTTCTACAGAGGTTATTGCTTTGGCTTTGAAATTGGAGATTCAGTTTTTCTGTGGGCTGCTTCTTTCGAGCCCTTACCTGGGGCTTTCTGTATTTTTAGTAGAGAGTGAATTAGGAACAAGTGATAGGCAAATTATGAGAGGAGATTACCAATCAATACAGGGCAAGAAAAGCAGGGCAGTTATTTAAGGTAATTTCAGCCAATGAGGTAAGGAAGCTGAAGACCTCCACTTTCTTAGTCTGTTAAATAAACTTCAGGCTTTAACTCTATGTAAAAACCTAGTCCAGGCAGCATGCTTGAAGCACCACCTTGATACCACATGAATGTTTACCACTTGCAAGGAGTACAAGGGATGTCTTCTGGGAGATGGTGGGCCTGGATTTCAATCTCACAGGCTTGCAAATGCCTTGAAAAGTTCTGCCTGAAGTCAGGCTTTTTGATGAGCAGCTCTGGAGTAGCTCAGCTCATCTGGTACTGCTGTATTCAGTGCCAAGTTCTGCCTGGCAGAGCAGTGGGAGCATTCTCTGACCATGCAGTAATGCCAGTCTTATTTTCCAAATGTGCCAATCCTTCCTGTTCCTCCTGCAAAAGCCCACCCAGCTCAGTGCCACATTTTGTGCCTTGCTCCAGCAATGCCCCAGGTACCCATGGAGGTGATTTAACTGTCTGATCAAATTATGTGTTGGTTCAGCCTGGGCTTTCATACATTGCAACCTACATGTTGCAGGCTAGTAATACTGCCAAAGCCTCCCCCTTCATGATACAAACAATACAGTTTTTTGAGGACAGCATATGTTTTCTTTTGCAAAGTTATTTCTAACACACAGTACAAGTAGTAGTTAGGGTGAACATGCATGGATACAGACATGATCATTTGATAGTGTTCTCAGAGAAGGCGTGATTTCAAAGACTCAAGTCAAAAGAATCAAGTGAAATTTTGGAGTTAGCAGCATACTTTCTGGCAGTAGTACATTGCAGGAGGAAGAGGGTCCAAGATAATTAAATACTTTAAGAGGCTATTTAAGCATAGACTTATATAAAAGCTATTTATTTATGTAACAAAGAAAGAATAAGTAAAAGATATATTTCTATTTACAGCATGTCTGTAATTCAGTGTTTTTTACTTCCTAAGGAGCATGTTCAGACATTAATCTTAAAACCAATATGTAAGACAGACTCTTAAGTACTTATGTTCTGAAGGGTCAAAAAACCCCAAAAAGGAGAAGACATACATGGGAAAGACAAAAGTGCTTTTAGATCCCAGGACTTACAGATCTTTAGATCCTTTGCATATGACTGTTATTTTTGACCCTTGGAGCTCTTCAAATAAAATGCTTGGTCTCCTGCCTACAAATACAATGCCTGCAGAACTTTTATTAAAATAAAAGATTGCAATTCCAGGTGGACACTTAACCATGTGGAATCACACATCACATGCAACTCCCAATTCCCTGCTCCTGAGTCGGGATCAATCCCATCATCCCTTAGTCAGTACAATACAACACCAAAAAAAAAAAAAAAAAAAAAAAAGGCGAGTTTTCACAGTTGTTGTGAATCCTCCAGGATTCAGCATTGCCCTTTACTGGCTGTATTTAAATGATTAAACCATGATATCATACGATAGGTTTTTCATAGGTGCTGAGTATGAGCAGCTCTCACTGGAACCAAAGGGACTTATTACTTCTGTTTAACTAATCTGATACATTTTTTTCAGATATTTGTGAACTACAGAGATCTCTGTTCTCCTCTAGTAGGAGTAAATGGCAGATTTCAGTGAAAGGCAAGTGATGTATGAGATGAGGAAATCTGATGGCACATTGCCAAAAGATTGCAGGCCCTTGACATCAAGCACAGGTTTATGCTATTGAACTTATCAATGACTTTGGACCCTGCATATTTGAGTGCCCAGCTGGACTAGCTGAGACTTTCTGGATCAACTCTTTATGAAAATCAGACTGCATTAGAAGTTGCAGTGAGAAGCATCTTAAAAGATGTGTTTTCTTTCTGTTTCTCTTCTGATTTCCATTTCACTGACATATCACCAAAGGTGTATGGATGTAAAGAGTCAAGGGAAATTTTATAGTTACAGCACATGCACACTGAAACATTGGAAAAAGGAGCCTTTTCCAGGGTTCCCCTGAGTATCTAGAGTTTATTCTGTGCTTCCTAACAGATTTTTTCTTCCAACATGTTAATAAGCCCACAAAAAGCTTTCCTTGTAACTGCATGCACATATTTTGCATTAGATCAAGTCTCGGCTTGGTGTTCTCTGCTGCAGGAAACACTGGGCTGCATTCTCTTTGAAGGTACTGGAGTCTAAAGGGGAAGAGTAAATTTTCTTGCTATATGCAAGAGATGTGATACTGCTACAGCCAGATGAAAAATTGTCTATGAAGACACCACGCTATTCCACGTTGGAAGAAGCAGAAGCAGATGAAACTGCACCTTCCAACTTCCACTTGCCTTCTTATTTGTATATACCTCTGTGGAGGTGCCCTCAAGATGCTGAACAAAGGTGGACAAGGTTGTGATGAAAGGGAAATTCAAATACAGTAAAACTGTGTTCCTTCATACAGAGAAAACATCCACTGCTGGTTCCAGGCCCTGTTGGGAGGGAATCAGACATATGACATAGCTTTGGAGCTTTCCTCCTTCTCCTCTTACTGACCTGTTTCTCCAGGCTTGCCAGATCTCTCAACCTGACTACTGAAGTTCTCAGAAAAAGACTCATGTGAAAGACACCCTCCCTGGCGAGAGAAGCCTTTGCAAGAATTTCCAAGGGCCTTTATCAGGAGCAAAAGAAAAAGGACAGGCAGTTCCTGCATGCACCATGGTGAACTTCTGTAGCAAGGATGATGCCACAGCCACACTCATGCACCTGATACTGCCCCTTGGAAGGTAGGTTAGCAGGGAGAGCAGCAACAGATGGCTCAGGCAGACAGGGACATATAGAGGGAAGGACTAGTGGCACTCAGTTGTGCTCTCCACACACTCCACCCTACCCTGAAATCATATTCTAGGTATGCCTCCATCAGCTACAAGGCAAGCTGAAACCAAGTGGCTTCTTCTTTAGAGTGGTGGGAGTTAAGATTGAATAAACCCATGATTTTCTGTCCTTTGGCCTCCAAACAAGAAAAATAACTTTTCAGGTCTCCTATAAAGCACTTCTAAAAGAACAGAACATCTTCACACAGGCCCTTCAGTCTGCCCCATATGGAATGTGCAAAACTTGAAAGTGGGTGAGATTCAGGAGCTCAGTGCCCAGCATGCCAGGTTTCTCTCAGCATGCAGAAAGGCAGGCAAAAATGACCACAAGCAAAAACCTTATTGGTTCAAATGTCTTTCTGACAATACAACAAACCTGGTTCAGCGTCAGGTAACCACCACCTCATGGACAACTGTGCATCACTCTCATGGTGTCAGGCAAGAGGAAGACCTCAGTATGGGCAGCATTACATCAACTAATAGGGAACCAGTCACAGCCAGCGCATGAATGGGGCAAACAGCTGGTCTCTGGTCTCAGTCCTGAAATACTGGAGCAAACTAATGTCTGTGGGAGATGTTCTGAACAGCAAAATCCTGAGGAAGTTGATCATCTAGGGTGTGGGTCAGATGGGATGAGGAAAACAGATTTCTTGTCTTTCCATATGAACGCTGCTGCAGATAAAGTGTCACACACTTTAGGGTCATTTGGATGCCCTCCTAGCTCCTCTGGCTGCTGGAGGAAGAAACTACCTGCTGCACAATATGGAAGTATCTGTGCATTCACTGACCTTAGACGGGAGTACAGATATATTATTAAAGGAAAAAAGTCCCGGAAAGCGCCAATGAATTTCAAGGCTATGGGGATGGCACACCACAAATTGCAAATTCACATTGGGATTGATCTGGAAGTGTGTGTCTTATTCCAAGAAGAACAAAAAAGTGATTTGTGATATATACTCGGTTTTTATTAGTATTGGATTAAGTAAAAAATGCAACTGATTTTTCTTGACAGTTACATTTTGTAGTGAAAAGATGCATCAGCTCCTATATCACCCATTGCCTGTGCTTCTGTATTTCACTGTTCTTAGCCTGCTTGCTTCAGGAAACAGAACCTGATTGGTTAGAAGACTTCCTGTGTCTTCTTGTGTTCTGTGTTTAATTTGTTCTTCATAGTCTCTCTGCTTTATTTTTTGAGATTATACAGTCTCTGTGTTAACAAAGCTTATGGGATGTTTTCTCCTCTGATCTGACAGATCATTTAAAAACCTCCAGGAAGAAGAGTATGATATTAAAAGAACTCTCTCAAGAATAGGTTGTTTTATATGGGTTACAGATAGTCTCAATCTAGTAGAGTAGAAAGGGAATTATGAAAAAAACCTAATACTATTCTATTCAAAACTAGACAACTAGACACCTGAAGTCAGACTGAAACTTGGCAAGAATGCCTCCCTTTTCTGTCATCAACACTTATTAGTATCCAGAGAAACAGTGAGCATTTTTAATTCAAATCCACCTGTAAAGAGTCAAGTTTCAAGTTTTAATATGTTCTCTCTCTCTCTCTCTTTTTTTTTTTTTTTTTTTTTTTTTTTTTTAGCAAAAAGTCTAGCTACATCTGTTCCTACCCTGAATCCACACAGAACCTGTTGATGGGAGCAAACCCATTCATTTTCAGCAGTATGGGGCCATAACTTAATCTTCTGGAGAGAACTGTATTCCCTGCAGAGAAGATCTGTGTGGTGAAAGGAGAGAGGAGTAACTGAAAGCAAACTCAGGTTTGGTCTCTGGAAGCCAAAGGATGTTTGTGATACTGCTCCCACAAGCTGGACTGAGTTATCAGCTCATCCCATGTGCTCACTGGAGTCCCACTTCTCATTTCTAGCTGTGTTGTTCCTGCCCTCCTGCTTCGGCTACGTAGCCACAGGGTGGGGGCTGGAAATGGAAGAAGGCAAACTTGTGGGGCTTGAGTATCACTTGGCAGAAAAAGACGGACCTAGGAGAAAGGGTTGGTGCTACATCTCCTATTGTTACCCTCTGCAGCATCCCTCTCTTGCTCAGTGGGATGTCTTACAAGCTTCAGAAGACTTCTCTGTCAGGGATGACAAACCCAGTATCAACCAAAGTTAGGAGGTCCTCATGTGTATGTATTATGGGACTGAAGGTGAAAGAGGTCTGTGCTAGTGTGGTGCATTCCTGTCTGTCTGGAAGTGCCTGGCTGGCTGCCATTGGAAAGCTGCCATTTTTGTCACGTGATAATGTCGAGTGGCCTGAAGAACCCCAGCAAGGTTGGTTTCTGCTAACCAGATAGATCAGAGACTTCATCTGCTTCTTAGCTAAAGTATTTTGTTTCCTTCTTGCTGACAACTATCATCTACCTTGTTTTCCAGACAGAGCCAGGGCAATCTTCCTCTTCACCAGCTCATTGCCCTGGCCCATATTCCTGCTGTGGTGCACCATTTGCATCTGGCCAAGATACTACCACTTGTACCATTACCACAGAAAAAGTTCAAAGAAGAAAAATCAGGATCACTGATGGTTTCCACTAGAGCAGTGCCAGCACTTTCCTGACAATCCCATGCACAGAAATCTAGTCCACCTAAACATTGTTCTGATTCAGCTAAAGATTTCCTGTGGCATAATGCTTCACAGTTTAACTACATGTAGTGCCAAACAAGATTGTCTTTAATCAGTCCATCAAACAGTGCGACTGCATGCACCCTTGCTTTCATACCAGTTTACAAAGATAGCACAATCTCCTGTCTACCTTCTCAAGGCCATTTTTAAAAGCACGCAGCCTACCCGTTATATCTGTGAAATGTTTCAGCTCCAATCTCCTCACACAGGAAAAACCATGGAAGTTTTTCCAAGCTCTCTGCTATTCCCCTAGTTCTTTGATGGATCCTCTTCTACTCTGCTATTCCATCTGTGACATGAAGCAGAAGGCAGTACTCCAGACAAAAGTACATCACCAATATGTATGAAAGCATCACAACATTTTCCCTGTATCTTTCCCATTCCAATTCATGTTTCCTAACATCTCCTTGCGTCTTTGAGCACAGTGGTGAATGCACAAGAACTCTTCATTTGGATTAAAACCCCAGAAGTTACTGAACCACAGCTGTGCTGAAGACACAGTAGAACACGCTGTTTCTTTTTCAGAAATACCTGTAATGTGAGTTAAGACACACCCCTAAGGTGCTTACAACTCAAAGTGACCAGACAGATAAAAGATAAGATGTGATGTGCCCAAGGATAGTTGGAATGTCTGTAGCAGAGGAAGGGGAAATGTTTGTTTTTTCTGAGCAAAGGCCAGGACTGTGGGTGAGAAACCTGATTCTGGCTTTCCCCTTGGGAAATGGACAGTCTAATTACAGTTATGTCCTGTGTCACCTCAAAAGGTCTAAAAAGTAGGAAGGGAACTGTCACAAGTGACTGCTAGGTGAGATTTCATGTCCATTTCATGTCTTCCTGCATCCAGGGACCTACCTTTCCCATTGTCACTTAAGAGACTCTCTTATTCCCACTCTCACTCCCCCTGTGTCATGTATTAATTGCCAGTTCTGTTTAATATGAATCATGAATAATAACTCTGTTCCACAAGCTCTGTTCTAACAGATCTGCACACATATGGTCACCCCAGAGACAATGAAACTTTGACTGACCTACTTGTAGCTAAAGTTTAACTTTCAACAAGAAAACAAGCAATGTCTTTGATCCAAAGGTTTCAAGGAGGAAAACAGGAGAAAACCAAAACCAAAACACATCCGGTTATCTCTGAAAGACATAATACACTCCATAGTATATTTTTCAGGGTAGAAGGGAAGTAGGAAGTGGGGATCTCTTAATTCTCGTTCCTCATTCCAGCTGTCTCAGGGGTCCTTTAAGCCTTACAGCTGGTCTGAGTTATAAATAGGAATATCTCTTGCTTTTCTTATTGGCACATCTGGTCCAAGAACAACCACTAGACAGGAAACTATTGCAGATGCTTTAGTGAACTTTCTTACTGAAGTGATAATTTTCCAGCAACTAGTCTGATGTTGTCAAGCCTACATGATGCTAAGTTAAAAAACCCTACTTTTTCTCAACAACATTTCCAGCACTGATTTTCTAATTTAGCTGTATACTTGATTTCAGAATAGAAAAATTTACAGTACTGCTTTCAACCTCTCTCTAGGTTTAACAAGAGGTTGCTTTGCATTTTGGAAGCAGAGAAGTTGAACAAAAGAGTTAGTTAGCTCAACTTTGACATTCAGAGGACATAAAATCTTGCAGAAATAAAGAATAATCTAATAAAATGGGGACAGACTTTCCTGAAGATGTAAAAGCAGCCTACTTGCACTACCAGAACCTGATTTTCAGATGCAGTCCATTTCCTACTGTGGCTTTCTATGGGGACTGTTGCCTGTTGGAGGTGAGGCAGTGATGTTTTCAACACTGCTAAGTGCCTCTCTTGCCAGCTCCTTTGAACAAGCTCTCTGCTAAGAGGTTTAACAGAAAGTTAAGGTTGCCTCATGGGTGCTAAGTGTGTCCCAGAAACTGACCCCTGATGCACGGAGGGAAGGTTTGAGGTTGTCTCGGTCTGCTTCCGTGCTGCTGCTTTTCAAAATGGGGAGAAGGCTTGTGCCACAGGAAAGAAACATTCGCATCTGGGTTTGACAAGAAAATAGCAGTGGGAAGGAACGGAAAGCAGGTAGTGAGGATGGATATAAGACAGAAGGCAGTTATGCTGCTCTGCAAGGGCTTTTTTTGTGCCCTAGAAATACAGAATTCAACCCCAGTCTTGAACGACTGGGTACTGTTCTGTTAAGAAGATACACTTTCTTTGTACATGCCTATTCATTAGAAAAAGATGCATCTGAATGACTGGTGGAATTCTGACTTCTTTTTGTGGCCAGCATATTCTTTGCCTACCTCAGTATATTCTGCTGATTCTCCATGTCACCCCTACCTGTCCTCCTCATCCCATTGATGCAGTCTTACCCTTATGTTACATCCAAAACCTTGGAACCCTTCCCTTTGTCTCTACTGGAAGCAAATGCTGATTGTCCTGGTTTGGCCCAGGATAAAGGTGATTTTGTGCCTTTGTGCAAACACACTATTCTTTCACAGGGACTGCATCTCCTTGACAGTTTTCTGGTATGTCCTGGTAGAAACCTAGTCTTGGAAAACCCTTGTTTTGCTAGCAGAACTGAGTTTACTTTAAAAATTAAAAAGTAGCATTAAAAATAGAGAAGTTTTTTGAGTGGCTTCAGAGTTAAAGTGGAGAAAGATGATGTGGGCTCTCAGATTCATACTGATGTTCAGACGTAAAGATGTGTGTGGTTAGGTCTTGCTGAACTCTATGGATTGCATCAACATATGAGGCTAGGTATTAGGTTTCCTGCTTTTGACTGGAGATAGACTAAATTCTTTTCTTTCGCTCAAAGAATCTTAAATGAGAAAATTTTTTCTGCTTTCTCAAAACTTTTGCTTTGTTTCTATTTTAATCCTGAATGTGCATTTAACTAAGGAAAATAGGTTTTGCCAGACTTCATCTGGCTCAGGGCCCAGTCACCCAGTGTCCCCTTTCTGACAGTGGCCAGCACCAGATGCTTCAGAGGAAGGTGCAAGATACTCTGCTAATAATGCTCAGTTATGGAATAAGCAGGCCCCAGAGAAAATTTCTTCCTAAGCCCTGCTAGCTAGAGCTTGGCTTCTGTCCTGATGCCCGAGGATTTATATTTCTTCCAAATTCTCTTGTTTATTTTTAAGTATTAACCATTACAACTCTGGCTAATGTTGCTCTTCAAATTATATCTAATCCTGTTTTGAACAGGCCTGCAGTCTTTGGCTTTATATCCTTTGGCAGTGAGTTCCACAAGCTATTTGTGAAATGTGTGAAAAAATATTTCCTTCTATTAGTTTTTACTTTTTTGTCATAATAAAAATTATTTTGCTATTTTGCCCCTCCCCCCCCTTTTCCTGTTTTCCTCACAAATGCATATCCAGCCCAGAGCTAGAGCTGAAGGGAGAGACAGGTACTTTTGATGTAAGTTGTGCCAGTGACTCAAAGGTAGGCCATGGGTTGGAATGCATGACCTAGTCAACCCCAAGCAGTCTGCAAGGCAGAGCTTCTGTAAATAGATTTTACAGTAATAAGATATGTCTAGAATAAAACAAATTGACTTTTTTTTTTTTTACTGTAAAAAGCTCTAATTTTAGGTATTATAGTTGAGCCATTTTATTTATTTATATTGTATATTCACTGCTTTGTTACAGACCAGTGTTGTTTAGGACCAAACCTGGCAAATGGAGAGTAAAATTTGCTATTAGTTGCCAGCCAGCATTCCTCCTTATTCACTAGAGATACTTCTCAGGAAAGGAGACAGATGGTAGAGCTGGTGACATACTTCACTGGAGACCTTCCAGTGAGGAAAACTTCCTTAAATTAAAAGCTGAGCTTTCTGAGAAACCAAGTAGAAATTCTGAGCAAGTAATTTAGGACTCTCTCTTGCAAGGTACTTGATATCTCTTAGTGTATGGTAAGTGAAAACTGCTTTCCAACATATGCTGGAGGAGCAAAACTGCCAGGCTACCAGCAGGAGCCACTCACATGGCCTCCAGTTGAACGGGTTCAGCTGGCCTCTGTTGAGCTATAAAGATCCATGACCCAGAGATTTAAGTATGCATTTACTACAAGAATGCATCTTTTCATGGCTGACTCTGGTCACTTTTCCGCTACTTAGATGTGTGCTATAGCCTTTACTTCATAGGGGTTATCTTCCCTATCTCCTAGAAAAAACAAATTTCAGTCCTACATTACTAACATTAATTACATTAAGTAATTACATAAATTACTAACCAAACAAGCTGTTTAACTACTCAATTTCTCATCCCTAAAACTGATTCAATTTGATGAACTATTTTCAGTGCCATTGTGGGCATACTGGGCCATTCCATCATTGTCACCTACTGAGCTGGAGGATGTGAAACTGCATAATTTTTCATTACTGCATACCTAAATGCAGAGTAGAAGTGGCATGACAGGTTCATTCATGGACAGCTACTGGTCAGGGGATTTGAGGAAGTAATGGGGGATGATTGCTGAGTGAGTCAATCTACCTCATGAAAATGATGTTTGGAGGTCTGGGAGATCATGCAAGCCAAGGAATAGGAAAAGTTCAATTCTGACCTCAAGATTACACCAGTGCCTCAAAAAAAAAAAAAAAAAAAAAAAAAAAGATGATCAGCAGTTGACTACAGAAACAGCTCAACAGAAGACTGTGTGTTAACAGTAAACACATGGTATCTGTGAGCTTGCCACAATGCACTTTGCAATTGCTCTGTATTCTTGGGCATCACATTGGGCCAAAGAATTGTTGCCTCACAGCAAATTGGTCTCACAATCTGCTTGAGATGTCTGGAGTCATAGTGCCATGACAACGGGCTGTGAGAGCAAAAACAGGTGTATGACCTCACTGCAAAAGAGCAGCAGATACTTAGCCAGTAGTGGATGTTACTAAGCAGTAACAATGAAAACACAAACACAAGTGAAAGGAAAGGCAGTGAAGAAAACAGGTCTTTGCACAAGTCCTTGCTCAAGGTCCCCTTAGAAAGCTGGCAGACCTGTCTTTGTTTGGGATCCTGTATATCCAGGCTTTCATGAAACCCTATTTTCACTTGTGTACTGGTACACAAGTTGACATTTGCCTCAGTAATGGCCCCTTGCTTGACATATATCAGTCTAACTTCACTTGCTCAAGAAATGCCACCTCACTCTGACCCTAGTGTTGCAAATGTTTCTGTTCAAGAACAGAGCCTGTGCATATGATGGGCTCCATACATTCAGAGCTGCTTACAGAAGCAGAGGATTGTCTTTTGCTATGTGTGTCACTCGACCCATCTCTCTACCCTTTGACCTGTGTCCTGCCTCAGTAGCCTGTATATATGCATCTTTAGACCTCAGAGGACATATTCACCCAAGAATCCAAGTTTTCACACATCTCAGTGGGAGTCATGGTGCTTAAACAGGCATTAAGAAGCTAAATATAATTGTAATAGTACCCAGAAGAGACAAAAAGATAGACAAGTAACTCCTGATTACCACTGACATTCAAACAGAACACTGACAGATAATCACTCCAAATGCTTCTGTACCAAGAGACATAGATCCTACTAAGTGCATCTTGTGCTGGTTACTGCAGATCCCAAGCAAAGATAAGTAGAGCATGGATATCTATTCCCTTCAATGTTACTTTTTCAGGCTGAGTGCTTCAGAGAAGTTAGGAACACAAGGATCTGCTGCCTTGATTTTCTTAACCTTTTCCATGTTCCACTGTCTCCTTGAATGACACATAAATTGTCATCATAATGCAGGGAGAAGAGAGACCTTTCCTAATGGGCTGTCTCATTCCTGATGTCTGCTTCTATTGCTACTTCCATTCTGCCTTGCACGCAAGAAAACATTTTGAGTCTTGGACAAGTCTCTTGTGAGTCATGGAGCAAAAGTAGAGTGCAGAAGGTACTGCATTTAGCAAGCTGGAAAATCCTGCAAACCTTTTACTCCTCTGAGTTTCTCCAGTATGCATGATGCTCCTCTGTCTCCCTTTCCTCTCCTCTAGGATGTCTGAAGGGGAGAAGATAATCATGCAGAGGTAATTTGTGATCAAAGGTGTAGCTTGCTTTCTGCAATGGCACGTGCAGATCTTATGTATCCCAAGATGCCTGGTATGCCTTTAATGATATGTGCATGATTTTGTAGGTGGGGACAGGTTAGAGCACTTCCTCTCATTCCCAGCTCTGTTCAAGAACTTACTTTTAGCTCTAGAGACAGGTCATTGTGAATCTCATGAGCTGTGCGAGGACTGCAAAGAACATCCTGTAGAACATTACATTTGCAATACCCAGGTGAAAGCTGTGCGTACCCATGTGTACCCAAAGCAGGGCTACCACCTACTTGTGTGATGCTGCCTCTGTCTCTGCATTATTAGCTGTTAAAACGAACAAAAGGACAGATCTGAAGTCTTTAGAGACATTCAGCCTCTCCTGCTTTTCCATTCACACAAGTATCTCTGGGATGGGGTGGGGGCATGGAGTGGATGGGAGGTGGCAGTGAGAAAGGTCACCATGTCAGTCTCCAAGTGGCAACAGCATGAATGATGGGAACCGTATCTGCAGGGGACATTAATATTTACATGATTGGAACCAGATACAGATGAACAAATTCCTATCTGCTGGCTACAGCTCCCTGATGAGTCATTCTGCCAGGCATGCCAGCTTAGCAGGAGGGGGAAAACTTCACCCCACTGCTGGTCCCTCTGGAATGCCTCTTCTGAACATTGCCTTGGTCTCGTCTGAGACCAAAAGGACAATGAAGGCCTGGACCTGTGTGTGGCAAGATACAGGACAATCAGTTTCTGAACCCCTTGTATTCACAGCCAAACTTAACTCATTTCAACTTTGAACAGGGAAGGTTTTAGCTGTCACACATAAACATACATGGTAAACAGGATGAGTTTCCATCTGCTGCAGCATCGAAAGATCAAAGACATCCCAAAACTTCCATGGCAAAATGCACCAAGAAAGAGCTGTCAGAAAGACCTGCATTTGAAAAAGCTTGGAAGAACCTGTCACTTCCTGAGTGCACACACAATGTCATGGGCACCATGGGGATGAAACTGTGTACAGAGTAATCTCGCCTAAATCACACTCAGTATGTAATGATGAACCACAGGAACGATCTGGAATGAAACTAGTGCCAGCTGATTTGGACAGGAAGAAGTAGCACAATGCAGCAGCACTGTAGCTGCAGCCAAGCCTCTTGGACTGAGCTTCCCAACTGGGAAGATCTGGCAATTCTTTTACCAAATGTCCCCAGCAGTTATGAAGGCAGGCCAGTGCAAAATGCCCCATCTACCCTGCCAGGCCCTCATGGTGGCCAACATTTTTGCATATTGAGTGAGCACAGAAAGAAAGAGGCTGTCTGGCTTTTTAGATTAACAGATAAAATGTAGATACGTAGGTAAAAGAGGTGATTACATGCTTACATGCTTACAAAGGTAAAAAAGGACTGATCACCCTCATTCCAACACTGCCTGGACTACTGACAAATGTAAAAGTCTGAAGCTGGAAGCAGCCAAAATTTGCTAGTAACACAACACAGGATGCCAAAGAAAAAGAAGGAATGTTAAGACAATTATAAAACTGTAAATCAACCTCCATTAATATGTAGCAAGACTGCTGCAATTTTTCACCCTCCTGACTTAGAGAAGATCTATTTTCATGTAACAACAAAACCCAAGCCAGAAATTTGGAGAAGTTTATTTGGTTTATCCATTCCTCCAAGGCTACTATGCTTTGCTCTTTACACAGATCATTGCATTGGCTTTCAATTAAGACAAGAGAAATACATAAATCTAGGTTTCTTGCTGGAGTTTTTTCTGTATACTATCGTCCTCCTCTAGCCCATCCAGTAGTCACCAGAGACATTGCAAAAATGCTAATATTTAGTTTTTATGTTTGGCAACCTTTCTTCTCTCTCACATTTAGTTATCCTTGACTTTCTGAAGCTATTAGTCTCTAGGAAGAACTGCACGTATATCGCAGATGTACCAATTTCATTTAACCATAGGAGGAGATAAGATTAATTCTGGGCTTAACAAGGAAAGCTAATCACAGCCTTAGCTACAGAGAGGCCAACATCTCTTCTTTGTATTTAAATAGCAAAACCTGCTTTATACAGTGGCAGCATCTGCAGATCACAGATTGTGAATCCATGGTGGTAGGGAAAAGAATCAATTATATGAGGGTGGTGTTAAAATGAGGTTTTGATTGCTGATACTTCTGAAATGCTACTTCTTCAAATGTTTGGACATTTATTTTGCACCAAGGCAGGGTAATAATACACTGAAGCCTTTGCTGTTGGGATGCACAACTGTGAAGAGCAACCTGAGGGGGGTGTGGAGGAGGACAGGAAAAGTACAGAAATTAAGGTGTACTTTTTTTAGAGAAGAGCCCTACGTTTATTTTTTTTATTAGAAGGCAAAATGTAAAAGCATTACAATAAATTATTGCACTGTGACTTGATGTGGTGCATCTGGTGGGACAAGGTTCGAAGAATATCACCATCTCTACTCTGTGAGTCCTAAACTGTGTTTAAAGATAACAGTTTTCACTATAGTATACAATACAATTAAATCATAGAATTGTTTAAACTGGAAAAGATCTTTAATACCATCCAGTCATGCCAAGTCCACCATTAATCCATGTCTCTAAGTACCATAACTTGACATCTTTTAAACACCTTCAGGGACAGTGGCCTAACCAGTTCTCTGGACAGCCCATTCCAGTGTCTAACAACCCTTTCAGTAAAGATAGTTTCCTAAGATCTAATCTAAGCCTCCCCACGCTTATTGGCCATGTCCTCTTGTTCTATTGAACTTACCTCTTTAATGGAAAAATACGACGTAGCAATCTGATATGACCACATATAATCTTCTTCTGGTAATGCTGTCAGGTTACCAAAACGTAGCCATCACCTTAGAGCATCTTTATGACCTCTCTCTTTCATAGGGACATGAAGTATCATAAAAACACCATAAATACCAAGAGCAATCACAAATTTAGCTAATATACACAAGATTTACAAAGAACAAGACAGGGCCAAGGTCCAGGGCCGTGATAGACTCTTTCATATGAGGAAATGTTGGGACACCTCAGCACTCTTCTGGACAGGGGCTGCTCTCACCAGTTCACTGCCAACAGAACATTTCATTCCCTTTTCCTGCCTGTGGAAAACCCATTCTCAATTGATGAGCATACAAAAAGTCCCAGGCTAGAACAACTCCTGAAGTTTGTGATTCCAGATCAAAACATCTTTCCATTCCCAGACCGGCTGTTTGTTCCCAAAGCCATTTCTTCTGCTAGGGCCTGTCACCCCTGTCATGAGCCTGCTGTTATTAACTCCTGCTGGCACCATGCCCACAGCCTTCAGTAGCTTGGTCAGCTTCTGTAACTTCACAGTGCATTATGCTCCCCCCTCCCATGCCCCCTTTTCTGACCCTTTCAGGCAAATGGTGATGCACCACAGCATCACAGCCAGCTTCTGACCATGCAGAGATGCTGCTTTATAGCCACTGTGGGGTTTGCAGAGCTGTTCTGTACAGTTACAGTTTTTCAAACACTGTTTCACCAAAGGACTTAAGTTTTCCAGGGCAGAAGTGAAAGGGTTACTGTCACTCAGCTCCATGGAGTCTGTGAGAAACAGTAAAAGCCCTTTCCCACTGATGGATTTACAAGGGGACTCCCTGATCAAGTGCTCCAGACTGCAGGACACTGACGTGTCAGGAGGACGTGGGAAACACAGGCAGCCTGTGACGGACACCATGAACTGTGCAAGCTCTGAACAAAGATCTAGGAGCTGCCTAAGAGCAGTTGCAGAGTGACTAGCCAATGGTGCTTTCTCCTTTTCAGGCACCCTGACATGCCACACTGCCTTTGTCATTCTGAATGCAACGCACACAACAGCCACAACGCGACTAATGAATCAAACACACCTCAGTTCAGATGAAGTGCAAATTCAAGCTGTTAGACACAGCCCAACAGGTGTCATCCTTGTGTGGCAGGTAAAAAGAGTAACGAAGAAAGTTAGCCAACCAATGACCAAAACCAAACTCACACACACCCAGGCACACATAGAGATGCATGCACACACACTCACTCACCCTTGGATGTAAAAGGCTAAACAACAGAATCATCCAATGCCGGAAATATTGTATGCTCGTTAAAATACTGGCCAGACTGCTTTATGATTACAATCCCAGGATTTTAAATGATGGCTGAGTTTGAGATGAGGCTTTCAGAATAAAACCTGCCAATGAATAGAGAAGGGAAGTGGAGATGAAGAGAGTGAAAGGGATTTAGACATATAGGAGAGACTTTTCTCCAAGAGCAGCCAGAATTATTTTGACAAGTAGCCACTGTTTCTAAGCCAATATTCATTTTTTTGCTGTCTGTTGGGGCATTATCTTAGATGACCAAGAAATTATGGAAATGAATGGGAGAAGCATAACAGCATAAGCTATTTAACATTACTCACAGCCTCTCATGGCAAATCAAAAGGGAAAATAGAAATGTGGCCTGTGCTACATCCTCTCAGTGCAACTGGAAGGATCAGTGATCATTCCAGCTCTCATTCTTGACTGTTGGGTTGTTGGTTTTTTTGCTATTGTTAACTTTTAATGGCTTTCCATTTGCATTTAAGACTGCAGCAAGTAAATCAGCTAGTCTGTATCTTTCAGCTAAACGTAAAACAGACGATTCATAAAATGAAAGAAAAAAAGTAAAGGTAAAGAGATGAGTAGCAATAAAGAAAATATCCTTCAGGGCAATGTGGTCTTCAGTCACAATTTTATGTACTTATTCTTCCAGAAGATAAGTAGCACCCTGCAAACTCCTCTCAATAGAGCATAAAATGCTGACTCACTCCAGGAGGCAAATCACTTCAATTTTCCCTTAATGGTGAATTGGGCAGCTGTGCCAAAAGTGAAGTAAGAGATTCTCCTCTCTTGTCAGGAATCCTGCAACTAGTGGGTACACACTTTCTCTTTGAAATGTCCCATTCTCCTCTCTTCCCTCATCTCTTTTTGGGAGAGGTTACCATGATCAAGATAATTTCTATCTTTTCCTAGAAGGAACTCACTAAATGATATCAATCTGCTGCTGACATCTCTGTCCTCCCATTAATTCCCTGTTGTCTCCCCTTTACAGTTTTTGTGATCCATGGAGACAGAGATATCTTAGACACTATGGTCACAACAGCAACAGGTTAACACCCCACATGGATGGAAAATGGGTGCTACTGGAAAAAAGTGACAGTGTGAAGAGGCTGAGTGAAGCTGATGAGGGAACTGGCAGGAGTCCAGCAGGCCAGGGAATCACTACCCAGGGCAGACCTTCAGGACCTGTGCCAGAGACAGATCCTGTAATGCAGACTGGGCTGGCAGGTTTGCACCACAGGTAAATCCTACTCATTTCAGACAAATTTCCAACCCAATAGTCAGAGAAGTACACAACACAGGCAGCCATACTACTGTTGGGTACCAACATATTCTGTCTCCCCCAAACATTACAAAGCTGCTTCACACTTGTGGTAAGTGCCCTGACAACATGAATGAAACATTATGCTGAATATGTGGTGCATTGTAGTGGTGCCCCTGCATCCACAAGACACTATACCTAAAAAAGCATCTGTGTGTGTGACTGTGTGAGGGTATCCATTGAGTACTCATGTAACACAGGCAAATCTGCTTCTTCCAAAACTTTCATAATCTTGCTCTCAGAAGAACAGAAAATTATTTTCCACTGAAGCTTTCTAAACAAAGTTCTATCTACTGCATGAGGCAGGGAAAATTTCCATTTGAATAGTCTGTCAAAATAGTACATGACTGACAACACGGGCTTATCAAGGAAAATGCCATACAACCTAGCTACAATGCACTGACCACTACAATTTAAATATTAAACGTTAAAGAGAAGGCCATTTATTTGCTGTGATTTGCAAGATTTATAGGCAGGTGTTTTTTTTTCTTTTTCTACTCAGCACTGGATGGCCTCCTTTACACTTAGCACACTTAGTGTAAGAGAGTGGCAATGATGTAATTCACTGATGCAAAGGAAATAAAAAGCTCTGAGCTTAGATCTTGGCAGGAAAAAACACTTTTGCACCTAATCTCTAAACAAGTGTTTAAATAGAGTTGCTTTTTGTTTGTTTTTTTTTTTCTCTTGAATGATAGTCAGGGTCTGACAGGAGGTTGGTAAACTTTCTTCAGTCTCTGGACAGATGGAAAGTCAAGGCAGAGCAGAGTGACTGAAAGCACCAGGGTGCTGTCTGACCCATAACCAGGTTAGCAGCCAAGATTCTCTGACACTGTCACCTCTCCCAGCACTTGTGCCTTTCCCAGAGCATGTTAAAAACAGTGAACTCTGCAGCCATGGCTCCTCAGTTTTTGCATGGTGTTCATTTGGAGGCTTCTTAAGGGACCCCAAATTGCTCTGCATTTGGGTCCTCATGACCAGCCCCTCCTCTGACCCTCAGCCCTGGTGGCTGGTCCCCAAAACACTCAGTGCTTTGGAAAATATGGGTCAGACATCCTAGTTTGTATCAGGTGAAGCCAGTGACAGAACGGGAAATCACAGCTGTAGCACGAGGCTTACCAAAGCAAAAGAAGCTGTTGGGGTGTTCTGTGCAACTGGCCACAAGGTGCCTGAGATCTGAAGCTTAAACATCTCCTCATGGGCATGTGGCTGGGGCTGCAGCTGTGTTACTTCACACCTGAGGCAGTGACAGCACTAAGCTTATGTAAATAATGCTTATGTAAAAGACATCCCTAGAGGGAATCTGGGAACCACAGGATGCAGAAGTAATTTGCGTGCCTGTAGCACAGTTAAAAGCAAATAAAAACCAGCAGGAAACCCTGATATCTTGCTCAGGGTTGTTTTATAGTATTTGTTTGTCTATTTGTTTATTTTTTCCTGGTAAGTGACATAGCTACTAAAGACCTATAATGTAATTAATCTTAAATTTGGAAAATGACTGAGTTGAAAGAAGAGTGAGCCCCACTGTGATCACATTTCAGCTTCATTTTATGTTCTAATGCTGGTAGGTTATGTGATGAAAGCTCAACTGCCCACTCTCGAGGGAGTGCACTGATACAATGGCAGATGGAGAGGGACACAAACCATACTCTGCCTGTCCCTTCCAGGCCCACCCCAGGAGCCATAAGCATACAGCAAGGGATGAAAACCACCCCTGTGATCCAACTGGAAAGGCTTTCTGGAGTTTTTTTCAAACAGAGGGGTGCTGCTACCTGTGGGTGTCCGGGAGTTGTTATGGGATGCAAGCAAAATGCATTTTGGTGCTGTACAAGACTTGTGATGAGATGGTTAGGTGAAGAATCAAAAGCAGAGAAAAGGAGGGATCAAGGTGCTGTTAATTTTTTCTGCACTATTGTAAGGCCATCTGTGCAGATGTTTTTAGTAATATCAGGTCTCTGCATACACACAACATGCTGTAGGGTTTTTTTCCCTGCAGAAAAATAGACAACAGGTTAACAAAGTACCTGTGTTTCATACTGGGGTGCTATAACTCAGGAATGCTGAATGCAACTTGAAGACAATAAACTTTAAGTGAAAGAAAAAGTAATGGAGTTTTCCTTTGGAGGTGTTCAGATGATAAACAGACAGCAAGTAATATTATATGCACCTCAGGTTAAGTTGCAAGAAGAAGAGAACCTTTGGACCACGGGGGGGTAACAGTTGGTTTTAGGAGACAAAAATGCAAGGAAAGAGCATCAAACATGTCATGCAGCACAGCATTTTGTTACAGAATATTCAAGCTAATGCCCTGGGTGTCTGTAATTCAAGACAACTCTGTTCTCTCACAGCCCTGATATATGGCTGCTGAGGTTGGTGGAAGGTGAGGCTGCCTTGGTGAGAAGTTGCCCACCACACAGTTGTACCCTGGCCCATAGGCTCCACTGCCAGAGCCTTCGGAGGCTCCCTACTCCTGCAAGGTAGCCTTGGGAGAAACAGGAAAGGACAGGGAGGGACTTGTGGTGGTGGCAAATACATGTAAAGGAAAACTCATTGCAGCATTGGAACTGCAGAATCCTTTGTCTTCCCATTCCTCTCTGCCATGCTCCCCAGAGACCTGCTCCAGAGCACAGCTGCTCTGATCCATATGGATTGCCTTGTACTTTCTAGCCAAAGTTCATGCTCTCTGCTTTCCTCTCACTAGTGCTTGTCCCTTTTCCTAGGAGATGACCGAAAGTCCAGCAGTCATCATATCAGTTACAGTAGACCTCTGCCCTGTTGGCAGTTCTTCTTTCACTCACCTCCTAAATAGGAGTCGAGGCTGTCTGGCACTTCTTGGTTATATTCAGCTATGTATCCTCACTCCACAGGTAGTGCTGACCCAGCTGGTGACTGCAGCTGTGACAAAACACTCACCATGCACATGGTGACATCCAAGAAAAACAGCTTTCAATGGCCGTGTTGCACTGCACACCAGTGCCCCAGCATGAGTCCTGTGGGGCTGCTGGGACTGTCCCTCATCCCTGGGTGGGAGGGGGTCTGGTGCTATCCCACACCTGAGGAAGGGGAGGTGCTGCACAGCTGGATGCCCTTCCCCAGCAGACAAACCCAGATATCTGGCTGATCTTCATTAGCCACTTTCCTAACTAGAGCAGGGTTACTGTTCTTCTCCTTTCCTCCCATTTTTAGTGACTCCTAGTCATTTAGACTATGTGTAGAGAGGGTCTCTC
Organism: Phaethornis superciliosus; assembly: GCA_023637945.1. NCBI lineage: Eukaryota > Metazoa > Chordata > Aves > Apodiformes > Trochilidae > Phaethornis > Phaethornis superciliosus. The sequence continues at coordinate 19,549,151 of JAJQWJ010000004.1, forward strand.
CTTCAATAGGCTATGAGGTATTTAGCACTCTTTTCCCTCTCTAACGGCCTGTAAACAATCAGTGATTGCAAGAAAAGCACCTCTCCACCTCTGTTTTTTGTCTCACAAGATGCTCAGACGTTGCCATGAACAAGTGCTACTGCTATGCTCAGCAGTGTGTATTATCCTCTCCTTTTCATGTGCCTTTTCATGGAGGTGGACACCTATGCTGATTCACCAGGGTGCTTAACAAAGGACAAAATGCTGAATCTTACTTTTTTTCCACAGCAATCTAATTTCAATAAATTTGCCTGAACTTTAAGTATCAAGTGTCTCTAAAAAAAACATTAGTAACTAAACTGTAGCTCTCATTCCTCACCTTTCCTGGCTTTGTATGTTCTTTCTCTGTTCTTTATGGTTTGCTCTGTTAGTGAGATTATCTGTGATATAAAAACAGTGTACTACAGAAATTGTTCCACAGGGGCCTTCAGATTGGCTCACTAACAGCAAAACACCAGATATACATTCTAGTCTGTTTTGTTTTGGTTTTTTGTTTGTTTGGTTTTGGTTGGTTTTTTGTTTTGTTTTGTTTTGGCTTTTTTCCCCACTGTATTGTGGCCACTGCTTAGATCTGCACAAAGAAGACCTGGGGCACAGTTTCTTCCTCATCTGAAGATGTGCAGTTGTCTTTTAGGAATATTTGTTACTTGTGTTTTGGATGGCTCTGGAATAGTACTCAACTGACAGTTTGCAGCCAGGTCTTCCATTCCAAGGAAAGCTTAAATGCTTTTCTTTGCCTCTTAAAACAGAGGAGAAATCCTTTTTTTAACCTATTGGTGGACATAAAGTGTATTTTGACAATTCACTTTGAGCATTCTCTACTAAACATAATGGCTGTTTGCAATGCTTTTGATGATGGCTGAAGATTTCCATGTCAGACCACTGAAGATTTAATTGTATTTTTTGCAGTAAGATGTGTAAGCAGGAAGCAGAACCCTCTTCATAACTCATGCATACTAGCAGAATTTAACTTTTATATGACATGAGATCTGTGTTTGGAGGCAGTATATTTGGCAGACTGATGGACTGAGTTGAAAAAAAAAAAAACAGGTGAGTTTTTAAGCCTACTGAGCTCTCTTCAGGTCTCTACAGTTTTAAAAATTAATCTAATCCCACAATATTCTTATACTTCATGAGCACCACTTTGATGATGTTCTAGTGGTTTAACTTCACAGAGGCTGATGTTGTTCCCTCTATCTGTGGCATATTAACTTCATGTATGTAGGTACTGGATATATTAGTAAACATGTCTTAGTGAGATTGACTGGGCTGACTGACACAGCACTGATTTAGCTCTAGTTCAAATCCCAGCCCCACAGATGCTGGGTTAGTAAAGGTATTCTGCTTGAACACAGTATCATGTAAATCTCTAAGCTTGATAAACTTGTAGAGTTTGCTCTTGCCTCCAATATTGCCTGAGCGTTGTTGTCACCTGTCTAGTTTATCCATGCTGCAACGGAATCAAGAATATTTTTGAAAGGTTTTACTGTTGCATCCCATTTATTATTGCTCATAAGCCAAGCAAATCTTCTGCCAATACTCAACAAGCTGCGTGTACCCAGTCAGAGGTTTGTGAATTACTGGCCTGTCTCACATGTACCTTATTTCCCTCCAGCCCACAGACAACTTGATCATCCTCTTTATTCAGAGCCATTTATTCAGAGTCAGGAGCAGCCTACTCACTGCAGCATGGATGCTAATTAATAGCTTACAAGATCCATGCAGGTATAAAAGATCTTAGTTACGTAATGTAAACAGCTCTGCATCATTCTTCGAGATCTTTGCATGTAGCCTCTCCTTCTTCCCTCCTCTACTGCCAAGGGTCACAGCAGTTGATAGAAAGAGGACATGCCTTATTTTCCCTTTCTGGCCTCTTTCTGTGTGCTGGAATGGGAGGAACAATGTCTTCAGGCACTGCCCCAGGTGACTTTCACGCATGTCTCACAGCCTAGAAATCCACCCTGTGATGGTAACGAGCCTTATCCATGTGAATGGCTTTCCCAGGGAGTCCAGCATAATGAACTTTAAAATTTCACTGAAGTCCTGGGGACTAAATCCCATCCCAGGCTCGGCAATGCACTTGCACCTCACTGGATTTTGTCCTTTGCTGACCTGTGCAGTGAGGATCTGCTGGGTTGCTCTAGCTTCTCTAGTACTATTCCTCACTTTCCTGTACAGTGCTTGCTACTCTGTCCCTCCATGTTTTACCCAGCTTGTGTTGCACTGGAAATACAGACAGGCACAGTGCTTAGGAAAGTACCTTATTTCCCTTAGTCAGCATGTTTCATCTGTGAAGTAACTTGAGCCATATTCTCCAGTTCTGGCAGCCTGACCTCTTCTCATTTCCTGATGGTTTCCCTAAACACTTCCATACAGAAACAGCTCCAACCCCTCTGGGATCTCTGTAGAAGGCTCCATGTATCTGCCTGCTGGGCCCAAACAGCAAGGCAATGCTCATAAAATAGGTGTCAGAGAAAGTTCTTGAATGACGAACAAAGAAAGCAAATAAGAAAAGAACCAAACACAGCATGCAGGCCTTCCCTCCAGCCTGGGCTGTCTCTTACCCATCCAGCAGTGATTGCACACCCTACTAATGTATTGGGGTTTTTTTTCTGGACACCTATTTTGAAAGCCCCAAGCAAAATGTCTGCCTAGCAGAGGCAACTTTGCCTGGCCACTCTGTCAAAAGCAGCGGTGCCTACCAAGCACATTATTTGTAATGCTTTACCTCTGAGGAAGACACTTGTGATTGGTATCTGCTGACAAGGGAACTGAGACAATGGTTTTCCTTTCCCATAACTAGCATTTGTGTTGGAGAGAAGAAGAATACACACATACACCTCAAAACCAAACTGCTTACTCTTGCCTTTGTGGAGCTAAGCCACAGGACTGGAGACAGAAGAGGGCAGAGCTCTCAGGGAGCCACTGCTACTGGGCATGGGGAAGAAGTACAGGCAGGAACACTACAGGGAATAGGCGATGCTGGCAGTGCGGAGAGTCACATGAGGCCTGGGAACAGCCTGGCCCTTGGCTTCAATTACTGAGCAGCAGGACTGCACTTCAGAGACCACTTACCACTGCAATAAATCTTTCTCACTGAGCACATGTGGAAGCTGAGACATCTGACAGTGAGAGAGGTTTATGTAGGCAGGAGTTTGTACAGAGCTGCATACCATTGCCAGTAGTGTGACAGAAGCAATATTCTGTGACTAAAGCCACTTTTTTTGTTTATTATATTAGAGGCTGGGGTGGGCAATGAGAGGAAGGGGTTTTGGATGAAGAAATCTTTTAAGCAAAAAAATCCACAGTCTCTCAGCTTCTGTACTCCCCCCACCCTGGCTTCTGCACCAGGCTGCTGGCAGGACCAACCTTTCCTTTAGGGTGAGGAGCGGGTCCTGCCGTGCCCCCATTTTTACTGCTGCATTTGCAGCAGAAAGTGTGAGATGTCAGTGCCTTCTCACACTGTACCCACACCCAGCTGCTGCACGCAGCAGTGAGTCAGCACCAGATGCTTGCAGGCTTGGGAGTCTCAGCTTCATCAGCTGTAAATCCCTGCAGCATCACCGGCTACAGGAGCTCCTCAGAGCAACACCAGCTGGAAACCTCCAGGGGTGAGCTCCACCTCAAGCTGGCCTGGCACAAGGCTCTCATCCTTCCTAGTTCGTGAGTCCCTTTCCATTCTTCCTGAAGCATAAAGGGGTTTGGTGGAAGTGGGAGACCAGTCCCTTTGTTTAGACTGAGGATGCAGGGTTTGCTTCTTCCCAGCCTAAACAAAAGCCTAAGTGAGTGTAAATTCCTGTAAATGAGAATCAGGAGTTTGTGTGCCTGTGTGGAGGTGGCAGGGCTTCAGCCTGTCTCTGTCCTTCTGTGAAGGAAACTGGCATTTGTAAAACCTTCACACACCTCGTTTGGAGACAGAGTAGATATCCACTATGTAAACACTAGCAGGAGCTTATTTTTAGCCACTCAGCAATGATCACTACACTGTTAGTGTGGTATTCAAACCTCATGCCTCCCCTGTCATTTTCCTTCCCCATCTCTTCATGTCTTCACCATCCCTTCCCCGATCATTCCCCTTCTTATGGAAACTGGTAGAGATTTCATGAGGTTGGTAACGAGATTCCATCCCTACACACAGACAATGAGCCATCCAAGGAGCTTTTCCCCCCTTCAACTCTATGTTCTCATAACATCAACACCAATATCATTCTGGGTGTGCTGCTAAAAGTGATCTTTCCTTTCCTTTTTCTAATTTCCCCTCCCTTTTCCTCTTTCTTTCTTTGTCTCTCTCTTGCTTTCTTGCTCTCTTCAGAATCTTTTTTTTTCCTTTTTTCTTTTTTCTTCTTTTTTTCTCTTTCTTTTCTTTTTTTTTTCTTTCTTTTTTTTTTTTTTTTTTTCTTTCTATTTCTGTATGTTGATGTAAGAGGAGTGCAAAGCATCCTTCTGTGCTATGTACTATAGGATACTCAGTAGTATGAAACCTGAAGCACTGACACTACTTGTTACCATGATGACTTTGCATGTGCCTCGTAGCATCATTAGTCAAGGTAAGATCATGGAACAAGAGGGGTTAACAAAAGTGACATAGACCTCACATGTATTGCCAGAGCTAAAGAGTACAGAAGAAGCTCATAACCTGCCAAGTGAAGGGGTTCTGCTCTCTAAATGTTGACATACAGGCAGAGGATCAATAAATTTTTATTGTGCTTTGTTTTATGGCATGTCATATCGAAAGACATACCTCAAATGTTCTAAGACAGCAGAAAGCACTGAAAAATATCATCAAACCAACACAAAAATGAATAATGTTGCACTTTCAGACGAATTCAGGAAAAATACAGGGATTCCAAACAACTGCATAAAATGGGACTTCACATGGCTACTGCCCAGAAATGTTCAGGTACACACAGGTATTATTTTAAGTCTTACACATAGCCTCCAAATCAGTACAATTTTTTCATTCCAAACTCTCTAAAACTGGTATCTAAGATAACTTCCTTATTTCTCCTCCTGTCATGATAGAGCCAGCATGACAACTTCTAGCATGACTCCACAGGAATAAAGGTCCTTTGGCACTGAGTTATGCCAAAATAGCACCATACTCTCAAAAGTGTAGCTCAATTGTAACTCCAGAAGACGAGCAGTACCACACTTGCTCCAGCTCTACCCTCAAAATGCACAAGACTGCACCCTCATTGTGTCTTAGGAATAGGCAGACCCCACCAGACAAAAGTTATTCTTGCTCTGCCGGTGGAAACTGAAAATATGCAACAGTTGTGAGTCTCTCCAATCATGTCAGAATTTCAGGGAATATCTGATCATTAAATCATGTTTTTCTTATGCTAATTTAAAACCTCTTTTTGTCTCTATATCAACACCCTAAAAACTTGTAGACAGAGCTGCAATTTTCCAAGGCTAATTCTTACACTGTATTACCTAAAAAACTGCCAATAGTCATCCTATGCATGACTTGGAAGAAGCATTCAAGGGCTCCAGTGATGGAGCAGCCTTTCAGGGAGCACATGCAGCAATGTCCTGCACTCAGTGAGTGATCAGAGCAACCTAAAAGCTGAAGGGGAATGGAAAATAAAGGTATTAAAACAGTGTCTGTAGCCCATGAGCAGAAGCAGGTTACATCACAATGCTCAAAGTATTCTGAATGAGGTTGCTGAACTCCACCATCTGCTGAGAAGCCAGCTTCTCCACTTCAGCTGCATGGTGAGCTGGCAGAAACTGATGTGCTAACAGAGAGATGGCTTACAAATTGATGCCTGGAGATGCTACGGAGTAAAAGCAACATGGCCATGGTGGCTGTGTACTGCCTGCCTATTTTCTTGCTGCTGGAGACTGTACAGAAAGAGAGATTTTCTCTCATCTTATTTTGCAGATCCCACAATAAGAGTTGTATGTACCCAGGGGGCACCACTTGCCTCCCTCCCCCTCTGTTCTGATAGCTGTCATTGGAAATTTCCACATGGCATTCCTCACATCTGGAGTAGGTTTTTCTGCCATGGATGAGTTTTCATCCAAAACTCTAATGCCCTAAATCTGAAGATAAACCTAAAAGCAGTGCTGTAAAAGCAGTAGGTTTGTACACCAGGAGGAGGACATCAGACAGTTGATGGGATTTTTCAAAGGCTATTCCATTCACGACTAAGCTGTTTTTGACTTGCTGGGTCTTTTAATAGTCATGCAGAAATTTTTCCTTCACATTCCACAGTAAATCACTATTTTTCAAAGCACAGTACCACAGACTCTGTTCAAGGGAGGGAAGCACAAGAAAATCAGGGTTTGTCTGTGCAGTGCTACAGTTTGCCTTCTTATTTACTGAGATTTTTGCTGCTTGCCTTTCCTACTTGATTTCCAGGAAAGAAGCCTGTGCCAACTGTTGTGAAGACCATTAACCCCTTTCCAAAACAGGCCCTTTGCAGCAAAGGCTCTGAGGCTCCCTGTGACAAATCTGTTGGGCAGCAGGGATTAGGAACAGCCCCTGGCAGAGCAGCCTAAAGCCTTGCAATACACTTCTGAGGCTCCACTCTGTGATCCCAAGATGAGAAAGGCAGGGAGGATGCCTCTGGTCTGCTGCTGAGCCCTGTCACTGCTTCATTTCTTGAGGGATGTGAAGCTGCCTACAAATGGCCTCTGCTGCCTACAGCCTCACAGGTACATATATGTGGAAGGAAGAAGGGATGGAGATACATGGTGATGAACACACTGCAGTGCAAGGGTTTTACACTAGCATCCAGTGTACCAGCACAGAGATGGATAGTGCTCTTGCTAATGGTGATACTACCAGTACTGTCATCAAAAGGCAAGCAGCTTGAAAAACTCAAAGAGAGTGGGAAACTACCAGCTTAGCAATGTGCTGAAGCAATGAAACAGGACCTGACTGCTTCTGAATGACTGCAGCTCGGTTAACTCACTCATAGCATTGTCCTAACCTTGTGATGGAAAGAAACGCACTGCAGAACAGTCCAAGAGCTGTTCTTGCCAGACTGCATGCTAGAGGCAGAACAGGCTGCTTATTTCTAACATGATTTCCTTTGCTGCATGATTTTGGACCAGGACATTTCCCAAATATTAATATACATCACCTCCTGAGACCACACACACAAATCCATGCTTGTGGGTCCTGTTTCCATCCACTGCCAGGAAACATTAAACAGAGTTGTCTGCTTAAAAACAGAAACCTTGAGATGAATGTGTAAGAAGATGAAAAGCATATATCTATATTGCTTTGCTGGTATGAGATGACCAGGAATGAAGGCTAAAAACTAAAGAAATTCAACAAATGATGAGAAAAAGGAAACTAGGATCCCAGTTCATTCTACTCTGGGGTCAGGCAGATGGGCTGGGGAGGCACTATCAGAAGCAGAGGGTGCAAGATCTCTGGTGCTGCCATAGATATAAAGAAAGCTGCTCCCTCCTTTCTGCCACATTTCCCATTTTCAGAGTAGGAGCTGTAAAGAACTACTGTACTTGCTATGCCTTCCTCTCAAATCCTGCTACTGCTCTGCATATCCCTTTGTTTCCTGCACTCTCCTCTGGGTGAATTCCATCCTGCCTTGGGAAGTCAGTGCCTGCATTTCCCATGCCTTGCTCATTGCATCTGTGTGTAGAGCTTGCCTTAGCTTCAGTTTTGGATTGAAGGGCCTGTGTGAGGAAGGCAGATCAGCCTCAGCATCAGGAAGGACACCAATGAGTGCAAGGCCTGAGAGAGAGTGGGACACAACTGTACATACCCAACAGCCTGACAATGTCATCTGCTCAGATGAAAAATCTCAAAGGCTGCAGATTGGCATCAGTGAGAGCTGAGGTGGGCTATTCTTTGCAGTGTAAAGTCTTTTAGGAAGCACTGACTTATTGCAACCAGAACTTTTCTGCAGAAATGTTTGCATTTCTACAAAGCTTTCATAGGGAATATAGCTTGGGGTAGCAGCCATTGGAACAAGGAAAGGCCGGTGTGCCTAGCTAGGGTGTACACCATCTGATACCAAGCCCTTTGTTCGCTGAAGGGGAAACAAATCTGAGTCTCCTGTATTACAAAGGATTATGTTAACTGCTGAGCTGCTGGTGCTCAGTGTGGGTAAGGACTGGAAAGGATGGGTTTCCTTCTGGTGCCCAACTGAGACATCCTGGCCAGAGTTCTAAGCAACCCAACAAGCATGTTGATGTCTTGCTATGGCTAATATTCACAGGGACAGCCTGTACCCTCAGAGAGCAGAGGTGTAAAGCCTGCATCCCCCTGGAGCTGCAAGGGATTCTTCAGAGATGTAGCATAGGACTTCTCAGAGGACAAGCTAAAGGTAAATGCGTGAAGCTGCTCTGCAAAAGCTCTTTAATTGCTTTTGACACTTCAGACTAACTTCAGCAAGCCCCAGGCAGATGACTCACAGTAGCAAGCTGTACTGGTGAGGGAACACAACGGGACACAGGAGGAAGGCAACGTTTCCACAGTAATTAGAATTTTTTTCTGCTGTGAGTGGAACTGCCTCACATATTGCATCCAGATAGATTTTAATAGTAGGTGATCAGAGATGTCCTCAAGGTGCAAAAGATGCTTAGCAGTGCCCAATATATATGGCTTGCGTTAAAAAGAATAAGTAATGGTTTTCCTTGAGGGACCTAAGTGCCTCCAAAGCTAGATAGTCTCCTTTCTACCAAACAGAAAACTTTTTCACCATCTACATCCACTGCCTTTATTCAATTACCTCTTGTTAAGATAGCAGAGAAACATCAGTATGTGTAGGGGAAAGGAATGTCTTTGCTGCATGACTGAATCTGGAAGGCAAAATCTGAAACTTTGACCACCCATCTGGCAGCAAAAAGGACACAACACACTTTTCACCATCACTTTGCCAGGCTCAGGTCCAAGCTCTTACTGTGGATGCTGTTATCCACAGTGACCAGGGTCACTGTCCCTGAGATGCTGATGTGACCCCTACTTGCAAGCCCAGAAATGCATCCCAGACACTCTTATTTGCAGTCACCAGGTCCCACAACAGCTCAGGCCTTGCTAAATCCATGCTGACAAGAAGACTTGGAAGCAATGCCATATGAAGTCTTGGCTGTGAATTTGGGACTTTCCATCCCCTGGGTATCTGCAGTTATTACTGTTACCTGCAAAATGACAAAGCTGTGATGGAGATCCTCCTGGTGAGACCACCCTGGGAACCGTGTTCACCAACAACACGTACATGGGCAGTGTGAGCCAAGGGAAGGCATCCCTCCAGCTCCACCACCCCACTGCAGTCAGCGTGGATCCAGCACTGTAGACTGACTCAAAAAGTCAGTTCTTTCAGTACACAGAGGAAGAAGACATGCTGTCTTTCAAAATGTGGTAGCTAAGCTACAAGGCTTTGTGCTTTTTCCCTTGTTTTTTCTTCTATTTTCAAGATGTAGTATCTAGCTGTAAGGTGATTCCAGCTCCTTTCTAGGCATAGTTGTGCTACAAAGCATTCAAACTCATCAGCTACTCTTCTAGAACTCTATTGCTTCCACTTTCATATGTGCAATGAGCAAGTAACAAATACTATGAAGGCAAGACAAAAAAAAATATAAACAGGTAGTACATCTGAATTAGGAGAGATTTTCCCCTGAAATAATAAACTGTTTTTGAAATAATAAACTGTTTTAATGACATTGCAACACAGAACAATGACAAGAATGTCCTTTTATTTCTTCTCCCCACACTGTGAAATAAGTAGCTATGTCCTTAAAATTACCAGGCTCTGCAAAATTACCAAATATTTGCCAGAATGACAGATTTTTCATGACAGAACATTGTCCTGAGAAGAGTTATTATGCAATATGTTTGCAGATAACTTTGCCAACAAACTGAAAAAGTTTTCTAATTTAGTGCTCATTATTAATTGTCAATACTTATGAAAAGATCTTGAGCGGTGTGGTCATAGCTCTTTATACTTTCTAAAGCTTTAAGCATTTAATTAAAACAACTATAGTAACTAATGAATGCAAAGCAGTAGGTAGTGTCTGTTGCTGTGTAGATATAGTGGTAACTGCAGATGGGAGTAGCTTTTTCAGAACCTGACTTTTCGTTAGAGTTTTTTACTTTTTCCTGCAGAGATTATGTAGGAGAAGCTGCAGCTCTCTGCATTTGAGATGTCTTTGTGCAAATTTTCTGAAAGACTAAAATATGCTATTCCTCCTTTTTTTGTGGGGTAGGGAAAATGGGGAGGTGGAACAGAGATGGAGTTTCAGCTGTGTATTTCTGTGTCCAGAGTTCTCCTGGTAAAGCTTATGTCAGAACTCCTCCTGGAAAAGTTTTCTGTGTCAAACCATGATACATAACAATTCCTGTGATAAAACTGAAAAGGAAAGTGGATGTCAAATTTTGCTGAGTCATTCTAAATTACCTATTCTCCTTCATCCAGGGCCAGATCCCATTATAGTGTCTGATTCTTCATGGCAGTGCAAATTAGAATTACAAGAGCAAATATGGCAAGGGATTTCCAGGTAGCCAAACAGACATCTTTGGACTTTTTCAAACTTCTTACACTTCCCTTTCTGATGACTTTGTGTTAGTTCTTACTGCTAGTTCATTCTCATAATCAATACATTTATGGAATGAGGGTACAGCTTTCTAAAAATTACACAAAAAACCCTGTTTGCTCTTCTGCAGCATCCCATGAAGAGCAATGTTCACGAAGGCTCCCTCATTTTAATTGCAAATGTTAAATGTGGCAAGTTTTAGAAAGGATGTAAGATAGCACATTTAAATGTGAGCCGAGAATAAAACTGGTACGATTATCCTCATGATGCATTCACTGGATTTGTGTGATGTGGCAGGGGAGGGTGAAAGAATCTTTCTTTTTTTTTTTTTTTGTGGGACTCCCAGACTCCATCACCACATTTATAATTTCGTGGCTCCCAGGCCAGCAATGCCAGAGGTCTCTTGTCCCAGTGGGTAAGAGATGCCTTGCTGATTCTCCACTGCAGGATGCACACCTTGTTTTCTGTCACTGTTCTGCTGTCTACCAGCAAAGTCGGTAAGCACCACTGAAGCCGTGTTATGGATGGAGGAAGCAGTGACACAGTTGAGGTTTTGTGCAGTGCTGGAAGGGGACTTGTGCTTTATCCCTGGCTCTGCCACACGCTTCCAGTGCAGCACATGCAAGTGAAGACATTCTCAGGCATGGCCACTAATCTTGTTTCACTCATTTTTCTGACAGCTGGTGCCTGATCTTTCTGAAACACTGTGCCTTTTGATGTGCTGCCGGCAGAGACTGAACGGGGAAGAGAGAAGCCCCAATTCTTAAGCCTGCATGCATGAGGGAGAGGCTTTAGAAGATGGCAGCACATTTTAAAAATAGTGACATCTCATCCAGCTTCTGTGGGGAGGGAGAGGAGCACCTGCAGCGTTACAGAAGAGGACACACATAGGAGCTAAGTGAGTGGAATGGTATCTTCTCTTCTGGCCATCATCTCACTCTTGCAGGTACCAACAGAGATTACCAGCTGAGATCCTCTGCCTCATCCATCAGATAATTTGGCCACAACCATAGCTTGGCCACAGAACCCATTTTTCAAATCACATATAAACAAATAAGTGACACAAACTGGTTTATGTGACTCATGCTCCCTGAAAAAGCACTCTGTAAACAGTTTTTATGGTTAAAAATTGTTATAATCTGTCAATTACAGCATGCTATGCAATGGGGCACAAGTGTTCCACATTTCTGTCATTTGTCACACATTGCTATGGCCTGTGTCACACACTGGCAAAACTAAAGATTGAGAAGTTTGGTTATGGTTTTGAGGGTAGCAATGCATAGCAGGCAGTTTCTTCATGGAAAGAGATTTTGAAAAACAGGAGAAAGATGCTGCTCAGTGGGAACAAATAAGCATAATGAATCAACTGCACAAACACAGGTGGGGGTGAATGACTCTAGGAAAGGACATCTGAGTCATTACAGATCACAAATGGTGGGAAACAACAAAGGCACACAGAAGGCACATCCCCTGCTGTACTGCATCAGTAATCTTCCCCTGCTTTTTGAAGAAGGAGCACATGGACAAACCAGGGGGGGTCCAAAGGACAACAGCAATCACCCTAAACATGAGCACAAATATATAAGCACATGAACATAAACGAGTGAATAACTTCAAGATCAGAAATGCCTACACAGGGCAACAGAAATTATTTAAACATCTAAACACTAAACCATTACTCTAGCTTTAGTAGTGTAGCAATGTAATGCTCTCACTGCAAGGGATCATTGCCTGACAGACTCTGATTTTGCCAGGGTATGGAGTTTCCCCAGCAATGTCTGACACATGCATTTTGAATTTACCCTTTTGCAGTTCACATTCAAATGCAGGTCAGTGCACAGGAGAGGATGACCCTCCAGCAGGCCACCTTCCTTCATGTTGAAGGAGGGTTGTTCAGACAACCTGCTCCATGCTTCTTCTGGTAGAAGGTTATTAATTAAAAGGGCCTTAAGTCAATTGCCCTCTCTAACCTTTCAGCTTTTATGTTAAGACTGCTAACGCTGGACAGCAGATCAAAAGGACTTTAGTTTTTAGAGTGGGCTTATAATTAAATTATGGCTCAGCTTTTAGCAGAAATTACCAGTCTGCTTGGGGCAGCTGATAAAACCATTTGGTTGGCTGAGATCTGCCTTACAAGCTTAGCAGAGGGAATGTTGTTACATTTTGTCTATGTGACCTTCTGTGCAACACAAGACACGCAGCTCTTGATATAGTAGAGGAATTAGGGAGGAGAGAAAATGATCCTGATTCTGTGCTTGGATCACAGGGCATGTGTGTATGTGTGTACATGCGCATATGAGAATGTGAAATTCTGTGTGGGGATAAGGGGAAAGCAATATTCACAATTCATCACCTTAGTGTCATTTGGAAGATGCCGGATGTTTATTGCTGGGGATAGAAGAGTCATATCCTGTGGGAAAAGACTATTAGTGGAGCAATTCCAGAAAGTTACAAAAATTAGCCTACGTGTTTCTGAAACATTCTAGGGGTTTTTAGACATTTGTAACATCATCCAGATCTTCCATCAATAAAATGTATGTAGCTGTTTACATTTTAATCAGCCAAACTGGAAACTTTGTAGAATAAGGCTTGTTTTTTAAAGAAAAAGTTATCCAGAAATATGACCTGATGAGATTGCCATAAAAAAAAAAAAAAGAGAATTAAAATAAGTATTATTGTAACTAAATAAAAAATAATAATACAAAATTCTATTAAAATCCAGATTGCTGACGATGCCAAGATTTGAAGCCTGTGTTCTCAATAAAAGATTATACACTCTTGTCTTGCCATTCCTAGATGCTTAAAAATCATGAAATTGGAACAAAAAGTAAAATACCTCTTCAAATGACACAGTAGTTTTTAACCTCTGGATCGTTGAACTTAAACTTCCCAGATTTAGAAGCTTATTTCTGCAATAATCAGAAGTAGAAATAAATGGAAAAATAAAATTGCGGAGGAAAGAAGTACAGATTTTCAAGTAATATTCAAATTGAATGGGCTGTTAGTTTGTCAAGAAAGCTTTAACTACTAAGAGTTTGATGCTAATAGTGTAAATGTTGGCCCCTGCAAACAGCTGATGTCTGTATCTGGATGGATATTACAAGTCATTCTCCATTGCCTATTTTTTAAGTGCTTCCTTGGTAGAATATATCACTGGACTGCAAGTGACTTTTAAGACAACTGGTCTGACTGTCTACATTTTTGAGGTGATTTTTATTACTAAGTAGGTATCTCCAAAGAACAGCTTAATTAATTAATGTTTACAGATTTAATTAATTACTTTAATTAATGTTTGCAGATCTTGAATAATTAGTATTTTTTTACAAGAGCTGACCAAATCAGGGCCATGATCTAAGTGACATCTCACATCGTCTACACTGGTGGAATACACAAAAGCAGGAGCTTTTATTGCCAATTTAGGTAAATAATGGCTGAGCAGAATCTGTGGGGAAATGTGCTACTGCAGCAGTAGCTATGGTCTTTATCACCTCCTCTTTGAGGCAGGAAGGCAGAGGAAAGCAATGCTGGATTTAGTTTTTGAGTTGCTTGCTCTTCTCTCTGAGCAGGGAGAGATTTAAGGGGACGAAATCAAACAAAGCTTCATGGGCAGAATTTGTTTTTCAGGGGAAATGCCTCTTCTAATGAATGGGAAGACTTCCATAAGTATTTAAATACCTAAGTAATGTGGTAAGACACATAAGAAGATCTGCTAAAAGGGTCTAATTGCCCCTCTGGAATAAAATACATTAATTCTTCCTTCCCTGCCTTCATCTCATACAACTTTTAGAGGGGGGAAAAAAGAGAACGACACAACACGATTTCTTCTGCATCGGGTCATTTCTACAACATTATCCACTACAAGTGGGTCCCAGCAGCTTGTCACAGAAAGAGCTCCCATCTGCCATAGGTGACTATCTCTTCCACAGCTTTTAATGCCAGCCTCTGTGCTGACACATGCCCTCAGTGCTTCTCACTGCTCTGTGTCTGTATGTGTGTGTGGGGGTGTGTCAGTGTGTAGGAAGGCTGGGCATGAATTTGTCCCAGGGGAGGGATTTCACACCTGTGTATAGAGAGGTTAATTAACACACTCTAGCATGAGTCTGGAGCATGTGCAATTTGTGAACTCGCATAATCAAAGAAGGAAGTAGCCATAATCCTGACCATTTCCCGGTGGCTAGTATTAAGCAGGCTGGAGTCTCTGCCATGAGGGATTTTGCCCGTCTCCACTCATGAAAAATCTGCCCTGGTGTGTTCCTTATCTGGAGTCGGGGGGAGGGGGCAGGCTTTGAGTTGGAGATGCATTTGGTGGTGTGGAGGGAGGCAGGAGGAAGGAGGGACAGAGGGGTCTTGGCGAGAAGGAGTTCTCACATTACACAGCATTAACTAAGGGCTGCCACACAGAACAGGACAGCAGCTGTGCCTTTGTTTTTGTAGGGGTTTTGCTCACAATTACTGCCTGAACCAGCAGGCACTGCAGACTGAGTTGGGCTGTTGTGGCTGTGGGACAGCCTTCTGCTCTCTCTTCACACATGCCCTTAGCTGGGCTAAGGAACATCCAGCCTGCTGGGGAAGTGGTTTGTTGTTGGGCAGGCTTTGGGGTCAGCACACAGTTCTGATGAGGTCCAAACGTGATGCTTCCTGCCCTGCACTTCTGAATCCCTCTACTAGCCTTTGGTCCAAAGCAAAGCCAAGTTTTTCTGGAGCTGCTAAGTGACAGCTACTGCTTCTTATGCTTTTCCATAAGTTTGCACTGAATTTCTTCATTTCTAGCACCACAACATGATGTGCAAATACTTATTTTACTCCTTACTTGCTATTTAGTGAACCACTGGTTAGAGGGGCAGGAAGTACCTGGATGTCACAAAAGCCTGTCTATATTTTTGGAACAACTTTGAACCATCAGTGTTGACTTCAGATCACTTAGCAGCATTTGGATGAGGCACGTTTGCCCCAGTACTAACTTCTCCCAAAGCTGTCTGTCTGTCAAATCAAAGCCTCCTGATGTGCTATTCAAAGGAAGGGACCTGTTCCAGTGTCCATGGGAGGTGACCAGCTCTGTGTATCACTTC
Organism: Phaethornis superciliosus; assembly: GCA_023637945.1. NCBI lineage: Eukaryota > Metazoa > Chordata > Aves > Apodiformes > Trochilidae > Phaethornis > Phaethornis superciliosus. The sequence continues at coordinate 19,564,771 of JAJQWJ010000004.1, forward strand.
CAGTTCTGGTCCTGCTGAAGTCTGTTTTTTTGCAGTCTTCTAAAAAGAGTACAGCTAGGGCCAGAGCAGAGGGAAGAGGTGATTCAGTCTGTTGAGTGCCAAATCCATGTACCCCAGGGCTGACCCTCACCTTCAGGAGTGTCCTTCAGAACTTTAGGAGAGCCGGGATTCACCAATCATACCACCAGTTAGGGGATTATCTTACCTCAGGATGTAAGTGCAATTTAACCCTTGTTTCCTGCTGATCTCTGCTGGTCATGAGCTACAGCAGAGGCTGCTAAATCTATTCTAGCTTATTCAGGAGGCAATGAAGGGATCCAAGTGTTAGCTCTCTCCCAGTTGGCCAAACAGAGCTGTATGACTTGGCACTCATTGGAAGAGCCTGGGAAACATGGTGCAACTAGTTGGCCACATCCATGATGCCAAAAGGGTGAAAAAGAAGAGATGCTGCCATGCCAGCCCACAGAAAACAGACCCTGCTGCCTGTATTGCAGAGAGCAGTGCATCCTGCAAAGCATCATCGCTTTGCTTGTGGAGTGGGCTAATTATTTCTGCCCCCCCCTTTCTGATCAAGCTCAGCCTCTGCAGGAGCACAGATACCATCTGTGGTACCTTGGCAGCTCGGTGAGTACACAGCTTGGAAGAGTCCTGCCCTGGGCAGCTACTGCACAATGCAACACCCTTTTGTGACTATCCAGGCACTATGGAATTTCAGCATTCCTGAGCTTGGAAGAGCTCCATCTGTTACTGCCAGTAAGACCCTGCACTGCAGGAACAACAAAGCACAAGTTATGCGGAAAAGTGCATTTTGTGACGCACAATTATGGATCTGAGAAGATCTGTGTGAGAGAAGCCACGTAAAACATTAGTAGGAAAGGTCTGCTACAACTGTCATTTTGAGAAAAATGGTATGGCCTTGGCCCCTGCCAAATTGTTTAATTTTCCCTAAAACTGGCAACACACTGGGAAAGGGAGTGGGAGGCTGTACGAGAATCCTCATTTACTAGAGAGCTCTCTATCTGTCTCTGGAGGTTTATGAAACATTGTAGCTTGATCTCTGTTAATGTCCTACACTCCTGTAAAGCCTTTTTCAGTTAAAATAAATGGCCTTCCCTGCTATGTCAAGAAGAGATTGTTATGTATTTCTCCAAAAGGAGCTGACTAAATTGCACCTTGAAAGATGAAACAGCATAGCATTTCTTTTGAAGCAAAAGTAAAACTGGTTATGCTCATGTTCATGGTCATTTAGCAGAGAAAGAGAGTGAAATAATACCTGGACCCTTAGAAATACTGTTTCACTGGCTCTCAGTTGGAACAGGCAATGCAATCAAAGAGCGTGCTTAAGAGCTTTCAAAATTATACTATCTAATCTCCATAAGGATATAGTAATTTTAGCCTTGTGAGAAGCAATGGCAACTTCCCTATTTCCTCCATAAAGACCTTAAATCTCTAAGTGAAAGGTCTTAGCCGTGTCCCAGGGCAATAGATAAAGAGCATTTAGCTTCCCTGTCATTCTCTAGAAGTGTCAGATAACCAGGACATGATATAAGGTATTGTGATTAGGAAACAATATACAACTGAAATGTTTCAGGATGCAAGGGACCTCTTTAAAAAAAACCAAAAACAAAAAAGCACCTTGGAAACACAAAGTAGATGAGGGTAGATGAGAGACAATTAATCATGAGTATCAGTGACAGCAATAGGACAATAAACCTTGTTTATTACAGATGTTTTTGGTTTTGCGTTGTCAAATCTCTGGGGAAGGGTGAAAGAATAGGGTTATATACATGTATATATAAGGCCACCAGCCACAACATCCTGAATCCATGTTCCTCAATCATCTTCCTGATATTAAGATTTAATGCCTGTAAAAGTGCACACCAACACCAGCTATCATCTCAAAAAAGTAAAGGAAAACAGGTGCTTGGATGTTTCAGAGTGTTTTGTAAAAGCCTAGGACTCAGGCCTAAAACTACAGCTTCATTAAACAGGCACTAACAAAAACATGTATTCCACTGTAGAAGTAGCTATGAAAAGATATGTTTCTTCCTTCCTAATTTTGACTACCATGATTATCAGCTCACTGTTACCAGTTCATCTGAAATGTTAAACATAGCCCCCAGTGTGTTTCCTTTCTGCCCGATCTGAACACAAAACAGATGTGTCATGTAGCAGAGCACCACTTTGGTTGCTAGTAGTTTGCAAGCCAAATTGTTCTTTATTGCTTGGCATTGAAGAGATGTGCAGTATTTTGCCTGATGCCTTGCATTCCACGAAACACACAACCTTGCCCAGTAACAAAAGATACTTAGAAGTCTCAGAGATGCTTTTTCCATGCCTTATGGTCAACTACTCCTCTTGTGTTTACCTGCACTTGCGGAGCAAGATGCATATAGGATGTGACCTTAGAAGGTCTAAAGGCCAGGAAAACATGGTAAAATGCATACAGAACTAGCACATCCTGACCCAAAGAACTAAACTATGCTGGCATGATCAGGCCCTTAAGAAGGATTAAGACCTCTGCACAGCCTGTGGTTCTGAACAACAGTCAACTAAGCATGCAGTCCAGTACTGGTATCCTTATAGAGAAGAGTGGCTAGACATCCCTCTATGGGCTGCAGCCTTTTGGAGACTGTATATTGTCCCAGAAAAGAGGTAGGATCCCTTCCTTCAGTGCACAAGGACCACGTGGAGGGTCTTGGCTCTGCAGGCACCACGTGTTCTGCTCTGCTTCCAGTAATTTTCATTGCAGTTTTGAACTAGAAACTTTCCAGAAGACTTGTTTCATTTTAAGTGTTGCCATGGTGTCTTGCCCTCACCGAGAAGTAGCAGAATAATTTGGGACATGGCTGAAAACATGTCTGATTTTTCTGTAAACAGCATAATGGGAGAGCTGAACTCAGACCTAAAGAGGATACAGCTCCCTGGAGTGTCTCCACAATTGGTCACATGCTGAGTTTGGTATAGGAGATACCATCACATGCAAACCTTCATTCGACCTTCCTCCTCAGATAAAAGTCTGGCAATGACCCAATCCCATGCATCTGTGCTCTGCACCAAGTTGCCTATCTGTAACAAACCCTGTAACGTTGGCATTTTCGACTCTGAAGCAATAGCATTAACTTATTCAGAAGCTGATTTCATGCAGGACACTGAGAATAAAGCACATCTAATGTAATCAATTTTGCATTTCTAGCTGAGGCAGTGCTTAAGTTGCTTTTTGCTAACAGCAGTACCTATACAGAACCAGTATGTATAGTATCGCTGCCACAGAGAAAAGCAAGCTGGCAGCAGAAGAAAGGATTGTTCCTGGCATCATTTCTCCACCTACACAGCAGAAGGCAGAGCTGTTTCAAGCCAAGCAATTATGCTCAATTTATTACAGTAATGACAATAGCGAAGGGCAAAGCTAAAAAATCTTTCTGGATGGGGCTGACCAGAAAGGAGGAGGGTTCCTGCCAAAGAGATTACACTCAGACTTATAAGTCCCCCATGGATGTTCAGAGAGTCCTTAAGATCCTTCTCCTACCTCAAGGGTCTGCTGTTTTACCTGTTGGGCTGGAGCCGCCCTTGCACTGCCAACCGGACAGGTTCCTGCATCCTCCTCAAGCAGCATGGTGGATGCTGCCCTCCCTGCTGGCCACCAGGCTAGTACCCTGACACTCCCACAGTTCCTCCCCACACCACTCTCCTTCCTCCAGCAGGTCCTGGGCTCTCCAGTTCTCCCTTGGCCCAAGCAGGACATCAGTGCAGTGACTGCCACACACCCAGGAGAGATCTCCTGGACAGAGGTGCAGAAGCTGATGGTGTGGAGGACATTCCTGCAGCCCTCCTGTCCTGCTGCTAGATTTAACAGGGCTCTGCAAGGGGCTGAGGAACTGTGGTCTGGACCCATGTTATACACAGGCCAATGAGAAAAACAACCAGTGTATGAAATGACCAGCTGATTTTGCATATTTATGCATTCAAAGAGAAACTAGCAAAGATTTGGAAAGAAGCAATCAATACAATTAAAAACAAACAAGCAAAAGCAGAAAATAAAACCAGAAATAAAGACAAACAAACAAACAAACAAACAGGCCTTGCAGCTTGTTGAGGTTCAGACAAAGGGTGAAAAACAACTCTTCAACATTCAAAGCTCTCAGCTTTGAGAAATGGGATCCCCAGAACAGCTAAACTGTCAATTGTTGAATGTCAATGAAGTGCAACTTTGCTTTTTTTTTTTTTTTTTTTTTTTTTTTTCCCTGAAGGAAGCTGTTAGTTAACAGTCTATTACATTCAATGGAGCAATGACAGAAATATCAGGATCTGATTTTGCATACATTTACTTCATCCAATTTTAGCAATAAGTGCTAGAAAGTAATGCCTTTCTACAGTGAAGATGTAATGTCTTCCTATGTATTTTAAACAACATTTCTTATAAATAAAACCCAAAGCAAATGGAATAGAAAGATTCTGGAATGATTTGTGAGTTTTCTCCTCTTCCTGGATTTTCATTAGTATGTGCTAGCCTTTAAAAAGAGGACAGCTGCTTCTCAAACTGTGGGACTTCATTCTTGGTGGTGCCATAGGTTTCCTCTGTGATACTGGGTAAATCACAGAGGCTTCTGTAAGAGAAGCTGTTGGCACTCAGAGACTGCGAATTCACCCAAGCAAGGCAAAACATTTGTAAACTGTCACCTACGATGTTATTATCGACTCATGCTCTGTAAAACAGGGCTGGGAAGTATATTTCCTTAGTTCTCTCCCAGGCTTGTAATAGATATAAGTTAAGGCTGATGACAAAATGTGTGTTTGGCGTGTTACTGGAATATCACTCCATTATGGTTCTCTTCATCTCATGTAATGCAGCCGGGGGTCCTAGCTGGTCCTGCAGCAGGCTTTGCCAATGTCAGCAGTGATATTGCAAACCTCACAGCACCAGCCCTATGGCAAAGCAGGCTAACAGAGAGAACAAAATTGTTATTACATCTGCAGCAATGTCCTTCTCTCTCCCTAGTCCTCTCAAAGGAGAAGGTGAAGTGCTCCCAATAACACAGCTCTGAGTGGTCCAGCTCAAGAGTATCTCACCACACCCTGAAACCCAAACAACCTGCCAGGATCTAGGTATTGTTCAGCATACAACCTAAAGGGCTGACATACACCACTGTGACATTTCAATCACAGTCGCCATTTCCACTTCAGACTGAAGCCCATTAGCTGCTACACTGGGCTACTTCCCAGAGCTCAGCTGAAGGAAGCACTTTGTTGGGAGTATAATCAATCTTACCACAAAACTCTGGCTGGTACTCTCACAGGTGATTAAACAGTCACATGGGAGAAAAATGACACAATTCGAGGGCTGCTCTTAACCGAGCTAGGACATGAAAAATGAAAAGTGTCACTATATTACTTTGACTCCCTTACATCACCACCCCTGAAAAGGAGCCATGAAGTGCAGCCCCTCTGTGATGGGCTTATGTATAATTCAAAACATGAGCTGCCTTCAGGAGCAGATCTCTGGGTTCAGGTCTGCCAAGAATGCCAGGCAGCAAGAGTGTCAGGACTTCTCAAGCAATAAAAGGGGCAGATCACTAACAGTGTGAGAAAATGAAGAACAGGAAAGACTGAGATTGAGATCACACATGGGAAGTCACATATTGACAACTTTAAAAGCTCTGTTAGCAAGTGAAGATCCACAGAAGCTCTCATAGTTTTTACAGATATCTCTAGATTTGTGGTCCTTCTGGTGCATGGTCTTATGCTTTATGAATATTCCCCATATGTGCTCCGCACAAGAATGGAAAAGTGCTCTTCAGACTAGCAGAATTTAGAGCAAAACTAGTGTTAGATTTCAAATGATCATTCCATGGTTTCTTCTATTTTCACATGAAGCCCAGAGAGGCTGAGCTGCAATTGGAAAGGTAGAAAGCAGCATTTTCAATCCTGAATTCACCACAAAGTAGAACAAAGGCCAGCACAGACAAACTTCTTATTAGTTTAAGTATTGTAAACATGAAGAAACGTTCATTCATCCAAAGTCATCAGAGGGCTAGATTTAAATTTGTGAAAGCTTCTCTCCTGATGAGACTGAGATGTGAAACAATCACCTAGGGGTAGCAAGTAACTGTGGTGCTATTGGTCACATTCCTGTTTGGGACAGGCATTATTCCCAAGAGGCTGGTGGAAGTCAGTTAACCCCAAAAGGAAAAAATTCAATAGTTGAGCGAGTTTATTCTTAAAAAAACCCCTGTTATTAATTTCTAGCTTGAAAAGCTGACTTTCAGGTCACTCTCACATGAGGCACATTTTCCTTGCCAGATCTAAACACCCTAAATATTCTCTTATGTCACCTGTTATTGCATAAAAGTTATGGTCAAGTAATTTGTCTAATCCATCTCTACTGACTGACATTTTAAAGTCTTCCTCTGCAGGGGCAGTATTTACCTGACTTAACAACATTTGCAAGCTGTACTTTGTCAGTGGTTCTGTTTTCACCATTTTGGATTAATTATCAGAAAAATTTTATTCATTACGCTATCACCATTTGTAAAACAGAGTAATGAACAGAGAGAATATGAAACATATGAAAATTAATGTATTAATGTAAGTTAACATCAGACAGTGGCAATGGTATACCCATTTGTTAAAATCAATGTGTATTAGCATCCTGAAAGTATCACTAACAGCCCTGGGAAGACATTAAAGACAATCTGAAAAACCAAGAGCAGAGCATTACCACATACTACTCTGCAGCTTGGGAAACCTGCTAGATACCTGTTAGGGAAAAGTCAATATATATACCAAACTCTTCCTTCATGTTTGCTGGATCTCAGTCCTGTTCAGGAAGCATCAGAATATTTTTCCGTTTTTCTTTGTCTTCAGCTTCCTCCCCTGCCAGCTTCTGACCAGTTAAGTGACTTGAGGGAACTGATACCTATTCCAATTCACAGACAGTAATTCTGCTTCCTGGGCTTGTGGCAGTTAACTGTATACATATACAGAACATTGCCCTCTTAATACCTACTCCAAATTTGGAGAGGAAAAAACTGCACACACTAAACAGTTGATTAGCAACAATTAGGAAAATTAGAGGGCTACTTGAAAAGCTTTTTATTTGAGGGATCTCCATTAATCCCTACATCATGGTGAATTCAAATGCTTGGAGCCAGAAAGCAAGAGGAAGCTTGCTAGCCATGTTCTTTAATCCTCACATGATCAAACGCAAGCATATTTCTTGTCTTTACTGGGGAGATACCATTTTTTAAAGCAAAAGTAGAATTTTGAAATATCTTTCTGTTAACTGACTGTGAAGAAAAGCCTCTGTGTGCTAATGCATTTACTGGCTTTTTGATCCTGAAGCACAGCCCTTCTTTTTGCACAAGCAGAATACACACTGCAGTATTAAATTGCATAGCTGAAGGAGTTTGCAAAAACTGTTACTGATAACCTTTACAATCTATTCATACTATCATTGAAGTCTCCAAAAACTAAGGTGGGCTGATGAACCTCCATGAGCCAATGTGTGAACTACACCAAGAACTTTTGAACAAAATGACAGGAGGGAATTCAAGGCATGAATGACAGAGAGACATTTGGCAGCATTTGCTGCACAGGCAGAGCAGAGTGGCTCCAACCCTTGGGGAGGATGGGGAAAGCAGGGTCCTTGGATCTCAGGATCAGTGAGAAGCCTGTATTCAGCATGTCTGGATGGCAAGAGGTTCAGCCCTGCAGAGGTTCTCTTGGAAATGAAGCAGACAGAAGAATGGATGACTGCATTCACTTCCCCCCTCTCAGCAGGGTGGAAATCTGCTTCAGGGTCTCCTGCAAGTCTCAGGCAGATTGCAAGTGCCTGTGGCACTGGGAAATGGGTTCTTTCTGCTTTCTTGCAGTCAAGAAAGGATCAGACCTCCCCTGCTCTCCTGTGCATGGCAAACACAAATTCCTGGAACCTTCCTTCCTACTTAATGATGTCCCTCCCTTTACAGTATGAGCTCTAACCTCTCCAAGCCCCTGTATCAACACAGCAGAAAGCCTTTTGTAATCCCTCTTATCCTGTGCTCTTTAATTCCTAAATGCTTAACAACATAGTCACTAGCTTGTTCCCTGACCGGCACAGATGACATACAGAAATGATTATTCTTCTATTCCCCTACACTTAATTCCTCTTCCTAAAGCTGTACTACCTTCACACTGCTAACTATCCTGCTGAGTAACCCCACAGCCTAAGAAATGCTGTCTTAAAAATACGAAACTATCTTCATAATCTAATCTATATTGAAATTACTACCCATTGTGACTTTTTTGATATGATCATGCTCCCTAATTCCCATGTGCTGTGATGATAAAAGATGCTTAGGCATCATGCAACCCTACCAGGCTGTGTCCATGCAGCAAAACCACTGTAGGACAGCAATGTAAGAGCATCCATCACATAAGCAAATTGTCTTTAAACTGGGTAGACGGGAGTGATGCACTAACACCAAATCCTTCCCTCCCACAAATCCATACTCTGACTCTTTCTGATCTTGGGAGGAGGGACCAAATCTTGTAGAAGCTGAGACAATAACCAATGAAAGGCAAACTAATGAAGTGGTTGCTGGGCCAACAGTGGAAAAAATGTCACAGAGGAGTATTCTTTGAAAGCATGATCAGGAGTCAGGCAAATAGGTGAGCCTACACAGTTAAAAACATTGAGCTGACCTCCTGTTCACCCAGATAGCCTTGGTGAGGGCATCCATCAGAGCAGGAAAGAACCAGCTGTGGAATGAGAGCTGAAACTCTTCCTAAAATGCACACAGAATTGCCAAGGATAGCTAATACCTATCTTTTATTCCCTTGACTGATCCTTAGGATTTTTGTTTCACCCTAGTAACAAGTAGCATGCAGCTTTGAGGACAAGTGGGAGGACAGTGAGGTCACTTGTATGTGTAAGACATAGGTCTCCTGCTCTGACTGGATGTAATTCCTTACTTACTGTTTAAACTACTAAACAGAAGCTGGTGCTAGTTCATGCATCTTGGGTGCTTCAGTGACTGAGACACTGAGAAGTTTCTGTCCTTCACTGGGATTTTGGACTAGCCCCTGTATAAGTATTGTATCAAAATTACAGATCTATTTATCTGAAAACTATGAAAAAATGAAGGGGGATGAAATAATTCAAGGACTGAAAACAATTCACTCCATGCCTAGAACTATGAAGCTCAGCTTGCCTGTCCTGTCAAGAAGGCCCACCCAGAGCTGAGTTTATTACAGTGCACATGCATCTTTGTAAAGACAAAACACATAGCCCAGAAGAGCTTTTTAACCTAGGAGTGGAAGGTGTAAATGAATGAACAGCCAGAATATAAACAAGTGTTTTCAAAGTCAAAGCAGGCAGTTCTGTTTAAAAGAGAAGCTAGAAAAAAGAGAATCTGTCTCAGTCGCAGTCTTCACACCACTACCAGTGGAGGTCTGGAAGAAACCTTAGTCAGAAAGATGCTCTTTGCCATGTAAGTCATGGACCAGGGAATCACCATACTATGGTAGATCTTACAGGGCTATGGACATGAGAATTTCTATGCCAGTGAAAATTCAAGACATTTTGTTGAAGCTGGAAAACTAAATTAACTATCTAGATTAATTTAGTATAGTGAATAGCCTTTTTGTCTTCTCAAGATCCAGTTCCAGCAGCTTTACACTGGCTTACAGTTACCACCTTATAAGATTCATGCCATCTTTTATGAGCTGGGAGACTTTTCTCTTTTTTTTTGCATAAGAAAAAGGCTTTTGAACGAGTTTAAGACTCTTTTTCTCCTTTGATCTGTGTAGTCACATGAATTAAATAACTGTTAAAAATTGTAAAATTCAAATATCTTCCAGGAATTCCACAGAAATACCAAACTATGTCACGAATCATGCTTAAAATCATTGCTTCCTATACTCCCCCTAGTGCCATGTGACTACCCGGCCAGTATTGATTTCCTTTCATCTCAAAAACTGAAGCAATACTCATTGCAAAAATAAAAAGCTGTCTGAATTATGCGAATGCACTGCCAGCAAGTTCCAAGATATAAAAATGAAAAAGTGGAGGAGAGGGTAATGAATGCATACGTGAAACGGCTGGATATACTCTTGAATATATAAGAAGATAGGTATTAAAATAAGGCTTTTATAATAAAATAATACAGGAGCAAAGGTAACAAGTGGATGCCACTATACCACTGATATTGTCCAGATCTGGATGGATTTGGCCTCTGGTTTAGCTTGGAGCAGCCCTGAGTGGCAGGACAGCTAAGTCCCACTGTTATAATGGAGTTGTTTCTGCCCATTTTTTGCCAAATAAAACCTTTATTTTTGTCTCAGTGACTAAAATTGTACTGGGGTTGGGGAGGTGGGGATGAGAGACAGGAAGAGACAGGACAGGATGTAAAAAAGCAGACGGTACATTGCCCCAAAATAAAACAGAGCTATTTCTCCCTTGCTGCTCTCAAGAGCCGTCTAATTCGCAAACAGTCATTAAGAGCTCAGGCTCTTGAGTTTAATGTGTACCTCCTACTGAGTCTGGTACTTCACATAACATTTTAACATGAAAGATCAAGATCACAGTTCTTACTCTCCAGGAAAATGTGCTCCCTGCAGTATAAATAGTAAAGGTACTCAGTGTGCCCATGACAAAGCAATCCACAAAAAGGCAGTGCCTGCTCCTCTCCATGGTCTGCCTAGAGAACAAGAGTGCAGAATTCCTTAGTGAGAGATACTCTAAAACCTCCAAACCACCTTCTCATCTCCAAAGCTATACACCATGAGTCAGTCCTTCCTTGATTTCATGTGTTCTGAACATCACCTGATTCCTGTCTTTGATAAACTTAGCATCCTGGAACAAAAAAGACACCTTTGTGTCAAAACAGGTCTGGATTCCTGAAAAAAACCAATTCTCTTTCAGAGAAAGCCCCATCCTTGGTGAAGTAGGCTTTTTCCTTTCAGAAGCACTCTATCACTTACTGTGGCATCTTCTAGGGCTCTCTGCCCTTTCTTGACAGGGAGCCACAGCAGTCTCTGCTCCGGTACTGTCTGCAGTAGATTGGCATCACATGTGCTCTCCTTGAACCAGCTGTCTCATTGCATTGCTATTGATTCCGAGTTGGATTTCTGCAGGAAATCTATTGCATTTCCATTAGCAAGACTACAAATGATGAAAATGCTCATTTATATCATTCCAGTTCTGCTCCACAATTAACCTGCTACTTAGCTGCCAGCAAGCCAAATTCTGCCTTCTCATCTGATGCTGAGAAAGTTCCCCAGGGGTACTCTGCACCCCAAAGATAGGCACTGAAAATCTGAGGAGGGATGCTGTGTGTGTTTATTTGCAGTGCATCATTAGGAAAGAAAGTATTTCATTTAAAAGTAGAATATATAGTGAAGGATGATAATTTCAGTCCCCTGCAGTGGAAATCTAAATGCTGGGATTTGTTATGACATCAATTTTTAATCAATTTCACTTAGAAACTTACCATGCAGAACATTCCCAGATGCCATTTTTAATAAAGAGACAATGGTCATATATTCCATATGCCTATTATATTTCCTATACTCACATATACATATGTATATAATAGAGGTAGGGGACCATGCAGTTCCATGTAGCATGAATGCATAACTCATTCTCAGTGAAGCTGACAAAGTAAAGCAAAACTTGTAAAGAAAAATTTAAATGCAGACTACTGTTTTGCACTGAGAAATTCAGAATATTTTAAAGAGAAAATGCATCAAGAAATACTACTTTTTTTTCCATCATGTTCTGTGCATGATGCATGGTGCATGAAAGAAAAACCACACCCATGAGATAATTTTGTAAGCCATGAATTTAAGGTACCTGTCTAAGACAGAGAGATATTGCAAGATCAGCCAGTTCAGTCCTCTGCATGCTAAGAACTGTTTCTACACACACAATGAATGTTAAAAAGGAAAATATTAGCAATACAAAAAGAAACAAAACAATAAATCTGTCTGAACTTGGGGACATTTTAAAGTCACCGTGACTAACTGGGCTGAGGAAAGGAAGTCTCAGTTACCACTCTAGAAGGCTTAATGGACCTGAACTCCCTAAAAATTGCAGTTTCTTGTGCATTTCACCCTATCAGTCCAAATCTCACTTTATTCTGAATCTTCCTGCCACAAGTACATACACATCTCTAACCCACCATGACCTTTGGGACAGCAGAGAGAGAAGACTTTCAGGGAAATATAGACTGGCTGGCTCAGTACAGTGGCACTTGCTTTATTGCTGCTTGTTAATGGAGGCCCAGTTGTGTCTCCAGGGCTTACTGAGATCAGCATCTCTTTATTATGCTCTTGAGTTAGGCTCAGAACTTTTCTGGTATCTTAACTGTGATTAATTATAACTACCCTGTGACAAGGTATTGCTAATTTACAGGACGCATCAAAGAAAAGTCCAGGCTTTCAAAACAGGTCACCATGTTGTGGAGCAAACCTTTAACTTAGAAACTGAATTGCAAGATTAGTTTCCCTATACACTCATTGGAGAAAAAGTTACCCCTGCCAGACTCAGCCTGGGAATTGCCTTGGGGAGTTCTGTTCCTTTATGCTGGATAGAAATCTAAAGGCAGCCTAGCTTCCTAATGTAGGCACTTAAGTTGGGTGTCTGAATCTAACTAACATCAATACTGTATCAGAAACAGAGCAACATCTGCTTTAAGGTGCTCTCCTCCTGCATGTTCAAGCTTTGGGGAAGAAGCAATTTCCCTTTTGACACTACCCTGCACAGTAACGGTGAGCACAGAAAAGGCTGGTAAATAGCTGTGCAGTGTTCTCTGCTCTCCTCTCCTGTAAGCACAGCTCCTTATGGCTTGCTGAGACATCCCTGACCTTGACTCTTTCACAGGTGGTCAGGCCTCTGTGTTGTGATGGGGATTTGAGCTGCAGAGCATGGGTCAGACTTGGGCTGTTCAAGGAAAAGAACAAATGCTTGTGTGAAGCTTCACTGAGCAAACCCCTTGCTATTTTTCAGTTGAAGTCCTTAGCAGGGCTGCAGCACCCATCACTAGAGGGAGAGACTCCTTCCAGCCTGCCAAAGGGACCTTCACAAATCACTTTGTCACAGGAGAAAGGACATCCAATGGAGGACTGAGAGAGAACAACTGAAGGTGAAAGAGGTAGAGAGAAATTGCAAATATTTCAAGCATGATGTGAAAACAATGCCAAAACATTGTGCCTGGATAACTTTGAAGGGGACGTCAGTCCATTTCCTAGGTAAATGCCCACAGTCAGTCCTCAGAGCCACTCTCTTAACAATTGTTCCACTAGGCAGCAGCCTGTGCTGATGCTGGCCTGGTGCACCTGAAATGGCAGCAGAACTCAGAAATTCGAGAAGCAGCAGTCACAGGCAGGGGTGGTTGGCAGCAGTACACAGCCTTTCTCCACATTGCCATGTTTTTCAAGTGAGGGTCAGCACCAGTGAGGTAAGAGGGATGCCTGCCTGCCCCTCGTGGGAACACACTGGGGTTCAGTGCTGTACCCACACAACTCTGCCAGCACAGCTCGGTGGGCACAGAGGCAGGGAGATGAGGACATGCCTGCTGGTCACCTGCTGGCCACGAGCATGGCACCAGGTATGCAGCTGGCCTGTGAACACATGGCACCTGAGGTGGCCAGAAAAGCCAGAAGGGTTTCGAAAGGACACAGGGGCTGTGCCATCTGGGAGCACATCCTCCAGATCCTGACCACTGCAGGATGCTCCACTTATAGGGAAAACCACTGCAACAAAGTTCTTGTGCAGTGATTTGCCCTTCCTTGTGTTCCCCATGGCCCTTCACTAAGTCTGGAGAGATGCAATCCCAAAGACTAAGGCTTGGGCTTACAGAAACACATTTTTGATAGTACTACAGAACAGCATTTACTGCCATCCTAGGTAAAGGGTAGAATTTTATTTAAAGGTGGTGGTGTCAGAAAAAGTAAAATTTAGCTCCCAAACTGCGTCAGCACTTTTACAATCTGCATGCCTTCTCATAGTGAGGGAGGTAGTAGGCTAGTGTGTAATATTATAACCTGCTCATAATTAAATATTCTTTGGTGTAATTATTCTAAGATTGACATGCTCCCTCGAAATGGGAATACTTGAAAAATATTCACCTTTCCTTTCTGTTTCAGTAAAGGAGAAATGATATTACAACATAAACCAGAAACCAACCAGAGAGGAAGAGATTACTTCAGTATTGATAAAGGACAAAGTCTAATAATAGGAGGGAGACCAGTCTTGAATCTAATGCACCAGACACAATTACTAGGATTGTCTCTCTTCTGCTTTCTCTCCGAGGCTCCAGGAGAAAGAAGAATCAATTAGCTCTCAGCAGACTATGACCTTGAAGGATACAGCTTTAAGGGGAATATGCTGAGTAAGACAGAAAAGACAGGAGAAAAGGATTTTGAAACTCATGGAAGGGCCTGTTTCGGAAACAATACATCAACCACAGAATATGAGATGTGTCAGTTCTTTTTTATTTCTGCTCTGGAAAAAAAAAAATCAGCACAAAAGGGGCTTTCTGGGAACAAGTTACCTCACTCTGCCTGAAATGGAAAAAAGGACACTGAGAGGCAAAAAGAAGGGGCAATCCAATTTGCAGATGCTACTTTCCAAGTCATCTCTCTGAGAATTTTATAGCTGTCAAAGGCATTCATTTAAAAAAAAAAGTTATTGCTCATGCAATCTGTCAACCTCTCCAACAAATCTTGTTCTACATAAAACAAAACGATGTGTTTGAAATGCAGCTGTTTCAAAAACCCCAAGACAGTGCTTTTAGAGTAGTCCAAAAAGTCTTTTTCATGCCTCTTTGAATTCTTAGGTAGATCTTCTGCAGCGTACTTTTCCAGCTATGGGTTGGTGGTTTTTTTGTTGTTGTGTTTTTTCTTTTTTTTTTTTTTTTTTTTTTTTTTTTTTTTTTTTTTTTTTTTTTTTTTTTTCTCCCAGGGAATTGCAGCTTCGTGCTGTAGCCAGAATTATATGCCACAGTTAGAGTAAGTACCATCTACACAACCTTCTCCCTCAGAGCAATTCAATCTTGACCTGCTGCCAGTTCTCCTTGCCTTCCAGTCTGTATCTATCTGGAAATCTATGATACTTTAAAACACATTTATCTTAAGAAAATTAAGGCAACATTAAAAAGAACAACATCTTAAGTCAATCACCTGATTTCTGGACAACCCTTTATTTCCCAGATATGAACAGCTCTGAATGCAGACAGCCAATGACTGCTCCAAAGAATCTCTTTTTTCCCCCAACATTTTCTTTACTTCAGAGATTAAGTTAGCAGATTATTAGTAAGGGCTTTCCTCTTGTGTGGAAATTCAATGATGTGAGCTCTTCTGGCATACCTAGCTTTTTGTTACTTCTCTGTCTCACATGAAAGAGGCCATTTTGTTTGGGTGCTGGTCCTTGGTCACTTTGTGAAGTAAAAAGTGCTGTCATCTTTGATGCCACTTAGAGTATTTGCACTATATTGAGATATTCTGCATCAGCATTAAAATAAAAAAAATAATTTAGTGTAGGTCTATATAACCACAAGACAGTTGAATATAGACATAATTTAAGTACTGTCTTACCTACCATAGATAAACCTCCCTATCCTTTAACTGTACAGTATTATTTTCCTATGAAATGTTTCCTTTGGACAAATTACTTATAATCCAAAGGCTGGTTGACAATCATTATCTAAGCAAAAGGCAGCAGGGCTTTGAAGGAAGATTGAAATTTTCTCTCTCAAATTTTCTGGAATTACTGTTCTGGACTGAATCTTAGCTGGAAAGACTTCCACTGTAATCACTGTAGTTCATGCTCATTCTCATTCTCACCAGAAAGATGGTTGACTCAAAATGCTACATCTAATCCAACTGCCACATATCTGTACAGATTCCAGCTTAGTAGGGCTGAAAGCAATAGCAAACTTCTGGTGACTTCAGGGCGAGGTCCAGTCTGTACCACCTATAAGGTGGTCATGCTGCGGCACTACAGGGAAAGCATAAGAAGTTCTGCAAGGCAATTTGCAAGAACAAAGTCCATCATTCTGACCACTGCAGCTTTCCAAAGAAACCTCAGCCCTGTACTCTCAGAACAACAGAGCGTTACCTTCTCCATTACTAGACTTGCACAATTTTAAGCAGCTCAGGAATTGTTGGCTTGATCTGCCCTGGATTTGATGGGTTAAAACAATGAATGTCAAAGAAATTACATTTTAGAAATGCAAGATTTTGATGCTTTATGGTTGCTGCTTAGAAAATAATCCAAGTATTCTGGATATTTTTGCTTTAAGGATGAGCAAAGACTATTTTGGAATCTGAGCCCTCCTGCATCAGCATGAATGCTTTTCTGAAATGCCCCACAAAAGTCAATGAGGCAATGTCTGAGATACAGGTTCAAGAAGAATCAACTCCTAGAGGAAGAAAGACAGAGAAAAAAATCTGTCTTATCCTCTTAAAAGAAAGGGAAAGATCATAAGCTAACCGCTAAATTAATAATTCCCAATCTCTAACTGCTTCAAATAGGCTGTTGCTCTTTCACACTGTTCTCCCTGACTGTTTCAGGAGGATGACAGAGATGTTTGCCAGCAACAGACTTCAGGAAGGAGGTAGCAGAAGTGCTCTGCAAGCAAGGCAAAGAAAATGAACACATGGGGAAGATCCAGCACAGGATAAAAACAAATTTATAAGACAAATATTCTGATAAGACTTTGTGGAATATCTATCAGATAAACCCTTGAAGTAAATCACATACTTCCCTACAAGTAGGTGCAGAGAAAAGGGTGATACTGGTGCTTTACAAAGCCCTCTTCATTGCTATGCACACCACAGAACTAAGTTCAGGGGCACCTAGGTGCTGTCCTTGGAAGGTAACCTATGTTATACCCATCTTAGCACATTTAAGCACATTGACATTGCATGCCAACCACATGTCCTCAATGTCAGCTACAGAACATGTAACTGCTTTTTTTTTTTTAAGGATAAACAAAGAAACACATAACTTCTACTTACAAAGTTTTGGAGCAGCCTGGAGATTGGTTTCTGTTGCTTGTGCCTGAGATGCTGTGGTAGGCTCCAGGGTGGGTGGTGACAGTGAAGGTGCAGCAGAGGACAACAACCCAACATCTAGGATGCGGTTATACAGAGAAGGCTGGAGGAATGGTTTGGAGGGCTCGAGCGAGCTGTCAGTTTGTACTGTCACTTCAGCCTTGCTCTTGGGGCTAGGTACAGGGAAAGGTGAGGCATACACCTCTGAAGGCACCCAGGCAGACAGAGCTGTAGGATCCACAGCACTCTTTGGGTCTTGTCCTATCCTCCCAGGGTCAAGGTGGGTAGGAGAGTCATACTCAAAAATCTTGTCCACAAAGACCCACTTGAGGCCAGCAATGCAGAGGCAAAGGCTGAGCAGGCAAGCCAGGATAGGGGCGATGCAGATCTTTTCAGAGTTGAGGCAGCCCTTCAGTCGCTCTGCCTCCAGGCACACACAGCAGGTCGTGGCCAGGCCTGCTATCCCCTCGACCCTCCTGTCCTCTCTTTGGGTCCCCGGCATGTTCTCCTCAGCCGGGAGCCCGTTGAGGGACGCATCAGGGCTCAGCTGAGCTGAGGGGCTGGGGAAAGTGTCGGCAGCCACTTCAGACATGTTTAAGCATCAGCTCTCAAACAGCTCACCTCCAAAAGGCCTTAACTCTATCACAGTCCATTACTGTGAGACACAGACAAAAAGAGATGGTAGTAATAGTCACAGCGCTCTGCAAAAATCACAGAGTAGGAGTCAACAAAAGATCCGAGCTCAGCAACATCATCCAAACTGGGAGAGGAGTAATGCACATGAAAAATAAGACACCTCTCCTATCCCTCCCTTGCCCTCAAGCCCTGTGTTGATCGCTCTGCCTCTGAAGCAAGAGTAGTTTCTCAATTACTGAGCTCCTGTATGCTGGACAATTTATAATTCTTTAAACACTTCTCGAGCAATTCCAGTTCTTCTTCAGGAGGGAAGAAACGTCCCCCCAAAAGCAAGCACAACAAAACAAAACAGGGGGAAGGAGGGTGATGAGAGAAAGAAAACCACGCACACCAAACAAATTGAAGGATTAAGTGAACCAGTAGCCCAGAGCGAAAGGCAAGACTCTCACCTTGAGCATCTGAGGCTGGTATCTGCTTAGACGAGGAAAACAATTGTCATGCGGTAGAAGGAGCAAAAGCAAAATCTGTAACAACAGCGGCAGCGGCAGAAGTGACAGTAGCAGCAGCATCCTGTCGTGTTACAGCGGCGGCTGAAAGAGGCTGAATCATTACAGAGCAGCAGGTGCTCGCTGTCTGAGCATCACTGCAAACAATATCATTACACAGAGGTTTGAAAGGAAAAGCGATGCCAAGACGGTGGTAACTCCCTTTCTCTCCCCTCCCTCTTTGTCCTTCTTGAGCGCTCATTCACTTTCCTCCTTCCCCAGCCCCCCCCCCCCTCCCCCCCTCCCGCCCCGCTCCCCCAGCCCCCTCACAGCCTGCTTCCCTGATGTACAGACTAGCTCCTTCCTCCCCTACCCCACCCCCCACCCTCTGCAGGGCTGGTCTGAGGGAAATCAGTACACCCAGCAATGCAGGACTGTCAGTGACTTCCTATTTTATCCAATTAGGAGGAATAAAGGCCATCAAATCAAAGGGAGGGAGCGGGCAGGAGGTGCGCACCCGCCCGCTCCCTCTCTCCAGCCGGAGCGAGGCCAGAGGCGGCGGCCATGGATGTCAGGGTGCTCCGGAGAGGACCGGGTGTCGGTGGGAGCTCTTCGGGATGGACTGGGCTCGCTCAGGATGATACCCGACCTCTCCCAGGGGGAAGACAGCTTTCCAGAGGCAGCTTTTCCCTGCCTGACAGCTTTTCCTTCCAAGTCCCTGAATAACTTTTGTTCACTAGCAACAATGCTGGGATGCATTTTAGGTCAAGCAGAGGAAAAAACCCACAACTTAACCATTCCTATCTCTGACAAATTCGCATTTAAGTTATTTCAAACAGGTCTGCATAATTTTTTAAATTTTTTTTTTTTTTTAAATATTCTGTTTTCCAACCTCCTTTCCAAAACCAAAAAAGCAAAGCCTTCACACTGAAGCCAGTTCCTGAATGTGCTTTTCAGGAGCTGACATGCTGCTACCATACATTCTCACCCCTCCTTGGACAAAAATAAAGAATAAAGGAATAAAAAAGAAATATTACTAAAGAGGCTTCCACTTTGCCCTTAAATTTGCAGTTCCTCGCTTTTACCAATAACGAGCAGTAGTGCCAATTTCCACCAGTGAAGAGTAATGCAAGGGTAAATCAACAGTCCACTTAACATAATGAAAGTAATATTAAAATTCACTCTATTTCTGACCTCCTCTCTCTCCCACAGAAAAGTACACCTATGGAACAACGCAGAAATGTATATAAAGGGAGAGAAGCTTTAAACACAAGTGCCAGTTCCTTGGACTTTGTGAAAACATTTTCATTACAGAGCAGGCAGCATGAATCCCCCTTCCTTAGTATAAATGGTTGCAGCATGCATAAAGAAACAAAGGATCAAATGCTACAAATTCTCCTGAACCCGTTTTTGATGGCACCCTAGTCAGGCATCTAAAAGGTAATTTCCTTTGTAGTTATGTAATTTTGGCACTGACAAAAAAAGATGTCTATCCATCTTGTCTTTCGTTCTCCAACTCATTTCTTCCCTCCTCCTGACTTGCCTGGCAACACCAGTAACATTAATTTTAAAAAGGTTGTAAAAATGTAAAAAAAATAAAATAAAATTTAAAAAATGTAAAAACATAAATCATCATACAATCTAGTCTACTTCACCACTGAAGTATCTGGTCCTCAGGTTAATGATGTGATCAGACAGAAGGAACAGCTTGCATTGCATATTTACATTAATGGCTCCTCAAAGCACATGTGCTCCTTAGCTGCTAATATTCTGCACAAGTGCAGCCTTCTTTAAGCGTCTCAAAACCTATTTAAAACATAGCTACTGTAGTAGTAATACCACAGCAACATTGTCACGACAGCTTTGATGGTCTGTGGGTACAAGTAAGCTAGTTTCCTAGGGAAAGGATTTACCAATTAGCAAGGTTTTTACTTAACTGATAACTTCGGGAAAATCAGACATTCACACACACAAGTTGCTCCTCAGGTGAAGCTGAAGCATCATTCTTCAAAGGAGAGTTCAAAGTACGAATCAGCTAGGAAAATTCTCCTTGTTGCACAGAGGAGACACAACAGCATCTGAGTAATTGGCACAAGTTTTTTAAAATGTCTTAACTTCTGTATTCACATCTGATTTTTCAACCTCTCTGTTTCTATTTGGACAGTTTTCCTTGCTGATGATGTTCAGAGCTTGTGTTTTATCCACTGCCCTGTCCACATCTTTCCTGCACTATACTGCATGCATGCAATCTTCACCTATAATCTTCACTACTCTCCAGTCTTTCCATATTTAACTGCTCTTTAAATTTCTGCTTTGCTCACATCTTTCTGGTGCTGAAGCGAACGGAAACGCATGTGGAGATCTTGCACCTTCCTCACAAGGGTTGCTGTGAAATTAATCATGCACAATGCTAGATTGCTTTATGGAGAGATGGATTATTACTGGGTCAGACAACACTGCCGCATCTGTGTGCACAGCTCCCTGAGGAACCGCAGAGCCTCCTGACCCTGAAGCCTGGTGGGGACACTTGCAGGATCTCCCGTGCATGTGGGTGCATTGCCTCCCTCCACACTCTGCAGCTGCAGGGGCCGCAGAAAGGAAAGAGCTCTGTCAGATGTGTGCTAAACGGAGCCTGGATCGCCTCTGCTACCTCCTTTGCTTTTTCATTCCTTCCTCGTCCACCGGCCAGGGCCCAGCCTGCCTGCATCGTCTCCTTCGGGCACGCAGCCATCCAGCCCCTCCCGCCGCATCATCCCGGTGGGGCCTGGCTGCCTTCCAGGCTGCGGTACCCTCCGCTGCTGCAGGTCCCTTCCCCCGCCGCTGCTCCCGGCCGGGTGCGCAGCCTGCCTGCTTCATCACCGCGCAGCCAGCCCTGCTCAGACCTCCTCCTCCTCCCCAGGGGACCCTGCCGAGACGCCTCACCCACCCAGCCCCGCTGGAGCTGCGGGGTGCTGGAGCTTTTGGGGCGGGAAAAGCAGGGCGGTACCCTGCCTTCGGAGCTGCCTGGCGGCTCCCCTTACACTCCGGGCAGCCAGGGAGAAAGGCAATGCTGAATCATCCGCCAGGATGCTTTCTCTGGCCCTTCTCCACAGCGGCCAGAGCCAGGGCCAAGACACAGCCTGCCCGGGATGCTGCAATACGATATGCATGGAGCTGGCTCCTCTCAGGACCTTTTGAACAGAAGTGCAAGCCCCTGCTCTTTACCGCATCTGAGTCGGCAAGGCTGCAGGGTACCTTTTGTACCAGCTCTCCTGGCTGCAGTAAAGGCTGCTAGCCTCTTGCTTTGCATCTGAAGAAACAACTGTAAACTGAGGGTACTCTTTGATGTTTTGGGGGTTCCTTTCTTTTATCTCTCCTGCCCAAAGCAATGCGGAATCTCCTGAGTCTTTTATATTTCTGTAGTGACATTCTAGCACTGGCATTCCGTGCTTAACATGGGCTCTGGCCCAGGCTGGAGGAGATGAGCACCTTGGAGAAGAGCCAGCAATTGCTTAATAGAAAGGGAGACCCTAGAAGAAAACAAGAGGGATCATGGTCTTGGAGGTAACAAAATTTTGCTAGGGTAGCCCATTGGTGGGCAATATAAAAGGATAAGGAAGGAAATTACTTGCCTATTTATAATTAGATTAGGTTTTTGTACAAAGATTTATTTCTGATTATTATGTGGCTTGGGCCTCTTTAGCTAAAGAGGAAAAAGTAGTGTGCTTCTACACTAATGAAGCTAATCTGGGTCTGAGATTTGGACTCTTGCCATATGTAAGTGACAGATTGAAAATCAGAGGCTTAGAAAACTGTAATTTTATTTTGTGGAGTGTTTTTATGAAGGATCAAATGTGGTTTTTTCTACCATCCCTCAGAAAAGACTCAATGATAGCCAAAGTCAGAATTAACCTCTAGCCCATGATGAGGATGAACAAGCTGTATCTCCTCCAGTTCTATGGGTCCTAGAAGGATGATGATTTCATATTAACAAACTGCAGAGGACCATTCTCTCTGGCTAGGCACAAAGATGTGGAAGCTTGAACTGATACGTGACCATAACTGACAATATCCTGCAAATCAGAGCAGCAAGAAACCATTTAACTTAGCTGACCCTTTGTTCATGCTATGATCAAATGCAAGCTAGCCAGAGATTTTGGAAATTAGGCTTGGAATGTAACACTCATGGAAGCCAATAGATTTTAAATATCCATCTGCTTTAAAAAAAGTCCCAGTAGTCTCCCAGAAGATTCCCTAAGTATCACCTGCTTTCTTTCAACTAGTGGGAAGTAATGTATGGCTACACAAGTGGTTATTCATGGCTCAGCTGGATCACAGCTTAAGAAAGGATGCTCAGAGGGCCACAGATCAGTGCAGGGCAAGTGATACTTCTACCCCACTGGTTTTCTGTAAGAAAATGCCACTTCTTCAGAAAGAAGCAATTGCTTCATCAACTGCTCCATCATGTGTTTGATTGCACCCCTTCTCTTCCCCATACACTGAGAAATTAAAAGCACTCTAACCAAGAAGCTAAAAAGAAAAAAAAAAGTGTGTTCATTAGCAAAAGATTGATGAGGAAGATAAAAGGATCTCTTTTTATTGATTGCAGGCACTTTCTGCAAATTAAGTAAGTGCACTATTTAAAGATGGGAGAGTGACCAACAGCAAGTGAGCAGGCCCAATAAGCAGCATCACCGCCAGCAGTCATGGTGTGGGAAGAGTAGGCTATCACACATGCTGCAAACAATTAATTTATTTCTCCTTTCAGTGCTTCACCAACCTCCCCTCCTTAATCCATCTCTCTTGGACTGATGTCAAGACTTCCTCTTTGAGTCCTTCCAATAGCCTTCACTAAAAATCTCATCTCTCACCTCAAATGGTACAAGGAGAAAACTTCACTTTGCTATCATACCAGTCCTACCACTGCAACTGCAAATATTACAGTGGGACAGACTGTCACTCACACACATCCCATTGTTCACATACCATTGACAGAAAACAAAGACAGTACATGTGATAGTGCTGTTCCTGTATCTGCCCATTCTCACCACCTTTTCCACCTTTTTATATTATATTTTTTAAACCCTCTGGCCATTTGCAACCATATGTGACTGAGAAGAAACATCAAACCTGTAACAAAACGAAGCAAAACATGAACAGTAAAAAATACAAACCCTTATGAACATATTCAGCCTTAGACATGAGGGTAAAAACACCAATGTCAGCAGAATCATTAGTGTGTTCAATTTATTTGGTATACGAGGGCTTCTGTGGGAAGACTTCTATGCACAATGTAGAAAACAGGGACATGAACAGGCTGTATCCAAGTCATCTCCATTGCCCTAAGCCAAAACAACTATATTGGAATTATTTCACTGCCCACAAAAGTGAGTCTGAAGTGGGTCCTCACACTACTACATTTCTTGGAAATATCTGCAGCACAGAATACAAACTTCAGTGCTTGTGAAAACATTTGGGAAAGCTCTGTGGCAGAGCTTTCTGTATTGACATCACAC
Source organism: Phaethornis superciliosus (assembly GCA_023637945.1). Taxonomy (NCBI): domain Eukaryota; kingdom Metazoa; phylum Chordata; class Aves; order Apodiformes; family Trochilidae; genus Phaethornis; species Phaethornis superciliosus. The sequence goes on from JAJQWJ010000004.1 coordinate 19,588,424, forward strand.
ATGCACATTTACACTAGGCATTTACACAAGCAGTATGCTTTCTGTAAAGTATCTGTGGCTTGCGTGAAGAATGATTTAAAAAAACAACACAACTACAATGGCCATTTCAAGAAATGTTTATGCTTTAAATAGCTACAGTTGGTAATTGAAACTGAAAACTGCCATTAAATGGGCTGGTATTTCAGGGAACCCAAAAGGTTTTCTAAGTCTTTTCAAATGAAATGTGAGACACCAAACTTCTTTCAGCCTAATCAAAAGCAGAGCTAATGGCACTACATGAGATGCAGAAATCCAGCATCAAACTACGAATGTCAGGGGTTTTCATCAATGGCACTGACTCATTCCCCTAAGCTCTACTCTGTCACAAAACTGGGGTGTGACCTGCCACTGTTCAGGCTAATGATAATTATCTCTGCCATGTGTTAAAGGAGCATTTAAGAGATACAAAGATATGAAATGCACTCAGGCTGCATAAGGGCAGAAGCAGCCAAAGAAAGACTGTGTGCAGTTTTCTGGTTTATTTTGTGTTTCTTTGGTCTTTTTCCTTTTCTTTTTTCTCAGATTTGGCAACACCTTCACCCTGTCACTGGAATCTCCAGCAGACCTTCCTGTGGCAGTCATGGTTATTTATTTTCACAGTGCAGCAGTGAACTGAGGCAGCACTGCAGTCACAGGGCCCAGGCTTGCTCATTAATGCCCATGGACCTTAGTGCTCAAATGCATCCATTTGCCTTTATTTGAGCTGCTTCATTCAGAGGCAAGAAATTTCTAATGGGTGTTTGTTGGACAGCAGCAATTTTGCTACTGTGCACAGGCATGGCTATGCAGGATTTTGTTCTGGCTAGCCTCCACATACATGGTGCTGCTGCTACTGGGGGAGTCCCTGGACACTGATAATTTGAGTAAAGGTCCTGAAAGCCCTGACTCAAGGAATTATCACTCCCCCACTGACCCGTGGTTAATGAACTACTTAAATGTGCATGGAGTTAAACAAGTGGTGAAATGCCTTCCTGATTAGAGATGGGCTACATCATATATCTAAGTGCCTTTTTGAATCAGAGCCTAATTCAGGAACTGAAAAGGTATTTTGGATTGTAGTGCTGTGGTTTCACGAAAAAAACTGTCTGGCAGCAATATAATACTTTTCCATGTCTGTCCTTTTTGCTGCCTCTCTTCTGTCATTTGCACAAGTTCAGTAACAGTGTTCATGTGGCCAGGCTCTCAAGTGGATCATAGAACTGAATTTTTACTTTAAAATAATTTGTTTGTTTGTTTTGTTATTGTTATTTTAGTGGGTGAGCTTACCAGCAGCTTGTCAGTTGGGTCCATAAACACATATAGTCTGGAAGAATGGGTATGGGACAATGCTCCAGGGGATAGGAGTTTCTTGATCTTGTCCTCTCACCAAAGACTTTGCATAGTGAAACTATGATCCAAGGCCCATCCTGAATCTAGCTTAATTTACACAGACGCTCCCAGAAAATCCCAACAAGACAACCATTATTCTGAAAAATCTTGACTCTGCTCAACACACCTTCCACTTTTTTGTAAAGACAGGGTTGTTTTTGTACTTGTACACATCTCTAACTATTGTTTAAAACAGCATCAAACTTTATTTCACTTTAAAGTGTCATTTTCAAAATTTCAACTACACCTGGTCTTCAACAGAATAATTCTCTAATGTATATGTATTCAATAGTTTTGATATTAAGAAAAAAACCAAACCACCCAAACTAAGCCAAAACAAAATTAAATAAATCAAAAACATGCATCCAGCCTACTGTATGGGAAATGTTTTATCATTTAATAAGCGCGTGTTATTGACAGGACTGACGTTACTAGCTTAGATTTGTAAAGTGTATCTTACAGTAAAGATCTGTATTCAGAACCTCCAAGCTTCAGAATTTTGCTTGCAGAAAATCCTGTGTTATCAGCACAAGAGATTTTTTTAGCAGCTTCCCGCAATACTTCCAAATAATGAATTTACAACCTACATCAAGGTATTCATTCAATTACCCTGGCCAGTTCAGCTCTGGTCACGCCTGATCATGCTCAAGCTAGCAGAATGAAGATGTCTGCTCTTTAAACCAGGTAAGCAACACAGTATTTAGAACTACAAAAATTCTAGCAATAACAAAAGCAACAACTCTCATCATGCCTCAGAACCCTAACATCAACTAGGACATTTAATATTTATTATTCCTTCTCAGTGCACTCAAAGAGCCATAGAACGCATGAATCACTCCTTTGGCATTGGCTGGAAAATACTGTCAATTTCCAGCAAATAATTAAGACAAATTCAAATAAGCATGACAAAGAAGACTTTTTATCTAGTTATGAATTTTAAGTTGCCTAATCAAATATGGTTTTATTACACATTTATGTTTTGAATGCAAACCCTGGCCTGCATTTTAAAATACCTTGTCACATCTTTCTCTCTCAGCTACATACGGTCTGCCACAAAAGCAAAACTCTCACCTTTAAGAAGTTAAAATTTGAATTCAAATAAGGTAGTTAACTCTTCTTATACACAGAACTTCAATTTTCCTGCATTGGGTTGTGTTTTGTCAAGAGCAAGAGAGGAAAACAGCAACAAGGAAACTCTGAAACTTTAAACCTATCTTCTTTACTCTCATTTCACCAGTGCAGTTCAAGGACTGCAGAACAGATTCTGTGCTGCTCCAGACACCAAATAGACCCTTGTACCTGGTAAAATGGGCTCATTATAATTTCCATTTAGCACCTGAGCATGCACAGAATGGGGTGATGTGTGCCTTTGCTGCTGGATGATGTAAGACACTGCCTTCAGCAAGACACTGGACAACCTACAAATGGAGTAGAGAAGGCAGTGACAGGACAAAAACCAGGTCTTGAAAGTTCACAAGACAACAGAAGAAGGCAAATAAATGGAGCCTTTGCTACAGAACTCAGATATTTCAAACCCCCATTACTGACCATAACAGTATGTGAGGGAGTGTTAACACAGTCACACATATGTATCACAATGAGTTCACAGCAATAATTATTTTATTTTATTTTATTTTATGTATGCATTATTCCTGCAACAGTTCCTGCAATCAAATTGCAGGTCATATCACCTTGGGTGTGTTATGTCTGCCTGTGTTTCACCACAGGGGCTGTGGAGTGGCAATGGGAGTACAGACAGGAGGTGGAGGGAACAGACTGCCTTCTTCCTTCTTATTGAGGGCACCTAAGGAATAAATCCATTTACTCTGAGAAAGTATTTGAAAGGGTGGGCAAGACAGGCAGGACTGAGGTCACCTGTACCCTGTGTTCCCAGCCAAGTGCATCCAGATTACCATCCAGAGAAAAAGCCAAATAAAACAGAGCTGTCCTCATGTACAACATGGCAGCTATGCTATGCCTGTGGTAGGAAGGGTGGTCGTGATAGGTAGGGAAAGGAAGTGAGCACCTACAGGCTTACAAGAAGGAGAAAAAAGCACTTAGGGATCTTGGCTTGTATAATCATGGACAGGGTGAACTGTGTCCCTAAATCCCTTTCTGTGTGGGGCCACAGTTTGAAGCCAGACCCTTTAAAACTCTACTATTCTTTCAAACATTGACTTCTGCAAAGATGGAAACAAACTTCTTGCCATTGTGGGCAAGATTTCAGCCTGCTCAGCTACAGTAATAGTGGAGATCTAATATGAGAGATGCCTTGCTCTTGCTTAAAAATTCCCTGCATACTGCTTAACTGCCACTTAACTCCTATTAAATTAAAAGCTGCCAAATCCTCTCCATGTTTCTAATTTCACACTAAACCCATTGTCCTTCCTTTAGGGTTTTCAATTAAAGGGCTGTTTTTTAACGACTTTGCATGTACTAGGGGAAAAAACAAGGGCGCAACCAAAATAGATCCAATTCTAAAGGCACAAGCTCCACAGGGCAAGGCTTGAGCTCCCAGGGCAGACTTGGGAGAAGATCAGCCAAGGAAGGAAAAGGCAGAGTGTCTTGAATTTTGAACTCATTTCACCCCACAGAGTGAAGACAGTGCTCCTGCCTCACTGACCAATTTTAAATGATTCTCTGGAGGCCTTGTTAATAACACTTGAAAAGTATGTGAAATTCTGTATATTACATTCTTTTTCTTCATTAGGCATCAGTTTATGGTTTCATCAGGAAAGCTGCCCTGCTCAGCTGCATAGAAATCACAGTTTAAGGCTGCCTTGAAGGACACAAAAAGACTCAAATTTAACCAATTCACCTGAAAAATAAAAAAGGATGAAGTTTTTGCCTGTGTTGCCGAGTATGTGTGAGTGTGTGAACAATACTACAGAGTGAAGGTGTGAGCAGACAATACAATACAATTCCCCTTTTAAACTAACCTGCTGAAGAAGCGTTGTATCATCCCAGCAGTGACTATTATGATTAGATATTGGCTAATTAAAAACCTATGCAGCTGGGGCCTAGTCAGCATTAATAATTAGCTGTAGCTGTTTCCACCGCCTTCCACCCTCCTCCTCCATTTCCTTTCTTCTTCTTACAAAAAAACCCCAAAACAAACACACACACAAAAAAAGCCCTCTGTGCATGTATGTAATTACAGGAAATAGAATCCATTATTAATGTGGCTGCAGCAGACAGAAAAGTTCAGGTTTACTGCTTACCAGCGCAGAGGTAAGTTGTAGCTACTGGCAACAGTCAGCTTGCTGGTGCATTAGGTAATGAGAGAGTTTCTAAGAGCACAAACTGAAGTGGCTATATAATACCAGCCATTTGGAAAATCACAGAAGCTGGGAGGAATTATGAGTCTGAATCTATCACTGAGACAGGCAACTGTGGACAACCTGTAGGAATTATTCCAGGAACAATTAAGTTGCAACAATAAGGTTGTGTATTTTCTTTGATCCACAAATGTGATTACTTTCAAACGCAATTATGCAAGTCAGAAGTCTCCAGAGGATGGGCAGAGAGGAAACGGGTACAGATAGCAGCATGAGACAAAGCACCCCAAATAAAGGTCTATACCAAGCCTTTTTCCCATAGAAATAACACAGTGTTCAGAATGAGTTGGAAAAAAATCCCCGCACATGTCCTGTGATTTCAAGAAATATCAGACAAGTCAGGCCAGAAGTGCTCATTTCCTGGCACACCAAACAATGATCTATCATTACAGCCATGTATCTGTCAAGTCGGTATCTGCACAGACATGCTGAAGAAATGCCTTTCAGACTTCATTTTCCAGTAATACTGGACAACATATTATGTTGCACATAAATACAGACACATAGCCTGAACCCCTGAAATGAAGGCTTAGAGCAGAAGAAAAAAATATGGTATGCTTGAACAAGTAATAAAGTTATGGATCAGAAACATGTATTAAAGCCACTGTTTTGCCCTCCTCAAGGTGTTATCTTTTTTATTATTTATTTTTTAATCAAAATTTATAACTCTTTGATGCTGCCTAAAATGTAAAAATGGTAAAAAGCAGCAAGGAGCTGTCCTAAAGCTGTAGACTCAGAAGCTTGTCCCACACATGGTTGACATGGTGTCTGACAGATTTCAGGGACCTGCCACAGAAATCTGTCAGACTTCCTTCCAATGGGACAGAACGGAGGGCCCTGCTCTGCAGCCAGAACCAGAGAAATAGCATGAAGTCTGCTCTACGCAACATTAAATCTTCATTGTCCCAGACTATGTATGTTACTGAACAAGGGCTAGCTGCAAGAGGGTTGTCACAGCACCTACAGCTCAGGTTGTGGCCCCTCACTTCATTCTGCCTATCATGAGCTCTTCATTGGAGCTTCTTGCTGACAATGAGTTACTGCTTCTTCCTCTCAACATCTGGGCAGGATGGATATAAACCAGTGTGGTCCTGCCTCTGAAGATGACTTTCTCTGGTTTGAGTGGCAACAGTTAACTATAACCTTTTCATCTACCCATGGCCACTGACTATTTCCTTACTGCAGACAGACTTTTTAATACTGCTGTGGGGAACTGTACTCAGATGACCCAGAGAAATCCTTTGGTAATTATTCGGGCTAGTCCTATTAGGAATAAAAGGCTTGCAATTGCTAAAGCAACAAAAAAACCTTTCAGAGAAGGAACCCACTACTACATATTAAATCAACGCCCCCTTCCAGCCTAGGATAACCTGATTATTATTGTACACAAAAAAAGTTGTGTTTACTGAAATAAAAAACTGCTTAACATTTTAAGAAGTTTTATTTTAAAATTTAAAAAATGTATTTGAAATGCCTACAGTTTCAAAAGACACTGCTCTGCTTCCCTGCACGTATTTCATTTGTGTTTTACTAGTCCACAGTACTACTTGTTTATTTTGCAAGCAAGACAGATTTTTACAGGATGTGTATAATTTCACAATTATCTTGCCTGTGCTCCAAATTTATGCTACAAGAGATGATGAAATTTGTGTTCCCCAGTTTTGTTATTGTTTTAGTACTGTTGTAACATGACAATGGTAGAGTTAACTCTTCCATCTGCTCATCAGAAATTCAGCTGGTGTGCTTAAAATGACAGTAGCTTGACTTATTGAGCCATAAGAGGAATTATTTCTCTACAGCCACCAGCCAAACAAGTAAACTTTCAATAAGCCCTGAAGGCATGTGAAGTCACTGCATTTCTTTTATAAGGAAAAAAACCTAAAACCCACCATTTAATAAAAAAGGTGCCTAGGCACCTAAAATGGGCCTAATGTGGTACACAGTCACAGCCAGCCTGGTGGACTTAAGACACCTCAGTTCCCTTCTCACACCTGCATCTGCTCCTGACTTCAAGGCTTTCCACCATTCCTCACCCCAGAGGGTGCTGGATGAACCAGGACTGTTCTTCAGATCCTTTTACTATAGTAGACTACATCCAAGATATTAATAAACACTTTTGGGTTTAGTTTAAAATAACCTGACATGGTTATCACTTTGATGACCCCTGGGAGTCGTCCATCCCTCCCATGAGCAATTTTCAATGCTGGCACTGCAGGTTGTTTTCAGGACAACATCCATGTTCCTTTTTCTGAAGTAAGTCTCCAGCTTTGCAGAAAATGGAGAAAACATTTTCTAGAGAGATAAATGTCACTGGAGGTTTTTCCTAAGACTTCATGGAGAGAGGAAAGACATGATGAATACTCTTTTTTCACAGGCAAACAGACAAACAGTAGGTGCATTTATTAAACTGTTTTTTCCTGAGGATCTAGGAGATAGGAGGAACTGGAGACACCTTCTCCTGCTCCATCTTAGTCATCTCAAACATGCTGGCTGGCAGCCTTGCTCCCCACATAGCACCTGAGTGTGGAAAAAACTTTGGTAATTGTTTGGACTAGGAAATATTTCTGTTTTGAGGCATCTGAAGTCTCCCTGGGCTTTCAGCAGGGTTCCTGCACATGCAGATCATGGTTCATACTAGTCCTACGATCTGAGCTCAGGGTTGCTCAGGAAATCTTTCCTTTGATCTGTGTCTTGCTAACATCCAATTGCTGGAGTGCCTGTCTTTCTTGATCATTTAAGTATGCCTCTGTGACTTCTGTCCCTGTGATACATTTCTGCATTTAGACGTATGCAACCTCTGTCAAGTGAAGGATTTAGAAAAAATATAAGGAGCATTGTGTATCTGTTGGAGACTCTGGGAAACAGACAGGGACTGTTTGATACCTGGCCAGTAGCACTGAGTTGTGTTCACCCCAAGCAGGAGTGTGAAAACACAGGAGAGAGATGGAGATACCTTGAGGGGCCTCTCTCCTTCATTTATTTAGCAAGTACAAGTAACTTCAAGATTTCTTAACATCCTCTCACCCAATTAAAATACATCAAATATTTTCATAAATAAAGGAAAACATTTTCATAAGTAATGAGAGAACATGAGAATATCTATTAAAAGCTATGGTCATCTCAGAAATACATTGCTGCTGTCAGTAATTAATATACAAGTTATAAAACTCAAGCAACTAACTTCAACTCTTGTATTTTTTTTGTACAGCTTTCTAGCTGAGATCAAACACATCATTTAATTAATTGATCCCTTTTCCCTTTCCCACAAGCATTCCTATTTAAACATACACATTTTCTCATAGTAGCTTTATCCATTGTGTCTGAAATTGACATTATCATGGAAATTCCCAAAGGAACCTGGAGCATGGCTCATCTTGCTCTCACTGCACAGGAAATGCAACAATTCTTACTAATCCTTCCTCTATAATGAAGAGTCAGAATCATTGCCTTGCTGTGCTGCGGAGGAAATTGCTGCATAATCTCCTTTCACAGCTAGACAATCCTCTCTTTCCAAAGCAGGCTAAGCATGCAAATTCTCCAGACATATTTGATGAATTTCTAATAACAGTGGGTGAAATGACAGGGCAAAGGCGAGTGTCAGTGACATAAGCCTTGTGCTGGCTCCCTACTGAAGACATTGTTTTCCTTGTATATTCACCCACATATTAATCGTGGGTGATACATACTAATTGTATCTGCTGTGGGACAAGTAAACCATAATCAGGTCAAACTGTGTCCAGCCTTAAGGTCAGACAGAAGTCTTGAAAAGACTAACACATGCATTCATCTCTACGCTTCATGAAGGCTGCAAAATGAGACCACCCAATGTCTCCCAGTTTATGCTCTTATATCTCCAGCATAGTGAACACTGAGAGTATCTTCTGCCAGTCAGGATGGTCCCCTCGATCTCTTGAGCTAAGGGAAGAACCTCTGTGTCGGCTGTGGGGAACAGACACTTTTTTTTTTTTTTTTTTTTTAGTGGCAGTCTTATCTGCCACTAAGAAACACTTTACTTAGTCCCCCTTAAGGAAATTTTGAGAAAAGATTGATAGTTGCATGAAAAATAGGAAAAATAATTTCCTTGATGCACTTAAAAAACCCCCAAATGCTTGTTATGCAAAAGCTAGTATGCCTCGCACTTTAGAGGCTAAGTAAGTTTTTTGTCACAAGAGGGCAAGGATGATGTTTTCTTGGTTATAAAACAAGTCTACAATTTTCCATAAAGGCCATTTGCACCTTCCTCTCCCTTTCTGGCCTTGTCCACAGTGAGAGACAGTAATCAGTAAAGCACTGACATATTCTGGTGCTTTATATTCCCACATCAAATCATGTGCAACACTATTCAAGATGTCTGAAATGGTATGTGACTCCAGCCACAATATCTGATTATGTGGCTTGCTGCTGTAATTGTTTTTAGGCAATGTAGATAAGGGATGAGGAGAGGCAGCAGAGCAAGAGAAGATTATCACTGAATAATCTGATATTGTGTCTGGATTTACATACAATTTCAGACATCTTGAATAGTGTTTAGGGTTTAATTATCTGTTGTCCTTGACTGCCCTGGCTCTATAGGTGGGAAAAGACCCCTTCTGAAGTCACAGGGCACAGGCCTTACGTTGAGGAACCTGATCCAAGTCATAACAGGGTTGTGGTTGCTATAGAAGAGTGGGAAGGAGCTGGAGCCAACAACCAAACAAGATTACAGAGGAGACAAGACTCCCTGCAGATCTAACGAAAGGAAAAATTTGAGCCAGAAAGGCTGAGTTACCTGTCATGGTCACAGCTTAGGAGGAAACTCATTTAGCAGAGGCAGCACCTTTCTGGTGTATTTTTCCTCCACCATCCCTGAGGCACCCCTGCTGACTCGCACCTGAGGTAGGACATGGGGCTTGGTGGGTGCTGGGGCTGGCCAGCCTGCCTGCTGGTGCATATGTCTGGCTGGTCTGCTTCCCTTGCATCTGTGAGCATGGGCTGGTGGCAGAAATTCTGCCCTGTGGCAAATGCTTTTCTTCCAGAAGGTCAGTTTCCCTTTTTTCCCTAGCAGGTAGGGGAGGTATAGCAGGACGAGTGCTTCACACCAGATCAGATTGGATGACAGCTGGGAGTCTCATTCAAGAACAGGTGATACTTCAGTTTTGACAGGTGGTACAACATGCAGGGATCATGCTGAAAATTAACTGGGATGACAACTCTCCGCAGAGCTATTGAGGGCCAAGACATGATCATGACTAAGGCTGAGGCACAAACAGGCCTCAGAGATCAGAAAAGTATGTAGAGACTAGCTGGACACTTGCTAGTTAGAGTTTCTTACAAATGGTGTACTGTACTTTGTTACACTGACAATTTTCTGTGTTAATAAAAAGGGAGATGCCAAGAATATGGCACTATTTAAGAAATGAGTAGTGAGAACACAGGCTCAGCAGAAATGCCAGCTCTTACACATACACACATGCTCTCCTCTCATTCCTGCTCAGACTACCCTCCCCTGCACTCCACCACTCCTTTAATACTACATTCTAAAGAGGTAGTTGACATCCATTTCTTCTTAATGATCTATTTGAAGAATTCTTTTTTCCTTAAGTGAGTTTCAAATTTTTCATCAGTCCTGGGCTAATTTATCAACTATAGCTAATGTGTTTCTACTAAAGCTACCTGCTCCACATCTTGTTCTGAAAAATTGGTAATAGTCAGTATATTTGTCTCACTCTTTTTGACTATTTTTTCTCCAACCAGAAATGTACTTTATACATGATGCTTTTGGATTGTTGTGAGTGGCAGTCTTATATATAACAGATAAAAGCCATTCCTTAGGATGAAACATCATCCAGAGGAACAGATTCTCATCAAATTAAAAGGCAAGAAACCCTCCCCTGTACCCAGCCTTCCTCACTGGCCATCTGCTAATAGCACCCATGTGTGTAGAAAATTCATTTTCACATTTAAATTGAAAAGCTCCATTTGCTCAGCCTGCTTATAAACTGTGCTCTCTTGCTGGGGTGAGTATTAGGTCTGATGCATGCATATTATCCAGTGAACATGTAATTGCAAATACATTCCACATCCAATTATCTTGAGTTTTACTGCATATTTTCTCCACATAACTCAGGCAGTAAGTACAACAACACATTAGCTCTCCAGGTGTCCATTTGACTGTAAGAATTAGTAAGGTGTTGGCATTTAGCTTCTCTCCTCCAAAGTGTAATTCACTCACAGCCAACATGAGAGGTCAGTTATACAGCTGGTGCAGGATACAGACATTGCAGGGACGACAGACAGGCAGGTAAGATTAAGGTAAACAGTCCCTAAGCCATGCTTGATTTCCTGGAATCCATTTCACAGATGCACAGCTCAAATGTGCTGGCTGAACACACATGGAGACGGTTTCAGGCTTCCATTACCTCCCATGAAGCTTGGGATTGATCCACTGCACTTAGAGATCACAGCTACATTGGCTCGACTAATAGTCTACAAAAAAATTACAGCATCCATATTCACAGTATTCCTTCCCTGGAATTATATTAGCATTCTCCTCCCTCCAAAGTGACAAATATATAAAGGAGTTACACACATCTACTCTGCACATACAGCTTGCCTGTGATTCTGAGCTTATTACATCACAGAGCTGAACCAACAGTTCTGCACTGTGACAGACAGATACACATTTAAATGAGCTGCATTGCTGCTCAAGGCAATTTTTCATTCTTCCTGTAAAAATTGTGTTTAAGATTCTTCTGGCCCCTTGCAAGCTCTGAGACAACTGTTATCCTACTGTCTGTCAACTAATAGTTGCCATTGTGTCAGCTAATGGGTTTTCTGTAGATCATTAAGATATTCAAGAACCATGCATAGCCTGCAGCTTGTTTTAAGCTAAAGATTTCCCCAGTGGGAAATGGAAGGAAAGAGGCATTGCAGGGAAATAATAAAAGTCATATTAACAGTATAAAATGTATAGCACAAGATTAGACTCCAATCCTATTTCACTGTGTGCCCGTGCAGTCAGTGGAATCACTCCATGTTTGCACTGCTTTAAATAACATAAAATATTAAGGAATTCAAAGCACTGCCAGTTTTGGATGTCCTTAAAATGCAAAAAAAGCAAGAAGGGTGGTAGATAATCAGGTGAAATTACCTGATTTAATAATTTAATCCTACTGTTTTTTCAGAACAATAACTAAACTGTTGAACTAATGCCCCCTGGCACTGGACACCAGAGCTCTAAAGCATACAACAGAATTTTAGTTATAACTGAAAGAACACCATTGCTTAATAGACACAAAAACACAGACACTTCAAGGAAATAAAAGTTTCACATGTGGTTAGGTCTCTTCTAATTTGAGAAGACTAGAAAAAACTTTCTACCACTGACAATTTGTGACACAACTGCTAGTGACAGAGCTAATGGGCAGTTTTCTACAGTGTTGGTAGCTGGAGCTTTCACAGCTAGATGTCTGCCTACAAAACAGATGTAATTGAAAAAATGCCCTCATATTTCTTCCCTGGAGTATGACTTATGTTTTTCTTTTAAAAAACAACCATTGCAGTAATACTCCTCAGCAAACCTGCTGACATTTTGGAAATCTCATCTAAATATCTGTCAGACGCTTGCATGTGTTATTAAGAGTCATGCTTCAGATGATTGTGAATATTACCAGAAAAATATCAGTAATAAAGTTCAGATTTCACTTTGCAAACCTCAGAAAAATAATGACTGTATTAACTTCTGAAGGGCCATTAACACCCCATATATAAATGCAAAACTTTATGATAAGGTCAGTAGCATATGGTGTTTGTAAAAAAAGCTTCACGTGACAGAGCTGTGCCCAGTAAAATCCTTTCTGATTCAGCAGCAACTCTGAACGTTTTCTGAAGCAAGGAGCTCTTCTGTGCTGAGTAAAACCAGAAACAAATGAACACACAAAAAAAGCCAAATACTCGAGGATGGAAAAACAGTTGCCCCCTCTGTTGGCTTGAGACTGGAGTGTAGTGGGTGTTGCCTCATCTCTCTATTCCAGAGCAGTGGCTTCAGTTGCTGAACTTGTTGAGGGCTGTGGTGTAACACCAGCTACTCAGTGCCCGCTGGGAAGGCTGGGATGGGATAGGCAGCCTCACCACTCAGATATGCCTACAGGGCTCAGTAACAAAGGGGATGAATCATGCTCTCAAAGGACAAGTGTGGTAGCTGGGCTGCATTTATGTCACACACTACTTCATGGCTCTGCCCTTCATTACAATTTACCTGTGTGCTTGTTTCAGTTCCCAGTGTGTACAGTGTGAGAAGGTAGTGTCTTAGTCCACACCCAGGCATAAATATAGCTTTACGATTAATTCCCTCCGGTATGGTATAAAGGCACTTAGGAGTGTTTGGGGGTTGCCACGTCTGTTTGCATAATGTGGGAGGACTGCTTTGAGTTAAGGGAGCAAAGCTGATAAGGTGGTACCCATGTACCAAAGCTGGTAAGGTGGTACCCATTAAGTGCTTTGATGCACTTAATCCTTCATATAGTGCTTAGATGTCTTGAAAAGCAGTCACTGATGTGAACCAGAATGACAGAAGAAAACATATTAATGATGTTCAATATGTTAAGCATATTAATATCATATTAACTTGCCCATTACTGGCAAGTACTGTTCCAACACTGCAGCTCAGCTCTTAGCTTCACTCCACTTTGCACCCTAGGCTTAGCCCTTATGATATCATAAATCAGAAATGCCCCGTGCTATTTTAGCTTGCAACAGGATTGATGCAGTTTGGAATTCAGAGGGCTGTGAAAAGTTCCCTTCCTTGTAAAAAGCTGATCCCTGCAGAAAGGAAAATTTTGAAAAATTTTGCCAAAAGATCTCAGATAGATGGATACTTTTATTATTATAAGCTACTAATAAGGCCTATGAACTATGTAGATCCAAAATTAAGTTGAAATGACTAGCATGAAATGTGGACAGTCAGGAAAAGAACATCTGTTGAAGAAATGCAAGAGCCTGTATAAAGGTATGTATTCACTTAAAAGAAAACACCAACATTCATCATCATACAGTTCATAAAGGACAACTGCTGCAGGGCATAGCTTTAAAAAAAAACTAAACCAAGTAGGTATTTTGTAATGGTTGCCATGTATTTCCATGCTACTGTGGATGTAACTCAAAATTACTGACAAGCTGACTACTGCTAAATATTTAGGAAGATGCACACCTAAAAGGAAGATCACATGGTGAAAGGCTGCTTTTTAATTGCCGTAGTGACTAAAGTGTTTCCTTCTCTACTCTGTACAGAGGGAGAACATCATGAACAGCAGAAACCATTAGGAACCTGCAGGAACATTTTGATAATGAAAGTCACAAGAGATACAACTTTCTCACTTTGCATCCAATTAGGAGAGGTTACCAAAAAGCAATTTAGAAGAGATGTGGACTGAAGGATGAGTTGGTAATTTCTTCTTGTGGGTTTAGCTTGGCCCCCACTACACTGTTATAATACTGCTCGAATGGGAATGTGAAAGAAGAATATTGCTTTTAATTTATAAGGTAGGATCTCCTGTAGCCTCAACTGAGTATCAGCCACAGGGTGTGTTTGCACAGTAGCTAATACGGGGGACACAGTGATGGATTTTCAAAGCCATGCATCCATTAAAAGATCACATTTATATACAGTGCTCTGCCTATGTCTTTTGACATACAACTTCTGTCATGCAGTTTGCATTTTTCAAGAAGGAAAAATAATTTATCAAGGGGTTATTCTTAAGCAAATGGATAAATTCAAAGCCATAAACTTGGTAAGTTGTTCTGATGATAATAGTGTACTTTTCTGTTTATCTCTTAACTACTGCTATCTCTGCTCTCATCCTTTAGGAAAAGATCCAGTTGAATGCTGAGGCATCTCCAGTTACTAAAGAGGTATTTTCTCCCTGGGTTCCTGCTCAGGAATCAAAAGAACCTGACAAGGCAGACAACTCAGATGGGTGTGTTCCCTATTGCTCTCCAGGAAATTTTGTTTCTTCTCCATACACAAGAACATCTGCCTTTACTAGGTGACTACATCTTCCCAAATTGTAAGCTCAGTGAGAAAACCAAGAATTGGATCCAGTCACTTGATTTCTCTGTAGTTCTTTAATTTTGCGTTTCTGCTTTGTCACAAACTTCCACTTCCAGAACATGAACCTGAAACACTCAGGCCCTGTTATTCCACAGACTGTCTCTGTTTACAGTCATTGCAGCCCAAGACCTTCCCTGGGAGCATGTGAGCTAGAAAGCCCAGAACACAACTCCTAAGAAAGCCAGCTGCACATGCCTCTCCAGAAAAAACTCCAGTCCCACTGGGGTGATTTGAGATTTGGAAACTCAAACTCCCCTTGGGACTTTCCTCTTTGGGAAGCTGGACCTCTTCTACCAAAGCTCAAACACAAGAAACACCCCTTCCAAAAAGAAGAAAATGGGCTGCAAACATGAGTTTCTCATGACAGAAGGGCCCCCTCAGGGGTACAAAGGATCCTGCTAGTTGCTAGTCAATGAATCAACACAACAGGGTGCCTCCAGGCAAAGTCTCTTTGGGGATAGGCAGGTATTGTTGGGACAATAGGAAAAAAATAGGTGATCAACAGAATTTCTGGGCAAAGGGTAAGTCAGTCATAGCCTATTGTATTAAAATACAGATATTATTCTGTACCCACACACATATTCATAATTTTTCTCCGTTTTAATTATCCTTTTTTCACACTCCCTCCCAGATCTTTTTCTCCTTTATGCTTTCCCACAAAGCACTGACATTTTGCATTTCAGCATAGTTAATGACATATCTTTGACACGTGATTTGTGGGAGTGCCTGAAACAGATGTGTGCTTCTGTCAAGGTCATATATGCCATACTGTTCACAGATCTCTGCCCAGCTAAGTACCACCACCTGTCTTGTATCTTTATTCGGTATGAACTACTTTGATGCCTCAAAAATGACATGGAAAAGAGAAGATTTTGAGAAGGCTGATCTGATACCACAATGTATGTTCGTAATTGCTGCCCAGAAAGAGTACAGCTGACAGTGAACAAAAGGCAAAAGCAAGCCTTGTAGATTTATTCTTACATAGCTATACAGATAGCTAAAAGTGTCTTTAAAACCCTTCCACTCTGGCAGCTGTACTTAAACTATACAAATTGTTTTACTTATTGCTTTTTTACTGTAATGTCAGCTTCTTCCAATTTTAATACTGCTTATACACATCATTCCCTTTCAGCACTCTGACCTCCTTGAAGGAAAAAAAAAAAGAAAAAAGAAAAAAGAACAATGAACAGCACAGAACAGAACTGAGTATATACTAGTGGTGTACTAGCCTGGTATACATGTAAAAACTTTGCAGTGGAGCTGCCTAGTCCAGACCAGGTCCTCAGTGCCAACTCAAGCTCTCCTTCAGAGAAAGGTTTGGGAGTGAAGAGTGCAACTACAGTAAACTCTGCAAGGTTAACTGGTTTGGAAGCAGACATTTAATGTCACACCAGCTTTAGGATAGTAATCACATAAAAGGTTGAAAACTGTGTCTCTAGGAAATGTGAACTATTCACATGACTTTGCCCTAGCTGTAAAATTTCAGCACAGGAAACACATTTTGTAATGACAGATTAAATCATATGAGTGCTGAGATTACCACTTCATTGTCCACTCTGTTAGTGCCCACTGTGAAGAAAGAAGCTGAAAAATGATGAGGGAAAGGCTGTTGATGTAGTCTACCCGGACTTCAGTAAAGCCTTTGACACTGTCCCCCATAACATCCTCATGGACAAGCTGTCTGCCCATGGCTTGGACGGGCATATACTCTGCTGGGTTAAACACTGGCTGGATGACTGGGCCCAAAAAGTTGTGGTCAATGGAATTAAATCCAGTTGGCAACCAGTCACAAGTGGTGTCCCCCAGGGCTCAGTGCTGGGGTGACTCCTATTTAACATCTTTATTAATGATCTGGATGAGGGGATTGAATGCACCCTCAGTAAGGTCGCAGATGACACCACGTTGTGTGGTAGTGTCGATCTGCTGGATGGCAGAAAGGATTTAGAGAGGGATCTGGACAGACTGGATCATTGGGCTGAGATCAACTCTATGAAATTCAATAAGGCTGAGATCAACTCTATGAAATTCAATAAGGCCAAGTGCTGGGTCCTGCATTTTGGTCACAACAACCCCAGGCAATGCTACAGGCTTGGATAAGAGTGGCCGGAAAGCTGCCTGGTGTATTGGCTGGCAGGCAGCTGAATATGAGCCAGCAGTGTGCCCAGGTGGCCAGGAAGGCCAATGGGATTCTGGCTTGTATCAGAAATTGTGTGACCAACAGGACTAAGGAAGTGATCCTGCCCCTGTACTCAGCACTGGTGAGTCCCCACCTCGAGTACTGTGTTCAGTTTTGAGAACCTCAATTCAAAAAGGACATTGAGGTGTTGGAGCAAGTCCAACAAACCTGGTGAAGAGTTTGGAAAACATCCCTTATGAGAAGCATCTGAGGGTGTTGGGGCTGTTTAGTCTGGGGAAACAGAGGCTGAGGGGAGACCTTATCACTCTTGACAAATACATGAAAGGAGGTTGTAGTGAGTGGGGTTGGTCTCTTCTCACTGCTGACAGATGACAGGACAAGGGGAAATGGCTTCAAGTGGCATCAGGGGAGATTTAGGTTGGATATCAGGAGAAACTTCTTTACAGAATGGGTTGTTAAGCACTGGAACAGGCTCCCCAGAGAGCTGGTTGAGTCCCCATCCCTGAATGTGTTTAAAAGTCATCTGGATGTGGTGCTTGGGGACATGGTTTTAGTAGTGGGTCATCAGAAATAGGGTAATAGTGTTAGGATGAGGTTGGACTCTATGATCTTGTAGGTCTTTTCTAGCCTGAGCAATTCTATGATTCTGTAAAATACTGCACAATATGCTAGGTTTTAAGAGGGGACCATCACAAGATTTTATCTCTGCTCTTTCAGTAGGATTTCACTAACTGGGAGGCTGAAACTTGTTTTACTTTAAACAAGAACTAGTTATCTCACCCGGCCCTTGCTCACTCACTTGCTCCTTAGAACAAAGCAAAGTGTTTTCTCCAGAGATGATTATTCAGAAAAATAAAACTACTGACATAATAAAGCAAAATCCATGAGTTGGTATAGCATTTTCCTCTGACCCCTTGTCACATCAAGGCACCAGGTATATATGGCTTTTCTGGAGAAGCAGCTTTTCAGTCCTTGGAATGGATGAGGCAAATGCTGACAGTCACAGGTTTCAGGCTAACTTATTACAAGAGCAAGAGTTGGGAGTCCCTCCTGGGCTAGCATAACTGCAGCCTGAGTGATTGCCTTCACCATCTGAATTCCTTCAGCTTTCTCAATTGGTTACAGTATTCTCCTCTTCCTATCCTGCCCCAAGTGACTCCTCCCTGTTATTACAGTCTCCTAAAACATATCTGCACCTTCACCCTAAGATGGCTGCATTTCAAAAGTCACCAAACTGCTACCATGACTTCAGGTTTTATGACAAAAAGTCATGGAGTCTTTTTGGGATGAAAGAATTTAAATACATGTTCAATGGTTATTGTGCCCCCTGATTTTTTCTGATCCTTACACTCCGCTACAGCACTGTCCTCTTCTTCTTTGCATCTCAGTTGTAGAGGGAATATTGGAAATTAACATTTCCAATGTCAAAACATGTCAAAATCAGAATAAAACAAAGCCAAACAAATCAGAGTAACCTTAATGCTGAAACTCCTTATGCATTATATTCTGCTATACTGCAAGATATCTGGTCAACAAGTCACACTATATCTTAAAGAATTTCAGTTCAAATGTAACTCAGCAGGACCAACCACATAATGGACTGTCACTCTTCATCTGCCTTTTCTTGAGTCCACAAATTTTGGGCACACATCAAAGACAGTAATTCTCCTCTAGGTACTTGTGCACGAGTACCATTAAAAAAATAAAATAAAGGAATCTAATCAAAACTCCAAGTGTCAGATGGTGGGACAACTTGAGTGGTCTAAGAACTTGTTAGCAATCAAGATGACCCTTTGAACAATTATGTCAAATAGCAACAAAAGTAAAAAGTCTTCGGAGAAGTATCATGGAGGCAGAAGAAACAGCCACATAATCCCTATAAACCGCATAAGCCCTAGCTTTCTGTCATCCAGAAGCGCTGATTCATGTTTGTATGATTCTTAGACAAAATTAATGTTTTTTGAAAGTGAACTCCTGTCAGATACTACATAAATAAATGCAGAGGAGAAGGATTGTGTTCAGTTTAGGAGATGAAGTGGAAACTAGGAGAAGCTTTATTTGCTTGTTAAGATTTTAGGACACAAACAATCTACTGTCCAGGCTGCTTGCCTCGCATATGCAAAAATGTTCCTGTTAAAAATACTCTACAGACCAATGACCCTAACACCATGTCATAGAAGGTTCTACTGCTCAGCATGAAACCTTCCTATGAAAGCAGCTCAGGATTGAACTTGAATAATTATGACAGGCAAAAAATCTTTCATGCCTCCTTTTTATGTGCTGTATCTGCTATTCATTGGATATGCAGGTTGGAATCTGCTATTGAGCCATGAGAAGACAAAGTGTTAGGGAGGTGCCTTGCTGTGCCAGGCTTGGAGTCTGCAAGTTAATACCAGAGAGAAGAGATGAGCAGCTCCAACTGACACATTTCTTCTCCAACTAATTTTTCTTTTTTTTAATTTCTGTGCAGGTCTTAGAGGCCAACACAGGGAAGTCTGTGTGAAAATGAGATTAAAGATATCTAAAGAACAGATGACCAACACTGTGTCTTTTCTCCAGACAAAAGCTAAACCAACGTGCTCTGCACTCTTCTGAAAAAGAAGCCACAGGAAAGGTGGGATCAACTTCCTACCTGTTTATCATCCATACTTATGCCTCCAGCTGGGCATCAGGTCATCCTGCCAGATAGTGGCCAGTATCATGCATGCTTCAGAGAACACGGTCCAAGCACACCTACTGCAATGGTTACTGGCTCAACATCTTGCACAAGCAAATATGAACTGAGAATCCCACTGTACAACAGTATGCCCTGCCCCTCTGCTAGAGAAACTGCCTCCACAGACATTGTAGGGAGCAGCCCTTAGTATGTAGCATAAATAAGGTAGTGCTGCATAGTTCAACTAAGCAAATGTTTCTTTCTGTGATGAGCAGTCAGAAATACACTACCACAGTTCTGTCTCTGTCCAGCTTCTTCATTTCCTATTGCTGCAAATGCTCAGCTTTTGATGCAGTTTAGTGCTCAGACCATGGGTTTCCACACTGTCACTGTCCAAAGGCACAGTAAGCTAACGTGCTTTAACACTGCTGGTCTGCACACTCATACTGTGCTGTAGGTGGTTCCCATGCCAAGAGATGTGGTCACTGCAACCCCCCACCACCTCTTCCCTTCTCTCTTTTTGCTCCATACAGATATTCCTGCAGAGCACCTCCACCTGGAGTCTGTGTGAAGTGCTGATGATTCTAACCCAGAAAATCTGATTGCTTTTGGATGTCTTTCTAGGCATGTCATAACTGACAAACAAGAATGCAAGTTTGGGGACCATTTTTAAAAGGATAGAAAGACTGTCATATGTATGATATCTTTTCCTGTCAGGGTGAGAAGCCAAGATTCCTTTAAGAACTCCCAAAAGAATAAAAGAGATCACCATATTTTTATTCTTTAGTCCAGAATACATAATTGTCTGAACACATAAAATCAAGGCACTATGGTGGAACCCCAAATTTACTTTTTCCACTTCAACTCCTGAGGAGAAGAAAGTCATAGGGTCATAAAGCACTTGTTTCTGAGCACTGCAGTCCTGGAAAAAGCAGGGGAGGAAAAATGTCTTCCATCCCCAATTTCTTCTCATTTGCTTGGCAGTGAAAGGACACAGGGCTCTAACTGCTGTTGGTTTGTTTACTTCAGATGGAAAAACTTAGACAGCTCCACTGTTACGTAAAATGAAAGCTGTAAATTAAGTGTTAATAATGCACAATGCAAAGTAAGTATATATGGAACAATCCTAGGGTTAGGGCGGAAGAAAAGGTGGGAAGCTTTTCTACCTGTCAGGGGCAACCTTTAGCAATCAGGAGTACAAAATATCTCATTATGAAACAGGACAAAAAACTATGAATTTCCTCCTCCTCTCAACCCGCTGACCTTTATGTGAAACTAGAAACACATAACAGTCCTTCCCTTCTTTGTAAGAATGGAGAAACACTCTCAAAACAGGCTGGATTTTGAGGAGCCCAGGTACATGTCTGTCACTGGAAAACTAAAAGAGCAGAGCATGACACACGTCTGTCTGTCTTTGAAAGCCTGGGAGAGAGAGCCTACTGTATCACTCTGCTGTTCTCAGGTCTTTTCCAGTGTTTGAACAACAGTGACAGTACTGGCATGTTCTCTGAAACATCTGTTATTGTCTGAGAAGTGGAAGGAAACTGTTTATTTTATCTCCTGTAGCTGTTGCAAGACTGACAGTGACAAGTGTGAAATAGACATGTCTGAGTCAAATTCAGAAAAGAAAAGCCCTGAGCAACTTTAGAATTAAGTACGTGGACTCAGCTCCCCCAGTGCTCTGCAGTGTAAGTGGACCTTCACATCTGTTAGGAATAAACATTGTCTCCCTTCCGCTTTGTACTTTCCTACAGCCTCGGCAGAAATATCCAATATTGCTCTTCCTTCTCAATTACTTATTTCAGTGACTTGTATAGTGCTACATCTGATTTACACTGACACAACTGAGAATGGATCAGACAGAAATGGCTATTTTAAATTGCTCTGTGAATTACTCCTTTCCTAGCAGAAAAAGATGACCAAAAGCATTACCTCTTCTCACCTTGCTGGCAGAAAGCTCCTCCATATTTTTTGATAAAATATCAGATTTCTAGAATCTCTTCAACACACACTTAAACCACTAGTTAGTCTAATACCTAAGAAAATCTAAATAAAAAAAATAAATTTTGTATCTCATGTAAATTACGAAAAACGTTCAGAATACTGTGTCCAGAGACTTGGCGTTGACCATTGCCTCTTGTGCTGCTACAGTAGCTGTTAGATGGAATGTAAAGGCATGTGTATATAGTTTGTTATAGAGCACACATCATACAGAAACACTGGAACTATTAGGGTGGACCGAAGTGCTGGTCTGTCTCACCTGCCATCCCATTCCTCGCAGCTGGCAAATCTTATTGCTTTAGAGAAAGGTCAATACCCTACCTCTACAGTCCTGCTGACTATGATTGTCTGAAATATCCTTCCACACTGCTCAAAACTAGGCTGGGTAGATGGTGAATCTGGGTCTAGAAGAGAGTTTGGACAGCCCTCCCTGATAGTTATCAAGGGTGAATTATGGCTGTGAAGTGTGCTTCTCTGGGAAGCATCACTACAGAGGAAGAAAAGAGTCACCTTCCCCCATAGCTCTCATAGTGCTCCTAAGATGAGCAGATTGACAACTTCTCCAGAAAGTGGAAACTTTTCTGGCTCTCTGTACCAGTTAAAGCAAGATTCATAAAAAATGTCCTCACCTTCCGCATCATCTTCCCATGGGCAGTGAGGCTTTAATATGTACCAGTTGGCATGAGGATGAGGGGAAATGCCCTGCAGTTGGGGATGTCTGGACCTGAGGATAGTCCAGCCACTGTAGGGCCAGCATGAAACCAGAGGAGACTGTCTGAAGGTGTATGTTGCCTGGGAAGGACAGGATAGGGAATTCCAGGTAGAAAACATCTGAACTGTTTCCCCATCCTTTTCTGTGAGCGAAGACATGCTTTGACACTCAGGAAGGAAGGTGGTTAGCCCTCGATCCACAAAGGATGTGGCTCTTATATATAGCAAATAAGAACAGCATCTAGAATCTTATCCAGTCATTCTCAGCCTCTCTTTGTAGGTTTAGATAGAAGCACACTTTTTTCTGATATAGGAAGTGAGGCATGTACTTCCAGGTATTGCAGGTAGTAACTTAAAACTTGTATATACTTACAAGAGGAAGTGTTTGCTCCTTCTGTTGAAGCTTGTATCCTAAACATGGGTTCTGCAACATACAGAAGTAACAACAAAGTTGTAAGAATGCAGCTATGGCTACACTTTTACCGGAGGAGCCTGAACATCTTCCTCCAGTAAAGCTTTCTTTTATTATTTTTTTTATTTATTTTTTTTTTTCAGTAATCAGAAACCCACCAAAGCAGGAAAAAAAAAAAAAAAAAAAAAAAAAAAAAAAAAAAAAAAGAAAGAAAAAAGAGATAGCTCAAGAAAGCAAAGAACTTCAAAGTTGGCACAGCATGTCCTAAGCCCACTGTAAAAAACCAATTACGGCAAAAATGCTCCATAGGCCTAGGAGGGAAGGCCAGGACAAAACTGGAAAAGAGAGAGCAGTTTTCAGCTGTTTGTGTCAGCATCAGAAGAAAGTGGAAAGCTGTAGGTCTTGCGGCTCCACATGCTGACCCAGGAAACATTAGATTCTACTTCTTTCATAACTCCAAATGGACAGTCAGGCCTATCATAACTGTGGCTAAGGACCTCTGTGGCTTGAAAGCAAGCAGGGTCCATGAGTGCCACTACCTCTGCAGAGAGCTGTAATTGGCAGGGAGAGCAGAACATGTTGCAGACCAAAGCAGGACACAGCAGCATCCTCAAAGTGGTTACATAGAAAGAAAAAAGAACAGGCATTCTCAAGATGGCAAACAATCTTGCAGGACAGCTGAAGGAAATAGATCTCAATATGTCACACAGAGGAAGCACTCAGAAAAGTTAATGGAAGAAGCAGCCTAGCCTAGAATTCCTGAGATGTAAGAACCCAACCAGAGAAACGTATTTGGGTGGCTGCATGGGCTCTGACTGTCTTAGAACCAAGCAAAACACATGGCATTATGCATGAGTAAAGAATTCAAGAGTACTATGAGCTGGAAGGAAGAGTTTGAGGAGAGAGCGCCTTGACTAAGGTGGCAATGTGGTGTGAAACTGTGGAGAAGGATAAAGGAAGTCAGGGTGGCTAGCAACCAGCTTGTGCATCCTAGGGAGCAAGTCAGGCATACTACATGCTCTTTGGTGAAATACTTAGCAACAAGTCATGTCAGGCAAAAAAAATGAATATAATAGAGTCCGGGTTTAGGCAGAGTAAAAATACACTTAAAATTTAAGGTACCTCTGTAAGTCCTCCTATCACCAAAAAGTGGCTGCAGCAATACTTCAAGAGGACTACCTTTTGGTGATTTAAACACTAGCATCTCACAACAGCCTATCGCTAATTAAAGAACAACTCAGTAGTAACTTATCTGTATTTGCAAGGCCTGGAAAAAATCAGCAGTCCTAAAATCCCAGATGCTATTGCTAGCAGGAGACTCCAGTAGTGACAGAGAAAGCTGGACCCAGGATGGGTGAGAACAGTGGGAAAAGTAGCACTTTGCTGGGTTTGGGACTGCTTCAGACATACAGTGAAGACACAGTCAGAGCTCCATAAGAAGACCTGAACAAGCAGCTACTGAACGCATTGCTTTCTGCTTTGTTTCAGGAAAACAGCATGATGTGCTGCTTAGCATGAAATCTGCCAGTGCAGCAATTCATCAGGAATGCAGACAGACTTTTGAACATCCCAGCCTCCTCCTCTCCAGTGGCACAATAGAAGTAAAGAGAAGAACAGTACTGTAACAGCAGGAACTGAAAGGGACATAAGCAGGGAAAGAGACCACTCAAGAACAAGAAATCTAGTTCATGGGAAAGAAGAGAGCAAAGTGCAGGGACTGCATTCTTGCAGCACAAGGGAGAAGGCAAGACGAGCCCAGTGGAGTCAGTGACCAGCGTGTCTCCTCCTCTGAATAAAAATGGTTCCAATGGTTACAGGACACTTGCTATTAGCTATGTGGTCTCATACATATCCAGTGAAGCACCACTGACAGACCCCACTGAGAACATGAAAGAGCATGGGCACATCCAATGGCTCTTCTGTCAGGCAGCAGTGCCAAGATTTCAGAAGTAGGTCGCCACACACGCAGATGCATCAAAGGAAAGACTGCAGGCATGCTAAATGTAAAATCTGGCAATCACACTGTTTTCCTTGATCTAGCCTACAAACACTGTCATCTCACACTAAAACCTGTCTCTGCCAGACATAGCTTTCTCAAAAAAGCTAGCAGGACCTCAGCTTCTTTGCCAAGCAGGATATGTGCATCTTGTAAATCCTTGGTATGCTCATCTTACACACGCCTATCCACAGCTCCCTCAGCCAAACTCAGCAGTAGAGACAACTGCTTGAATTGTGGCTATATATGAAGTAGCTCTAATAGTTAAATTAATGAAAGTGAGTTCTCACTGGGGTCACTTTTAGGAGTAACTCTGAAAGCGTCCAACCTGTAACTGCAGTCAGGATGCTGAAAGCAAAATTTCCACCAGCCTGAAAGGAAACCATTTGGAAAAGGCTTCTAGTATGCCAAGGCAGCTTCACAAGTTGTTAAATTATTGACAGTGAGTTACCTGTCTACATTCAGAGGCCCCGCAGAGCTGTCAGTAATTGTATGTAGAGCCCTGAAAAATAGTAGTCTAGGCAACAGACTTTTGGGAGGAAACATCATTGTGTCTATAAACTGCAAATTCATATGCAGCTGCTTGGATTTATAGAAACAGGACCAACAAGTGCTTTTTCAAAACACAGTTCCAAACAACTCAAAACTTCTTCTCATGGGCTGCTGCAGACTGACAGCTCATCCTCAATACATCTCCAGGATATTGAAAAGTCTGCTTAACCCTTCTTCATTCATTTCTCAGCTCCTGAAGCAACTCCAATATTTAAGGTGATATGGAGGTACTGAGATGGTGGATGCAGATGAATTGCTCTTTGCCAAGAGGAAGCAGTTGCAGTGCTGCAGAAGCAGTTTCAAGAGGAAATAAAGAGAAAGAGATAGAAAGACTCTGTTAATTTAACTTACGTGAAGAAGTTTTTGTCCCTTCTGTGGATACTGGTATCTTGCTGGTGCTCTCTGGAAAACATAAGAGGCAACAAGGAGTTATAATGTGGAGTCAGATGATCCTCTAAACTGCATTCAGCTCCAAGAACTGATAAGGTAGAGAGGTAAAACGTGCTCAAAGAAGCAAGTTTAAATTCTGCTTTAGTGGGAAGAGGCTTCAATCAGACATCAAATTGCAGGTTTCCTCTTAGGAAGAAAATGAAAATTGATGGTGTCTACCAGTAGGACTGAAGAAAAAAGTCTGTTTCTTCTGAAGGAAGCTGGTTGCTCAATCTCTCATTCTCCTCTGGGAATAACTGATCGGTGGCAACAGGAGAAACCATGCAGATGGCTCTTCTTCTGGAAGGCATCAGTGTGAGTATTCACTCCTTATGCTTCTAGGCAGTTAAATTTTGCAAAGATGTGCTCCTGTTCATATAACTTGAATTGCTGGTAAGTACATCCAGTAATACCACTTGGCACTCCAGGGAAATCTTCTAAGTTACACATGCAAGCCCAGACTCCCATGAGACGACTGCTGAGGGCTCAGGGATGGAAATCAAACTGTTGCTTTGCTGAAGAGGTGAGAAAAATTGCTCTTCCATACCTGTCCTACAGAGATACATTACTGCTAGTGACTTACTGTCATGGACTTCTTGTACCCACTTGTTGAATGGGCTAATGGCTAAGGAGGATGCTGCTGCCATGCTTAGATCCCTGCTAATGCCTTGCAGAATGCAGAAGAGAGAATGCAGAGAAAGCCTTTGTTTAGGCTTCAGGCTTGTACAGATACCTCATTCCAATACATCATTCATTGGTCCAAGCACTGCTAATCCCACAAGCCAGAACTGTGTGCAATTTCTTAGGTGTGAGTAAGTCATCCTTCAGCTGTGTCAACAACAATCTGGGCCTCCAAGTTCTTAGAACTGTTTTCAGCCTCCAGTTCAGTTCAATACAACTACAGAAGTTTCAACCACAAAGCTAAAGAGCCACAAATGCCAGGGAAGAAATCTTGCCTTGAATCCTCAAGGGATGCCTAGAATTGTCTAGTAGGTTGAACAAAAAGGATTTAGAAAAAGCCTCGTAAGAGATTTAGAAAGAGGTAGTTTAGGAATGTTTTCACTCTGTTCTTGGATTCTAGATCACTTGGTCCTCTGCTCACTCTCTTCAGAATCCACAGAAACTGATCAGAGACAAAGCTCAGTTCAATTGGCTTCCCTTCAGTATCTCTCTCATTAAACTTCAATGCTGGGCTCGTATTTTTATTTCTTACTTTCCATCTCTTCTTTTGTATTTTTCCAATATGGGCCAGTTTTCTTTAGCAAATACCTTCTTTGCCCAGGCAATATGCCCCAGTTGCATCTCACTGATGTGTTTTGCAGCATTTTTCTGGGAGCCAGTGATGTGCAGCATGGAAATGAGTATCATAAGTGAAATTTTTAGGGTCAAAACCTTTGCACCAGGTCTTGGAGCACAGTGACCTGCAGCCAGGCAGCTTTCAGGGCTGATTTTAAGTATGGTGGCAGTTTGCTGTTATGCAACTGGGTTGTCTGAGCAATCAGTTACAAAAGGAGAAAGAACAAGTCTGACAGCAGCATAGCTCAACATCTGTCACAACTGGAGCAAATTTTTCTTTCTTCATTAAGGAAACCATGTTCCATTTAGTGCCCATGTTGCCCTTGGTGAAGTATTTCTTATTGCCACCTTCACAGCCCAGCTGTTCCAGTATGGGTGTTGGCAGGAACCATCCCTGCCTGTGGAAAATACAGCCAGAGTCTCTCACACCTGAAACATGCTGAGAAACAAATCTGGGAAGCATGGGGTAAACTCACACATTACCAAGCCCTGCCAGTAACATTTATGCTAGCAACATTAACAGTGGATGCTAACATTTGGAAGATGCAAAAAATCTGTGCTTCCTGAAGACAGTAAGCTGCAATGGTAAGAGAGGCATTTTATTTCGCCCAAGAAGAGCAGCATGGATCCACACAACAATCCATATTGACACAAGAAGCACAGAGAAAAGAGCCTGCTTGTTGGGGGCCATCAATACTTGCCTGAGGTGGAAGAGCTGCAAGTCATTATACTTGCAGTTTCTGCTGTGGTCTGCTGAGGTATGACGACAGCAGCCTGCAGCCCTGTCCTCATTGTCATGTCCAAGTCCCCACAAAAAGCAGCTGCTTCAGATGCTCAATCCACATCTGTCTCCCTGGGACTTCTAGAAGCACTTAGTTTCGGTGGTGTTGTTTCCCAAAACTGTGTGTGTTTATGCTGGGACTCTCATGTAAAAATATTCAAGAGAGGACAAGAGATCCTTGTTTGGGGATGTTTTAGGGGACAGGTCTCTGTGGCCTCGCAGTCCCATTTTCTTAACAGTCTGGCCAGATTCATCTCCTGTTGTCTCCTCTGGCAAGGAAGAAAACAACCCCCTCAGCCCCCATAGGACTCACAGCAATCTCCACGTTACTGGGCTTGATATCTTGATCCATTCTTTCAGCTTTGTTTAGGCTGCTGAGAGGAGCCAACTCAGTTCCTGGGAAACAAGCTCGTCTGAAATGCCTCTGCGGGAAGCAGGAGAGTCCTCCTCCTCGGGAGAGACTTTCTCCAGGGATAATCAAACACCTAACAGCCCTACAGAAGCTGCTACAGATCCCTCTGCATGTCTTCACAATTCCTTCCCTCCCCTCCCACCCCTGTATTTAGTTTGCCAAAGATCTAATGAAAAAAGCCTCCTTGAACAAACTGAAGGGTTTTGGTTGAACTGGTGAATTTTGAATCAGGCCTTGGAGGTGGCCTGAATAGGAACACCATCACAGTTAGATCTGCAAACAAGCTTACTGTCATCCTGCAGTTTCCTTTCTGGCAGTGATATAAGGCTTAAGTCTTCTGCATTGGTTGTGCCATTCAGATTACACACTCTGAATTACATGAAGAGTTACAAAAGCTAGCAGATACCTTGAGGAAAGGGGACAATCTAAGACCTCTGTTACTCGGTCTACCGATGGCAGAGTAAGGAGTAGGTGTGGGAAGGTGTCTAAGGCCATAGTCTGAGACCTCAGAGGCAGTGGGCCCATGTGGTCAAGGACATTGCAAGATCCAACAGATAAACCTACCACTTTTCCTTTACACTGCTGTGCTTTTTATGTTTTTCCTGGTCCTCCAAGAAAGTGCTGCCCTGATTTGGATTAAAAGCACTGCTCTCAGTTCAAATATGTCACATTACAAAGAAAGGCTCAGAGCTACTCTTAGGGGAACTGGTATGTCAAAGAGAATGACAGCCACATTTCTTTATGTATCAAGGCCCAAAATCACTGACATTAGCCCAGACATGCTAAGAATAGCTAAGTTTCAGCTAAATTAACTAGCTAAGAATCTGACCCATTATACCAGCCATTTTAAAACAAACTGTGGCTCAGGTCACCTGTAACTATGCTGGAGACAGAAAACTTACACTGATCTCCTGGCTTAATCAAGTCTCAGACAGATTAACATATGAGTTAAAGAGAGAATACTTCTTATATTTAGATTATTTCATAGTTGGACACATGCTGTACCAGTATTAGATACAAGATGCTGTTTGTATTTAATTATTTCTCTGATACCTTCTTGAAGGTGGCTAACTTCAGAAGAGGAACAGCAAACTGAAGTTTAACAAATTATGAATATCAGATTCTTGCTGATTACTGTGCAAATCGGGGCTGTTAGTACCACTGTATGTCCCACGGATGCTACATCAGAAGCCTGCATGTGCCACTAATTGTGTAACTAATTAATTTATCAAGTTTTACCTCTGTCAACAGATGAGTTACATTAAGAGGTCACCTGAGCACTTCTTATTCCCTTCAGTGCAAACAAAATTATTCCAGTCACCCCCACTGATGATACAAACTACACCACCTCACTTTGCACAGATGTGCAGGACAAGCATTCACACAGTATCATGTGCACAACCCAGAAGTTACCCAGCACTGTTGTCTGCTAAGTTCTGAAATACCTCGACAGGAATTCAATTTTTTGCACCCTGAGTCATTCTAGGCACAGAAAACATCCTTAGAGGAGCAAAAGATGTAGGTCAAAAGTTTTTAGTGGAAAAGGCTAACACCCCACTCAGCTGTGGTGTCCTCAACACTTGAGAAAAGAAGGCTATTTACCTAGTTGTCTAAATAAGGGCATTTGTAAGAAAGTTTTCAAACATGACATTGAAAACTTTGGCATGAAGTATTCTCTCAGTGTTTTTCATTCAGCATAGTAAGGTCTTATGTTCATGAAAAAGTCCATAAAAAAACTCACTGCAAGAATTTTGCCTGGCTTAAGTGACAAATTAGAATGCAAAACACCAGTTACTATTGCATTAGCAAACCCGTGCATTATTTATACAGTTCCAGGAGAACTTCATGCCACTATTCTGACCTCAATTACGGTCTTTCTTAGGGGAGATACATGACTAGGAGTGGATGAAAATAAGAAGGCAGCTCATATCCTGTGGGCAAGTTATACTCATTATAAATTTAGAAGAGAACTGAATAGCTCCCAGTGCTTGCTACAAAGACTGGTAAAAAATAGTATTTGTCAACCTATTTTTATATTTATTGAATTTTTAATCCAAATGTATGGCTCCATAGAAAAGGCCTTCTGTTTCTTTCAGTAATAATGAGAAAATTTTAAAGCCTTTATAGGTTAATACAGTTTGTCCTAATACAGTCATGTGTATGTTTATGTGTAGAAAAAACTTGCACAAAAGCAAATTTGACAGTTTTAAGTAACAGCAATATTAGTAACAGTAACAGCAGTATGGACAGGAGTTATTATTTCACTGCCTACTACTATGTAAGACAGAAAATTTTATCATTTTATTCATTCTAGGAATGAGACCAGGGAAAATAAAGCTCTTTGCTCACTGAAAACAACAAAGACATTTTTACAATTGTTTTACTGAGAAATTTTTATACAATTTGGAGACGAGAATTCAGACTTGTGAATACAGTGGTAAAGGTGTGGCTTTTCCAAACCTCAACATTTTTGCTTTGTTCTTCATGTGAATTCTCATAATGCTTGTTACTCTCTAGGGAAAAGGCATTACATTAGGCAGACTTTGATCTGGCCCTAGAGTTCCCTTTTGTGGCATACACCAGCAAAGAAAATTTCAACTGAAAATTAAAGTTTGATAAAATTCACAGGAATTACATCCAAGATTTTTATACTTCAAAGCACTAATCTTTTAGTGGAAGAAAAATAACCCCATGACCAGAAATGCCATCACCTTATCTACCCGCAATTGGGTTGGACTTGATGAGCTCTGAGGTCTCTTCCAACCCAGCCGATTCTATGATTCTGTGATTCTATGATAAAGGAAAAGGAGGACAGATAGCAGGTCACAAATAACAAACATGACCAGGTGAGGTGATTAAATTAAAGGTTGTAATTAAAGTTATGGTTCACATAGCAGAGCAGCTCAGTACAACAAGAGTAAAGCCCTCTGACACTTCTTTCTTTACCCCAGTGCTGCCCTATCTGATGGAGGTGGAGTGAAGCAACACTTCTGCCTACCCTGAGAGGTTCAGACCTCTCAGATGTCCACAGACTCCTGGGCTGTACTAGACCCCAAGGTCTTATCCAAAAGCCCTCTGTCTGGAAGTAAACAAATAAGAGCTAAATATGCTCCCTTTTAAAAACAAAACAAACCAACCAATCAACCAACCAACAAAAAAAAAAAAAAAAAAAAAAAAAAAAGCCCAAAAACCCAAAGAACAACTCTCTCTTTTGAATACTCCAGGACCACACAGATATGTAAGACCTGAGTAATGACTGCCCTTCAGGGCTCATTACCGAGTTTGG
Source organism: Phaethornis superciliosus (assembly GCA_023637945.1). NCBI lineage: Eukaryota > Metazoa > Chordata > Aves > Apodiformes > Trochilidae > Phaethornis > Phaethornis superciliosus. The sequence goes on from JAJQWJ010000004.1 coordinate 19,619,925, forward strand.
ATCCCAAATCTGTCATTAAGCTAGCAAGGGGAAGAGGTCAGGGAACGTGGGGGAAGGAGGGGTGAGGAGGTCACCCACACAGGGGGTCTGTCCCTGTTAGCAAAGCAGATGTTGCCCTCTGAGGCCTTAAGGATCCATTGCTCTTAAGTCACCAGATGTTGCCTGTGCTGTTCCTCAAATCTAGGTGGAAAATTTCATTATTAGGAGGAAAATTAGGAACAATTTTACTGGTAATTTATAAGCAACAATCAGTAGACAGGGCTCAGATGTATGTGTGGCAACCAAATATGCGTGATTGATTTATTCATCCAATGAATGCTGCCATGCCACATTCTAGATTATCAAACATCACTAAGATGTTCCCGTTCAGATATCATGAAGTTTCAAATTCAGATCTTTACAGACAAGACCAGCTGCCAGGTTTAGATTGGATCCAAGCTTGCTCTCATTTGAGGGAGTTAGCATGCATGGCTGTGTTTTAAACAACTGAAGTTTCACAATAAGATTAGACAGATTCTGACATATCAAGTTATAAACACAAAAAGCTGGGCTTGACTGCAAACATTTTCGCTCAAAACCAAAGTCCCTGCAGCAGGAGTGTTTTGCTGTCATTCAGCATACCTCAAAGGAAGCTGAAAAATTCATGTCATAAAGCATAGGACTCAGGTCCACATGCAGTCGCCAGCCATGTCACCATCCCATGTGTGAGAAAGTAACAAAGGATTTTTTATTTTTTTTTTTTAGTTCCTCCGTATTACTGCCCAGGCACAGTTCCTGCAGCTGAGTTTTGGAAACAGTATAACAGCTTTTGATGTAAGCATACGAGAAACCAAAATTTGTACTCATGGAAACAAAGAGCATTTACAAAGCTACATAGAAACACCTACCCACTTCCCCCCCTAATAACATATTCTGGTAAATAACAGTTGTTCTTTTATATCACTCTGTTAACATCTGATTGTGATTATAATACCATACAGCTAGTATGAAATTCTAGCGCTATTCTTCAGCTGATGAAACAGAATAGCAAGTACACAAAGTGAATTCAGTGAAGCAATATCTGTATGAGAATAAGAGCAGATAGCCAAAGACAAATCCCACCTGCAAAGTTTTACATTTGGTTTTCAGTTTATTTAAATGCCTTTCTCCTGTTTCAGAGCACAGTGTGGAACAGGAAAGCATCCCTGCTATATTCCCGTTGCAACAACATCTTTAAGCCCATCTCAGATATGAACAGAACTTCTGCTTTGCTTGCTAGTGAGGGCATGTTCCTCTGATAATTCACAGCTGGCTGGACAGTAGAGTTTGACTTATCAGAGCTGAATTTGTCACTGCAACACTTACGAAACAAGATTTCTGCTGAACTGCAGCCCCTAATGCACTCTCAAGGAGAAACAGGACTACTGAAACATTTGTGTACAATGGAAAACCCCACAAAATTCAGTCAGAAGCAACTAGAACTTCCTGTAAATGAAATGTAAAGAGGTCCCACAAAAACAGCAATCTATAATAATTTTAAATCATTTGGGTAAGTCTGAATGCCATCTGCCTCAAAAAATAAAGTTTAAATCACATTACTTGAATTGCAGAACCTGAATTACATTAATGCCTTTGAATAATATGCCTTCAAATATATTCATGCCTTTCTTATTACTATTTTAGAAATCAAACAAAACAATATATCAGCATCCATGAAAGTAGAAGCAGTGGCAACCAGAGCCATACAAATATTACTTGAAGACAAAGACAGGAGTTCAGATTTAGAAGTCCAGACTAGGACATTCTTTAGGTTACATTAAAGCTTCCCCATAGAACTATAGTGCCTCCACTGCTCATGTGTTCTATGGGAATTAGGCTAATATTCCCCGCCATTCATTCTCTTCTTATCTTGACTATTTAGACTGTGTCTTAGACTTCATATTGGCAAGTGTCTCACAGAAAATGCTGACCTCCCCAGAGAGCCATAGGAGGCATCCCATTTCTCTGAGTAAGGAAAACCAAACATCTCAACTTCATAGCAGACAAGTCAAGCCTGATCAATTTTCTTAGCACACTTAATAGATTTCATTGTCTCTGCTTCCACTTCACTTGCCAAGCTCTCCTCTCCTCCTTTTGTCCTCGTGGCAACTTTAATACATGGTCTTTCTGAACACAACAGTTAAATAAAGAGCCAAGCCTTACCATTGGTGTCCGTGATGATAACACTGGCTTTAGTACTGTCATTCCCTAGTTTGCTGCTCACTCTGCATGAGTATTCCCCAGCGTCAGCCAAGGTGGCTCTGTAAATGTGAAGCTCAGAGTATTTCCTGTGAAGTCAGAAAAAAAACATGTAAACATCCCATACTGGAGAACCAGTCACTGCATCAACTAATGCACTCTTTTTTTTTTTTTTTTTTTTCTCTCAATGGAGAGTCTTGACTTTCATTCTTACTGACAGATTAATACTATCCATTTTTGAAAGAAGGGAGCAAGAAAAAAAAAGAACAAAACTCTCTTATGGGCTACTGGAAAACAGGCATATTAATGAACTCAAATGAAGATACTTGTCTATGTTTTTCTGTTTGACAGAAGTCTTTGTTCTTAAAGGAAATATGAAAAACAACCTTTCTGTCTCAGCTGAATTGCTGGCTATCCAGATGCCATGGAGACAGGCATAATATTAAAATAGATTACCCTTTCCTACAGGTTCATATTGCCAGTAGCAGAGTTCTGGGTAAGTACTGTAGTTTCCAACATCTGACTAAATAATCATGAGATTAGAACACACCACTCTCTCTAACAACCTCTGAAGCCCCAGTAGTAAATCATTCTCCGTTGCTAACAAAAAATTATGGGCAGGAGCACAATTTGCATGAAGCTACATTTTGTTCCTGGCTCACAGACATAATTTAATCAGTCTCCAAGGTTTTAAGATTAGATTTTAAAATACAGAACTCTTGCCTACCCATTAATTTGGTAGGAACATGTTCTGGTGTCATTCAAGGGGTCCCCAACTCATGTATATGATGGCAATAATCCCATTACCTAGACTGCAGAGAATGACTAGCTTGGGGAAAATACACATATTACTGCTGTTCCCAGTTTCTGTTTAAAAGAAGTCCTATGAGTAAATTTTTGCCTGTAGCAAAGCCTGCTTATTTATCTACAGAACAGTGATTTAGTTGAGTGCATAAGCATTGCTCCTGAAGTTGGCCTACACCAACATGAAGAACTGCTCCCAGGAGTCAGGGGTTCTGCACTCTAAACGCCATGTCTAGCAATGAGTGCTGAGCTGAGCAATGTTTGGATAGTTGGTTTGCTTCAGCACAGCCACGCGTCTGTCCTTGTTCTCCATGCAGAAACCACAATTGGTTATCCCTTCTGGGAACCATTGAGCAGGGCTTGCTTCAGAACAGAAGCAAGTCTGTTGTATTAGGTGGGCTTCTGCAGCAACCAAAATGTTTCAGTTCCACTTTTCAAACCACTCTAGTAAGCCAGCCCTCCCTCCAGCACAGTAAACTATCTCATCTGTTAGCAAATATCTTCTTATGGGCAGCTCAGCCTTCCCTACCTCTACATGAAGATCCTACCACTGAGGAGTTACCACTGTGGCCCTCATGGTATGAGAACAGTGTGCTAGGTAGACCTCAGCTCTGGTAGAAACCCTTTAAAGTGTTTCCCGTCATGTTCTGAAGGAGGCCTACTTTCTTGAGGTTACTGGGCTTGCAAGAAGGAGAGGCAGCCAAAATAGCATTAACAAATTCCACAGATTTGCTCAAACAGTAAAAAACTGAATAGCTGACAGGGTTCCTTCCTCAAGCAATGTAATCAGCTCAGGTCCCAGTGCTGAATTAACTGGGCTACATACAAAAACAGACCCTGGCTGGTGGCAGCCATGAATATATGAAACAAATGTGCTTGAGGCACTGACAGAAGTGTCCAGAAAGTGAAAGCTACAATCTCTTTGGGTGGGAATTTTGCACCTGACTAGCAGCTATACTTATATCAAATAAAAATAGCCTGTTCTTTAATACTCCTGCCAGTCACCTACACACCTGACTTTGCTACAGTCTGAGAGGCTTTCCAAGACCTTCTGGTAGTAGAACACACCCACCTAACAGCTTCCATGGACATGTAATATTTGCTGTATCCCACAGGCTATATTTCAGACATACTTGCAGAAACTTGTCTAGATGAAGAGCAGGCTGTATCATCTGGGTGCTTCAAATGGCAAAGTAAACAGCCTCAGGTTTTTCTGAGCAACTCACTTTAACCCAATGATAAGCAAGAAGCATAGCTGCAGCTTTATCACTTTTATTTGACCACCCACTGTATGTCTGCTGCAGCCTCTTTTCCTCTCCATATGGTATTAAGTAATACTGAAGCAAACCATCTTTATGGCACTATTGGCTTTTAGAAGAAACTCTTTGCCATGCACATTTATTTTTAGTCTCTTTGTTTTACAGGATGCCTTACAGGAAAAGGCAAGGTACTGTGTCTTCCTTTTATGATTTTAAGATTATAATAAAATACGTGAAGCAATAATTTCTTAAAAATCTACCTCTAACAAGCCAAATTTGCTCTTTGTTTAAGAAAAACTTTGTAACAACTTTTCTCTCTGAGAGCAGGAGAAATAAGATGAATATTTATAGCCTTAAGAATACTACTGAGACATATCAGGATGGAATTCAAAATAGAGCAGAAGATGACACATTAATGGTTGCAAAGGAAAGAACTCCTAGCAATACAGTACCACAACAGTACTGACTTAAGGCCAGGATATGGGATTTTGTATCCAAATATTTGTCCTTTTCTCAAGCTGTACCATGGTATACCAAAAACTGCCTCTCCCTCCAATATTATCTTGTGCTATGTATCTAGCTCACTGCCACTATGATACTGCTGAGCTTGTATTCATACATGAAAGGGAAAGAAATACAACCACAGAATGCAGTCCCAGCCCACGTTATCTGACTGCTTGAATTCATTTTGTTTCCAGCCTCCATCTGTCATCCAGAATTGCCTGTCTGCGGGCAAATATCCAGGCTAAGCTTGGATGAAGCCCAAGGCACAGGGCACCTGCACACGGTTTTCTCCCGCACTATTGCATCCAAAGCCATCAGCTAGGTGAAGTGGCAATACCTTTTCTCCACCCAAAACCCAAAACCCTGATAAAGGATTCTGTAATGTAAGGAAGAGAATTTGACTCTGCAGCTCACACTACCCAAAACAAAACCGTGCAGGTTTCACCTGCGTCTGAAATCAGAGAATGAAACTTAAATGTTACAAGTTCAAGTGGTCAGTCCTGGGGAAGCTAGGTAGCAGGCAAAAAGCCCTTGCTTGTCTTGTGCCTGATTTTTTTGGTAGCCATTGACACAAAGGAATAGCTTAGAGCTTGGAGACACAAATCACTCATGAGGATCGTAAATCATCAGCAATCATAAGAGGAGCAGATACCCACTGACTGCATGCTTTTACCCCATGTCAACTTCAAGGTGAAAAGTGAGTGCTTTAAATGCCTTTCATTAAAACTCAAACTCATTTAGTCTCTTGAGTTTCCAGTGTAATGAGAATGAGCACAGTCATTTTGTGTAATTCACCTGCTGTACTGTCACATTACCAAATGTCAGGGTGAGCTTAGAGAAGTGATCATTTTGAATGCAAGCCTGTCTTAGATGGCCAAACTTTGAGGAAGCTTCTATTGCCAGAGTCTTCTAAACTCTTAAAAAAACCTCAGAAATCCTAGCCAGCATTTGCCCTACTTCTGCAAATCTTTCAAACCCATACTATTCACAATGAGCAAATACCCTCAAAACCCACAAAGCTGTGCTATTATCTCGCCCATGCCTACCCTACATGCAAAGCTAAGTTCTTAATTTTCAACTTCGGAGCTAGACACTTCATCATTCTGCCAGATATTTTTACAATTTGTTACAAAATCTAAAGGTAAATAGCCAGACCTCAGAAACATTTCGTTTTCTCTCAACAAAAAACAGGATTTTTTCTGCCATCACACAATGAGAAAGGTGATTTCTGGCAAAATATGACAACAGCAAAGTAACATCTGGCCATTGGACATTACTTATGAACTTTGTGAGTTTTTTATAAATATGTAGAAAAGTGTTAATCTCAAGTGTTTGGATTGAAGGAGACAATAAGACTGTGGTACCCTGCGTGCTAATGGTTCTTCAGAAACATAGCCTACTTTTTATGTAGCCTTTTGACCTTTAAAATAGACACCAATCCCAGAGCTCAAAAACTGCTCTAGCCTTCCTAGTTGATGTTTTCCCACACTTCATAATAGTGAAAAATTCACACTAAAATACCTGTTGTAACATTATGGCAGCATACAAACATGACAAACATTTATCAATGTGCTGTCATGAAAAAACCCCACAGAAAATAAGTGGGGAAAAACTCCTTGATCATTTAAATTAATTTCATTTGTGATGGGTTCTTTTTAATACAGCTTTGTTTACTGTAATATGCATGTCTTTTTATGTATTTATTTGCACTGCATTTTCCTCAATTTTTTATTAGCTTTAGAACATGTGCCTGTCCTAAATTTTGTCACAATAAAATCTATCTCATCTTAAGCAGTTCACATATATAATAAAAAGAGATAGCAAAGTCCTGATGTGTCCCCAGCTTAAAATCTCAAAGTAGAAAGGCAAAGAAAATCTGTAGGATGACAGCAAATGTCCCTTGTCTTTCCCTTTTTTGTACTCTACATTTATTGACTTTCACATCTCTAACTGGAAGGTCTTCTCTGTTCCAGACTGACATTTCTGCTTGAAGAACAGAAAATGGAGAAAGAAACTCCAGCAATGAGTGATACCCTTGTAGCTGGGCAATCACACAGAAGTGTGAAATCCAGGTCAAAGCTCAGCCTCTGCAATTATGGTGGGGAAATTGGACTTCAAATTGCCATTACCCAGAAAAAGGCCCAATGTTTTTCACCATGTACCTTTTGGGCAATTTTATATAGGTTTTGGCACATGTACCTCAAAAATAGTCTCACGCATTCCACATGAATAGCTACTAGCTAGCTAGAGTTTTGGGGTTGGGAAGGAAGAGAAAGAAGGGAGCTGGGAAAAGGTGATAACTGATTCAATGCTGAACTGACAAAGATCAGCTCCAGGTGAAATCCTGGCTCCAGTGAGTTTGGTCAGTCAGTATTAGACAAAATGTAAGAGCAGAAAATACTGTTTGCTCTCTTAGGCAGCATTGCACTGGTGGGTAAAATGAGGGACAGTCTCTGACCTGAACATTTTCTCTACAGAACAGACTGATAAAATAACTCTGACAGAGACATATGGCCCTGCAAATGGGTCCAGACAATTTGCCAGGCTATCTGCCACCTGGAACAGCTCCATTTCACAAATGCTGGAACAAGACATCACAGGTTCTTTCTTGCTGTCTGTGCGACAATGGCACAGGGGCTGCAGTGATGCTGCTCTTCCCACTTCCTTGTTTCAACTTGTGCCCCGGGCTCTGGATTAAGAAACTGTACAGGAGGGTAAGACATCTGTTTTTTAACCTGAGTAATGCTGAAAGGTCAAGTGCCTGTTTGATTTTGACTGGTGTTCTACCTAATGAGATGAGACCTGAAAAAAAGTAGGGGGACACTTCACATACTGAACTGAACTTCACTTCACTTCACTGCACTGCATTTCTTGCAGAACCCACCCCATATTCCCTGTGCCTTGTGTGAAGAGAACGGATGGTCCAGTGCAGCAAATAGCAGCCCTGCCTGCTGAAACCAAGAGTGGGAGTTGAAGGGCTGTGTTCACATTGATTTTCATAGCTTCCTTTGCTGAATGAGTGACCACAACTGAAACTTTTTAACCTAAACAACAAGGTAGAGACCAAACAGCAAAAGCCTTCTCCTGTATCAGGGCAGAAAATGTATTGTGTAGCTTCTTCTCCTTCCCAGCAGAAACAAGGCACCAGACCATCTTTTGGCACTGGTGATCAGTCACATGCAGGGGACGCTTTTCCCCAGCCAGGAAGATGAGATTTGCAGGTTTTGCTACTCGTCTAACATCTGCTAGATCTGTGCCTTGTGCTGCATGTGCAGAAATGCCTCTGGAAAAGGACTACCACAAGCTTGCATAAGGCATCTGAAGCTAATGGAGGCAGCATTCAGTCATTCTCAAGGACTAGACTGCTTGGAAAGCAAATCTCAAAAATAATTCCAAATCAACATTGCTTTGATGATTTTAAATGTTCTTGGATTTTAGACAATAAGCATAAGGTACCTCTGTTCTTGTCAGCTTAAAAATGGCCTGTCTCCAAGGCTTACTAGTTAAGATTATAGCCTTTGGCTATCGGAAAATAAATAGAAAATAACAGTGTAAAATTATTTATTAAATATTTATACCATGCTACCACTTAATCCATACAATCAAGAAAAAATGTATCTTTCATAAAAATTTCTTCCTCTTTAACTTGCAGCTTTTTGCTTTCTGATACAGCAATTGACAACCCCAACACTTCAGTTCAGTTGAACAGCTCACCCCATCCCTCCCAGCCCCACTTGTGAGAAATGTTCTTGTACTTACTTTTGTTTTTTGGGGATCTTGATGTTTTCCGGTCTGTTTTTTTTTGTTATTTCCTTCCCGTTCTTTAACCACTTGAATCTGAGTGCAGGATACTCTGAAGTGGTTTCACACCTTAGCACTAGCTTCTGACCCACAGCAGCCTCTTGGTTTTTCATTTCCTTCAATTTGGGAGGCACCGCTAAAGAAATAAAAGAATGTGCTGGTGATTAGGCTGTCCTCAGATGGGAAAACAGTGCTAACTCAAGTGAAGCTATGCAAGCCACAGAGAGTAAAATCCCAACTGTATCAGCAACACTTCTTCACTAAAACCTGAAAAATAAGGATAATTTGTGTGTTATTTGTATTATCCTTAAAGCATAAGGGCACATTTAAGACAGCCTATTTTTGTTCTTTTGAGTTCTCCTACATGAATTTTACAAGCAGCAAGCCATAGGCAGCCTTAGTGAGAACTAAAGCAGTGGTTCAGAATAGGGTATGAAGCACAAACATCACTTAACTGATCATATGCACCTAGACACCAGACAGCATGATGCGGCAGGCAGTCTTTGTAGGCAATATGGAAAGGGAAAGGAAATGTCTCTTGCTGCTTTATTCATTTTGACTGCTAGGACCCAAAGGCTTCAGGTACAACTGATATGATAGGGAACTAAAAGCATAAACATAAGCTTGACAGCCCTAATAATCCGAGGGAGAGGCTTTTACTATACTCAAACATTATCACCTTCATTATACACCTACCTCAGACCTTAGCTTGGCCATGTCATTTCCCTGAGGCAAGAGACAACGGGCTTGGAAACCCATCAAGAGAATCAATATCAATTAAGGGCATTTTGGACCCAGAAGGGGACACTGCATTGAAAATGCTCAGCCAATGACTCCCCCACACTGAAGGGTGCCAGCTGATGCAGCTCAGTTTCTACTGTGTTATAGCAATAGTGTTTCTTGTGTAGGTAAATCTCAAACCATTTAGGCCTTTCTAAAGACCTCTAGTATTTCACAACCAATACCCATTTTTTAGCATGGCCTTCATAAGAAGAAGCAGTTCTTCCTGTGAGACATCATGCTTCATTTGATCCCATAGATTATCTGTAAACCAGCTCCAGTATTGACATAAAACTCCTAGGTTAACCTTACTTTCCCTGGGGCTTAAGATAACACCTTCACCACACAACCAGTGAGGGCTAATGGTGGGAGCTACAGCTGGTCAGATGAGGGTTGATAGATTGTGAGTCCATTCTGGCTCAGCTGTTCCCTGTTGTTGGTTTGTACCTCCAGAGAACCAGTATTCCCATGCAGCACCTCTAGCTGAAGTGTGTTTTCTTTCTTGAACAGCTGTAATAATGTCCAAGCAAACAAATGGCCATCATGGCCAAGCATTCTCCATAAGACTCAGACTGGGACACCATCAGGTCTCCAGTACAGTCCTGTAGAAGAAAATATTTTAACAACCTGGAACATGCTTGATTATGTTTTGATATTGGTTGTTTCTGTGTTTGTGGAGACTTGCTGATATCAATTACCCTTAATTACTATTCCAGACAGACAAAAACCAAGCAACACCACCATGACTGTAATTATGAGAGGTGTGTATTCAGAGCTGGATACACACAAACCTAATAGGCAGTTGTCTGCTGCAGACAGCAGCATGGCCATACCCACACATGAGGCTGATCCCAGGATCATCCTGATCCCTGGAAAGCCCAGGGAAATGAGGGAAAGCCTCCTTTTCCTAGAAACAGCACCCAGAGCACAGCAGGATAAGCAACAGGTAAATGTCGTCTGCACTGAAAGAGCAAATGAGGTGGCACCTGCTGGACTACCAGAATAGCGACAGAGTAGCCTTCAACAATTAAAAACCTTCTAATTATGAAGAAGGTGACAACTTTTTCTATGTGCTGCTGCTGGTATGGAAAACAAGTCCCTAATAGGAAGTCTTAGGCTAGACATCAGCAAACATCAGCTAGACATCCTGTCTGAGAGACCTTTTCTGAGGTAGGCATCCTTAGAGATTTTACACACAGGGTAGGCACATATGTCAGGGTGGTGCTGGTGCAGATCAGCTAAGGCCCAGGATTTCATGACCATAAAGAAATCTACCCCAAAATGTCTTCTTGTATGATGGCTTCCATTTAGACCCACACACCCCCATGCCCCCCTAGCCTCCTGTCCAGGATAGATCTGGAAATTACAGTGCATTCCCAAAATGCCACCAAAACACTTTTGTTTTCTGATTCCCACGCACCCTTCTGAAGCCAATATGTTAAAGAATATTTTTTTAAGAGTGTGTGTATTTGTACATATACATACATTTACTTAAATACATGTGTACATTTTTGGTAATTTAACAAAAGAGAAAAATACATTTTGAAAAACACAAACTTTAAATTTTCCAGCATAAAATAATTAACAGCCTTGCTACTGAGGTTTGTGCTTACAGCTTCATTATGTTATTAAGGAGTTAGGGTTATAGTCTTTTGTCACTATGTAAGAAAAGGAGCTGCTGATAAGTGAAATAAAAAGGCAATGTTCCTGATTTTACCGTTATTTTACTTACAGTCCTAGACCATCTAGTTCATATCTTGTATAAATTAAGAGAAAAAACACCACTGTGAGGATGAAAATTTTTGTGCTTAAGGCTTCAAGTGGTTATTGATTTTCCTGTCCATGTAGCAGTATGAAACTGGGAATAAAAGGGAGATGCCATTTTGTTCCTGAATTTTATTTTAATTCAATATTATCTACTCAAAATGACTTGCAGATTTTTTCCTCCATCAGAACGGTTAATGAAAAAAAAGTGCTAAATTAATAGGCTCAACTCTTGCCATAATTCAGGAGCTACCAGAAAACATAAAAAGAGAATTTAATCAATGGCAGTGACCCTCACTAATTCACAGTAACTCGCTGTCCAAGCATGCAGGCTCTCCAGGGAAAGCAGTAGAAGCTGTTCACAGTCATGACAGAAAAGAGATTGTTTAGATTGTTTCTTCTTTTATTTTTCTTTTCCCCGCTTCAGCACCCCCACCCCCCCAAAATCTTGTCATTTCCAGTATGTTTGTTTCCTTTTAGCAAAAGTTACTGCCAGGCATAAGAAAGCTTATGCTGATAAAACTACAGCACTGTGTGCTTGGAACGAAATCAGCTGCAGCTTCCACTGCTGCAAGAGGTAGTTGACTTTCAGCCCGGCGTGTGCCAATTCTTCAGATGCTGGTAAGACAGTACCTTTTCTGAGAGGTAAAAATGCTTTTAAAAGGGGCAAAAATACTTAAAATTATAACTAGACATTGCTCCCTGTGACATCCCCCTCCCCGCTCTGCCCCTTCACCCTTTGCCGTGCCAGCATGGGTCCTAGCCCCTCTCCTTGATGTGTCTGTCACACAGCACCCCTTAGCATTCTGCCCACTGCTCTGGCTTGATCCAGCGGGCAGGAGCAAAGAGAAAGGGCAACGAAAATACCTTCTGCATCCCCTATGCATGGATGGAGGTTGAGGTACCACCCAGGACAAGATGAGTGAACAGAGAAGGGAGCCTTGCAGTATTTCCTGTGGGTCATGTTTTGGGCTGTGCCATTTTGAGCCACTCTGGTATGGCAGCAGCAGAGCCCTTACATGTGCCATCCATCACAGAATGACAAGGGCCAGGTAGCAAAGAAAACAGACAAACTCCCAAGAGAAACAGCAGAAACTAAATGTGTAAGCACGCACAAAGTGTCGCCACTTGAACAAAAGGTGAGATGGGATCCGCTGTATCTGTATTCTTTGTGGGGAAAACCAGGAGGGCTTCACATTTGAAGAGTCAATTAGACACACAGAAAGGCACTCTGTGTTTAACCCCAAGCTTTTCACACTCTCTGGTCAGGACCTCCTTTTGTCTGACAGATTTTCTAAGAAAGAAATCAGGGTGATAAGAGCAGGAGAGGCTGTGAGAAACCCTTCACAAATCCACAAGCACTTGTGTCAGCGAAAGGTCCGCAGTATTGGGTCAGGATTTAACAGGCAAAAGCAAGTAAGGTGTTAGATCTCTTCTTATTCAGATGACTTGAATATCTGTCATTTTCTTAGCAATTTTTTTTTTTTTCCCCAGAAATGTCTGTCTGCTGTTGGCCTGCATAACATCATTGCAGATAAGGAACACGCATTTCCATATTCTCTTTGCAAAAGACTCACTGATAATGTGCAACTGTAGATAACTTCTTCTCACTGGAATTTGGTGAGTTTGGCAAAGCACAGTAATCTCCTCACCCTCAGTGTTTGGTGTTTGATTACATAGTTAATCTGCATGGAAGCTCAACACATTGAACAAATTAAACAGGAAACCTGCAAAATATTATCACACAACTACAAGCTTTCAGTTGAAATTCCTTCAGTGGTTGTTCCCCGGCTGTCCCTCCTCCCATCTTTTCTTTTGCTAAGAAGGCAAAACCTTTTAAGAGTATGAGAACAGGAATGTATTAGGCATGCGTTCCACTAGGCACACGTGCAGTTTGCTGCACAAAATTGTGACCAACAGCTTGGTGAGTGCTAATAGAAGCCATAGGAATAACACCCATTGCCTTGGGTGTTACTGTCTCAGACTTGGTTTTTTGAATCATAATGCTCAAGGCAGGGCAGTAATGCAAGACAAATTACATTATTTCCAAAAAGCCTTCTCCCCTTGCATATGAGACTGTAATCAAGCTCCAGTCTATCATCATCAGGCCAGATTTTCTAAAGCCTTTGGTATAAACCATATAAACTACTTTAAGATGTATCAAATACTGCTCCTATTTTGACAAAAATAAACCCCTAGGAAGTTCTGTTTTCTCTTTGTTCCAATCCTCATGTTATTCTCTCAGGCAATATTTGGATTCTAAACATTTTTCAAAATCTGGCTATTGCCTTCCAGAGTCTCTGTGCAGATTATCTACATGGTAAAACAGTGTGGATAATAGTGATAGAAGATAATCCTACACAACTTCTCTACAGAATACCAGAGTAATTGAACACAAGCTAAACACTGGAAAGCCAAATGAATAATTTACTTAAATAGGAACTTTTCAGTTCTGAACTTTTTTGAAAATACTGCCAGATGTATTTCAGCCTCTGGGTCTTGGTATGATTTAAATATTTCTGGCTATGTAGAAGGGCAAAAGGAAAAACAGGACCCTTACATTTATCTTGAGCACTAGATATAAAACCAAGACCCACAAAATCTCATCCTTCCTAGTGATGTTAAAAGGATGTTTTTCCAGAAATTTTAGATGTTGTAAAGGCCAAAAGAAAGGTCAATGCTCAGTGTTGGCTAGCAACATTGCCAGAAGCCAGGTAACTGAGCAGTAGAGAGGGATACAGCACTACAGCCATGTTCTTTGAACACTGGACCAGCAAGGAAAAAGTAAATGCTCCTATAATTCAGGGCAACTACTCCCAAAAGCTAATCACAAAGCCAAGAGCAGCTCAGATTATCTTGATCAGGAACTGCTCATCTCATGCTATTGAGCACTTGAGCCTAAACTCAGCCTGACAGGTCTAGATATGAGGGTGCTTAAGACTCACCTGGTCCTTTCAAAGTAACAGTGCACCAAACTCACATATCTCTACCTAAAGTAAGTGTTTATTTGGGGTTAGATACTTTCAGGTCCATGGTGTGTCAATCCAGTGTTCATAGATATTTACCTCTTGCTATGAAGCTGCTCTGTGAACCTGCATTTATCTTCCTTCTGTTCACCCTGTCAGAAGCCCACTAAATCCTTCCAGTGGGAGTATTACAGGCTAGCTTTGTAACCTAACTTTTAGAAGGCAGGATTTTCAACAGAACACTGAAAGCAGACACATGGAATAAGTACTGTGCAAATGGGGAGTCTCACTACTCCCCCTTCCATTCTGCAAGTAAAAAGCATTTCCAGGGGATCCAGAAAAAGGATGGTAGTGGCAAACCAGAATGTCTAGAAGTATCTTGCCCATGAGGGAAAGCCTGAGACCTCCCATTTATGCTGTGTAACAAGATAATACCAGGCTACCCAGGCTCCTGCAGTCACTCAAGGTATCAGTTTCTCAGCTCAGGCCTCCTCAGAGATAGGGGACTGCATTCAAGGAGAGCAAGATTTAGGTTTCACCAGAGAAGCTGGGTGTGAGCAAGTGTCTAACATAGAGATTACAACTGAAAGTTCAACAATTAATTTATTTACTGATGATCATGTCTGGAGGAACATACAGACCAACTGCATAAATACTCTCTCCTCTGGTTCACAATATTTCAGCTGACTCCAACTGGCTGCATCCCTGATAAGCTTGGATGATCCTGTTTGATGACACTGTCAATACCAAAACCTAATAGTACAGACTGGAAATGTAGGGATGGCATAAACTAAATATTTCTGATATCCAATAAATGATGCATGGACAACTACTCATAAAGTCAATATAGAAATCTGCAGGTCCATATTTTACATACTTAAGTGCACAAAGGCAGAGTCCCAAATTTTTTTTGAGCACTAACATTAAAGCAATCCAATGCACAAAAATGCTATTCAGGCATAAGTCCCATGGACTTCAAAGGGACTTGCAGGTACTCAGTGATTTATTTTTTTACATAAAGCCATATTTGATTTGGGGGCTGAATTTCAAGACTGCACACTAGAGCAGTTTGTCTGAAGTCACATGCCTTGAAATCAGATGAAGGGAGGAAAAACAGCTTGCTGCATTCTTTTTTTGCTTTCTAGCATTAGTATTTTCTCCACTAACCTCTTATCTTTGCTTGTAAAAAGTCATGCAAAGTCATCAGAGACTTGTGCAGCTGAGAGCTGTACAACCTAAAAGCAAAGGCTATGACTGCACTGTAACCTTGGCTGGGTGTCAGACCAAGTCTTACTGTCAGACTTGGAAGATTCACCAGATCACTGGGCTGAGGGGTACACAAAACTTAAACTTTGAGTCTCAGCTGAGGTACATTGTAGCCATGTTGTTGTGTTCTAAGATCACACTGGGAAAAATAAACACAGCAAAAAAAAAAAAAACAAACAAAACAAACAAGGAAGGAAAGATGCGCAAGACAACAACATTCTCCTTTGGTATAATTTCAGTGGTTATTCGTCTGGATTACTGATGAAAAAGCATAACTCCCTTTTTTTTCTCATATTGGTAGGACTTTTAAAAAAATTTTTATAGCTTTTTTACAGCCTTGATCTTTCAATTTGAGGGCTGAAAAGTCCTCGAGACATGTTTTCCTCTCCCTCTCACATTGTATTCTCTCACACACTCCTCTGTTTTCCATCATCAGAAAACACAGAGAGAACATCAATGTGTTGAATCCTGTAAGCTTTCCAAATCCTATGCACTCTAGTAATTTTTTTCCATTTCCACTGGTCTTAGTTGTGTCTCCACAACATTTCTCCATTATGCTCTTTCTCTTCACATTGTTTTAACAAAGCTGGGATGCTCATGTACAAGGGACGTAAGTGGTTACTTTCCCTTTATCCTAATAATATAGAAGCCCATTTTTTTTCTTCTGGCTTACAGTGTTTTCTTTGCTTTGTAGCATTTTCTGATTCTGCAGTAATTCCACTTCACAGTCAAAAGTGTACAGACATCAGACAATAAATTGCCCACTCATGGCAATAAATTGTAGCATGACTGCATCTTCCTCATCCTCTTAAGGCAGTGGAATTGTTAAGAGAAAGAATAACAACACACGTCCAACAACATTGCCAACACTCTTCTAAGTGCCTGGTCAGAGATCTTCCTAATTAAGCATGTACAACTCTCCCTGCTCAAGTTTAGAGCTCAGTCATATATGTACCGAAACAACAGTCTTCCATATGAATACATGATGCAGACTTTAAATAGCATCAGACAATGTTGTAGGGTTCCCACAAATTTTCTCACTATTGAAACAACACTCCACCTTGAACAAGAAAAGCAGAAGGACATGCTGGCCACATGCACACATTATTAACAAAGAATACGACATGGGGAATGGGAGTGCCATAACAGGTGAAACGTAGTGGAAAGGGTTGTCAGAGGGCCATTCCCAGATTGTGGGATTTGGGGTATCTCAGCAGTTGACTGCTAAGCACTTTGTCCTGAGGAAGTTCATGGATCTAGAGTCACTGCCACCACCAACAAGGATACCTGAGAAATTTGAGATTGGTGATACAACCACTGGAAATAATGTGACTGCACAGAAAGACCCAAAATGGGATTAACCAAAACAACTGCCTCCCCAAAAGTCCCAAACATTTTCACTCTCACAGAGTTCACAGAGAGGCCACCAATTTCACAAAATAAATGAGAAATTTTCTGGTCACACATAGGCACAATGGGAGGCTTGAAGAGTTCATTTGTCAACTACTATTCCTCTCTAGAAAAAAAAATTTTAACTCACCCATGTTGAAATTTTGGGGCCAGAAGGTGGGAAACCTGAAATCTATCTCATAGCTTTTTTGCTATGAACAGAAACAAGAACAAAACATAGAAATTATTTTCAGAAAAGAGGATTAATTGGAGCATCAAAAGGAAGCAGATGCTATTACATTACAGGATGCATAAGGTATTTACATCAGTGTGAAGAATGTAGAAATTTTCAAGACTCTGATTTGTTAATGCATAAGTCAAATTTAACACTAGGTCTTGGCTGCTCATTTGCCACTTTACCTCTCCTCCTGCCCTTCACATCCTTTGTGGTCAGCCCTGCTAGCAATATTCTCTTTCTGGGATTTATGTGAGTGTTCAGCACACGCTGTGGAAAGATGCAGGCCTGCAAAACCATCTATATGGTCAAAAAATACCTGGAGGAAACTTGTGGAAGGCAAAGGCAGCCCTTCCACTGGAACCCCAGAGTCTGTGCGCAGCCAGACTTAACCAGCATCGCATCTAAATTTTTTCTTAGTAGTTTTCTTCTGGTGCTGATCACAGATGTCACAGAGCATGTGGTAGCTCCATCCCAGCCACATAACACCTGGGGGAGCAATCCCCACGAGTCTGACTGATGAAATCTCCACAAGGTAGAAAACGTTGGCACTATTGATGTGTGAACGTGCTGTGCCTCCATGCCTAAGTCAGTTCAGAAGATAACTGCTTTCAGACCTACACAAGGAAAGTGTGTAGGTCCTCAACGCCTACATAAGGACAGTGTGTGACTTTTCCTCCTACAAGGAAAGTCAATCTGATCTGACAGTGCCAAAAAGGTACCTCTCCCATAGGAAAAACATAGATCTTTCCCCAGGGACATGATACAACTAGTCCTTGCCCCTTCATTTGAGTGAGGTGGCCATCAGTTGGAAATATCTATTAGAAAAATCTTGCTTTTTTACTGAAAGGTGGGCAAACAGTATTGTCAATGAGATGAAAAGCCACTTGAGTCATTTCAGGAACTGAGGATATGGATGCACCTGGGCATTGTACACAAATCATCATCTCAAACCCAGCACAGCAAAGATCTACAAAGTGCAAGTAACGTTACGGGCATGCACAGTATGCAGCAAGAATCTCATGGTATATCATTCAGTATAATTTACTTGCATTGTATACTGAGCCCCGCATTTGTACTTTGCAGCTATGGCAAAACAGAAAAGGAAACTATAGTGAAAAAAAAAACATTTATGTCAAACCTGTTTGAAAATGTATGAAGGCTATCTTCAGACAAATGGAAAATTAAGCAAAATTCTTAATATTAGAATTAATATTGCTAAGCACCTGCAACCAGAAGTAGCTCACAAAAAGGTCTACTTGGGATCTACTTCTCTGGTTAAATTATTAGACAAGATTAGGTATCCTTTTAAAGGTCAACCTCCAAAAAATCCATAACCACATGATCAGTAAAGCGCACAGAAGCATGCCATGGTCCAGCAATCACTGGAGGAGGGACAGGAACGCTTTATGCAACTCTGCAATAGTTTCTGGACTGTAGGCAAAAGTTCAAAAATTATTTAGGAAAAATTACAAGGCTTTAGAAAAATATATTCCAAATCAACCGTAAGGGGTAGAATTGCATGCCAGGAAACCTGTGTGAATATTAAACAGTGGACCACAAAGGAGTGGGATCATTACACAAATACAAAAAAACTGTGAAATACATCTCCAGGCCATCAAGTCCAGCCTGGAGCTTCTGGTCAAGTCCATCTTGCCAGGTGTTTATGTAACCTTTTGTCAAAGTTCCTCAATGGTCCTAAAATCTGTGACTATGTGAAAGAGACAATAACACGCATTAAACATTAATTACTTAACATCACATGAATCTTACCCTTGTGATGTGGCCACCAGCATCTGTTGTTAGGGAGGAATTACAGCCTTTGTTGTACAAAGGTAAGTGTAGAAGTCACAGGCAGACCTTATAGAGACATTTAGATATATGAAGTGTAGTAAGAAATCTGTATAGTTTACCAAATCTTACTACCCAGTCTAGGCTCTTGTAAAGTTTAGCTAAAAGGAACTGGAGAATAAACTCCACATAAATTCTGAGCTAGCTGCCAGTAAAATAGAATAAAGAAATTGGTAAATCATGTAAAACTCCCTTCCCCACTTCTTCTTTTAAACTTACAAAGGTTTTTTCTGTGTCACAGTTTTGGATAAAATTGCAGTCTGAAAATTGGTTTTAACAAGTGTGCAAGTATCTAGGGCTTTATTTGCTATGAGATAAGAACTGAAGGCCCAGCACAACACTAAGGTAAAACTCAGGCCCTGTAAGAATAAAATGCTTTGTCACTGATTTGATACAGCTAGTATTTTACCCCAGAAGACAGAGAAATGTGCTTTGACCTTTCTAAGGGGAAAAATAAAGTACAGAGCTTATCTACATCCATATCCATATTTCTAAGTAAGGCACAAATCAATTTTATTTAAACCAATACAAAGACTCAGTGTGAACACACTAAAACTAATTTAAAGCTGATTTATGATTAAACTCACATTAAAATAAATTTCTTTACAAATTAAGTTGAATCAATAAACTTTGGGATTAAATTAGTCCTAACAGGTCTTTCTAGAGGCAATGCTCTCTCTGCTTCAATTGAATTGATTTAAGAAATCTTACTTTAATGACTTAGTGTGTTAATACTAATACATTTTGATATGGATTTATCATTGAGGATAGAAAGACATCAATGTGATTACAAAACTCTGTACAAATGGACAAATCAGAAAAATGTCCAATCCCTTTCCTAGTCTCTTTTTTGTTTCATTCTTAAGGATACAGACTCATTTTGATACTACTGAGCTGGCAACTTTTGCAAATCGCCGCCTGTGATCTATCTGTTCCACATAATTTCTAGTAAAAGTTTCAGTTTGTTGTTACTTTTGGACCAGGAAATTCTTTTGCTTTTAATTCCCAGCCAGGAGAAAAGCTTCAATCATGAATCACCTGGACTGTATACACATAGCATCCCCCATAAAGCATACTTTTCTGCTGCTAAGAAATTACTTAAGAGCATTAATAGAACTTCAAACCAATCTGCATCAAAGCGGTTTCCACCAGAGTCCCACTTGACCTCAAACCAGCTTTGTTGATGTTTTGGCTGAATTGCATGGAAGGCAGCAATCTACATACTCCTTACTGTGGCAACAGCCAAAAAGTCACACAGGAGCACCCTAAGACACATCCCCAGAAATGAACCTGAGTGAAAAAAAGGAAGGTTTCCACACACTGGTCTTGGTATCATGCTGCAGCAGCCCAGCAGATTTCTTATCTATTTTTAACACAGACAGATTTAACATAAAGGCTACAGCCTCATTGCATGGAGTCACTGTTCATCTCCAAAACCATCTGAAGTAAATAACTGCAAAACTCCTTAAAGGAGGATCCTGCTTCTTGACAGACACAGAAGGAATGTTATCCCAAGCAATGAGGTGGAAGTATCAAACCAGAATTAAGCCTCCCTTTAGAGAGCACGTCGACTGTGTAGTGTTCACACTAATTCTTATATGTTGTCACTTCTTTCTTTTAGTAGTGAAAGAAAAAAAAAAAAAAAAAAGCAAAAAAAAAAAAAAAAAAAAGCAGTCTTTCATGGACCAAACAATAGTACATTATCCCAAAAAGAGGGTATCATGTCAAGTTCCAATCTGGACTTTCACTGAAAACAGCACGTAACAGGCAGAATGCAAAACTTTCTCCCCAGCTGTGCTGAACCTTAGGGAGTTGCCAGTCATCTCTTTTGTCCAGATTTTCTAGTAGACATGAGAAAGAAACTCATATTACATGAATAAATTAAAGAGAAAAGCTTGATCTTAAAAAAAGTTTGGGAAAATGGGGGTTTACAATGGAAACTGTTGTGCAGCCCCAGAAGGATAACTGGCAGGTGTATTAATTTTCCTGTACAATTCAGTCCTGCCAGGTGGCACAAGTACAGAGACCAGGACTCCCTCTCAAGAAGCCCAGTGGCAGGCACCACTTCCTGATGATGAGTAAAAAGATGAGTCTGCTGTTGACCTAAATGATATATCCACACCATCTGGCTTTTCTACCTTTATTTTTTACCTCTGGCTTTTCTCCCACAGATTATTTCACTGCCACACAGCAACATGCATATCTCTGCTTAACAATGTCTATTTATTCTCTTTAGTAATGAGCTAGACAATGGTCTGAAGTCCATCCAGGAGACCAAGAACCCTCTCTTGAGTTTTACAACACTCCCCTGTGTTTGTGTGTCACAACCACCAAAATCCTCCCTTCTTAATTACACTATAGGGTCCAAACTGCACACCAGGGAAGAAGATACAACTGTGGAGACACCCAGTAATACAGGAACTAAAAATCCTTGTGACAAACAGATTTTTACAGATACAAACTGATACACCAAAGCCTCCTCCTGGTAAAATGGAACCTGGTTCCATGTGCCCTAGCATTTCAGTACTTCTTTCTGAAACATTTGTCTTACATTGGTAAATACATAATAACAGAAGCTATGAAAATGAAAGCTAGGAAAGATAGATGGATAAACCCATAAAAGAACTGGAACGGTATCGGAAAAGGATGTTCAGGAGAAAGAACGTGAGAGGCTTTTGAAGCGTCTGCTGAAATTTGATATCCTGAGTCCCCCTTCTGGCTGCAAAGGGAATTATATCTAGGAAGCAACCAAGCAGGACACCATCATTTTTCTAAGACAAATGGAATGGATCAAGAGAGAAAAGTGCTCTGTAGACGACAACCATACAGTTTTCACAGGATCACCTCATTCTGAATCTCTGTCTATTGAGAAATGTGATAAAATTCAACATGGCTGGAAAACGTGATAATAAAATCCAACAGTATCATTATACTGAATGTCCACTGTTTTTTTTTCCCTTTTAATCATTGCTTCTGGAAGGAATTCACCTTGGAAGTCATTATTTCCAGGTGTGATGTTCTTTTTCCAGAGTGTTTTATCTCATAAGCTTCATGAACTTCCAGTAGTACAAAACCGGTATCAAAAAAGCATTTTCCTGGAGCCTCCAGAACAATCGAGCTATTAGTGATGGGGGCAGAGGAAGTGAGCACACGCTGTGTTCAGGGAGGTGTGAAAGGGCCCAAAAGGCATTCTCATTAACAGATCTGACATGAGTTGAGAGTGCATAGAGAAGGGTCAAATTCCAGCAAAACAAGTGATCATCTCTGCTGGCAGTGCATGGCACCTCCATCTGCAGCCTTCACAGACCTGACCAGCGTGGTCTGAACACACAGCAAACACAGCATCTAATCACATAATGCCAAGAAAGGCAAAAAGCTACAGGGTCAAGTGCCTTCTTTCTTACAGGTTCTTCATATGAGTCTTTCTGAGTAGATTTAAAAATCATTAAATTTTTTGATTCTCAGTGTTGCTCATTGCTCACAAGAGGGAATTGTTTTGATAGCAGTGAGAATTTTAGCATCTGTTAATCTCCCTGGTTTGCTTACCCAGTCCTAAATATGATTTAAATAACCAGAAGAAGCACTAAACCTAAAACAGTTTTAATAATTTTTTTCCTTTCTGTATCCCAGTCTTTCCCCAAAAATCATAAAAAAGGAGAGATTCTCCTTGGTTGCTAACTATTTTTGCACTCTTCTTTGTTGTTAAGCATAGTCCTTATTCGAAATTTGATAACTTATTTTTCTGGGCTCTGCGGATATGCTGTCTCTACCCTCCACTTCTGCAGACAGTTGTGTAACACATAACCACTCTATAAATTTTTTTTTTTTTTTTTTTTTTTTTTTTTTATTGCTGGGAAATAATATATTATCTGATGTATTTGTTATCTGACTGAAGAGACTGCAGAGGGACAGAGATGAAAATACAGAAAGAGAATTTTGACACAAATTCCATTAGCTTAATCTGCTCATGACATGGGAGAGGACATCAGAGAAGCAGAATTTTTGTTTGAATTCAGTCACTGAACAAAGAAGTCACATTTAAGTATAGTCATCACATCCTAAAAAAAGGGGGGACACCTTAGTTTTACACATAGACTGGGAGAAACAGTGGCAGGTTTTTGCTGTTTTAACTCTTATTCAGCAACTTTACTTCGAATAAATTGGCCATCACATGGAAATAGATGAAAAACATAAAAATCTCCTTTTCTTTATCAGCAAGGCAGACAAGTCTAGCATTCAAACAAGATCTCTGACAACTGACATTTCTAAACTTTAGCCTTCCTAGTTTGTGGTATGGGATATGAATTTACAGAGTTTTGGTTATTTTACGTTCAGTCACCTCAGACACTGAATTCATAATGACTGGAGTGTCTTACTGCATTATAAACTGGAGTATCATGTTAGAAACCACTACTATGAATGGTCCTTCATCCACAATTATGAATCCAAGCAGATCAGCAAGAGGTACAAAGAGCCATCAACATCATGCAGGCAGCCTGCCTAGCAGAATGCTTGTACTGTAACCCTTCTTATGAGGAGTGATGTGAAATACTTTAAAACTGGATGGCTAGCAGGGGAGCTGTCTATCGGGGCCAAAATTCAAGAGAATCACCCTAAGGCAGACACATGGGATGTGGGAGGATAATAAAGCTCTGGAAGAAAAGACATCGCCCTTAATAGAATCCACAGTAAACCTGTGATGAGATAGCTGCACATGGAGTGTTTGTGGTAGAAATGGAGAACAAAGAAGAACAACTCACCAGAAACTGTCAAAATCAGCACAGTTTTCTCCCTGACCACCAAGATTCACTTCTACATGGACCCAAAAGCCATACAGAGACATGACAAGTCCTGTGTTATGTGACTACTCAACTCTCCCACATGGCCCAGGTATCCTGGGCTACTGGGTTCTTGGCAGAAGTAAATTAAACTGGTGCATCCAGATGAGAGCTCCATTTTTGGCCATTTTCTGTGCAAACAGTTCCTTGACCCTCAGCATTGTTTTCACACAGCCTAGCTTACTGCACTCGTCATCCACTCTTGACACAAAGGACTTGTCTCAGGGGTACAGACCCTTTGTACTCCAAGTGCTGATGCAGGGAGTGAGTGTGGCATAGTGCAGGCTGATGCATGAGAAGCGAGGGCAGGCAGGCATGAAGCATTAATCAGTTAACCACTGAAGGTGTGTATTTTTCTTGAGTTAGTTAAATCCAATAAAATATCAAAGCAAACCTATGTCTTCTGAATTTGGGTGGCTTTGGTTTAATTCACTCCCAAAGCAAATTCATTTAGAATGGCTCATCTCTGACAAGAAAGTCCTATCCAGGGCTTCCCACAATTGAACTCATTCACATTAAATGTTAATATCTTGAATGCTTTGCCTAGACCAGCTATAGGACTGGTCACCTGGAGGGTTTGTGCGGAACAACCACTGGGCTGTAAATTCAGTTTAGCTTACTAATTTAGTCTTGTAGACAAGCCATTGTTTTGACATAAAAGTCCAATCAACTAAATCCTCCTCCCCCTATTAAATGCTTTAAGTTGCTGTGATTCTGCTGTGGGCCATGACATCCAGCAAGGGTTTTGTCTCTGAGTTCTAAAACAATTAGTCTGGGGAAATTAAATGGTGCTTTCTGCACACCTGTGACCGGCTGCACTTGGTGCCTGGCAGCAGTGCCTCTCCCACACCAACATGCATGGGCTGCTAGCACGGCTCCCAGGCTGATGTGCCCAGGCTGCACCCTCACAAAAAATTGTCAGGGGGACAGGGCTGTTTCTCATGAAGCTGAACGGAACCACTGGTTTGGCAAAGAAACTGCTTGTGAGGGTCTCTGCTTAGAAGATTTATATTTTAAACAGGCAACAGCAAATACCAAGGGAGAACAGATACATTACCAGCAAGTCATTTCCAAGCAGCTAATAACTGTTTCCCTACCCACCAGATTCGAGGATGCATTTTCAGGTTTAAACATAACGTATACATTGTAAATAGCGGAAACATCTGGGGTTTATTATAACACCACTTTGCTAGCCTTGGGCATTGTACAACTCCCGTAGGCCAGGGTTCACCCCTGACCTGCCAAACACGATTACTGTACTTAGGCAACTTCCCCTGCTCTGCAGCTGCTCGCCTTCCCCTCCCCTCCGTCAATACTCATTATGGCTATCATTACGGCTACCAGCCTAGAGAAGCTGGTCAACAACTTCAGTTGCCATGGCCACTGCATGGAAACAATGTGGCTGTGCGGGTGGAGAAAAGATGATGAGGATGGCCAATGAAGTAATTTTGCCTGCTGGACTTGGGGGAAGTAGAGCTGCACAAAGCCATCTGCATCGGCAGCCTTTTGCCTTCCCCTGCAAGACCACCCTCCTCCTCTGTCCCACCCATCCCACCCTCACTGCAGGTTTGTCATGCCTCATCTTACCCTCTTTCCCAATCTTCAGGCTCCCACTGAGCCAAAAGTTACCTTGTCCCTCTCCCCCAGCTCCTCCTGCACACTTATCTGCCAGCCACATCTTGCTTCTCAAGCTCTCTGCTCTCACTTCCTCCCCGCTTTTCTTGCTCTCAACCAAGAATCTCTCTTCACTCACTCTTTCCCCACTGTTTGTTATCCAGTCCCACAAATCCCAGTCCTCTCCCCACCCCTGGCTTTTACACCGCTTCTTCCACCCTCTTGAACATAGTCCCAAAGTGACCTCTGCGTAGCACCTCGTGTAACACTGCAGCCGTACTACAGGCTGGGGCTCTCTTCCTTCCTCTGGAGGCTCATTTGGGGCTAGAGGCTTATCCTAAGCTAAGCAGCAAAGCGAAGGCATTTTAGGGCTGTTGGCACAAGGGTAGACTACAAAACTTCATCTTAACTAGCTCAAAGTGTGAATCTAAAGTACCTCACAGTGTGCTGGGGACACACCTTCAGAAATGAAGTAATCTTAATTCTGGCTGGTTTAGAGCTGGGTTTAAAAAAAAAAAAAAAATGTTAGTGATGATCCAATGTGGCTTAATGTATGCACTTTAAAAGCTCACTTGGATGAGCTTTCCAGGTGTCCCTGCATAAATAGGCTGCTGACCACAGGCTCCTGCCTTCCAAGCATGCATAAGCAGCACCATTACTGCCTCCAGCTGATCTTCCCTGCTGAATGGCTGAACAAGGGGGCAGGAGGTCAATGCTCAACTCTGTTGTTCAGAAACACAGCAGGAAGAAAATACAACCCATGATTCCATCAGCTCTGTCCACCTGAGAACCAGAAGCAGACCCAGCAGCCTCCTACCCAGGTCACAATAAGATGCACCCCGGTTTATAGCTCACAGGAGTGTAATGCCTTTCCTGTGAACCTTCTGCAACAAGCAGCTTATCCAACCATTCTCACAGCAGTACATCCATTTGCAGAGTGCTGTCAAAGCTCCTCTGCCACCCCTTATTGCTTAAGGCCTATTAGTCGAAGCTATAACCACCCTGGCCCTGAAACACGAGTTCAAGTGCTGATTACAGTACTAAGGCAGTACCCATTGTATCTTGCTTCCCTGCAAAGTAAATGCAAATGTCTGAAAATAAACATCTGAAATGCTTACTTAAAGATCTACCTATTAAAGGTTCTATTGCTCAGTAGCCTAGTAAAATCCTCTGTCTTATTTTATATATAAATAAATCCTATGTAGAATTGTCTTTTTTCTTTTATCCTTTAATTTGTTAATTTAAACATCATCCCAGAATTATGCGAAGGCAAAAGAAACGCACATTTAGAGAATAAAAGGGATTGATTCTCTTCTGGAGTAAAAGGCCTTACTAAATGAGGTATTTAAATATAACCCCCAATCCCTCTCTGAAGAAGCACCTGGTAATTCACTTCTTGGATCAAATTGCAACTCCACAAAAACTTTATGACCTCATGTGGTCTTTCCACCCCCACATTCCTCCCTAGAAACGTTATATACAGCATGCTCCAGACAAGAGGGTTTGTTAGAAATGTGGATGATGGTGCTAGGGAAAGAGATGTAGTAGGCACCAGGATAGCCGCAGAGAACTAAGAACATAGCAAATAGGCAGCTGTTTAAGGAACAACTCCTTGAGATGCCGATAAATTCATTGCTAGTCAAGTGCATATCCTCCACTCCTGCTTGAAAAATCTTCCACACCCAGTTTTTTCCCTTGTCAAACAGGCTCACAAGCCCACCCTTCACTCCATCCTCAAGCATAAGGAACCATAAAAATGACCATCCTGGTCAGACAAAAATCAAGTCGAGCCTATGATCCCACTTCCATCTGCAGATAATGGTGGGTCACAGAGAAAAGAGAGAAGAAAGAAAGGAACCATGTATCACTGGCTATGATAATCTTGGCTATGGGAAAGTGGGAAAGTCCTCCAGGTCATCAAGTTATAGAAAAGGGAAGTATTGCTGGGTCAGGTGAGACACTCATGATCCTTTGTGGTGTGAAGCAGATGCACAATCTGCCTCTCACTTTCCTAGTGGGGCTTGGAAGTTGCAGGGTACCTTAGCTGGCTCTAGGGAGAGACCTGGCTCCAGTGAGGTGGAGATTTCCACTGGAGCAGAGATGGCAATCCTCAGGCAGTGTCACTGGACCCACAGGAGAAGGATGTGAAAATATTTTGAGGGTAACTCTCTCTTATATTTTTATCTTATCTTCTCCCAGGTTATAGAGCCAGCAGTCACCATGGTTTTATGAATGAAAACAACCTCACAAACAAACTCTAGCTCTAAATATTCCAAGTTGTTGCTGATCCTTCAATTTTGAAGCAAGGTACAGCTCTTCCTTGTGCCTGGGTTCTTTTAGGTCTGGGTTCTCTGATCTGAAATGGTCTGAGTTTTGCCACTAAACTGATAGCAAGAAATGTCATGACCCATCCCATGAAATAAGGCAATAAGAGAATGACACTGCTTGGTATTTCTTTAATTTGTCACAGGAGCTGTTAACCAACTATAACTTAAAAAAAATAAATATCAAAGAGAACCCACTATTCTAGACATTTCAACACTTCCCTCCTGTGAGCCATGGTGGGGAGATTTCTGCTTTTCGATGAAGAGCTTGCTTCCCAGCACTATCAGAAGAGCATGCATTTGTTCTTTTCTAAAACATTAGCACAGAATGGAAAAGAGTTATTTGGGAAAATGCACTGTTTTCTCACAGTGGCTTTCAGTTCTATTCTGTAAGGACAGTAACGTTTTCCAAATCTGTGCCATTCAGCTGTTGGCACATTTCACAGGATCACTCCCAAGGGGGTCTCTTGAGAAGCTCCAGCATTTTTATGGAACCATGAGTTAAAAAAGGCTTAGAAAATAAGCCTTTTTTTTTCTTTTTTCTTGATAGTGGAAGTTCTCTGATGTAATATAACTCCAAGAAGTCTTTAACATTTCAAAGTTAACTCATCTCTTGCTGCAGTCATAATGGACCAGTGTGCATGTGTGTTCACAAGTCTGCATATATGTTTTCACTAATACTGCTCTAGCATGACTTGAGGGGAAAAAAAAAGCACATTTGTTCTCTCTTTACAAAAGCTAAGTAGATGAGAGTAGAGTGAGAAACAGCTATTACTTTGCTGATGCAAAGAGAATAAGATGAAAAAGATGCCAAACACCTCAAAATGCCATGAAGTGCCAAAGCACCTGATTTCTTAGATCAGCTAAATTAACTATTAACCTTGTCAGCAAACATTATATATTTAATTGCATTATCTTTCTTTTCCTGACATCTCTAAGCCAGCAGACATGATATAGCGCATCATTTCAACTTCTTCCAAATACAGTTTTTGCAGAACAGAACTCTCTATGTTATTCTCTGTTTAAATAATCTGCAATGTCATTAACTGCATTCTTTCTTGGCTCTTTTGGGACTCACCAAAGGGCACACAGGATGTCCTACTCACAGTTTAAATACTTGGGTGCCCACGTAGACTGCAAGAAAAGGAAACCTAACCATAGGCAGGGTATCTGTACCTTTCACACATCCCCAACTGTTTCCATTAGCCACAGTGCTTAGGCAAGTGCTCAACTTCAAGATTGCAAAGAGCCCCAGTGAGGTTAAAGGAGTTTCATTCATTCTTGACAGGTCAGCTTGCTTTTAAGTAAGCTGGAAGATAAGATTCCTTTCAAGGCCTTACTGTGCATACGACAGGGAAATACATAAATCCGGTGACCTCAGAACTTCCTGGAATGGGTAGGAAGGATTGGATCCACTGTTGTGTCTATTATCTAAAGGCCTCCCTCAACTCTACAGGTGATTTTGGTAAAGCTAGTATACAGTCTTCGCCTTGTTCATGGCTTTTTTCCTCTAAGTCTTAGATGAAAGCTTTTATTCCTCAGGGAATTTGCCTCAAAATCACTGGCAGTGACTTTCCGTCTTCCCTGTCCTTTGTACACAGGGTCCTGGGACACAGAGAAAACTGCCTACACTGAAGCAAGTCAGCATCACAGTCCATTCTTTGCCAGTTGTGCACACAGTATAAAGGCCCTCTAAAGTATACTTGTTTTATCACAGCTCAGAAATAGATGGAAGCACAGAATGTGGGCTGTTTCAGGATCCTTCTTGTGATTCCCCTGGCAGCAGAAAGTGTCTAAACCTTCTGGCACTGTGAGTAGGAAAGTGACACTTCAAACTGAATGATACTGTAAATCAGAGCAATTTCTGAGCTACTTCATTTCATGGTGGAGATGTTAGAGCACAAGCAGCCTCCCTGCCAAAGCACTGAGAAGCCTTTTGTACTGGAGACAGTCTGATGAAAATTTATGGTTTGGCATCCTCACATAGAAACATCCTGGACAAGTACACAGAGGCCACACACTGCGTGGCAAGAGGGCAATGATCCTAAACATTTTTTGTTTAGGCAAGCGTTTGAAGAGATTGCAAAATGAGGTATTTTCACATGTCCTGCAATTTGATCTTATTGACATGCTTTTTCTCTCCAGTAAGATGGAGGTACCTTCAGCAAGCTCACTGTCACAGCCAGCACTTAGTACAACCCATCACAGCAGCAGAATCCAACATTTTCGGAAACAAAAGAGAAACCAACACCAAAGACTCAAACTACAGCACATGGACAGAAAAGGAGCTATGTACACCTGGCAGTTTACTTAGGCTTTGATAGCACTTAGTCACACAAAGTCACCTTGAGGGAAAGTTATAGAAGCCTAGAGTGAACCATGAGAAACATTTAAAAATCCACAATGGAACAGCTTGGGTACTGCCAACAGCTTCCCAGTCAAGTGTCAGCTGCAGAAGGGATGAGGACTGAAGCACTTCGGGGATTAAAACAAGAACAGCAGCAGCTGGGACCAATGGGTTCTATTATTTGTGGAACTGAGCCTCAGGAAAGATCTTGTATCTAGAATGTGTGCTGAATTTTATGATAGAATGGGCCCTAACACTACAAAGAGGCTCCTCACTAAGATGGTCTTCACTCTAAGAGTAAGGGCAGAATGGGCTGAGACACTCACTCACAGATGGGAGAAATAACCAAGGCATAGCAATACCAAAACTTATGAGTAGGCCTGAGTTAAAAGGATCCCTATCTATCTTAAATTCCCCTCTCTGACCTTATTTTAAAGGTCAGAAATGCTCTGAAATAGTTTTACAATTTCTGACCTTGCTGGCACTTCACACGGCCAGGAAAACCTGTGATTAACAGTGGTTTCAATTTCACTGACAATCAGTTTCTTTTGCTCATAGTTCATTTTGCCACCTAGCATCTGCACTTAGCCTGCTGTACAATTGCAGCACCCTATCTCACACCATCTCCAACATGCTTAAAAAAAAATCACTTTTAAATAAAAATGTGTCAATATAAAAAAGATTAAGCCAGGACTGTTGGAATCTACAACTTTAAGTCTGACAATAAATTGCCCAGAAGGTCAGACTAGAAGCCTGACACACAGATAATGCCACACGCGGTAAGATCTGCATTCATCTCATAGTTGTCAGTTGAACTATAGCATTTCTTCTAAAAAATATACCAATCCTCACTTCAAATGCTGTGACAGAAACCCTTCACACACACACAAGCATGTCCTTTCTCTGCTTAACTGTCTTCACTTTTAAAATCAGTGTCTTCAATCTAATTGCCAGTGCGCTGTTGTATGGAGAATACACTCTTTACGGTGTGCTTTATACCTGTGCATTTCCAATCCACTCTTTCCAAGAAAGAGTCCAGCCCCCAGCTCTCAGGTTTTCAGGTTTGTTTTATAAAATACTTTCTAACTTTTCTGAAAGTAATTTCTCTTGAGATAATCAGGACACTACTGTAAAGCTGGTGTGGTTCACTGCAGAAGTACAGCAGCAGGCAGAAAAAAGAAGGAGGCACCTGGCTACCCTGGGACACAGATCATATTGCTCTCGCTGGAAGGAGAAGACTCTGCATGGGAGTTTCTTTTCTGTTTTTGAATTGGGACATGCTGCCCTTGGAATACACCTGTGGGAAGATTTCTCTAATTCTGCCTTTTCCTTGAGAGTCTCTCAAAACTTACCAGTGACACAATCCAAAAATGCAGGTCTGGCACAGTGGCATAACTGACATCTTCCCTGATTCACTTCATCTCCATATCCTCCCCAAGGAAATGGCTTCTGCCGCAGATCAGAGGACCAGTGGGACAGCAATATGCATAATACCTAACCCTCCCACACACGCACACTTTTTACTCCCCTCTGCAATAGTGCTTTCCAGGAAACCCTTTATTCACAGAGAGAAAGTAATCTTTTTGCACACCAAAAACAGGGCAAGAAACAGACTTGTGTTACATTCATGTTCTTATTTCTAGAACGGCCATTCACCAGGAAACAGGGCAGTTTAAAGAAAGTTGTTAGACTGTCAGGCAACTTGATTTCTGTTCTGGGATCAGACTTTGATATGGTGTGACCTTGGAAATGCATTGGCTTTTAGGCAACAGAAGCTTGCTCTTAGACTGAGCTTCTTTCACAGAGGGGAATTTGAAGGATGCAGGTTTCATCTAGACCTCGAAAGACTATGATGATACCAACAACACCGGTTTATTTGGTGCAACTTAAGGCTACATGCAAAAATGTATTAACAGAATAATGAATCCTGTTTCATTTACTGGTGTCCAGTCCAAATACATATATAGGTTCCATATACAGGTGCAATACATCATTTACAGAACAGTCCTTTCTTTCTCCTTGCAAAATCCAGTAGACTTTCCCAAAGGTAAATTCTGAGAAGTCAGTCACTGTATATATCACATAGACACACACTGAGTCTCCAAGTGTTGCATTTATAATGTAACTCTTCTGGCAGTAACAGCAGTGGGAAAAATCTCTATCAACCACTTCCACAACTGGATGTTACCAGGACTCTGTTTAGTCATTTCAGGTATGCATGCATGTTTCCCTAACTGTCTTCAAAGGGATTAACCATTAGCCATAGGACATGGCATGTGCTTGACTCAGAGGTGAAATGAAAGCTGTTAATGTAGGAGAAAGGCATTGAGCAAGGCTCAGCCTGAGTCCAAGTCTGAATGCCAAGCCCAAACTGCCTGACCTGGATTCCCCCCTGGTTATAGAAGTGGAAGGGCCATCAGTTCATAAAACCTGCAAAAGAGATACCTAGAGGGAATGAGGCTCTCAAGTGAACTGTCACAAAGGGATTATCTTCTCTCCTTTCTTGCCTGAGCTGTGAAGCCTGTGGACTCCTTGTCAGAGCTAGGAGGAGTCAAATGGTCCACAGTGAACAAACTACATAACATGGTCAATTTCTCCTTAAATCTAATGCTCCCACAGAAAATTCCACAATGAGAAATGAAAAACCAGACACAAGTAGTATTCTGTGCACAAATAAAACACTGGTAGTTATTACAGGCAGGAGATTATGTTAAAGATCCCCATCTGTTCCTGATGAAATACTTTGAGGTTTTTTGGGTTTTTTTCCCCCTCCATTAACACAAATAGAGCAGATGAAAAGGGCAGGATAAAGGACAGATGGAGGGAAAGGAGGACTAGAAAAAAATTAAGGAAAAGGAAGGAGGGAAAAAGGTAGAGAAAGAGGCAAGGATGGAGAAAAGAAGGGAGGGTGGAAGAAGAGGACAGAGAGGGAGGCATAAGAAAAAAAGCAGGACAGATGGACAGAAAGGAGGGAGGAATTAAAGAAGGGAGAGAGAAAAAGAAGGAAAGGTGTAAGGAAGGTATGAAGAAAGGGAAGAAGCAAGTGGGGGGGAAAGGAAGAAAGGAAAGGATGAAGGAAAAAAGGAGAAAAGCATGCTCATGGATATCCCTGTGACCTCATACTTGTATCTCATGAGAACAGAACAGAGTGCTTGCCAGGCCCTAAGTGTCACTCTCGGCTTCTCTACCAGTCTACCTGCACATCCACTGAGATTCAGCACAACTTCACAGCCCTCCCTCCACTCTTTTAACAAGTTGCCATCCTTGCCTCATCCCTCGGTACTGCTGAAGTACACACAGACCCAAAGGACCGAAAAACAAAAGTCTCCCACCCAGCTCAGACCAAAGCCCCGCATCTCTGGGGCAAAAGGCAACTGCTACCCCACCACCTCCGCGCAGGACCCGCGGAATGGCCGCTGCTGGTCCAGCGCTCCGGACCTCGTACCTGCGGACCAGCAGCGCGCTCCCGCCGCACCCTCTCGCGGCCGCCGCCGGCACCGGCACCGGTACCAGCGCTCCCTCTCAAGACCCTCTCCCTTTCGCTCCAGGAGACCAACGGGTATTTCCCCCTTTCATTATTATTTTGATTATTTGCACTATTTTTGTTAACGCCGCCCTTCCACAGACTCGTCCCGTGAGCATCGGCGGGAAGCACGGCAGCCCTGACACCTCTCTGGGCTGTGCCTCTGCCCCACGCTGGGCTCTGACACCGTCACACTGCAAACGCAAACTTTTTTCACTGTAAATTTTATCGGGCTGTAACGATCGGACCCTCCTCCTCCTCCTCCCCCCCGCTCCCCGACGACCCCAGGACTCTGTGTATCTGCGGGAGCAACTGAGGGTTAACTGAAGCACTTCAAAAGCACACTCAAGCAATCCTTTGTACAGCTAGAATGACTCACACAAAATATTGACACTTGGTTTGTTTTCTTGTATCATAACGGAACACGATAAACTATCAGTACTGTTAAAGGCACATTCACTCTTGTTACTTTTGGAATGTTAACAAAACACTGATTTGGTAAGAATTCGTAGCATTTCCAGAGCTTCTGACACCATGCAACATGATTGTTCTTCACTGTTTTGCTCTTGGTTTAAGTACCTGCCTCAAAGGGCTATCAGATGCTAAGGGATCAATTAAAACGGGGCGGGGGGGTGGGGGGGAGGGCGATTCTTGGAAGAAAGTTTTGCACAACTCAGCACTTAGCTCACCTTACTTTCAGAATAATGAATTGCCAGTTAGATGGCTGGAGTAGAATCTGTTGTCAAAGATGCTTGGTAGCTCCACTGTGATTTTTGTGGCTAGATGTTCCTGAACTGAGCACTCCTTTCAAAAGTTTTCTTGAAAACCCAGTGACTTTGATTCAGCAGATGAGATGAAAAGTGAACTGCCCCACATAGTGAGTGCTGAAGTGTTGTGGAAAATCAGCTGCATAGAATGCTCTTTAAAATTTTTTTTTCTTTTAAACTTACAAAACCTGTTTCAAACTGTTTCACATTTCTTTTCCTTTCTCAGTTAGTGCCTTTCCAGAAACCAAGAAGGGAAGTCCACAATTGCAAATAGACAAACTTAGATTTGAGTGTCAGTTCACAAGCTTTGCTGGAGAGCAATGTT
Organism: Phaethornis superciliosus; assembly: GCA_023637945.1. Classification (NCBI taxonomy): domain Eukaryota; kingdom Metazoa; phylum Chordata; class Aves; order Apodiformes; family Trochilidae; genus Phaethornis; species Phaethornis superciliosus. The sequence continues at coordinate 19,654,499 of JAJQWJ010000004.1, forward strand.
GTAAATCCTTTCATAGCTTATCAGATCTTGGCATTTACACACCCAAGATCAAAAACAAAAAATTAAAAATTTTTCACACTTCCCCAGGTATCAATATTTGCACACAGTTAGAACAGCTGCTGGATTTATTTTACAGGGGGATTTACTGGACAACTACACTGGTATGTCCTCACAATTTTATTTGCATTCTCATAGCTATAGTCAAGTAGTACTTGTAGTGTTAAGTCAAAAAAGGTTGAATGGTGACTCATCTCATTTATTCACAAAACATGAATGCACTTGCATGCTTTTTAAAGGATTCATTCTCAAAATTGCTTTGAAGATTGTTTGGAATGTTCGGAGCATTCAGGCATTGCACACAGGTGGAGAGGCTTTCCTTCCAGAAAAAATGTACAGGCATACCAGCAGTGGCTAAATATTTTGGCCTGGAAACACCAAAGGAAATTGTAACTCCTAAGCAATGGTTTTCCTCTAGAACTAGACAAGTTTTATAAGATATCACAGTCTCATCCCATCTCCAAAGCTCTTGTCTTCAAATCATGCTAAAATATTGACCTGCCTTCTGACCTCTATGCATAAAGATGGTGCTCAGTCACTCATCTCATCTGAACCCTGTGATGTTTACTTTGTCACAGGGTCTCAAAGCTCTCATATTTTATCTAAATCTAAATTAAATTTCTCACCACAAGGTATTCTTTATGTCAATGACCTGCCTTCACTGCGCTCTGCAAGTGCAGATGTGTTCAGAACAATGCTGTTGAGGTCACCTCACTGAAATGATTATTAGGACTCATCTTTGCTGTTTTTCTCTATTCCAACTTTGCCTTTCTGCACCTGAATCTTGCAGAGCCTTGGTGTTCCTACTCATTCTATCGAATTAGACAGAGGCTGACATAACCTGTACCCAGAGAGTTCACTGCTCCGATGGCACTGTCTTTGTACCCATCAAGATGTTAAGATGTTTTTCTCAGAAATACTGCATGTCTTCTCACACTCTGTCCATTCAGCACAGAAGCTTGTCCCTCATCTTCTCTGTCAAGCAAGACCACCTGAAAAGTCACATTTCCCAAGATGTCTGCAAATACTTGACAACAAGGCTGGAAAACAGATGTGCTGGTGCACCACCTTATTTACCAAAATGCAGCTCTTGCACAGAGGGATTTTTCTGAGGCCAATTCTTTTTTCTCACTTTTTTCTCACTACACTAGCACCACCTTATACAGTCCAACACTAAGGGTGGGGTGGCAGAAGGTTCAAAAGCTGACACAGTGGGTCCAGTCCCAGCTTCCCTGCTCCTGCTATAACATCAGCCTGAGTCAGGATCAGGGCCCCAGTGTGAGAGGAAAGCCTGGGGACCTTGCTTAACAACTTCAGCTTCCCTGCATTAGGTTTCTCTGCCCAGGCTGGATGTACTTTCAGTGTGCTGGCGATGTCCTAGGAAGCCCTGCTGGCAGATGTGTTGAGCCTGTCTGCACACTCAGTTGGCATAGCTGTTCAGTGAAATCACTTGGAGAAAAGCTGTAAGTTTCTGTCTGTTTGTAATACTTCCCCCTCAGTTTTCCACCTCCTGTATTTATTACTGCCCAGTGTCCTGCTGAAGGAAGATATAACTGCTCTGGTCTTTACACAAGACAGACAGAATGAGTTTGTTCTAGACAAAGTGAAGTGAGAAGGGAAAATATTCTTCTACATAATTTTAGTGACAAAGAAACTTTAGCAACATGGACCTCCCAAAACTTTTGTAACAGAGCCCAGATTTTGTGTATGCAATGGAATACATGAGGAAGTATTTTTTTCTGTGTTACCACTATACAGCTGAGCAGAAGAGGCCAAACGTGCTCAGGTGTTTTTTTCAGTAACTCTCTTGTCCAACAGTAATTCTGGACTTTCCAGATAAGTTATAACAGAATATAGTAAAGAAAAATTTTCTCATCCACATTTTTTTTTACAAATAGTAAAAACTATTTCAACCTGGTGACAAGTTACCAATAAGACAGTGCTTCCAGACCTGAGCCTGAAGGGATACACTTTTACAGTCAAAAGCAAACTGAAGGTTCAATCAGAAAAAACAGCTCTAAATAAAAACCTGAAGATCTACTGAGTGCACAGATCTCTGCCACAGCATAGTTCTTAAAACTGAGGACTGGCTGCAAGCTGCCTTTTTTTCATGGTGGAAGACCACCAGCAAACTCTGACAGAGGAAAACACACCAGAGAAGATGACAGTTCCTAACCTAATTCAGTTTAAGAAAGCAGGTAACCGAAAAGCAAAACAGTTTCTTGACCTCTCAGACTGTACATCATAAATAAGCCAAGTGATCAAAACTGCATTAGCGGAAAGGAGAAATTGTGATCCCACCAAAGTTAGAAGACCTTGATATCATCCCTTATTCAGTACTGTTAACCACCATGTGTTGCCTACTCCTTAATTCAAGCTCTAATATGCTTGAGCAGAGAGGATAAAAGTCTGTTGCATGAAATGTAAAATTGCTCTCTTGCTACATTTTACATTAACTAATATTTCTGCTCTTTCTCTTCTAAAATATAGTTTTTGTTCCAGGTGTCCCACACAGCAGAAAATATGCTCAAATAACAGACTTAATAAAATTATAAATAAATTTAAAAATAAATTAATTCAAACAAAAATAATAAATAAATGAAACATGGCCAAAGTGACATTATTTGATTATGAGTCAAGTGTACAACGATGTCTCAGGCTGTATTTCATTCTTTCATTTGATACCACATGTGCAAATACTATATGGACTAGATACATGTGAATTACCCTGACACATACACCCATCTTGGAAGGAATGGGGCTTTGATTACATAAGGTAGAAGAATGCTCAGTTCTTGCCCACACAGGAAACTTTTGACTAGTAATGTCAGGTATGGATGAAGGTGGTACTCTACAAAACAATGTCATTTTCGAGAAACCAGGTAAGTACTTGACAGAAAAATTTACTTTTTCTTGTTCAAACACTGACATATTTTGGCTCAGTATGGACATGAACCCTCTGGAGTTTTAGCAAAGCCTTAGGAGCTAGGTATGATCTGAACACTGCCTTGGTGACCCTCAGCCTACACTTGCCACCTTCCAGATTTTCAGATAAAACTCTCTCAATGGCAGACATAACCAAACCACAGTACTAGAAGTGGGAATTAAATACATATGGGTACATAAACTTTAGGTGATATATACTTCGGTGGATGATCCAGACTGTTATTCTGGCTCCCAGACAAAGAAAACCATTTTCTCAGAAATTTCTGCCCAGATCAGAGTCAACTGGTTTGGTTTACTCAAAAATTACCCTTTCTGGTTTATAGCTCCTTCCCATGGTCCCTCAGCACTGACACTGCCCAGCCCAAGGCATGTGGAGTCTCCTGAGCCCTGGGCCAGAGGTGGCACCAGTTTCCTGAGACTGTCCCACCTCATCCAGTGCAGCAATCTTGTTTCACCAGAGAAGGAAAGCCCTCCACAGAGCAAAAGAAAGTCTTCCTGAAAGAATGGGACAGGATGTTACAGGTCTCTGAGATGTATGCAGTCAGAAAATGTGAATCTCCTTTACACTTCCTCCAGTGAGCTTTCCTGTCAGAAATACTCCAACATGTTACTGTCCTCCTGTGAGCTATGTCAACCACAAAAACACAAACAAAAAAACCCCAGACACTTCAACCAGCCCAGCTGTCATGATTAAGTCTGCCAGACTTAATGTTTTCATGATCTAAGAAGCAGTTAGTTTTAGCAGGAGATATTCATGATGTTCAGATAGTGTAATAGCAAGCAGAATTATATTTAAAAAAATCCCAAACAAGCAATAAAAAAAAAAAAAAAAAAAAAAAAAAAAAAAAAAAAGCAGGAAAAGTTAAAATGAAAGTTTGTCCTGAGCTTGGCATAACAGGGGAAATCTCCCCTGATATACCTAAAACTCATTTACACCCACTGCTGAGCAGAAGCTGGGTGAGATGTGTCTCCAAGAGATGTAGAGAAGGGAAGGACGCATTGGGCAGTGCTAATTTGTAAAGATCATTAGCCCAGAAGTATACCTGCTGCTGCTGAATCATACACATCCTCCCTGAGGGCTGATGATTACAGTTTAGAGCAGCATCATGTTGGCCATGATGCACTACGCAAAATCAGTGTAGGTATATTTAGAAAATTTTACCCTTCTGGGCTTTCTGTTTATTTGGTGGCTTAGAGTAGAAAAGAGAACCCAAAGCAAAATATAAAGAGCCCCAGATCAGGCAGTGACTCTGCTCTTCATATGCTTCTTTAAAAACAATTTCCCACCAAGAATTCAATGAAATAGATAAACCAGTAAGTTTAGTTACCCACAGCTGCTGCAAAAAACCTAAATAGATCTGTATGTGCTCCTAGACTTTCTGATAAACTAGGTGGCATTACCTGAGCTCTCTAGGAAAAGCATCCTGTGTTCATGTGTGTTTGTACAACACTCGTAGCCTTGACTGGGGCATTCAGCTGACAGAAAAAAGTAACTAACATAAAGTAAAATAACTGACAGAACAATAACTAGGGCGAGTTGAGGCACTATGCTTAGCTGCAACCCTGCCTTTTGTCGATCCACAGAGTCTGGCCCCTGTGGACACCTACAATGGACAAGGATATCCTGACACGAATCCTTGTGCTTAATACTGATGAGGCACATGAGAAACAACACGTGCTGTTAAGCAAGCGAAAGGTCCTCTCTGATCATCCCTGAGTAAATAGCTGCAAGTTTAGACAAAATACCCCACACGAAAGTTTGCCATCTGTTCAACTCGGCTAAGTGATTTGTGGGGAAAAGGAAGCAACAGAAAACGTGTTTTGTAATGGGAGGGATAGCCCCAAACCCTCCAAAAACTGGGAAGGGAAAAAAAAGAAAAAGAAAATGAAGATAAAAAGAAGAGAAAGGAAAAAGAAAAAAAAAAAAGAAAGAAAAAGAAAAAGAAAAAGAAAAAGAAAAAGAAAAAGAAAAAGAAAGAGAAAAAGAAAAAGAAAAAGAAAAAGAAAAAGAAAAAGAAAAAGAAAAAGAAAAAGAAAAAGAAAAAGAAAAAGAAAAAGAAAAAGAAAAAGAAAAAGAAAAAGAAAAAGAAAAAGAAAAAGAAGAAGAAAAAGAAGAAGAAAAAGGAAAAGAAAAAGAAAAAGGAAAAGAAGAAGAAAAAGGAAAAGAAGAAGAAAAAGGAAAAGGAAAAGAAAAAGAAAAAGAAAAAGGAAGAAGAAAAAGAAAAGGAAAAAGAAAAAGAAAAAGAAAAGGAAGAAAAAAAAGAAAAGGAGAAAAGGAAAAAGAAAAAAAAAAGAAAGAAAAAGAAAAAGAAAAAGAAAAAAAGAAAAAAGAAAAAAGAAAAAAGAAAAAGGAAAAGAAAACCAGAAAAAGTAAAATAAAAACGAAAAAGAAAGAAAAAAAGAAATATAAAGAGAAGGAAAGAAAGCAACTGCTGGCCAAGAGCCTCTCAGCATTTTGGGGACAGTAGGAGAGAGGGAGGCGGCAGAAAAGCCCGCGGTCGAGGGTCTCGGTGGGGCCAGGGCAGCTCGGCCAGCAGCAGCCGCCGCGGGGTCGGGCCGGGCAGGGGCAGGAGGCGGCAGGGCCGGTGCTGGGGATGCACAAGCTGCGTGAGGCCCCGCGGGTGCGGAAAGCGCGCGGGTGATCCGCGCAGGGCGGCCCCCGCACCTGCCGACGGCCTTACCTGTGGCGGACCCGGGTGCCTCGCCCTCCTCCGGCGGAGCGGGCTTCTTGCCGGACCCTTTGCCTTTTCTCCCCTTCCTCCCGTTGCCGTCTTTTTTCTTCTCGGCCATCCCGGCTCCGGCCGCCACCGCGCTCCCCGCAGCCGCCGTCCCCGCCACCGCCGCCGCTGTCGGCTCTCGGAGCGCCCGGGGCTCCAGCATCGCTCTTGCCTGCTGCCGCCGCCTGGGACTTGGAGCAGCGAGTTCCTTGGAAGTTTTTGGAAACTCGTCTCCGGGCTTTTTTTTTTCCTTTCACCTCCCTCCCTCCTCCTCCACCCCCTTTTTTTTTTTTTTTCCCCTTTCTTTTTTTTTTTTTTTTCCCCCTTTTCTTTTCTTTTGCCTGTCTTTCTTAATAATAATAAACTCCAGCCCACATACACACCCCCTCGGCACACGCCTTACTAATGCCCGCCCCGGGCACCGCACGCTCGCTCTCGGGAGGAGCCTGCATGGCCCCAGAGTTCGGGGCGGCCGCGGCCCAGGCCCCGGGGAGGGCGCAGGCACCGCAGACCCGGCGGGGCGGGGCGGGGCAGGGCAGGGCAGGACGGGGCGGGAGCAGCAGCTCGGGGCCGCCCCTCTGCTCAGCGGAGCCCGCGGCGAGTGGCTCAGGCGGGTGGCTTAGGCGAGTGGCTCAGGCGGGTGGCTACGGCGGGTGGCTACGGCGGGTGGCTCAGGCGAGTGGCTACGGCGCTGGGCGAGCTGCGGGCAGACGGCGGGGGAACTCCGCGGGGCTTCTCCCCGGGGACGCGGGTGGCCCGGGCAAGGGGTCGGGGGGTGGGAGAAATGCGGGTGCGGCTGCGGTGCTGCCGCTTACGCACCTGCTTAAGCTGCGTCTTCCTGCGGGGCTGCAGGAAGTGTGTCCCCCTCCCCCAGGCTGGGGAGGATGGTCGGGGGTCTGAGGATTTGCAAGGCTAGCGCGCACTCCCGCACCTGGTGCTGTGCAAGGGGATCCTGCCCCCGGGGAGGTCCACGTTCACTGTGTGTGTCCGTTCTTACTTTGGTATCGCTTCAGGGGGCTGATCTCAGAGCCAAAAGTTCTAACAGCTGAGATTTGGGCAGGTAAAGCCTTGCTGAAGTTCACAGGTGACGCTGCACCCGGGACAGCTTTAACGTAGCTGGTAACTGTAAATACACCAAACTGCACTCCACTGTCATTCTCAAAACTTCAAGCACCTCTCTGTGTACTTGCTTAGCTAGGGCTGTGTTCCCTGCCAGTGCTGAAGGAGATGCACTAGGCCATTATCTGAAGGAGATGCACTTACAGCATTCCATGCAAAATGTGGTACTCTGAGAGGATACAGAAAGGATCCACACAAACTGCTTGAAATCCTACAGTGGCAAGTTCTCCCTGCATGCTTTGAAAAGTCATGGAAAACCAGATAGGATCAGAGCCTAAAACTAGGGTTCCTACTGAACAGTTCTTAGTGGTTCCTCCTTCTCTTGAGGACACTATTCTACATGTCCTTTTATCTGAAAAAAACATTTTGCATATCTGCAAAAACTCATTATGCACAAAAGAGGCAATAGTATAATTTTTCTATATTTTTTAATTGAAAATGTGCAAAAAGTTATCTTGAGTCAGGCCTGAAAAAGTCAAGACACTCCAAACACAACATACTCTGAATTCCTCATCTTCTGTCGCTGAAAGTTTTAGAGTTAATTTTTTTTCAAGGTATTCTCCTGAAGCAACAAGCTTTTGAAGAAAACAGTGGTTAACCAGTGATACTGGGTTTCAGCAGTTGGACTTTGAAACAAACAGAAAAAATCCAATGCTCATGTAAATTCTCTCTCTATAGTAATAAGAGGAGTGAACAACACTGACTGTGAAACGATCAGGCAAAAAATTACACTTCCTCAGTGACCTGGCAATATAGCATCACTGAACAAATCAAAACTGGCAGGGATGGAGTGGGGAGTGAAAGACGTGGACAATTCTTGACACGAAGTTTACAAAGGGTGCCTGCTGCACCATCTATCTGAGAAACATTTTGGATTTCTTCATACGCGGAGCTATGAAATCTTTTCTCAAATCTGCTGAACAGAAAATAAGGGAATAAGCCCGAGGCATAGCGGGGAGGGAAAGTGTATCTCAGGGAGGAACAGCTGGCGATGGGAGTATTACTGACTGCAGCAGCAAGGTTTTTCCTTAAGGGGTCACTACTCAGCAAGGTGGGAGCACACTCCGTCAAAATGTAAGGGACTGTGCTGAGTAACAAAGTGTACTTTTAAATAATATCATTATGACCTAGGCTCCTGTACGCTGGAAAATCTAAGTGCCCAAGGCAAACATTACCTTCGCGGCGCGTTCATCAGTATTAGATTGTCATTCCTGGCAGCTGTCAGCATCAGAGCACCATCAGCAGGACACAGTATGCATCCCCTCCAAAGGCTCTTTTTGAGGGTGTGATACTGTGAGATGACCCCAGGAACCCAAGAATGTGTTCAAAATGAAAACCTAAGCATAAGAGGTCAGATTCCTCAGTCCCCAGCACCTCCTTTGTCACAAACTGGAAATTTATTGAGAGAACACCTGAAATCTGACCCAGAAAAAAATGCCTAATGGCTAGGAATAATTCATTTTAGACATTTTGTCGTGGATCCCCAGCAGATAAGTGTGATTTACTCCTGTATATACCAGTGAAAAAGAAGCGGGTGTCACATCAGGTAAGACCATCTCTCCTCCTTTGCTGTCACCAGATGTGAGGTACTTCAGCAGAATGGGTAGTAGCTGATTTAACACCATGCTTAGCAGCTCTCCTGCCTTCCCCCATCTACAACCTGCCCCCACCCCAGTTGCAGTACTCTAGTAGAGGGTGGTCTTGTCAGAAACTGATCAGAAAATCCACAACATACAACCAGACTGATCAGAAAATGCACAATCTACAACAGCCTTTTGACCTGCTACAGCAGAGTTGAATCTGCTAGTCTGAATACTGTTTATCAGTTCTCACATCCAAAGGCCACTTTGGACTTTCTGAAATGGAGCCATGCAAGCATTTACATAATTTCATTGGGGTGTGAACCATAGCTCAGGCATGTTGCACAATCTCATAAAAATTAAACAGCTATTCAGGAAGCAGAAGTAACATTTTGCTTTGTGCTGTTTCATTGTAGGACAGGAAAAGAAGTGCTGCCCACTTGTCACCAACACAAAAAGTATGTAATGGAGCTTTTACTTACTCATGTCCTTGGTCTGTCAATGTCTGCTTCTTCAGTATAAAAACTAACCTCTGCCTGTGTCCAATATCATCTAGCTGTTGGAAGTCTGGCTACTCTGGACCTCTGCACTTAGTGTAATTGTTTACATCACACAAAGTGAATGCAGTATGCTGCTAAGTCAAATTTCTCACTCATATAAACATCTCTGCAAATGCAATGCAGGGCAAAAAAAGACAGATAAGTAAACAAAAATAAGTAAGGAGAGTTCCAGGATTAAAAACAGTTGACTAAAACTTTAAGCATCTGATTTTCTTTTACTTCTCTATTCATATTTACAAATATATTGGTCATACAACTTAATTACAGACACTTCGAGACTCCAGTTACTTACTAAGGTAGAATAAAGTGTTTTAAGACTTTTTTTTTATCCTTACAGAAAATAAAATAATTTAACAAAACCAATTCCTAAACTGATGAAGTTCATGGTTTAGCCCTATTCTCAGTATTCTCCTAAAATGAGGACTGATGATTTATCTTTTTCTCCATTTGGTGTTCCTTTAAAACCCATAAAGACAAGTCGGAAGACAGTCTTCATAAACATCAAAACTACTTTTGCCACTACATTGATGGCAAGAAGATATTAAGAAACATCATAAATAGAATTGAATTTTAATGATGTATCCTAACATAATAAATCATACTCTTATCTTACCACATATCCTGTGAATAAAACATATTCTTATCTTAAATTGGACTTTTGTCAGCAGCTAAGCACCAAGTCTTTAACATCTACTCAGCTGAGTTAGGACAACAGTAGCTTTTGTTCTACTGACATTTTGAAGAAGCAAATCTTGATTGCACAAAAGTATCCTAACAGTGGTTTAAAGGTCAAGCTGACAGGCCAATATCTTTGGCAACAGCAGCAATCGTGACAGGTGATGACGTCCCATTAACGTCTCTTTTCAGGAAATGGCACATTTCAGAGTTGTTTGTACATGTGTCTGTATATATGTTGCTACAAACAAGACCTCATTGCCTCCAATTTACCAACAATTTTTATGGACTTAGTTTGTGAAGGTTCAGGAAAGTGACACAGAAGAAATGTGTGCTTTAACATTTACTGTTTCAGAACTTCTTAGATCATCTTGTCATAACTACTGCTGCCATTAGTGTGCAAGATGTTCAGTGTGGGATGAATAAAGGAATATTTTATTGTAGTTAATGAGCATAAACTTTATATTCTTCAAAAATCTATCATTCTGAAGTTTCTACAGGCTACTACACTTCCGAAAAACATGCCTTGTTATAAACAAGGATATGGCCTCTGAAAATAAACATAGTGAAAAGTCATGGATGTTGAAAATGTATTAAGAAAATATTAAGTCCTCTAGTGCCATTGGCACTGACTTCTCTCTCACTTCGCTGCTGTGACTTCACTGGCCAGTGCCCAGTCCACACATTGCGCTGTCATGGAAATTAACCCAAGCTAATTTTTTAAGTGTATTTTGAGACTTTGTTCAATTTATGGGTAGATATTCTCATGTAGGACTAAAAAAAATTCTGAAATTCAGTTCAGACCAGTTCACTTGGTAAGGTAATGAAGTCTAATTACATTAAAACCACTTTTGATTAAAATGACAAAACAGAGCTTTAATGTGGTTTAATGAATTCACATTAAATGCCTGTGTGTTTTGGATCCAGAGTGATCTTCCTCACTGTGGGCAAGGCTTTTGTGACCAAGCATGATAATGGCCATTGTCCTGGTGCACCCACAAGGGACCAACAGGGCTTCAAATTAGACTTGTAGACTCTCTGTGTAAATCCATGCTGATCTGTGCCTCATCACAGCCAGCACACATTCCATGCCTCTGTAGTAGCACATGTCAGAAGGGATGTTGGTCACAACCACTTCCAAACCTGCACCCACATGGTCAGTGGTCTAAAACTACAGTGTGCCTGGTGTCTCTAGTGAATCTATTTCTGTCTCTAAAACATCAAGCCACACAGGTATGTCTATATTTTTTGTGGTCTTCTCCACCATGAGAGCAGTGGAAATGTGATCCTTCTGCTTCCCTGTGTCCCCCATCCTCTGCAACAAGAAACTGTCCTGTAAGCTCATGGACAGAGAACAATAGGGAGCAAGAAATTATATTCCCTCTGTTGTGCAACTAAGAAAGGTGCATTATCCCTGATAAATTACTTGGCTAGTGTTTTGGGTCCCTAGGGGCTCCACTTCATGCTGCCTTTGTTCCTCAAGAAAACAACCCCTCTTTGGAATCAGTGGAGCAGAAGCATGCTGGAGTGTGTTTCATCTGCATTGCAACCCAAGGTTGTTATAGCCTTCTTCATGAGATTCTTTTAGTGGCATGCAATGTTTATGATATCCTGTCCAAAACACCCCTGTGGCTGTGTGGCAAAGCTACTAGACTCTTTCTTTAGAGAAGGGAAAGAGGGGTCAGAACTGAGAGGGCTTTAGACCCAGCAGCTCTCAGCTTCATAACTCCAAGCTCCTTGTGATCTGCTTATCAAAACAGCATCCTGAATTTGCCACACAGACTCCACATTCAGAGCATAGTCATTGCCCAATGGTGGCATTAACAACTTCTGTGTCTGCTAAGCAAGAAACTACCCAAGTGTGAACAATAAAAAAAGATGTCTCTTTGAGGATTAGGAGGCTTTCAAGTCCGTAATGCAGGGAGGTGCATTCACAGCCCCAAAGTGAAACAAAAACGTGAGAAAAAAAGGAGATGTTTGGAAATTATTGCAACAAGGACAGACTCCCTACCACTTGCCTGTTCTAACAGTCCAGTGTTGGAATATGTCTTGTCCTCAAGACAGAGAAACCTGACCTCAGTTCCTTCAGCTGTCTGAACACGTGCAAGTGCACATCCTTCATGAGTTAGCCAGTGTCTTAGGCACCGTGGCCAAAATTTTTGGAATGGTGAAATACTTTAGAGAGCGGGAACAGGACCACCCTTTTTTTTCACATAAATGCTGTCATCACTGTATCACATTTTCTCTGTCTCTGGCCCAGCATGTGATGGCACCTCTATGACTGGACGAACTGAGGGTATTTTCTCTTGTCTGAATATAGGAACAGATCTAGTCCGATAGACCAGACATGCAGATGTAAATTTTTTTTGTATGTGGATTTCACTGAGAGAGACACAAAACACGTGCAGACACACACTTCCACACACATCCACTGTGGTACAACTGGAGCTCTTGCTGCACATGAAAATCAGTTGGATGAGCAGCAGTAAATAAAGATACTTTTTACGTGAGGAGAGGAGTATCTCTGCATAGGCTTTTAAAAATCCCTAACTATTTTTATGTAAATCCTAAGCAAAAATTAATACATACAGTGTTAGAGAGGAGGTTAAGTCACTCCAGCTTTGTTTTAAGGTCTTTCATACAGCAAAATAATTAAGATGGGTATAATTAAAGCCTGAATCAATGGTAAGAAGCCCTGCTGTGCCTTGTGTGAAAGAAGTATATAACCATAGTTAGCAACTCTAGACTGCTTTTCTCAGGCTGTAGAAATTTGTGTCATTAATTACAGTATTCCTGGTTTAATCCCTGATTTAGTAGGCATTATATTAATCACATCAGTATTTCTATGGCAACATCTCTGCTTAAAGACACTGCTTAAAGGTACAGCCTTCAGTATCTTTCAGAAATTGTGTTTGGGAAAGATCATTCTTTCAGGAAGTTTTAGCAAAACTTCAATTCAGAAAGTTTTTCTTTTCTAAATAAGAGAAACTTTGGGAAAATATGTGTGATATGTCATCCCTCCTATCAAAGTTTCTCAGCTGTAACCTTCTCTGAGAGTTTTCTCTAAGTAATGTGATATTTTCACTGAGTTGTTTCAGAAAGTTGCATACACTTCCCACCACATCCAAGCAGAAGATAATTTTGGTAGGTTTGACTCAAAAAGAGAAATATGGTGTGCAGGAGTATCATTTCATGCTGTGAAATAAGGATTGAAGTGAAAGGTTAAATAGGAAACTAGTCAAGTGGTAAATTAAAGCCCAGGGAAATCCAGTTATTTCAAACTTCAAAAAGTAATGTTTTGAAATTGCATTATATACAGTGCAGTGGTGGGTGGGGTGGAGATGAGGTTTAGCTGCAGACGGTCCAGAGGTAAAACGGTAGATATGTCTGTTTTGAGTCCTGCCAATGGCTGAGGAGCATAAGTGCACCCCAAATACACCTGGGCATTCTGTAGTTATACTAAGAATGGGGTACCAGTCTGACAGATGGGGGCCTGAAGTATAAATACAGAAAATTTTTCTCTGCATGCCCAGTACTTGTAATCTGCCGTAGAAGCCTGCTCCCAGCCATTGTTAGAAAACACGAAGCTTGGATGGGACTGTAGTTTCATTCAGTATGAGCAGTTTGGTATTCTTTTGCTCTGCATGCAATTTAACATGCCTAAAGTTTCAGGCTAGCATGGGGCTTCAATACATTCCTGAAAGCAAGTGGTGACTTCAGTGATGTGCAGATCAGCAGTGGCTGAGAACTGTTCCTTGTTCATTCTTTCCAGACTAACTACTTTACATTTTTTCCACAATCATAGAGACGTGGTATGAAATCCTGTTGCCCTGTTCTTCTGCCCCTGTTAGGATGGCCAAACCCTTATGTTCACTGTATCCTGCTTCTTTGTTTTGAGCCATCAGATATTACCAATCTAAACACCTACTGAAAGATTGCCGAGGGGAAATTAAAACAGCATTTAAAGAATATCTCAATTTTTCTTTATATGGCTTTGTAAAATCATAAATAAAGGTTTTATGGGCTGCTTAGTGGCCCTGGAAAAATTGAATTCTGCATAAAATATCAGACAAAGGGCTAAATATAACTTTGCTTATCAAAAAGCATGATAAGGAAGGTGGTGAATATAGTGTGAAAATTTAAGAAAAATCAAGAGGTCAGATCCCTGGTGGTGGAAAATTAGCATGGTCCCTTGAAGTCCATGGAAATAGTGATTTGTACGCCTGAAAATTTAACTCTAATGCATTATGACTGTTTCCAGATGAGCCCTAGTTTAAAACTGATAGATAACAAATAACTTGGCTGTTTGCTGACTAATTCCTCCCTTTTTAAAGGAAGTCAGGATAGGGAGTAAAGTTGGAGACCCTCAGTGCTATAAATGCTCTGAGGTAATCAGGCTGGTGTCACTTCCTCTGTGTATAAAACTTTTTGTGAAATACTCTTTAGACAGAACTCTCTCCAGATTCTCAGGTCATGCACACACACACATGCACAAAATACAGCTCATGAGGTGCTGTAGGGCCACACAGGTCCCAGTAAACACAGTACTTCAGCACACTTGAAAACACAGAAACTTACAAATATAGGGTTCTTTTGGATCACTGTAAAATTCCTAAAAGCTGTGCCCTGGTGCCAAGTTTCAGTGCTTAAATATACAAATAACTGGAATCTTGGTACTTCCCCTTGGGGCAAAGTTTTTAGAAACCTTAATTAATCCTAACCCTAGGAAAGCAATGCGGAACTCAGTTGTCAGGGAATAAAATGTGTGGTGCCTGTGTCACTAAATTCTTTCAAGTGGTTTTAATTGACTCATAAAACATCCAAGACTGTGCCAAGACAGGAATACTATTACTCTAAGTGCACTAGTCCTGTACAGCTTGCTAGTAAAACACTGAAAGTTTTGGTATCACCTCACTAAACAGAAATAATGTATTTTAACAGCACTTCCTCCTGCAAGACTATTAATGAGTTAAAATCGACAGTGAAAGTACTATTCCACAAGCTCAGACCTTTGCCTGTTCATGATTAACTTACAGAAAGACTGAATATAGGTCAGTTATATGATATCAATGTGCTATTTTATAGTTTGATTGTTATGTACCTCTATGCTGGCCCACTATGCAAACTCATTTAATCCTATAGCTTTCTCCTGAATTAGTCACAACAGCTGCTATGGAGAACTTGGTAATCTAGTGTCATCATCTCAGCTATGTTGCTAGTCATCTAAATCACAAAATTTATATTCAGAGATGGAAAGTAACATATATAGCAAATATCAGCATCTGAACTTAACAGTGGGGTTGAGAGCAGCTACTGTTACCTGTGCACACTGAGCTCTATTCTCTATCAAGGGGTATTAACTATTCAATCTTTTTGCTAGGTTTCATTCTTCATCTGGTAAGTGATACTCAACCTTCTATCACCATTCCTTAGTGTCACTTTAATCGTGATATCTCCAGAGAAAATTACTCTACAACAAGGCAAAGAGAATACAGATGACCAGATTCTGATGCTTTGATAAGAACCTGTCAGTGAAAACTGGAAGGGGTAAAAAATGCCAAGAAATATTCTGGGGTTCACCAGTAACTGATGTGTTCACATTGAGTGACTGTATAACAGCCCTAGTGGTAATAACCTATTGCACAGAGAAAACAGAGAGAAGACCTTTTTGTCAAGGTTCTTCACAAGATATCATTGACCAAACCCTCCAGCTTCAAAGGACCTTGTGAAACTGAAAAAGTAAGCCATGCAAGAAAAGTATCCCTGGGAAGTACACACTTCCAATACAGTACAATAAGACTTACTTGAACAATAGCTTAAGTAGCCTTTTCACAACCTACCGCAAGTCACATAAATCTTCTTTTTCAATAATGCCAACATTCTGTTATTGCCAATATTGTCAGTATTGTCAATATCCTGTTAGTAGGCAGTGAAACAAAATTTATCCAGAATAAAATTAATTCCACATTAGAGACAGAACACAGGGTAAGGAAATTCAAGAAGATAATTGACTTAAGAACACTGAACTGAGATGTATGGTTTTCAGTGTTGCAGGGTCATGTATGCAACAAAACAAACCACAGGCATTCTATTTCCAGCCTGTACTGCAAGGAAATTGGAAAAGAAAATATTACTGAGTGCCACATCCAGTCTCTTTTTAAATATCTCCAGGGACAGAGAATCCACTACTTCATTGGGCAGCCCGTTCCAACGTCTGATCACCCTCTCCATGAAGAAATTCTTTCTAATATCTAACCTAAACCTCCCCTGGCACAACCTGAGACCATTCCCTTTTGTCCTACTGACAGCTGCCTGGGAGAAGAGCCCAACCCCCCCTGGCTCCAGCCTCCTTTCAGGGAGTTGTAGAGAGCGATGAGGTCTCCCCTGAGCCTCCTCTTCTCCAGGCTGAACACCCCCAGCTCCCTCAGCCTCTCCTCACAGGACTTGTGCTGGATCCCTTCACCAGCCTGGTTGCCCTCCTTTGGACCTGCTCCAGGACCTCAATCTCCTTCCTGAACTGAGGGGCCCAGAACTGGACACAGGACTCGAGCTGTGGCCTCACCGGGGCTGAGTACAGGGGCAGAATCACTTCCCTGGACCTGCTGGCCACGCTGTTCCCTGAAAAGCTGGGCTGGATGGTGCCACTGAGCCATCTCAGACCTTCCATTTCCCTGGGTGAATATTGAGCAGGGTTCAGCAGCCATACTGCCCTGGTGGTTTCCCCACTTGGTCTTTTCAACTTCTGGAGGAAGAACTGGAGTCCTTCAGAGTTAATCACAGAACCACAGAATGTCTTTGGTTGGAAGAGACCTTCAAGATCATTGAGTCCAACTTTTGAACAACACTGTAAACTCACCACTAAACCATGACCCTAAGGACCATGTCCACAAGCTTTTAAATACCTCCAAGGATGGTGACTCCATCTCTGCTATGGGCAGACTATTCCAACATTTGACAACTCTTTCAGTGAAAAAATGTTTCCTAATATCCAGCCTAAACCTTCCCTGGCATAGCTTCCATCCATTTCCTCTGGTCCTCTCACATGCCAACAAGGAGAAGAGGCTGTCTCCCTCCTCATTCCAGCTTCTTTTGAGATAGTTGAAGAGAGAAGTAAGGTCTCATCTCAGCCTACTCTTCTCCAGACTAAACAACCCCAGCTCCCTCAGCTGCATCTCACAGGACTTGCGTGCTCCAGGCTCTTAATGAGCCTCACTGCCCTTTTCTTGAAAAGCTTCAGCACTTCTGCCACTTAATAGTAGGAAAAAAATCAGATTTTGCCT
The DNA here is from genome assembly GCA_023637945.1 of Phaethornis superciliosus. Taxonomy (NCBI): domain Eukaryota; kingdom Metazoa; phylum Chordata; class Aves; order Apodiformes; family Trochilidae; genus Phaethornis; species Phaethornis superciliosus. The sequence goes on from JAJQWJ010000004.1 coordinate 19,671,433, forward strand.
ATGCTTCTGAAACACCTTGAGTCAACCCTTTCCGTGAGGTATGAAACCTCACTAGAGCCTCTCTGTACAGACAGATGCCATTTAACAATGTGCAAAATAATGGATAAAGAAATCTCTTGTGTGTGGGGGTCGAGTTGCAGTCTGTAACAGCAGATGGTCCAGCAGGTGCATGACTTGTCTACAGCAACAGGATGCAAAAGATATTAAAGAATCTGATGAAGTGTCTGATGGTCAGGGACATCTCAAGAAAATAATAAGTCATGTTGATATGGATCCCAGTGTTCTGGCAAAAATAAGTGAGTGTCTGCCCCAAGAGAAATACTGAGAGCTAAGAGATAAGCTGAACTGCCTTGGAGAAAATAGTTAGCAAGTGTTGTTGTAGTAAAATGAAAGTAATTAAGCATTAGCAAAGCAATTAAATATGAATATTGTTCCCTGTAAACAGGGGAGGCAGGCCTGGATTTGAAATGGCATTTTGCAAAACGTACTGTGGCTTCTCAGGTAAGTTAATGGCCTTGGCAGAATGAAATGTGACAAAGAGAAAGAACTCTACTAGTTCCCTTATGGCAGCAAAGTGGGTACCCTAGCATCCAGCCTGACCTCACATATCACAGCCCAAGCTGTCTGAGGATTAGCATGGGGTGGATGCAATGAGGAGCTTAACTGAGGATAGAGGCATCATCCTCCCCGAGTCACTCCTTTACCAGCAAAGAGCACACAGATGCCCTGTGACTAATACTGGTGTTTTTCTGTGCTTGTCTGGTGGCATGTGATTAAGTCAGACACATCTGTGTTTTTGTACTGTTACACAGTGCTGGGGGAAGGGGTTCAGCATCTTTTGGTTTGAAAAGTTTGGGGAGGAGGATTTAGTCTCCTGTGGCTTCAGCGAAACTCTGTACAAATGTAAAATTTGATCAAGATGGAGAGATATTTCTTACCCCCATGTGCTTATTGCTTTCCTTTCATTTATTTAGGGTGGTATTTTCAAAACTTTTAATTGCCTGCATTTGGGACTGAAGACCATGGTGAAACTTCTCTTTTGACCCAGATCCCCTGTGTTCTTTGAGAACCCAAGTATTCCTCCATCAAATGACCACCCTTTCATGCCCATTTCTTCCAATTTGTCAGCTTTGTCCCTTGGCCTTGAGACAGCTGTTTTGCTCTTCCTCATTCTGCAGAAAACCCCAATTCTCTTTCAGTGAGGAAATGATCCCAGCTTGGAAACCAATGAGCTAACTCAACTTCAGTCTGGAAGCTGCACCCAAAAACCCAACAGAAAATCTGACCCATCCTTCAGACATTGCATGTTATGTTTACAGGCTGTGGTTACATTTAAGGTTTATCTTTGTTCCTACAAAAGGAAAATGCAAAGAATGTACCGACAAGTTTAAACAAAGAGGTGGGATCTGAGTCAGCTTCTTCAGTCATCAATGGGTTTACATGGTCAATTAATTACTATTAGTGCTAACATCCAGGAATGCCTTCTGGTAACCACCAAGCAAACGACAGTGCGTTTCTCCATGAAATGTTATTGACCCTTTAAATTGTTGTTAGCAGCACCATTTCCTGGTTTAGCTGGAATAATTCCCTGGTTTTAGGGGGTCCTTAAAACTCCCTGTTGAACAGAGGTGGAAACTCATCATGCAGTGAAGCAGTTTGTTCAGGAAAACACATCAAATATGTGGTAGAACCATAAAGAACCCACATCTTCAAAATGTTCCAGCAATCTGCAGAGCACCATCTTATCTGAGATCTTTTTTCAGGGCATCGGATGTTGTCCTTTTGTCTTTTCAGGTTGTGTTGCTGGTGAAGTCAAGTAGTACTGTCTGAAATAGGACTCAGGAAACACTTGACCTGCTCTGGCCTTTTTGCCCAACGTAATTTGTAGCCACATTTTTTAAAAATCTGTGCAGTCCTTGTCTCTGCATCTGCTGTGTAAGGTACACAAAAGAATAAGACAGATGGCTGAAGACATGCTGTCTGGTGGATGTGTTCCATGTAACTGACACAGAGAAGGTGATTAGGTAATTATTGAAGTATGAAATATCAGTTAAAAAATAAAAGCAGTAGTTTCAAACCAACTCCTAGTATTTTCAAACATGAAAAGTGATATATTTTCATACAGTGTTCAGCTAACTACAATGTGGAACTCCTTACTGCAGGACATTTTGGATGGTAAAGGTTTATGTGGAGTTCAAAAACAATCTGATAAACTGATGAGCAAAAAGTGATTCAGGAACTATTAAATCTAAACTCACCTTCCATGAAACTTAATTTGGAAGTTGGGAAATCTTTCCCAAAAATCCTCTTCTACATATATCCCATGTCCTTATACTCTTCTACCACAATGGGCTGCAGGCTAGTCTCAGGGGCAGGATAGCAGATAATGTGATCTTCTGGTCTCAGCTAAGCAGGCCAAGGCTAGGCAAGCCATGTTCCTGTCTTCTTTGTGTCCTTGCTTTTGCTGTGGTCCAATTTGACTTTTTTTTTTTTTTTTTTTTTTTTTTAATTGCAGTTTGTAAATTCTCAGGTCAAGTGGGTTTGTACAGGGGAGAAGGATAATCCTTTGGTTTAGGGCCCTTCAGACGTCATCCAGATAAACTGTCCTGTATAGGGTCAAAGGGACGAGAGAGAACTACTAACCAGAAGGGAATCTGGGGGGCCACTGGGTTGGCAGGACTGGAAAACTGTCTCGTGAGGAGGTGCTGGGTCAGCCTGAAGCAGAGACAGCTTCAGGGCAGCTGGCAGCACCCTGGCATTGTTTGGTGGGAAAGGGATCCACTACAGGTACAAACTGAAGCTACAGAGGTTCAGGCTGGAGATACAGACACACTTCTTCCTTGTTGCCCTGGTTTGGGTGTGATAAAGGTGATTTTCTGTCTTGTACTTTTGCTTTCAGCTAAGTGTCTTGTAAGTAGTTGTACTTGCTGAAATTATCAGTAAGTTTCTCAGCAGTAAGTGTCTGCTTATAGGGCTGATAACACTCCATGTTTATAGTTACAGCTAGAGACTGGTATGCAGAGCCAAGGACACTGCTCAGCTCTGAGGAACATTTTACCCTCCAGAAGGAGTAAGGAGGTCCCACCTGAAACCCTCCTTTGGGGAGGACCAGACAAGATAAATGTCAGAATTGACCAAACAGAGTATTCCATCCCATACACGTCATACTCAGTATAAATTTGCAGGATCACAAGGGTCAAACACCTTCCTGCCCTTCCTGCTTCCCTTTTTTCGCCTGCTCCCTGCTTGCTTTGGCATCCTGGGAGAATCCTGTCCGTTCCTCTGCATGTGATCCTGATCCCTGCCAGCCTGAATCTGTGTGTTCCTGCCTCCAGCTCCCGACTGTTGCTGACCCCAGGAGTCCAGACTGGACTTTCCCAGGGCTGCCCTGCAGCCTCGAAAGGGGGGAGGAATGTGATATCAATTTTCCTGTATATTTGTATATATTTAGTAATTTTTCCTATTTATCATTACTGTTTCATTAAAGTTGTATAGTTTAGTTTCCAACTCCTAAATCTCTCTCCTTTCTTTATCAGGGAGGAGAGGGGGATTAATAGAGAGCATCTGTTATTTGGTTTAATTGCTGGGCCAGTGTTAAACCGTGACACCTGTGATGACAACCATGCAGTGCAACAGGATGTCCAGAGAGGCTGACCTTTCTCCATCTTTGTTGGGTTTCAAGACTCAAGGAAAAAAGCCCTTATAAATCCTGGGTAAAGTTCCTTTTGCAGAAGACTCTCCCTCTCCACTGAGCCCTCTGGGTCCATGGGTAATGAAAATACTAATGAAATGCTGTCAGTTCAGTGTGTAATTTCTCTTTGCTTCTGAAATACATATATGCAGGCCTTGGCATTTATATTCATGCGAAAAAAGAGATCAGCTTCAACTTTCTGCATGGAAATGACTACCATTAGACCATACAGTCCCTGTCCTAAGAAAGGAAAGTACATTAACTATGGCAAAAGCAAAGAGCAGATTTTCAGCTATTAATGCAGCTTCCCTGAAGCCAGCAGGCTGTGCTGCGTTGCACCTGCTGTAAGCCTCTCCCTCAGAACACTGAATGTTGGTCCCTCACCTTCCCCCCCCTGTATTATACCAGTATTATCCCATGGCCAGGGAGGCCACTTGTCTTCCACATCAGCAGGATGCCCGCAACAGACCACGTACCAGGAAGCTGCCCTGCCCTTGCACAGGGATGTGCTTGTGCTCCCACTGGGAGCAGAGGGAGGATGCACAGAGGGGACAATATTTCTCATGGCTGTGGTGAGTTTAGGCAGACATTTCACACCCCCAGGCGTGGGAGGAGGAGGAGGGGGCTGCTTCCTCTTACAGAGCAGACAAGGCTCCCTTTTGATTTTTGGGAGTGCCGCTGGGTGGGGAGCAGAGTGCAGCAGGATCCTAAACAGCACACTGAAGAGCTGTCTTTCATCTGACAGCAGGGTTGGGGCAGCTGCACAGCTTCCCCATCCTAGGGCACTTTCTGTCCACAAGAACATGCTTTGGATAGAGGGATGGTCCTTGTCTGGGATTTGGTAACTCTAGGTATCCATCCTGCTTTTTTATTGGAACTACCAAGAATAGCAGGCTAGATTAGTACCTTCTTGGCCACAGGGGCAGTGTAATGTCAAATTTATCTGTTAGGTAATATTAACAATCCTTCCAACAGGTTAGGCATTGAACTAGCTTTGGTGTCTCCTGTGGGCTCAAGAGATGCTTGGTCTTGCTTTAGACCTTACCAGTATCATTATGCTTCCTGTCCATACCTAAACAAAGCGTCCCCTGCCATCCATTTTGTTTTCTCTCTTTTCATGGAACAAAATGAATACACAGACAATGCAGGTGGTAGAGCATTTCATTTGTATACTCTACTCTGAGTGGAAAGGGGCATGGCACTGCTTGGAAGCAAAGCTGTGCTCAGAAGTAAAGTGGGAGCTGCCCCACATTAATGTGATTGTAATGGTGAACAGGCTTGTAAGTCTTCAAGCTAAATTTCTTGAAGCAAAAAGGAGCTACCAAGCTGTAACATATTGCCTCTGGAACCAATCAAAGAAATGTCAGTGATTTCTTAGGGACCCTGTTTCTCTGCCCAGCTTTGTGACACAGTTTCTCCCTTCTCCCCTTCCAAAAATCCCATTTAAAAACACAGACATTGACCAACAAGCACTACAGGCTAATAAGAGACATTTTTCCTCATTCCCTTCATAGACTGACACTGGGCAGGATGTGTTGCTGCAGGGGGACCTGTGAACACATGCACTGGCTGCTCATGCTGTTCAGGAACTGGATACACACACTCAGCACAGAAGAATTTCTGTACACCTTTTGGTTTTTACACCTGTGTTCAACCTCTTAACTCCAATGCACATTGCTTGCCTGCGTCACCCCATTTAAGTCAGTGGGACTACTCACCAAAGGGCTACTCATCAGGAGAAAGCATTCTCCAGGCAGGCCACAAATACCAGATCATGCTTAAATCTGTGCATGCCTGTTCTAGGCATAAATTAAATACCTTCAAATGATCCCTTTAATAGCCACAAACTTTTGGAAAGTCAGAGCAAGGCAGGATTGACTGGATGTTGTAAAGAAAAGTGTAGGCCAGGAAAACAAAAATACATAATCACTAGAAGGAAAGAAGAAAAGAGAATCAGGAAAGTAAAAAAAGAAACACCAAAAAAACAATACATAGGATTTTTTTGAGTGAGTTCATCACTACCAGGGGAATATTCCAATTTTTTTTCATAAGGAACTACTTCAAAAAGTGTAGAAAACTACACTGTCACTCCACAGCCTGTGTGCCTCACCTGCCATGACTGTAAAATTGTCACTAAAGAGGAAATATACTGCTATTTTTATTATGCTGGAGAAGAGGAAACTGGAGAGACCTTTTTGTTCCCTGATCTGAACAACAAAGCTCTCATATAGAGACCTTATATCATCAATGCTGTTCTTTTGAATCACCCAAATTACATATTCTACAGAATGACATGTAAAGAGACTTGTAAAATATTACACTACTGTTTACTTTATTATTTATTTCTGTAGTATATATGCATCCTAGTCCTATTTTATTGTCCCTCTAGCTATGTTAGTAGATAATGACGGTCATATATAGTCACTGTCTGCACATCATAGAAATATGCAATTGATGCAAAAGTGTTTTGGGTTTCATCAGGTTTGACTTAGTCCTTGCTGCCAAAGAAAAGGGAGGGCATTCAGTTTGGCTCAGTCAGATGGGATGCTGTTCATCCAAGCCTGGCATTTGCTCCGCAGGCAATAAGTATTCCGAGTCATTTCTTGGAAGCTCCAGCATTTCCTGGAGGAACTCTTTTCACCCCAAACAAGTTCACACCCTTCCTGTACAGCACACGGCAGGGTGCGTGCTGGGGCCAGCTGGTGCCTTGCAGGAATGTCCTACCAGGCACAGAAGCCACCTGGATCATGCTACTTACCTACCTGCCATGTTATGAAAAGCAAAGAGCATTTCTTCTACTGTAGGAATAGCTTTATCCTTCACCTCTGTATGCCTTGTGGTGTGTGTGCAAATCCACCCATTCAGCTCAGGGGAACTCTCCTGGATGGATCTGAAAAGTAGGGACCAGCCACAAACGTGTTGTGGACTCAAATGCCAGGTGTGGAAGGCTTCCAAGTCATCATCTCCAGAAACCCTTGATCTCATGGGAGGACGAATTTTGCATAGAGCTCTGGGCCAGAGCTCTATGATTTTCTCAAAGCTCTGAGAAGATTTACCAAAGATCTCACCAAGTTTTCAGTTGCCCTCAGAGGACTATTTCTCAACAGCATGGGATCCTGCTTCTCACCTGCCAGCTTTGCTGAGGAAGCATTCATTGGGCTTGGTAGCACCACAAGTTATACAGAGAACATCACACTACCCTGTGTGGATGCTAGATGCATGGCTAAGAAGAAGAAATTATTTTGCCTAGACAAATATGTATTTTGAAGAGGAAATGAGAGATTTTTACTATTTTTGTACCACCCAGGCTTTTCCTACATAGACCCCCTCCAACCCGTGCCATGTGCCTGGGCCTTGATCTTTCTTTGCAGATACTAAGCTGACCAGGCTTGAGTCTAGTGTAAGTCACACACCTTCCCCTTTACCATCATCCTTTATAAGCCACTGAGAAACCTTCTTTCTGATATATTTTTTTAACAGAGGAGGGACAACTAAGAATTTTAAATTGCAGTTCCTTAGGAAAAATGTGTTAATACTGCCATTGAGGTTGTATTCCAGATCTGTGAAACTGTGCTTTTTGTGCCTGCTTTTTCTCCCTTCCTGTGCATAAGAAGGTGGCTAGAGATGTCTGCCTGGCTATCTCTCATAGCTGTAAAAACCAGCAAAGCTGAACTCAAGCCCTGCTAAATCCCTGGGCTAAAAAGTCACTGCTGGAACTAACTCTCAGGCACTGGCCTGGGCTGTCTTCTGCAGCTCTGGCTCAACAATCAGGGGGCTGGCCAACAGTTTTGTCTGGGATAGGAAAACAGAAGAGAGCAGTGAAAGACACACAGATATGTATTTTCAGAACGAGGGAAAACCACCCAGTGCTTCAACATTCCATTTTCTGTGCACAGGACCTCATTTGGGTAATAAAATGTACAAAGCTTTATCTTTCCACAGAATTTTCAATGTGACAGGTGTGTCTTCTGCCATGTCCCCACCAGACACCAGTGAAAATTCAGGAGAAGTGGTGGTACACCAATAATTGTGTATTTGACCCTTCTCTGCTGCAATGGGTAAAGGAAAATAGAGTGTGTGTTTGCTCAGGTCTTCTGTCAGTGAACGTCCAAAAAACTCCTGTTTCCTGCATACTTCACTCACACCAGTCTTGCAAATATTGTTCAACCTGTTGTGCGTGACTACAGCTTTCCCATGAATTATCTTTCCTTAGACACACTGGTGAACTGAATTGCTTGTCTGCAACTCAGTTTCTCAATAAACTGAAGACTCCAACACTGTCTAGCAGGAGACATGTCTGCTGGGTGAAACTGTAGTAAAAAAATTCTGCAGATAAGAAAAATCTAGAAGCTTCCAAGGATAATCAGTGTTCAGTGATAGCAAAGCTCAGTATTTTCACCGACATTTAAAGTAAGTAGTCATACAAAATACTTAATGAACACAAATTCAAAGATTTCTTTTCAATAAAGGCTTTTTTTACTGTCTTGCTTAGGTTTTTGTAAATAATATCAGGTAAATTTTTTTTGTTAATGTTTTATTTTGTTCAAGTTTTATGGAATTTCATTTTTTGTCTCTGCACAGAATTAAAATAGTTTTGCCTCTATCATGGCATCCCTTTTTTATTTGAATCAAAAGATGCATTGCTTTTCTTTCCGGATAAGTAAAGATTATTTTCCTAAGTGAGTTTGCTAAATAGCACTTCATAAAGTTCTAGTATCACCTATTAAAATAATTTTTTTTAAGTCTCTTCTTCTTTAGTTACAGGATGAGTTTGACAAGAAAATGATACTTGAGCTGCAACAGTTACAAGCTATATGTAAAATGGGCAAATTTGTGAGAGCCTCCAAGAGTGAGAAGCAAAAGTTTCATCAATAATGTATGTGTTTTTTAAAACCAAAGTCAGTCATCTATATAGTTGACTAATGAAGAGAATGAAGTTGCACCAAGAAGAGTTGTTTCGAGCCTGTACTTAAAAACATGTCAATAAGGTGAATGGGGAGCCCAAATGGCCCAGAGTTGTCGACAGACTGGGAATAGAAGTGTGCTGCCAGGAGGAAGTCAGTCTTTAGAGGAGAGGAGCTGAAGCTGGGAGGGATGATTATTACTGAAGGGAATCCAAAGGAAGGGAGCGGGAAGGAGATGAATGAACAGGGCTAGGAGATGGTAGGGAGGTTTTAGGCAATCCTGTAAAAAGCCTCAGGTGCCTCTTGCCTCCTCAGTACCATGAACCTTACCATGGTATGGGCAAGGTTCCATGGTTTTGTAGGACCTTATCTCTGTGCCAACCAGCAGGATAGCCTGGTCCTTCCTGGGCTGTTGGTGTGTGAGCATACTGGGGACAGAGTGGAACAAAGTCTCACTGAGAGTGAGACCAGAGTCACACTGAAGCTTGCTGCTCTTTGGTTTTGCTAGAATGCAGAGATCTCTATGAAGTGAGATAGAGAAGGGAAGGAGTACTGTCCTTGCACCCCTCCTCAGTTTGCAGTGCCACTCCAAGCTGGCTCTGTGCAAGTCTGCATGCAAGAGATGGAGATCACCTTTTTCGGTAGCGTGTGCTACTCAGGCAGGTATGTCTCCCTTCCCCCTAAGAAGTAAAGGCAAAATAGGTGTCCTCAGTGGGAACATCTACCACTAGCTGTCAGTGAACCTAGATTACTGCCTGACTGTCACTACCTTAAGTCAATCTCAAGAAAAGTTTTTGATTTTAGGTCTTTATCTTTGGTGGCGGATAGGTACAAATGGTGTTGTTGGACTTGCTGATTATATTAAGACACACACAAACAAACCTCAAAAAACCCAAAACCAAACTGACCAACCAAAAATAAACCAATCAAAGAAAAAAACCCCAAAACCCACACCACACACAAAAAAAACCCCAAAAACACAAAACCACCAAAAAACCCAACCAAAAAAAAACCAACAAAAAAGCCAACAAAAGACCCAAAACCCCAAAGAACAAAAACCCAAATCCCACAAAACCTGGCAAGTGCATGAAAAGCAATGGCTATGTAAACAAACCTGGTCTGACTTAAGAGGTGATGCTGAAAGAAAATCAAATTGAAAAGTATCAATTTCTTCTAGCTAGGTTTATGTTAGTATGTGACATTTGGTAATTCTTCAGAGACCACATCCTAACATTAGTTCCACAAGAAAGAACTACCTCAAAGAGAGGTTAGGAGCTCTTTTAACACTGGTTAACACTTGCTGATTTGGTTGTTTTGGGAAGTGACAACTACTTAGTCCAGAAAAGCACTTTTCCCCTTCCCCGTAAGGAAGAGTTGATGGCAGTTGTTGCTAAAAGCAAGCTGACAGTATAAGAAATGAAACCTAAGACCAACAGTTCAAGAAAAGCAGCTTCTTGACTGCTGAAACTGTGTAAGGGTCAGCTTTTCTGTGTTGATATTTCCTTTTACAGAAAGTGTTACAAAAGACAACACAAAGATTAAGCATGCAGTGTGTATAGGCCATGCTAAAGCTCTTTTAATTTGTGTGACATATTTTCTCTACCCAGTGTGACTGTTGGAATCCATCTGCTACATCTTGTCTCCCAGGCTGCAGGTTTAGTTTTGTTCCTTACAAGTTGCAATATTAGGATCAGCAGTAGAACTTAAAGTCACTGAATCTGAGGTAAACATTTCTGCAGCATTCTCCCGAATGCTTTCTAAAGCCTAGAATATAACAGCAAAGGTTAGGCTTTGATAGACTGAGTACTGACATATTGCATATGAAAAATAATACAGATAACAAAGCTATGTTGAGAAAGCTGTATTGTAAAGGTTAAGATACTTTAAGGCCTAAATTAAGGTGGAATACTCAAACACCGATTATAACTCATATGTATTTAATATTAGCATGCATTTTGCACTACCATACACATAAAAAAGGAGCAGCTGGATGAGTGGAACAATCACATATGCACTCAACTGATTTTTTTCCTAGTGTGAATCTTACTTTTGCTCTTCCTGGATTTCCTTTCCTCCAAGACAAAGATTACATTGACTGCATGACTCCAGCAGTGCTGGAGGTTATGGAAACGTGGCCGCACTGTCTGCTTCCTGTTCCACACACCTCACTCTGCTAAGTCAGAGATAACACCTTTGTTTCATATGGAGGGAACTTGCAGGTGACTTCACTCATGCTCAAGCAAGTGGGAGAAGAAGCCACAGATGTCATTGTGCTGACACTGCCCAAAGCTGACGGAAACTCTCCCATCACTGAAGATCATCATGTTCAGACAAGCAGTGCAGGGGTGCTTCACTCAAGCAAGGATTTCTCTGTATTAGCAGATGCAAGTGAGGTAGTTTCAGCGTGTGGGCGTCAAATGAAACCTAAAGTATACAGTGGATTTAGTGACTTCCAATTTGTTAGCTTTACAGTCCTGAGTTTGCAAACAATTTGGATAATTCTATGACCCAAAAGAAAAGCCAGCTGTTCCCAGGCTTCACTTTCAGTCATTTCCTCCTACTCCCTTAAAACGAGAAAGGGAAAAAAGTATACACATGAAAAAAAAAAAAAAACCAAAAATCCCAACCAACCAAAACAAACAAAACAACCAAACCAAACCAAAACCTTCTTCCTGTCATCAGAGGCTCTAATTGTCACTCCGTTTTGCTTGCAGCATTGTTCCCTGGGATCAACAGGTGAATAGCACTTCTCAGCAGAGACAGCTATGTACTGGAACACAAATATGTGGTGTGGTGTCCCAGAGATTCAAAGGGATTCCCTTTCCCAGCCCTTCTGTGGAAGCGGCCCAGCATTCCCACTGGGAATATCAAGTAAAGCTCCCACTGCTCTGCCTTAGTGGGAGAAGTGTTGTCAGCCAAAATGGAAAATAAGGCTGAAGCAGTCCAGCATCTAAACATGTACAAGTGGTTATGAATAAAATACCCTACGACTCTGCGAGTAGCAGTGGTTTTGTTTTCAGCTTTGGATTTCAAGTCTCTTTACAAGTTGCCCTACCTTGTGTCTATAAGACAGCTAAATGCCTTTTCCAACATGCTGTGTTTCCTGAGTTGAAGATTAGACCAATTGTGTCCAGTTCTGGGCCCCTCAGTTCAGGAAGGAGATTGAGGTCCTGGAGCAGGTCCAAAGGAGGGCAAGCAGGCTGGTGAAGGGATCCAGCACAAGTCCTGTGAGGAGAGGCTGAGGGAGCTGGGGGTGTTCAGCCTGGAGAAGAGGAGGCTCAGGGGAGACCTCATCGCTCTCTACAACTCCCTGAAAGGAGGCTGGAGTCGGGGGGGGTTGGGCTCTTTTCTCAGGCAACTTTCAACAAGACAAGAGGGCATGGTCTCAAGTTGTGCCAGGGGAAGTTTAGGTTGGATATTAGAAAGAATTTCTTTATGGAGAGGGTGATCAGACATTGGAATGGGCTGCCCAGGGAAGTAGTGGATTCTCCATCCCTGGAGATATTTAAAAAGAGACTGGATGTGGCACTCAGTGCCATGGGCTGGTAACCACAGCAGTAGTGGTCAAGGGTTGGACTTGATGATCTCTGAGGTCCCTTCCAACCCAGCCGATTCCATGGTTCTATGATTCTATGATTCTAGGATTCCAGGATTCCAGGATTCTATGAAATAATTAAGGAGTGCTTCTTGTAAAATATAATGTTGTCAGGATCTTGTAGGCCTGATACCACATAGGGCATATCAAAGTGAAAAGAGAAAAAAGACCCAAGAGGCAGAATTCTAAAACTATCTGAAAGGCTGCCTCCTGTTTCATGTTCAACCACCCAGCAAAGCTTCACCTCTGTATACAGACGTCAACCTTTCCTTTTGCCATCACAATGAGACAGAAAGGTCTTCCTGTGAGAATCTCAACTAAGAAACCGGGGCACTAGGAAGATGTTTGAGACATTCAATGGGCAAACAGGCTTCAAAATGCACAGGACACAAATGAGGTCTGTTGTGTGACTCAGATCATTTTATCTGTATTTCCACCAAACTTATTTCTGAATGCTAAATCACCTTCAGCCAGAAGTAAGTGCTGTTCAGAATACTGTATAATCCACTGGCTCTATCACTATTGTATGGACAGTAATGAATTCCCAAGGCACCCATTTATTCTGATAAGAGACCTATTCACATTAATCTAGCAGCATATTTTATCTTTATGTTGGCTGCAAATTGTATTTACATCCATTTGGGACTCCTGCAACAATGCAAAGAGAACTTAGAGAAACAAGAATCTGCATATTCTATAGAATGAGAGGATTTGATCTTCATTATAAACTTCTACCTCAGCTCAACATTAGCCACACAGAATCACAGAATCATAGAAAGTTAGGGGATGGAAGGCACCTCAAAAGATCATCTAGTCCAAACCCCCCTGGCAGAAGTGGTTCACCTACAGCAGGTCACACAGGAATGCATCCAGGTGGGCTTTGAATGTTTCCAGGGAAGAAGACTCTACAATCGCTCTGGGCAGCCTGTTCCAGTGGTGTGTCATCCTCAGAGTGAAAAAATTCTTCCTTATATTTATGCAGAACTGCCTATGCTCCAGTTTATAACCATTGCCCCCTGTCCAATTGTTAGTCACACCTGCGAAAAGCTTGACTCCATCTTCCTGGCACTTGCCCCTTACCTGTTTATAAGCATTGATGAGGTCACCCCTCATTCTCATACAGCTCCCTCAGCTGAGCAGAAGAGACCCAGCTCCCTCAGCCTTTCCTCATAAGGGAGATGTTCCACTCCCTTCATTGCTCTGCTCTGGACTCTTTCAAGCAGTTCCCTGTTCTTCTGGAACTGAGGGGCCCAGAACTGCACACTATATTCCAGATGCAGCCTCACCAGGGCAGAGTAGAGGGGAAGGAGTATCTCTCTTGACCTACTAACCACACCCCTTCTGAAACACCCCAGGATGGCCATTGGCCTTCTTGGCCACCAGGGCACATTGCTGGCTCATGGTCATCCTTCCATGCACCAGCACCCCCAGATCCCTTTCCCCTGTGCTGCTCTTCAACAGCTCAGTCCCCAACCTATACTGGTACCTGGGGCTGTTCCTTCCCAGATGTAAGACTTTACACTTGCCCTTGTTGTAATACATGAAATTTCTCCTTGCCCAACTCTCCATTCTGTCCAGGTCCCTCTGAATGGCAGCACAGCCTTCCAGGGTGTCAGCCACTCCACCCAGTTTTGTGTCATCAGCAGACTTCCTGACAGTGCACTCTGTTCCCTCATCCAGGTCATCAATAAATATCTGGAATAGTACTGGTCCCAGTACTGATCCTTAAGGTTAGAAACAGACTTCCAACTGGACTCCATCCCATTGACTACAACTCTCTGGCTTCCAACCAGCTCCCAGTCCACCTCACTACCTGATCATCCAGGCCACACTTCCTCAGTTTATCTTCAAGGATGCTACGGGAGATGGTGTCAAATGCCTTACTGAAATCAATATAGACTATTTTCACTGCTCTGCCATCATCCATCTACCTGGTTATATCTTCACAGAAGGCCATCAGGTTGGTCAGACACGACTTCCCGTTAGTAAAGCCATGGTGACTGCTCCTGATAAGCCTCTTATCCATGATGTGCCTGGAGACAGCATCAAGAATGAATTGTTCCATCACCTTTCCAGGGATGGAGGTGAGTCTGACAGGTCTGTAGCTACCAGGGTCCTCTTTCTTAAATTTCTTGAATACTGGAGTGACATTTGGTTTCCTCCAGTCCTCAGGCACCTCTCCTGTTTCCAGTGACTTACCAAAGATGATGGAGAGCAGCCTAGCAATGACATCCACCAGTTCCTTCAGCACCTGTGGGTGTATCCCTTCAGGACCAATGGATTTATGGATGTCCAGACTCATTAACTGAACTTTTACCCAGCCCTCACCAACCAAAGCAAACTTATCTTTTACTCTGACTTCCTCAAAAGAAAAATAGTTTGCTTCTGGAAACACATTTTAAAAGTATCCAAGTGACCCAGTGACTTCTGCCACATTTTCAAAACCAATAGTGATTTAAAGGAGAATATGACTACACTGTCCTTAAAAGATGTCTGTGTATGTTTCCACCATTCATCAGCTTGTCACAGGAGTGCCTTGCTCTTCTGTAGGTGACCAATGCAGTACTACCAACATAATGAGACACTGACTGTGCTCTGCTACAGAGGATATTCTGAGCTTCAGAGGTCTGTCTCTGGCTTCCCTCTAAACCTCTGTTTCCAATCCATGATGTCTTTGTGGGCAATCAGTCTTGGTATCAACTTCACAAAAATCAAGCAAGTGCTATCCAGGTGAACTCATGAGTAAAAGTTCACTTTAAAATATGGTGCTAAGCACATGAGAAAATCTTTCCCCTTCTTGGAAATGCTGGGAAATTATTTCCTAAAGTCCACAGAAGACAGATGACACTCCTCAAACATTATGTGATCAGAAAGCTGCTGGAACACAAAGGGATGTGAATGGTTTGTCTGCCTGCCTGCCAAACTGAGAGCTCAGCCCAATTCACAGACATCTATCCTCCAGCTTTTATTTAGTTTCCTCCCGTATGAACTTCCCATCTCCTTTTTGTTTTGATCTGTACCCACTGACTGCAAAAGGCCCATTTTTCTTGCCTCTAAGGTGAAACACCAAATTAGAAGGCTACATCAGACATCAGCATTCCTGCAGTAACAAAGGAGATACCTGTGTGCTTGGCTTCACTGGGAAATGAAGGGAAAATCAGGATACTGGGGTGGTAGAAAACACCACTTTTTTTGTAGAAAACAGACCATATGCATTTCCTTTTGCCATCCAGCTAATAGATATTGGATAAGCTTTAAGAGCCTCTGCAGAAAACAGTGTAGTTTTTTCAGATGCACATGGAAAGCACAGCAGATCTGTGGATAATTGATACTAACTTTTTGTTCAAAAAGTGAAGGGAGGAAATGCACTAGAGATTTGAAAGCTTTTAAAGAAAATATATCCATTTCAATTTTGTCTTGTAATTTAAAAACAGTCCTCAGTTTTCCTCCAGATTCTTTCAAGACCCTCATTCAAAGTGGGTGTGAATTTTCTGCACAACTAGGGCAGCTTCAGTCCCCGTGTAATTGGGTTTCTTTGTGAATCTATAAATCTAAATGGACCTGGAATCTCCTTTGCATTGAGACACAGTAGCACCATTCTTGTAATGATATAAAACCTTGAAAGCCATTTTACACTACCTATGTGGTGCAACTGGGATATAAATCATAATACCCAGTGGTCTTATCTGCTGTAGGCTAAGGTTTAACCCACCCCTGACCTTTTCACCCTCCTCTGATTATCACTTTGAGATGACAGACAGGGATGTATTGTAGGTATATGTGTTTCTCTCACTCCACCTTGTGAGTAACATCTTATGGCAGAGCAGCAGCATGTTCAAATAGGGTCAGTCCTGCTGCAGATAAATATGTCAGAGAACATGACTCGCAGTGCTGAGTGTAAGTCAGAATCATCCCTATTGATCATTCAGCTCCTGGTTTTGCACCTCATTCTTTTATGCTTTGCTGTTTGAGGGCCAAGAGTCCTATGAATAGCTCAATAAAAGAAAAGCCAGAAATGACCTCTTTACTGAAATTCTGCTCAGGTAAAGTTGTGAATATTAGAAAGGTTGAAAGATGCTATGCAGCCAGTTGTATTCCTCTTTGTCATAGCTCAGTACCTGCTCTAAGCTACCACTTTTATATTACAAGTCCATTATAATAGCAAATACTAGCAGAAAAAATAGCTATAAATATAAAGCTTTCAAGAAATCTAATCAGTCTTCAAGGTTAGTGAAGTTTTATTTTTTTAAATAAAAGGACACAAAATAGGATTTGGGCAGAAGTCAGAGCAGGCCACTCATCAGTCAAATGAGTCACACTGTCTAAAGAGAGCTGTGTACTGAAGCTGAATAGGTAGTGATAAATCAGGCTTTCAGCTTCCCATAGGGCAAGAACAACATATTTGCAACCCAAAGACCCACCAACCCTCCCTAGTTGGTGGGATACCAGCTAGCCAGTGGGTCAGGCATCCTGGGAATTTTGTTCTGCAAATGCACTGTGGGCAGTTTTGGGGGGGCTGTTTGTCCACCCGCAGGAGAAGGCTGGCAAGGGTGGCTAATTCAGCAGCATGTGGGTCTGTCCCTGCATGGAATTAATGGCCTCTGAATCAATATAAAAATTGTCTGCCAGTATGATCAAGGCTGGCAAACACAGGGACTTGGAATAACAGAGCTGACAATGGAATGCTAGCTGGAAATCTATTTTAAATAATGAATGGAGAAAACATTTGTGCTGCTCGATTCCTATTGATAATGGAGAGAGGCCATTTTCCATGACTTTTTGATCTATGGATCAAGATCTCTGTGCAGGCACTAGTCCATAGAGGTGGCTATATGTGAGCACCAGTAAAAAAAAACCAAACCCAAACAAAAACCAAACAAAAAAAACCCCTATTCAGACAAAAGGTAAATACAAGTTTGAACTATAATTTAATAAATTTTAGGGGGTGAATGTACTCTGTAGCCAAATAGTTTCTGGATCTTCCACTCTTGTTTTCTGTCTGCATTTTGTTTTCATGTTGCATTACTGGAAATTACAGAATGGGTTATGCTACCTGATTTTAACCAAAACTGGTAGTTTGCCTGGTGCCAGTGAAAATTCAGCATTTACTCTATTTTCATAACTCTGAGAGTATCAACAAAATAGGCATCATTCTCTTCTAACATTAGGTTTAACTAATAATTAAAAATCAGCAAGAAAACAAATACAAATGTTGGAGGTAGGTAGGTGGGTATGAACACCACCACCTCAGTCCATGCACTGTACTAAAACTACAGCTACAGCTTTGTGCAGGCTGCTTGAGAGAGGGTCCTGATGCACAGTGACTCTCTTCCTCTAACTAGCCCTCCTGCAGATACATTCCCATATGATCTATGGATGAATGGATATGATCTATGGTATGAATGGCAATTAATATTCAGAGGGAGGCAGCTTCCCTCTGTCGGGGATGGGGAAAGCTCTTACTGCAGAGCTGCTAGGAAATTTAGATGCCTCAAGAGAAGAAAAGCATACCATAGTTCCCAAATCTGAAAAGGTCCTACTGTGGTTTCTGAATGTTTATAAAGACAGACATAAGGTCAGAATAAATTAAGCTGGAGGAAGGCTGTCCCCTGTCTCAAGAGAGTTTTCATTTTATTTACTCTTTTGTAGCTGTCATGTTACAGATTACTTTCTTTGGTTCTGCTTCAACATTTTTAGTGCCAGTTTTACCTACAGATTTTTCCAATTTGGAGCTTGAAGGTCAGGTGTAAGCAAATCATTACAGTGTGGTGGTGGTGGTGCCATGCCTTACAGCTACACACAGATTTTGATGCTGCATGGAGCTAAGCCAGATGATGATGTTATCATCCCCAAGGTGCTCATCACCACCTCAGGGAAAGTCATCCAGGTTGGCTTACAAATTTAAACTACATGACTTGGGTTTGTGTTATGCCAGATGTTTTTGCCTATAGCATACTGGGGAAATACTCTGACAGAAGAATTGCACAGGTGGCAGCTTCCACTGAGGTGATGCTGACACCTCCACCTGCCCAATTGGCTCAAAAGAGGCTACTGAAACAAAAAAAGTTATTAAGAGAATTTCTGATCTAATGTCCAGATCTAATATTCAGGCAATTAATTCACAATGAAAAATACCTCTCAGGATCTAAGCCTAAAGTCCCTTGCAGAGAACAACACTATTTAATGACATTCTTAAACTGGAAAAAAAGAAAGCATTTTGTATATGTTCACATGGATAGCCCAAAGTACTTGAAACTGAGAAACAACAGATTTCTCCAATGATTACCTGTCCCAAGGCATTTCCCTATGCCTAGGTTCTGTTCCCAGATCTTCATGATGCACAGAGAAGTTTCCAGACCTTAAAACTCTACAAATATTTTGTATGACTTAAAACAGCTTTAAGGCTCATACTCATGGTTGAAAGGTGGGATTGAATTATCTTCCTTTTGTTCTATTCACTTCCCAAGTTTTCCTTGTGTTTCCCTGTCATTCACTTTAGATTTGGTAGATGTTTCAAAGAAACGGCATATACAAGGCAAAAGAAGGGACTAATTTGGACAAGACTTATCCTACCAAGACAGATCTATGAATTTAAATTAATTTCTCAAGGCTTTACTACTCTAAAGGATCAGTATCTCAAGTGATCTAATCCAACTAAGCTGTGTCATTTGACTCCTGTAGAGCAGAGTGTGACCTACACCACATACCTGTACTAAGGCCATTCTGTACCATTTACAGTCTCCTGTGTTGAATATTACAGATCATAAATCTTTGTCTCTCTTTTTTGATTTCCCTTTTAGGTTATGATCATTCCTCAGGAGCAGTGGAACCTTCTAACAATCACATATGGCAGGCCAGACAGGATAGAAAAGGGATCCATTACAACCCTTGCTTTAGGAAGCAGATACTTTGAGTTTTTTAATACCCAGATTAACCACCATTTTTACAATCTTGACAATATTGTATGTTACTCCTTAAGTCCATTTCTTTAGTCCATTCCACCCTTTGCCTAACCAGTCTTTTGAAGAAATAGGGATATAGGGTTCCCATTTTTCTTAAATCAACATATTTTAGTGCTTTTTCATCTCTTATGAACCAGCTGTGTAGGTACTGTTCCTTATCTATTTGTCCACATCCCTTTCTGTTCATGATTTCATTTATGTGTAGTTTACTCCCTCTTCTGTAAAAGCAGCCAAAGAAGAATATTACCACATCCAAATCAGAGATTTGCCTTCAAAGTTAATTCAGTCGTTTGTTGTTAGTTTTTAACATCTAATAAAACCTTTCACAAATGTTCAGTTACAGTTCTGGTTGATACAGAAAACAGTGCCTTAGTAAAACCCATTCACCAGATTTCTTTACCAATCTCAGTTTATATCTCTGCTTTACTTAAGAGAACAGTCCAAGATTTCTGGTGAAAACTACTTGTTTATTACAAATAAGTGAATAATTTACAATAAGTAACTTATTCTATGAGTTTTAACCACTCTGAACAGAATGTCTGCTGGCACAATCTGATTTTCACAAGTGCACTTTATATTTTAATATATTTGATTGTTCATAAGTGTTTGACCAATGACCAGTTTTATATTTCCAATGAACTTCATAAATATGATTAACCTGTACAGGAACTGAGCTGAGAGGTGTGATGAGGATAAAAAATGTTTTTAATGGATTCAATAAAGCACTTACAGACACACATGCTTAACACCAAGGATTTACAGTAGTTTCTTAAAAAACAGTGAGAGTTAGGAATTGTTAAATGTCTCCCTGAATCAGGACCCAGGTGTTCAAGTATGAACTCATATTTTAAAATGTGGTTTCCTAGATTTTACTACATATCCATGATGCATGGTAAATGCTAAGAAACCAAAGACCATATTGTGAGGATTCTCCCATTCAATATGGACATGGAGAAAAGCTGTGCTGAGTCATTCTTCATTATTGAGGCAAGCCTGCTGAGTGATTACATTACAGAAATCCACCATAAGCTCAAACTTACCAACCTTATGTATCCTCCATAGGCTTATGCCTCAACATCTGACTCCTCTCTTCAAAAGTATTTTACATGATCATTCCTTTAGAAGTTATCCAAGTGTTATTCTGCTTTTTTGTTGTGACCCATAGGCTGAAACAAACTCAGAGCCCTCTTTCCTATTTCCCACCCTTGACAGAGGCTCACCTAGAGCTTCGTTGAAGTGTTGCTAATTCAACATTCTTTTCATAGGCTCTATTGGCAAGATAATGGGAGTGCAATGGACCCTATCTCCAGGGGTGAAATCTCCTCATGAAGATCATGAGACCTCTGGAATGGCTCATTCACAAAACAAAAAGTCTGCTTGTCCATCCATCTGCTAACCTACCACCATACTGTGATAAAGAGAGCATTATTCCAGATGAATGTCAGTAAGAATTTCTCTCAGATGATGACTACTATGGATATCAGGGTGGCAGTGTAGATACATGTATGAGTAGATTATAAAATATATTTGTCTTTATGTATATGTGTGTATATATGTGCATATACACACATATATTTGTGTATACATATAAATATGCACATAAATAGATATGTATCTGTCTAAGTATGTATATATAAAATAGAATATGTTTTTAATAAGCAAAATTGAGTATATAATTGCCTGCTCAAATTGATTTCTTCCTAGTCTGATCTTTGAGAGAAAGCAAGGGAAAAAAAGAGCATTATTAATGATTCCAGGTGATGTCCATAGAGCAAAATAGAAAAGAAATTTCTTAGCAGTTTCAGATCTGGACTTAGCAAATTATAAACTATCTCTCCCTACACGAAGGAGCAAAGGCCATTAGACACATTCAGCCATCCTGTATACCAGCGATAATTAACTTGGTCTTTTGTTGTATAAAGAGTAGTATTGTAATCCTGCTAACTGAGCCTGCCAGTCTGTAATGAATTGTCTTTTCCTTGAAAGCATATTGCTGTGGGTCCATCTATGATCTCAGTTTTGTCTACAGGCCAACATGTCATTTCTGTTCCAGGAAGACATTAGTTACTTGTCATAACTGGTTGCGTTGATAGTTCTCCTCTAGTTTTTCCTCATCAGCTAAACCAAACATGGCAACCTCAATACCCACACCATGTTTCCTGTGGCCTGAAAACAATCTATGCTACTAGAGCCCCTTATCTCGGCTGGAGACAGACACTTGAACAGTAAACTCTTACTGTTCAAGATAAATAGCAGCCCCAGGTAACATGGTTTTGAAGAGTTACTTCTAAACTGAAGTAATCTAGAAAGACTAGAAAATCACCACAGAATACTCCTGCCATATGATAGGACTAGGTCTTCTGGTTTATTCAGAAGACTTCTTTGATAGGCCCTCTGAGTGTGAGAGGAATTCCTCCAGGAACTTAGCAGTTTGTATCTACCTCAGATTCTTTGTATTGAAGACATCTTCAGTTCACTAATAACATTTTCCCCATTCTACTTTCCACAGGTGCTGCTCCATGAGCAGATTTTCATACATATTTCTTCAGTGACTGAACACTTGCAATTCTGAGGAGATTCATTGGGTTGGCTCTTGGTCACAGCTTTCCAAGACAGCTCCCTAAAATGCACAGGAGGCACAGGGACAAAAGGAGGATTAAATCCAGTGAAGTAGCACAACCCAAAATACCTCTAGCTAATAAAGGTCAACTAAGAGCACAGCAAAACACCAGCTGGTAAGGCCTGACTTCAGTGCAGAATAAAAGAGGGTACACCACCTACAAAAAAATTGTCATGCAAAATGACATGGTCTCTTTTGAGTGGCACATGCAGGATCAATGACTTGGGATAAGGATGTTTGTATTTTCTTTCATATTTGTTCTTTCTTATTTAAATTATATCTTCCTCTAGGAGACATTCCCTTTGTTGCCAGCTCAGTGCTCTGCAGAGCCCACCATGGTCAGGCAGCCTTCTTGGTACCATCCTAACAAAAAACAGTCATCAAAGAATGTCAGTAGAGGGAACTCAGAGCTCTCAGGTGAAGACAACAATTGATGTTGCTTACACCTGTTTTTGTGCACCTGTTACTAAAGAGTCCAGATGTCAGCCTAAAATCCACTCTCAGAGCACCCACCTTGAGAAAGTAGCAAAACGCGTTTTTTTGGTTTTTTTAACTTCAGGCTGTCATGGTCACACTTATGACATGCTGCAAATGTGTCCTTTTCCTCTGGATGGTCTAAGATCAAAACCCCTTCTCAGGTAACACTGCTGTTAAACCAGAACTGTGGAGACCCTCTTCTCCAAGATGAGGGACTTTCTCCTCCTGACATTCTTCCACACCTGTACTCCCACCAATAACTTGGTTTCTTACTTGCCAATGCCACGTGTCTACAAACCCTGTGATAGGGTGCCAAACCTCACAGGATGTTTAGAAAAACCTTGGATGACAGTGGCTGGAGCCAAGAGCTTCACTGTTCCACCTCAGCACAGTATGATCTGGTTAGAGAACTACTCTATTCCACTTAATTTCTAGTTTTGTCTGCAGGGTAAAACAGATCTAGCAGGATAGATAATATCTGCAAACCAGAAGAGCTTGCTAGACTCTTGAAGAACACCATGATGATGGGAAAAGGTGTTTTGACTTCTCCCACAAAAAGGAAGAATATGAGCCACAGATTCTTGTCACAGCTTCTTATCACAGAGAGCAGCTGTCAGACCAGGTCTCCTGGAAGACATCTGGGAGTCGGGGTGCCAAGTTCACAACCCCCAGAGGAGTAGCACCCATCTCTCCCAAGCTTTTAGCCAGTGGCTTTGCTAGTGGAAAATCTCAGTCAGTGTTTTGCTGGCAACTTATGGCCATGCATTCTGGACCTAGAGCTTTATTGAAAGCCATTTAAGTCTGCATTTTAACAACTACAACAGAAACAGTAGAAACAGGACGGCATTGAGCTGATACTTTACATGGATACCTCTGAATTAGCTCTGTTTGAGGACACAGTGGTAAGGAAGAGTCCAGATGCTGCCTCCCAGCTCCTAGTACACCTCATTTCTCGAGTTACCATAAATGTTTTAGACTGGCGTCACAGCGCAATATCAACAGCAATGTTTTAAATGACAAACCACGTCTGCAAAGTGACCATGTTTCTATGAATGTTAAGGCAAACACTTTATCTCAGTTAAACCCTTAGTAGCCATGTGGTTTTGCCCATCTCCTCAGGAACATTTAAAGTACTCTTCTTCTGATAAACAATTTAAAGTCATAACAGTAAACATACAGAACTAAAGCTAAACTTCCATTCCTTACACTTGTGTTGGTTATTTGCAACAATGCCAGAACTGTTTACCATTCCACCAGCAAAGTTTACCCTGAAATCTCCCACTCATTTACCTCTTGTGCCATGATTAATTGTTGTCTTAAACCAAGCAAAAGAGAGTAAAGGATGCAGCTTGTGCACCAACGCACATCTTTTGTTGACTTAACTGCAGTTATAAAGTGGGATTAAAAAAATCAACCAAGTAGTATTCTCCTGGATTTTTCAGTAATTTGCAGTGCTTTTCCTAAGCCTCTCAGGAGCTGCAAAAGCCCAGAAAAGACACTGTCAATGGAAGAGTCAAATGATTTATGAGTAGCAGCTCCTTTTGGAGAGATAAAGCAGGCTAGATACTGGATGGCAGATTTCAACAACAGCGTTGTGGTACCTCTTAGAGACTCCTCCCTGTTACTGTTTACTGTATGCTTCTGGGAGTTGAAGTTGAAGTCCACTGTGCACCAGCACAGCTCATATCAAGATGCACTCCAAAGGACATAATGATCTGTGAGACCCTGGAGATTATGGAAAGAGGCCACACCAACAAAAAGAAAATTGCATGAGATTGTTCTTAACTCCTTGAATAGGACTTCAAGTCTAAAATCCAAAATAAGGATTTTCAGCACTAAGTAGCAAATAAAAATGGAATATAAAGTAAGAGTCAGCTCAGGATATCAGTAAGAGTCACCAGATAGCAAGGATGTCAGATAATCAGATCAACATTTTAGACAAAACTGGCACGGTTGCCAACAGCAATAAAGACAGTACGAAATCACTGAGCACTGCAGAAAAAAACCAAACAAAATTCAGAGCAGAAGTACAATTTTTCTCATTTTAATTTAAACACTCTGTCTTTTTCTAGATTTTTAGCTAAGTCTTGGCAAAAACATGGGCCTTGCTGCAGACCCTAGCGATCAACAGTCTGGAGATATTTCACAGCAGGGTCACAGGCTTGATATTTTTCCTTTGAGTCCTTGAAACAGAACATGGAACAAAGGATTCCTGCAGCTGATTAGGACAAATAAATGTCTCTGAAAACCTACTATTTAACAGCAATTTCACAGAGTTTCTACTGCATGGTGATGAGTGTAACAAGAATAACAAACATGGATTTCAGAGGGAATCTGGTCAGGTATGCAGTCTTACAGTTATATGGCTTTGCTTCCAGTAAGACAAATGTTATAAGCTCAGATGAGATGACACCAAGCAATACATAGATGTCAGGAGCAAAATGAGAGTTCTTTAGCATGGGTCCACTGGAGTTTCTAATGGACTCTAGCTACCTTTTAAAATTTCCTCTTGATTTAGAAAATGTAGATTACTACATTGAGAACTGGCTACTTAAGTTTTCTGGCTGCTATACTGCTATACTAAGCTCTCACTTGAAGGATGGGTAAAAATTGAAATAGAATTTATGACCAGCCCCTGAAAGGAGGCCACTTCCTAATGACTGATAAGTTGTGTGGTGGAATATTTTGTATTTAGTCTTTGGTGATTTCCTCTATTTTAGGTTTTCCTAAAACCTGTGACTGTGAAGACTGTGCATTAGAGAGACAGAAATCAAGACATTTTTCCTTATGCATTGAACAGAGGCCAGATTACAAAAGCTCCTGGTTTTCTTTTTAAAAAAAAAAAAATCTTTCCATTTTCCAAGCATCTACAATTAGCCCAGCTGCTCGTGTTTTCCAGGCACATTTTTTTTTTTTTGGGTTTTTCCAATGATATCTTTTTTTTCCAGAACCCACACACAGGAGTGCCACAATCTCATCACTGCCCTTTAAGGCCATTATCACCTCTTTCCAAAATGCCTCTGTCCTAGAGCACTCCCAAGGCACATCCTGGAGAGTTCATTTCCTCACGTGTCACACATCTTTGTGTTCTTGTGGGAATGGCTTTTGAGCTCTACACTTGATTTTTGATAGAAAACAGGTGACCTTTATTCTTTACTCCCCTCTCTTATATAAGTTTCTTTGCTTACCTTCTAGAGCCTAACTAGCCCTTATTCTAATTTACTGTATTTCTGCTCTATAATTTCAGATATTTTTTTATTATATACTTACTACGTGTTTCATAAAGTTACCTTAGAAGAACTGCAGACAGAAATATCAAAGTGCTGGGAAAGTTCTGCCTTGCCTATAGCAGTGTTCCTACCTATGGAAATAAAGTTGGTGCTTTATAAAAAGGCTTTAGCTAGTGAATAGGGTTAGATACGGGCAAAACTTTGCACTTCTGCTGGAAAACTATGATAGTAGTAGCAGATTCCTCTGCACAGACTCCAGTTCTTTGGGGAAGCATACAAGAGGTAAGCTGGGCTTTGTCAAATGGACACATCTAGAGATTTTCACCACAGTTGTCAGCTTCAGAAGCAAGAGGAAATATCACTTTTAAGAAACACAAAAAAGTTCTTGAGGTTAAATTTTCACTATTACATTTTATAATATATGGTTGATATGGGAACAAGAACAATCTACACACCAGATATATAGAGATCAAGATTTGGGCCAAGAGACTTTCCTAGCATGTAAGAAGTTGTCTGGATAAAAGATACACAAACCTGCCAAAGGGAGAGAAAGAAAAGGAAAAGAGATTAATTTTGCTTGCAGCAGCAGCCAGTTTAAGATACAGCACTGACTGGCAGATAGCAGAAATTTTGTGGTTGCCTGTGCTCCACATATATGGTCATTGAATATGGGGAGATTATACTCAAGGATGAATATGCCTGATGGTACCAACATGCTGAGAAGTCATCTTGCTTGCACCGTGATCTAGTTGAAGCCATAATCACATCCACATGCACACAAAAGCATACACAGGAAAAACCGGAAAAATGTGAAATCAACCCCCTAGAACTTGTAGTTAATTTGCAGATTATACTGGGTGCTTCGTTATTGTTGTTGTTGTTGAGTTTATTGTTTGTTTTTTTTTTTAATAAATTAAATGTAGTCCAATCCCAGGCAGAGAATTACAGAAAATTTGGAATTAAATAAATAAGAAGAAGACAGGATGCCTCTTTTAAGGACATTAAAAACCTTAGATATTCTCCACATTGTAAACCATCTCAGCGCATAAACATATAACAGTTACCTTCATTAAAACAGACCTCAAAGAAGACAACAGTTTTCACAGTAAAAATTCCCCTTTGATAAGGTCCCTGATGATAAAATTCTCAATGACAAGACTAGGGTCCTGAAAGCTCATGCCTCAGTGCAGTCATGGGGATCCATATAGAGCCTGGAATTTCCCCATGTTCAATAAGGCATCAGGCAGTATGAGCAGGGAGTTACCCCAGACTAATCTGTCTAAAGAATAAGCTGATGCTTGGATAGGGTTGGCTCTCAGTGGAGACTGCCCGTTCTCACTGCCATCCTGCAAGCCAAGATCCCACTCTTCCTTTTGTGGGAAGTGGAAGACAGTACATTCATTGCTCAGGAGAGACTCCTCACACAGAGGAATAATTCCAACACCACTTACCCTCCAATTTCTGTCCTTTTCATTTCTTCATGAGAAGATTTGGGTAGTTTCCCAGAGAAAGCTGTCTTCTAAGCTCCTTCTCATGCATTTTTCATGTACCTCATTTCTAATGTTCCTAATGCATGTGATTTGTGTGTATAAATAAAGAAATGTATCTCTATTGTGTGAAAATACATAAATACATAAAGACACCTAAAACAAGCTTGGGACTTCTTGCATGTCACACTTCCCTAGAAAAATGTCAGTGTTGACCAGGGAGAATGTTACACAATACTTGATGAAGGAGAGGTGGTTACAGTGATCTTGGTCAAGGTGAAAAACTGGAGACGTTTTGAACAGGTGAAGAAGGTGTTGCTGAGGTACAATATTGTGGAGGAGGCATCTTTTATCATGAGAAGTGCCTGGGCCTTCTCTACATTGCAATGGGTCATTACCATGTGGAGTATGCTCAGTGTTGCATAATGCCAACCAGGAAAAAATAACCCTCCAAACACCAATGCAGAAACAATCCCCCTTTAAGACAAAGCAAAATAAGCAGCTATCACTCCAGCATAATCTTCCCCAGAGAGAGAAACCTTAGATTTTTCAGAAAAACAGTTTGACCCAGGCTAATGTCAGTGTGTTATGGAGCATACTATCCTCTAAGCCACCCTGAGGAGCAAAGAGAGGGTATAGAAACTCAAGTGGTGCCCCCAAGCCATTCCTTAATTTATGCTTTTATTAGAAGGAAGCCGATCAATGTATTTCGCCAGACATCTTCAACATAAAGATCTGTGAGGCTTAGACAGAGACACAAGTACGACATCCTGATGCACAGTTTGGTGTACTTATTTGTGTGGTAGAAGGAATGACTCCTCAGGGCACATGATGTGCCTGACTGAGGTGGCATTGCAGCTGGGAGGTAATGGGCATTGGGAACAGTGATGTAGAGGAATGTGAGAGGTTGCATATGCACCAGGTTCATATGCAATTTGCCGCATCCCATAAAGTCAAAAGATGATCACACTACTGTGATAAGTCCTTAATTTTATTTATCTATAAGAAAGGATGTCTTGGTGGCTGTACCACTTGCAAGGGCTAGCAGATTTTCCTAAACACAGTACATTCCTGAAGGAGTTTCTAACCACAGTGGCTTCCCATTTACTTTGGGACTGAACCTCTCTACCTCAACATTTCCATCATATTCTGACATGGAAGATGTTCTTCACTGAATATCTTTCAGTGAGCCACCAAGGAACCTGGGATTTTCAGCTCTAGATAACTATTATTCCTGTCATCCTCTTTATTGCCCTGCTATATTATATGGTGTATGGGAGTAACAAGAGAAGTATCTCGTTTCAAGCAGTGCAGTGATCTAACAAGTAATGATACCCCAGGGTGTCAGAGCACAGAATCTCACCTTTTCCAGAAGTTGCAAGGAAGATGCAAACCTGACTTTGAACTGAGAGCTGAATTAATGTTATAAAGTGAAAATGAAACTGTTCCTTTGGTCTTCTAAAAAATCTAAAACACTTGTGGGAAATGGTCTCAAGAGTGGGTTGTTAGCGGGGGATTTGCATGGACGGGTGTGTTTTCTTAGTAGATCACTGCCTTTACTTCATGGGTAATAGTGTGGAAGGTTATCCTGAAGAGCAGAAAAGAAACTGGACCCATATGGCAAAGTTGTTGTAGTAACTTCCTTGAAATAATTAAGGGTTAGCAGGAGGCTGCCTGCTGTTCCACATGTGGAACAACAACAGATGGGCAGCATTCTATTTCTCTGATAATAAAATGACCTAATGCTCTATTTAGAAAGCTATAAATGCTTCTCCTTGACTGTTTACAGATTTTAGAAATATAATGATAAGCAAACCCAGAGAGTTCAAAGCAATGATATAAAGGACAAGTGGATAAATAATGACCCAACTTCGTTACGAAATACAGTGGAACTGTTGTATTGTTGATATAAACACAGATGACCTTTATTTTTGCTCATTTTTTTTTGTCCCTAGGACAGGAAACAGAAGATAATCTTTATCAGCCTGTCGAATCTTCCACCTTCTGCTTTGGAGCTGTGAGGCAGATTATTGCGCTCTCTTTAAGAGTATGAAAATGCCATTATCTTTTCTAGGAACATGAAAAAATGGTATAGGCTTAAGAAGACAGAGACACAACTTTGGATGACCCAAGGAGTTCAATAAGTGCACAAGGAGTGCAGCAGTGAGTATTCACTCTCATTGCTCAAAGAGGGGCCTAAAGCCAAAACCACAGCAACCAATGTAAATGTATGGGGTTTCAGTACAAAAATACCTAAGGAAAGAAAATAAATTTTCTATATCTGGAATTATTTATGTTCCTTGGGATGAAATAATTTAAAGTTATTCTACTTGTGAAGGTTATGACTGGCATACACCTTTCTATTCCCTAAAGAAGTTTTCTTGCCCTTCTCCTCTTGTTCTCATTTTCTTTCTTGTCTTGGCAACCAGGATCAAGGGAAATGACTCTACTGAAAACTAACTGTGAAAAATTATGAAACAGTAATTTGTTAGGTTTAGGGCAGATTGGGTCCCTGACATAGCTGATCATATGTATTCATAGACTATAGAGCTGGTATATGATGCCAGTGCATATATGGGGAGGAGGAGACAAGGGTGAGTGCCATGGTACCATCCTATTTTCTGTATGGGCCTCTACTGGCTTAAAGCAATTCTGAAACCTGACATCAATGACTCATTTGTTTGCACGGCTACAAATGTGAGGCATCAGCCAAAAGTTAGGTTCCAGTAGTGGCATTTCAACCAAAGCAAGAATCAATTTGTGTTCTGAAATGTTAGCCAAAAAAGGACAGGATGCTCAGTTGTCAGATGGAAGACAGCGGTTGGGAGATTTGTATTGTTTCATAAATTTCCTTTCACACACTAGATTACTGTCATGAAAGACAACTATCAGAGACCCAGGACTTAGCCCAGTTTCCCACCACATAAGCCCAGTGCTTTAATGTTCAATTTACTCAGCAAGATGTGAATAAGGAACGTTTGTCTGAGAGTAATTTTGTCAGGCCTTCATTGTACAAGTGCAGCTCTTCCCCTAGCACTGAAGCCTTCCAACATAAGGGTGTACAAAGCCATTTTTCCCTCTTTGACAAGACGATGCACTAGGCAGAGTAATGCTTTCTTTGGTGCCATTCAGAAATCCTAAAGCACAATGAAACAGGGACAATTGATTTGTTGTATTAGGCCAGTACATACTTCCCATTGGTTGCTTTCTCTCCACCAGGCAGGTTAACAGCAGTAAAACAATCCTGTCCTTTCTCGAGATCCCAGATATCTGGGAGACATTCATGCTGTCTGAGAAAAAGTAGACAGGAAGGCAACATAGAGGCAGCAGGTAGAAGGCAGGTCTGTGTGTGGGACTTGGAATCAGAATACAAGGAAAGAAGCTATTTTCTGTACAGCCTGGTCAACAGCTGACACCTGTGACCAATTTTTGTGTCTCTATTCAGTACAACACATTGAGCTTCATTTGAGGGATCTAGTGAAACTTCTGCTTTGTATTGCTTGCATATTATTATAAATGGCTTCTGCTCGTCCTGCTGGGGCCAGACACAATGCAAGTGATGGGTACTTCATGTCCATCTCTGCTCTGTCCAGGACTGAAAGTAATGCTGTCTTTGGAGGCAGTGGTAGCCCTACCTGTAAGCAGGAGGAAATAGATCTATAAAATGTAACTATTGGCTTTGTCCTGGCATGAGCAGCATTGTATTGATATTTCGTCCTACACGGGCTGCAAGGAGCCCTCCTTTCTTACCCTTGATTGAACAGAGATGGTTTCAAATTTGCCTGTGTATTTAATAGGCATTCTTTGGCAAGCTGGCAAAACTTCTATGAAAAAAAGCTGAATATGAGAAGGTTAATACTGTCCCACAACTGTCAGTGACAAAATACTTTCACCTATTTGCATGTTTCATGCTGGAACAGAGCGGAGTGCTGATGGAAGAAGAATAGGTCTAACAAAGTGGGGATCTGCTAAGACATGAAGTGGATGTCCCTTTAAAGTGGAGGTAGCATTTCTCAGTACATTTAAAATTATCAAACTTACATCAAGATAAACACACAAGTCTCAGACAAATGAGTTGCTGATGGAAAGGAGAACAACCCCCCGTTAATTGACTGCAATCAATGTAGAAATGCGTGCACAGTCACACAAGGCAACCAGAGCTGCTGCCAGGACAGCAAAAAATCCTGAACAGGAATTTTGCCAGCACGGATTCTGCTTTTCACAGACTGGAACTGTACTTCTCCTACCATTTTCTGTATCCCTAGGTAATGGGAAGCACAGAGATTATAACAAAAAATCTAACTGAGTCTAAAGGAAAGTGTTTCTTTGTACATTCCACAGTGTTCAGGTTTCATTTGGTTGCTTAGAACCAAAGTTTTCAGATTCTTTCTCTATGTCTAGCAAAACAAGTTGCAAATAACTATTTTCTTCCTTTCCAAAGAACATGCCTCAGAGTCGGGGTGAAAGTTTCAAAAATGGATGTGTTTTATTTTTATGCTGGAGTAGGAGGTTGAAATCTTTGGGATTTTTTTTTAATTGCAAAACTGCCATCAGTGACAGTTCAAATAACAAAAACTGAATATGCTGCTCCATTGTTAATGTCCTGTACTCCTTTCTGCTTTGAAATGCGCTTGAGAAATTGAATAACTGCAAAATACTGATGAGATTTATTTCAGTGGCTTTTATTTTGTTTCAGTGGCTTTCAGATTTTTTTAACAGTTTGTATTTTAAATATTTTTCTCCCAAATCACAAGTATGAGATAATTCTTTCTTTGAGTCAAAGCTAGGCCCCTCACTTGGTAAGAGGGCTGTGGGGGCTGGAGTTACAAGAAACAGCATTATGTGTGTTGGCCCCGCAGCTGCTCCCACCACGCTGTGACGCAGCTCTGGGTCGTTTTGTAACAGTTCATGTCCTCTAAGAGATGCAATAAAGATGCAAGGTGGGGGAGGAGTACTGTTCTTTGCCCTGGATGGGATTTTCCTACAAGTTTGTGCAACTTCCTTAGCTCTGTTAACGAAGATAAATGACAGTCATTTTATAGAGTGTACTCTTCATGGTTCACAACTCCTACAAGCTCTGCAAACTGTTTTGTATCTGAGTCTTTTCTGGTTGCAGCTAGTGAGTGACCTTCCCACTTTCAGGGCAAAATGAAGAAAACAAAAACATCTCTGTGGAAGACACAAGGGTAGTGCAGGCCACATTACAAGCAAAAGCTTGTAATGTAAAAGGTTTGCAAAGCTTTGTTTTCAAGGTGTATTCTGTAGTGAGTATCTAGTTTTAATGCTGCAACAGCCTAATCAAGCCCAGCATGGGCAGCTAACAATGTTCTGGGGCAGCTGCTTGCTGATGTAATGAAGCTGTATGTTCCACTGCCATGGAACTAGGCAGTTTACAAACCAGATATCATTTTTAAAGCCACTCCTTAATTGTACCTTGATATCAGCAAAGCAACATCACACCTTCTTCCGGTAAATATTAGCTAAGAACCTAAATGGGAGCAGGAGCTCAAGCATTTTGCTAGCTCAGGAATTAAGAGGGTCCTAAGATTCTGAGACAAATGCTTTGACAGCAAACTTGGAAAGCTGAAGGTAGTATAAGAAGATTTACAGAAAGGCAGACTTCAATCCTAGAAGCCATGATAACAGGATCCATGAGTAAACTAAAATAATAGTGCCATGTTTATATGAAGAGTCTTTGTTCTTTTGTGATTTTTACAATTGTGTGCTTAAATCACTTGTAGCCAAGGCTGATGCACAACAGGAACCTGTCCAGTGTGGTTTATTTTTGTCCTTATTTGAGAAGAAATGTTTTCTTAATTATGATGCTTAGAATGGTTCAAGTTGGGAGAGAGCCTTTTCCAACCTTCTGTTCAGAGCTTTTTCAAGTCCAGTGCTTGAAAACCATCACCATAGAGACCCCACAGCCACTCTGAACCTCTCTTCTGATGCCTAATTGTAGTGTTTTTATGGCTCCCTGTAGTCACTGGGCTCTACAAGGTGCCTCAAAGTTTTTCCCGTTCCAGGATGAGCCAGACACTTGCCCATAGGCTCTCCTTGTAGGGTGAGTGCTCCACTGTCACCATTGTGATGGCTTCCATTTACCCTCCTCCAATCAAATCTTGCTTGAACATTTTTCTCTAATTTCACCCTCATTTTCTCCATCACTTGGGGAGGAAAAATAAAAGAAAAGGATAAGGGGAGGATGGAAGGGGGTGGGTGGGTGAGGGGAGGGAAGAACCAAACACACAATTGTAAGTTACAAACTAGGAAGAAAATGGCACGTGACCTGAATGAAATCAGAAAAAATTCAGGCAAAATATAGTTGAATCTGCTTTGGTAGAATTCACCACAATGAAATGGAGAGTGCAGTGAATGACTGCATTGCCTCATTTCTTTTTCTTAGTAATATTAATCACTCAAGAAACCCTGTCTAATTTCCTTACACACACTGTTTCAGAAAAAATGAAACTGAGAACTTTGAAACAGGCCAAATGGGGGGTTGGAAGGAGCCAGCATCCTATTATTTAATTGTGTGATAGACTGAGAGCTTCCCCAGTGAATTAGCTGAGGGCTGTGTAGGCAAGCTGGGGATCTCTTTCATTTTGCGTTGATCTCCTGGTGGTTTATATGTAAGCTATTACTGACTTCAAGAAGAAGGGAGACAATTTTGGATGGACACCTCTGAGTTAATTGAAAAATTCTGGTTCAAAGGTCTATTCCTTAGGCTGTGCTATTACACTCAGAACAAGTAAATGACTGTTCCTTCAACCAAGCAAAGGATCTAGTTCTTATCTTTGCACCATTGTGTGAGACATCTAATTTATACCTATGGTGCCAGCCCATGGCAGATCTCTGAGGGGGCTGGCTAGTTATCATGGGAAGGTGTAGGTGGTACA
Source organism: Phaethornis superciliosus (assembly GCA_023637945.1). NCBI lineage: Eukaryota > Metazoa > Chordata > Aves > Apodiformes > Trochilidae > Phaethornis > Phaethornis superciliosus. The sequence continues at coordinate 19,705,295 of JAJQWJ010000004.1, forward strand.
AAGGAAAGAGAGGTCTTCTTTTGGTCTATCGTAAAGGAGGCAGTAATGTGACTTATACAGCTCCTGTCTCTACTGCCTTTAAGGTAAAACACTCCCCTAAAAAAAAAGACAGCAATCGCACCCACCACAGATTTAGCCTTAGAAGCAGATTTGGAGGGAGCATCATCACAGGACACATGAGATCTTGCGAACTACAAGAACAGATGTTTCTCTTAGTAATATTATGAGTAAAATCTGCCAGTGTTTGGTATGAGAATTTTTTAATTTTACTTAACTATAAGCAACTTACCCCCAGTTTCATGGATATGTCCTAGGTCCCTCTGTTTCCAACAGAATGTCACAAGATTCATGATAGAGTAGTTTTCTCTTCATACTAAAATTCCTGTAAACTGATGGTTTAGAAAAAATCATCCTGGGACAAGAGAAACCACCCTTATAAGATACACTTGTACTCAGAACCAGGACAGATATATACTGAAGTAAGGACCTTTTCTGTTTGTGCCTTTTTGGCATTTAACAGAATAAAAAGAAAAAGCAGAAAGTGTTTTTTTACCTCATTTAGAAAGGGAGAAACTGCCAGGTGTAGAGACCGTGGGCTCTGGCTTTAGGATAAATGTGCTTTAAAATCAGGAGGTTTGTTTGATTTCTCCACTCATTTACTGTGGCACTGAGGCCCCTTCTGAGCTTTTTTAAGAGCAGTGGTATCTGTCTGTCAAAGTGCGCGCTCTTCACGTGCCTCTGTGCACCATTTGTAATGCCACCTCTTGCTCAGCTGTGTGTGGAAAGCAGTACCCGATACCACCACAAGTTTCTCCTCTGATCCGATGCACATTTGGCATCCCTAGTGCCATGACAGAAAGCTGCTGTTGCAGTCTGCCTATGAGGAAGTGATAGCATCATCTCTCACCTCCTCATGACCTCTCACCTCCTCACGGAGTGCCAAGATGCTTCTAGAATTGAGTAGCATTCCCTGTGTTAATGGGCAAGGTGTCAGTAAGTCTCTCTCACAGCTCTGAATTAGCAGTTGTCAAACCTATTCACTGCACTGAAAGCTCTCTATGAAGAAGAGTTTTTTTTTTATTCTGGAGTGAGTGTAATTGTCTGTTGGGTTGTTTTCAGGTGTCAGTTGCCAGCACATGTCACATAAGATCAGACTGCAGCATTGTTACACAGGGTTGTCTCAATCACCAAACAATATGATTTGTTAATGGGAAGCACAACCAATACAGATATTAAAGAGGCAACAAGAGAATGTGTCGTAAGTGACAATCATAAGTGATCTTAAGAGGTCGTAAGTCACATACATAAGTGATCCTTGCTTCTTATTCCAGTATGGTATCTATGCAGATACAGTTGCATAGGCACGTAAGAGCCTGTGTTTCACTGGCAGGCAAAATGGCTTAGAGTCTTGTAAGGATATAATTCCAAATGCTGTCAGTAATTCTTAAATCACTGAGATAGTTTAAAAAATATTCCTTTGATTTTCTTGCTTTAGGTGGTTCACATAGTATTTTCCTAGGGGTTGGACTTTCAGCACAGCTAGTGAATTTGAAATGGCAGACCCTTAATTAAAACAAATAACACACAGGACTTTTTCCATGCTGTGTTTACAGAAGATGACACCTTCTTGATTTTCTTGTTTAGTGACACAGGTGCTACAATATTGCTTATTTCTAATGGTTAGGGTCTCTCACCCAGGTGCAGCTCAGTTAAACATCACATTCAGGTCACTTTTGAACAAACTACATCACAGACTAGAAGAGCGACTATGGGTTATTCTAACATTAATGACTATGTTTGTCAGCTGGAAATGAACATAGCTCATTCCTTTTAATGACACTGCATCATTAGAAACAACTCAATGGGTCATACAGTCCCTCATCTGTTAATTTCAAACTAACCCTGAACGTGTGTTGAGAATTTGCACTGCTTTGTTAATGCACAGCAATGCTGTGTTGTTTGTCAACCTCCACAAAATACATCTTGTATCAAACTGGAAAAAACCCAAGAAAATTAAAAACAGATGTCTTGGGGAACATGTTCACTTTTTGCATGCTTTCCCTTCCCAGATTATGGGATGCTGGGTGGAGAGGGAGGTTAGGGGAGGAAGCTGGGACTCAGAGTGTTTTTGGCTGGAGTCTATGAGGGCACTTGCCACAAGAAAGCTTCATTGCTGGGTTACAAATGTGTTGTATGGTACAGACATTTGTGCTTTGCTCTGCCTTGTTACAGTGTCTCGTTAGTACTATGGGGTAGAGGGGTAGCCCAGATAAAAGAAAAAAAAGAACTCTACAAACAATTTACACTGTATGTAAATAAGGTTAGCATAACACAGCATGTTTATCTTTGAAAAAGAAGATGTTGAATGACTCATAAATGTAAAGAGAAAAGAAGGTTGAGCTTTTTTTTTTTTAGCATAGTTTAATTTATTTGCAAAGTGTGTCATTTGCTCATGGATAATGGATATATGACTGTAAAGGAGAAGTATATAAAAAAAATTTTAGATAACATTTTGAAACATCGTTATTACTTCCTATTGTCCTGAAGTATTTATCCCAGCAGTAGACTGATCTTTTAAATCAGCTTTGGAGTAAGTATGGTTTTATAAAATGTCACATTCCTATGATGCATTGAATAGTCTCAACTATGCACAAAGCAATCTTGAGCTCCAAAAATAAGTTTCATCAGTCATTTGTTTTTTCTGTTGTCCCTTCAGTTATCCTCTGGAGAGGAGGAGCAAGGAGATATATTCCAGGTTGTCTGGTCACGTCTTTACGTAAGGCCAATGATTTACTTCCTCTTCAGCATTACTTCCCTTTCTCCATGGACTAGAAGATCAAATATAGTGTGATATAGTCATTTATCCTCTGTGTATTTATCCTGTGTGGGACTCTGGACCAATGACCAAATGTTGCAAACCTTCACTATCCAGTCACTTCGAAAGGGATCAGAGAAGAGCATTACGGGGAATCCAATTACTAATATGTGGGTACCAAATCAGAACCTGCTGAGTGATGTGCTTTTTTCCCCTAGCATATTAGCTTTGCATTTATCAAGGCCAACAACATTCACTGTTGGTGCAGTACTACTTTATTACACTTTTTCTTTTTTAAGTCTCAGCTTGACAGGGTGCTGAGAAACATAATGGAAACAATAATACTAGAAGGGTTGGACCAGATGATCCCTGAGGTCCCTTCCAACCTGACATTCTATGATTGTATGACTCACTGGACTTCAGAAGAAATGCCCATACAGTCTGGAGCTGAAGAAGATTCTGCACTTAACCACAGGCATAGAATTGAGTTGCATAAGTTTCCTCCTATATTAAGGTTTCATTTATAAATATTTTATAAAGCATTAATACATTATTAATAGACATTAACTAACAGTGATAAGGTTTGACAAGTTGTTTATAAACACTGGCTTAGAATTAGCTACACTACCTTCTCCTGCTGTGTTTATAGTCATTTACAGCATAGACTACCCATCACTATAACAAGCTCAAAGCTTTCATTAATCACATACTGCTCTTGTAAGAATGTAATCTGAAAATAAAGCCTGGCCCTGTTCATTCCTGCAGAGACACCCCAGAAGCCAGAAGCTGGGTCCTCCACATCACAGTTCTAAAATATAGCTAGTGCCTGCATTGAAATGGTTTTAAATGCCCTTAAAACTACCAATACTGATTACAAGCCATACACCGCTCTCAGCAGTTTTGTTCCCACAACAGTACATGATAGCTTTTGCAGATGGCATTAGGATATAGATAAATAATTCTGTGAAACCAAGAAATAATTTTTGCAGACCAAAGGTTACACAACAATGAGTAGTCCAAAGACCTTTTCTTGGAAGAAAAGAAGCTCACTAGATTTTAAAAGCAAGAAGAAAACAAGAGTAAAGTTTGAGAACTTCACTGAAGTTGGGTGTTATCCAGCATCCCCTAGACTGCAGTAATTACAACAAGACCCTCTTGTAGCCTCTACAGTAGACATTTGAAGACAAAAGGGTCTTTCTGAGAGATATGCAGAGGTAACATCCTCAGAAATGAAGGTCCATGAGTACTGCACAACAATACAACCTTGTGACACCTACGGAAGGCCTTTTCAGTCATCAGGGCAACACTGAATTTTGCCCAAAGTTGAAAGGTTGGTGCTATTCCAAGGCAACACTACTACTGCCTCAGGAAGTAAAGCAGCCACTGATTTTGCAACATGGCTGCAGACTGCTGCTTCCATCAGTAAGGGGAGAGATGGCTTCTTCTGGTAATCTTTTTACCTCTAAGCCATCCACCCGAACCCACACTTCCTCCAAAACCATCCAGATGTTGGCACAGTCACCAGGGACAGAGATCACATGCACGCACACTTCAGTATTTCACTGAGCTCTGCACCTCACTGGAAAACATGCCAACAGATGCACACACTGGAAAAATGTTATGGGATGTGGCTTTGCAAGCATATGTCTTTCTGAAATGATGACTGAGATCAGTGGGAGTCACTGAGTGATGGTCCAGGACCCATCTCTGAGCCAGGAGTGCAGCTTCTGCCTATGGGCCTGCCAAGTGACTCCAGGTCCAATCCACCCACAGAACGACGGCACTGCTGTTGTTTAGCTGTATCTATGGCTACCCACACCACAACCTTTGACACCATTCCTTTGTGAAAGCTATAGAAGAAATAAAATTGCTTTTAGTGGTGCAGAGATACCATCCTACATCTTATAGCTAAATGCAACATAACTATTTTTTCTTTTCTATTTTAGAGTGTCATTGCTACTGGCAGAGCAACAAGTGCAAGAGTTAGTGAAAGCCTCTGTATTTATTTAACCAGGGAAAGAACTCTTGAGATGTATACATAGCAGATTAGTCAAATTGAACAGACCACTCTGAAAATTACTGCCTTGAGATGTATCCCTTGATTTCTTACTGATGAACTCTATGAAGGAGTTACAAATGCAAATGGAAGGATATCTTTTAAAAGTCACAGTTGCTTGTAAAAAATTCTGCAAATAGCTCCTCTAAGTTAAAAGTGTTTAGGAGAAGAATGTAATTCTAGTTTCTAGGCAATATCACAAGACAGATTTACAGTGACTCATAGAGTATCCATTTGAGTATATATTGCTCTGTTATTTTCTGCACTCCAGTCACAGAAGAGTTCTTTAATGCCTACTGCAATGTTCCAGATGCTTTTGAACTGGATGGCTTGTTTGTTTGGGCTTTTTGTAATGAACTATTTTATTCTAATAGTAACACAGCAGATCACTAGTTGTAAATGGAAGCTAAGAAACAATTTCTACTTCCATTCTAAAATGTTTTTCTAAAGTTAAAACACATAAAATTGGAATTTGACATACAGGCCTAAACATATTTTTAACTTGCTGAACTCCTTTAAACTATTCCTAGACATGCTACATATGAGACTACCAAACAACAATTTTTTAGACTTCTTTCCACAGAATAGTAGTCCAAATTTTCAGTCACTTAATCCTTTGTGTGGATGGCTGGTCTCAGCAATTAGTAGGCAAATGTAAACAGATGAATTATTTAACTTTGCAAAGTGGCTGATGTTAAGATTAATCGTTGAACTGTGCAAGTGTATGTCTGCTGAAATTCAGGGCAGCAACAAATGTCAAGTAAACAGCAATTATCCCACAAGTATTTGGCATTTTCAGTATTTCTCATGTGAATATGGCAGTCATTTTAGAAGGTTTGCAGATTTCAAGTGGGATGAGATTAAAAAAATACACAATAATAAGGGCTTTGGTTAGACAGAGGCTTAAGTTTCCAATTTCAAATCACATTTAAAAAAATTTCTTCACTGGAGTTCAGAAGAAATGACATTTGAATTATTGTTGTGTTTTTTTGTTTTTTTCCCTGTGATTGCTATAATTGGCAATCACAGGAATTGTGATTCCTGTCCATATTCCAGTCCACATAATTGGAAACCAGGTAGCTGCAAGGGAAAGAATTTCCTCTGCATATCCTCATGTAGCTGTTTTGCTCTGCATGGAACCACCCCTGTGACCAGTTCCCTTTAAACTCCCCAGGCGTGCAGAAGGGCAGGATTTACCCATTTGAACCTGATGTTGCCACTCAGGCATATAGAATCAGGTCTTCCACTAGCAAGACAAACTCCAGAGACAGCAACAGGAAGATCACTCTGATTTGACAGTGGAGGGTAATGAAAGCAGCCTTCTCCAGCAAAAGCTCTGCTATGGCAATGTTATTATTCAGGCTGAGATGTCATTTGCATTACTCAAGATGGCCTGAGATATCATCACTGCTGAAGAAGTGATTAGTATTTTACCATTTCAAAATTGTTTTTTCTTCCCAAACTTTACCTTCACACTTGTTACTGGAACCTCTGGCACTGGTGGAGGCTAGCTATGACCATGACCCAGCAAGACTGCTTATGGTAGTTCTGGATGTAACATCAGGGCTGGTCATCTAGAAGAAGTTAGTGTATTCTATCTATTATGTATTTGCTACCCTCTAAGAGAGTTCCTGGGAGTATAGCTTATATGGTGCACATGAGGCTCCGTGAGTACTGGCAGGCTATCCTTTTTTACTGTGTTATATCCTGCAAGTAAGTCTGAATAATAAGTATGTTTTCATTCAAAGCTGCAAGCAAATACATATATATTGGACTATTACTCTTTCAGGCAAGCTGTACAGTTCAGGATTAACTTACAAGGGTAATGGTGTAAGTGAGGGAAATTCAAAATTATACAGCACTGATTATATATTTTCGGGGAACAGATTTATTATGTCAAGCAAGTCTCCATCTAATACAATAGCCCATACATACCCATATTCCCATACCCAGGATATGCCTGTGGCCTGGCATCTGACAAGAATTAATGTAACTTTTAAGGATGGGAGTTTGTCTAAAGAGTTATGAAACACATGAATAAAGGTGATGCAGAAGAGTTTGGTTGCCAGAAACTTTCTGGTTAATTCTCACTGAGGGTTTGAAACAAACTAATGTGTTGCCAGAGATCGTGCTAGAGGTCAGAAACTGTCTGAAAGACAAAGAACAAAAGGGTGCAAACAGATGCTTAGCTTTCACAACATAAATTATTTGTGTAATTCTATGAAGGTCTGTGCTAGCACCTGTGATATTAACTGTATTTATCAGTGATCAAGAAAAGGATGTGAAATTAAGTGGCTGATGACACTGAAGCATTGTGTTGGTGATAAAGGGCAGCAAAAGCAAAGAATTGATCCCAGGTGAGTGCATGCTAAACACTGCAGGCAAGAAATAACTGTTCTTACTTTACAGACACAAAACCAGGTTGAAACACTAGCTATTGCCACTTTAGGAAAGATCTCAGGGTCATGACAATCTTATGAATATGTTGGCCAATACTCTGCCACAGTCAACAAGTTAAACTGGATTCAAGGATTCTTAGGAAAAGCCCAGAGACTGAAATCATTAAGCACTGTGGCTGCACTGTACAACTATAATTATTAATGGCACAAAAATCAGACCTAAACCTTGTCACAGGGACTACCTGTTCCATAGAAAGAATATCCATTTATTCTTCTATAGATTACCTATTTTCTTCACTTGGGACTGTCTGGACTGTACATGAACATGAGGTGCGCATGGGAAACCTACTTCATAAACCATCATATATCTGTAGGTTCTAGATCAGAAAACACACAACTGCATCTCTGCCACTTACAGCAACTCAGTTGCTGCCTAGGAGGCCAACAGTTTCTAGTTTAAAAATTTACCCCTTTGAATTCCACTGTCATTGGAGGTAAAGTTAACTGTCAGGGCTTGGCTTTGCCAACAAAGACTTCAGAAGGGCCCCCTCTCCCCAGGCTTGCTGCAGGCACACTGATGGCTGATGAGGCCAATGCAGGACAGGCAGTGCGGGTGTAGAAGGCCCAGCAGAAAAAGGGGGGACAGCCAAGTGAAGGGACAGCCAAGGCACGGTTCTTTCTGCTCTGTCTTTTCTCCTCGAGACTGATTCTCCATGTGTTCTCAAAGGAGGCAGCAGCGTTGTGGGAGGTGTTGTCTCCGTGTCTCCCGATTGGAGCCAAGAGTGGAGCACTGATGACAGCCAATATGGCCAAAGCTGAGGGATTGTTTCAGGGAGTCCTTGTCATGGTCCTCTGCTGCAGCAGCCAGTGGCAAGTTAACCACAGAGCACAATCCTAGGGAGGTGGTGATCCTCCATCCTGGAGATGTGCCCTGCCCAGCACAGCTGCGTCCTCAGTGGCATGGCCTCCATACTGGTGACCCCTGCCTGTTCAAGGACAGGAACATTGGTCACACAGTCAGTCCTGTGGATGTTTAGGGTTGTATGGAGGCAGTGCTGATGGAAGAGCTCAAGGAGTTGCAGGTGGTGGTGGTAGATGACCTATGATTCAGACCCATATAAAAGAGTAGACAGTACAATGGCTCTGTGGACACTAATCTTTGTACTTTTCTTCAGGTGTTTATTGTTCCAGACTCTTTTATGAAGTCTTCCAAATGCTCTGTATGCCTTTGCTAATCTGTTGTCTCTCTCTCTGTCGATCTTGGAAACCAAGGAAATAATGCATCCCAGATAGCTGAACTGCTGGACTGACTTAAGCTCTGACTCACCTATGGTGATGTGGGGATGATGGAAGTCTTCCTGTGGTGCAGGCTGGTAAAGAACTTCTGTCTTCTTCAAGCTGACTTCCAGCCCAAAAAGATCTGCAGCCTCTGCAAAGCAGGATGTCTGTGTGAGCAACGAGGGCGGCATTGTCAGTAAAAAGAAACTCTGGGACATGGTGATTTAGGGTCTTGGTGTGAGCCTTCAGTTGCCTGAGGTTGAATAGGCTCCCATAAGTACAATATTGTATGTAAATGCCATTTTCTTCATCGAGGTCTGCCATGGTCCTTTGGAGCATTGTGCTGAAGAAGATCGTGAATAGAGTGGGTGTGAGAATGCAGCCTTGTTTCACACCATTGATTATTGGGAAGGATTCAGGGAGTGCAACTCCATAACTGATTTGGCTCTGCTGATCCTCATGTAGCAGAATGATACTTCTGAGGAACTTGAGGGGGCATCCTAATTGTTCCAAGATTTGCTACAGGCCCTTTCTGCTCACAGTGTCAAAAGCTTTAGTGAAGTCAAAGAATGTCAAATAAAAACCTTTGTTCCCTACACTTCTCTTGCAGTTGTCTGAGAACAAATACCATTTGTGGTACTCCTATTGGCTCTGAAACCACATTAGCTTTCAGGTAGAACTTCCTCTGCTATAGCAGGTACTAATCTATTCAAAAGTATTCTTGCAAGGATTTTTCCAGCAATGGAGAACAGAATTATACCTCAGTAGTTGGAGCAGTGTGACTTTTCTCCTTTCTTCTTGTACAGGGTGATGATGTCTGCATCACAGAGATCTGGTAGTACACCTTGTTCCCAGCAACAAAAAGGAGCTCATGAAATTTAGCACTGAGTGCTTGGCATACCGTGCTTCCAGACTTCAGACGCGATTCTATCAACCCCAGCTGCCTTGCCAGTTTTCAGCTGCTGTATGGCTTTAAGTGTCTCTCCCAAAGTATGGGCTATGTCCAATTCAGTTTTCCACGGCTGTTGTGTAATGTGCTGAATTGCTGAGCCTTGGACTACACGGCAGGCACTGAAGAGAGTCTATGTTCAGGCCATCAGTTCAGGATGGAGCTTTTATCTGTGAGAAGCATTTGGCCACCTGTGCTGGGTAGAGGGCTTTGGACCTGGTGTGTGGGTCCATACACTGCTTTCAGCACTATAATAGAGCCCTCTGTGGTCACCCATAACTGCACATGGTTCAGTCTTTCCTGCTAGGCTGATCCACCACCTGTTCTGGATGTCTCAAAGTTTCTATTGGAGCTTACTTCATGCAAGATGAAAAGCTGCTTTTCTTACATGGCTAAGCAAGGTGTGCTTGGTGAGTGGTTCTCTTCTTTTGTCAGCAATTCTTGGATCTGTTAGTTGTTTTCATCAGACCAATCTTTGTTTTTCATTGGGGAAAACCATAGGGATTCTTCAGAAGACTGCAGGATGCTATTTTTAATGTGTTGCCAGAGCGCTTCAGGAGAGGGATCTGTGGGATGATCTAAAAGTCTACCCTGAATGTTTACCTGGAAGTTGTTTCTCACTGTATCTTTTTGAAGATCACTAACTTTGAGCCTCCTCCTTGGGATGGCACCCCTCTTAGGTGTGGGCTTAAAGTAGAGGCTAAGTCTGCATCACATAAGGTGTTGGTCTGTATGACACTCTGCACTGGGCATCACTCAGGTATGATGGACATCACCAACATTTCTCTGGTGCACTAAGACACAGTCACTGAGGTGCCAGTGCTTGGATCGAGGATGCATCCAGGTTGTCTTCAGGCTGTCTTTCTGTTGGAAGATAGTGTTGGTGATAATGAGCTGCTGCTTAGCACAAAACTCTAGCAGGAGAGATCCATTGTCATTACAGTTTCCAACATCATGCCTGCCTAGTACTCCTTTCCAGGCTGCTTAGTTCTTTCCTACTCTGGCACTGAATTCACCAAGGACTATGATCTTATTACCTGCAGGAACATTTTGGGTGAGGCAGCACAGGTCAATGTAGAATCTGACATTCTCTGCATGGTCAGTTTGGAGGGTTGGGGCATATATACTGAAGAGAACAACATGTTGCTTGTGTAGTTGGAGGTGTAAGGAAATAATGTGATCGAAATGACACATCAGCAAATTTTCAAGTTTGGAGGAGATGGAGTTTTTAATCATGAAGCTAGCTCCTGAGAGGTGACTTTTGGGTTTGGGTTTGCCTGACCAACAGCGTGTGTAGCTGGCACTATGTTCTTTAAGACTGCTTTCATCATGAAGACAAACTTTACTGAGAGCAGCAATGTCAATGTTAAGTTTTGACAGTTTGTGGGCAGTTAGAGCAGAATGATGCTCAGGACAGCCACTGTCTACTGTATCAAGCATGGTTCTGATGATCCAACCTATGAGTGTCAATCTGAACACACCTTTAGAGGCAGGTCTATGCCTCTGTCTCTTTGTCTTTGTTTGACCACATCAGAAGATGCCTGTTGACCATGTCTGGCCAACTGTGTGGGGGGTGGAGATGAGCTTTGGTTAGGCCACCTTTTCTAGGCCCCTCTCCATATGGAGCAAGCAGTGAAAGGCTGCTTGAAAAAGGCTGCTTGGTCACTCGGGATGCTGCTGAACAAGACTGTCATCTCCTGGGTCAGTCTTGAGCAACCAAAGTCCTGAGCCACCTGCATGCAGGGTTGGGTCTGTAGCTTCCAGTGCACCTTTCCCCTGCCATTTTAACCCTCTCCTGTTGCTGCAGGGGCTGTACAAGTGTGGGTACACCCTTCAAGCCTGCGCTGTGGCTTTTTTAGGTGAGGTGCAACATGCACAGAACTGGGCCCACCCTTTACTCCTCAGGTTCATCTGCCAGGGCCCAGCAAACTTGGATGGTGACAGCAAAGTCCTCAGGATGCAGGGCTAGTTAGAGTATCCTTCTTTTAGGTGGATGGCCTTACAGGGCTAAATGAGCTCCATCTGCCCAAGTTTGGATTTAGAGTTGTCCTTCTCCTAGGATGGCTGACTGAAGGCGTCTGAGCCCATCCTGCCCATGGATGGGCAGGGGCACACTTTGTCTGACCCTTCAGTTGTGACCCATCTGGCATGGGAGACCCTACTGGAGGCAAATGCCACTGCCAGCAGAGCTCCCAACCTCACAAGGGCACACATGATCCTCCCCCACAACAAGGGAGTGCTCATGGAGGGAAAGTTGATTAGAGACAAAATTAAACTATAAAGAAATGAAACAGGGCAGAAACCAGCCTTGCTTGTGTTTTACAAATAGCCAGACAGCAAGGATCTAGAGAAGACAGGAAGGTATAAAGCAAGAAAAGGACAAGCAAGAAAATCTGTACAGCAGTGTAAAAATGGGGAAAAAAATGGACAGGGTCAACCCCTCAGTTTCTGTTTTCCAAGGGTTGTGTCCCCTCTTGTGGAAGTACAAGCAGTGTTACTTTGCTTATGGACAATGCAATATGCATTATAACCTCCAGGGCACTGTGAAAGACAAACACAGAGATCTCAATTTTAATTTCATTCATTCTCATAAATCTCATCAGTAGTGAAAAAAAAGCTGTCTGAGTGTCTTTCTAGTTTGAGCTGAATAGGCTGAGCTAGAGGAAAAACAGATTAATTTCTCCCCTTATGCATAAAAAATACATTAAATTGCAGAATCTTGAGACATTGATCTTGGCTTAGCAGCCTTGTAAAACCCAACTAGTAGGAAACCATAAATGGAGCTGGTGTTGAGTCAGTGTAATTCAGCCCTCTGAACCGAAGTAAATTTAAATAGTTTTAAGTTTTATCAACATGACTTTTGATTGGCCTTGTCAAGGGTTACAGCTATGAAAAATTAATATGCTTAATGCATGGCACAGTCAACAGTTCTGAGTAACTGCCCCCTGTCCTGTTCACAGTAAGTAGCTACAGGTTTCTTCTGAGTTTTTTCTCTGTTGCCTACACAGGAAATGGATGGGGAAGGGAAGGCTTGCTTTCCAGCACCCGCATTCAACAGTTGTGGTGCATGGGAGGGCCTGCTTCTGGGAACATTATGATTAATAATTATGACAAGGAGGTCTTATTATAAGAGGTTTCTGAACAACTCTGAGACATCTGAATCACAATGTTATTCATAATGTGCTACCTAAAACCTGACAACTAAATGCAGGTTTAACGTCAACTTTCTGCAAACTTTGAGGGATGCTGTCCCACAAGGCTGGAAGACTGTTTAGTTAACAGCTACTGATGAATAGCTACTCTTAGTCACTATCCACTGACTCAGCCTATAAAATTCCCAGAGGCTGTCATGTCTTCCGGGAATACTTGTGAATGAAATTACATATCTGGCAGCCAGAACTTCTGTAAGGTGAGCCTTTGGAAGCAGTGAAGTAGTCCCTAATAGGTACAATGTGTATTAATGGCAATCTAGGGTATCCCTTAACTTGGAGAAATAAGCTGTCCTGAGCACAGATTTGGAACAAGGACAGAGAAAGCTCAAAGAGTTTGGTACCTCTATTTGGATCAGGTCCTCCCCTTGCCTCTCTCCCATAACATTGCTAAACTAAGACTGAGAAACCTCATTCAGAGAGGAGTGCCTTCTTTCTTGGCTTCTTGCATGAAACTGTAACTTAAAAGAGGAACAAGCCCTGCAGACAGCTCAGTCATTGATGCTTAGAAATGCTGGTACTCCAAACATCCCTTGAAGCAGCTGTGGGAGGTGCTCAGCCTGGACCAACTGTGCTCTTCATCTCTGATCTGCCACAGTTTTAGCTAAGGGGGACTGAAGGAGAACTATCCCCACTGACAGAATTGTGCAGATCACCTTGGTACAAATGGAGTTAGACTGGAAAATCTATAATATAGCCATGCTAGTTTGCTCTATTGGTAGCAATGAAAAGACAATTTTACCTGTGCCTGTAAAATACTTCTGGTATAGATATATTGTGTGTCCCAAGTAATTTGGAAGAGCAAATCTTCTTTTTCTCAGGCTCATGCACCACCTATACAGCCTGCGGCTGTTTTTAAAACAATAACCAAAGACCTAATTTCCTAAAATTCTGCAGAAATCTTTCTTCTGATAAGGCTTAAAATGCCACAATATACTATTCACTGGATACTCTTGAGCTTCTTCCAGAAGAAATAAAATATTAACGTAATACTAGTGCAACATAATGTAAAATAACGTAAAATATTAGCGTAAACCAAAAATATTCTCAACATACACAGGTCTGTGAGAAGATTTTGAGGTCCTGTTGTGTGATAGGCCCAGAGGAAATGGATGTAAGCTGCGCCAGGGGAGCTTTAGGTTAGCTATTATGAAACATTTTTTCACTGAAATGGTAGTCAGGCATTGGCCCAGGGCAGTGGTGGACGTATTTAAATGGTGTTTGGACCTGGTCCTTAGGGACATGATTTAGTAGTTAGCTTATGGTGCTGGTCAAAAGTTGGACTGGATGATCTTGGAGGTCTCTTCCAACCTAAAAAATTCTGTGATTCTGTGATTCTGTCTATTGAAAAAGACATCCTGGTCTATTCTCATTTTATTCAGGTTTATAAATCTTTCACAGATTTAAAAGAGAAGGTTGGAGAAAACCCTTTCTACAATAGAATGTATTAGTGAAATACTCAAGAAATGACAATTTGCTCAATTAGTGAAATAGCATATATACACACACCCCTGAAATGTCCTTCCCAAGGACAGCATTCACCTGGAAGGATGGGACCTGAGAAGCTCCTGCCAAAGTAAAAGCTGCAGGGAAGCAGATAAGCAGAGGTGACCAGTCTCAGGGTGCACAGAGATAGCTCTGCAAGGTGACATCTGTCATGCCACAATGCAGTGGGAAAGTAGTTCCTTTTTTAGCCCTTGTGTTTGGGTTAGTCACAGTGAAGATCATGGTGCAGGGAGCATTCAGCTTCTCTACAGATTCCTTAGAGGATGTTGCAGGTTGGATGGAGTATCCTTCTCCACTGCCTGTTTGACATCCCTGTGCTTTTAGCAGGGATGATGATTCAGGTCACAGGCAGAAGAGAAGTGTATGCAAGCCCCAGAAAGTAAATCACATTTGGTTATGCCTTGCAGATAAGCACAGCAAGAAACAAACTCACCACATCTTACAAAGAGGAAGACATTCTCCTGACACACAGATGGGATGGCACAGCTACTGCCCTAACTTGCTGCTGTCTTTGCTGAGCGGGCAGCTGTTGGCATTGCTGAGGAGAAGGGCAGGATACAGCTCTGCAGCACAGACTAGTAAAGGCTGGCTTCAGCATCCTAGTGGAGCTGAAAGCAGCACATGCATGTAAACATGAACTCTTATTCCTGCCCAATGCACCACCGCACCTTTCAAGGACATCACCCAGCTCCTGCAGCTAAAGTCCATAGAGAGGATGGCAGCAGTAAAACTACCATTAAATAAGCTCTCATAATCACTCCAACAAACTTTCCATTTTCAGTTCTGCAAGGTCTTCCTAGGTACATGTATACTGGAGATAAGGTATCTGGAGTTTTCATCTTGGGGTTTCTGTTACCACTAAAACTTCCTGACAGAATTACAACTGTATTAGTTACAAATTATTGAGATCTGTATCACAGAAGTCAAATGAAGTGAGATTAAGCTCTTCCTCTCATTATATATTTTGCATGAACAATCACACAAGAGGAACATTAGGTTTGTGTTATTCAACATTGAAAATAATGCCACTGAAGATAATGTCTTAGCCCCCAGTTTAGCTGGGGTTTTTTAGTGGATGGATCATGACTCAAATTTCAACAGTCTGACCTCAAATTTACTTAGTGCTCAGGAGAGAAGTGATGTGGCTTTTGCAGTAAGAATGTACCATCATTCTCTCTTGTTCCAAAGACTGGAAATGTCCCTGCTCTGATATTTAAAAAACTCCCTTTCTCCAGTTTTCTTTCATTTTCCAGTAGTTAGTTATTTTAAAAAGTAGTTAGTATTTAAAATCTGATTAAAATGAACTGGTATTAATTTCCTCAATTATCATTGCTTTCATTATTATATTACCTGAAAGCTTCAGAAACATGCAATTATCACCATGATGACATAAGAGGCTATTATCGTATTCTCACAGAGGAGGATGAGAAGTGTAATAATAACAGTAATACATTTCACATACACTGTTTGAGGTAAGCTGGACCTAATTTGTTACACAGGTTAGTGTTACACAGATCTCTGTGATCTGGGTTCAGCTCAGTGTTATTTCCCAAACATTTAGCACAGTGATGAAACAGAGTACTAGCTCTTAAATTTAATGTTGTCCTCTCCTGAGAAGGGAAGGGAGAGGATACAAAACACAGAATGGCATGTCCTGATTGTGTTTGTAAGTGTTTGCAAAACTGGGCAATTTCATATTTGTTTTTGAAATTGAAGTTTAAATCTTTAAGTTGTTTTGGTACTTTAACACTGACCTGCAACCTATAGAAGAAGTGTAGACATAGTCCTTGTGAAGTATAAAGGATAAAAATAGATAAACTCTTAAAAATCAGGAAAATATCCCCCCACCTAAGTGCTATCAGGACCTCATTACTTTATAACACTTTTATAACCCATTTAAAGAAGTATGCTTTTATTCATAGGAAACTGTTTCGTACTGCAAGACACAGAACCACAGAACAGTAGTTCATTTTTTAATTCTAATAAAAATGGCAAATATGTGATTTAATGAAAGTGATTTATTCCCTACCAGGGAGCCTAGACAAAGAGAAGATGATAACTGGGGATGCTGTGTGGTGTGATCCTAATTTGCCCTGAAAATGCAGCCTTGCAACTGTAGATGATGTTTATATTAGAAAGTAGCCAAACTTTACAACTGAACATTTTGCTTGCTTGTGCATTGTGAATGCAGTCAAACTGTCTGGTGGTTAACCAAAATAAGCAACTCTTTCTCCTTCCACACATTGTGTTAAGAGCCTACAAATAAATCTCTTTATAGGTGAGGCTGGAGGCTTGTCAAAAGAAGTCAATGATTCATAGTGACTAAGGCTTAGGAATAAGAACAAATTTGTGATAACAAGTTTCAAAGCAGTCTTAAAGGATGCTGTTTCAATCTCCACCACATAAACATGGCAAAAAGTAGACTTGAAGTCCATAAAGCCACACACTCGTCTCCATACTACCACTTACATCAGACTGGCATATACACCATGAAGAATCCACACCTTTATTTTTTTTTTGTTTGGTTGGTACTGTTGTGCTAAGTATAATAATGTTTAACCTTAAAAATTATTTGTAAACTAATGTTTCCACCCTCTGAAGGATCAGCTGACATCCTTGCCTAGCATAGATCGCCTTTGTCCTGGCAAAAGTCACCTCAAAGGAAACATGCTTCTAGAAGAAACTCCAGGTTCAGCTTCTGCATTTTCAACACACCAGTGTTTCCAGTGCTGACAATGTCATCACATGCTGGAGAACATGAATTGCCTTTGCTAAAATTCCTTCTACTAGTTACAGCTACCACTTGAATTACCGCTTTCATTTTGCTCAGATAATAGCTTTCCAGATCTGAGAGCTTTTGACAGGATTTGTAGAACAGAATGGCTCCAAGTTTGCCATTCTGTTTGCCTCCCATCAGGATGAAAAATACAGATGAAAAAATGGAGAAAAAAATGGGTATTCATAAAAATGGAATTCTCTGACATTTTTTCAGAGTGGAGCAAGAAATCCTTCCCCCATGCCTCCATTTCACACTCAGAACTAGGAAGTCTGTCTAGACATGGATGGTTAAAGATTTTAACCACTTTCCAAAAAACCCATAAGCCTTTATCATTCATGATTAACAAACAGTGTTTACATAGCTATGTCAACCTTAACTGCTTCTTTGTCTGTTCCTGTAATGGAAATACACTGCTGACATTTGCTGTTGGTTTTATCTCTCGTTTATTGACTGGATGATAAAGATTTTGACAGTCCCAGCTCTAGTGAGTTATGTCAGTTCTTCAGGTATTTTCTAAAGTGATAACTGTTAGAGTAAGTTTCAAATGACCTGTACTGATCAGTCCTACTGCAGTATAGACCATTTACATTTTCTGTAAAAATCAGAAAATCCACAAACAAAAGATCTGTTACAATGCAGCAAATCACCAGTTTTATAGGTGTTTGCTTCATAAAAATATAGTGATACTTTGTTACAAAGCATTGAAAACATATGAATAGCTAGAATTGTGAAGGGACCCTGTCAGTCCCACCAGCAAGCATATTACCCATCTTCAAAATGTACTGAGATTTATGCAAATATCAGGCAATTACAGCTTGGGTTTTTTGTTTTTTTTTTTTTTTTTTTTTTTTTTTAACCATCTTGCCCTGAGGCCCATTGCGATACTGCAAGATCATCCATGAACACTTTATTAGGCTTCAGACCAGTTCCCATGCCAGGCAGGAGACAGGATTTCACTCCTTTCATTTCAGTACCCATATGAATAACAATAAAGCACAGTATTGAAGAAGAAAGGGACTTCAGCACAGCACAGATCCAGATCCTTCCAGGTGCTGAAACCCATTCTCTCCAGGGGGATCAAAATACCCCCACACTTAGGGTTACATGGGACCCCATGCACTCACTGCTGCTCTCCCATCATGCAGTGCTGGGATTCCCCATCTCAACCTTGGGCACACAGATAAGTCAGGGAAATATTTCAGAAAACATGTTTTCTATATTTCTTTTCTATAGAGAGCTTGAGAACCCTCTTTTACTACAGACCTATCTGTTATGCTCTGACTTCTTTGAGTATTGAGTAAAAAGAGCAAAATATGTAATAATAAATGCTTTGACTGAAAAAAATTCTTAACAGATGCTTCTATAATTCTGTACAGAGACAATGGTAGGTTTATGTGGATTCTCCATGACACTTTTGTGAGATGTGCTTGAAATTCACGTGATCAAGTGATTTCCATATATATCAGCATACCTTGTACTTTTTACGAGACGTGTTTTTATGCTAAATGCTTTCTCAACAAACATCACACTAAATCTTGGTCTTTTCTCTGACACATTAAGTGCTGCAGTGTGGCTGCTAGTATCTGATCCTCAGTTTTGAAAACAAGCAAACAGTAGAAACTTGAAAGGTATCAATCAGTTTCCTGGATCAGCAGATTGAAGCAGTGTCCCAACAAATCAGTCATCTAAAAAAAAGTTGGACTGAACCAAGGGAAAAAGCTGCTACTAAACATACCACTCACCTAAAGTGCCGGGCAGCAGGCACTAGAAACCAGGAGTATCCTGAAGCTTGAAGCCTTGCTTCTATGGGTCACATCCTGACCTGCCTCAGATCAGTGGGAAATGCTGACCAGAGAAAGCTCCTGGTCTTCTGGGACCAGAAAACAAGCCAGTGCTGACAGCACTTGTGGTTCTGCAAGAAGTGTTTTGCTCTTTCCCTGTTAGCCCCAGCTTTAGTAATGGCAACATAAAACGAGAAACTTAGCTTTTCCTAACACCTCCTCTGACTTAAATGAGAAGTTGAAGAATGAGCAGGCTCAAATGGATGCCTGTGGATGACTACTGCCTTTCCCCAATTTAATTATTTTGAAAACTTGTTTATTTATGAGCTGGTTCATGATCTGATTGGCTAGGAATGGAGACTAAGGTCTATAGCTTCCACAAGGCTGTGTTCTCTTTAATTTTTGCTTTGCCTTGGGCAATTTCACTCTCCTGACTGAGAACCAAAAACTCTGTGGTGACCTATGAGACACCACTAAGTGTTTGGATTAACATATTTCCCCTGGTGCTTGCTGTACTCAAAATGGGAGGGTAGGAAGTAAGATAAGAAGAGAAAGGTGTAAATTGTTTGATAGATTAATGAGAATTTATTTATATACATATATACACATACCTATCTCCATATACAAAGAAAATCCATAGATAGAAATAAGGTCATCTACCCTCTCTATGTATGTGAAGAGTACAGAAATATTAGCTCTTTTTTGTCATGTGGCTATGTGTAAAACTTGCAAGGTTTTCCAGATATTTAGCTGCCAGAAAATATAATGCCTTACTCCAACAGACTTACAAGTGAGTCTTTTCAAGGAGAATTATAAATGGCTTGGACATATGCTCAAGTATAAGCAATTAAGCTCTTCCTATATTTACCCATGTGTGCAAGCATGTGTCTTACTGCTAATTCATGCTTACCCCTCAGAGCAGTCAGTGGAGGTAACAAAAAGTTTCATGAGTTGGTGACATTGTAAGGTTGGAGATTTAGGAAGATGGGAAAAGGACATTCTGGGCTCCCAGAGTTGTGACTGGCATTCCCCACATTCTTTAAATGAAAAATGCAGTTTTCAAAAATATTAAAGTGCCTAAAAAGCATGCATTCCAGCAACGAGAAAGTCTTCTTAGTGCCCAAGAACATTTGAATATTGCATCTTCTTTCACTTTTTCATCTTGTTGATTGTTTATCAGAAGTTGCTTACTTGGGCCACTTCCCTGAGGCTGGCATCACAGTTCAGTATATTTCCACTATATTAATCTCTATAAATATCAGAAAAAGGAACAGCATTCACAGTTACAGAAGTCTAGGAATACATCTGATTATGTCAGCATAGCTCCCTCTGCTGCTTCAGGACAAAAAGATTTTTTACAGCCACAAGCTTTAGTATCCGTGTATTGCAACAAAATTCATATTGAATGGTTTGCAAAACAAAATTTCACTGTCAAGCTTTTTATCTGTATATTGCTTGCTTCTTTCTCTCTTTCTTTCTCTCTTTCTTTCCCTCTTTCTCTCTTTCTCTCATTCTTTCTCACTTTCTTTCTCCCTTTGTCTCTCTCTCTTTCTCTTTATTTCTCTCTCTATATTTTTTTCTTAATAGGAAATCTAGCTGAGAGTTTCACGCCTGTCCTGTCTGTTTCAATCATCCTTTTGCTAAAAGCAAATACAAAACCAAACTAGGTTTCTACCAAATCCCATCACATGTACCTTTGAGCCTAACAACCTGACTAAAAATACCTTGAATGAGTGGATAAAAATCAAGCAAATGCTTCAGTTTCAAGCTACTAGATGAAAGTAGGTGAAGCAACTAGGTGAAAATTCTGGGTTGGCAGCCCTTGCCCTTATGGGAGACTTCAGTTTCCCAGACTTACACTGGGAAAATGCACTGCTGTGACAAGCAGGCCTTGGAAATTCTTGAAGTGTTTGGGAGACAACTTCTTGTCACAGCTCCTCAGTGAACCAACTAGGAAGTATGCCCTGCTAGACTTTCTGCTTTTGCACAGAGAAGGACTCAGGGGGATGTGACTGTAGCTGTCTGTCTTGGCCATAGTGATCATGAAATGGTTGAGCTTAAATTTTTCAGTGTAATAACGAAAAAAGGACAGCAGATTTACTACCTTGGACTTCAGCAGAGCAAACTTAAAGCTATTCAGGGAGCTGTTTAGCAGAGTACCCAGGGAATCTGCTTTGGAGGGCTTAGGAGTCCACAAGTGCTGGTCAATCTTTAAGAAAATCCTGTTAGAAGCACAAAAGCAGGTGATTCCACCATGTCATAAAGCAATCAAGCAAGGCAGAAGACCAACTTTGCTGAACAGAGGAACTCCTTGTGTAGTTCAAGAGGGAAAAAGAAGTTGTATGATCTCTAAAAGGAATGTCAGGCTTCACAGGAAGATTACAGAGGTGGTTCATATATGCAGGGCGGTGGCACAAAAGGCCAAAGCTCAGTTAGGGCTGAAATGGGTTAATCTTGTATCAGATAACAGAAGTGCTTTTTTAATAGCAAGAGAGGTCTAAACAAAACATGGGACAGATAATTGCTGAAGATGGTCACCTCACTAACAGGGATGAAGAAAAAGCAGATACATTCAATGTGGATTTTGTGTTGGTCTTTAATAATAACAATAGACCTTCAGCTGCCTGCTCCCCTGAGTCAGAGGATCATGAGAGTGGCAACAGTGACTTTCCATTTGTGGATACTGAAATTGAAAGAGAGCAGCTGTATCATCTGAATGTTCAGAAGACCCTGGGGCCTGGGGGGATTCATCCCAGAGTACTGCAGGAACTGGCAGATGTTATGGCAGGACCCATCTCAACAATGTGGAAAAGGTCTTGGGAGCCTGAGGCAGTTCCCTATGACTGGATCCTGGCCATTGTCATTCCAAACTACAAGAAGAGTGTGAGGCCAAACCACAGAACTATAGAACTGTTAATATAGCCTCGGTTCTTAGAAAGATTGGGGAGAAGATTATGATGGGTACTATTGAAAGGCTTTTAAAGAACAATGTAGTCATGGGGCACAGTCAACATGGGTTCACAAGGGAAAGTCCTGTCTAACTAATTTGATACCTTTCTATGATAGGGTTACCCACCTAGTGGGCTAAGAGAAGTAAGTGGGTGTCATTTTTCTGGATTTTAGTGTGGCTTTTGATACTCCCACAGCATGCTTCTGGACAAGCTGTCCAATTAAGCAGGTTCACGGTACACTGGGTGAAGAACTGAAGAGCAGAGCTCAAATGGATGTAGTGAATGGGTCTACATCTGGCTGGTGACTAGTCACTAGCAGTGCTCCTCAGGGCCCAATTCTAGGGCCAGTTATGTTCAGTATGTTTAACCATGATCTGGATGTGGTAGTTGAATGCACTATTAGCAAGTTTGATGATGATACAAAATTGCAAGGTGCTTCTGAGTCTCTTGAGGAACAAAATGTTGCAAAGGGATCTAGACAGATTGAGACATTGGGCAATTATTAATTGCATGAAGTTTAACAAATCAAAATCCTAGATTCTAAGCCTAGGATGGAGCCATGGCAGGAAGAAGTGTAAGTTGGGAGAGGAGTGGCTGGAGGGCAAACTGCATCCTGGGGTAGATCTCACTCAGTACAACGAGGTGGTGAACCTCGTTAATAGGAGGTTAATATCCTTTTCTATTCAGCATAGGCGTGGTCTCACCTTGAATACTGTTTCTAGAGTTTCAGCCCTCTCTGTTTCCTGAACATGTGTGCTCAAACGGCTTCTAGTAGTTTGTCAGTACTCAGCATGGACATTGGTGAGGAACAACTCAGTTCTGAACCCAAAGGCAGGTGCTATGTGGAGGGGACCCTGACCCTCAGCTCACAGTCTATAGTGAATGTATTAACTTGGGTATCCCTCATCCCCTCTCTGCCATGCTGATGACGAAGCAGTAGTTGCAGCAGAGATCCTCTGCTACAAGATGGGGCTGTGTAAATACTGAAAACTACTGCTTCAGCTTCTAGACCATCTTCTATGCTTTCCTGACTTACACCAAAGGATAGTGATTTTTGAGGGCTTTGAGCTAAAATGGTGTCTCCAAGACCACTTCTCTGCTTCACCAGAATTTTTCTGATACTTAAACCAGGGCAAAACAGATAAAACACAGCCTCTCCAGTTCAACATTTCTTTTACCCCTGGGAGCTATGCAACAGGGAGCTACAGATGACACACAGAATGGGCAAAACAGGGCAAAACTGAAGGTCCAACAAACACTGTGCTCAGCTGATGTGCTTCTACTACCATGCCAGGACTATGGCCATCTGAGGTGTGAGCAGGAAACAATCCTTTTGAGGCATCTCTTTGCTGTACAGTTGAAAGACAAACACATGTATGGAGCACAACCATTTACTCAGGGAGCCTTCTTCAAAATCCTCAGTGTGTAGCTTGTTTCATTGCCAACTCCCATGAAAAAGATCAAAATGAACGGAATAGCACATTAAACTTCAACAGGCAAAAATTCCCTATGCTATAGTCAAAAGTAGTCAAAACCATTCACAAAATATTTCTATTGTAAGAGGCAGTCGCAAGTAGTTCCTTGTCTTTCCTCCTGCCTTCCCGCCTTTTGAATTGGGATGGGTGCTTTCATTCAAGAGATGGGTGATTCACAAGGAAATCATCCCACTTGTGTGGAAGCACTGCTGCCAGCCAACTGGCACTCTTCTGCTTCCCCCACCTGTGACAATATTGTCAGGATAAAGCAAACATGTTCATGGAGCGGAACTTGGGAGCAAAGAACACCAAGAAAGTCAATACATCTCTGCTGTAACTTGTCTGAACAAAGCCACAGCACAGTTGTAAATTTCTTCCTTTCGGTCAGAAGCATTTTGCTTGAAACTGTGGATTTAATTTTTTTTTTTCTAAATGTAATACTGCAAGTGAAAGGGATTTTTAAGCTAGAAGGCACTGTCAGCTCCCTTTGATCAAAAGCACAATGGAAGTTGATTATGTCCCAGCCTAACAACACTGGCTTAATCCTTAGTAATATAAACAGAGAACACCTGTAAATATTTAGTTACAAAATCCTGAGGGAAATGCCTTGCTGATGAGCTCTGACTTGTTTGAAATTTCTATTTAGTAACACAGCAGTGCTCGAAACCATGCAAAATAAGCTCAGTGAAATTGAAAACTTAAAAAAATCAAGGACATCAACGTATGGAACATATTTTGTTGGAAATATCCTTGTAAAATTTTGCATGGATTAGTAGTAATCACATTGCACTACAGCACTTAAGATGCTATAGTACCAGTGACCCAAACATATAGGCAAAACTTGAACACATTATTTCTAATTATAGCCATCAGCTATATGTCCAATTTGCTTAATGAGCATGGTTGTGTATTTTATCCCAGTATGACTTTCTTTCCATGAGAACCTGTCTCTACATTGCAGAGAAAGAATTTATACAACTAGCCATCTTGGTGATTTCCCTAGACTTTAAAAGTAGCTGCATTAAGAGGGTTAACATTTTCTGTAAGTCTGAGATGTTAATATATCTTGTACTAGACACTAAGAAACCAAGGTTTCCCCTGCAATCGACCACTGCTCAGTTTATGCAAACAGAAAAAAATGAGTGGTTCTATAACTTTTGGGCCCAGGACTGCAAGATTCCAAGGAATATCACAAAACTTTTCAAACAGCTTAACTGAGAGTATTGTAAAGATAAAATAGGCCCTCCTTATTGCTCTTGACAGGCAACCCCCTAAAGCACATCAAGCAAATACCAGAAGCTATTTTTTCAGAGTATTGAAATGCCTGTATCAGCCAAAGCATGCAAAACCCACTCCATTTAGATCCACTAGCTCTCACCAGTTCCACCAAGAGATATTTAAAAGCATTTAAATTAATTAAGTGAAAATAATGCAATAACAAACTTCCTCTTGAGCTGTGTGCAATACCTGATCCCAGATTTAATGAGTGTAAAAAACTTTTTTACCACTGATACCCACATTAGGGCCCTGATTTGGTAAAGAGCTTTTAGGTACATGTACCTTGGGAGATCTGTCTTTGGGTTGGGCCTGGGTTTAAAAAGCTTCCTGGAAAAGAAGCAGAGCAGCAGGCAGAGAAAATCTAGATGACCAGTTAGCAATGCTCCAGGCTGCAGAGGGAATATCCTGGGGAAGAGGTAAATATGGTAGGTGAGATTGTCACAATGAAATGCTGCATCTTAATGTGTGCACACCACAGAGTAAGGCAGGCCTAATCCAGCTGCTTCATCCTTGAAACTTATGCTACAGGAACAAAACCAAAAATCAAAAAACCCAAAAACCCAACCCAAAGCAAAACAAAAAAAACCCCCAATCAAACCAACCAACCAACTAAAAACAGCAGAAAAGCCAGACAGTCAAAAAGCATAAACAAAACAAGAAAAATAAAACAAACAAAAAACATTAAAAAAATAATAATAATTTAAAAAATCTGTAAAAAAGTTGGAGGATTTGGAACTTCTCTGGCCTTCTCTGCAGCCACGGTGGCAAGTGTAAGCCAGGAGATGCTGACAAACACAAGACTGTGGGTAGACACCTCAGTTTCCTCATTGTGAGCTCTTCAGAGAAGGGTACTTTTGTTGTCTCCACTTTCCATAAACTGTCATGCTGGCTGGTTTGGGGTTACATAGCCAGAAAAGGTAATCCAAAATGAACAGAAGCTCTGGATAAACCTTGAAGAAGGATGAACAAATGACCTTTCTTATACTCAGTGAAGAAAATGAGGCTTATATTTGAGAAATTCCTTATATTTGGGAAACTTTAGCTCCAAGATCCTTCCCTAGTATTGAACAAGGGCCCTTGAATGAACTTCCAAGTTACTCTGAACATCTGATTTCCTCAGAACTGGTCTTCAGGCTCACATACACCCTGACAAAGTGTCAGTTCATTGCCTTTGGTTGTGTATTATATTACTGTGACATGCAAAAAAGAAAACCTGTTGGCCTTTTGTCACCTAGATCATGGTGTAGTGAATTTTTTCCTCACATTGTTGCTGTAGGAACCTTTAGTATGTATGTTCAATGTGGTAATTTAATACTACCAAGTACTGCATTGAGACTAAAAAGAGAAAATATTTTGATTTCCAATTTATTCCCTAGATTTCTTAACTGTACTACTTTGGTTATTTATCAGTAATTAGATTATTTTTTTTTTCTCTAGAAACACATTCAGCTCTGCATCTGGGGTCTGGCAAAAATTTCTGTCATGCTTTATTTCATCATGTCTTTGCAGCTCTGTGGCTTGCTTTCTGTTCTTCTCCCAGAAGGAAGACTTTTACTACACAAATGAATATGTGGCTAACCAGTAAACAGTTGAAAAAGTGTGATACTTACCAGAATATCCAAGCACAAGTTATGCCTAAGGACACTACAGAGATCATCTACTTTGATCTCACGTGCAGCCACTGAATTTCAGCAAATTTAAACTGAATGATAGTATTTCTTTTGGATTTTTGTTTTGTTTTGTGGGTTTTGTTGGTTTTTTTTTAAGCCTGAAAATACAGGAAGATCTGCCTTGTTGCTCAGTGAATTGTGACTCTCTATAAACCTTTCTACTTTTGTTTCTGGTCTGAATTACTCTAGGTCTGGCTCCTAGCCATCACCTTCTTCCTTCAGGTTGTTTTGTGACATGTAAGAAAATTCTGTGATCCTTTCTCCGGTCTAGAGAATGACATCAAGTCAGTTCCCTTGAACGCAGGAAATGTACCATGCATCTCAAATAACCTCACATTTAAGTGAGCTTTATTGACTTCAGGTGATTTTGCTGTTCTTTTTTGAATCTCTTCCCAAATTTCTAACATCTTTTTTGATTCCTACTGCTCCATACAGCCACAACAGTGTCCCTGCTCCTGGTTCATTCCTACATTGTTGTATGATTCTGGATTTCCTCACAGCACTGCTTTGGAAGTCCCAGCTCAGTTAGACTTCTATCATGGTCTATTAGCTTTTTTGTAGTGCACTATAGGATTCAAATCTCCATTTTGCAAGTAGAGATTTTTTACTTTTCTTCTGGGGTATTTGACCTGTTATTTTGCTGAATAAAACCCCACAACGTTCAAATTAGACAAACTAACAAGTCAGATCTTCCCATATAAAATCTTTGAAGTGCAGTTCAAGAAGCCTTATTCTAACATATTGCCAGGTGAAACTACTTTTTAAAACATTGAATGCAACTGATTCTTCAGGATTGCTCTTTTTGTAGAGTCTTACCAGGGTGATCTAAGAAAGTGCACGGTTCTGTTTGAGGAGTTCAGGAGAGAGTTCTCCAAAGAGCAACTATTTTCCTGCTTGCACATTTATCTGAGCATCCCCTCATAAGGCTGAAAACACTCTTGGTCTCTAAAGTCTTAGGCTGCCATCTGTCAAAGGTCCTTCAGGTGCACCTTTCAGCCCATGGACTCAGTGAGCTTTAATTCAGCTCTGAGAGACAGGGGCTGAATTACATAAACATATCCTTTGCTCCAGTGAATGGATATAGACCTTGCTTGCACACGTATTTTCCCTCACGCTGATTTTAACATCCAACCTATTCTGCTTCAGCAGCAGTCTAGGTCCCTGAATTTCTGTTCTGTTGAAGTGAATTATTTAAGAGGCATTTTACCATGGAGTGGATGCCTGCACAGCTCTGTGTCACCTCCACTGGTCTGTAGCAGGGTTCATGATGCAGGATGACACACAGACAGAAAGGCAGCAGGGTTCCTCTGGGTCAGCCCCCAAGTTTGGTGTTGTCTACTAAATTGGTAAAGACAGCAAATTGTGCTGTCAGGGAGAAGGTTAAATATCACAAGCCAGATAACCAGTTGGGAAATAGGGCTGGAATGTCTCCCAGGCTCTGAAATACTGTTCAGCTCTTAGCCATTACATTTTTTTCTTCAGCCTCTCCAGGGGCACTTTGAGTGCAGAATCTAGCCCCAGAGTGGCTTTCCACAACATTTTTCATGTAAAAATTGATTCTTAAGGCCCAGTAACCACTCTTAGGATTGACAGGCCACCAGCTGTGTTAAGACAATACGCATGTGTTTCTTAAATACAATGGAAAACAAAATGAAGGAAGTTTACTTATTAAACCTTTCCATATTCACAGGTAGGGGCTGATTTGCAAAAGTAAAGTCATATCAACCTGACCTTAGTCCATGCACTTGTGTTGGTACTAGGTACTCAAAAGATTAATGTGTGGGCATCTGTTCAAAGACAGGATCAAAGGACTGCCTGGTGCATGCAACATTGCAACTTCAGCTTCTGCAGTATAGAAGATCCTGTAAATTTGCCACTTGAAGATTCTCAAACAATAATCTGAACAGAGGGGTTTGAAATATTTCTGACTCAGTCTTTGCAGAGTGCTTTGGTTCTGTTGTGAGATTCAGTTCAGGCTGATGACTGAGAGGGAAGTTCAAGGAGTGAAAGGTAATAGTGCAGATAGCTTATAAAAATACAGCCATGACCACTGGCTTGTTTTGGCTTTATCATCCTTATCTAAAGGGAAGAGCTGAATGCACGAAGTTGCTATAGAAAAGCAAGTCAGTTATTCACTGCCTGAGATGAAGCATCTACTCCCAGCAACTATGTAGATGCAGAGTTGTGTGAATCTATGCACTAGGCTAGGGACACAGCTGCCATTTTAACATGTTTGGTAAGAACTTATGAAGTATACTTCAAAAGCATCATGAAATACATTGAGTTATTGCTCACATTTTTATTCCCTTAAAAGGACTATTTCAAAAAATACAGGTGTCATGGGATAACATGACTCTTCTGTTAAAAAGTAACTTGAGATGGTATGAGAGCCATGTAGAGCCCAGTGCTAACCAAGCCCAGGTTCTGGCTTTTATTTATCTCACTGTGTCTGTTCATAATCAGTGTCATATTTAGACACAAGAAGGGTTTCCATGAACTAGAACTGGAAGGTTGTGGATGAGCCATCCCTGGAGGTGTTCTGGGCCAGGTTGGATGGAGCTTTGAGCAACCTGGTCTAGTGGGAGGTGTCTCTGTTCATTGTAGGTGGCTTGGAACTAGATGATCTTTAAGGTCCAAGCCATACCATTCCATGATTCTAGGAAAATTAAAGTGAGTATAACCTCCTTTTCCAGAGCAGAAGCTGAGTAACAAACTAAGCGAGCAGGAAATATATTGTCTCTGATATAATATTGGACAAGTAGACATAGTCTCAATAATGCATTCCTTCCTCAGAAACATACAAGATGGCTGGATGGACTTTCTTGTGCAAAACTCTAATCACACTCCTTAGTAAAGTGTGCTTCTTTCTCTGTGCTTCTGTCTTCCTTGCTTACCCAGGCACTCTTTGGATCAGGCACGACTTGGTACCATTACTCTTACCTGTCATCTCTGCATCCTGACCAAGAACAAAGTACTTAAGTTTAATGCTAGCAGACACAGACCACAGAAAGTGCAAATAGGATCTTGTCTACCTCACAAGAGGATTAGGTGGCAGTATATCATGAATTCACAAGGACATAATACTTTTCAAAGTATCTTTGTACCAGATAATTATTTGTAAATTATCAGTGACACTGCTTACACTTATCTAGTTTTTTTAAAAAATAACATGCACTAATTACTGGATACCCAACAGACTGGTTCTATGTGTGATACTGCATTGTGGATTCCTCCTGCCTACATACCTTCAGATACCCACAGTGGCTGCTTACATGGGAAAAAAATCAGACAGAATGAGGTCAGCTCATATACCAAATTGAGGATATTTGTATTTGTTAAAGAGCCTCCTGAGATTCACAGGCAGGTTCATGACAGGCTAACATGTTTAAGTCACAGTTTTCTACAGATACGAGAGCAATTTCTCTTTTCATACCCAGTATTCAGAAAAGATACTGCAACCCTTTTGTTACTATGTATACTGGAATTAATGAACATTAGAAAACCCCTGTGCAGGCTTTGTAATATCTTTCTGTTTGCAGTAGTTCCCCCATATGCTTCTTTGAAGAGACACTGAATTGCTAAAGTTGCAATCTGATCTCCTGGAATACTGCATACATATACTAAAGTCTGCAGCGTCCCAGTATTGGAAGCCTAACCTAGAGAAAACAGGGTGAGTCCTACAGCACGCAACAGTCTCCACAAATCACTCACCACAGTGTTGGCACTATACAAATAATTCAATTACCTTTCCCTTTGTCTGTGCTAGCTATGTGGCAATGGTTGGCAGAGACCAACATTTTAACAAGTCCTTTGGTATTGCATCTTTTCCTGCCTCTCAATTTTCTAAGAAA
Source organism: Phaethornis superciliosus (assembly GCA_023637945.1). NCBI lineage: Eukaryota > Metazoa > Chordata > Aves > Apodiformes > Trochilidae > Phaethornis > Phaethornis superciliosus. Next base: position 19,735,292 of record JAJQWJ010000004.1, read on the forward strand.
CAGATGCATTCAGGGGGCTGATGTATAGTACGGAATTAAGTCTCAGTGAGTGGCAAGCAGCATTTGAATTGTATTAATTTTCCATGTTTCACTGGCTCAAGTCTCCACTCCTGCTCCAACATTCCCTCTGAAAAAAACATCAGGCTGTGTGTCTACTGAATGTGCTGCAGTGCAACCTTCACTTTTGCAAGTTCAGGCAAAGGGGGGAGACACACCTTGCTAGAAAGGCTCAAAGGATGACAGTGAGGTCCCAGTCTCCCTCATTCCTGCAAGTATGGGCAGACAACTGTGAGTGGCTCTGACCTGACTGTTATGACATGCTTGGCTGCTGCTGGATGGTTTAATTCCGAAGTTCATGAGCTTATCCATAGTTCAGAGCCAAAACGAGGAAAAGGCATAGAAATAAAACACTGAGCCTTCTACTTCAGGAACAGCGACCAACAGAGACTTCAGAAAGACTGGATATGTGAGGAGATAAAATAAACTATTCATAAAACAGAGTGAAAAGGCAAACACCATCAACAAAACCGTGTTCTGTAGCCACTTTTCTGAGATGAGCTTGTCATGTTCTATGATGGGTAATGTAAGTCCATACTGCCCACATCTGTATGAAATATGGCTGAGTCTGAGACAAGGAGAGTAATTTCCTTCTGCCACTGTTGCAAGGTATTGTCTGCTTACAGTCACATTTTCAAAAAGGACACTGGGGAATAGAAAGAAAAGAATCTGAAACAATGTCTGAGGTGTGGGAAAATATTTTTCTCATGAAGAACTGAAACTGAGTTTTTTAAACTTTAATAGACAAGGTAAGAAGTGAATTAGTTGTAAGCATAGCCGTGGGGGGAAGATTACTGATCAGTCTTTTTAGCAGGGAAATTTGTGGAACCATATACCTTCTTCTTGACAACATAACCTTTCACATTCTTCCAGTAAACAGCCCTGGTTTTTCTCCAACATCACCCACCCCTTGAGTTACATAAACTAAATATATATGGGCCTGAAAGTGGGATCAATAAATATATCTAAATTCAGAGCAGTCTTGCAGAGGAAAACCTGAACTGCAGTCTTTACCCCTAAACAGCTGCTGGCCAGTTGAAAGACAACACAGGTGCAGAGAAGGTGTTGATAGCAGACTGAACATGAAAAACTCTCTGAATGAGTACTTCCTGGCAAGGAAAATGTACACAAACCATATAGTAAGGACTGAACCCAGGCAGATTCAGATGGGAAAGAAGTTGTGTTTTCTAAATTATAATTATTTCTATTTTAATACTAAATACAACACAAAGGATTAGTTGTGGATTCTTTGTGCTCAAATCATTGTTCAAAGGAGGTTTTTTTCTGAAGATGCCCTTCAGGTCAGTCAGCACAGGAGGTCAGATTGTAAAGTGGTATTTGCTATTCGGGTCAGGCTAGAGGATCCAGTGCTTGTTTCTGACAGAAACTTGAAACAGTGGAGTTTGTAGCTAGTAATCGTCAAGTTGAGAATAGCTAGAGGAATCATAACAATTTTCTCTATACAGAGACCAAGTCCATAATATTTAGGTGAAATACTAATGTTATTTAGTTGATTGGTTTTACTTGGCAAGTTATTGCATTAAATAAAATCTAAGTGTATAAATATATCATCTATTTGTCTATCTATTAATCCATCTCTTTACCTCACTATGCTGTAATACATGAATGACCTTGCTTTGGTTGAAGTGAAAGGCATATTTCATTCCCTTTAGGGCCAAACATCGTTTTGTGGCCTGACCACATCTATACCATACCTGTCTTACTGTTTCTAATGCTTAGATTAATTTTTTTAGTTTAGAAGTTTGTTTCCCCCTGGAAAATCCATCCCCTAATTTCTACCATATGTACCTTAAAGGACAAATTTCTTATGAAAAGTGTCAGGCGCCTCTACCAAGCTATGGTAGATCTGTTAATGATGACCTTTCCCCTTGTTCTGTAGGAAGTTGTATAGGTCTGGAAGCTTATTACTGTGATGAATTTGTGAGTCAGCTCTGATTTGCTATGCAAAAATCACAGTGTTACACTACAAAGTAATTTGTTATACCCCCCCCCCCTTATGAGGAGACATCCGTCCAGCATGCAGTGGGTTTGCGGTACAGTTCTGGATAATGCTGCTCGGAAACTGCCTGGGGAGGAGGATCTTGGCAAGTAGGCAGCCCCAGCACACCGTGTGAGTCACCTCTGGAGATGAGAAACACTAATGCTACAGGAAGATTTCTCCTCATCAAAACAGATATTGACATAAATGTTAAGGAAAGAGCAGCCTCAAGAAAAAAAAAAGTTTATGAGAAGATGAGCCAGCAGAGCCAGACTGCTCTGTATCTCTCTTTGCCCAGGTAAAGACTGACATTCCACAGACTTCTAGCCATCACAGCTTAACTCAGAAGAGCTGCTTTCAGGAGAGAAAAATTCTCTGGTCCATTTTTTTCCAATGTAAACTTGATGACTGCAAAATGATTTGTGGGAGGCCATGAGAAATGTCCTTCATCACTAACCCTTCCTTCTATTGCATGATACAGCATGCATTTACCTTAGCTGCTTGATGCCAGTCTTTGATCCTGAAAAGAGTGACTAGCTCAGGAGATGAGTCACTCTACCACCATGGCTGACCCTCTCCAGCCTGGGGGTATATTTGGAGACTGCCCACTGAGCTGATGAAACAAGTAATTTAGAGAGCAGTAGGTCAAAACCATGCCTTGTTTGTTCCCAGCTGGCTGTGTCAGACACAGGAATAAAATGAGCCAACAATAGTCTTTTTGGACCTCTGAATATGGCACCAACTCTGCTGAGCAGTCTCCGTGGTCTCATGCCATACATTACACTAAAGTGTAACATACACTAGTCCTACAAATCTGTTAGAAGAAAGACATCCAGAACCTTCAAGGTCCTGGATCTACCTTCATTGATGCAGCTGGCTGACACCAAAAAAGGCTTCCAATAAGTCTTTCCCAATTAATGTGGCACTAGCGCACTATACTTAGATTTTTTAAGTCACTTTTGCAACATGGCTTTCAGAAAGCAAGAATACATTTTTTTTTAAAAGTGTCTGAATCTTCCAGTGCATCAGAGTTTTCAAAGACATGATGTAACTCATGCTGGTCATTGACCAGAAGGAAATTTCGTCTTTCATGACTTCTGCAGCTCTGGTGTGCCCCAGATCTTTGTCCTGCAGAAGGCAGGCTATAAAGAAGAGCACTTCCACTCTGCCCAGCTGCCCACAGTTTGAAGGGGCCTACTCAAAGCTGAATGAAGTTGATGTATATTTCACTTCAGGAAGTGCTGGATGTGAACTGCATGGGCTGTCTGTTACTGAGAGATTGAGGGCCAAAAGATATTGTCTTGTGGGATGAGATGGTTAGGAGAGCCTACCGCATTATGTCAGCTTGTACACCAGTAGCAAAAGGATGTCACGGGCCCTGTACCTTAACATAGCAGGGCGTAGGGTCTTATTTGTGGCCATGGATGTCATGGTTTTATTACTAAGGCAGTTTGTTCTGCATGTGTTTGCATTTCAGCTACTCTCTGTTAAGGTATTCTGGCCTTTGATCCCATGCACAGACCATTTCATTGAAAGCTATCTGCTCACCTGGACAGTTAGCAGCATGAAACAGCTGTGTAACTGGTTGTGTTACACTCAGTAAATGGGACTGTGAAAGAGCAAACAAGAAAGATGTCAAATCAGTGTGGCAGTATCCAGATCTTCAAAGAAATATGTCAGAAAGATTAATCTATTTTACAGCTGCTTTAGGTACTAAAACATTTTATTTTTTTTTTAAAGCTAAAGAAGTACTTAACAGTCTAAAGTTAATTTGCCTTTTGCTCCACAGTCATGGACATAAAAACAGTTTCCTTGCAGGAGTGGACAAATGACTGAACAATCTTTAAATTATTCCTGTGCAATGGGTTGTTGTATAACCACTCAAATCCCAACTTTGTACTGCTATTAAAAGCATGCTTTGCCATGCTCACAACACAGGAAAATAATGCTGACGCTAGTTTCAGTGATGGAAGGATGAAGTATGGCACACTTAACAGCAGAATAAGAAATAATTGTACTGCAACTGATACAGAAACACCACTCTTTTTGATGTGAAGGCTATTTACAACATCATGACTATTTGTATGATGTTTATTGAATTTTGTATGTGTATTTGTGTGTATGATGTGTATTTGAATTTCTATGATGTGTATTGAAAGATACTGTAATTTTTTTGAGAGGTGGAGACAGCTTTCAGAATTCAAGAAAGCCTTGCACATCCTACATGCCATGCTACACGAAGCAATCAGAAGGTGAAGCTACACTCACTATACACTGGATGGAAAAAATATTAAAATGAACGGCCACCTAACTCCTTAGAAATGGTTTATTCATATTGCATCAACAAAGTCGATGTTGGGATGGGTCTAAAGAGGTAATGGTTGTCATGGTACCCATTGGAAGAGATTTTGGAGCTGTGGGCACTCTTCTGACTGTCCTTTGCAGAGCTGCAATCGAGGAGGTTCTTGTTAAGACCTATGACTGCAAAATATCTTTCTCAAATGCCACAGTCAGTGTTTTCAGGTCCCACTTCAAACCTGGCACTTCAGCTGAGAAGCACCTGTTACATCTTAAGTATTTTAGTCTCCTGCCGAGCACTGCAAGCACAATTTCAGCTGCTGAAGTGGTGAGCTACCAGCCTCAGGAATGAAACACCTGTAGTTAGCCATCCAACCCTACATCAGTGCTGAGCTTTACGCATATGTTTAGGTGGCAGTAATGAATGAACACATTTTACTTAGAATGCCAGGCTAATGAACAGGTAGACAACCTAGAAGAAGATTAGAAGAAATAAGGCAACATCCCCTCCTACTGTAACTTCTGTTCTTTATCTCAAGCAGGTTTTTTCTGCTCATTCCAAAAAAATCCTGCTAGGACACCTATAGTACTCTCAAGGCTGAGTCTTATTCCTCATGACCTCTTGTAAAGTTGCTTGACATCTTATTTGTGTTTCTCTTTGTAGTTTCACTCAGATTCAAACTCTGAGAGGTCTTTATGTTATTTTAGAAACTCAATAGATAACTGGAATAACAGTTCTTCGTGCTTTTACTAAAGCCTCTCTGCTGAAACCTGATTTTCTGATACTGATATTCTAAGGCATGGCTACAGGGAGCCTTCACTAGAGGCTACAGGGAACCTCATTAGAAAACTAAACTCTCCAGGAAATGGGAAAGCAATGCCTTAGGACTCACCTTCAATGGTGCAGTGCAAACTGGCAGGGAAGAGTCCTGGTCCACACCAGAAGGTTTGTGCATTAAAGATGAAATTAGAAATGTCATTTCACCAGACTAATTAAAAGTAAAATAGTTTCTCATTATTTATCCCTGGAAAATGAACATGAAAATAGCTAAGCAGCTGTGAACTGGCTGTAGGTCTGGGTTATACAATCACTGAACTTGGCTTATTGTGATGAAGTGACACACCCATTCTTCCCATGTGCATTAGAGAACTGAAGTTAGACCACTTAGCCATTTCAGAAATGACCGTCTGTGAGAAGACAACCTGTTACTAGTTTATTCCCATTTTGTATGATGAATTTCAGTAACAAGTTCCTGAAGTGGGAGGCAACATAATGATACTGAGACAGTTTTAAGAAAATTATGTACCTGAACTCTGAGTTTGATCTGAGAACATGATCTTATGAGCTTGCTTTGCAGAGCTGTGTGATGACTTCCATGTCCTCTCCATGACTGTGTAAGTGCTGGTACTGCACTTGGTGCAGCAAGAGACTGCTCCAGCAGGTTTTCTCTGTCTGTCTGGAAGGACAGGGCCTGATGCAAGCCTTCTTCAGAAGCCTTCATGCAAACTGCCTGTCACTAAAGTCCAGTGTAAGAAGATGCAGCAGGTCACAGAGGCAAGAGATAGCCTCTTAGGAAAATGGAAACATTATGTGTAATATATGAGCCTGGGTACTGAAGTAAACAGCAACTCCACAAAAATCTGGACATCAGGTAAACTCCAATTTATGCAGTGACTCAGCACCAAACACTGCTAATTGCAAATACTCACAAACGATGAGTTTAGCTAAATTGTTACAAGAGCAATAATACATTGCCCTTAGTTGATTTGCTACATCTTGTTCAACCAAGAAAGATGTTCTGAAGCCCACAAATTTGCTCACACGTTTACAGAATTTTTAAAGAATATATTAAAAAACAAACATCAGACATGACATATAAATGCAAATTTGTTCCAGATTTACTACTTCTGGAACAAAGGTAGACAGGACCTGTAGACTTCTTCAAAGAAAGAATCTGACATGATCACAGATGTAGCAGAGTTCACTTCTGAGCCTGAATACATATTTCTACATATTTCTAGCACATACCCAGCAACTGTTGAGTCATTAATTCTATCTGCACTCTGTTGTATGTCCAGTTTTGGAATTTTCTTATTGAACAAACCAAATATGCAAACAATATAACTGAAAAACTGAACCACCAAAAAAGTGCAGACATCCTTTGTAGAACATAAATTATGCAGAATATGAGCAATGCATAGTCAATTTTTTCTTCCTAAGTATGCATATCATAATAATCAAATTAGACCAATAACACAGCAGCAGTTTGCTGACTGATTAGGGAAAAAATATTTATATTTTAAAAAAATTAATATTCCATTCTTATAATTAATAGAATTGTTAAAACTGAAGTATTTGGTTATTTGAATTTTCACAGTTAATTCCCTAAATGCAAATAAAATACATTGGTAAACCAGTAAGTTTGTTTTGAGGAGCTAAAATAGGAAGGAAAAGACGGTAAGAATTCCAGACTAATTTTAGAGGAGGAAATATGTTTCTGGATTGTATTTTGAGTAAGATGAAAATTTCTGTTAAATCCTATTCTAGATAATAAGAAATTTGGATATATCTCTTCAGATAATGTATTTTGCTTTTATGGAGTGGGAACAATATTTTGAAGTGCTTGTTGGAAAAGTCCAAAAGCTGTAGCAATGGCTAGAATAAAAGCCTTTAATGCATAAAACAGATTTCTTCTATTATTTAGAAGACAAATACAAACTAATTCTACTTGTAGGCCAGAATAACAGTCAGTTCTGATTTAAAATGTTAAATTACATGTAATGCAGCCTTCCAATTTTTGTTATAGGAAATATTAATATATAGGTTTAGACTGATTCTTTTGTGTCTTTCAGTTGATAAGGGAGAGAGACAAATTGAAACTTTCATCAGTCTGAAAATACCCCCTCTAGTTATCTGTCAAGAGATGAGAGGGCCTATATACAAAACAAGTCAATGCTTATACTGTTTCTCCTTTTGTATTCAGTGAGTGAGGTGCATAGGTTCAGCAGAGCCAGCTGGTGGCTGGATGTATCATTGAAGTTCTTTGCATCCTTCTATTGGATCCAGAATGATGACAGAACATTCTGGGAATGTTTGTTACTCCTATGATTTTGTTTTTTTCTTAAGGGTCAAGTCAATAAATACAAAATTATCATGATCAGATAGGATCTAGAGGAGAACAGGCATCCTTTTTGCATTTTACCTTTCCATCATGAGGCCACAGTTTGTCAGAACTTTGGCATTACAAAAATACACATAAGGCAAATAAATGCATGTCAATGTAGAACCTGGAGGTGCTAAAAAATCCCCACATATTTGCTTCGTTTGTTCCACATTTGTAATCAGGTAACAAAAAACAAAAGCAACCAGCTATAGGCACTGCTACTCAGCTGGTGTTCTCATGTAAAAATTGTGGGGTTTTTTGTTTGTTTGTTGGTTGGTTTTTTCTTTCCCAAGAGGAATTTGCAGAAGGGAGCAGTATCTGTAAGACAAAATAATGATGAAGAACTTGCTTTGTGCATGGTAGCTGTCTCTTTTCTTCCTGCAAATATTTATGGATCTCGATTTCTTGTCTGGTGCTCACAAGGATTTCTTTCTGCTTAGGGATTCCCCGGTTAGAACATGCCAATGACATCACTGGGAACCACTTCCATTTCACTTCCATGGTTTGTGCATGGGAGGGCACTCGCCCTCTCTGATAGCAAAGGACTGCAAAGGAGGAGGGACAGGGCGGGAGGAAGGAGATGAGAAGTTTCCAGGGAAACACTCTAGCAGATGGCCTGGTCTGCTGATAAATAGTGACATACCGATAGCTCAGTCAGTGAGAGGGTTATTTTTGGAAATCACATCTCTCTCTTTGGAAACCTAGCTAAACCCCATCCTTCCCAATCCCCTTCTCTTTTCAGAAGCTTCTTTGGCTGGGAATGGAGGTGTGACAGCAGAGATTAAAAGCAAGCCATGATCAGAATTAATCAGGTGATGCTCTCTCCCCTACCCATTCCCACCATCACCTCCCTCACCCAGTTACATTTCTCCAGGCGTCTGGGCTGGTGCTGAATACCAAAGCAAGCGTTGTCAAGGGAACAAGGAGGAAAAGCCGTCTTTTTATCCTGCAGTTACTTTGTAAGCCAAAGGAACAGCTTTACACCTTTTAAAGGTGGTGCATCTGATAAGATTCAGCTATTCCTTTCTTGTAAACAGTCAAATTCCCAGCATACCCGAATTTCACCAAAGCACAAATAAAAGCCTGGCCAACACTAACTTTTCAGGTAACCAATTGTGTATTCAACCATTCAGGGAGTGGGAGGAACAGACAGTGCTGAAATCCTGGGTACCTCCCAGGGCCCTTAGAGTACACAGTCCACTGGAAGGTGGACTGGAAAGTGCCGCAGTCACCCCATGGACCACCTGGCTCTTTGTGGTACAAGGGTACCACATGTCCGTTTAGCAGGAAAGGAAGGGATGTACAGGACCAAGAATCTGATCTGCTCCTCGGTGCTTATCTGTTTGTCCAGCATTAACCCCAGGGAATTAGTGACTCACTTTTACAAACAGGTACCAGAACCATGCTCTCAAAGTCCCTCAGGAGGGGGAGTAACACAGATACATGCCACCGCTGCAAAAATCTTGTGCAGCCCCAAGCAACCCCAGAGCCGGTGCAGGCACCCTGAACAGTCTCAAGTGCTTCGTTTTCTGAGGATGTGTATCTCAGCAGCATCTGCTCAACTAAGGTCCCTGAAAGGCTTTAACCCTTACCAGTCTATATGGTGATAGTTCATGTTCTTGATAAATACATGCATATGGATGTAAATACCACATGTCTCTCTGATATGTATCATCCTAAGCCTATATAATAGAAGAAATACAAGTATGTAAGATATGGAGCTGTAGGTTTGGTCCTGTGCTTTCACAAGCAGATCAGAGGAACTGATTACCCCCTCAAAATAAACAGCTTTTTTGTGTCCACTGTTACCAAACCCTCACTTTTTGGTGGCCTCAAGTATCTAGGTGATTCACCATTAAATGACATTTCGAAAGAAAAAGATAGAAGCAGAGGGGGTGGTGAAGTGAACTGCCCATGCCCCTCCAATCCAGAGAAATACTCAGAAGAAAACCCAGAGAAACAGTATGTGTGCCAAAGTATTTACTCTTTTGTTGACAAAAAAATTTTTCTCTATATGTGTACTCACAATCACAAGCTGAAAAGAAAGTCCATTTTCACAGAAGTGTTTCTTGATGCAAAACATGGAGGAATGATGTATGGGTTAGTAAAAATACTTTCCCTGACTAATTCTTTACCATCAATTGCTCCTTTTTCTATTTTCTGAAGGGCATACTGTGCATCATAGCTGGATAACATATTGCTACACTCTGTATCACCCCTAAAGTGAAAACAAATTAGTGAATATTCTGATAGTCACTGCAGTTCTTATAAATTACAGTATCTCCAAATATTCCCTTCACACATGCAGACACGTATACATACACATATATGCATGTGCATGTAGGGGCAGAGACAGAAGATGAAGAAATCACAACATGTTCCCTATCTCACATTGCTCTTTTTTCTCTAAAACAGATTCAGATTCAATGCTTTTAGAAGCAGCCAATACACACAAACATTAATGTTGTTTTTCACTAAAGCCTGGTGAAAAGCAAAGGAGGAGTCTGTGATAAGAATCACAGTTCTGAAAATTGAGTTTTCTCAGGCTTTTCAATAAATGACTTATTTTCAGGCTCTGTTTTTTTGCTAAAATAATAGGACTTCCAAAGTGAGATGTGAAGCCAAATCACACAAGACTGCATTGGACTCTGTATTGCCACTTTAAACTGTTTTGACATCCTGCTTCCAGAAGCAGAAGCCACCAATAGGAGTCAAGAGACTATATGCAGAGAACAGGCTACAGCCCATGCAGGCATTGACCTAGGATGAAGAAAATGCATCTGCTGAATATAGTTACTTCTTCAGCCACTACAATTTCACATGGTAGCATTACCAGACTGCAGCAAGTCCCTCTTGGACTTGGATAGGTAAAGGTAGAGGGGAAAAGACTTCTCCCTGCAGCAGTAAAAGTCAGCTCCTGAGATGCTTTACATTCATTCAAAAACAGTAGCATTGATCTTATACAGACATATCTAATATGAGAAAAAATGTGGAAATTATTCACTCACAGTTAATTTTAGTTGTTGTCTGCTATGTTCAGCAATATACACTTAGCTTTACAAATGCAGAAGCAACCTCTGTAGTTCACTTTGACACAAATGATGATGGAAGTGCCTAACATTATTTTCCTCAGGCTCACATAGACTTGTAGGTCGTTCTTGCAGGGAACTTTCTGTGGAAGACCCAGAATTGACCATCCTGGGGGAAGTCTGGGGAGGTGGGTTATGTTCCTTGCTTTGCTATTGTTTTATTTAGGTATTTTTGCAAACCTACCCATGAAAAGATATCCGGGTAATTTTATCTGTAAGGTAATCAAACTCCAGAACACAGATGCCTTAAGCTGGTCTTGTAGGAGTTCTTTCCTTCTCATTACTATTGGCTGGCCAAATCTTCCTGCGTAAGAAAATTACTGGGCATTTGGACATTTTTTCCCTGTAAAACATCTTTCCTGAAGCAATAACAAGACTCCAAGGTGTTCTGGCTACAATAATATAAAGCAAAAAGCAGAGTTGCTATTTTAAAAGTCCTTAACTTTGAATCTTACTTTTGAATCAATGTTGCCCCTCACTGATGTGCCCATTAGTTCGGATACTTGTTGGTCTTTAGTTTTCTCTCTACATTTTGCTGTTAAATGCCTTTAGTATATGTGTCAGATATATAGCACCTGCCTGGGAGAAAACATAATTGACTTCCCAGCTCATAGAATCATAAAATGGTTTGGTTTGGAAGGGACCTTAAAGATCATGTAGTTCCAACCCCTGTGCCCTGGGCAGGGACAGATACCACTAAATCAGGTTGCTTAAGGCCCATCAAAAATATCCTTGAACATTTCCAGGGAGAGGACAGCCACAATTTCCCTGGGTAACCTGTTCCAGCATCTCACCACCCTCATGGGAAAGAGCTTTACCTTTTACCTTCAAGGTAAACCTCCTATCTTTGAGTTTTAAACCATTGCCCCTTGACCTCTGGCTAAACACCTGTTCAGAAAGTCCTACCCCTGATTTTCTGTAGGTCTCTGTCCTGTACTGGAAAGCCTCTATGAGGTCACCTCAGAGCCTGCTCTTCTGCAGGCTGAACAATCCCAGCTTGCTCAGCTGGTCTTCATAGAGGAGGTGCTCCAGCCCTGTCATCATTTTTGTGACATTCCAGGAGCTCTACATCCTTCTTATCTTATCATCCTTCAGGGGACTCCAGAACTGGACACTGTACTCCAGGTGGGGTCTCAGAAGAGCAGAGTAGAGGGAGAGAATCACCTCCCTTGACAATCTGTCTATGTTTCTTTTGATGCAGCCCAGGACATAGTTGGCTTTCTGGGCTGCAAGAGCACATTGATGGCTCTGTCAAGCTTCTGACCCACCATCATGCTTGAGTCCTTCTCTTCAGGGCTGTCCTCAATCCTTTTTCCTCCCAGCCTGTATGCGTGCATGGGATTGCCTCAACCCAGGTGCAGAACCTTACACTTGGCCTTGTTGAACTTCCTGCAGTTTACACAAGTCCACTTCTTGAGCCTTTTAAAGTCCCTCTGGATGGCATCCCTTCCAACTAGTGTGTTGATTCACCACACAGTTTGGTGTCTTCAGCAAACTTGCTCAGGGTGCGTTCAGTTCCAATGTCCATGTGGCCACATGTCCTGCATCTGTTGCAAAAAGCCCCAGGATCAGTTTGAATGTTTTGCACAGGTGAAAAAGAAGGCAAGTTGAACTGATCCAGGTGTGCCACCCTGAGGAGGCAAGGATACATGCTCACCTACTCAAAGAGAAGTTGTTTGTTTAAACTCATATGGTTCGTCAGCTCAAAACACACTCCCAAGGTCTGCTCAGTCTTTGAAGTGCTGCCTCTGACAGTAGAATTTACCTCGTGTACACAGAGGAATGCTAAGAGGCTGGCTGAGGGAGCTCTCCAGGACACTGCTCTTCACAGGGCCCTGCAGTTCATATGTTCATGGTTAGAGTCCAAAAGTGCAACACCTTTCTTGATAATGCAGAGAGACAAATAGATGTCAAACTGTTTTGTTTTGTTTTCTTTTCTTTTCTTTTGTTTTCTTTTGTTTTGCTTTTTGTCAGCAATGCTGGGCAAAAGACTGGCTCCTCCTGCCTCCACTCTTCAATAAACCATCACATCATTATCAGGAACACCAAGGTCACTCACTTAGCACAATAAGAGCATCGAAATTACCACATATAGAATAACAAAGAGTGTTGATAGTGATTTTCTAAAGTTCAGGTCTATTAAGACACATTCACATTACTCATCAGGAACCCAAGCCTTCCTAAGCCTTTCTCAGCTAATATCAGGTGGTCTATCAAGTGGACTATCTACAGGGTGGCTGATAAGCAGTAGAAATACCAGGCAAAATTTTATTTGTTGTGCTGTGCAGGAGGTCAGCCTAGACTGATCCCCTTGGCCTGGAAATAGACAGAACTTATCCCCATGCACTCTAAAGCATTTCAGGGAACACTACTGAAAGAACTATGAGAAAAAACTTTCACTGTCTGCAACTAACATGAAATAGTATTCTGAGATGTGAAAGTGTGTGTCATCTCAGAAGTGGAGGATCACACTTAGACATGCAGACACTGATGATATGGTTTTAGCCATGCAGGCAGCCAGATAGGTGGCTTGTATTTTAAGTGGAAGACATAAATCAGACTATCCCCACTGCTGGACAACTCCAGATACCAAAAAGACCAGACTTCTATCAAGAAGATACGGCTTCTGAATTTTAATTCCCCTTCAGAGGACTATTTTCCAAATCTTACTACACAAATCCCTTCCACTTGCAGACCAATTCGAAACAAACTCTGCTTTTCTGTGCTTATCACATGGACAGTCCTGCCCATTCACACAGTCACACACAGATGCACAATGCAGTGCGCTCTATCTTCTCTCAGAAGGCAGTGATATTTGTACAGTGACATGGTACTGAAGGCTAGACTCAGGCAGCAAGTGTATAATGGGTCATATTTTCCACATGCACACACTTGACACCTTGCAATTTTTAGCACTTGCACAAAGGTGATCAAATATATTGGCAAAGATGGTAATGTTCAGATGTTCTACCCATAGAAACACTATGGATCTGATTTTACAATTGAATGGATGGTATAGGTATTTTTAAGTTGCACAAATTCATCTATTTAAAAGTATTAAAATGGGTATTTCACTCTTTGTAAAGTAAATTCCAAAATCTTTCATGTTTTTCTAACAGGAATTCAGTCAGCTACATTTACACACTTGTATTAAAAACAATATTAAAAAATTAGTTAAAACACATCATTTTCAAAAACAACTTTTAGAAGACTGAAAGTTTTAAAGAAAAGACAGTATTTTTCCTACAAAAGCTGGTTTTCAATTTATGTATTTTTCTGTGTAGTGCTTTTGAGTTGAGAAAACTGAAAGCAGCTCTGAGGTTTTCTGTGTACCAATCAAATCACATGTCAAAATTTCAGTATGGTTATATATGTATCACTCTTCACATTGTGTCTCAATTATTCTGTTTAGGTTTTGGTCTCTGATTAGCAGTTATAGCAATTTTTTTTAAATTATAAAGATGTATCACAACAATGTCTAAGACCCAAAGGCTTGAAAGGAATCCCAGCTTTGCAATTGTAGCTGGAAAAAAGCATCTCAAACTACTGCAATCAAAACCCAGTTATTTCATAGGTGAAGGAACCAACTTACTATATGTGCCTAGCTGCAATTTTCAAATGAGACATAGGTAAAAAATTTCCATTGTACTTCCAGTAAAATTTATCTCTCTTTCCAGAAGAGCTCTAAAAATAGAAATGTGAAATAAAGAAACTGTACATTGAATAGTGCACCAGAATTTTGAAAATATGGGCTTTTTTGGAAGTGATACACCAGTAAAACTCAGCAATATGAAAAGAAAGATGACATTATTAAAAACAAAAACAAACTAGAGAAAAAGTCAGTTATTATTTTTGGTAATTGTATTACCTCCAAAATAATACTTACTATAATAGCAGTCAAAACAAGTTAATCTTTATAATACATGCAGGGCTAATTTTCCCTTCTATTTGCAAAACCGTGGTTACACTGAGTTGACTGAAAAAAAGATTTTGGCATGACATACAAATGTTTTAGCTATTCCACCATAAGTCTCCTGTTATCTTCTAATTTTTAATTATAATATCTGATCATATGGTCAATAAAAGTGACTACCTGCTTCCTAGAAACAGCTTTTGAGATCTGAATGGATCTTAGCACCACAGAGAAGTGCATTTTAACTCTCTCTCAGTTCCAGCTGGCATCTGAAGAAAGTAGCTATCAGGATGAAAAACTAAAGAAAGGCAAATACGTAAACTGATATGCCTGCTTCTAGGTTAGTAGAAAGAACACAGTCCTATACTGGTCTGTACAGCATATACCCATTGAAATAAAAAAATAAAATTAAATTATAAAGATTGTTTTGTTCAAGGTTTTTGCTGTTGGAAATGTCCACATAAAATGCAAGGCAATGCAGAAGCTGGCTCCATGTACTTGTAGTTTAATGAGGATGAAGAAGAGCACACACCTAGCAAAAAAATGCACATTTTCTCATTTTAGTCAAAGAATCTAAGTTTTGCTTTATTCCTGCTTTGTCATCCTGCAGAAATCTGCATATGGATAGAAAAACATAGTTTTAGTAGTCCAGTGTAGAACAGAGAATGACAAGAGTGAATTACCAAGAATAATAAGACAGCAGTGAAATACTCAGGAAGTATACACCCTGTATTTTAGCCATGCTGTCTTCCTAAAATAATGTCTACTTTAAAACTGGCTTATGCTTCTAAAAAAAGTATCAGTGGGAAATTCATCTGTACAACCTCTCTGACCAGACACAGAAGTCTTGTTATTTATTGTCTCACTGTAGATTTATTTTTGCTAGCATAGTCTATGGAAAATGCATGTTTACACAGGGACTTGTGCTCTCTATTTTCAGATGCTAACCTTAAAATCCCTTAGGTTTCCTTTTCCCTGTTTATAAGGGTGAAATACACGCTGTCTTTAATTCTTCTTTTTAAATTAACCAAGATACCATTATACAGTGGCTTGGTGAAAAATTTATCCAAGGGGTAGATATTTGACAGTGGATGATTTGTAATCACAGAATAAGAGCTACTATCTCTCAGACCAAAGATCCACCTAGCCTAACATTCTATCACTAACAGCTAATGTTAGAAAACATTTTCATGAAAAAGGCAAGCATAGAGCAATTATTTTCTGTGAAGTCTCCCAGGTGCCATTTAAATCGTCAGTAATAGTCCAGTCCTCCACATGCTCATCTTTTCCTGAATATCTTGTGGTAACAAAGATCATGATGTAATTATAGTGAGGTTTGTGGAAGTCTTCTCTTGGGTTAAATAATATTGCTGGAAAAATATAGGCATTATTTTTGGCGGAAGAACCTTTTTTTTTCCAAGTATAAACAGAAACAACAGTCTTCAATAGTTGAGAATAAATGTTGGGATTGTTACTAGCCACACTAATTAGTCAGACCACCTAAGACAAGAAATGTATTTAGTTCTCATGGGCAAAAGAAATTTCAGCAGGAGGAGAGCTGATATTACAACTGTGCCTAATGGTTAAGAAAAATTATGTTGTGCAATAAACCAGATATCTGTTCAAAGTCTAAGTGGTTCTCTGTTTGACAGTTAAGGACTTGGAGGGTGCTTAGTGAGCTCTCATTTGAGGACTCTTAAGTTTACAAAGTGAATGTTTTATGAAAAATATCATCTTACTGAAAAGAGGGTGTTTTATTTTCTGCTGTCTCCAAACTTTTCATGGCAAGTGGTGATTAAGCAGTTCAAAGTTTGCATGAAATCATGCTGTTTGCATGTGTCGTACTGTAATGACTCTGGAGATGTGCTGGCTGAAGAGTATTTGTCCATTTATTTGTTGCACACATCAAATCCTCTTGTAATCCCTCAGTTTACTTTTTTCCACATTAGTCTATACTTTCTGGGGTGCATGACTGCTGTGTTCTACAGTATTTGAAATCAAAATATTGCATGTGTCAAAACAGTTACTACATTCTTCAGGAGGCTGAAGACATCCACTGGTGACCACATCTGAGCAGGAGTTTGGATGAGACAGCTCCTATTCTTTGCTCCCAGGGGAAGCTGTGGGTCTTTAACACAACCAAGAGCCTGGAATCCAAGCCTAACAATAAATTAGCTTGAAACAAGATCCAAGATAATCCACTGATTGGAGTGGCTAATTAGTCAAAGAAAAGAATGAGCTAAAGCTGTGCTGGTGCTACTTGACTCCAGGCATTCCAGCTGCATATAGAGAACTGTGTTAGTCTACAATTTACTCAGACTGTATAAACCTGACACAGGACACACAGAATGAACCCAACTTGTTGCTTGAGAGAAGTTGAGTTGTGTGGAGTAGTTACTAAAATTGCTAGAAATGGCCAAGACTGCATTTGTGTCCTTTAAGTAAAGGTACAGCATTTGGATCTGGTGGCCAGTGTACCATGACTATCATGGATGTGGCCCTAAAAGGGGTACTCAGTGTGCTAACTTCAAGACAGTTTGCATGGAGAGTGGAGCAGAGTAGAGACAACGTGGCCATGCTTTGTGACAACAGTACCAACTAACTGCACTTTTCATACCCTGGGCCAACAACCTGCCACCCTTTGACAAATGCTGTTCCCAGCTATCATCCAGAATCTAAGCCCAGCTGCCTCCAGGTCCTCCAATATCTGCGGGTCAGCTGGATTGCAAGGGAATTTATTTTCTGCCAAATTTCTGTACTTGCTTTAATGCAACAAGTTGCCATTACAGTCCTTCCTGACACTGCTGGGACTCTTACCTGCAGGGAGATGACTGAGGAAGGGGGCTTGGGCTCCAAAATACCTCAGTCTCAAACTGAGGCTTTCTTTATTTCTTCATATTCACTAAAGCAAAAAGCCACTCTTGAATAACCCATGACATGCTAGGGATGGTTCACTTGTTTGTGCCACTCAGAATAGTGGCAGTTAAAAAGGCTGGGGTTTTTTTGCTGCTTTTCTCCAAGAACAAGCTA
Source organism: Phaethornis superciliosus (assembly GCA_023637945.1). Classification (NCBI taxonomy): domain Eukaryota; kingdom Metazoa; phylum Chordata; class Aves; order Apodiformes; family Trochilidae; genus Phaethornis; species Phaethornis superciliosus. The sequence continues at coordinate 19,752,842 of JAJQWJ010000004.1, forward strand.
GTTTTAATCAATGTGCATCCAGGCAAGCTGAGCTTTGTAACTGGAGAATATTGAACTGATACTGAATCCTTTGATGCCCTGGGAGGTATATGGATACCTATAAAGGTGTTACAAGCTTAAAGCAGAGCACAGAAATCTGAAATGTAATACCACTCGATACTTTAATGGAAGGAGTATGAATTATTTGCTTTATTTTCAGATGGTGTGTATCTCTGGTTCATTTTTAAAAACTTGTTTTAAAATTTGAATGCTTAACATTCAATATCCATGGACACACACACACACACACATACACAAAACAAACAAACAAACAAAAACAAAAGAGCCTCCTTCACTATTTTAACAAATGCCATCAACAAAAAAATGTAATGCTGACCTGCAGTATCTTTTTAGAAAAATATTTTAATAAGTATAGCTGGTGCACCTGAGCTGCAAATATATGCAAAGGGTATGTCACTGGTCTTGCATCTTCATTTCCTATTTTACAATATTAAATAATGTCTGTCACATACAAAATTGTAATCAGTAATGTATACTTCTAAGTGTATTTCAAGGAGATGAATTTTCTTCCAAACTTCATAACCTCTTCCTTCATTTCCCAAAACAAGGCCTGATAGCCTCTGGTTCAGCTTCTGTTAATACTCTTTTTGCAATCTCATAGAGGATTTTATTTCTCATCAAAATCAAAGAATAGTCCAAGTTGTCTTTACTGTTGCTTATTTGGTAAAAGGCAGATACCTTTTTCCAACTGACTTTCAAAATATCTCATGCCATCATAAGTCAATCTTCATTGACATTGGGTAACTCTTATATTAAATTACATGAGCAATGAGTTTTATAAATTCTAAATTACAGCTATAAATGAATTAACTGTGAAAACTGCCAGGAGCTAGCTCAGCAAAATCCCAAACCCTTCTATTTTAGTGACACAGGCCTAAGCTTTTGCTGACTGCACTATCTCAGGCACAGACCTGATCTGTTTGATTTGCACATGAATGCTGACATTTTTAAAGAATTACAGCATTTGTAGGTAGTGCCTACCACAATTACCAACTGAATTAACTCACTCTCCTCTGTGATTCTCAGTTTCCATCAATCCAATTTAATTCTCTTTTTTAGCCTCTCCTTCCCATATCTTTGTAGAATATACTCTTCATCCGTGTGACCACATCCCCCAAAGTGGCCAGCCTAAGAAGGAAGAGATTTTGCTTTTTCCTGGGAGCTAAGTGAGTAATTTCCTCAGTCTTGGTTTGCTAAACTCTTTCATACATTCTGACTTTTCTCTGAGCTCAGCATGGCACTCAGCTGAAAATTCATTGCAGGAGCCAGCCCCAGCATCCGTGCTCTCTATCTGCCCTAAGTTACTTTGCCTGCAACAGGATTACCTGTAGGATACACTCAGGCTTTACATACCCAGCACAAAGCTGTCAAGCAGGATGCCTGCTAGGGAATACCCACCCATTCAGACTCTAGCCAACAGCATATACCATTCTTAATTATCTGTATCAAGCCTGAATAGAATCAGCTGAGCCCTCTGAGAGTGGAAAATACTGGCTTTCACAGACATTTAAGTCAGATGATATATTGGCCACTCTAATATGCCCAGAGCTTTATGTTTTGTCTCTGAGGAGCTGCAAGTTTAATTGTTCACATTCCTCCTGATCTGGAAGGTAAACCAGACTAAAGAAAAGCAGTCTATGTTTTCAGATACACATCTAAGTGGGCATGATGGCACAATGCTAATACTTGTTAATGATTTTTTTTTTTTAATAAAGAACTCTGTCAACAAATAGATCCTTCTTTACTTGAGGCTGCAGTATTTTCTACTATTTAATGATGCATTAGTTATGCATGCCTGAACTAGTGGTGCTTTTATGAAAACCAGTAGAGCCAGAAACAGATCTTGAAAAATACATTTGAGAGAATGCTACTGCACACATGCTGTGGACATGGAAGAGAGATAGAGAAAAGAGAGTAGATTTTTGCACAATGTAAAGGCAGTTGTGTGAGAACCTCAGCTTAGGAATGAGGCATTCACACCCTGGCTCTCACCACAGACCCCAGCATGACTTGACGAGTTACTGAATCTCTTCCTGTAAATATAAAATATCTCACTCATGCAACTACCAGACCTCTGTATGTATGTGTGAAATGCATCAGGACTTCAAAACATTTCTTCCAGAAGATTGCTATGACTGCTTGGGCAGCTGAATCTCAGGAGATATCGCTTTTATAGACCTGGTTCTGCTTTGTACAGAAAGTACACTTTGTACAGAAAGTGCCCTTTGTACACTCACTACACTTGTGCCGTAGGATGAAATTTAACAATGCATCAATGAATCCCACCCAAATTCTCTGGTATGCAAGAATGCTGCAGTTGGCTTGTTCTGTGAACATTTTTACAGAATTTATGTTTTTCGAAGAGCAAAGTACAAATGCTTTGTATACACATGCACAGAACTACTGCTAACGATAAGCAGTATGGTATCCTATACACATACAAAAACATGTGTACTACATTTGTCCAAAATAGTTCTTGTTCTGGCAAAGAAGTCCACAGTGGGATCTGAAGTAGTATTCAGGAGTACAGCCTTTCCTGTTCTTCTTAGATCATGTTTTCCTTGTCACAGAAGACCACCAGCAGGACCACCCAGCCTCTGCTACCCACACACTGGAGTCAGCAGCTATGCTAATTAAAATCAACTCATTAACACAGAGGATTTCTTCCACCTGAGACTACTAGGTGCAACATCGACTTCTCTTAGTCCTAGAGCAGCTACCACAATAAGGCACTTCAAACATGTTAAAATTATTGCAACCATTCCTCAGATCATAAGTTAGTTAGCTGTAGTGAAGCTTTGGTATCTTTTTGTGGCAGTCTTTGTTTTTTGTAACAGACCTGCCTCAGCTTCTCTTTGATAAGGATGTGCTTATTCCAGGGGATGACTTCTCAATGCATCAGTTTTGGGTGTTCCCAAGAAAAAGAGCTGTTGAAGCTTTCCATTGCCATCATCCTGTCAGGAATTTCCCCCAGCTCCACACAGTCTACAGCACAGGATTTATGGCATACTTCCCTACCTAAAGGTGCAGGATCCTAGTTTATGAACAAAAAAGAGCAGAGGGGTGCACCTGAGCATGGCCAGGCTAGCACCAGCAATCTGGTCAGCCCACCTTAAGCAGGTATTTGCCCTTACACTGTCAGTTTGAAGTGGTGAGTCAGTGATCAGCAACCACACTTCAGTGGCAGTGGCAGTAACAGTGGCAGCAGATTATTCATACCCACCAGCCATAACCTCATAATTCTCTTGGGGCCAATTTTGAAATACTCTCAACATCTTGCAGCACCTGCTAATAGCAAAATAAGACGTGCACAAAACACACACACACGCTTCTTCACACTTAAATGAAAACATGGTGTAGATCAGAATTCATTGGATTAATAAATATAGGATTTGATATAAAAAAATCTCCTCTTGTGAGAAACCACCATTGAGTAGCAATTTCTAAGGGCCAAGCACATTAATATGACTGTATTTACTCTCTCTAATAAGTACAAGGAAGAAGTTAAGAAAATGGCACACCCATGAGCACAATTTTGCAATTAAAAACATGATATAGCACCAGAGTTCAGAACAATTGTTCATCACAAATACTCATGAAACAACTCCTCTCCATTAAGGCAGATTATACAGCATGCTTAACCTATAGAACTGTGGTCTTTTAGCATGTAGTCATAAAATGCCCTTATTGCAAGACTGCACCTTTATCAAATGTTTGCTGAACTCTATGTGCCTGGGAAAACACCCTGTGAAAAACTCCATCCTCCCTTTGCCTAAGAAGATAGTTTGACAGTAGGATGAGGAAAAGTAGATTCAAGAAACATCTTTTCAATACTAAATGATTTGCTCTTGAGCAGATGCCTATTTCGTAGGAACAACTGTAAGGCATCACTACAAGACAGTTTCAGCTGTGTGTCCTTACCTTATGCTTAGAGGTCGGCATTGCAGACCTGACTTTGAAGTTCAGGGGACTTTTTATCTGAACTACAAAACACCTGAGTGGGTCATTTGATAATAAAACTCACAACCATGCATCTGCAGCTGATTACTCTTCAGATGAAGCACTGTAGCAACTGGAAACTGGCATCCTAAGAGTTGCAGCAGAAACATTTAGAATGCCTAAGAAAAGACAACTGCAAATAATACAGATTTATTTATTGCAGATAAAAAGGTCTCTATACGACTGAAGATGGATTTAAATGATAAATTACAATGTACCTAATGAAGATTTTATAGGTTGTGGTTCATTATATCTTGTAGCACTTCCACCTCAATGGCAGAAGCTTTTCATACTAATGGCAGCCATTGGTGACACATCATCATTACAGTGGTAAGAATTCACTTTCCCATCCAATCTGCAAACTCGTAGTGGAAGTCAATAAAAGGCTGAGTCCATGGAACAAAGACCCTCAGCTAACCTGTCATTAATGAATGAATTAATAGGATCTCTGACAGAGTGAACAGCATATGCTGCAGCAAAAAAGTACCTTTGAATATCCTAGTTATCTTTTGATATGCACAATATCTTTGAACTCCCCTTTAGGGGGAAGATAACTGGCATGAGCATGTGGAGGAAGGAAGGAAGCAAGGTGAACAACAGGTTAGAGCAGCAACCTGTGGGAGCAACTGCATGCTAATGACTCCAAATGGAAACAACACTGGTGGAGAACTCCTTAGGATGAATTCATACTCAAGCCATTTGTCCTCTCTTCCATGGAAAGTGAGAGGAGGAGAGGTTCTCCTTGTCCTAAGTTTAGCAAACTATTTACTACCTTTGCCCATTTTAATACTTGAATAAAATTTTCACACCTGAATACCTAAAATTACGCTCCCAAGCCTATCTTTAGAGTATTAGGCATTAATTTATTTTTCTGTAACTAGTCTCTCTGTAGGTGGATCACTCCACTCAGCCATGCAGTATGTAATATGCACAGAAATTTGCATCAATGAGGGCTTTAGCAAGTGGAGCTGAGTCTTTCAAAAGCACAGTCAAGCAGCTTACAATGTAATTAATGCACAAAATAAATCACTTTGTAGAGTTTTGAAAAATCTTTCCCCTGGCACTCAGTGACTGCTCTGTAGCCACATCTCCTACACAAGTGCCACCATTCAACACTTCATTTAATGTCTGATTATGCCCTGCAAGAGATAAGCATTCTGGACAGCAGAGAAGTACTTTATTTTCAGTTGTTTACACATTTCAGCTGTTTTTCTGAGGGCTGACCTGTTTAGGCCTAAATTGCAACTCTGAATGCAAACTTTTGTGGTATCAAAAGATGATTCCATGGGTATTTCTAGATAGGCACTGATGAGTTTGTATCCAGTATTTTATTTCAGTTTTCTGCTTCATTTAGAGAAGTGGAAAGCAAGAACAGAACTTCACAAATTCCTGGTTAAGCAGGTGACCAGCCTAGGTCCAGATAAAGTATTGGGAAGACTACAAACTAGGGAGGGTCTAGAGAGGGAAAGGAGCCCCTCTCTGTGGCTACACTGGCTATTCTTGCTCCAGTAAAGTTTTATTCCCATTGAAAGGGATCCTTTAAAGATGCTGATACATGTTTTCTAGAAAAAAACACAGTGGGACCCTTACCAAAATTGACTGTTGCTTCTCCACAGGGCTCACTGTGAAAAATTTGCTTTCTCTTTCCTCTGTGATGCCATCAATCTACAGCCCTCCCTGATGGTGTGGGAGCTTATTACCCCCATCAACAATAAAACTAAAGGCTTACATAAAATCACACAGAGCTACTAATATAAAGCATTTATAGGCATTAACATTTCTGCTAGGGAATCAAAGGGCTATCAGCTAGTTCTTACAATGACTGGAAATTATCTCAAAGTGCTATGACATCTATAACAAAATGCTGCTGCTGAAGGCTGTTTCAGAGATGAGGGTCTTGGGTAAGTTGGCTATGCCATGAAGGGGAATCATGTCAGTGTCCAGTGAGAGGCTTTGCTGCACACCTGACAGTAGCAAAGGGCAGACTTTTGTTGGCTGTCACCACTGACCTGGCTTAGCTTGCTCCTCCATTCCTGCAGTATGCTGCCTTAGGCAAAAACAAAGGGACAACACAATGAAACGAAAAGAAGAGCATTCGGGTGTAGCAAAAGAGGCTAAAATACCCCAGACCAATCAGGTGGTGGAAATCTACAGTGATCTGAGAAAGAAAGAGAGAGGACTGGCTGGTTTTAAAGAGCTCAGCAGATGTACAGAATTCACAGTGAATACTCCCTCCTGAAAAGGAACAGAACTACTACTGAATTTTGACAAAGTTTATTAGTCAGACTTAGAGGTTTGATTTAGCAATAGCCAGATGGAATAGTAGTTTGGGCTTTTATAACCTGTCAGGTCAGAGGCAGATAGCTGAAAACTGTGCATCTGTGGGATTTCCTATAGTTGCTGCCAGACCATATCACCAGCTTCACAGGCTGAAGATTTCAAAGGTTCTCTTAATTCTGCAACTTCAGAGTTGGACAGCTAATCTTTGTAACTTGGAATATATCATGTCACAAACCTGCACAGGAGTGTCCTCCTTATTTCAAAGTTATGTTGCGATGTAGGACTGTGACTGAAAATTTGTCTGGGGCATTAACAGCCCTGAGAGTAACGGGTTATAAAAATAGAGTACTTACAACCTTTCTAACTCTGACCCTTGCACAGAGAAAATTAAAAAACTGGGATGGAAATGCTTTTGAGAATTATCCTTAATATAGCTGAAGTACTTGTTTTCTCTTTTTTGTTGTTGAAGGATTGTGGGATGGCAACAAAAGATTTCTATCCCTGGAAAAGCAATTAAAACAGTAAGTCCTGCTCTGTGGATTTTCTGTAAAAAGATTTGCTTTCTGCACTGGAGAGCAACCTGAATAATTCAGGACTTTCAGACTAGGATAGCAGGAAATGGAAAAATAATGATTAAACCAGAATAAAATTCCATAAGCCATAGGATTTTTGTTGTTGTTGCACAAATTCTCCCTTGAAAAGAAATGGTCTTTCATGAGATGGCCTTCAAAATCATGGAAGAAGTGAGAGGACCTGAGAGCACATCACAGTTTGGTGCCAGCATCACTTCTCTCAGAAGCTTATTGTGCTTCCTAACGGCTCACAGCTCCTTCAGAGCAAGCAGGCAAACACACTTGCCTTCATCAGCTGTACTATAGGTACTCTGTCTCAACTGTATTACTTTCCTTACATGTTACAGAGAATGGTTTTAGTTTTCAGCCTTGTTGTGTCTATTAACAGAGGTTATTAGACACACAGGTTGGATGGGGCTTGGAACAGTGACTATGGAAGCAGGGGTTACCCTGGGGCAATGATTAATCCAATGGCTGGTGTAGATATTGCCAAAGAAAAGGAAGTAACAGGCTGTCCTATAAGTGAGGCATAATAAAAGTAATACAGGAAGACATCCTTAAAGATTCTCTAGTCTGCCCAGCCTAGCAGTTCCTGAAGCAGTTTCATCCTTACAAATCTTATCTACACTGAGAGAAAAAATCCACACACAGTTCACACCAGCTGCTCTGTCAGCACAATTGGGCTTTAAGCAACGGAGGATACATTCCTACAGGCAGATAAAAACTCACAGCACTTAGCTGTGCACGGATAAAGGGATCCAGGGAAAAGAAAGGGAGAGAGAGGTGTTTCTCCCTTTGCACTACAATCCATGCCTCTGTAAAAAATTGCACGTCCCATTTTATTTCACCAAATACAGTCTTCTAGTTTATGAGCTGTTAAATTCAATAGCTTGCTTTATTTTCTGTTGAGCTCATACTACCTACTGGACCCTGAATAAATGCTATTTGGAAAACTTTTGGATGCTCTTGGCATGTGTCTCACAATTCTTGTGAGTTTTTGTGCTCTTTGCAGATAAAGATTCAGGTGTGACAACTAAAGACATGTTGTACTTTTCAGCTGAGTAAGGTTATGTAAAATAATTACTGGGTCTAACCAGGAAATCAGCTGCTGGCTTGGAAACAGTTAGCTGGTCATCTGAACCACATCATTCTCCTGGGTTTTCCCAAACTTATTTTAACTCTGTTGTTTGTTTGATCCTTTAAAAACTGTCACATCCAAATTATATTTAAGTGTAAACTTTACCTGTTTAGTGGAAAAGCAAAAAGAAAGCTAGCAGCAATCAGAATTAAAAAAGCTTGGTTTCTTCTGACCTATCAAAGTCTGTATTCCTTATGTAAGTATAAACTTCATGTGAAAACTCTAGAAGGAAGCAACCCTCCCCCCCCCCCCCCCCCCCCCCCCCCCCCTTTTTAAAATTCTTCATTTACAAGACTGTTAAGAGTCGTGGCAGACCTTTTGGTCTCAAGTAGCATAATTATAATGTTTAATTATTTCAGACCTGAAGTCTACTGTAGAGGAATTATGTTTGTTTTTCTCATTAAAAACAGGGGAAAAAAAAAAAAAAGTCAGAAACTAATTTTATTATGCCAGACAAGGATGTGGTGAAAACATTGCATTTTAAAAAACAAAAACCCTAGGTCAGCTGGCCATCCCAAAAAAGAAAGGTAGTTTCAAACTACCTTTTTTTGGCTATACCAAGACCAATTTTAAATTCCAACTCCAATGTTCCCAGGACACACACTGCTGTAGAGATTTCACCAGGTCCTTGCTGATGATGTTGGGATGTTCACATCAGTCAGAGGACATGACACATGTTCTCATAAATTAATTTGATATAGAATGTATAACCAGTTAAACTTTTGCAGCTTAACCAGTAAATTTCTTCATCTGAACATAATTGCTGTGGAATGAGAATTGCTATTACATGCAGAGCTATAATACTGACATAAAATAACAAAACATAAAAAGAAGTATTTGAAATTTACTTCTTCATTTACTATATGGCAGCAACTTCTTTGTATCTTCAAGATAAAGGGAAGACAGAGTGCTGAGGAATTCAGATGCTAAATTACTTCTTACTTGTTTTTGAGTGCTAACTGCTGGGCTAATTTCCTCCTGCACATTAGGTCCAGAGAAGGAAGAACTGAGTACCTGTTACAGTAGCTCAGGGTACCTGCTGAAGGTAAAGGGAGATTCTAGTGCTGGCCAGAAGTATACAGGGCTTAGGCAGAAATACAAGCAGCAAAACACAGCCCAAATTTGTTATTCTTTTGCATGAGGCATCCTCCCTTTTCAGTTGCCCTGCACTTGGTGGATATTAGGTATTCACACAGAGACTGAGACATGCCTCTTACTCCCCTAAGCCACTACTAACTTTGTTTCTCATCCTCAGTTTTGCTGCTCATAATGAAGATGTCTATCAACAGGGACTGTCTGTGTTGTGGTGTGAAGGGTGCATGTGAAATGACCTGCACCATGACCCCTGGGTCTTGCTCCTTCTCATACAACCCCCCCCCCGGCACTGTTTCCCTGGTGAGACACAGAAGGAGAGAGAGCAGCACCTTTCCTGTTCTGTTCCCTGATGTCCAATGATTTCTTCATTGAGGAGAATGTCTGTTGCAGAATGTGCCCCAGCAGACCTGGACATAGATACTATATTTGCTACTCTGAGGATACCTCAAGCAAACCTCCCTGTTGGTTCCCACAGCTTGCTTTTTCAGAGTACATTGCTACTGAACTTGGACACTGGTGTTATAAAACTGCAGAGTTCCAGTTCTGTACCTCAAGCACCTGACTTTGTGTTAGGCTGGGACTTAAACCTACTCACTTGTTTCTTCAGCACTGTTATTTATGATAATGTTTAGGCTCCAAGCACACATATCTTAATATAATTCTTCTGCAAGTTACATTTAAAAGTCAGGTTTCCTGACTCACTGTGAATCTGTATGATCAAAATACATTATTCAGCAGCAGCTGAACACCTGAAAGGCTTAACTCATCTAAAATAAGGACAAAGCATTTAGAAAAAGAAAGCTTGATCAAGTGACAGTTTGGATATGACCCAAGGTCTTCTAAAACTTAGGTCGCACAGTGATCAGTCCAGGTATTTCTTATATAAATTTCTGCCTACTGCATATTGTCCATCTGCTTGACTATCTCATTCTGATAGACGTTAGCATAATACTCAAGGCACAACATCTAATATATTTCCCAGAATTTTCACTATAATTAACTACTACCTGTGTAGGTATTGTAATTTACAGAAGAACTAATGCATCCTTTAATTCAACTAAACTTTTGGCTTCAACACCTTCCTGTGGCAGTACATTCCACAGTCTAATTACATATTGGAAACTGTAATTTTTAATTTCTACCTCTGTCACTGATTTCCTGTTTTTTGGCAGAAATGTATATTCCTCTCTGTTTAGGTAGCTCAGTAATATATTTTCTACCATCTCCTCTTTGTCTTGTTCACAAAAGAAACAGTCAGATACAAGACTACTGACTTCAAAAATACAATAATTTGATTTCTGTACGAAGCTGGAAAAACTAAAGGCTGCTTTAACCTGGTGTAAACAACAGATGCTTCTGTAAACTTCTGCAGTTTATGTGCTGCTCCTATATCCCATTCAACTCTGAAGCATTCACACTGTGCACAGTTAAATACCTGGTAAGGACTAATTTCTTCCCTACTGAATGAATTCAATGCATAATGCTCACTTATACTAGCAGAGGATGTGGTTTATAGCATTTATACAAAACCCCAAACTATTAGAAATTCTTCTCCTGTCTGCATTGTCTTTCATTGCTGCTGATTTAACCCCTTACTTTAGTTTATATTAATTATAAGTGAGAGTACCCACAGAAGGATTTAATTCTGTGTAATAAAGCACTTGAAATATTAACTCAGATCCTGTTGCCTGGGTGTCTTCATGTAGTCAGGTCTCAGAATACCTGTGAAATACATCTGTGAAATGCAACATATAATATAAACCCTGAATATTTCACAACTTTAACACCTTGAAATATTTAAATATTAAGTTCTACTCTTTCTTGTAACACCCTGAAGTATTTAAAGATTAAGTTCTACTCTTTCTGGACACCATGAATGCCTCTCCTCTGTGCTCCCCATCTTGAGCAACAGACACAGCTTCTTGCTGGGCCTCATTCTGCAGTGGTACTGACACTTGTGGGACCCTCCTGACTTTCCAGTCTCTGGCTGACCATTGGCATGTGGTTTTGCCTGATCTCTGCCATTGCCTCTGCCTGTCCTCCTCACCAGAAAAAGCAAGCTTTTTGCTGAATTGCTTTAGTGCTGCATACAAGGAACCTGAGGGCCATAATCCATCACAGACATGTGTCATCACCTCAGAAGGAGATCAGTGAAGTTACAGAATCATCAAAATATAGAATGGTTTGGGAGGGACATTAAATATCATCTAGTTCCAACTACCCTGCATGGGCAGGGACACCTTCCACTAGACCAGGTTGCTTAAGGCCCTATGTAACATGGTCTGGAGCACTTACAGGGATGCAGCCACTGTCCTGTCATAAATTTGCTCTGAAGTGGTTCTAGTTCATAAGCCTCATGTGCATTAGGAGCCTATAACTGCAAAGGAGTGTTGTTCAGCCAAACCACTGTCCTTAAAAGTTGCTCTGCGTTATGAGAACCATCAACCCTCTCTCATGGTAGTGTCTGTTTTCCAGCTGCTTGCAGATCTCGGCACCAAAATTTGTGCCAGAGTGACATTTCTGTAGCAGCTCCCATTAAAGGGAACAAAAACAATAATTTAAAATTGGCATCTGTGATGAAATGAAACACTTCCACAGAAGGCACCACACAAATTTTTCCTAATGCTAAAATCATGGGCAGGACAGTTTGTGGAAGATTTTGCATCCGATTGGTATTATGACAGATATGATTAAGATGTTGACAAAATCAAGTCATTATGGTGTACAAATCAGAGCACAGAAAGGATAAGGGTTTAATTACTGAAATAACAAAGCCAGCTGGCAGCAGTGCTGTTAGTAATATAGTTCACTTTCTAAATGTTCCCTATTAACTCTGCCAGCAGAACTGGTGGTCATTAGCAGACTGAAGAAGCAATTTGGCGTGTCACCGGGAGCCAGCTAGTTTGGTTTTTACTGAATGGCCATCAAAAAAAAAAAAAAAAAAAAAAAAAAAAAAGCTAGTAATGTAGTAAATAGCAAGAAAAACCATTATAAATTCAATTATAATAATTAATTTTGCCCCAAATCCACTATAATTAATAGCAGCCACCCAAGTAGCCTCAGTTGAATCTGAGCAGGAATTTTTCAGAAGCCAAGAAACCCACAATGTGGCATGATAGACAGAAATTTCTTGCTTCTGTTTCAGATATGAAGAGTAGGAAGTGTGTAAGAAAATCAGGCTGGTTTTCATAACTGTGTTGCTTAGTATAAGAGAACAACTGCTATTACCTCTTCCTACAGACCCTGCCTCAGGTAATACTTAGGAACCTGGGATACATAGCAGGAATTTATAATGAGCTCTCAGCCTAGATTCCCATCACTGCAAAACTGAAAGGTTAAAAAAACACTTAGAGTGAAAAAAAACCAACAACAAAATCAAAAAAGCCCAACCCCAACCCTTTTGTCCATCAAAAACAAATGGAAACCCAAGATTTGAAAACACACACAAAAGAGAGCAATGAGTGTGTTATCACAAGTCATTACAGTAACTCAATGAAACTTTCTTCACATTGAAAGAGCCCAGGAATTTATCACAGTGTCAAATCAAAGTCACTGGCATTTATCCCTTGGAAAATAGCTACTTCCTTTCGAAGCAGTGGTGCAGACTTAGCTGGACTGACAGCCCCAGGACCTGACCCATTCAATTTAGCTACACAACAGGAACAATGCTGTCAGTGTGAGTTGCCTCTAGCTCTGATCTCCGGGACATCTGGGAAAGGACAATTTTGTCCTTCTGCCCTTGAGAGAGTTCAGTCAGTCACAGTCCTACAGAGAGACAGATTTCTTTGCCTCTTGAAGATAGTCAGCTCACCTTCCAGCCTATGTTTCTGAAAATCATACCCAGCTCATGTATATAGCAGACTTCATTTTAATTTGAAGTTATTTAATTTTAAATTTATTTTTAATTTTAAAAAAATTCCATCACATTCCTTCCCCCTCCACTGAAGATTACGCTCACCTGGTAGTTTTGGAGGACACATTTTCTTTTAAAAGAGGGACAATATTTTCTGCATCTTAGGTACTAGACCAAGTATCAGGCCATATGTGTTTCAATAAACAGGATTTTGACACATTTCACTATAGAGAAAACAATTAGAAGATGATGTTGCTTGGGAGGTCCCTCTGGAGGACATTGACTCCAACACCTGCTCAAAGCATGAGTCTCAGAGATCACCCCTTCCTGCTTGTTCAAGGTTTTGTCATTCAGAGGAGATCATCCTCTGATGACAGGAGGACAAGTTCTGCGAATATTTTGGGATCCTGGTGGGAATCTTGAAATATTGCATAGCTACAGTAATTTCATCAAAGAGTTGTGCAGGTCCAATTTCTGACTAGGAGAGTGGAAAAGACTACGTACAACTGAACAGGAAAAAAAAAAAAAAAAAAAAAAAAAAAAAAAAAAAAAAAATTTAAAAAGAATTTTGAATGGTTTAATGGTTTTCCCAGTATCTCACCTGCTTGGTATTACTACAGTGTTGTTTTTCTTGTTTGAATTTTGCCCAGAAAACTGATATAGTGTAACCTCAAAATATTCTTTCTGGAGAGGAAGCACAGCAAACATTAACCAAAGAAATCTGAGTTCAAAGTGAAGATTAAAATCAAATCACAATCCATCTTTATGCTTGATGAATTGCTCCAACAAACTGACAAAGGAAAGAAAAAAGGCCAACAATTGCATTCTGCTCTAGGCAAGTCCAGAATTGATACCTAGGTGAGCTAGAAGGAAGATATGATACTGTATTGGTTTTCACAGAGATTTTAAGTCCCCAGATAATGCTTTGCAGCTTGTCCTCTTCCAGACCATGGGGCCGTACTTGTCTAAAGATTCTGACTTTTTCTGTTGCTGGCTTTTTTCACCTAGGACCTGGTAAAAGGTAATTCCTGTTCCATGTCCAGTCATTGACTGCTAAAGGCATCTTACAATCAGCTGGATTTCTGCCAGTGCTCAGTCTCCTATGTTGGGGGATTTTGAAATCTTAAAATCACTTTCACCTAGCCCAGGTTTCTCAGTTAAGTGACGCAATTTCACAGTAAGTCTTCCTGTGGCTCTTAGGTCCTGTATACACATTTACTGACATACAGAACTGCTCACAAGTTTGGTACAGCTGCCCAAGCATCTGGTTTCATGTACTGCACAGGATATCAAGTTTACAGAAGTGACCATCATGAACTGTGGGACTTAGTCCATCAGGAAACTAAAAGAGGGAGCAAATACAGTACAACTCACTCCAGTATTTAAAGCAAAAAAATTATGGTAAGAAGAAACAATCAGTTCTTTCCTAAAGAGTCACAGATAAGTGAGACATCGGTCTGTGCTGTAAAATTTCCTTTGTTTACTCTGCAATGTAAAATCAGAGTAAAGCATAATTTTTGATAAAATTATTATATCTACAGTTTGTGAGCAAGATTTTAACAAATATATTCAAATATATAAATAAAAAGTTGTATCTTCATATATATATATATCCATATCAAAGAGACAATATGTAGCAGACACATGGAAAAATATTAGAACCATGCTGAGGACAATAGAGCTGGAAAAAACACTGCTAGTCCCATCACTGTCCAGTAGTTCATAACTACTTTATACTACTTTTCTATCAGTGAAGAGACACAAGTTATATAGCCCAGGCAGTCAGTCTTGAACCAGGACAGAGAGGGTCTGCTTACTCAGTCCCTGCCAGAGGGTGTAATTCGTCCTATTTTCTTTGAAGTGGAAGGGTGAAGGGAGGCTTTTTCCAGTTCTCAGACCAGTTTAGCTAAAAAATACCAAACAGCTCACTGAGGAATTTTCAGCCTTCAGACTGCTTTTCCAGAGAACTGCTTTCTCTGGACCTTTTCCCTGCCGTCTCTTTTCTCTTTTGGTGTCCTCCACATTTGACATCATCTCTTCACATCCCTGCCAGCTCATCTACTTTTCTACTTTTCCTTTAACCCACTCTCTCCTTCCTCATCTACCTTCTCGATGGTGCTGGGCCAAATCTGTTTCATCACAGAAGAGACACCAAGAGGAAAAGAGGACAGGAATAGCTTTTAATAACAGGGAGGAGCAGGTGTTGTTTTTCATTTGTTCTCTATAATGAATTTTTCTTTACCCTCCTGCAACACAATAAAGAATCTCTCTGCATGACACACTTATCAGTAGGAGGGGCCACTGAGATTTGGGATCACAAGTGTTGGATAGTGTTGTGTATGTGCATAATGAGAGAGAAAGCACGTATTATGCCATGAAACGGCTTGCTTACCCCTCCAGGTGCTCCAGGGAGCACCAGAGAATCTAAGAAATAGCAACTCAATTACATCAAAATTGGAAGCAACATCTCTTCAACTGTCCTAAATCAGATCAGTACTCCTACCCAAATCTGAGACTGACAGCTCTTGTCTCCAGCTCGGAGTAACAATTTAGTTGAAAAGCCTAATCTGTGCATGGCTTCTAGCCTCTTCTCCAGTCAGCTGAAACATCTTAAGCTTTCTTGGTAACCATCCTTCTCTGAATAGCATCCAGACCTGAAAGCCTTTTCTGTTGGTAAACTGTCCTTGCAGTCCTTGCAGTGGCCCTCACACACTGCTTTTCAGGATCCTTCAGGATAAAGCTATCTTTATCAAATGTTGTTGAGGCATCAAAAACTTGAAGCCTATTCCAACCAGAGGGAACTAGGGCTTACAAACCTGCTCCCTCCCTCTTCTGGAAGCCCTTTGCAGAGTTCTTGCACTTTCCACATGTACATAAACCAATGCCATTTCAAGGAGCCCCCTGTGGAAATTAACTCACTGTTGTAACTGCTGTTGATGTCCGTCTGTGTTGGCTCCACGTTGTATTGAACTGAACCTTCAGAGGTGGCCCTTCCTGACAGTAAATGAGAGAAGAGAAGGGTAGGGGAAGAAGAAGAAGACAAGGGAAGGGGAAGAGAAAGGAAAGAAAATGGAACAGTTAGATAAATTCACTGAACAGATCTTCAGACTCTCTCCATTATTTCTTAAAACAACTTCTTCTGTAAATCCCTACCCCTTCCAACAGCCATGCATTCACATACACACAAACACATCTCCCAGAAGAAATTTGGAGAAGCTGGTTGCCTTGATTCTTGCCACTGAATCCTGTTTGTTTTGTCTGACTGTCAGCGTACTGGAAATGTCTTGTACTGGAGTCATTAAAGAGGGTGGAAGAATGCAAGCTGAAGAATTAGTGATGCCATCTCAGCAGGTATGTGCTGGACATCACTGGCAGGTAACATCCTTGTAGATCAGGCTGTCAAGCATGAGTTAATCTTTCAGCCTTTCTTTAAGGACAGGTCCATATGCTAGGACCTGAATGTTAAACATGAGAACGTCAGCCCTGCTCTTGGTCGTTGACGGGAATTGAATGCATAAATAAAAATAGCTTGGAAAAATTTCCCATTATCAATAAATTTTCCCTTGGAAAAATGTAACGTAAATCCTTTCTGGCATTAAGGATATGTTTGACTCAGGTCAGCAAAAGCTGTGTTATTAACCTGACATGTGTCTCCTTAACAAACTGCACTTGTGAATTTGCTATGGAAACAGAAAATAGTCTGGAAGTTGCAGGCATGCTGCATTGTAAATGTCCAGAAGTGGACAGAAAGCAAGACAATGAATCTGAAGGGTTCATGGAGGTTTTAATAAAAATAGTTTTATGCTGCTGCTACAGAGCAAACAATGAATCTTTAAGCACCACAGCTTCATGGTCATGTAAACAGCAGGAGATTTTACCAGTGAGAAAGAAAGGCATATAATCTTCAGTCTGACTACTAAGATAGCAATCAGTAACTCTAAATACAATTCTATAAATAAAAATCATCTTTTTTTTACTCTTATTTTTCTCTAAATGATCTCTCTTCCTTCTCTTCTGTTCTCACAGAATTTGACTGTGCCATGCATGCTACTTAATAATATAATACCTCATAAGACAGAGTGCACATTGCTTACAGGATTTTTCAGGGAGGACATACAGAATTATTCCTCATTTGAGAAATTATTGGAATGCACACATAAGCATTACACCATCTAGAAATGCTCATTATATTGACTGAAGGGTGCCCAGCAGTTATTGCTGACAAATGTTTTCACACATTCATATGAATGCAGAAGAACTCCATTTAAGGAGCCTGTGTCTTATGAGTGCAAAAGCTGAGAAGGATTCTCACATTGATAGTCTCCACATTGCAGAAAAATCAGCTAAAGCAAGATATGACACCATCTCTCCAAAGCCTGACATAGTGTAGAGTTTTAATATATATATACTTGACTTACTTTGACTGAAGATTCTAGTCTCAGAGGAGCTTTAGTATGTTTATTTGCACTTACATCTGGGAGGGAACTGAGGTGAGTATTGCATTGACTTATTGTTTTCTTAAAGATCACCTTATATTCAGAACTACTTTTTATTCAGTGCTATTCGGTACTATTTTTCGTGCTTTTCCAAAACAGCCTTCTCAAGTCTGCTAAAAAGCATCATGCTACGTACTTAGACTTTCACTTCCTGTTGATCAAAGAAACCACTTCTAAGGCCTTCTTATTGTTCATAATGATTTTCCCAGAAGTTGCCCTCATCTATTCCAAGTCTTTTTGATCTCCTGCTTCTATTTGTGCTATTCATCACTTTTGTTTTCATAATAGCTTTGCTTTCTCTAATTGCATATGGTTTTAGTACTCATGCATCGCAGGCTTTGATCCCTCTCCTCTGCCTGCCTTGCCTTTGCTTCCTTATTAAGTTGTTCTAACTGTCCAGCATTTTCCAAGAAGACACTACTCTTTCATTATGTCTTCATGTTTGAAAACATTTATTTACATGTCAAAACTGAAACTTATCACATGCAAGGCTTGTATAAGTCTTTGTGCCCAAATGCTGGTTATTGCACCTGATCTTTCTATGAATTTCTTGAAAAACTGTATCTGAAGAAGCATGAAATAAGAAACCAGAAGTACCAGAACTACGTTTTTTTTTTCTTCTTTTTTTTTTTTTTCCAGTGTTGGAAAATGCTTATTTCTATTCAATTGTCAGCAGTGCTCTTTAAAGTTTGTGAATCTTATCTTTTTTTCTTTGGGGGAAACTGCAAACTGTTTCACAAGTACTGAAGAAGTACTACATATTACTAAAGTAGCTCAATATAAACAGAAAATTTAGACAAAAAAAACCAATAGCCTTTGAGACTGTGCATAAAACCTGAAAACTTGATTACATTCTGCTCAAAACCCAAAATATTAAAGCCCTTGAACTTATGATTCTGAATGATAGGTAGTGATATTCAAGGCAGTACTAAGGAAAGAAAAACTTGTCGTCCATTACATTATCTTCTTGGTTTCACATCTCATGCCCTCTCCAGGCTTGTCCAACCAGACACGGCTGGAGTGAAGAGTATGCGCAATATACAAGATATAACCATAGAAAAATCAGAACTGGAAATAAATATGCTGTGTTGACAAACAAATGCCAAGTAAAAGGACATATAAGATATTGAAGCACCTAAAATCTCAACAGAAAATAGCCTTCTGCTCAAGACAAAGAAGTAGGAAGTAGGAGTCTACCTACATACTTCTTCAATTTTTAAAAGAAAGAAGCATGGTTATACAATGCTAGGTGAGTATAAATCTGACCTCTGAAAGTCAGCAAATGGATGATACATCCTATACATGCAATCTTCCCTGACCATCTCTGACAATGAGCCAGAATTCATCACATCAGTCTTTGCCTTCCAGATTTGCACCATGGCCATGAGAGAGAGCCCCCATGGAAATAACCTGTTTCAAGCAGCAAGGAGTTCCCTGGAGAGCAGAAGCAAATCCCCCCTCAGGTGTTTTTTCTCAAAACACCATCATCAGGTTTTTTTCTCAAAACTGATTTTTTTTTTTCTCTGCACTTCAGATGAAAGCCTTTGGTTCACAATAATCATCCCAACACTCCTACTGTAATTATGAACCTGTGTTTGAGGAGCAATAGTGACCCTCAGCAACTAAGACCTCTGGTGCAGGGAAATTTCATGGGAGGCATAGATGAGCAAAATTCCTGATAGTGCTATATCCTCACCGGCAAGGAGCCTTCAGCATTAAGCAATCCATCTGCTCCAGCCACAAGGGCTGGTCATGCAGCCTCAGTTCTTTCTTCAAAATTGTGATAAGCAACAGGGATAAGATCCCTCCTAATGTTCACTGCGTGTGTGGGTTTGGTTTGTTTTTTTTAAAATATCTGATATTTTTCTGAAGGACAGAATATGATCTCAAATTATAACACACACATCTGCTGTTTCAAGAAAATTATAATTATCTCAATTATACCTAAACTGACCCTGATTTGTTCAAAATTTTTAAAAATCATGCAGATTTGTTTCCCAGTATATTTCACACAACTTCCTTCATTCACAAGCTGCTGTCACTCTTAAAAAAAAAAATAGATCCATCCCTTCATATATATCCATGCTAAATTCCTGCAGAACTCACAGTTTTAAAAAAAAGTCTTAGGAATGAAGGTTCAACATATGCATTGCCTGAGAGAGTCATAAAGAACTATGGATGTCCTAAAATAGAAAACACTTCTGTGGTTGAAGCGATTAGCTGCACTGAAACTGAAAAGAAAGACCCTTGCTTTACTTGTAAAAACAAGAACTTTTATCTAGAGTTTTGACATTTTTAACTTGATACCCTAATTACAATCTGTTGGGTATTTTGGCATAGACTGTATCCAGGTGCTTATAAGAGCTGCAGAAGGGAATTCTTATGTAGCTTGCTTTTTACTTAAAATACAACAAATCCAGATTTCAGCCCATGGCCTGCCCAGTGCTGAACCACAGGAATCCTAATCTCTGACTTCCCTTCAGCTATGCGGCAAGTCTTTGAAATCTTGAAAGGTCTGTTCCTCCTTGAGGAAGAAAAGCTCTCAGTTTTTCCCAGGAAATGGGATTCTCGCTTTCAAGCTTGCTTCAGGTTTTAACCTCAGCTGAAAAACAGCGATTTTCCTCTTGCAACACAAGCACTGATTTAATGCCATCTTTTCCATTGTCTGAGCTGTCACTTTCACTGACAGGACAAACCATATCTTGACTTGGCAGATGTCACCCATTTCCATAACTTCATCCTACTTCCTTTGAAATTATTATCATTTATCATTCAGTAGCATCTAGTAACCTCAGATATGAAAGCCCATTCGTGTGAGCTTTATCATGATATCAGCAAGTGAGCTGACAAAAGGCTACCTTTTTTTCTCTTTTAATGCAGTGCCAAACAAAATGGAATTTCAGCTTTTAAACCTACAACTGTTCGTAACAACCCATGTATAAAACATAAAATCCTGCTGTATACAGATGTGCACAGTGGGATGAAAAAATTACCTAAGGGCTTAGCATTTGCCTGTGGGATGAGTTTTAGAAGGTTAGCATACTGTTTCAGGGACTATTTTAGTAGTGCAACAGGTTGCCTATTTTCACAATCAGATGAAGCATATAAATATAGACTATATACAAATAAAAAAATCTTCATCTGCTTTATCCAGACGCAGCCAGCTCCAACAGTTAAATATCTGAGATGGCTTTATTCTGCTCTAAAAAAAAATCCAGCACATGCCAACTCTGCACTACCTTCCCCACAATGAGCCTTTGTTGGTCCCTGTTGGTCATGTTGTCAGACAATACCAGTGCATCCCCTTAGCACCACAAATGATAACAGCTTGATGTTAACAGACTTCCACAAATCTCAGCTGAGCAGCTAACCACAGCTGTATAGAGGAAAAACTCATCCTGCTCTGCTCTACCTTATAACTCCATAGCACATGAGAGCATTCTGAAAGGATCTTTAACGGCTCTAACTGCCCCCGTGGTGCAAAGTTTTCAAAAACTCTAAATTTAGGTCTTTCTGAAGTCATTTTTAGCAAATCAGGCTTTTAGAAAAATAGTAACAATACACTGTTTTTAACAGCACCACTTTAGATACCAAAACTGGAAATCTGTTTTGCGTCTCAAAGTACTGTGAGAAATCAAAATTTTTGAAATTTTCAAGCTCTTAAAAGGACTTAGCTCCAGTGCTATAAATTTTCATGTTGGTCCAGCTAAGCTGCGTGGATTTTCTACACCACTTCCTATCAGGATATATTCAAGTCCATATCTCAGAGACTTTATGCAGGATGAACTGTTCAGTGCTAGGATGGTTGTCTGAACAAGGAATTCTAAGGAGAAGTCAGAGTGGAGAATAATGCCTACAACTTGCTTCAGTGACAGGAATACTTCAGATGATTGTGTAAAGACTTTAGCAGTGAGCCCTTGCAAAAAAGGCACCCAGAATTCCTAGCCTGATATACCTCCACACTCTTCTTTCAGCCTCTCCCTGTCAACAAAATCCTTCATAGCCTACTGGTAGTTCTAATTATAGAGAAGGAATCTCTTCTGATAAGGAAGCATGCTGTAGCACACAGATGCTCCTTTAATATCTGAAAAAAACTCCATGTGAAAAGCAGTAAAGCAGAGTGGTTCAGCACACACTTAAGGCTATCAACAAAAACCACACAGATAGGTACAATTCTTTTTCTCTTCTAAAACTGTAGTTTTCAATTTTGCAAGTCTAATAATGTTTTAATATAGTTTGTGTGTATAAGAAATTATTCCCTAAGTCTACATCAATACTTCTACATCATCACAGAGTATTCCAGTACAGCTTCAGAAGCAGCAGGGAGCACAGCTATAAATAAAGCCACTCTGAGCAGTATAGTAGTACACAGCTTTATCAACACTGGAACTGACTGCAAATAAAAAAATCAAGAATGATTTACTGTAGTGTCTGATAGCTTCAAGGCAGCTGAAAAGAGATACCAATGCATTAAGTCAGAGAAATTGCCAATCTCCTGGTTTTATGCATGAGAACTCCAAAGCAGACCTGGATTTTACATGCTTTTTTTTCTTTAAAGTGTCAGTGGATGGAGCACCATTTTGTCCATCTTGAAAACACAAACCAAAAACCAAATGTCGAAGTATTGGGAACAGGGTCAGTTGTAATTCTCACGTTAGAAAGTCAAGTTAGAAAGTCTTTTCACGTTAAAAATAGATGGTTCCTGTTGGCGACTGCTCAAAAAGAATTATTTGATGACATCACCAAGCCTAGTTTTTATGTGCATTTAATTTGAAGTGAATGTGTGCAATCTAGTAACCCTGTATGTTGTAAAAGACTTTGGATAAGCCTAAGGGAAAGAATTTTCTGCCTAAGGGAAAGAAAGAGTTTTCTTCCTGGTATGAAATCAAAACAGGCAGACACTTTCTTTCCTGTGACATTTCTGAAAGACATCTTTATGCGGATGTATGCATGCTAGCACCCCTTGAGGCTACAGGCAATAAAGCACCTGAAGAATTTTATGATGCAGGTCTGTGAAAACAAGCATCACAGACAAAATGAGAAGGAATCATTTTTCACCATCTCTTCCCATCCGAGAATTACAGACCAACAAATATATCATCAACAAATATATTTCAAAACAAACAGGTGATGCTTACTCATATAAACTGTATTTCAGATTTGGAAATGCTGGCACTGTAAGTACTAAAACAAAAACTTAAATGCAGGCTCCAGAAAACACCGATCAAACTAAGATAATAACATCTTTAATGGCCATCTTAACACAAATATTCCATCTTTGGCTCAGGACTCCCACAGCAACTGCAGTGCCAAAGGTTGGGCCATGTTCAGTGAAGCAACGCTAGGTCCTTGCCTTGTGCTTGTAATGTCTTGTACAGGAGTACTTCTTTGCAGACAGGACATTTGGCTTAGTGGACACTGGTCTGATCTGGTATGACTATTTTTTATGTGATGTGCACTCCACAACGCTCCTTGATGTGATGGCTTTTAGGACCAGGGCAATTACGTAGTAGTTTCAGAGAAGAAAGAAGTCTATGAAATGGGACTGAACAGGCTGTCACCTGTTTTGTTGTGAGTATTCACTGCAGGAGCCTGAGCCTTCATGTTGCCCAGTGTTGATAGTCATATCTTCTTGTTCTTACTTGGGGAAGGAACACAAACTCCAGAACAGAGAGTGTGTAATCAGCATGGGCTGTGACAGAGGAAGACAGAGTCTCCCAACTGCCTGGAGAGATAGGAGCTGAGAAGCAGGGGGCAGTTTATGGGAAGCTAAAATTAAACCCAGATTATTGACACAGCCTTGTTTGCTTCATGGTTGTGTGATGGAAAGATGAGACTGATCCATTGTATCACAAAATGAAAGTCAGCAGGCCACAGTAACTCTGTGGCTCTGTTTAATGACAAAGGGGCCAACCAGGGGAAAAAGAATCACATAGTGGCAAAGAACACAGACACACTCAGTATTGCATGTGAGAGAATACATTTATTTGAATGTATTTGCCATAGTTTTCATTATAATTATATGATAGATGTTTTTCAAAGTAACCAGTGACTGCACTGACTTTGGTGATGGGAGGGCTTATCTGGAGCCTGGTTTGCACAGCATGCTAAACCCAAGTATTCTGAAGAGGCAACCAGTGTCTTAAAATCAAGCTATAAGCACACATGAGAATGGAGAAACCTAAAGACAGAACCCAAATGAAAAAGTTCTTTAAGTATTTTTTAGTCCTGCTTTTCTTTGGATTCTTACATCCCAATCACCATCTGCGCTTTCAAAACAGCTGCTCTCTGTGTCCTCAAAAAAGTCACCATCTATGTCCTTAAAATCCTCCTGACCTTCCTCTCCCTCCCTACTTCTCCATTGTACTGAAGTGATCGCTGTTACCTCTGTCCTTCTCATGAGCCAAAAAACTCATGTACATACCCACCACAAAGGAACCTTCCTCCAGTGAATATCGTGGGTTGAAGAATAAGACTAATTTCTCAGCAAGTGCCCTGCTCCGAAAAGAGAAAGTCAGTAGAAGTAGAAGGTCAGTAGTGACTGAATTATTTACTTATGGTCCATGACAATACTCTGGGTCAGCCTCTCTCAAGGAATGGTATTATCACTACCAAAAGCTATCTGTACCCATCTTCCTACTTGCATCCTTTTATCCAATAAATTCAATTTTTCTCTTTTAAGGAAGTTTATAATATTTTACCTGTTATAATAACGTGGAATGGAAAAAAAGAACTTAACTTTACAACAGAACTTGGAGATGAACCGGGTGATTTCTAACATAACATTTTTACATTACTCTTCTTCCATCTGTCCATATCAGAAAATCATGACACATATGATTGCCAGAATCTGCAAGACCAAGAACATTCTTCCTCACACGCTTTTCTTGCTAGCCCTTTCTCACTTATATGTGCCTCATGTAATTTGCCTGCTGTGTTTACTTGCACATATAATCAACAAAATCTTTATTGTTCAGTACAAATAAGGAAAAAACCTGCATAATACCAGCCTCTACATTATTTAAACATCAGATAAAACATAAAAACATATTCTAGCTCAAATTAAGTCTCATTAGAAAACTAAGAAGAAAACCTATCTTTTACACACTCAGAGTACTGGATAACAACAGCATTTTATGTATTTTTAAAATTTTTTTTTTCTTTCTTATCTTAATTGCAAAGGAGTACTAAAGGGCTCATACTTTTTAGCTGAAAACCCTCTGAGAGCAGTTGTGTAAGCTGGAGAGGTTAGCTGAGCTTTTTAAGTATCAAACTGTAGAATTCAATATTGCAAGTACCTTTCTACTTGCAGTATGGAACTGTAGAGAGCAGAACAGACAGCTGAAAACACAACTCAGAATGGGGCAAAACTGCCTAAGAACAAAAGACAACTACAGAGCTATGCCTTTTTCCTTCATTGCTATTCATGAGTCATATGCCCCTGACTTGGATGAAACTCTTTTTTTGCTGTCTGTAATTTGTGCTGGGCTCAAAGCAGTTGCAGCCTACACAGAGGAACAAGTTACACCAGAAGCCTCTCAACCTCACCCATGCTGGTGGAGACCTTTCCAACCCCATTTCATACAGCTGCTTAACTTGTTGAGAGTGGAGCTTAACAGCTGCCCCAATAAGAAAAAAAGAAAACCACAAAAAATGGAAATGGACAAGCCATTTATTGTATCAGTAGACTATCAGAGCTAAGCTCTGCTTACATCAAAATGACAGATGGATAAATACAAAATCGGAGGCTTTCAAAATAGCATGAGATCAAGGTCAATACACTGAATCCAATAGGCACTGTGAATTGTGTATCTCCATAAACCCTTTCCAATGCAGATATGGAGAAATGTGGGCAGCTCAGGTGTTTTCCTCAGAAGTTAACATAGCCTGGGTTTTTAAGTACCACTGGACTAGTCAGTGTATTTAATATTGCTATATGTGCAAGAATGAAGCATGTATTAGAGCTGCTGGTGAGACTTATTATGTTTAATCAGAATTAGCATTATAAAAATAGCCCAGAAATGCATAAAAGAAGGATTATAATATTTGAAATAGCCTAAGATACTACCCATGATGTATCAAGTGTCACTCATTTTCTTTTCACCCATACCAAAGAGGACCCAATTGGAGCATGCCAAGATTATTCATATATCGTTCTGATACTTAATAGCTCTTCTCAGGGGAAGTGTTCAGAGTTCATAAACATCTGTTACTTAAATTCTAGGACTCCCTGAGAGATAAAAAGTCATCAGTACATTGGTTATCTCACTGATCAAAAGATTAAAGCCAGCTGATGTATGGAAAGAGAAGAACATTGCCTAGGACCTCATGTTCTTGTTCCCTTATACTCACACCCAATATGTTGCCTCTTCCAGATTTGGCAACGGAGGGGTGGAAAGAGCCTGTTCCCTGGGAGAACTCCAATCTCCTCCTAACACTTCCCTTCACCAGTGCCAAGCCCCTCTGCCACCCAACAGTAAAAGCTTTTAAACTGATGGAAAGTGTGGGTTAAGAAGTGAATCAAGCTGCACAAACATCCCCAGACAGCAGGTCAGAGGGTTCAGTCTCAATGCTCACAAAGCATTGGCAGAGGCAGGACAGAAGCTAAGTCGGAAGCTGCAGAAGGGTTTCTTAGCAATGACAGTAATTAGATGTGATTAGTGGTGTTGGGGTGATGTGTGTGGCAAATTCATTGTCACTTGGAGTCAAATCTAAGCCTGGGTGCCTTCCCAGCAGGTTTGTTCCACTTGTACCATGGACTACTGGCCTGAATCAGCACAGAGCAGATATTCCTGCAGTGCTGGTTTTGCAGAAGGAAGCAAAGGGGGTGTGTCAATGCAAGGACAGAATTGGACAATCCCAAGTCTTCCTTTCCCCTGTAGTGTGGATGCATTTAGGACGCTTGGTTCCAAAGGGCATGCAATCATGCGAATCAAACTGTGAGCATGTATCTAGTCACTGTTCATTAGGCACAAATAGGCACTCTGTTTTAAAGGCTGAAATATCTAGATAGTTGGATTGAGTGTCTCTGCTTCGGTGATGCAGTCATGGGCTAGCAAGAAAGAATTTGGCTACAAGATTGGTGTCATCATGAGGGGTTTGGCTTTTATGACAATGGGACCTTCTATGAAGACTGTAGCCTGCTAGGGAGGGATGGATTCCATCAGTCTAAAAGAGGCAGGACAATCTTTGGCATCAAGCTGGCCAGGAGGTGAGGAATGCTTTAAACTGAAGAATTCAAGGGGTGGGGCCCAAAAGAGCAATGCTTACCACAGCCAACTGGGGAATAAGCCAGGGCAATCAGATAAGCAAAAATGCCCCTTGGATGCCTCCCTAGGTATGAATCAGATCAGTCACCTGAAGTGGACTTATACTAATGCACGCAGTCTAGGAAACATAAAGGAGGAACTCCAGTTAGAACTGAAACCCTTTAACCGGTTAGAAAGATAAAATACCCTAGGATAACTGAGACGTGGTGGGATGTCTCCTGTGACTGGAGCAAGGGAACAGATGGGTACAAGCTCTTTAGGAAGGACAAACGGGGCAGGGGGGGGTTGCCTGCTACATCAATGCCCAGCTGGAATCCGTGGAGCTCACCCTGGGGATGTATCAGGAGCTGTCCGAGAGCGTATGGGTCAGGGTTAAAGGGAACACAGGGGCAGATGATATTGTAATGGGGTTCTGCAACAGGCCACCTGACCAGGAGACTGAGCAGATGAGGATCTCTATATCTCCAGAGCCCATTAGAGCATGATAGCACCCCAAAAAAACCCACAGTGCCTCACAGGGCTTTATACTGCTCCTTACAGACCCACAGATACCTTTAAAATGCTATAGCATTCCACAGAGCCCCATAGTGACCCATAGAGCCTCTAGAGTTTCATAGCACCTCATAACACCCCATAGAGCCCCAGAGCTCCCTATAAAGGCTTCATCTCATGTCTCCAGAGTTGCCTCAGCCTTCATGGGGGCTGACCCACCCAAGGATGTACCCCAGGAGGTACCACCCCAGGTCCATGCCCTCTGTGCTGTTGTGCAAATCTTGATCTCAGATCCTCAAAATGCACCAACCAAAGTGTGCAGGAGTTGCCTGTGGAGCAGGGAGGACTTCTCTGCATGGGGACAGGGGGCACCCTGTGGGAGGGGTGCAGCAGGGTGTTCTGCTCACTGGGAGCACCTCTACTGGCCTCAGAAGACTGATTGGTTTCACTGGTTCTGTGGCAGAAACCCAGCCTTGCTTTGCCCCAGGTGTTTGGATGGACAAAGCTGGATTTGCACCTTTAAAAGTTTCTATAGAAAGTGTATTTACAGAAAGCTAGTTAGTAAGCTCACAGAAATCATGCTGCCAAGGCCAAGGGTGCTCTTCAGATATCATCTACTTTTCTTTTTCCCTCTTCCAACGTGCACAGAAAAAATTTTCCTTTTTTTGAGCAACTTCATTTCTAGCATGTCTTTGTACATATTTCAGCCCCCTTTTGAAGTCTTTCTTTGAGCTCAGTGAACAAGAAGATAAAAGAAGCAAGCTTACAGTTTGAACCTTAATTCAACTAAATACTGAAGCATGTATTTACTCTCGTCAGCCAAGTCATCAAAATAATCCCATGTGTCAGTTAATATCCCAATGCTTTCTGACCTGACAATCAAAGCTGAGAGACATTTCACATAGAAGGGCCAAAGATGACAGCTGCCCAGCTGCAATGAGAGCTGCATTTGCAGAGCAATGACAGAACACAGGTCTCTCCATGTATGTGCCATGGGTCCACATCAAAGCTACTTTGCTCTGTAGACATTGCAGTCAGTGAAGGGTGGTATATGGCCATTAGACACCTGGGTAAACATCCATTCATCCATAAAGCACTGATGCAACTAATGTTCCTTTTGAAATGTGTGCCTTTCTAAAAATAACTCATTTAGCTGCAATAAAAATCTGTCACCTGCATTTCCTAAGAAGCTGTTCAAGTGCCAAATAGATACCTCTGAGCTCTCATGATAAATAATGCGTTTCATGTCTTTGCTTTACAAATGCTGGACTCAAGCTGAAGGGTACAGAGTGCAGAAAAAAAGGTGCTACTTCACTCCAGCTCTTCTGATGGTTTGGACTGTATGAGAAAGCCCTTCGAGCTGAATCACAGCTCTTACCCCTTTGTAATGCCAGTGTTATGGGAACTGCTGCATTATGCACCAGGCCAAGTGGCTACCTGACACACAATCTGAGAGAAAAATCCAGCCTGTTGGTGTACACAGTCCATTCAGGACCTTCAAGTACAATCCCTTCTCTCCTCAAAAAACCCAGACTACTGAAGGACAGAAATTACAGGCTTCATTCTGTGTGGATTTCAGCACTGTGATTGTATTAAGTCATGTGCAAATACGCACTCTCTGAAATTAGTGTCCATAATGTCTCCTACTCTACTACTTACATTCTCCAAAATTTGGTAGTGGTGGAAGTGCACAGTAGTACTTCCATACCCGGGAACCTTGTATCCTCTATGCCATTACCCACTTTCATGAAAACTGGAGAAACCAATGAAAGCTCAGAGACCACAGGTCTGATGCCAAATTTAGCTGAACTTCATCAGCAGGCTTAAATGTTATTTGGGAGGCACAGGGAAAGCAACATGATTTACTGACTGAGATACCCACCTATGTATAACCTTACAAGTTTAATTTCCATGGGAAGCCAGAGTGCAAAACCATGCTCATAATATTAATGATTGACAAATAGGAATTTCAAAAGTTACATAACCTTTTCCCAATCTAGTGTGATCTCTGTGAGTCTGTGGACAATCTCAGGTGAGGATGCACCCTTTTCTGAACTCCCTTTTCTCCTGAGTAACACAGGCTATTAAACAATGAAGTACTCAATAGAAAACCAAGAAGACATGGGTGGTAATTATTTCTGTTGGTCTGGCAATTTATATATATATATATATTTATATTTAAATGCATTTCATTTTTTTTCTCCCTCTGCTACTGTTGTTTTGGTTTTTTGGGGTTTTTTTTGTTGTGTTTTTATTTGGTTGGTTGGTTTTGGGTTTGTTTTTTTTTTCCTCCCATGCAACTTCTCCTATAGCTAAAGGACACTACCTGTAGCCCAAGAGGTGTGTCAGCTTACTTCACTATGGGAATAAGTTTTCACCCCTCTTGCACTGTGGGCTGATGGCTATAGGACCTGTGAGCATGCAGGCATTTTCTAACACACCCATGTTAACAAAGCAGTATTAAAACTGGGGGGAAAAACTAGCAAATTAGCAGGAAAAAGCTCTGTCTGTGAAGATCTCCTCTTGAGAAGAGACCTCATAGCTTCTTCCATTGAGGGAACCCATGTGGGCTCTGAGTGAGCTTGTTGGGCTTTGCTGTAGGAGAAATCAGGACACAGTTAGAGCAGAAACCCTTAGACAACCATAAAACAAATACTGGTACAATCTGTTGATTTAAAATTAGGTGAAGTCAAAAAGTGATTGTGCATGTTCATGAGCTGCAGTTCAGACCCATTTGGGACCATTTCTACTCATCTTAAGTCCCCAGCTGCTCTAGCATAGGCAAGAGTGATAGTAGAGCAATACTGAAATTTGGAAAAGTTACCTTGGACTTTGATGGCAGCAGGGGGAGACAGATTGTGAGTGCATTTAATCTCTCCCTCCTCTAAATCCATTTTTTCTTGGCTCTGGTTTCTATTTATTAGTCTTTCAGGGTCTGAAATTAAATGCAACTGATCTGCAGGAGACAGGTAATCAAGAAATAGTTTGTGGAACTAACTTCTGATTAAAATTCTGAATAATGCAGCTGGTGAGGCATGGTGGAAAAAGGAGGGGGATAAACAAGGAAATGGAAAGAATTAGAAAGATGTAATTTCAATTTTGTTTTACAGTAGAGCTTAAAATGATAAAACCCAGAGACCTCAAGAATGAGGTAATTTTTCCCAGCATACTGCTTTCTAAAAATATCTGCTAGCTCTCTTCCTTCTCCACCTAATTAAAAGGTCTGATGTCAGAGCCTTCAGCTATGTCAAAAGCTGCCCTTCATCCATTTCTTTCCTCTTTCCTACCTGTGACAGCAGATGCCAAGTGTCTGTGAAAAGCAAAGTCACAGGGCTGTGCCAACATCTTCCCCTCGGGTCTCTTAGAGAGGGGTGTGAGGAATGAACTCCACAACCGTGCAGTCAGGCAGAGAAAAAAAAAAAAAAAAAAAAAAAAAAAAGCAGAAGGGAAATCCTGACCCAAACTAAATCTTGTTCTTTTCATGCATTCACAGCTTCTCTTTGTCTAAACTACAAAGCAGCCAGTTTGTGGGGCATCCTCAAAGACAAGAAAGTCTCAAAGAGCAGTATGGAAATATCAATAAAATGTTGATTCTGTTGGGAAAATATGGAATAGGTTGGAGGTCTTCAGGGCCCCCATTCCTCAGCATGTACAAGTTATTCCAATGTGGTTATCTACATCTCATGGCTATATAGCAGTCACTTCACTTTTACAAATAACTAGGCATTCACCAGAGTCTTTCCCAGGATTTGTTTTGCAGAGCAGAAGTTTTTCAGAAAAATACAGTGCTGAAGAACTAGCTCACAAAAAGGTAACTACTAGACACCTCATACGGTTTACTGTGAGGTGTTAATGAGACAATGTGGTAAAAACTTAAACTGAAGCTTAAAAATAAATTATGAAATACTTAAATCTGGAACATGTTGTCCCTGAATTTCACTCATAACCTTTGGAATCTTTGTTGAAATAGATAGCAAATGTCTTTTCACTCATCTAGTGAACATAAATTTTCTGTGCTCCTTTCAAAAAGAAAAAAAGAAACCTGTGGATTATCCTTCTCATTTAGCAAATCATCACTCATGTATCACTTTTTATCTTCTGGTAACTACAAATCAAAAGATAAAGCCACTGTCATTACCATTACTTTCCACGGTCTTTGTCTAGCAAGGTATCTCCTTGCTTTTTAAATAAATAATTTTCTAAAATGGAAACCATTTTTGTACTGATCCAAGCACTGAGGCAAGATTCCAAAGACCAATTCTTCCATGCAGCATGTGAATCATCATTTCCAGGAGCCCCCAGCCATTGTCATTAAGATCAGACCACTTACTGTGGTGAAATATTAGCTCATGGAGCAGGACACACACAGCTTGCAAAATTGAGGGATAAATAACGAATTCCATACATATCAAATTAAAGATGGAGGCCTTGAAAAATGTACCTTTTAGCCCTTATTTTACCACTGAACTAACTTCAGTTAATCCCCTCCCTTTATTCATGTGTTCACATTCCCACAAACTTCCTTTGGCTTGGGTACATAGCTATAAGTATGTCAAGGCTTAAACCTTCTCAAACGCCATCTGAACAGCTGCAAAGTCAAGGGGGACCCACCTGATCTTACATGTAGCCTATGGACAAGGCTATTAATATGTTAGCTGAGATCTAGATGATGAATGAAACCTACAGATTTCATATCCTATAGTCTTGCTCCCTTGCATCACCAACGAAGTCTTTCTAGATGCTACATTCCAATGTGTTTGAACTTCTCCACAGAAGCAACATATGACTCAGAGAAAATGGGATTAAACACACTCATGGATAATTCTGCCTGAGTTTCTAAAAATGCTGGGTTTGGGCTCCCTTACAAAGCCTGAAGAAGGAATCCCTCATCAGACTCTTCTCTTATCCACATGCTGAGCCTGTGAGATACCTGTCCTCCCCTCAGTCTCTAGAAGAGTTCTGAAAGGCAGAGGCATGCTCTCCCTTTTACCTGGGAGAGAATAAGTACTTGCATCATTACCAAAATGAGAAGGCTCTTCTATAGCAAGAAGAAGAAATATGGCACCAAGAAACCTTCAGCTATAAATGTTGTTAGCTAATTGCAAACTTTTGAATGTTGACTACTGTGAGCAACTGATGATCTTCAGAGTTGGAGATAAGCAAGCCTCAGAGATATTTTTTTATTCATTAGCACTGAAGCATAAGTTATGAGTCAATACATGACAAAATAATTGCAAGCATTTCTCCTCTCAAACACTCAGTTAACTGCTGCATGATTACATTGAGTTGTGACATGCTATCTCCATTTGAGTGGGAGTCTGGATGCAAGGACAGAACCACCTTGGAAAAGAAGCTTGGTGAACATAAAGCTTCCAGCATCTTTTTACAACACCAAGGCCACCTGATAAAGAGGGAAAGGGAAACTTTAAAGGAGGAGTCTCTGAAAAAAACAGAAACACCTAAATTTTCCATCTGTTCAGAGAAAGGTGGAACGAGAGCAAATTCAACAAATGACACAGTGAGAATGAACTGACCAGTGACTCACTTTCATTGCTGAGCAAGAGCCAAGAAATAAGGTACACACTCTCACTTTAAGACTTTCCTTTGAAGTGCCATCTCCTAATGTCCTTGAGTGAACAAAAGTTATGTGCTAATTTACTGTTCACCAAAAATATCTGCTGCCAATGAACTAATTTAATTGTTTGTGCAGAACATTTCTTTCTAATTAAAATGCTGTGAAATCACTGAAAAATTTTATACCTCTGCCAAGACTATTTTGACATTTACACACATTGCTAGTATTGATAAACCTTAATATGATACTTAATATATCTTTAATAATTTATGCCTTGATTCTGTCCTGTTGCATCTCATTCCGAATACATTTTGCTATGGTAGGAGAAGAAATTCTCTAAGGGTTGCACAATACCTAGTGCCTAATTCTCTTCCAAGACTTCTCCTAAGTTTTTATCAATAAATTATTAGGGTTTTTTTGGATACACTTCATGATGATGCAGTCATCCTAAAATTATCAACTGACAGGCTGAAATACCAGAAGAATCACGAGAAGGAGATAAATTATTTCCAATTTTTCTTTTTAAATGAACCTGAACGGTTTGTTCCATATTTTACCAAAGTGTGAGCACTAATGCATAAAATCTTGTTGGCTCTAAGACACTTAGCAACCTTAAGGACATAGTCTTGTTCAAAAGAATTGCTCTGCTGCTAAGACAAGACAGGTTAAAAATACATTCTTTGTAAAGTTATAATTACATGAAAGCAAGAAATGGCACAAAGAAGTAATGAGTGACTTTAACTGGAAAATCTACTGATAACTACCATGCAAAATGCAAAGACCAAAATAGACCCTAAGGGCCATCTTCTTTACCTCCTTCAGTGACACGGATGGAAGAACATCCTGATGTGGAGATGGTGACAGCACTTGTTTAAGCTCAGTGTAGGTGGTCTAAAAGCTTCTTTTGTCAATGAGAATTTTATTGAAAAGGAACATGCTTAATTTCCAAGGGCATAATCCATTTTGGATCCAAAGTAGCTCCTGTCCCACTTTAAATATCATCTCATCTCACTAACTGCAGAATATTGTTCTTGACGAAAATTCAATACAGTACCATTGAAGGCAGAGGGACAATTCCTGACAGGAGAAGGAAGAAATCCTGTATTGTTTTAGTTTCCACATTCCCTACTCGGGGCTGAACAAGCTAGATGGTATCTCACTCATTTGGTACTAGGCATTTCATCAGTACTTGAGAAATGTCTATTTTTCAGAAGCTTGTCCTCTGTTTTTTGACTTCAGTGTTCATTCAGAGCTAATAAGTCTCAACACCAGCACCAGAGCATGTGCCATTTCTCTTGTAATGTTAAGCTTTGGGAAGCAACATGTCTTCTATTTTTCATATGCAACATTATTCTGTTTGTGTGAGGGTCCCAATTACTAGTGAATAATTGTAAAGGCTGTAAAAATGACCACTTTTTTTAGTTCATCTTTCACTTCAGCTCTCCTAATTCTCTTTTAAAATGATGGATATCTTCAGAGAAAGGCAGAATAGCACAAACTAATACTCAGGCTTTCTACTGTTCTCTTACTCTCACACCACCATCCAACCTCAGCCCACAGGGAATGCAGGATTTGGATAAGGATGATCTGAAATGTTAGAAGATCTTAAGGCTTATGCACCTGTAGTTTTAGCCATAAAGAATAGAAAATTCTAGTCATATTGTATGTTTTTGTCACACTGTAAAATATTTGCATGGAGACTGATATACTCTAAGCAAGCAGAAACAGCTCTGAAAGGTATATTTTTGGGCCAGGATAAAGGTGATTTTCTGGTTTGTAATTTTGCTTTCAGCTGAGTCTCTTGTAAGTAGTTGCACTTGCTGAAATTAACAGCAAGTTTCTCAGACAGTGTCTGCTTCTAGGACTGATAACACTCAATGTTTATAGTTACAGCCAGAGACTGGTGTGCAGAGCCAAGGACACTGCTCAGCTCTGAGGAACATTTTGCCTTCCAGAAGGAGTAAAGGGGTCCCACCTGAAACCCTCCTTTGGGGAGGACCAGACAAGATAGATGTCAGAATTGACCAAACAGAGTATTCCATCCCATACACGTCATACTCGGTATAAATTTAAGGGATCACAAGGGTCAAACCCCTTCCTACTCTTCCTACCCTTCCTGCTTCCCTTCCTCACCTGTTCCCTGTTTGCTTCAGCACCCTGAGAGGATTCCATCCGTTCCTCTGCCTGTGATCCTGATCCCTGCCAGCCTGAATCTGTGTGTTCCTGTCTCCAGCTTTTGACTGCTGCCGAATCCAGGAGTCCAGCCTGGACTTTCTCAGGGCTGCCCTGGTGATGTGAGAGTTACTGGGGGGAGGGAGGGATGTGGTATCATTTTTTCCTGTATATTTGTATATATTTAGTAATTTTTCCTATTTATCATTACTGTTTCATTAAAGCAGTGTAGTTTAGTTTCCAACCCATAAGTCTAATTTAAGGTAGAGGGAATTCTCTTGCATTGAATGCAGGGCTACTTTGCCATAATTTTCATTCCCTACCCATGGAACTAAGCAGATTTATACCATGCACAGTTTTTAAAACAAAAAATAACTCTTTACAAACAGATATGTTTGACTAGGTTGTGATACATCCATCTTCCCTGATCTAAGGTATCTATTCCTTATGGACATGTGGCAGGATTTACCCAAGCAATGGAAAATGGGAAATTATATCATTCCCAGTGTGTATATTCCATAAGCCAGTGCTGCAGTAGATAATGAACAGACAGAGGCAAGGGCAACAAAGATAGAAACACAAGACAGGCACAAACCAACAGGGACACTTCTCCCAGGACCCCACTGGAACACTATGGCAAGGTCCAGGCTCCTAATTTTGTGGACAATCCCCCTATGCTTTTTCCAGACATTCAGTGTACACCAGTAAGTGCCCAAACTGATGAAAATATATGTGAAAATGAACCCCAGAGTAGTATCTTCCCTCCTTACAGTTAAAACAGCCTCTCTGCCTAAAAGCTCTTGAACAATGATGTGTATACTGTCTCTTGCTGTTCTGCTCTCTCTGCAAACACTTACATAGGCTGGAACTAACCACAGAACATTAGTTTCACTTGTAAAATGTAAGTAGGTGAAATGCAAGCAGACAGTCCCTCCTCCTTTTCCCTAAAAGAAAAACTTTTCATCTGTGTTTAATGCAACAGCCCAAATACCTGTCATGATTTCTAGCATGTTACTTATCTGACTAACAGACTAAAGGCTCAGATAGTATGCTGCTTTGCTAGGAGATAATTTATCTGATAAAGAGTCTTTCATAATTGGAGATGGCTTGTTTCTGGTGTTCAGGATTAATCAGATGTATCAACAGTAAGTGCGTTTTGCCGATGACTGAGATCCATGCTTTCGTGTGTCAGATCTGGACACTGGCTGACCCACTCAAGTATAATAGTTCTTCAATGCATTCCCACAAGTTGCCTCCAGACCTAGAAGACATATACATTTCCAAGTTCAGCAGTAACACTCTAATTCACTGCTAACACTCATGGGAGATAACTCAGGTATCTGGAAATGTACATGAGCACCAGCAGTATGGACATGAAAACCCTCAGTAAGATCATGCATCATGCCTTTCCGTACACTTCACTTCAGTGAAGCCAAGGAGAATCATAACACCACAGGATACTTTGCACTGGAAAGTACATCATGAAGTCATTATGTGTTCATGGG
Organism: Phaethornis superciliosus; assembly: GCA_023637945.1. Classification (NCBI taxonomy): domain Eukaryota; kingdom Metazoa; phylum Chordata; class Aves; order Apodiformes; family Trochilidae; genus Phaethornis; species Phaethornis superciliosus. The sequence continues at coordinate 19,789,348 of JAJQWJ010000004.1, forward strand.
GTTTTGTCTGATTTCAAGGGCAAGTCACTGAAAACTTCTCAAGCAAAACCTGTAAGACTATGTAGGGGGTGGAAGCTAAAAGGATGAGGCAGCACCACTTAAAGTCTAAATACTTCTCATGTCTTAATCACCTGAGGCAGGAGTGCTGTTATGCTCTCTCACATTAGTTGGATGTGTTGGGACGACTTCAATAAACCCCAGTGATGAAAAGCCACAAAACTCCTTGCTGCAAGACAGCATTCCCAAACTGAAATATATTAAATTCATACGGTATCAGTAGAGCAACAGGATGCACTGTAATGTGGGGAGGAAAAAAAAGTCTCTGTGGTATTTCTACTGCAATTGGTAGTATGATACTTAATATACCTTCTGCAAAGACATACCCCGGATCTCTCTGCATTCAGACAGGATGAATCTCCTAACACAAAAAGCCTTGAAGCTGGTGCAAACAAAAGACAAACGATACTGATCCTGGTAACAGTATTGACATTTTCCAGTTTTCTGGGACTGTGAACTAGAGGACATTTAAAAATGGAACATTTCAGAAAACTGTAAAGCTGTTGGGAAAAAAGAGTTTTTACTTCTGGGGGCTTAGTCTCCCAGGACAGTCACTATCAGGAGCTCACCACTGTATGGATGGTTGCTGCTCTCTTTTAAGAGCATCTCTGAAGACATGTATAATTAACATTTAAACATTTACAGACTTTAGGCTGCAAATCTCTGTGTATCAGTAAATGGGGACGTTAACAGGAGTATACAACTGAGACTCTATCTTCTTTTTGCAATACCACATGAGAGGTCCTGAGCAGATGAAGGCTCCATGTGGGAGACAGAACAAGAAAGGTCTCAGGGTGCTGTCTTCTCTGGCTGAGCTACAGAATAGAGTGAATCACAGTTAAAGGGCAGAGGCAAAGGTCCTGGAAATCTGGACAAAAAAACCCACAAATGATCATTTCTGCTCTGTATTTGCTGCTTTCCAGTGAAAACATTGACTGTGTGTGATTCAGCACATCAGTGGGGCTGAAGACATACTTACAGCATTCAACTGCTACATATACAAAAGATTAAGCCAAAGAGCCACAGGTTAGACTTGCCGTGTAAGTGGACAGAGAATAAATATGCAGATCAAACCAGTTCTACACAGGCACATCTAAGGAAATTGCCTATTGAGCATTATTCAATGTGAACAAAAGAAGGTCAGGCTGCTCTTCATTATATCATAGGCATAGAGACACTGCTTCCAGTTTAAGATGTTAATTGAAAATAGCTACTCTGCTTTTAATTCACATCCTGGTACAGTCAAAGTTAACTTTTCAACATAAATGTCATTTCAGGCACCTCTCACAAAAGCTGAGAGGCAGCATATTCTGGAGTAGTTTTTTCCAAAGGTTCAGAAGCCTTTGTGCAATGTAGCCATCTGAGAACAAAATGTAGCTTCAAAACAGACACAAACAATAAATCAATTTAGGGATGATCCAAAGATACTGAGTTGCCTGTGGCAATCTGAAAACTACTGGCTGCCAAATAAATCAACCTAAAATTGCAACACTTATGATTTTATGATTATATCTCAAGTGTTGGCAAAACTGTGGGCTTCCGGCAGAGTCCCTTGGTTAGAAGCAAGTTTAATCTTCAGTAAAGATCATTTTAACCATGGAAAAAAATAACCAGAAATACAGCTTGTAAAACTACCATAAGCTGGTTTAGTAATTACTGTCTCAGAGTATTTATAAATAATAGGCAGTTAGCTTTTTGGAAATACTGCTAGAATACGTGTTACACAAGAAGAAGGAAACTGATGTCCTTGAAGATAAGTATCATCTGGAAATAACTGCTATTACAACAGCTGTATGATAAGCAGAAAAGGATTCTCCATAGCATAAATGCTGCACAGCTACAGGGCTGCAAAACATAGATAACTGGAAAGCATTAGACATTTTTAACTAGGAAGATATGCAATACAAGGTAATTGCTGACATCAGCAATCTGAATTTGCAGAAGCAGTTCAAAAGGATTAAGATCCCATTTCTTTGTATTAAAGGTCATATTTATGTCAAAAAATTGTCTGCTGTGGACTTCCACAGATGGTGACCCAGTATTGAAAGCAAATGATATTTTGTTAAACTTAGCAACTTGATGGTGAACTTAAATATCTGCAATCTTGTATAACTTAAACTCTGAATTCAACACTGGCCACTCACATGATTTTGATTCATATGATTTGTTTGTTGGTTTGGTATTTTCTTTTGTAATCTTGTTGCATCTCCTGCAGTCATACAACTCCGTGGGAATCTCAACAGCATCTTTTTTTTTTTTTTACTTAGCAATAAATGTCTAAGTCTTGCAAACAATTTTCCATAAAACTCACAAAGCAATAAGTAAGTGCAAAAGGACTCAGAATGAAATCTGGGGGCTATCTATTTCTTTAAAGATATTATTGATATTTTTTAAAACACTAAAACTCATCAACAAATCAGATAAACATTTCCGTGACTTCATGTCACAAAATGTAAATGCTGGAAGGTTGCAAAATGGAAGAAAGCTCCTCTCTCATATCAGAACATGCAGACTTCTAGGCAGGCCTGAAAAAAAAATGTCTGTCCAACCTTCTCAGAGGGTAGGGTGGGTTTTAAAGAATAGAAGTGCCAATGTTACTAGCCTTCTCAGAAAACAGGGTGGATCATACAGACAGGTATTGCCTGGTAGGGAATTTTTTCCAGCCCAGTTATTCTGTACAAGCTCTGCTGGCACTGATGTATCAGAATCAAAGGATTTTATTCTTAATTAACCAGAGGAATATCACTCTGAATAAAGAATTAACTATTTGTCAATTGTAAGGATCAACAATGTTTTGAATTCACAACTTCCACCAAGCAAAGTGGATCTCAAAAGTGAAAAGTGTAGCTGCTGCTCTGTTTCCTTAGGAAACAAAGAGACATAAACCATACTGCAGCACTGACAGCTGCAGCAGATTTGCTATGCTAAAAAAACCACAAAAACTAAAACAAAAACAAAAAACAATACAAATACAAAAACAAAAGCATGATGACTATGTAGGGATCATTTTCAGAGAAACACATGTTAAATTGCACAGGACAATCTTATGGTGTTACTCAAGTTATAGAAGGTGATGCTCAGTTAACTGTGCAGCATGGCATGGTACAGGGTGTGGTAATACTTTAAACTCAGTATGCTTCTACATAGAATGTTTTGAAAAAGCAGCCAGGAAGAGGCTTCAGGCTGTGGAAGCTGCTGTAGCAAGACACTGCACCTTTAGTGCTTATAACAGAGTGGAGAATACTTTAAATTTGGTTACCAAATAGGTGGAGAACATATTAAAATTTCTTTTCAGGTGAAAGATAGATAATTTTATAAAATTTTCAAACAATCTACAGTGAAGTGCTTTAGCCATTGTTTAATGGCATTGTATTGTTAGAATTCATTGTCATTTGTTACCCACTATCTGCAGACTTGAGAAGGTATGCTGGGGCCAGCATTTGGAAGGACTGAGAAGGAAAAGGTCCAGAGTCAAGCAAAAAAAATGACTTGAGGTCAGGAAAATAGATCTGCAAGACGAGGGGATGGAGTCCTATTATTATAGGGCTCCTATATTATAATAGTCCCCCTATTATAGAGGGAAAAGAAAGGAAAAGGTAGTGCAGTTTCCAAAAGCTCAACTCAAAGAGGGATGGAGCATGTAATTCTCAGTGTCCATAGTAGATGGCACAAGCAGGTATGGTCCTAAGTGGCAGCAAGGTTAGGCAACAGGAAAAGCTTTGCAGCAATGTGTTTACTGGGGGAGATGTGGAGAGCAAACCCAGCTACTAGTTTTTCATTTCAGTTAGAAAAACTATTTATGAAGTTACCTTTGGATAAAAAGATAACTAGAACAACCTCTCAGCACCCTGTTGAGGTGTATTTGACACGCACTATGGCCAAGCAATGGCAGAAGTCTGCTCACAAACTGATTACACCAAGCCACTCAGTTTTACTGCAGAGTCTCTGTACTATCTCCAATGCCAAAACCAAAAAACTAAGCTGCTGCCAAAATATAGCAAACTGGTGGAGTATGATGGTATGGGCTTACAAGGATGCATTCTCCCTTTCCCTAAAAACTTGCAGATACAGATCCAGGGAGTACAAGAAACACAAATTTTTCTAGAGCACAGGCTCCATGACAGATGTGTGCCCAGCTTTCTGCCACGAGGGCTTTATGGATCTAGCAGTATCTCTTGCCCTGACTGCCTTCTGGGACAGGTCCTCACTCTTGTTTTGTGGCTGTGTACTTTCCCCATAGACTTCGACCCCTCCCCTAGCAATACCCAGTGAGTGAGCTTGAGAACACAGTCAGAAACAATCTGCTTGTCTTTCAGTGCACAGGAGTGTCAGACACTTCCACAAGCAAAGTAGTGAAATCGATGTGGTTTCTGCCTTCTGGTGACCCTTCACTGCTCTGTTGTGAGGTGCCCCCTCACTCCAGAAATTCTCAGCTTCCAACAGTGTTACCTTTCCATGCTAGTGTTGATAACATCAGCACCTCCACCTTTCCTCCACCCACTTGGAATGTCAAAGAGAATGACATGAACAAATATTTCATAATCTAGGCCTGAATTACTTTATAAGTAATTATACCTACCTCTGATAATTCTCTGGGGTCAGTGCACTGAAATTTCTGCACAGTTAACAAATGAATTACTCCAAAGCATTATAGAAACCATTTAGGATGCTGCCAAGAAGTAGAAGCAAGGAAATTTTGTCAAGATGGAACATGCATGGATTTCACTCCCGTCACGAAATATTGGGAAGTCCCTGAGCAGCAGGTGGGGCTTGCAGGCTCCTCCTTGCAGCCAGTAGATTTTATATCGCTAAGTATGGTTAAGTTTTTTCCCCATCTGTTACCCCTCTACCACTTTTAGCTCCTTGTTCTTCTCCACAGACAGAAAAGACAAAGATAAAATCTATAATTTTTCTCTATGCAACTAGCATACTTAAATCATCCCTAAGCTTTTCAAACATTGCTTCACTTTATCTGTAGGTCAGCACTTTGCTAAAGCTATAAAAGTTTGGGATAGCTTTATTTGACACTGAAGTTATAAATGGAACTAAGTCAGACAGTTACCAAGAACAGGTTAAGGAGTTACTGCAGCCAGTTTCTGTAGGACAGATATCAATGCAGTGGAGTGGAGATACAAAATGGTTTTGCACAGTACAAAAAAACATCAAAGCATAGACCTGGGCACACAGATATAGACAAAAGTCCAATAGATGAGGCATTCCAGAGGGATGTCCTGAAGTGTTTGTTTTCTGAGCAATTTAGGTATTACAGACTTTGCAAGGAGAGACAACATACGAGGCAAAGCTAAGATCCAGAGATAGCTTCTCCTATCCTTTGTCTTTCCAGTGTATCTTAGATTAAAAACACATACAAACATAAAGAAAAATAAGTACAAAAGAAGAGCAAATCAAAAGAATACAGATGTCTTTAGACCTCTGGAGACTACTCTAAAACTTTAATTTTTTCACACTGGACCCTGAGACCAATGCATTTATGTAGGAGAACAGTAGAAGAGCAGCTGTGTGAGATAGAGGAGTTTTGTGAACTGCCTGATACTGCCTGGCCCTGAGGGGAATGAAGAGCTGTAAATAACCTGAGGAATTTGCCATCTGGATGATGTTATGTCCTGGCACCAGGTGCCTCTGGTGGGAATGGGTAGATAAGGTTTTATGTTAGTAGAAAGAGCAGAGGTGCAAATTGTAGATTAATCAATAGATGTCGCGATACTATATAAATGTAGCAAACCACACAATAAACTGATTCTGACTGTGCACAGCAATTGGTGTCTGTGCTTTCATGTCTACCACCACATTTAGCCTTGAAACTCCTCATGACTCAGCTCTCAAAGGAAAAGCAGTTGGCAAAAGACAAGAAAAGCAAGAGGAAAATGTCAAACTGGTGTTCTCTAGCTAAGAAAGTTTGGACTTCAGCAAAACACACTTGACCATTCTTTTTCATCTTTACCACTGGCTTTTGGGTAGTGTGAGAAATAAAGGTACAATCAAGGAAGATTTGCCCTCTCCTCACAATCTTGTTAATGAAGATGACACAAAAGTTTCACTTACAGCCACATTCTGTGCTATTTCACACACAAGAATTGGTTCAGAGATTACACAAGAGTAATAGGAAACAAGAAAATTACTACTTTGAAAACTTGGTAGAAAAAAACCCCAAAAAATCAATCAAACAAAAACCAGCAAAAACCCAAACAAACAAAGAAAAAAACCACACAAAACCCTGGGTTCTAGTGTTAAGTTTTCTTCTACAGGTTGCCGGCTACTTCCTTCTTCAACTGCAGTCCCACTCAGAGCAACTAGCAGATACCCCTTCTTCACCATTTATTCACTCCTCTGGAATGTATGTTAATGCTTCTTTCAAAACTGGCATCAGTACTGAGGGCTGCACAAAATCCCTTTCTTTTCTTCAGCTGCTAGTAGTACAAGAAGGTGGAGACTGTGCTGCAGGTTTTGCCAGAGCTAGTTGACAACATATGCCCATACTGCTTACCTGCCCTCTGTACCAGAGCAAAGGCTGGGTACAGAGACTCTGGAGTCCCTGCAACACGACTGATGTACCATCCTTGCCCACTTTCTCAATTTCTGTGCCCAGCCTATGCTGATTGCCTTTTGAAAGCTTCCCCACTTTAATACAGGATTCAGAGAGCCACATGAGAATTTCTAGACCTGGCTTTTCATCCAGGCTCAGGTGTGTTTCATCCTGTATACCACCAGGGCTTTCAGGATCTTCCTGTCATACCTTCAGGGGAATGTCTGCTTGCACTTTTGGTGGATACTGTGAGCAATAGCAGCAGTGCCAGGTATCACCTGGCTGCAGTCCCTGGCCTGGCACTGCTGACACTTGGCATGCAGTCAAGCACCAGAAGCAAAACTGAGCTCAGAAGCATAGAAGGGCAGGGCTTTGTGTTCCCTCCTGAAGAGGCTCTGATGCTTACATTATGCTTTATGATTTCCTAATTATTCCACTACCAGTAGGTGAAGTGGCTCCACTTCATTTGTCTGCACCGCCCACAATGGCACTGGAGCAGTTCTGGCAAGGCATAAAATAAGAGGACCTAATTTATGCGAGATGGAATGGGCTACATACTCAGTTTCTCTATCCAGTTAAATAATTCATTTTTTCCAGTTACTTTCACCTCCAGCTGCCACACAATGAGCTGCAGCCCATTACATGCTCCTGATTGTCTCCTCTCCCTGCCTGAGCCAGTGAACATGGCAATGCATGCTGGAAAAGGCCAGGATGGCAGAGGCTGACTAAGAGGCACATCATCCCTGGCTTTTTTCCTAGTTCACCAACCTCTTCCCAAGCAAACGGCATCTGCTAAGGAGAAGAGGACATGTGGTTTGTGCAACAAAACTCCCAGGGTTGCTTGGGGAGATGTGTTGCATGGGAAAAGAATACCATATGACACCCTCTGAACCCTTGGTTTTGGAAAGGTAAAACTGAACAGGAAAATCTGTATCAATAGCTTTCCTCTATATTGAGTATTTCCTACACTTCTAGGAAACAAAGCAGCTCTTAAACAAAGCGTATTTTTGCCTTGTGGTCTTTTGCTCTGAGCCAAGGAGTGCAGGACAAACATGTACAGCCTTCTGAAAATGGGTTTGCTGGTTCCAGTTTGTTCACTGATGTCTGGTGAGAAGACCTCTTTAACTATATGTATCAGAAGAGCTCAGGACTCCTCCAAAGATAATGGAAGAAAAAAATAGGAAGCTGCAGCAGCCATGGGAAGACTTACAGTGAGTTCATTCATCATAAGATGAATTATGTAAGGACACACCAAAGCACTCCTATTATATTGGTTGCCATCAGCTCTGTATCAGCTCAAGGCTGAATGATTCTTCTGTCTATAAAGAAAACCATGTTATGCTACTTAATGTTGTTAAGCATTTGCCTTGATCTGTAAATCTCTGCACAGTCAACAATCTATGATTTGATGTAGTCATATTCACTGTGCTAAAAATAGTAAAAGAAACAAAATTCTATGGAACGCCCCCCCAGAATATGCAAAGCATCATTGTAAAATACATAATAATAATGAAATACAATATTTTTTATTTATCCATGTGTGCTGATAGTATACAATGAGCAGCAAATCTGGAAAACACCTGTTCTTGTGACAACCATGACTACATTTTATGTAAAGAAAACTAGTAAGTATTTCCAGACACAAAAAAGTGGTGTTGAAAAGCAAGCATGAGAGTTTGGAGACACCAAAATATGACTTCAAAACTGTTACTTTGCCCATTTTCTTTTATTTTTGAAGAACTGTGGTGGTAGTACTGCTCCTTTAAGGTTCCAGAAGCACTGATAGCAAAGAGCAAAGAGCAAATAGAAATAGTTTCTTTATGATTTGTAAGATAATTCTCATTCTGTCAGTGCCTCTTTCTCCATGAAACTGTGGAGGTGTGGAGACCTTTGAGAATCTCTCCTCCAAAGCAGGAGGGTGGAAGCACAATCCCTGCTGTATTACTGTTTAAAATATGTACAATTTAACTGCAGTGGAGTGATGTGGGGATGGGAACACGTTTTCACTGTCCTGGTAAATCTATTACTCTATTAATGTTTGAATTTGCTTTCATATATTTTATCTCTCTCACAAACCAAAGAACTTGCAGATATATTCAGATTTATAAGTGCAAGACTGTATACTTCACTACTTAGAGAAAACACTAACGGGGCCTCTTGATTTGGAAATAAGAGGTATATCATTTGGAATACCTCATCTCATGTAGAAACCAGAATCTGAACAGGGAAGGTTGGAGGGGAAGGTTTCCCCCTAGCAGCTGAACACAGCTCCTGTCCAGCCTGCAGACAGCTTGCCAGGTGAAAACACATTCATTATCAAAATTCTCTTGAATTGCATGTGAAAAAATCATTCTTTCCCTCTCTCTAACAAGTTTCTGTATTGACTGATCATGCTGATTATCAAGTTATGATATTTTTCCCTTCATCTTTGATATGTGGACTGAGGAATGTAGCTGGCCTAGGGAACTTCATTCACTCCTTCTCCTAAGGCTTCTGAAGTCTTCCAGCAGTCCATACATGTTTCTGGCTACTTAGCTGAACTCCATGGGACAGTAGAGGGAAAGCAGTCAGAGCACCTGTTGGCAACAAAAGACCTCCATCCCATCCCATTGCATCTCTGCTCATCTGATGCAATCACAACTCTCCCTTCCCACCTTGCAGAGGTGACTGCTTCTCACTTTGTACAGTGTCTGGCACGACACATACACAATTTCACATAGGCCCTGTCAACATAACAGTTTTTTTCCCTTCAGTTTGTATCACTATTGGTTTAATGCAACTTGATAGAGAGTTATCCTTCAAGAGGCCAAAATGAGAAGCAGCCCATTTTGTTGCTCAAATGACATATGTTTGGGCTAACCTGGAAAGGAGTAAGAGTGCACTGTAAAAATAAAATAAATACATAAATAATATATATTCCATCTCACAGATATATTGTAGTGATAAAAGAATATGATTTTTTCAGCATTTGACAATGACTGGATAGATGACATTCCTGTTTGCTGACTCTACTGAATTTGGAACAACACCAGCCTCAGTGGGATTATCCCTACATTTTCTACCTCCTACACTACAGACACCTCACTGCATTATTTAGAACATACAGCAACTAGATTAAAAAACAAAGTAAAATAAAACAAAAAACCAAACCCTGAAAAACACAGATTTAAGACCAAGAGTTAATCTGAAGCCTGAAAGCAGGATTATGTGGTATTCTTAATTTTTTTCTCATTGACCCCCTATCTCTAAAACCAGTTTCTTTCCACTGACAAAACTCATAAATAAAATAATTTCACCATGATCAGGGTGAAGTAAAAGGACAGTGGCTTCAAAACACATAATTATTATCTTTTAGAGTAAGAAGATCTCTCCTTATGTTATTTGGGGACCATGATTCAGGCTCTTGGGTGAACTGTGCCTCCAAGGGGCTGAGGATAAAATGGTACCAGTTTGCAGAAGCTTTCCCAGTCACTATTCAATTGATCTTGTTTTCTGCCTTTTAAGTTACTGTTGACTGACTGTAAGGGCAATCCATGCAACCAAGAAAACGTGGTGTGAAAGCAAGACACAGCCCTCATTTGCCATGCACTTCTCTCTCTCCTTGGACTGAAACTTAGACTTCCTTCTGGACAGAAGGACCTCTTACACATGAACATAACTATTTCAAGGGTACAGAGATGTCTGTGCATAAATGCCCATTTCTCCAGAGGATATAGTGCTAGAAGACAATGCAGAAAGATCCAAGAAAACTGTATGTAACTCAGCCTGAGCTGGGAAGCAGCATGCCCTATTTCTTGCAGACTGGACTTAGTAGCTACACTCCTCACTTCGTTGGACTCTGCATTTCATCTTCAGAAAACCATGTTCTAGGAGTACCAGAGGCCAACCTTCCTTGTTCTCTGCATTCATTTTGTCCCCATTTATTTTCAGCTTCTCCTTCTCTGGGAAAGCACTGGGTTCTCTCATCTCCTGGTCTTCCTTCCCGTCCTTGAGTAATTCACTGTCCTTGCAAGGGTCTTTGCTCCCAGGCACAGGATTTCTGTTGATAGCTTGAAGCAGAGCTGATGAAGGTCCAGTACTCCTCCAGATTTCCTTACATTAGTAATGCCCAATTCCCTTTCCACCCTACTCAGTCTTCTCCTGAGTGGTTTCTCAAGCTAGCCTACTTCTGGCTCTCACTCAGCTCAACCTCCTTCACTCTGGCAGATGTGAGGTGCAAAGGTCCCATTGGAAGAACACGATTGAAATAAAAGATTATAATAAACAGGTTGACAAAGCCCCCTCCACTTCCCAAACACAAAAACTTCCACTGGACTGGATTTGTTCCTGCAATGATTTTAAGAACAGTTTTGCTGCTGTGGGAAGTTAGGAACATGACATTTCACAGCCAATACTTTTAAGTGCTGTGTGCAGTTTTATGATAAAAAGGTAATTATAAACTGGGGATTTTCAGACAGGGATACTGATTAAAAAAACATAGCACAATTAACCCTCATCCCAGCGGCAGACATCCCTGTGCAAATTTTCTGTGTGGTAAGTTATTTGTGCAAACTTCTTAACTCTGAATGTAGCACTGGACAGTCCCTGGCTGAACATTCTAGCCAATAAAAATACATTTGTAGCAGATGTTAGCAAGTGGTCCCAAAACCTTAGGCACATTCTTGCAATACAAAATGGAAAAAATTTCTAACCTAAGGTAAAAGATGAACTTATAAGTAAAAAAATGACAGAATGAACTGACCTGGTTTCAGTTGGATTGCAGACTCAGAATAGTAACAGGAATAGTTAATCAGGTTGACCCATGGGCACATGTGCTGCATGGACACATCTCTAAATTTCTTGTGAGGTCAGAAGTAAGTAATTTCTGTGTTGTTCTAGGTTGCACAATAAGTGGTTTTCTCAGACCAAGACGTGGAAATACAGAGCAGAGGCACTTCCAAAAGCCCCTCTAACCAGTTCTGTCTTGCAGAACACAGCATCACCAATTCACTGCTGAAATGTGTTGTACCCTCATGTGGGACAATCCCTCACACTGCTGCATCCACAACCAGCTTCCCCAGAGTGCTCTCCACTTGGAAGCTTTCTTTATGACACTCCCAGACAGACTTTAAAATTGCAGTTGGAAATCTGAAAATTCAACTCCTACTTTCCATGTCTAAAGTGATAGAGGAACACAGCTCTCATGTCTGAAGCCTGCTAGATGCAGCAACGTCTTTATCTGGGGCAACATTAATAGCTGCATCCCAGCATTGCAGCACTCGAGTTGCCTGGGTGTTTACCACAACACTGGCGATGTACATAGAAGGTGTTCCTGCTGAAACTCATCATGGGAACTCTGTGTGGCTCAGAGAAAAACTTTTGTGCAAACTGTTCACTTTTCAAGCCTATTCTGCACACAAACAACAGTGAATTTTCAGATTGCAGAAGCATGCTAGAAACTCTCATGATTTTTTTTTTTTTTTCTTGTGTAATGTCTGATGAAAAGGATGAAAAAAGTTTTTCCTCCCTAGACTGCCTGAGACACCAAACAAGGCCATAAGAATGCTTTTGGAATCAGGGTGATGATTTATACTACACACACAAAGATGCTGGAGCTCCTAGTAGAGAATCTTTCTTGGCAAGTTGTGAAAAAAATTGTTTAGATCATACCTTAGAGGTCTGCAAATATTTCTGAAGACAATATCATCTTCAGAAGGACTCCTGTGGTTAGTAAACATCCAGGTGGTATGCATGAAATCAGGTCTATACCTGCAGGTAAGCACGTAGAATTTTCCAATCTCAGTTCATTTTTATTAAATTGGTAATGATGATGTCACTTTTCCTTTCAGAACAATATTCTCTGAAATACTCAAAGGAGTGAGAGAGAAAAGGGAGGTACCCCACCATATTTGTGCAATGGATTTCATAAGTTTTGAACTGCACTCTTACACAGTCCGTTGCTTTATCAACCTATAAGATTAAGTAAATGAGCCCAAACTAAGCTAAAGGCATTTCACTATCAAATACTCTGATCCTTGCTGTATTTCTAGTGCAGAACCACTGCCTTCAGAGCTGCCTTTGAAGATTTTATTCCCTTTCACAATTCACTCTGCTTGAAATTTCTTTACCAGCCCAGTTTGACTCTGAAAGAAGAAACTCATTAAATTTAAGGCTGGTGGATGCAACCATAGACACTGAAAAGCACCGAAGGTGGAAGAGTCAGGGAGTGCAGAATATGTGCTCTGAATAACTGCTTCATTTGTAACACATGGCTAACTTTGCTCATTGACATTTTCCTGGTGCCATGAGCTCAATATAAAATGCTCACCTCAGCAATTTTGAGTCATTTTGAGAGGGGAAAGAGAATTTTTTATTACACTGAACATATTTCTGCATTGGTTTTTCTCTAAACAAACGCTTTGATAGATATTTTCCCCCTTTTACACTTGAGAAAATTGCTTTTATTTTAGAAACAGACTTTGATCCTTATCCTTCTGGGAAGAACAATTGCAGAACTTTGATTTATTGTGCATGGTAAAGTAACTTTGCTGGACCTCAGTGTTTCCACAAGCCTTTGAATTTGAATCTGGGAGCATTCTGGTTCAGAAATTAATGTACAAAGAGACCTGTATAATTACTTGGTTGGTTTGCTGTGGACAATGGTCAGCAGCAGCACTTATTGAGTTCATACTTGAGTAGAGTAAAATTCAAGGCCTCCTAAGACAGCTGAAATATAAGGATGGCAAAGGACAGCGGGATCACCTCATGTCTGGTTATTCCTGTTTTTTTCCCACATTGTTCCATTTGTATGCAAAAATAAAAAGTCCTGGTCACTTGTAGACCTGAGGGGCAGGGGCAGAGGTGTTCCCAAGTAATTTTCAGTGGGAGGAAAAGTGAAATTGGGAAAAGCACCACCCCAGTTACAGACAACATCTGACATGAAACAGCAGATGGAGGGGGAGAGCATCTGGGATACCCTACAAAGCACTGTGGCTTGCAAGCTCATATGCTTTGAATGCTGTGCCCAAGGGAGCAGATTTTCCCATTTTCATTTATTCCAATAAGGATTTGAGTGTTTAATTCTTACAAGCCACTCTAGGGAGAGAGGGAGGAAGAGGGAACCACATGAACACACTCACAACTCAAAAACCCATATTTATGCTGCTAGCAAATGAATCTGTCAGTGTCCAGAAGTGACATGTTTGGATGGCAGCCATCATTAATGGGCACATTGGAAATATCACTCAGTTCTAATTGCTGACTGCTTTGGAAAGTATGAATGTCAGTCTATTTAGTAGAAATGATTTCACACGCGTTGTTGCTAAGTGCAGCAGACGTGTAAGTATTTCAAGCCTTTTCCTTTGACAAATAGCCATAATTTAACAATTCGGATGCACTCCATACTTATCTGGGCTGTGGTTCAACATAAAATGTTTTACTGTCACTCAACTGTCCAAAATATCAGTTACCAGAAGGAATTTATTGTGGGGTGTTGTAGGAAATGAATTTAGAAGGTCTTCTCTTGCTGAAACAGCTCTGAACGCTCATTGCCATCACTGAATTTGCTCTGGGACGTGTCAGTGCCGTAGGCTGGCAATTACACCAGCTATTTGCATTGACAGGCTTTTCAGTAGAGAAATTAAAGAAAAATAATGGCTTAATTGTTGCTGTAAAACATTTGTCTCAAGTAAATTTATTTGTTTTTTGTAATCTGTAGCATATAGCAACATCTGAAAGAAGATATTCCCTGTATGTGAAGTTTGCTGTTCATGAAGTACAGGTCCAGAAGAGTTTAGGTCCCAGAAGCCCTTTCACAAGTGAGATTTCCCTCTAGTGACTGCCAAGAAAAAAGGAACCTTCACTACACCCCCCTCAGATCACCTGAGGTTGTGGGGTAGGGATAGTTTATACTGGTTTTGACAGCTTCAGCATTATGTAGAAAAGTCAGTGAAACTGTAATCCGGCCATGGAAAAGAACATAATGAAGATGGGGAGTAGAGTGTCTGAAAAAAATAGCATCTCTGATTAATGGGAAAATGTTTGAATTAGTACGTTAGAGAAAAGCACAAAGACTGACCTTGCTGAGGAACAGCGTGACAACACAGCAATGTCAAGAGCAATGCCACCTGGTAGCAGAAAGTCTTTTGCATGTGGCAGTTCTGCTTGACAGAACAGGGCATCACAAAAGCAAGTCAGCCTGCTGGCTTACTTCTTCTGCCCTTTTCCCCCACCCAGCTTGTTTCAGTTAAAAGGTAAACTTGGAAAACAGTCACTTAATCTGTCATCTGGATAAAATACCAGGCTGACCCCTCCACGTACTCTGGGAACACATTCAGGCCATTTGCTTTTGAAAAAATTGGTTTTCTGCTACTCAAAACAGGACTTTGAAGACAACCTAGGGTAGTCTTTGTGTTGTGAAGCAGTACAGACTAACAAGAGCTGACTATAAACTTCCTCTCATTGCTGGCAGAGCAGCAGGGTGAACAGCCCTTGCTGAGTCCTTTGTTACCATGTTCAGAAGGCTGTGTCCTCATCATGAAGCAAACCCAGGTCTCAATGGCCAAGATCACTGCTCCAGCAAAGACACACATGACTGCCTCCATGCACAGCAAACCATGCAGTCCTCCCCAGGCTGTCAGCCTTGGATGTCCTGCCAAGCTGGATTACTCCTTAAGCCAAAAAGTGAGAAGTTCTTGCATGTGTGTTTCCTGATGCCTATGGGCTGCCTTTGTAAAAAGGATGATTTGAGGTGCTTAAGCAGGGGTCTCTTGATGTGGTAAGAGTGAGTGATGAGCACTGAAATACCATTTCTTTCACAGTGTACACCCAGCAGCTGAGAAAAGGGGCTCATAAGTCATGCTTGAGAATCTTACTTTGCACAATCCTTACAGATTTGTGCAGGAACACAGTAGGGGGATGGGGGGAAGGGGGGGCTGTTTGCCATTTCTGCATGTGAAAGCCAGTAAAACTCTAATCATATAAATCTTCAAAACAGACGTGTGAAATTTCTTTGAGCTTTACAGCTGTAATACTTGGACAGGGATCACTCAATACTTCTTTTTCCCAAGCTTTCCTCTGTCTCTTTTTACACAATTTTACTATCCTGTTAAAGGTAAGATTCTTGCAGCTTTAAAGGACAACAGCAATCTTGAAATGAGTCCCATTTAAGAGAGAGGGAGGGGGTAGAGTGAAGACAGTTTTGGGTATCATGCAGTGCCCCAGGCCACCTCTTAGCCTTTGAAAACACTCATTATTTTTTCCATAGCCTATGTCAGTAGTAAATTTCCTACAGCTGGAATGGCACTGTGGGACTCAACAGGCTGCAGCAAGCCCTTCACAGAGCCTCCTCCCACTCTTGCAAGTGCTTTGCAACCCAAGGTATCCCTGCCTTGGGGAAACCTGATTCAGTCTCTGTGCCAGGCTATTAAAAGACAGGATGTATAACACGTCTCGAATAACTTAACATCACCGTGTGCCTACCCCTCCACCCTCCCTTTATTTTCCTTTTGTCTTTGTCATTTGCCCCTTGGACAAGCCACCTGCTTCTTGCAGTTTCCATATTCCTCCTGAAGATTTTTGTCAGGCATAATAAAAGTAGAGGCTTCCCAGCTATAAGGCTAAGTCAAATCTTTGCCTTAAATATCTGCTCCCTTAACTCCATTTTCACAAGCAGCCCCAGTTCTGTATTATACTGTTTAAGAGTAATAAAAAAGCCTGTCATCTCTACCATTGGCACTAAATTTGTAGGAAGAGCATCCCATGACAGTCATCTTTTCTGTTTTCAGAGCAGAGGATTCCTCTACTTTTCTGAAACTGATCCTCATCCCTGACAGATTTCATATTTCATCTGACTCTCCCTCACCCACTTAGTCCCTGTCCCACAGCCATCACTGTGCCTGTTGCCACAACTGTTGCCCAGCACAGGGCACTCATGGCATCTCAAGACTGCCTCTGATAGCCTCCATCCCTCAATGGCCACAACCATTACTTTGTAGGGTTTTCACTGCAACACAAGGCATGTCAGGTGTAGGAGCACTATCCACATGCAGTCAGCTGTTGTAGCCATCACTTAAGAGGGCTGAGGCTGCTACCAACTCACCCTGCACTTTGCAGGTGGATCAGCTCACACTTGTTCAAGTCATTGTCAGGCTTTCATCAAAAGATCAATATAGATCAAACTGCCTCTTCCTTGCCATATGCCCACAGTTTGCACCTGGTCTGGCTTCTGGTGCCTGGCCAACAAGATTCTCATTGAAGTAGATTTCTGACACCAGAATGCCCTCATACCTGTCTGTAGAGAAAAATTCTGGTGGCCCAGGCACATGTCAGACATGACAGAAACCTTTCAGGGCACATGTAGTCTTGAACAAGTTGCTGAAGCCATACTACTGCAGTACTTGACACCTGCCAAGCGATTGTGGAGAGGAGACAAAGCACTTAGATGCACAATTCAGGTTTATTTCAACTGTATTTCTCTGCTGACAAAGTGATGGCTAAAGGTAACACTGAACATGGAAGTGACCATGCAAGTGCTGCTTGATATGAGAAGAAAGAAGCAGATTCTGCAAGTTATGATACATTTGTAATTAGTGCTCAGCTTTCTCCTGAATTAGTGTTCACCAAGTGTAGTTAATGATAATATATTGCACCAATACAGACAACAGTGGAGGACCCCAAGGCATTTTGTGGGCAGTAAATCACTAAATGACATGAACATGGTTTTGTCAATTACTCCCTTCTCAGAAAAAATAGGCAAGCAACAAAACGTGACCCTGAATTTTTGTAGAGGAACTTAATCACGAAGACAGTGTGGTGAAGTAGGACTACCAGGAATATAATTTCTAAGGCTAGCCTTACTATAAACCAGCTGTATGCCTCCAGGCACATCCTTGCACCTTTTCTGGTCATTTACTGTTACAGGATTTATTTTGGAGTCTGAACTCAATTTTTCTGTTCTTAGCAGAAGTATCAGGATGCCTCTGCTTGATCAGCTGAGACACACAGCCTAATTGGTTGGAGTAGCAGAGCATAGGGACAAAGAACTTCTTTGGTACATAAGCAAGAATGACAGTGATCTTCTGGACATGACAAGGATGTTGCTATTTATTACTGTTAACCACTTGGTTTGCAAGAGCACAAAGATCTCAATAGAAATTTTTTAAACATCATTTCCTTTCCAACTTACAGCTTCAGTGTGTAAGGAGGTGAGACTCAGATCAAAGCACATCAGCAGGGAATACCACAGGCAGCACAGAATAAACAGCATCCCCAAGAACTACAGCTGCTGTTAACAATGCCTTAAAATTCCTGTAACATCTCTGAACCAAGATACAGCCCCACAGGGAAGCACTGGCAGACAGTGAAGAGTTTCAAGCAAAATCAGCACTTCCACCCAGCTTAACTCTTTGAACAGCATATACAGCAGACCTTTTACTGAGGAGCACACCTTTTTTCCCACCACAGTTCATACAATCACCTTTTATCCCTGGATAGCAGCAATACCCATTTTCTACATCAGCATTTCAGGCTTAGCAAGTATTTGAGTTTTATTTCTTTTACTTGGGAAAGCAAAGCTAAGTAACATACAAAACAGCTGCCAACAGCATACAGCTGTGGATGAAGTTATTAAAACTGCCTAGTCTTTTAGTTCTGTTTTAGAGATCTCAGTCCTGAAGAGTTTAGTGTTATCAAGGTGGTCGAGGGGCCTAGAGTATGACACATGAAAGCAGGTAAGGGACCTGGGCTTGCTTGGTCAGGCAAAGACAAGGCTGGGGTACTGTAGTAGCAGTTTACAAGTACTTGAATGAAAGTAGAAAGAACCCTTGCCATCAATTGAAGCTGATATAGTATGGGACAATGAACATGGACTTCACCTTGGGAGACCCAGGCCATACAAAAGGAAAATGTGTTGGAAGGTATAGAGGATGATGCAGCCCTGGACAGACTCACCAGAGAAGTTTAAGACTTGGCCAAACAAATGCAAGGCTGCCCTGATGTAGTGTTAGGTGTTGTCCTGCTCCAAGAATAAAACTGGATTCAATCACCTTCCTTCAAGCCAAAATTTTCACACTTCTTTGTTTTTCCTTGCTGAAAAGGCCATGTATTCTGAGGTTCACAGCTGGTTGTGGACATTGTGCCTAGAAGTTTAAATCATCTTCTTGTGATCTTAGTGAACCTCAACGAACAAGCAAACAACACAGGACCAGCACTGTGATTTTACACTGGCAACAACCTCACAGTAGATTAATCACTGTTCTTCTCACAGATCATTTGAATCCAAGAAGAGCAGTCTTATTAGTGACTCCCAGAGGAGCCTAACTTGATTCCTCTCTCCAGATAAGATCAGCTCTTAAATCAGTACCCAACAGGTAACATGGCATATGATGCATGGTAAAGGTAACTTGCCTGGCTCTAATGAATGCCCTTATTTTAAAAACAGCCATTGTCAGTGACCACAAGAAAACAATTTTTGCTGTCTGTGTGGATCTCAGGTGGAAACGTCCAACTGACAGAACCAGTGAAACTGCCTTGGGGGAAGTACATAGCAAGGAAGAAATGGAGAAAGAAGGACACAGCAGGTAGACTGTGAAGTGAGGAAGTTTGATCATTAAAGTAAGTTTCTTGAATCTTCTGATAAACTTTAATCTGTTAGACTATCTCATAAAGGTATAGCACTCGTCATGATGACAAACAAATGACATTTTCCCCCCTTGAGGCCATTTGACTTCATCACATATTTGGACAGCTACATGATTCTGAAGACTAACACTTGCCAAGAGATGACATCGTAATTCATAGATATTTTCTCCAGAGATAGGAAAGAAGTAATTTAGTTAAAGTTTGAAAAGTAATTAAGAGAGACAAACAACCACATGTCCCCTGTATTTTTGGATGGGCTTTAATACAATAAATAATATTAAAAACTAACAATTAATCTTAAATTTTTAAATATATTTAAAATAAAATTAAACAAGACTTACTCCTCATGATTTCAATTAAAAAAAAGGGGAAGTTTTTTAGAAGCTTTTAGGTTGTTTGGGCTGGTTGACTTTGTTTTTACTTGTCTCCTAGAATATCAAATTCCCACTGTCATTGTCAGGATTTTCTCTTTAATTTGGATTAAGGTGATCTGTGCTAACTATGTTAAAATGGTATTCCCAGTCTGAAGAACATGACTTCAGATCTATACATTGTGAGACAAATAGTTTTTAAATTCAGTACAACCTACTATTTTTCATGTTCAGTATGTCTTCAGTCATCTGTTGTATCATAGCCTGTGCTTAGTCTGCAGCCTCCTAAGGGGAGCAGATTTCCAATTTGTCCCAATATCTGCAGATGAGTTGATGCTCGTTTAATTTTCTAGCCCTAATAATAATAATAATAATAATAAAAATATCTCCAGAGCTATATTTTCACAATGAAGTAATCAAAATCCATTCACTACCACAATTTTCATGTATAGAAATCAATTTACATAGCAAAGGAACAACAATGGAATTAATACGTTGAAATGGTTCACAGGATTACTGGTGCATTATACAGCATTATAACCCATGGTAATGCACACTTTGCTGTGTATTACAGAGTTCATGTTTTAG
Organism: Phaethornis superciliosus; assembly: GCA_023637945.1. Lineage (NCBI taxonomy): Eukaryota > Metazoa > Chordata > Aves > Apodiformes > Trochilidae > Phaethornis > Phaethornis superciliosus. The sequence goes on from JAJQWJ010000004.1 coordinate 19,809,526, forward strand.
AGTTAGAAATATCAGTATACTTGTTCTTGTCAAGTCAGAAATCATCACCTGAAAACCTGGTCAGTCTCAGCAGTGTTCATTGTCTGACACTATCTAGCCTGACAGACAGTATCAGTGCTGCTCTCAAAGGGCAAAATGATGAATGTAGAGCAGGCATAGACTACTGAGATTATTCACATCATTGGTGGCAATTGATATGTGGGAAGTATAAGGTAGAACTCAGAAAATTATAATCCATATTCCAGCTGAGAAGTAAGATAGAACAAAATTCAGTTATGCAAAAACCCCATCTTAGGCCCAAGTACTTACTATTTTATATAAAATAGTTCTAGAATTCTCTCTTACTTACCTATTCTGGAATTTTCTAACAAGCAGCTGGGCAGAAAGTCTGTCTTAATGTCAAAGGAGTTATTACATTATAAAATATTTAAAATTTTAAGCAATTTCTTTTCAGCCTTGCTTGAAATACTCTTACTTTCTTTTGCCCCTGTGTTTTGGGGGAGTTTATTAAATTCATTCATTTTGCATATTACTTCTACATTCAGGGCATCTTCTATCCTGATTAGCCACAACTTGCTTGAGATTTTCAAGAGAGAGAATATGAATCTTCTCTAAATTTTTCATTGATTTTCAGGATTTTTTGATCAGCAGTCACGTACATGTTTTTGAGGCTTCTTTTCCTTAGTCCTTCAGAAGTTAGGCAGTGGGACATAGATTTTTTCAGGATCAGCAAGTTTTAATGGCTGGGGAGAGGCATAAGTGCTGTAGTAAGCAATAAAGAATTGCATGACCGCTTAAAATCTTTCTGAGATAGAGTAAATTGCCAGGGAAGAACTGTTTACTTGAAAAGGCGTACAGATGCTTAGGCTGAGGTTATGAAACTAAGGCTTTTTTTGTGATTGCTTCTACCCGGAAATCAGTGAGTGTAGCATAAATGAACAAGCTGTACAAATTAATATGACCACAGCCTTCACTTGACATATTTTTCCCAGCAAAATGACAACTTAACCATACCACAACCACCCCCAATACACCCTCCTGCACAGCAGCTTCTTCAGGGAGGCATTTATGCTTTTGTCTAATGATGCTGCATTGCATCATCATTATGAAATGCATTTTAACTTGCATCTCACCAAATCCTAGTGTAGACAGGACAATTATTATATATTACAGACCATCATATTGAAGACAAATTAGTATTTACTCTCTTAAGCTACAGTGCCATAAAATCACTTGCCTCATAGAATCATAGAATAGAATCATAGAATTGGCTGGGTTGGAAGGGACCTCAGAGATCATCAAGTCCAACCCTTGACCCACTACCACTGCGGTTACTAGCGGTACTACTACCGGTAACTGCAGTTACTACTACTACCCTCCTCCACTTAAAGACACTTTTCTTAAAGTAGGCCTCAATTTCAATGAGGATCCTAAGTAGAGGGGGAGGAGAATTATTTCACACAGAAAAGAAGTTTCACAGAGAAAATTCAGACTCATAGAAAAGCAGTTAGCAACTGCTAACTTAGTTATTAGCAGAAAAACAATTAAAAAACCAAACCCTGCCATTTAGTCTCTTATAGTCCCACTGCATAAAGAAAACACAAACGCACTACATCACAAAGGGAAATGGTTCATCAAAAATGCATAGAGGCTTGAAAATAATTGTTATGAGAGCATCAAGATGCTCATTAAATGCTGTAGATTAACAGCACAGTGAGATGAAAGACCCTCTTGAGTACTATAAGGTGTGATACTTCTCAGTGCTGCCTTTCCCTAGGTGTCTGATGTTTTCCTGGATATAAAGAGTATGTGTCACTCCATATATAGCTAAAATTGAAGGTCTGGAATCAGTGATGTTTCTTTGATTAGCCCAAATGCCTCTTTCACTGTATGGCTCTGGATAGGTTCACTTCTGGACCATTTGCAAAAATGCAATAATAACACAGATATAATAGAGATTTCTCTGGAACTGCAGCAGTCTCAGTCAAATGACAATTGAGACACTGCCCTTGATTTCAGTACATTTTTGTGAGGCACACAGAAAAGTAATAGTATGCACTATCACTTGTTCTGTGCTCTTCTTGAATAGCAGTTGAATGAACCTGACATCATGATTCAGAGATGTCTCACACAGAGGAAGTTTCAGTAACACCTGAAAATCTATTGTGACTTCAGACCACTGTGCAAGGATCCTACAGAAGTACTAACCCAAAGCATCTCAGATCCAGCATGATTTAGTGATCACACACACACCCAAAATGCTAGGGGTTAGAAGGCACCTCAAGAGATCAAGTCCAACCCCCCTGACAGAGAAAGATCACCTAGTGTAGGTTACTCAAGAACGTGTCCAGGCTGGTTTTGAATGTCTCCATAGAAGGAGACTCCACAAACTCACTGAGCAGCCTGTTCCAGTGCTCTGTCACCATCACAGTGAAAAAACTTTTTCTTGTATTTACATGGAACCACCTATGCTCCAGCTTCTACTTGCTACCCCTCATTCTATCATGTGTCATCACTGAGAAGAGTCCGGCTCCATCCTCCTGACACTCACCCTTTACCCTTTAGATATTTGTAAACATTAATGAGGCCACTCCTCAGTCTCCGCCAAGCTAAAGAGGCCCAGCTCCCTCTGCCTTTCCTCACAAGGGAAATATTCCTTAATATAATATATTGTATTAATATATAAAATATACACTTAAATTCTAGTTCCAGTTGTTCTAGTTTCTACCTTTGTTCCAGTTTATTTGTTGTTCCAGTTTCTAACTTTGGTATTTTATACAATTTATGAAGTCCAGTGATATATTTCGCTCAGTGCATTGTTTAAAAATTAAAGCATTTTTATCCATATTTTCTACACCTTAACCACTTTGCACCATCAATAATTTCAATGCTCGAAACTTGTGGTCTCAGTAATACAAAATTACCATTCTCTATAGTCAACCAATTACATCAAGGTGGTACCTGAAGTTGAAGCAAATCTAGAGACTACAAGTCGCAAAACCGGAGTTCATCTTAAAATCAAGGGAATTGTCACTTGAATAAGAATCTGAACTTTATTTCCATGGTGCAATAACTTCTGGTGTTATTTACACTACAGGAACACTTTAATATTGTAAATCAATTTGGAACAACATGGATATGAGCTTCATATTCCTTACAATTAGGTCAGTCCTATGAAACTCAGTGAGTACTGTGAAATACTGTGCAATACTATGAAAACAGTGAAAACTGAAACTCATGACTTTCAAAGCAGCAGGAAGGCTATGATTTTACTGAGAATTTAATCTTATTCTCTGCAGGTTCTGAAGCTACAAAAGTAGATGAGAAGTTCAGCTTTCATGAAGAAGAAATAAAACAAGTTTCTAGACTTCCAAGATGTGTTTGGAAGGGTGAAAGACACAAAAGAGCTGCAACCCAAAAGCTCTGAAAGTGGAGAGAAAACTGATAAACTGTGTTGTACATTTTAAGATACCCAGTGACTTGGAGGGTGCTGAAATCTTTTGGCAAGACTGACAGTGAAAAGGGACTTGGAATGTTACAGTGGTTAAGACCAACAAAGAAGAAATTCAAAAGCTGTCTTATACCCTGAGACCTCTGAAACTCTCCTGGAGACAGAAAAACCACAGTGAAAACCAGCTGTCATGCAGACTAATGTAGTTTTGGAGGGGGAAAAATGATGACAAAATGATATAATAGTGTGCTTTTGCTGAAACCTAGAACCACTAGGCTTGTGGTCCAAAATGCTGCTGATTTCATCCTGGGTATAGCTTTAATTGTTTACTTTGCAATCAAAAGAAAGTTCTTAGATAAAAAAATTACTATTTAAGGAAGTGGCAATACCATAATTACAAGAAAAACCCAGCTGGGGACTGTCTGGCTTGTCTTATAAGATATGCATTTAGAAATATACAGCTTTGAAAAGCAGCTGTCTGATCTGAGTACAGTGTAAATGTGGCTAGGGGTTGTGTATATGCACATCTAGGTTATCCCATAACATCCCAGTTTGTCTTCTCCTTCTGCCTTCATCAGACTATTGTGCTTTGCCTTACCATCTATTTCATTCTCTCATTCAGACATCTGCTTGTCATACCTGCCTTAATCCCTGTTTTTGGCCATGCAACACCTGTTTTTATGACAGTATTCAAAACCATGAAGTGAGATCAAGAGCTCCCTCCCAGGGAAAGAAAATCAAATGACAGGGAAGTCTGACGGGTGAAGTATTCACACTGAGGTGGAGAATGCAATGCACTTATTTGCTCTGGTGTGCATGCCCTAATACCACCCCTCAAAGGAAATTTGCTCTTCTTTTATTATATGGGACTCACATCACTCTCATTTACCTTGGTAGACTAACAGCAAGTAAGAATTTCAGGTTTCCCTTTAAGAAGTTTCTTGGTCTTTGATGTAAACGCTCTGAAAATACGAAATATGTCTCTCGAATCAGTATTTTTTCTGCTCTTTTAAAATATACCAAACATATTCTCAATTAGCAGATTTTTACCCCAAAACTTAACTAGCTTCTGTTTTGTATCATGCCTGACAGGGACCTAAAGATAAGACTGTTAGTCAAGTCACCTCCTGGTACATGGTCCAGACAAAGACAATAAATTTAGCAAGGTAACCAGAACTGATAGATGATAATAAATAAAAGAGAAGTTCCTGGGATGGCAAAATCCGTGTTATCTTTAGCAAGTCTGGGTGCCAGTAATTTATGAAAAGACAGAAACCCCTTTTGCTGTATAAAAACTCCAAGAGAAAAGGAGAGTGTGGGCTCTCTCTTCCCCCCCTGCTTGCTCTCCACTTCGGCTTCAGCTCCGGGACAGCCTCAGCAGAACAGCACCAAGCAGGAACTGCAGGTCCTACGCATCCTTTCTCCAGCCAGAGACCAGGGCCGGCGGACGGTGATAAAACTTAATTGCTCTCTTGTTTTCCTTTTATTACTTAACAACTCTGTGCCCAAAGTGACTAATTTGTGTAAATTCTCTCCTCTTTTAAACTTATATTTTTTCTTTTAAAGGTATATTATTGTCTCCTTTCCCTAAAATAAATCTTTGTAATTTGCTTAAATCATAAAGCCTGCTATTTTTGTAAATTCATGCAATGTCTATGAGTAGTGGCTGATTTTTCCTCACAATTAAAATATAAATAATAGCACGGATCGTAACATTTTTAATTGGCGTCACGGACAGGATGTATTGAGGAAAGTATCAGAACCTGCTCTTAGTCTGGCACCTGAATTGCAAAACTAACTCTTAAAAGAAATTTAAAACAATTTAAAACAAAAGTAAAAACAAATGGATTCTAAGGCTGTTTCTGCCAGTACCAGTGGTGTTCAAGACCAGACTATTTCCTTCTATAAGGAGGAAGAATTTCGTGAATATGCTCTGGTTCGTCCCTTCTGGGAGCACCTAAGAAAACATGATTATACCCCGAGGAAAACTCTTTATGATATGATTTACAAAGATTATAAGAAGGGAGACTTTACCGCCATCGCTAGGTCTGTAATAGGTTTAGACAATCCTTCCACTCTTGACAAAGAATCCAAAAAACGAGTAAAAAAACTCGGTGTAGACTATTTCAATGCTCGTGCCTTTTTTATCCTGGCTGCTATAATTTGGCAGGAGAAAGAAGAATTGCACAAAAAATTAGAAAATATTGAAAGTGGCACGTTAGTAGAGTGGGGAGACTTCATAAAATTTGAAGAAGCTGAGTCTGGAGAGCAAAATTCTGAGACCAGTGCTGACCCTAATCCACTGCTAGAGCACCTCCCATCTACATCTGAATATACAACAGATGAAGGGGAGCACTTCTCTCCTGAAAGATCATATAAGAAAAGGGTGCATTTTGCATCCAAAAAGGGGAAAAGCTGCTCCTCTATTTTGAAAACAAAGTTGAAGCCAAAAGCTGCCAACACCCAGACACGCCCCCCCCCTCAGGCTGTTAACCCGCCCGAGGGAGAAGTGGCTGAATTACGCCATTTGGTCAGCACGTTTATAAAATCTGGGGCTAAGAGATTTGACAAATTGGAGAAAAAGGTCCATCAGCTCACTGTAATGAGTGAGAAGGCCTCCACACAGTCTTCCTCCTACCATGAGTCTTCTGATAGTTCAGGAGATGAGAGCACACCTATAACACACAAGCGTCTGCGTCCTGTGATGAGAACAGAACATACACATGAACTGGGTACAGGACGAGAACAAGTTACCCATAAAGAAATTCCATTCTCTCCTCTGGAACTGACACAATTGAAAAGACAATTTGGCAGATTACCCCAGGAAACTGATATAGATTATGTAGTAAGGGTCTCATCTTTGGGTGGAGATCACATATTGTTATCAGAAAAAGAAGCCTCAGGCCACTGGGGTCCTGGAGTTATTTTAACTACTGGAAATTCCAGAGCTCCATGGTCGCTGACACAAAGAGCTGCTTACAATGCGGGTTTCACTGACCCCATAGCAAGGGGAGAACCCCATGTATTGCGAGGGGGTCTCACCCAGCTACAGGACAATGTTCACAAAGCCAGTGTGATCCAGATGATATATGACCATGCTCTAGTAATTAACCAGGATGATCCACTTATGCTAAGGGTAAGACCTGAAAGAATGGATATTCTCATCCGAGGGCTACCTGCACAACTGCAAAATCTAGCCCTACAGATCAAGGCTAGAATTGAAAATTCAAATGTAAATTCTCTGCTTGGCACAAACTACACGTGGTCTGATATGCTTACAGAATTGACAGAATTTGGACGCAAATATGTGACACCCGAAGCTGATTGTACATCTGTAAAAATTCTTCAAACCCCAGCAAATTATAACGATAATCAAAAATTGACTTATGCTGCTGCAGCTGCCATGCCTCCCCAGATTCCTCCTCACCAGCAGGAGAAATCACGGGGTGAATGGACAGTTGTAAACAGGGGAGGCAGACGAAGAAATAATAATAATCGTCAGAATAGACCCTCCCGAGACAGAAATAACTTACCACAGGGTGAACTGGGGCCTTTTGCGAAGCTTAAAGAGGAAGCTAAGCAAAAAGGCATCCCTCCTTCACTCTTAAGTCACAATTTCACTTATGGCCATCTAAAAGCCTTAGTAGAGGAATGGCCCACTAGGTCAAATTCAGGGCAAAGATCTGGAAATTCCCATAATTCGGGAAACTAAAAAGCCCTCTCTCTGCTAATAAAAAGAAAGCAAAAAGACGGCAGAGAGAGGAGACAGGTCCTGATCCCAGTTCAGTAAATTCTACTGACCCCCTGAATAAACCATGGGAAACCATCCCTACAAATCAAAATGATTGGTCCGAAAATAATAAACAATCGAATTCTAAAATGTCCAGTCCTCCAAAAGACTGGCAAAATGTGCTAAGATTGGTCTTGAATAAAAATGGTGATTTAGAGCTTACCTGTTCTGTTGGGCCAAAATGCTACCCTGTAACATTTGTAGTAGACACCGGTGCACAGATCTCCACACTAAAATCTGATGTGGCCAAAAAATGTGGCATTAATTCTTCTCTGAAGCCAATATTCGTGAGTGGTGCTTTGGGAAAGCCTGTTTTACAGAAAACTGCTAAAGTTTCCCTAAAGCTACCGGGAGACGAGGAGTTAATTCGAACCCAAATGATAGTAGACGACATTCCTTACAATCTGTTAGGAATGGACGTATTGATTGGTCGGTCCTGGAGAGACGAAAACGGCCGGTTTTGGAATTTCGGCACCCCCACACTTAAAGTAAGACTGTTAAAAACTGCCCCACGCCTCCCCCAGAGCAAAATTACAAATGTTAAACAGTATTCTATTCCCATAGCAGCAAAAGAAGGTATTAGAGAAGTAATTTCTGACCTGAAACAAAGAGGTATCATTGTGCCTTGCCATTCACCTTACAATTCCCCTATTTGGCCCATACGAAAAGCAAATGGTAAGTGGAGAATGACCGTAGATTATAGAAAATTGAATGCTGTTACTGAGAAATTAACTGCAGCTGTTCCAAACATTGCAGATTTGGTGCTAGAAATCCAGGAAGCAGCACACCCAGTGCTTGCTTCTCTTGATGTGAAAGATATGTTTTTTCAAATTCCTATTGACTCTGAGGATCAAAAGTACTTTGCATTTACTTGGGATGGAATACAGTATACTTTCACCAGGTTGCCTCAGGGCTACAAACATTCTCCCACGCTTGCCCACCATGCTCTTGCACATGAGCTGGAAAATATTCCAGAAATAAAAAACAACCCGAATGTAAAAATCTATCAATACATTGATGATGTGCTGATAGGTGGTCAAAATGAGCAAGCAGTGAGAGCAGTTTATGATGCCATAATTGGACACTTAACGAGCTTGCAAATAGAAATTCCTGAGGATAAAAGGCAACCTCCCTCCCAAGAAACAAAATTTCTAGGAATAAAATGGAAAGGTGGGACATGGAATATCCCTAATGATACTCTCTCTCACCTAGGAGAAATAAAGGCACCCACAAATAAAAAGGAATTACAAGAGATTATGGGAACTTTGCAATATTGGCGAAAGCACATACCTGACCTGTCAATCATTGCTAGTCCATTATACGACTTGTTAAAGAAACACCGACACTGGGAATGGAATCAAAATCATGATGAAGCATTAAAACTCTTACTCCTAGAGGCACAGACCTTTCAAACCCTGGGACCTCTTCACCCAGAGGACCCAATAACAATAGAATGGGGTTTTTCCTCAAGTGCTTTATCATATCACTTTTGGCAACGGGGTCCAGCTGGAGCCACAAGACCCATATCGTTTTATTCTCAATCGTTAAAGGACTCAGAAAAACGGTATTCAGTCCTGGAAAAGGGTCTGCTCACAGTCAGCACGGCACTTAAGGAGATAAGCAAGGTAATTAAAAAACAAAAGGTCATCCTCCAAGGGCCTTTTAAGGTTATTAACCAGGTAATGTCTGGAAAACCACCCCCTGAAGGAATTTCTCAGAAAGGAACAATTAGAAAATGGTATAGCCAAATAGAATACTTTTCTGAACTTTTCCAAATTGAAGAAGGTCCAGATAAACAATTGAAAATTCAGGAACCAATTGGATCTACAAATGAAAATGACTTAGTAATGAAAACTCCTAGCCCTATTAAAGAGGCCCCAGAATACAACAGTGATATGACGGCAGCCTGGTTCACTGATGCTTCTTCCCGGAGGGAAGGAAAAGTATGGTTTTTTAAGTCTGCTGCAATTAAACCTTCCACAGGCGAACAGATAATAAATCAAGCTGAAGGAAGTGCACAGGCAGGCGAACTGGATGCTGTTTTGAATGTCTTTGTAAAAGAACAAGCCACTAAGGAACCTGTATATATCTATACAGATTCTTTTGCTGTCTTTAAAGGCTGTGTAGAATGGGTGACATTTTGGGAAAATAATAACTGGGAAATTAATAGAGTGCCTGTATGGCATACAGAGAAGTGGAAGGAGATACTACAAATTGCTAAACAAAATCCTAATTTTCATGTAGGATGGGTACCTTCTCATCAATCTAATTTAAAAGATGAAGCAAGCAAATATAATAACCAAGTTGATGAATTGGCAAGAATTAATGTAATTGAAATCAGAGATGCTCTCAATCAAGGTGAAATCCAAGAATGGGGAAAATTACTAGAATGGCTTCATTGCAAAAGGGGTCATTCAGGTATTTTTGATTTGTATAAAGAAGCACAATCTCGTGGTTGGTCTGTATCACGAGAACAATGTAAAACAATAATTTCCTCGTGTGATTTGTGTAAAATTCGGTTGGGAGAACATCCTCTGACTGCTGACAATTTACATCTCAGAGATGGTAAAACTTTATGGTCTACTTGGCAAATAGATTATATAGGACCCTTCCGAAGGTCAGGAAATAAACAGTATGTTATTGTAATTGTAGAAGTTATCTCTGGGTTAACTTGTGCTGAAGCTTATGCAAAAGCGAATGGGGAAAATACTGTTTCTTTCCTGAAAAAAGTCTTTGGAATTTTGCCTAAACCTAGCAGTATTCAGTCTGATAATGGTACTCATTTCACTTCCCACCTGGTCCAGCAATGGGCAAAAAGTGAAAATATTAACTGGGCATTTCATATTCCCTATCATCCACAGGCAAATGGCATCGTTGAACGAACTAATGGGTTACTTAAAAAACTCATTAGACCTCACGAAGGTAAATGGGATGAGAGACTCAATTATGCTATTGCCACGGTCAATAATAGGTGGGGTGTAAATGGATGTCCCAGAATGACAGCATTTTTTCCCCTATCACCTAATCAAGATAACAACACTGAGAAGAAGCCTCCCAAAAACTTCAGAGGAATTTTGCAGCCTGGCCAAGCTGTTTGTGTGAATTTGCCTAACGTAGGTAGAATTAAACTCATTTTGCAAAATCCACTGAATTCGAACACATGGGTGGCAACTGACATGAATGATAAACAGCACAAAATTAGCTCAAACTGGATAATCTGTGTGGAATAAAGTTTCGTAAGATAATTTAAGTTATCTTTTCCCCTATGTACTGTAAACAAATGTTTTCTTTTTGGTCCTTTGTGTAATTAGGTTTTGTGTATTGGGACAGAATGAGGTTGAATTAATGTGATGGCAGACTTCAGTAATCCTAGGACATCAAAATAAAACATCCCTGGTGTACAGTCTCAGACTTGGCTACTCTGAAACTCACACTGGAAGAAATTACTTACTGATGGCTGGGAGGCTAGCCACCTCTTTTGCCTCAGCAAAGTAATTTATAACATCATGATTTTGTTTATGATTGCTCCTGGATTGCTGTTACCTGTAATGCATTTTATTGGCGGTATATCAGATGTAATCTGTATGTGTATGAAATGGGCCTAAGTTATATTTGTGATTATTTCATTGTATCTTATTTTAAAATCATGATTATCATTCTTATAATTTTTATTACTATTGCTATTGTTATTATTAGTTCTTGTGCATAATCTACATTTTCTCCTTCTAAATTAATTGCTAAAATTCTGTAAATGTCAATATTTTACCTTTCTTTCTATACATGTTGTAAAGGTCACTATCTGAGACAACTGCTGTATACATGCACATACCTTATTCATATTAAGTTGATCTTTTGTAACTTTTCATATATGCTCTCTGCTACCTTCTAGATTTTACATGTCTGTAATATCTTTAGATACAATGTTGCAAAATTTTCCTAATGCTGGTGCAAAAAAAAAAAAAAAAAAAAAAAAAGAGAGAGAGAGAAAACAAACACACAAACAAAACCAACAGCACCCCAAATATATACACATATATATACATATATATGTTCATCCCAAGAACACACTTCCCTAGCCTCAAAACCCACGGGGTGAGGTGACGTTGATATGGTGAGGTATATACGATGTGGCAAATGTGTGGTACAACAGACAGTTTACCACCCCCCACAAACACACGTTCAAAATATACTGGCTTTTGAGCCAGGAAAGATGTGCCGTGGGAAGAACTGTGCCAGGCAGGGCGCGATTCCCGGTTGCTCCTTAATGGAAACCTCAGAGACGGAATCGGCCTGCTAAAAGAAGCACAGATTCCAAAAAGAGCCACACGTCACAAGATTACCACACCAAACTGGATATATATATATATATATGCATAGATTTAAAAAAAAAAAAAAAAAAAAAAAAAAATGCTGACTCAAGAGCCACGGGGTGAAATGATGTAAACGCTCTGAAAATACGAAATATGTCTCTCGAATCAGTATTTTTTCTGCTCTTTTAAAATATACCAAACATATTCTCAATTAGCAGATTTTTACCCCAAAACTTAACTAGCTTCTGTTTTGTATCATGCCTGACAGGGACCTAAAGATAAGACTGTTAGTCAAGTCACCTCCTGGTACATGGTCCAGACAAAGACAATAAATTTAGCAAGGTAACCAGAACTGATAGATGATAATAAATAAAAGAGAAGTTCCTGGGATGGCAAAATCCGTGTTATCTTTAGCAAGTCTGGGTGCCAGTAATTTATGAAAAGACAGAAACCCCTTTTGCTGTATAAAAACTCCAAGAGAAAAGGAGAGTGTGGGCTCTCTCTTCCCCCCCTGCTTGCTCTCCACTTCGGCTTCAGCTCCGGGACAGCCTCAGCAGAACAGCACCAAGCAGGAACTGCAGGTCCTACGCATCCTTTCTCCAGCCAGAGACCAGGGCCGGCGGACGGTGATAAAACTTAATTGCTCTCTTGTTTTCCTTTTATTACTTAACAACTCTGTGCCCAAAGTGACTAATTTGTGTAAATTCTCTCCTCTTTTAAACTTATATTTTTTCTTTTAAAGGTATATTATTGTCTCCTTTCCCTAAAATAAATCTTTGTAATTTGCTTAAATCATAAAGCCTGCTATTTTTGTAAATTCATGCAATGTCTATGAGTAGTGGCTGATTTTTCCTCACAATTAAAATATAAATAATAGCACGGATCGTAACAGTCTTGTAAGAGTTCAACTTTAAACATGGGATACACAATACAAAAGGACTCCAAATTTATATCTACGTGCATCAGTGCACTTAGTGCTACTGCAAAGTTCTCTTATCTAGACAACTTCCATACATTCAAGAAATTCTAATTCACTGATTTAATTAACTCAGATCACTGTCAAGACTTTTTCCAAAGCACAACATTCTTCACAAAGAACTTTTCTTGGTCTTTTTCTAGAGTACATATAAGTATCCTCTTTTTTTCAGCCACCACCTGTACAAGTCATGGATCAAATTTGTCCGTAGTGCATTTTTACTAATGTGGGACAAAATCTAAAGTGAAAGAGAAAGCAGTAAGATTATCTGGCTGTACTTCACTTCTTCTGGTCACTAAGTTTGTGGTCACTAATACAACTTGTTCATATATATCTGATGCCTGCATTAAGTACATGACTGGCTTGTGCCTCTACCCCAGTAAAAGACACTGAGGGATGCTTCTGTAAAAGATCAATTTCTACCTTATTGTTTACAATGGGTGCCTGGGAGGGCATCTAATTTGGTACTTAGACCCTTTCAGTGAAAAAAGGTGCTTGCACTTAAAAACAGACAGCTTGGTCAGCCCATAAGTTCATTAAGATCTCTGTTCTCCAGGAAGTGTTGGCAGCATAAGCAGCTTTACTGTTTCCCTGTATTCTTGTTTCTATTTCTTCTTGAGTACATGCTGCAAACCTGCTTCTACAGAGACATTTTTATTCTTTATGTGAACTGTACACAGTGCACTGAAGAGGTGGAGTATGATGCAATCTTCCAGGTGCAAAATGTAAAAATAAAAGCTTAGAAACAACTCACAAAGGTGACCAAAATATAGGAATTAATTATTAAAATATTAAAAAAAAATAAACGATAAGAAAAATTCAGATATTTATTAATCCTTTTTGTTTGTTTGTTTGTTTAAGTAAAAACCACCAAAAGTTAAAGATGAGCAAACCAGTGTTAACTTAGCAGTTAATGCCAGTTCTGTCAATGGGAGCAACAGAAGCACTGATGTCCACCATAGAGTAAGAAGACTGCTGGGGAAAGACAATCATGTATGCAGGTAGTTTTTTGTCATGTCAGAAATGGGGTAACCAGAACTAGTATGATGGCACCAGACCTCGTTCTGAGATTCAAACTCCCTTGGAAATACTGTCTGGATTGTGGAAGACTATAACAGATGTATGTTGTGATGGACAGTTCACCAGCCTTGCTCTTCATTTGTTTTTTCCTCAAGTCCATGGCATAGTTGCCCACAGCTTTGTCAAATTTACATGCTGATGTTTTCTGATGTGACTACCATGAAAGGCCTGGGGTGATAGGAGGGCTCAGGATAAATGCAGCAAGACACAAGGTTCAATCAGAAAGCCCCTCCATGCAATGTGCAGACAGAGAAGCTACCAGAAATTTGTCAAAAGCCCAGTCTGAGTTGAATCTGGAGTTAGCTCAGTCAACTTGCATGGGGTTTTCAAGTTCTCAGCAGCAAAGAGGTTGTGCCTGACTGTCTGAAGCCTGTCTATACTGCTGATGCCATCTACTGGCTAAACCATTGCCTCGACATGGCTAGCGGGGAGAGCCTGAAGAGAAGTAGCTTTTATGGAAAAGCTGACATCTCTGGAAACCTTGAAAGAGCTGATTGAAGAGAACAACCAGTAATAGATCGAAGTGTGCATGTACAGTCTCTTCTTAGTCCTTTTCTATCTGCCCTAGTAAAAATGCTGGGAAATCAAGCTCTGAATAGATTTCCCACCACCTCCCCTCACCCCAAGTGGCTTCTAACTATTTCTTTAACACATATTCAGCATACAGATGGAATGCAGCTCACAAAATTGCAGCCTGTAAAATAGTGCTTCTTCTGCACAGTGAATCTCTTCTGGTACCTGCTACAGCTGCAGGGGCAACTCACAGCTCTGGTGATGCTCTGCTGGTGAGCACTTCTGATGGTACAGGGCAGCTGGGTGTGCTTAGTCCTTAGGATCCCACAGCCAGCTGGGGAGGGCACCAGTCACTTCTTTCATTGATGTCAGATGCTCACTTCAAGGACCTCTGAACTGAATAATTTTCTGATGACTGAGAGAAATCTACAGTGCAATCAAGAAACACTCTTATCTACAGCAAGCTTGTAACATGACAGCATTGCAGAAGAGTAAAGAGCAAGAAGGAGAGGGAACTTAGAGTGTAACCAAACCAGTCAGCTACACATCCTGTTTTGAAGATCCCATTATAATGAATCTCTTAAATTTTCCACTCAGCGTGAGTGAATAAAATTTTAAGACAAGTTCTATGTCCTATCTTGAAAAATAAGAGAAGAGTCCCAGAGCAGTGGTTCTGTGACACTTTCAAAAATGGGAGTTAATTGCTTTTGAACATGTCTACTCTAAATGCCATAATGTAGCAGTGTTGATGTCAGATTTACAGAAAATTATATTATATTCTATTAGATACACTGATCTAAGCAAATGATACTTCTTTGTTTGGTTTCCTACTTCCTCCCCAGTGCCATTCTTGCTGTGTGATCTCTTTTGCAAACAGATAATCTGATACCTGAGACACATAATCTTTCCAGTGCTGCAGAAAATATGTCACCAATATGGTGGCCTTGCCTGGCACAACCAGTTGTTCCAAAGACAATGTTACTACCCTACTTTTTCCTGCAGACCCCTTTTTTTAGGAACCTAACTTGCCTCTTTGGTAACTCTGGTGCTGCATTGCCTGGGCCTCATAAACTTTATTCACATGTATTAGCTCCAAGTACCTTCTGATCTGTTTGCTCAATATAATGGCCAGTCTCTTACTGTGAACTACAAGATATACCATCTGTTAGACTTAAACTGAAAATGCCTTGACTAAAGAAGTTCTAGCAAAGCCCTGGTATTTAATGAATAATATTGTAATCCAAATTTGCATTGCCTGCAGTTCTCTAATTGTGCCCTTCTGTCTTCCTATTTTTTTAATTAGGATGTTAGCTGTATTCTATTACAAGACCCTTTATTTTTGCATACCAGAACCCTGTACAAACTGTAGTGTATTTTAATAATTCCCAAGACACCAAGGTGGTGCAACTTACTTTTTATCAGACATCTTCCTTCCCACAACCTTTGTCTTCACTGTGGTCCATGGACTTCGGCTGAAGTATTTGTGCATATGGAGAGAAAATCCAAGATGCTCTGGGAATATGGACCAAAGGAAGAAGGAGAAAGCAAAGCTGGTTTTGAGACAGACTGCTGTCATGATGTCAGGACTACTTCTTCTTCCCTTGACAGTTGCCATACCTAACATAGACACACTTGAACTGAATCATCTCTTACAAAACATTTGTAAACCATCATGTCCAGTGGAACTTTGAAAGACAGGAGCATCATTTACATGAATTTCTGTATCTGACAAACCATGCAATAATTTTCATTGCAGTTTCCTATGGTGCATTAAGCAGTTCTTCACTGCATGCCAATGTCACCATGTTACATATTGAGTAATAAGGACTCCAAACATTGTCAGCACATGGCTGTAAGTAGATAAACCAGAGTTTCACAAAACTTCCAGTAATTTCAACATTATTATGTGTGAGATGTGATGATCAATTAATGTGAATCAAAAGCAATGGCAATAAGACACTTTACCACACAAAATAACATAACCCAGCATTCTTGCAATTTTATTTTATTTGTTGATGCTGTAACTCTCACTGTCTCTCCAACAAACATTGTTTTACGGATAGCCAACGAGACCACTGTCTTCTGACACAAAGTGACCTGCCCTGTAAGTGTACTTGTAACAGCTAATTTCTCAGAATAGTCAATGGAGCAGAAAGAATCTACACCCCTAGAAATTAATATATTAGGTGCTTATATTGCAGGGTTCCAAGAATCACCTTCATGCCTCATGATCTGATGTACACAATGGTGACATGTCCAATGGCTGCTAGACTACTAAGTGTAACTACTCAGGACAAAACTATTTATCACAGACACGCCTTTTTAAAACTTTGTTTACAGCCTCAGGTGAAAGTAACAGTAAATCAAAGGATGTCAAGTATCTTAAGGCACTGCTTGCTAATACTGTAGAGTAAGGCCCAGTTAGAGATCATGCAATGATTAGGTTTTATGTGCTGCTCTAAAGCCCACTCAGTGAAGATGCTCCTTTCCCTTTATGGGAAAAGAAGGTATTTTTTGCATTTACATTGTTGTATATTTCTTCATTCATTTTATCCTGAGATATTTATGGACTGGTGTCCTATTGCAACTAATAATACATATCTGAAAAGGACAGTAAATTCAAAGATGTGGTTTGAATACCAATTTCAACATCAGGAAATGCCCCATTTCTTTTCCAGATTGGATCTTAGAAAATATGAAGAGCCAATGTGATGTTGAGTTAGAAGAACAAAGTTATGCTAAAATGTTTCTGTGTTGAACAATGAAAATGACTAAACACATTTGCTTTCATACAACAGCATAGGACCACAGATGGTTCTATGGCTTAGTTTTTAGCTTATATTCCAAAGAAAGAGAAGTATATTCAGTTCCTGCTTTGCAGTAACTTTTAAAACACTAGCCAACTTCATCTAAATTTGACTGCAGAATAAGCTCTCAGTCAAGATCCATTAAAAAAAAAAAATTGAAAAAGACATGGCACAGTAGAGCTTTTGGACAACAGTCTGTTCCTCCGAAAAAGCCTGGGGAATTATATTATTCAGCACCAGAGAACTTTAAGCAGAAAAAAAGGCTTTTGGGGTGCTTCAACATGAAATGTCTCAGGCCCTCTGCATTTTTAAACTTTAATAATGTAGTCAAAACCACAAAGACCTGCTGAAGCATGTCCAAAGAGGAACAAAGCTGGTGAAGGGTCTAGAGCACAAGTCCTGTGAAGAGATGCTTAGGGCTGTTTAGTCTGGAGGAAAAGAGGCTGAGGAGAGGAGATTTTATCATGATCTACCACCACCTGACAAGAGGCTGTAGTGAGGTGGCAGCTGGTGTCTAGGAAAGTGACAAGTGATGGGATAAGAGGAAATGGCCAGGGGAAGTTAGATTAGATGTTAGGAAATATTTATTTGTCGAAAGGGCTACCAAGCATTGGAACAGGCTGCCTAGGGAGTCACCATCCCTGGAAGTATTTAGAAGATTTGCAGATGTGGTGCTTAGGGACATGATTTAGTGATGGACTTGGCATTAATAGGTTTACAGCTGGACTCGATGATCTTAAAGGTCTCTGTTCTTGAGGAAGCTGTTAACCGCAAGGTCTTGCTTTACAATTCATTGACAGCAGGTACAGAAACCTGTGGCAAAACAGCAAAAAAGAACCTAAAATAAATATCTGAGGCAAAACAATAATTACAGACAAAAGATTCATGATCTTCAGAGGAAAGTATAATGAAGAGAAGAGTCATCCTCAGCCCTAGCTCTCAGCACGAAGGAGACACAATTTTCCTAGGCAGGAAATGATTCCTCAGTTGGTCTGACCTTCCTGCATGACCTTAATCTGATAGAAAAAGTCATAGCATCTCTTAAGAGACTGCAGGTTATCAGTGTTGACTTCTACTGACTGCAACCTTCGTAATGCAATTAACAGAAATCTACCAACACAGACTACCTTTTTACCATACACGTGGCAGGATCACTTTCTCTTTTATCATCTGAGGATAAAATTAATCTATACGTATGCACAGTACAATTTATGGTGATATTTATTCCTGAAGTAACAAGGACAAAGTTGTGTAGTATAGTTCTAAATCTATAGTAGAGCCCAAACAACAAATACCTGTCTCATCCATCTACTCAGTCTGTTATTGAGGTAAACTGATGACTCCCACACAGTAATAAAAGTAACCAGTGCAGTCAGCTTATCAGTAATTAGCCTTGCATAGACATAAAATAAAAAGAAATCTAATTCCTGAGTTTTAAAGACTCTGTGGTGCTTTGTCAGAGCCAAATTGTCTGCAGCATCATTTTGCAGTATGGCATGTGAGAACATGTCTGACTTAGGCTATACTTTCCTTATACTTCACTGAAGGGACATGATAACTAGCTATTACATGTTTGGAACGGAGAGAAACCGCAAATTTACATCTCCATATGGCCTGTGAAGTTTATTTCATATGTTCTTATAGAATAATTTGGGTTGGAGGGGACCTCTAATGGCCTCCCATAAAATCCTCATAACAAAACTCAAGAAATGTGGGACAGATGATCGGATCATGAGATGGATTGAAAACTGGCTCAACAATAGAGTTCAGAGGGTTGTGATCAGTGGCACAGAGTCAAGTTGGAGACATGAGGCCAGTGTTATTCCCCAGGGATCAGTAATGGGTCCAGTTTTGTTCAATATCTTCATCAACAAACTGGATGAGGGCATAGGGTGTACCCTCAGAAAGTTTTCTGCTGATACGAATCTGGGCGGGGTAGCTGATTCACCAGAAGACTGGGCTGCTGTTCAAAAAGATCTAGACAGGCTGGAGAGGTGGGCAGAAGTGAGCCTCATGAAGTTCAATAAGGACAAATGTAGATTCCTGCATCTGGGAAGGAATAACACCAGCCACCAGTCTAGATCAGGGGACGTCCTGCTAGAAAGCAGCTCCATGGAGAAAGACCTTGGCATCCTAGTGGACAGTAAATTCTCCAGGGGTCAACAATGCACCCTTTTGGTCAAGAGGGCCAATGGTATCCTAGGGTGCATCAGGAAAAGTGTCCAGAAGATGTAGGGAGGTTCTCCTTCCCCTCTCCTCTACCTTACTGAGGCCACACCTGGCATATGGTATCCAGTTTTGGGCTCCCCAGTTCAAGAGAGACAGGGGGCTACTGGAGAGAGTCCAGTGGAGAGCAACAAGGATGACTGAGGGACTTGAGTATCTTTCCTATACTGGGAAACTGGGGCTCATTAGCATTGAGAAAAGAAGGCTGAGAGGGGATCTTGTTTATGTCTATAAATATCTGAGAGCTGGGTATCAACAGGTAGGGGCCAATCTCTTTTTGTTGGTGTCCAGTAGGAGGATGAGGAGTAATGGGTTTAAGATGGAACATAGGAAGTTCCACCTCAGCATGCTAGGGTGAAGGAGCACTGGAGCACTGGAACAGGCTACACATGGTGGTTATGGAGTTTCTTTCTCTGGAGACTTTCAAAACCCACCTAGATGCATTCCTATGGGCCTGCCCCAGGTTATTCTGCTTTGGCAGGGGCTTTGGACTCAATGATCTCTAGAGGTCTCTTTCAACCACTAGCATTCTACAATTCTATGAAACATCCACGTAGAAAGAAGGGACACCTTCAACTAATCAGGTTGCTCAGAGCCTTGTCAAGCCTCGCCTTGCAGATCTTTATGGATAAGCCCTCAAATACTTTCCTGGGCAACCTGTTCCATTTTTCCACTACCCTCATGGTAAAGAACTTTTTCCTAATATCCAGTCTAAATTTACTCCTCTTTAACTTGAAACCATTGGCCTGCACCCTATCAGTACAGGTCTTTGCAAACAGTACATCTTCACCCTTCCTGTGGGCCACCATCATATACTGGAAGGCACTATTAGGTCTCCCCAGAGCCTTCTCTTCTCCAGGCTGAACAAATCCAGCTCCCTCAGCTTGTCTTCATAGGAGAGGTGTTTCAGCCCCTTGATCATTTTTGTGGCCCTCCACTGGACCTGCTCCATCGTGTCCACGTCCTGCCTTGAGGGCTCCAGAACTGGACGTGGCACTCCAGGGCAAAGTCTTACCAGAGTGAAGTATCAGAATCACCTCTCTCAACCTGCTGCTCATGCTTCTTTTGAGGCAGCCCAGGATGCAATTGGCCTTTTGGGCTGCAAGTGTGCACTGTTAGCTCATGTCCAGCTTGTCACCCACCAGAACCTCCAAGTCCTTTTCTGAGGGGCTGCTTTCTAAAACCTCATCCCCCAGCCTGTACTGATCGTGTGGGTTATTCCAACTAGGGTGCAGGACCTCTGTGGTATTTGATAATATTTTATTTCCTGGTTCTTTTGCTGGCTTAAGAGGAATCCTTGTATAAATTGCTTTAGAATAACGCCATTAGCTCAGTTTTCCCACCTTGTAAAATGATATTTACTCTGACTTATTTTGGAGAATTCTTTCAAGTATGTTAGGTTTTTAGAACCAGTCTTTTTCTCACCATGAAAGCAAGCCTCAGATATAGATACCAGTACCGCAGCTTGAAAATCAAATTATATGTATATATGTCAGCAAAGAGGATAGATATCCAGTGACATAAAATTTATAATGAGCATCTTTGAGCTGAGGAATAGATTAACAAGCTGTGACAAGCTTTCAGTAGCAGTTCTGGCTCCAACAAAACATGCTTTAAGTTTATAATATGTCAGCTACACAAAAGTTGTCTAGCAATTCAAGGAACAGGACTTACCATTTTCATTATCTGTTCTTCTTTTCACCTCTGCCAGAGAGCTTTTGAATTCAACACAAAAGTGAGGCAGAGTTTACCTCAAGCATCCCCAAAGTGAAAGTTTTTGAACACAAAACTCAGGGCAAGCAAGTGAAATGTGGAAGTTTCTCTTTGTAATAGGAAAGTTTCAGCCCCAGAATCCCCATCAAACTTGCTTGCCAAAGTTATCTGTCTATCAGTCCTGGCAGCTGGTAAGTAAATGACCCCTACATGGGTAGCAGATTTTTTGTTTGTCAGGATCAGTTAGTGAAATTTCAACAAAAAGACCCTGCAAGCTTTTCCATTTATGGAACACGTGGCTTAAATGACACATATTATTCCAAGTCTCTGTAAGTCTTAGTGGCTTGAGAGAAGTTGTGCTTTTTGGCCACAGATTCAAGGCTATCCAGCCTCTTCATCAGTCACACTTTACCACCTTCCAATCTACGTTACCCCTGTTTGTACAGGGAGCAGTATGGTGCTAAGAGCTGCATGGGTGACTGCAGCAGACAGGGGGATGCTCTCTCTGATATCTGCACTCTGTCATTGTCTCTGACACTGGCACTGTGGTGGCAAACTGCAGCCAAAGTTGCTGATCCAAAAGAAAAGATATTTTAGATAGGTGCATACTGGTTTGACACTCATAAGAAAGGTTATTCTGTCACTGATACTTTACATAGATCTGTATCTGACATTGCATCTACCATTACAAAGGAGATCTCCGAGGAATAATGCAGGGCATGCACATCCATTCATAGAAAGAATATCTCTTTCAGATGTAAAGTTTACATAACTGTGGGATGTTACTGAGCAAAAGTCTCTTCTATCCGCAAGGCTGTCAAAACTATCTCTGCTGGCAACTCCAAGTGAAAAATATCTTTCACAACACATGAATAGATAACTTACACTGAGATGTAGCAACAGTGAGAAATTATCTTGCTGAAAGAAGTTAAAGGATTGTTGATCTCTCAGATTAGAAATTACATCCTTGTCCATTCAGTAGACCTGTGAATAATATCAGAGACTCAGATCCCACCTTAAATCTGTTGCTTGGCCTTGCTTTGAAGCACTCTGTAAAGAAAAGCTCCCAGAATATCCTATTTGCCTTTGCTACCACATGAAAGGCACAACTGGTCTTCTAAGATATTCTTTGTAGGGGAGGCGAGACATAGGAAGAGGTTACCCAGAAAAGTTGTGGATGCCTCCTCTCTGGAAGTGTCCAAAACCAGGCTGGATGAAGCTTTGATCAAACTTGGTCTCCTACAGTGTCTTTGCCCATGGCAAGGGGGTTGGAACTAGTTAGTCTTTACGGTCCCATTCTACAATTCTGTGATATTTCACCTTCCTCTGTAAATGCAAAGACTATACATACATGGTCATCTCACAGCTGGAAATGTAAAAGCAACCTAGTAGTGGCCAGGAAATCCTAATGTATTTTAAAAGCATGTCATACATTTATTTCCTATACCCTCTTAATTGTAGCTGAGTATGAACATGTGACACAGGAATACAGAGTACAAAACCTGGTAATGTGGCTTGTGTTAAAACCCAAAGAGAATGGAAGAGGCTTATTACCTGATGATGCACAGACAATTTTCAGTTAGTGCTACTATGCTTCAGTACACCAAATCAATACTTACCTAAAGGATATATCAATATTTTTTTCAGCTCTATACCCATTTTTCTGCTGTATTCCTGCCCTCACTTCCATCCATTTCATATAAATATACATAGAAGAGAAAAGATGCCTTTACATGTTCTCTAACTACTAAGCCTAAACTAACTAAATACTGACATTTCACTCATGTTCAATTACGGATTCCACATATTAGCACTGGGAAGCAAGTGTCTTGAATAGAGTGACTGATAACTGACCATTGGAGAAACGCTATTCAGGTAAGGCTTACAGTGTTCTTAAATCACTAGATAGTGCTGTTACAAGAAGCTTTACAAGTACTGACGATGCTTTTGGGGTGGAAAATTGTTTTTTGCATATGGAAATATAGTTCATTTCAAGTGGAAGACCATGTACAAGGTAAAGAGAGAACATTGCATTTTACTTTACATGACCTTGAATCGAGTCTAAATTTGGATGAAAAAAATCAGTGGAAGATTCTGAGTTAAAAGACTTGTCCAAAACATAAGAGATTATGCACAAAAAGATTCTTTCAATACAAATTCTGTTTCTAATGGTCCTGTGATGGGTCATTAAGCTCTGGAAAAAGATAGTACCATTATGACACAATGAATTCCTGAAGCAGACCATGATACAATGATTCTAACTACTTGTGTGTTTCTTCTCTGACAGAAATACACTTTTAAATAATTTTATCTTCTAAGATTCCCTCAGAAGCAAGAAAGAAACAAAAACAACAGGAAAAAATTGGGCACTTTTCTTGAAAGCCAAATATATACAACTTTTCTGTCTGACAGCCCTAAAATTAGTATAATTGCAGTGATGCTTTATTAAGACTAATGGGGTGCACTCACTTGCCAATACCAATAAAGAAAGATTATTTGTTGATGTAAACAGTAAGTATTTGGCACCTATAAATTATCTGTGGGAAATTATTTCCAAGCATGGGATAGCATAGAACTGCAGAAACCTGAGACTGGAAAAGAAAGGAATGAAAGCCATTACACAGTGTGAGGTGCATACTTGAAACTTAGGACAGACAAAACGCTGCAAGAGACTGAAGTAAAAAAGAACATTTTAACTCCACATAACTGATGATATCTAAGAAAGCTCCAACTAGTTCAGTGTTTGCAAGTTCTGTGAAATAATATTGTGACTTTCCTTCTTTCCAAGACTACTGTGGGCTTCTTTTCTGGATCATCTAAACAGTTAGATGACATGAGCCAGGTTAGATGCAGGTCTCTGCAGATCTATGGCTTTGGGATGCCACATACTGAAGCAGCAGATTAACATTTTGTGATACTTTTGGGGCACAGAGCAGCAGCAAACAGCTCTACAGAAAATGTGGCAAGGGGAGCTCCTAGTGCCAGATAAAGGCTTTGATGGGTGCCTACTGTCCTGGCAGCACCCACTACCACCACAAAGAGAAGTCAGACAAGAAGGGACACTGGAGAAAGGGTGAAATACAGTAAGTGAATGCACAAAGCAGCTGGCTTTAGGGAAGTATTTGTTGACATGCAACTTCTCTGGCAGATCTTAAAGATCTTTTCCAGCCTTAATGTTCCTATTGTTCTATGGATCTCTCTCTTTTGAAAGTCTGACCAAACATGTATTCCACAATATTTTTGAGTTTTTGAAAAAAATCAAAATGTGCCATATGTGCCCTAATTAGCAATATCTACAGAATAGTGTCCCATTCTTTCAATTTACACCATTTAGATGGATACTTGCCTTACAAAAATGGTTTTGAAAACATCTGACAAGAGAAAAAAAATGTCATTACTTCTTTAATAGTGAATGTTTAAAGCTTTACCCAGGAAGAAAAGCTGTTGACTTTCTTCTTTCTCAGATCATCTGTCAAAAGAAGTTGAAGACTCACTGTTCAACTCCATGTTTCATTACGAAAAGTAGGCAGTTTTTAGTGGCTAGTGCAGCTGAATTGGCAAGGACTTCTTATAAAGGCCTGAATGACAAAAAAACTTCTGTCAGAATTCAGCTGACTACTAAGTTCCCTGGCTCATAGGGAGCTAACAGAGAAACGCAGAATCTCCTAAATATACACAACATTTCATGCTTCACAGTCAAAAAGCCTGCAACCTAAGTTAGGTCAGTGGAGCAAAACCAAGGCCATCAGTCTAGGTCAGTGGAGCAAAACCAAGGCCATCAATCTTTTCCAGTAGCCAAGGCTTCTGAAAGGCAAAAAAAATAAGAAAAAACTTGCTAACTTTGCCAGTTTCAGTGGTTTTGATCTGACAAAACAGAATAACCAGGTAACACTGAAATAATTAACCATTTAATCTCACATATGGTTTAGTATTACAACATGATATTATGCCCAAAGGATGATAATCACTCTGCACTGTAGTATGGTTAATAGGATATTGATGACGCAAACATGAGTCTACCAAACACTACCATTTTGGAGCTACACAAGAAAGTTAGAAAATGTTAGTAGGGGGAGGTGCAGAGATGGAGGACACAGATGGTCAGTGGTCATTTTGTCTTCCTATGCAGAATTTGCACCCCTCCTAAAAAACTAGTACTCCAAGACAGGTAACACTCTCTCTCCTCATCAGAAGCTTGCACAAAGCTAGACACAGGAGTAGGGCAGTGCTGGGGAAAAACAGACAAGTAGGTTGAGGACAAAACCACGAAGGTTATTCCCTAGAGAAATAGTTGGGAACTGCCTGTGTACATGTAAAACCCATTTTGCAGCCAAGTCACACTTCTGCTTGTGTTTTTAAAAGATAACACATGGGCAGGTGGTTGAAAGTATAGCAAAGCTGATAAAAAGTCATCTAGCTGAGAAGGAAATTTTGAGAGTCCTGGTTCCTATAAACATTCCCCTAGTCATGGAATGCCTCATAAATTTTTCTCCCTCTAGTCTATGATATCAGAATTAGTTTACTCTATTTTCACATTTCTTTGGGAGAGAAAAACTGAGATCTTTGAAGGAATTTAAATGTTGCTGTTCCCGTACAGATTACACTAAGGCTGTGATAGATGCTAGTTCAAAACCTGAATAACCCTGAGGATGTGGGACAAAGCCCACACACTTTGTCCAGGGCACAATCAAAGTCTGGAGGACAAACCCCCAAACAGCAAGTCCCACAGTTTAGTTTCCTCCACCACCTCCTTTAGGTGGTGTTTAACCACTGCAATCTGGGAATACTGAGCTTGACAGCACTGATTTCCACTAGCTCATCTTGTTCCCAGCCCAGGTTTCCAAGCTTTTTATGGCATATATATATATGTCCTATTAAAGGAAATGGGACTCCAATGCCTCAGCACCTCTGTGGATCTGATTTTGCAAATTGCCATCCAGCCACTTTTCTGCAGATATCTTTTTATATAATAGTATATTTATGATCTCAGAATACAGCTGGTGCCTCTCAGTTAGGTGTGCTTTCATTTTTAGTAGAGTTAGATCTTCCTGTCCTTTTCCTATGTCAGAAACAAGAAAAGGAACATGGCACCTTTCCAGAAACCAGTAAAAATGACAGAGAAGACAGGCATGTCCCAGACCTTTGCACTGGAAACCTCCTGAGTTGCTTCAGTAAAGAAAGAATTGAACAGCTTTCATGTAATTTTCTTAGTCTAAGTAGCTTGGACAGACAATTAGGAATACAGTTTTTCTTCTGATTTAACCAGGTTTTTCAAATAATTTACTGGAAGGACACCCCCAAATATTTACACAACCTTGTGGCTTTTGAGGTGAAAGTGAAATGGCAAAGCGAAGGAAACCAGAAATCAGCTGCAATTGATTTAACATGGGATTCAATTTTTGTGGAAGAAATTAAGTATTGCCAAAGAACCAACAAGCAAATCTTCTCTGCCTACCAGAGATGGATTTTAGTCCATAGATTTTGTAACACATACAGTGATGTTTCTTTAAGGTGCAGGTGTAGTGAGATTTAGCTCAAATTAATGGAGAAAGATTCTGTTGTCAGTGAATTCCTCCTTAAATAATTAGTCCAGACACATTAGGACACTTCTTGGGCACAAATATATGGGAGAAAAGATTACAATCTACATGGAAATAAATGTGATTTTCTGCACACATTTCCATTTCTGTTCCTCTATGGGACTCACAAGCAGGAAATGCATGATGTTACAGACAAATACAGAATCTGGCATAATGGGAGGAAAACAGAGGGTAGGCAAAGCATAAAACTTGCAAAAAATGATCAACCTTGAAAGAAAATGATGTATTCAATGCCAGACTAATTACTGGCATCAAAATTATTAACAACTACAGGCCACATGGTCCACAATTTTTGTGCCAGATCATCTCTTCCTTGTGCATTATATGGTGTAGAATTTAGCTTTAAGGGTCCCTGATAACCTCTGACAACTCACCATTAACCTCACAACAATGAAGGCACATTGAACAAGGAGACTATGTTCAGGTGTTCAGCTTCAAGTGTCAAAGAGCTGGAACTGACAAGATGTAAGAATAAATCATAGTTATGTTCAGGTGGCCTAGTTCCCCTATAGAAAAAGGGGAAAAGATGACTAAATTAATTTTTTTTCCATAGCATTTACATTTCACTTATGTCCTCAGAGCTGAATTTTTGGAAGCCTTAGAAAACACAGGCACACTGATTGCTGCTTAAATTTTGATGGGAGATTGCACTTGTGTGCCACTGAACTGGCATTTCTAGCACTAATGATCACCCTTCTTTGTCCTAGACCCTTAAAAATAAATAAATAAAAAGAGAGTTCATATGAAAATAAACACATTTTTCACTTTGCTACCCTGTTAACAGACTCCTGCTGCTGCTTTAATTCAGCAGACTGATGCAAAGCCCTTCAAGACTCACACTGTCATTATGGACTGACAGTCATCCATCAAAGAGGAACAAAACTAATTTGTGGGAAAGGTGATAGTTTCTTGTCAGCTTGTACAGCAAGTACAAGTCATCCAGAAGGCTGGGAGCTAGTTGACAAAGATAATTAAAATGAGCTGCGTGCATCACCAGGCAGTATGATTCACTACTGTTTATTCAAAGCCATTTCTCCAGCAAATGACTGAATGTATGTACGATTGCAATGTGCACACCTGTCACTGCTCTCCAATAGGTTCCTCAAAGTATTTTTAGTGACAGGCAGAGATTATTCTTACTAGACCAGTGAAGATAATTGATCTGTTAGGATGCTATCTAGCCAATTAGGGCTTTTTCAGGTTTAACCACCCATGTCAGTTTCCAAAGACTTCTATTCTTCTCAGTTTAACTACCTTTTCCTAGTTATATCCTACCACAGAGATGGACTTACCTGTTCTTTAAGAAAGTGGAGTTCATTAAAGGTGGGTAAAATTAAGATCCTTTGCTCATTATTTGGCTGAAATTATACTGATTTTCAATATAGATGCACATGGTGATTTATTCTGTATTATGTTTCTTGTCTGCTTTAAACAGTGGGTTTTTGTAATATAATATAATTATAATATAATATAAAAATATTTTATTTTATTTTATTTTATTTTATTTTATTTTATTTTATTTTATTTTATTTTATTTTATTTTATTTTATTTTGAAAGTATTTTCTTTCTTTGATAGGCAATTCCTCCAACTTTCCTGTAATGGTAAATTCAAAGTTTCATCACACTGCATTCTGGGAGCAATGCCAGCAACAGACTGGAGAATCTAGGGTATCTTTCAGTATCTCTTCACTCCCATATGGAGATACTTCAAAACAGAAGCAGAGGTGTGCAATTTATAGTCACAGTATAGGCTCAGACTCCCCCACTAAAGTAACACACAGAACTTGGTCACTGAAGACAGCACATGCACCACCCACTCTTCTGCTGTGTTGCTGTTCCCTGGTTTTGTTCAGACATCTGTCAGTGATTATTAGCCACAATGACTGCGACGAGCTAGATATAATTTCTACTTAAAGGGTGCTAAGTACAAGTAGATTTTTGGTTCAGACTGCATGCACAGGCTTGCTGGGTGAAAAAAAAAAAAAATTAATCTGTCATCAGTCCAGTTTTATGAGAAGAGATGCTGAGTGCCTCCTACCAACAGTGCTGCAGACTGGACTATCTGTCTTAGCAATGCAGGCAGAATTTCTCCCAAACAGGTCACAAACAGGATGCACCATCCTGCAGCATCTGCATTCCCTACAGCCCATCATGCTACATATTTGTGAAGCATGCTACATGCCCATATTTGTGAACGATATGCCTAGGAAACCTATAGGACCCAGACATCATCTATTGCATGCCAGACGTATTCCTGTGAAATTCTGGGGGCATTTTAACCTTCTTTCCAGTAAGAGGCCTGATTTCACAGCTGGTTCCAGAGAGAGGAAATAGTGGCTAGCCCATTTCTGATCAGAGCATGAGGATATCTGAAATGATCCAGAAATGCCCTCAGGCCCCTTGCCAGGCTCTGATGATTGCATCTGACAGACAACTCTTATTGCCTGTGGCTTTGCCTTTGCTGATTTCTAGCTTAGTTGTGCAGGATTTTGCCTTCAGCTACATTTTGCCCTCCTATCAACACCTGCCAAAAAGGGCACCAACAATGTGGATTTAATGTGATTTTCTCTCCTGAACCTAAATGTTTAGCATGGAATAACACTTATGCTCTGAAACCCCTTTATTGTATATCACAGTTCACACCATCAGGTAGGGAGAACATAAAACCACTGGGTGCCTGCACAGCCTGTCCCTGCCCTCAGTAATGGGCTGCTGGGCACTGGCTGGGACCCAGTATAC